>OX376708.1:27988506-29250011 GCA_947389935.1 Agrilus cyanescens
GTCCATTCGGAATTCTGCATATTCCACGAGATTCTACGACTCATTTTACATGGGTATGGACTGATTGGACGTTCAGTAGACTGCAATTGGAGCTGTGCTAGCTTATCATTGATGTTTCATTGGTGTTTTATTGCCTTATTCTGGTAAATCCGCAAAAATCTCTTTTCCTCGGCGTCCATTCGGAATTCTGCATATTCCACGAGATTCTACGACTCATTTTACATGGGTATGGACTGATTGGACGTTCAGTAGACTGCAATTGGAGCTGTGCTAGCTTATCATTGATGTTTCATTGGTGTTTTATTGCCTTATTCTGGTAAATCCGCAAAATCTCTTTTCCTCGGCGTCCATTCGGAATTCTGCATATTCCACGAGATTCTACGACTCATTTTACATGGGTATGGACTGATTGGACGTTCAGTAGACTGCAATTGGAGCTGTGCTAGCTTATCATTGATGTTTCATTGGTGTTTTATTGCCTTATTCTGGTAAATCCGCAAAAATCTCTTTTCCTCGGCGTCCATTCGGAATTCTGCATATTCCACGAGATTCTACGACTCATTTTACATGGGTATGGACTGATTGGACGTTCAGTAGACTGCAATTGGAGCTGTGCTAGCTTATCATTGATGTTTCATTGGTGTTTTATTGCCTTATTCTGGTAAATCCGCAAAAATCTCTTTTCCTCGGCGTCCATTCGGAATTCTGCATATTCCACGAGATTCTACGACTCATTTTACATGGGTATGGACTGATTGGACGTTCAGTAGACTGCAATTGGAGCTGTGCTAGCTTATCATTGATGTTTCATTGGTGTTTTATTGCCTTATTCTGGTAAATCCGCAAAAATCTCTTTTCCTCGGCGTCCATTCGGAATTCTGCATATTCCACGAGATTCTACGACTCATTTTACATGGGTATGGACTGATTGGACGTTCAGTAGACTGCAATTGGAGCTGTGCTAGCTTATCATTGATGTTTCATTGGTGTTTTATTGCCTTATTCTGGTAAATCCGCAAAAATCTCTTTTCCTCGGCGTCCATTCGGAATTCTGCATATTCCACGAGATTCTACGACTCATTTTACATGGGTATGGACTGATTGGACGTTCAGTAGACTGCAATTGGAGCTGTGCTAGCTTATCATTGATGTTTCATTGGTGTTTTATTGCCTTATTCTGGTAAATCCGCAAAAATCTCTTTTCCTCGGCGTCCATTCGGAATTCTGCATATTCCACGAGATTCTACGACTCATTTTACATGGGTATGGACTGATTGGACGTTCAGTAGACTGCAATTGGAGCTGTGCTAGCTTATCATTGATGTTTCATTGGTGTTTTATTGCCTTATTCTGGTAAATCCGCAAAATCTCTTTTCCTCGGCGTCCATTCGGAATTCTGCATATTCCACGAGATTCTACGACTCATTTTACATGGGTATGGACTGATTGGACGTTCAGTAGACTGCAATTGGAGCTGTGCTAGCTTATCATTGATGTTTCATTGGTGTTTTATTGCCTTATTCTGGTAAATCCGCAAAAATCTCTTTTCCTCGGCGTCCATTCGGAATTCTGCATATTCCACGAGATTCTACGACTCATTTTACATGGGTATGGACTGATTGGACGTTCAGTAGACTGCAATTGGAGCTGTGCTAGCTTATCATTGATGTTTCATTGGTGTTTTATTGCCTTATTCTGGTAAATCCGCAAAAATCTCTTTTCCTCGGCGTCCATTCGGAATTCTGCATATTCCACGAGATTCTACGACTCATTTTACATGGGTATGGACTGATTGGACGTTCAGTAGACTGCAATTGGAGCTGTGCTAGCTTATCATTGATGTTTCATTGGTGTTTTATTGCCTTATTCTGGTAAATCCGCAAAAATCTCTTTTCCTCGGCGTCCATTCGGAATTCTGCATATTCCACGAGATTCTACGACTCATTTTACATGGGTATGGACTGATTGGACGTTCAGTAGACTGCAATTGGAGCTGTGCTAGCTTATCATTGATGTTTCATTGGTGTTTTATTGCCTTATTCTGGTAAATCCGCAAAAATCTCTTTTCCTCGGCGTCCATTCGGAATTCTGCATATTCCACGAGATTCTACGACTCATTTTACATGGGTATGGACTGATTGGACGTTCAGTAGACTGCAATTGGAGCTGTGCTAGCTTATCATTGATGTTTCATTGGTGTTTTATTGCCTTATTCTGGTAAATCCGCAAAAATCTCTTTTCCTCGGCGTCCATTCGGAATTCTGCATATTCCACGAGATTCTACGACTCATTTTACATGGGTATGGACTGATTGGACGTTCAGTAGACTGCAATTGGAGCTGTGCTAGCTTATCATTGATGTTTCATTGGTGTTTTATTGCCTTATTCTGGTAAATCCGCAAAAATCTCTTTTCCTCGACGTCCATTCGGAATTCTGCTTATTCCACGAGATTCTACGACTCATTTTACATGGGTATGGACTGATTGGACGTTCAGTAGACTGCAATTGGAGCTGTGCTAGCTTATCATTGATGTTTCATTGGTGTTTTATTGCCTTATTCTGGTAAATCCGCAAAAATCTCTTTTCCTCGACGTCCATTCGGAATTCTGCTTATTCCACGAGATTCTACGACTCATTTTACATGGGTATGGACTGATTGGACGTTCAGTAGACTGCAATTGGAGCTGTGCTAGCTTATCATTGATGTTTCATTGGTGTTTTATTGCCTTATTCTGGTAAATCCGCAAAAATCTCTTTTCCTCGGCGTCCATTCGGAATTCTGCATATTCCACGAGATTCTACGACTCATTTTACATGGGTATGGACTGATTGGACCTTCAGTAGACTGCAATTGGAGCTGTGCTAGCTTATCATTGATGTTTCATTGGTGTTTTATTGCCTTATTCTGGTAAATCCGCAAAAATCTCTTTTCCTCGGCGTCCATTCGGAATTCTGCATATTCCACGAGATTCTACGACTCATTTTACATGGGTATGGACTGATTGGACGTTCAGTAGACTGCAATTGGAGCTGTGCTAGCTTATCATTGATGTTTCATTGGTGTTTTATTGCCTTATTCTGGTAAATCCGCAAAAATCTCTTTTCCTCGGCGTCCATTCGGATATCTGCATATTCCACGAGATTCTACGACTCATTTTACATGGGTATGGACTGATTGGACGTTCAGTAGACTGCAATTGGAGTTGTGCTAGCTTATCATTGATGTTTCATTGGTGTTTTATTGCCTTATTCTGGTAAATCCGCAAACATTTCTTTTCCTCGGCGTCCATTCGGAATTCTGCATATTCCTCGAGATTCTACGACTCATTTTACATGGGTATGGACTGATTGGACGTTCAGTAGACTGCAATTGGAGCTGTGCTAGCTTATCATTGATGTTTCATTGGTGTTTTATTGCCTTATTCTGGTAAATCCGCAAAAATCTCTTTTCCTCGGCGTCCATTCGGAATTCTGCATATTCCACGAGATTCTACGACTCATTTTACATGGGTATGGACTGATTGGACGTTCAGTAGACTGCAATTGGAGCTGTGCTAGCTTATCATTGATGTTTCATTGGTGTTTTATTGCCTTATTCTGGTAAATCCGCAAAAATCTCTTTTCCTCGGCGTCCATTCGGAATTCTGCATATTCCACGAGATTCCACGACTCATTTTACATGGGTATGGACTGATTGGACGTTCAGTAGACTGCAATTGGAGCTGTGCTAGCTTATCATTGATGTTTCATTGGTGTTTTATTGCCTTATTCTGGTAAATCCGCAAAAATCTCTTTTCCTCGGCGTCCATTCGGAATTCTGCATATTCCACGAGATTCTACGACTCATTTTACATGGGTATGGACTGATTGGACGTTCAGTAGACTGCAATTGGAGCTGTGCTAGCTTATCATTGATGTTTCATTGGTGTTTTATTGCCTTATTCTGGTAAATCCGCAAAAATCTCTTTTCCTCGGCGTCCATTCGGAATTCTGCATATTCCACGAGATTCTACGACTCATTTTACATGGGTATGGACTGATTGGACGTTCAGTAGACTGCAATTGGAGCTGTGCTAGCTTATCATTGATGTTTCATTGGTGTTTTATTGCCTTATTCTGGTAAATCCGCAAAAATCTCTTTTCCTCGGCGTCCATTCGGAATTACGCATATTCTACGAGATTCTACGACTCATTTTACATGGGTATGGACTGATTGGACGTTCAGTAGACTGCAATTGGAGCTGTGCTAGCTTATCATTGATGTTTCATTGGTGTTTTATTGCCTTATTCTGGTAAATCCGCAAAAATCTCTTTTCCTCGGCGTCCATTCGGAATTCTGCATATTCCACGAGATTCTACGACTCATTTTACATGGGTATGGACTGATTGGACGTTCAGTAGACTGCAATTGGAGCTGTGCTAGCTTATCATTGATGTTTCATTGGTGTTTTATTGCCTTATTCTGGTAAATCCGCAAAAATCTCTTTTCCTCGGCGTCCATTCGGAATTCTGCATATTCCACGAGATTCTACGACTCATTTTACATGGGTATGGACTGATTGGACGTTCAGTAGACTGCAATTGGAGCTGTGCTAGCTTATCATTGATGTTTCATTGGTGTTTTATTGCCTTATTCTGGTTAATCCGCAAAAATCTCTTTTCCTCGGCGTCCATTCGGAATTCTACATATTCCACGAGATTCTACGACTCATTTTACATGGGTATGGACTGATTGGACGTTCAGTAGACTGCAATTGGAGCTGTGCTAGCTTATCATTGATGTTTCATTGGTGTTTTATTGCCTTATTCTGGTAAATCCGCAAAAATCTCTTTTCCTCGGCGTCCATTCGGAATTCTGCATATTCCACGAGATTCTACGACTCATTTTACATGGGTATGGACTGATTGGACGTTCAGTAGACTGCAATTGGAGCTGTGCTAGCTTATCATTGATGTTTCATTGGTGTTTTATTGCCTTATTCTGGTAAATCCGCAAAAATCTCTTTTCCTCGGCGTCCATTCGGAATTCTGCATATTCCACGAGATTCTACGACTCATTTTACATGGGTATGGACTGATTGGACGTTCAGTAGACTGCAATTGGAGCTGTGCTAGCTTATCATTGATGTTTCATTGGTGTTTTATTGCCTTATTCTGGTAAATCCGCAAAAATCTCTTTTCCTCGGCGTCCATTCGGAATTCTGCATATTCCACGAGATTCTACGACTCATTTTACATGGGTATGGACTGATTGGACGTTCAGTAGACTGCAATTGGAGCTGTGCTAGCTTATCATTGATGTTTCATTGGTGTTTTATTGCCTTATTCTGGTAAATCCGCAAAAATCTCTTTTCCTCGGCGTCCATTCGGAATTCTGCATATTCCACGAGATTCTACGACTCATTTTACATGGGTATGGACTGATTGGACGTTCAGTAGACTGCAATTGGAGCTGTGCTAGCTTATCATTGATGTTTCATTGGTGTTTTATTGCCTTATTCTGGTAAATCCGCAAAAATCTCTTTTCCTCGGCGTCCATTCGGAATTCTGCATATTCCACGAGATTCTACGACTCATTTTACATGGGTATGGACTGATTGGACGTTCAGTAGACTGCAATTGGAGCTGTGCTAGCTTATCATTGATGTTTCATTGGTGTTTTATTGCCTTATTCTGGTAAATCCGCAAAAATCTCTTTTCCTCGACGTCCATTCGGAATTCTGCTTATTCCACGAGATTCTACGACTCATTTTACATGGGTATGGACTGATTGGACGTTCAGTAGACTGCAATTGGAGCTGTGCTAGCTTATCATTGATGTTTCATTGGTGTTTTATTGCCTTATTCTGGTAAATCCGCAAAAATCTCTTTTCCTCGACGTCCATTCGGAATTCTGCTTATTCCACGAGATTCTACGACTCATTTTACATGGGTATGGACTGATTGGACGTTCAGTAGACTGCAATTGGAGCTGTGCTAGCTTATCATTGATGTTTCATTGGTGTTTTATTGCCTTATTCTGGTAAATCCGCAAAAATCTCTTTTCCTCGGCGTCCATTCGGAATTCTGCATATTCCACGAGATTCTACGACTCATTTTACATGGGTATGGACTGATTGGACCTTCAGTAGACTGCAATTGGAGCTGTGCTAGCTTATCATTGATGTTTCATTGGTGTTTTATTGCCTTATTCTGGTAAATCCGCAAAAATCTCTTTTCCTCGGCGTCCATTCGGAATTCTGCATATTCCACGAGATTCTACGACTCATTTTACATGGGTATGGACTGATTGGACGTTCAGTAGACTGCAATTGGAGCTGTGCTAGCTTATCATTGATGTTTCATTGGTGTTTTATTGCCTTATTCTGGTAAATCCGCAAAAATCTCTTTTCCTCGGCGTCCATTCGGATATCTGCATATTCCACGAGATTCTACGACTCATTTTACATGGGTATGGACTGATTGGACGTTCAGTAGACTGCAATTGGAGTTGTGCTAGCTTATCATTGATGTTTCATTGGTGTTTTATTGCCTTATTCTGGTAAATCCGCAAACATTTCTTTTCCTCGGCGTCCATTCGGAATTCTGCATATTCCTCGAGATTCTACGACTCATTTTACATGGGTATGGACTGATTGGACGTTCAGTAGACTGCAATTGGAGCTGTGCTAGCTTATCATTGATGTTTCATTGGTGTTTTATTGCCTTATTCTGGTAAATCCGCAAAAATCTCTTTTCCTCGGCGTCCATTCGGAATTCTGCATATTCCACGAGATTCTACGACTCATTTTACATGGGTATGGACTGATTGGACGTTCAGTAGACTGCAATTGGAGCTGTGCTAGCTTATCATTGATGTTTCATTGGTGTTTTATTGCCTTATTCTGGTAAATCCGCAAAAATCTCTTTTCCTCGGCGTCCATTCGGAATTCTGCATATTCCACGAGATTCCACGACTCATTTTACATGGGTATGGACTGATTGGACGTTCAGTAGACTGCAATTGGAGCTGTGCTAGCTTATCATTGATGTTTCATTGGTGTTTTATTGCCTTATTCTGGTAAATCCGCAAAAATCTCTTTTCCTCGGCGTCCATTCGGAATTCTGCATATTCCACGAGATTCTACGACTCATTTTACATGGGTATGGACTGATTGGACGTTCAGTAGACTGCAATTGGAGCTGTGCTAGCTTATCATTGATGTTTCATTGGTGTTTTATTGCCTTATTCTGGTAAATCCGCAAAAATCTCTTTTCCTCGGCGTCCATTCGGAATTCTGCATATTCCACGAGATTCTACGACTCATTTTACATGGGTATGGACTGATTGGACGTTCAGTAGACTGCAATTGGAGCTGTGCTAGCTTATCATTGATGTTTCATTGGTGTTTTATTGCCTTATTCTGGTAAATCCGCAAAAATCTCTTTTCCTCGGCGTCCATTCGGAATTACGCATATTCTACGAGATTCTACGACTCATTTTACATGGGTATGGACTGATTGGACGTTCAGTAGACTGCAATTGGAGCTGTGCTAGCTTATCATTGATGTTTCATTGGTGTTTTATTGCCTTATTCTGGTAAATCCGCAAAAATCTCTTTTCCTCGGCGTCCATTCGGAATTCTGCATATTCCACGAGATTCTACGACTCATTTTACATGGGTATGGACTGATTGGACGTTCAGTAGACTGCAATTGGAGCTGTGCTAGCTTATCATTGATGTTTCATTGGTGTTTTATTGCCTTATTCTGGTAAATCCGCAAAAATCTCTTTTCCTCGACGTCCATTCGGAATTCTGCTTATTCCACGAGATTCTACGACTCATTTTACATGGGTATGGACTGATTGGACGTTCAGTAGACTGCAATTGGAGCTGTGCTAGCTTATCATTGATGTTTCATTGGTGTTTTATTGCCTTATTCTGGTAAATCCGCAAAAATCTCTTTTCCTCGACGTCCATTCGGAATTCTGCTTATTCCACGAGATTCTACGACTCATTTTACATGGGTATGGACTGATTGGACGTTCAGTAGACTGCAATTGGAGCTGTGCTAGCTTATCATTGATGTTTCATTGGTGTTTTATTGCCTTATTCTGGTAAATCCGCAAAAATTTCTTTTCCTCGGCGTCCATTCGGAATTCTGCATATTCCTCGAGATTCTACGACTCATTTTACATGGGTATGGACTGATTGGACGTTCAGTAGACTGCAATTGGAGCTGTGCTAGCTTATCATTGATGTTTCATTGGTGTTTTATTGCCTTATTCTGGTAAATCCGCAAAAATCTCTTTTCCTCGACGTCCATTCGGAATTCTGCTTATTCCACGAGATTCTACGACTCATTTTACATGGGTATGGACTGATTGGACGTTCAGTAGACTGCAATTGGAGCTGTGCTAGCTTATCATTGATGTTTCATTGGTGTTTTATTGCCTTATTCTGGTAAATCCGCAAAAATCTCTTTTCCTCGGCGTCCATTCGGAATTCTGCATATTCCACGAGATTCTACGACTCATTTTACATGGGTATGGACTGATTGGACGTTCAGTAGACTGCAATTGGAGCTGTGCTAGCTTATCATTGATGTTTCATTGGTGTTTTATTGCCTTATTCTGGTAAATCCGCAAAAATCTCTTTTCCTCGGCGTCCATTCGGAATTCTGCATATTCCACGAGATTCTACGACTCATTTTACATGGGTATGGACTGATTGGACGTTCAGTAGACTGCAATTGGAGCTGTGCTAGCTTATCATTGATGTTTCATTGGTGTTTTATTGCCTTATTCTGGTAAATCCGCAAAAATCTCTTTTCCTCGACGTCCATTCGGAATTCTGCTTATTCCACGAGATTCTACGACTCATTTTACATGGGTATGGACTGATTGGACGTTCAGTAGACTGCAATTGGAGCTGTGCTAGCTTATCATTGATGTTTCATTGGTGTTTTATTGCCTTATTCTGGTAAATCCGCAAAAATCTCTTTTCCTCGGCGTCCATTCGGAATTCTGCATATTCCACGAGATTCTACGACTCATTTTACATGGGTATGGACTGATTGGACGTTCAGTAGACTGCAATTGGAGTTGTGCTAGCTTATCATTGATGTTTCATTGGTGTTTTATTGCCTTATTCTGGTAAATCCGCAAACATTTCTTTTCCTCGGCGTCCATTCGGAATTCTGCATATTCCTCGAGATTCTACGACTCATTTTACATGGGTATGGACTGATTGGACGTTCAGTAGACTGCAATTGGAGCTGTGCTAGCTTATCATTGATGTTTCATTGGTGTTTTATTGCCTTATTCTGGTAAATCCGCAAAAATCTCTTTTCCTCGGCGTCCATTCGGAATTCTGCATATTCCACGAGATTCTACGACTCATTTTACATGGGTATGGACTGATTGGACGTTCAGTAGACTGCAATTGGAGCTGTGCTAGCTTATCATTGATGTTTCATTGGTGTTTTATTGCCTTATTCTGGTAAATCCGCAAAAATCTCTTTTCCTCGGCGTCCATTCGGAATTCTGCATATTCCACGAGATTCTACGACTCATTTTACATGGGTATGGACTGATTGGACGTTCAGTAGACTGCAATTGGAGCTGTGCTAGCTTATCATTGATGTTTCATTGGTGTTTTATTGCCTTATTCTGGTAAATCCGCAAAAATCTCTTTTCCTCGGCGTCCATTCGGAATTCTGCATATTCCACGAGATTCTACGACTCATTTTACATGGGTATGGACTGATTGGACGTTCAGTAGACTGCAATTGGAGCTGTGCTAGCTTATCATTGATGTTTCATTGGTGTTTTATTGCCTTATTCTGGTAAATCCGCAAAAATCTCTTTTCCTCGGCGTCCATTCGGAATTCTGCATATTCCACGAGATTCTACGACTCATTTTACATGGGTATGGACTGATTGGACGTTCAGTAGACTGCAATTGGAGCTGTGCTAGCTTATCATTGATGTTTCATTGGTGTTTTATTGCCTTATTCTGGTAAATCCGCAAAAATCTCTTTTCCTCGGCGTCCATTCGGAATTCTGCATATTCCACGAGATTCTACGACTCATTTTACATGGGTATGGACTGATTGGACGTTCAGTAGACTGCAATTGGAGCTGTGCTAGCTTATCATTGATGTTTCATTGGTGTTTTATTGCCTTATTCTGGTAAATCCGCAAAAATCTCTTTTCCTCGACGTCCATTCGGAATTCTGCTTATTCCACGAGATTCTACGACTCATTTTACATGGGTATGGACTGATTGGACGTTCAGTAGACTGCAATTGGAGCTGTGCTAGCTTATCGTTGATGTTTCATTGGTGTTTTATTGCCTTATTCTGGTAAATCCGCAAAAATCTCTTTTCCTCGGCGTCCATTCGGAATTCTGCATATTCCACGAGATTCTACGACTCATTTTACATGGGTATGGACTGATTGGACGTTCAGTAGACTGCAATTGGAGCTGTGCTAGCTTATCATTGATGTTTCATTGGTGTTTTATTGCCTTATTCTGGTAAATCCGCAAAAATCTCTTTTCCTCGACGTCCATTCGGAATTCTGCTTATTCCACGAGATTCTACGACTCATTTTACATGGGTATGGACTGATTGGACGTTCAGTAGACTGCAATTGGAGCTGTGCTAGCTTATCATTGATGTTTCATTGGTGTTTTATTGCCTTATTCTGGTAAATCCGCAAAAATCTCTTTTCCTCGGCGTCCATTCGGAATTCTGCATATTCCACGAGATTCTACGACTCATTTTACATGGGTATGGACTGATTGGACGTTCAGTAGACTGCAATTGGAGTTGTGCTAGCTTATCATTGATGTTTCATTGGTGTTTTATTGCCTTATTCTGGTAAATCCGCAAACATTTCTTTTCCTCGGCGTCCATTCGGAATTCTGCATATTCCTCGAGATTCTACGACTCATTTTACATGGGTATGGACTGATTGGACGTTCAGTAGACTGCAATTGGAGCTGTGCTAACTTATCATTGATGTTTCATTGGTGTTTTATTGCCTTATTCTCGTAAATCCGCAAAAATCTCTTTTCCTCGGCGTCCATTCGGAATTCTGCATATTCCACGAGATTCTACGACTCATTTTACATGGGTATGGACTGATTGGACCTTCAGTAGACTGCAATTGGAGCTGTGCTAGCTTATCATTGATGTTTCATTGGTGTTTTATTGCCTTATTCTGGTAAATCCGCAAACATCTCTTTTCCTCGGCGTCCATTCGGAATTCTGCATATTTCACGAGATTCTACGACTCATTTTACATGGGTATGGACTGATTGGACGTTCAGTAGACTGCAATTGGAGCTGTGCTAGCTTATCATTGATGTTTCATTGGTGTTTTATTGCCTTATTCTGGTAAATCCGCAAAAATCTCTTTTCCTCGGCGTCCATTCGGAATTCTGCATATTCCACGAGATTCTACGACTCATTTTACATGGGTATGGACTGATTGGACGTTCAGTAGACTGCAATTGGAGCTGTGCTATATTATCATAGATGTTTCATTGTTGTTTTATTGCCTTATTCTGGTAAATCCGCAAAAATTTCTTTTCCTCGGCGTCCATTCGGAATTCTGCATATTCCTCGAGATTCTACGACTCATTTTACATGGGTATGGACTGATTGGACGTTCAGTAGACTGCAATTGGAGCTGTGCTAGCTTATCATTGATGTTTCATTGGTGTTTTATTGCCTTATTCTGGTAAATCCGCAAAAATTTCTTTTCCTCGGCGTCCATTCGGAATTCTGCATATTCCTCGAGATTCTACGACTCATTTTACATGGGTATGGACTGATTGGACGTTCAGTAGACTGCAATTGGAGCTGTGCTAGCTTATCATTGATGTTTCATTGGTGTTTTATTGCCTTATTCTCGTAAATCCGCAAAAATCTCTTTTCCTCGGCGTCCATTCGGAATTCTGCATATTCCACGAGATTCTACGACTCATTTTACATGGGTATGGACTGATTGGACGTTCAGTAGACTGCAATTGGAGCTGTGCTAGCTTATCATTGATGTTTCATTGGTGTTTTATTGCCTTATTCTGGTAAATCCGCAAAAATCTCTTTTCCTCGGCGTCCATTCGGAATTCTGCATATTCCACGAGATTCTACGACTCATTTTACATGGGTATGGACTGATTGGACGTTCAGTAGACTGCAATTGGAGCTGTGCTAGCTTATCATTGATGTTTCATTGGTGTTTTATTGCCTTATTCTGGTAAATCCGCAAAAATCTCTTTTCCTCGGCGTCCATTCGGAATTACGCATATTCTACGAGATTCTACGACTCATTTTACATGGGTATGGACTGATTGGACGTTCAGTAGACTGCAATTGGAGCTGTGCTAGCTTATCATTGATGTTTCATTGGTGTTTTATTGCCTTATTCTGGTAAATCCGCAAAAATCTCTTTTCCTCGGCGTCCATTCGGAATTCTGCTTATTCCACGAGATTCTACGACTCATTTTACATGGGTATGGACTGATTGGACGTTCTGTAGACTGCAATTGTAGCTGTGCTAGCTTATCATTGATGTTACATTGGTGTTTTATTGCCTTATTCTGGTAAATCCGCAAAAATCTCTTTTCCTCGGCGTCCATTCGGAATTCTGCATATTCCTCGAGATTCTACGACTCATTTTACATGGGTATGGACTGATTGGACGTTCAGTAGACTGCAATTGGAGCTGTGCTAGCTTATCATTGATGTTTCATTGGTGTTTTATTGCCTTATTCTCGTAAATCCGCAAAAATCTCTTTTCCTCGGCGTCCATTCGGAATTCTGCATATTCCACGAGATTCTACGACTCATTTTACATGGGTATGGACTGATTGGACCTTCAGTAGACTGCAATTGGAGCTGTGCTAGCTTATCATTGATGTTTCATTGGTGTTTTATTGCCTTATTCTGGTAAATCCGCAAAAATCTCTTTTCCTCGGCGTCCATTCGGAATTCTGCATATTCCACGAGATTCTACGACTCATTTTACATGGGTATGGACTGATTGGACGTTCAGTAGACTGCAATTGGAGCTGTGCTAGCTTATCATTGATGTTTCATTGGTGTTTTATTGCCTTATTCTGGTAAATCCGCAAAAATCTCTTTTCCTCGACGTCCATTCGGAATTCTGCTTATTCCACGAGATTCTACGACTCATTTTACATGGGTATGGACTGATTGGACGTTCAGTAGACTGCAATTGGAGCTGTGCTAGCTTATCATTGATGTTTCATTGGTGTTTTATTGCCTTATTCTGGTAAATCCGCAAAAATCTCTTTTCCTCGACGTCCATTCGGAATTCTGCTTATTCCACGAGATTCTACGACTCATTTTACATGGGTATGGACTGATTGGACGTTCAGTAGACTGCAATTGGAGCTGTGCTAGCTTATCATTGATGTTTCATTGGTGTTTTATTGCCTTATTCTCGTAAATCCGCAAAAATCTCTTTTCCTCGGCGTCCATTCGGAATTCTGCATATTCCACGAGATTCTACGACTCATTTTACATGGGTATGGACTGATTGGACCTTCAGTAGACTGCAATTGGAGCTGTGCTAGCTTATCATTGATGTTTCATTGGTGTTTTATTGCCTTATTCTGGTAAATCCGCAAAAATCTCTTTTCCTCGGCGTCCATTCGGAATTCTGCATATTCCACGAGATTCTACGACTCATTTTACATGGGTATGGACTGATTGGACGTTCAGTAGACTGCAATTGGAGCTGTGCTAGCTTATCATTGATGTTTCATTGGTGTTTTATTGCCTTATTCTGGTAAATCCGCAAAAATCTCTTTTCCTCGGCGTCCATTCGGAATTCTGCATATTCCACGAGATTCTACGACTCATTTTACATGGGTATGGACTGATTGGACGTTCAGTAGACTGCAATTGGAGCTGTGCTATATTATCATAGATGTTTCATTGTTGTTTTATTGCCTTATTCTGGTAAATCCGCAAAAATTTCTTTTCCTCGGCGTCCATTCGGAATTCTGCATATTCCTCGAGATTCTACGACTCATTTTACATGGGTATGGACTGATTGGACGTTCAGTAGACTGCAATTGGAGCTGTGCTAGCTTATCATTGATGTTTCATTGGTGTTTTATTGCCTTATTCTGGTAAATCCGCAAAAATTTCTTTTCCTCGGCGTCCATTCGGAATTCTGCATATTCCTCGAGATTCTACGACTCATTTTACATGGGTATGGACTGATTGGACGTTCAGTAGACTGCAATTGGAGCTGTGCTAGCTTATCATTGATGTTTCATTGGTGTTTTATTGCCTTATTCTGGTAAATCCGCAAAAATCTCTTTTCCTCGACGTCCATTCGGAATTCTGCTTATTCCACGAGATTCTACGACTCATTTTACATGGGTATGGACTGATTGGACGTTCAGTAGACTGCAATTGGAGCTGTGCTAGCTTATCATTGATGTTTCATTGGTGTTTTATTGCCTTATTCTGGTAAATCCGCAAAAATCTCTTTTCCTCGGCGTCCATTCGGAATTCTGCATATTCCACGAGATTCTACGACTCATTTTACATGGGTATGGACTGATTGGACGTTCAGTAGACTGCAATTGGAGCTGTGCTAGCTTATCATTGATGTTTCATTGGTGTTTTATTGCCTTATTCTGGTAAATCCGCAAAAATCTCTTTTCCTCGGCGTCCATTCGGAATTCTGCATATTCCACGAGATTCTACGACTCATTTTACATGGGTATGGACTGATTGGACGTTCAGTAGACTGCAATTGGAGCTGTGCTAGCTTATCATTGATGTTTCATTGGTGTTTTATTGCCTTATTCTGGTAAATCCGCAAAAATCTCTTTTCCTCGACGTCCATTCGGAATTCTGCTTATTCCACGAGATTCTACGACTCATTTTACATGGGTATGGACTGATTGGACGTTCAGTAGACTGCAATTGGAGCTGTGCTAGCTTATCATTGATGTTTCATTGGTGTTTTATTGCCTTATTCTGGTAAATCCGCAAAAATCTCTTTTCCTCGGCGTCCATTCGGAATTCTGCATATTCCACGAGATTCTACGACTCATTTTACATGGGTATGGACTGATTGGACGTTCAGTAGACTGCAATTGGAGTTGTGCTAGCTTATCATTGATGTTTCATTGGTGTTTTATTGCCTTATTCTGGTAAATCCGCAAACATTTCTTTTCCTCGGCGTCCATTCGGAATTCTGCATATTCCTCGAGATTCTACGACTCATTTTACATGGGTATGGACTGATTGGACGTTCAGTAGACTGCAATTGGAGCTGTGCTAGCTTATCATTGATGTTTCATTGGTGTTTTATTGCCTTATTCTGGTAAATCCGCAAAAATCTCTTTTCCTCGGCGTCCATTCGGAATTCTGCATATTCCACGAGATTCTACGACTCATTTTACATGGGTATGGACTGATTGGACGTTCAGTAGACTGCAATTGGAGCTGTGCTAGCTTATCATTGATGTTTCATTGGTGTTTTATTGCCTTATTCTGGTAAATCCGCAAAAATCTCTTTTCCTCGGCGTCCATTCGGAATTCTGCATATTCCACGAGATTCTACGACTCATTTTACATGGGTATGGACTGATTGGACGTTCAGTAGACTGCAATTGGAGCTGTGCTAGCTTATCATTGATGTTTCATTGGTGTTTTATTGCCTTATTCTGGTAAATCCGCAAAAATCTCTTTTCCTCGGCGTCCATTCGGAATTCTGCATATTCCACGAGATTCTACGACTCATTTTACATGGGTATGGACTGATTGGACGTTCAGTAGACTGCAATTGGAGCTGTGCTAGCTTATCATTGATGTTTCATTGGTGTTTTATTGCCTTATTCTGGTAAATCCGCAAAAATCTCTTTTCCTCGGCGTCCATTCGGAATTCTGCATATTCCACGAGATTCTACGACTCATTTTACATGGGTATGGACTGATTGGACGTTCAGTAGACTGCAATTGGAGCTGTGCTAGCTTATCATTGATGTTTCATTGGTGTTTTATTGCCTTATTCTGGTAAATCCGCAAAAATCTCTTTTCCTCGGCGTCCATTCGGAATTCTGCATATTCCACGAGATTCTACGACTCATTTTACATGGGTATGGACTGATTGGACGTTCAGTAGACTGCAATTGGAGCTGTGCTAGCTTATCATTGATGTTTCATTGGTGTTTTATTGCCTTATTCTGGTAAATCCGCAAAAATCTCTTTTCCTCGACGTCCATTCGGAATTCTGCTTATTCCACGAGATTCTACGACTCATTTTACATGGGTATGGACTGATTGGACGTTCAGTAGACTGCAATTGGAGCTGTGCTAGCTTATCGTTGATGTTTCATTGGTGTTTTATTGCCTTATTCTGGTAAATCCGCAAAAATCTCTTTTCCTCGGCGTCCATTCGGAATTCTGCATATTCCACGAGATTCTACGACTCATTTTACATGGGTATGGACTGATTGGACGTTCAGTAGACTGCAATTGGAGCTGTGCTAGCTTATCATTGATGTTTCATTTGTGTTTTATTGCCTTATTCTGGTAAATCCGCAAAAATCTCTTTTCCTCGACGTCCATTCGGAATTCTGCTTATTCCACGAGATTCTACGACTCATTTTACATGGGTATGGACTGATTGGACGTTCAGTAGACTGCAATTGGAGCTGTGCTAACTTATCATTGATGTTTCATTGGTGTTTTATTGCCTTATTCTCGTAAATCCGCAAAAATCTCTTTTCCTCGGCGTCCATTCGGAATTCTGCATATTCCACGAGATTCTACGACTCATTTTACATGGGTATGGACTGATTGGACCTTCAGTAGACTGCAATTGGAGCTGTGCTAGCTTATCATTGATGTTTCATTGGTGTTTTATTGCCTTATTCTGGTAAATCCGCAAACATCTCTTTTCCTCGGCGTCCATTCGGAATTCTGCATATTTCACGAGATTCTACGACTCATTTTACATGGGTATGGACTGATTGGACGTTCAGTAGACTGCAATTGGAGCTGTGCTAGCTTATCATTGATGTTTCATTGGTGTTTTATTGCCTTATTCTGGTAAATCCGCAAAAATCTCTTTTCCTCGGCGTCCATTCGGAATTCTGCATATTCCACGAGATTCTACGACTCATTTTACATGGGTATGGACTGATTGGACGTTCAGTAGACTGCAATTGGAGCTGTGCTATATTATCATAGATGTTTCATTGTTGTTTTATTGCCTTATTCTGGTAAATCCGCAAAAATTTCTTTTCCTCGGCGTCCATTCGGAATTCTGCATATTCCTCGAGATTCTACGACTCATTTTACATGGGTATGGACTGATTGGACGTTCAGTAGACTGCAATTGGAGCTGTGCTAGCTTATCATTGATGTTTCATTGGTGTTTTATTGCCTTATTCTGGTAAATCCGCAAAAATTTCTTTTCCTCGGCGTCCATTCGGAATTCTGCATATTCCTCGAGATTCTACGACTCATTTTACATGGGTATGGACTGATTGGACGTTCAGTAGACTGCAATTGGAGCTGTGCTAGCTTATCATTGATGTTTCATTGGTGTTTTATTGCCTTATTCTCGTAAATCCGCAAAAATCTCTTTTCCTCGGCGTCCATTCGGAATTCTGCATATTCCACGAGATTCTACGACTCATTTTACATGGGTATGGACTGATTGGACGTTCAGTAGACTGCAATTGGAGCTGTGCTAGCTTATCATTGATGTTTCATTGGTGTTTTATTGCCTTATTCTGGTAAATCCGCAAAAATCTCTTTTCCTCGGCGTCCATTCGGAATTCTGCATATTCCACGAGATTCTACGACTCATTTTACATGGGTATGGACTGATTGGACGTTCAGTAGACTGCAATTGGAGCTGTGCTAGCTTATCATTGATGTTTCATTGGTGTTTTATTGCCTTATTCTGGTAAATCCGCAAAAATCTCTTTTCCTCGGCGTCCATTCGGAATTACGCATATTCTACGAGATTCTACGACTCATTTTACATGGGTATGGACTGATTGGACGTTCAGTAGACTGCAATTGGAGCTGTGCTAGCTTATCATTGATGTTTCATTGGTGTTTTATTGCCTTATTCTGGTAAATCCGCAAAAATCTCTTTTCCTCGGCGTCCATTCGGAATTCTGCTTATTCCACGAGATTCTACGACTCATTTTACATGGGTATGGACTGATTGGACGTTCTGTAGACTGCAATTGTAGCTGTGCTAGCTTATCATTGATGTTACATTGGTGTTTTATTGCCTTATTCTGGTAAATCCGCAAAAATCTCTTTTCCTCGGCGTCCATTCGGAATTCTGCATATTCCACGAGATTCTACGACTCATTTTACATGGGTATGGACTGATTGGACGTTCAGTAGACTGCAATTGGAGCTGTGCTAGCTTATCATTGATGTTTCATTGGTGTTTTATTGCCTTATTCTGGTCAATCCGCAAAAATCTCTTTTCCTCGGCGTCCATTCGGAATTCTGCATATTCCACGAGATTCTACGACTCATTGTACATGGGTATGGACTGATTGGACGTTCAGTAGACTGCAATTGGAGCTGTGCTAGCTTATCATTGATGTTTCATTGGTGTTTTATTGCCTTATTCTGGTAAATCCGCAAAAATCTCTTTTCCTCGGCGTCCATTCGGAATTCTGCATATTCCACGAGATTCTACGACTCATTTTACATGGGTATGGACTGATTGGACGTTCAGTAGACTGCAATTGGAGCTGTGCTAGCTTATCATTGATGTTTCATTGGTGTTTTATTGCCTTATTCTGGTAAATCCGCAAAAATCTCTTTTCCTCGGCGTCCATTCGGAATTCTGCATATTCCACGAGATTCTACGACTCATTTTACATGGGTATGGACTGATTGGACGTTCAGTAGACTGCAATTGGAGCTGTGCTAGCTTATCATTGATGTTTCATTGGTGTTTTATTGCCTTATTCTGGTAAATCCGCAAAAATCTCTTTTCCTCGGCGTCCATTCGGAATTCTGCATATTCCACGAGATTCTACGACTCATTTTACATGGGTATGGACTGATTGGACGTTCAGTAGACTGCAATTGGAGCTGTGCTAGCTTATCATTGATGTTTCATTGGTGTTTTATTGCCTTATTCTGGTAAATCCGCAAAAATCTCTTTTCCTCGGCGTCCATTCGGAATTCAGCATATTCCACGATATTCTACGTCTGATTTTACATAGGTATGAACCTTAACAACGTTGAATGGACCGCATTTGAGGCTACGCTAGGGTATAATTTATGTTTTATTGGATTATTTTGCTAATTCTACGTATTTTCACGTCTCATTTTACATAGAATTGGCTGATTTCTGGTTGTTCTTAGACAACGTATTAAAACGTGATCCTAATTCAGGTCCTTTATTCTCTGACTGTGAACAATGGAACTCAAGAACAAATCCAAGAGATGGCTGAAGTCTTAAAATGGCCGGATTGTATTTTATAAACTCCTATGCCATTCCAAAAAGAACCATTCATCGTCTATCAAAAGCGCCACATTTTTTGACATCAAGATACGTTCCGGTGTTCTACTGTCTCATATTGGATGGATTTAGTACTGGATGACTTCCGGCTGTTCCCAGAGAATGTATTTCGACTTGATTCTCACTCAGGTGCTTCATTCTTTGCCTATGACCAGGAGAACTCAAGAACATATCTAAGAAGTGTCCAAGAATGACCAGATTGGGCCTTAAGATGCTTTACTATATTCGACAATTTTTTGTTCACCGGATTTGGCAACGTCGCTTTCAGCTCTCAAATTGTTCTTGAAGGATCACTCCAATGCTATGTCCTAAACATCCAAAGGACATTAGAGCAGTTCAGCTCTAATTCTTTTGAGTTCCGAACATTAAATGTTTAATAAAATGCAATCCCTAACTCTTAACATATCGTTTTCTGAATATGAGAACACTTGAGACGCTTTGCTCATACAAATAATGACAATACTTCTTACGATATTTTAGGGAGAAGGAATTTGCGGCCGATTTTGGCACATCTGCTCTCGCTCACTCAATACGCTTGTGTAGTGTTCCCATTGTCTACCTCTTTTTCTTATTATTCCTCTTATCTCTACCGCAACTGCTGCTGCCTATGTCCCGTTATATTCCCTATCCTGATCGTTTACGCCGAATGAACTTGAAAACTGACTAAACCGTCGCTTCGCGTCGCGTCGCTTTACACCACTACCGACTTTCTTGCAGGGACATTAACTAGGCCCGGAAATAAAAAGTATAACAGTAGTTATATAAGTAACATTTTTTGTCAGGATTTTCAGGCGATAACATTAGCGTTATGTGAATGAAAGTCAAATATTTGAAAAGCTGTTTTTATAATTCCTTTTAAATAATTCTACAATAAATATCTTTAACAGTCAGTCCACTTAGTCCTTTAGCCTTGTTAATATTTTTTGAGCTTCGTATTCCAACAGTTGTAGTCATAAGGGGTAAAATCTAAACTGTGTGGAGGTTGTGGTAATTCTTCATTTCACAGTCTTCTAAGGAAAATTGTTGGATGTCTTCTCAGGTGTAAGTACAATTTTTCAAATTGTAGATTTCAAGATCGTAGATATTAACCCATTCACCAATGTATTCATCCAAAAAGATGGTCGTCACTTTTCCTGTTGATAGGAACCGGATTTTTGCTGTTTTCTGAGATGGTTAGTCTTTGTAGGTTGTTTCATGGGGGAACTTGTATTAGCCTAGGATCTCGATGGAGTCTTCAAGCCTCATCCCCTTTCAAGCTACTATCCTTTTTCTCCTATGATTCCTCGAATAGATGATGTCGTGAGTCTGCAAGGATCCACTTTTCCAAAACCCAAATAGTAAAATATAAACATACAGTGAAGTATCTTGTGGGTGGACACACAAAGGAATTCAAATTCTTCATTTATTGCTGTGTGAACAATCCATGTCTTATGCATTTTGCTGATGTTATCCAGAAGCACACACATAGTCTTCTAGACAACATTTTTGGATCTCTTCATGGTTCCAGAATCCTTGACGTTGTCGATCTCACTACCATAAACATTATCGAACCAAAAAAGATGGCTGTCACTTTTCCTGCTAGGAACTGAGCTTTCCCTGATTTCTGTGATGGTTAGTCCTTATGAACCTACTTCTAGTTTTGGCCTTGGATTCCATTGGATGGTGTGGTGATCTGTAAGAATTTCCCAAAAACAATAAAATCACCCTTTGGTAGACACTTAGGGTCGTTATTAATCCAAAAGAACGGTTATCAATCTGACAGGATGTAAATAACTGAACAGTATTTGTCTCATAGGGCCTAATTAAGGTGTTTTACGTTTCCTGGTCTGTTCTTTCTATATCAGTGGCTTCTTCTTCCTATCTATCCATTATCTGGGATCACATTGAACATCTTTCATATTTTCGTGGCATTGTCGGAATGGCTGCGGCGGTGGCGCACGGCTCTCCTCTCGCCCGGATTATCGAGAGAACTCGGATGAAGGGAAGGTCGGTAGATACGATGAGAGGGAGCGTCGGTAAGGGGTTGACGTCACCAAGATGATTTGATCGTCGCCACCGTCGTCACCACCCGTTTCGTTGTGCAGATTGCTTTCTTCGATGCCTTCTGGATCACAATTTATTGTGTCGGACAAAAAGAGTCTTCTGCCAGTGGATGTCGTACTTTTAACTCAATTCCAAAAAAATTGTATTGGGAGTCTGCTAATTCTTCAATTTTTTTTTTCAAGAAAAAATCGTTTGAGTTTATACAAAGTTATGATAAGTCTCGAATATTCTTGGATTTAGTTGTGGGCATGTGGGCAAATAAATTATATAAAAGTAGACATCATAAGCTCCGCCTATTCGTAGTGGCGGCCACCAATGTTCATTCAGGCGTAAATAACAACCCTCCTCCTTCAATCCGACCGGATACACGCCCGTCTCAAGGGGGTTGCTTTCACCCTTCTTGGCGCGCTTATATTTTTTATACTTTTCCTATCACTGAATTTTCAAATTGGATCTGAATAATTTTTCATTCTTTGAAGAACGACGTCTTCGATAGAATCGAAACGAACAGAACGGTTAACACTCAAAATTCCTCAAAATTTCTTGTAAGACTTCCCAGTCCTAGATCCTATATACATATTTTGGTGAACCTTATTTTAAAATAATTAATTACGTTTATTTTTACTTACCATCGGCATTACAAATAAAATAAAAAATGGTTACTTGTAATAAAGTCTCATTGAAAGAGATGTTGCAACTTGACGTCATTCAGCCAGTAGTCTAAAAAGGAAAAATAAGAAGAGCTTCCGCCGCTGAGACGTTTCCTTGTTAGTGGTTTTCGTTTCGTTTCGTCTAGTGGATGTTCTTTATTCGAAGGTCTAATACTTGATTTTCTTCGATATAGCTTCCTGAAACTGCACCACCAGCTACTTCTACTACTACTGCTGCTGCTGCTGCTGCTGTTTTCTTTTTTTCTTTCCTTTTCCGATCATTCGTTCGCTCACTGGAGCGAAAATCGCAGCAGATATTGAAAACCCGGGAAATTAATGAGATACCATGGCCAGGGTGGATAGTACAAGGGTTGTCTAATAATGGGTGGTTGTTTATTCTATCCACCGATGATAATATTCTATGATTATTTATCGTAAAGATTTCGTTTACTCAAATAACATTTACCTAATACTTAAAGGTAAATTGAGTGCCTGCACGTCTTAGCTCTTGGTGAATGAGACTGATTTCGTGGGTGCAACTGGAAATACTAGAAGTGCGTGCTGGTTAATTTACATGTGGAGGGGGATGGTACTGTGCAGTGACCCCGTCAAGACGCAACACGGGCCAAGGGTACTACTACCACTCCAGTAAGAGGGTAGGAGTGGTTTAGTTTATCTCTTTTTAACTGCAAATATTTAATGATTCATCAAGTCAAGTAACTTGATATTTAAGCTAATAACTTGGCTTGGTATTTATTATTTATTATTTCAAGCTACTTGACTTGATTTTTCAAATACCTGACTGGAATTGGAAATCAAGCTTTCAAAACTTGCTTGCTTAGGTTGACTTGACCTCAAATGGTTATTTCTTGACTTGATATCAAAAAATTTCAAGCTATTGACTTGAGTTGGAAATCAAGCTTTCAAAACTTACTTGCTTAGGTTGACTTGACTTCAAATGGTTATTACTTAACTTGAGATCAAGTAGTTTCAAGCTACGTGACTTGATTTTTCAAATCTTGACGTGAGTTGAAAATCATGCTTTCTACAAATTACATACTTGGCTCAACTTGACTTCAAATGGTTATTACTTGACTTGACATCAAGTAATTTCAAGCTACTTGACTTGATTTTCCAAATTCCTGAATTGAGTTGAAGATTAAACTTTCAAAAATTGCTTGCTTAGATTGGCTTGACTTCAAATGGTCGTTACTTGACTTGATATCAAGTAATTTCAAGCTACTTGACTTGATTTTTCAAATACTTGACTTGATTTTTCAAATACTTGACTTGAGGTGAAAATGAAGCTTTCAAAAAATGCATGCTTAGGTTGACTTGACCTCAAATGGTTATTTCTTGACTTGATATCAAAAAATTTCAAGCTATTGACTTGAGTTGGAAATAAAGCTTTCAAAACTTGCTTGCTTAGGTTGACTTGACTTCAAATGGTTAATACTTCACTTGAGATCAAGTAATTTCAAGCTACGTGACTTGATTTTCCAAATTTCTGAATTGAGTTGAAAATCATGCTTTCTACAAATTACATACTTGACTCGACTTGACTTCAAATGGTTATTACTTGACTTGACATCAAGTAATTTCAAGCTACTTGACTAGATTTTCCAAATTCCTGAATTGAGTTGAAGATAAAGCTTTCAAAAATTGCTTGCTTAGATTGGCTTGACTTCAAATGGTCATTACTTGACTTGATATCAAGTAATTTCAAGCTACTTGACTTGATTTTTCATATACTTGACTTGAGGTGAAAATGAAGCTTTCAAAAAATGCATGCTTAGGTTGACTTGACCTCAAATGGTTATTTCTTGACTTGATATCAAAAAATTTCAAGCTATTGACTTGAGTTGGAAATAAATCTTTCAAAACTTGCTTGCTTAGGTTGACTTGACTTCAAATGGTTATTACTTAACTTGAGATCAAGTAATTTCAAGCTACGTGACTTGATTTTCCAAATTTCTGAATTGAGTTGAAAATCATGCTTTCTACAAATTACATACTTGACTCGACTTGACTTCAAATGGTTATTACTTGACTTGACTTCAAGTAATTTTAAGTAACGTTACTTGATTTTGCAAATACTTGACTTTTTATTGGAAAATTACCACTTGACTTGAGTTTGACTTGATTCCGTCAAGTCAAGCCGTGAATCTCCACGAATTTTTAATTAATTCAGTCATAATTTTTTGCTGGAGCAACAGTTAATATTGTTGGAGCTTTTCAGAAGCAATTTTTTAAACTTAATGTGGAAACCCACAAATTAATTTCCACTCTAACTCTAATCTGCTAATGGTCCTCTATTTGTGTTTGATTTGTATGGGTTTGAACCTTATTTGTGATTCCATTTCCACTACTTCCTGAAGAACTAAAAACTAATGCAATTGATATGATCATATCATTTAAATTTCGTGATTTTCAAAGAAATGGCATTTGGCATTAGCAACCTGTCACCAGTGTAGTGCAAACGAACGAGAAGAATCAATAGCATCCGTTTTTCGCCAAATGGATGATAAATATCGCGCCTCCGATGTTGGTAATTCGGTTTTTCTAGCTGAGCGATTTTACTGAATGAAAGCACGTACTATTAGTACCTCTGAATGCTCTTGCTTGCGTCATCGGTCATGTGTGTTGGTTGCCATTGCTGCTGCATGACGCTTTACAATAGAATGACCGCTGTGTGTAAGGCCTCGTACGTGCACGTCTGTCTGTGCGTTTCGCATTCACTTATTTACGTTTGTGTCCGTGCCACCCTTTATCGCGACAAATTCGATTAGCACAAACGGCATTAAAAACAATCCTGTTTAAAACGGTCGGGCTCGAATAATTTAATCATACGCCGCCGTTGCCGTAATCTAATCAGTTGCGCTGCCGCTACAAAAATTCTTCAGCTGCTGCGGCATATAAAGGACTACTTATATTCTAAATAACAAACGGACAGATGGACACAGAGAGTATGTTATTCAAAGATGGCTAAATGTGGAAACCAATCTCATCACCTACTGCGTCCACCGCCCACGTTTCACGTCTTTACTGAGCCGCACTCAGCACACTGATTTCTTTGGATTGTCGAAATTATTGACCAGCAACTAGATCCTTTTCATTGTTTTAGTATATTTACTGCTTTTTACATTTTGGATCATCCAACTTCCTAAGGATCTTCTTCCGGACTGTTTTGTAATTTTGTAAGAACAGAGTTACGACTGATGATCACCAAAACTCGTACTGAAGATTCTCAAAATTCTATGGACCACGACAAAATAGGCTCTAGAAAGGCATGGTCCATAGAATTTTACTAATCCAAATCTTTCACCAATCGCCATTCCTTGCTGAGGCACGCTATACTAAAGGTCTTGTCAGCAACGAACGGTGTAGCGCCTGAATCAGCAAAATTCGATGGACGGTGTCGTTTTGGAGCCTGTTTTGTCGTGGTCCATGGAATTTTGATCTTCCTACCATTTTAGCGTTCTCTGCTAATAGAATCTCCAGTGTTGACATTGCTCACCATCAGTCACGACCCAATACCTACAACATCTACTGACAGTGCCGTCAGCAAAGAACGGAAAAGTTTCTGGATAAACAAAAATTCCTGGAAAATAGAAAACCCTGTTCCAAAATTTAATTTTTCCTTGCTGACCTGCTCCTTTAGTGTTGGCTTTGGTCACCATCAGTCGCAAACCAGTACCTGTACAAAGTCTACAGTAATGATCTCGTCAACAAGAAATGATGAACCATCTGAATCAGCAAAATTCCATAGACAGTGTCTTTTTGAGGCCTGTTTTGTCGTGGTCCATGGAATTTTGATGTTCCTATCATTTTAGCGTTCTCTGCTGAGAGCACCATCAATTTGTTCGTTGCTGTCCACTAGTTACGACCAAGAAAATGGGAAAACCAGTTCCAAAATTTCACTGTTCCTTACTGACCTGCTTCTTTATTGTTAGCTTTACTTACCTTTAATCACAACTCAGTACCTGCAGAAAGTCTACACTATAGATCCCGTCAGCAAGGAAAGGTGAAGCATCTGGATCAGAAAAATTCCATAGACTATGCCTTTTTGGAGCCTTTTCTGTCGTGGTACATGGAATTTTGATGTTCCTATCCTTTTAGCGTTCTCTGCTGAGAGCATCTTCAGTATTGACGTTGCTAACCATCAGTCACGATCCAATGATTAGCAAACCCATCACTAAAGAAGCAGATCAGTAAGAAACAGTGAAATTTTGGAACAGGTTTTTCAAATTTGGGTCCTCCTACTTCCCAGGATTTTGCAATTATTGGCTTGTGACTGATGGTCAGCAATGGCTCCAGAAAAATACTTTCCATGGAATTTTGCTGATTCTGATGCATCACCTTTCCTTGCTGACGAGATCCTCAGTGTGGATCTTGTACAATTTCTGGGTCGAGACTGATAGTTAGCAAAGCCAATTTTAAGAAAGTAGGTCAAGAAGAAAGTGGGTTGTTTAACAGCGATACAAGGAATTCTCAGTGTTGCCTTTGCTGACCATCAGTCACGACCAAATATCTGTGCCATCAGCAAAGAATCTGGATCGGCAAAATATTATGAACCATAGCTAAAACTTTAAGTTAGAAACGTAAAGGCTCCAATCCAAATATTAGGTACATGAATGCTTGCTATTCCTTTGCAAAATAGCAATAACACCACCAAGCCATTAAGAAATTTATAATTTTTTGATATCTTTTTATTGGAGTGGTGACCTTGTAAGGTTTATATGGAAATATGGAAACAGACAAATTTAGTCGATTACTGGTGGCAGTTATTATTTGGTTCGTGTCCGTGTTTTATCTGTAATTCTGCAAGAGACAGTTCGAGTGGAGTGGAGTGGAGTGGTGTAGTAAAGTGAGGTCAGTCATGTAACAAGGCAGCACGGAATCGACGAAAGGAGAGGGTGTGAGGGGTCGTGGCATCAGGCAGGGGTGACGTGCGATTTGTCCAACGGCGTGTAAATGAATGACGGCATGATCGGGTCAATTTCTGCTTAATCTGAACGGAGACCAAAGTTGGAGGACAATCTCAGGAGGCAGACGGACAGACAACATCGGAGAAGGATAAAACGGTATGCGCGAATTTAGAACGATATATGGGCCGGTCACGTTGAAGTGGCTCTAAGATTTATTTCGGACCGGGCTACTACTTTAGCAGTTTTTCCGATCGTATTTCACCTTCTTTACTTTCACATCCATAGAAGCCCCCGTTATTTATGGCGGCAATGAAAGAGGCTCAACGGACGGACGGAAGAACTTTCACGGGTCACCGGAGACGCGCTGGAACCACTGGAAGTAAAAACACGTCCACGCTACTTTCTTACACTCTTGGGATTCCAAATTTGAACTTACACCATATTTGATCACATCCCTAATTTACCTAATCTTTTCTTTTCCAATGGCCAAAGAATATGTACCTATGGCATAACTAAAATCAAATTTCTCACAACAATTTTTTTATATTTCGCGAAACATCAAATTGAATAAGTATTCTGTGTTAATTAAGAAAAAAAAATCCAACGATGATCAATCAATGGATTTGAAGTATTCCACTGTTGACGAAACTAAGGAAACCCCTGGCGAGGTCGTTGTCAAAAGATGAAAAATTTTGGCTGAATGTCCAAGAACAGATGGATACGTAGATCGAACTGATAAATTGGCAATAAACTCAATTTTTTATTTTGTATTAAACTTTTCGGGCATCGTTGATGATAGATTAAGGTATTTCAAGGTTTTTTGGGTGTCGTCAAAAAAGGAGGGCTTTCCCTTATCCCATTTCTTCAACGCGTGCGGTTGTAATCTTCAGGAGATCTTCGGTAAAGTACGATTTATCGATGTCATCGACAAAGGAATGCTTTCCTCGACGTTTCGTCAACACGCGTGGTTGAAATCTTTAAGAGTTCTTCAATAAATTACTATTTACTGAAATCTTCGAAAGAGTTGTGTTTTCCTCGACGTTTTGTCAACACACAGAGCGGATATCTTAAGGGTATCTTCAGTAAAGTACGATTTATTGAGATCTTCGAAAAAGGAGTGGTTTCTTCGATGTTTCGACGACATACAGAGCTGATACTTTAAGGAGATCTTCATTACAGTACGATTCATTGAAATCTTCGAAAAAGTTGTGCCTTCCTCGACGTTTTATCAACACGCTGTGCTGATATCTTCAGGGTATCTTCATTGAAGTACGGTTCATTGAAATCTTCGAAAAAGAAGTGGTTTCCTCATCGTTTTATCAACACGCAGACCTGATATCTTCAGGAGATCTTCAGTTAATACAACTTTATCGAGGTTTTTGAAAAAGAAGTGCTCTCCTCAACGTTTTGACAACACGCTGTGCTGATACCTTCAGGGTATCTTCATTGAAGTACGGTTCATTGAAATCTTCGAAAAAGTTGTGCTTTCTTCGACGTTTTATCAACACGCTGGTCTGATATCTTCAGGGTATCTTCAGTAAAGTACGGTTTATTGAAATCTTCGAAAAAGTTGTGCTTTCCTCGACGTTTCGTCAACACTCTGCGTTGACATCTTCTAGAATTCTTCGGTAAAGTTAGGTTTATTGCATTTTTTTGAAAAACAAGTGCTCTCCTAGTCGTTTTGTCGACACGCGTGGTTGAAATCTTTAGGAGTTCTTCAATAAATTACTATTTATTGAAATCTTCGAAAGAGTTGTGTTTTCCTCGACGTTTTGTCAACACACAGAGCGGATATCTTAAGGGTATCTTCAGTAAAGTACGATTTATTGAGATCTTCGAAAAAGGAGTGGTTTCTTCAATGTTTCGTAGACATACAGAGCTGATACTTTAAGGAGATCTTCATTACAGTACGATTCATTGAAATCTTCGAAAAAGTTGTGCCTTCCTCGACGTTTTATCAACACACAGATCTGATATCTTCAGGAGATTTTCAAAAAAGTACAACTTATCGACGTTTTCGGAAGAGTAGTGCTCTCGTCGACGTTTTGTCAACACACACAGCTGTTATCTTCGGGGTATCTTTATTAATGTACGGTATCTCCTGAAAATGTCTACCATTCATGTTGACGAAACGTCTAGGAAAACATTTCTTTTTTGACAACGCCCAAAAGGCTCTAGAATAACTTATCCTCCTATTCTTCTTTCTACCCTTTCTGTTGTCAATTGTTACTGTATATAATCTCTTAGTATCGTCAACGATCGGTAAGTTAATTAACAGGCAAAAGAGATGAGAAGAAATGAGAAAAACGAAGCGGTAAGCGTCCCTAACATTTAGGGACATCGTCCGTCTGTCGACATCCATCAGTTTGAACATTACCCATTGGCAGGTTTTCTTTTGTCCTTCTTTTCCTTCTTAGCATCGTTGCGTTTTGTCGTCGTATCGGTAGGGGACAATGAGAACGATACGATGCGATGCGATAAATTCACGCGCGACCGAATGCAAGTTGCGTGCCCGAATCAATTAAAGTATAATCCGGAACTGCGCGAGGATACAGTAGAAGGCAGGCGGAGGAATCCTCCCCTTATTTCATTCGAACACGCCGAAGAAGGGAGACGTTTCGGTTCGGGGGAATCATCGAAAACGAGAAACTTGGGCATCACTGTCACGACCACTTTAACTAAAAGGAGCACTAAAATTACGTCCCTTTTTGATTTGATTTATTATAAAAAAATCTTTTGATATTTTTGTTGAGTATTTTACTTAATTTTAATGACCAATCTGTAATTTCATTGTCCACTTTGAAACCACCCTATTGGTCTGTCATAATTATAATATTATATGAAAAATAAAAAATCAACAACAGCCATTCGATGTTATCTGAACAGCAGTCGGCAGTATGAAGCTGTTCCGGATGTTGAAGAGGACGCCACGTGCGGGCGATGAGACGATCCCGGAAGTCGACCCCTTCGCAGTCGTCGAGCGTCGAGCTCGGATCGGATCAGATCAGATTCAAGCTGACACTTTGGGAGCGTGGCCCTCGTTCATTTATATCGGAATGAGTATTACCAACACAATAGATCTACTTATTGTGAATATAAAAATATTAAAATGGGAAGGAAAATGAAGAGGGCGATAAAAAAAAAGGGTAGATTGTAGTCTACACAGTATCTATTTCATAGAGGAATAGTCGAAAAATAGACTTACTTATATATTTGGAGTTAACAAAATAATAAACTTTTTAATGTTCCAAATTTTATGTAGGGGTTGAAATAATACTTTGTTTTCTGAATTATTTTAATGCGAACATTTTCATTACTTGGAGAAATAGCGTTTTATTGCTACCTTTTACAGTCAGTGCGACGACATTTTTGTGCTGGGGTAATAAAAGCATGCAAGGAAATTAAAATTTTCAGTTCGTAAACTCCAGTGAAACAACGGTCGCCACACCATAAAATACCATTTTTTACAACGTCATTAAAGAAATTAAATTTTATATTATAGTGTGTACAGTCGTTACATCCAAATTTCAAACATTATAATGCTTATTGTCCAACATTAATGTAATTAAATCTTCTCTAATGTATTAGACACCCATATAATTTATTAATAGAACTTTAAAAAATCTCTACGCTCTTTGATCCTATTATCAAAAGCGCCCCTACTTTGTCCTATGTAATAATTATTTTTCTTTATAAAAATCGTCTCGTCTTCAGTTTCTTACCATTGCATTGTGTTGGTGATTGTTTGTCCTGGTTGGTAACCGTGCGATCTCTATAAACAGCTTTACAAAGTTGCACTAAGTAACTTTGAAAACTTTTATTGCCTTTCCCCTACAACGACGAAGACAGCAACGCAGTCTCCTATTTCCATTAAACATCGTCAAAGTTAGAAACTAATCCGGCAAAAGGCCGCTTCACAACTGCGTTTCTTTCTGCTCCCGTCCGCCGCTCCGCTCCCTTTATACAACTTACTTGCATTCCTTAAGGATAAAACGTAAAGCCAAATATCCGTTACGTTCTTTCTACTGTTCCAGGAATGATGTAAGGAGATTGAGACGACGACGGAGACGATGTTGTTTGCCAAGTTGTTTTGTTCAAAGAAAGAAAGGTACTCGTACCTACCCATCCACTCAATGACAGAAATGGGGATCTTTCGAGTTCCAATTAACAATTAAATAGAGTAAGAACTGACGTCTGAGATCTGTGGCTCTTCTTTGTTTCCAGAGAGTCAGGAGTCGATCAAAATAGACAATAGATTGTTGTATCTTTTGGGAATCTATAATCTGGTAAGACAACTCGATGGAATATCTATCCAGTTCTAGGATTCACTAAGGGAAAATTCCTCACGACTTTTTTTGGGAAATTTGGGAAAATGTTTTAGACAAAATTTCCTTGCAAAATGTGGATGAGTAACCAGAAATGATTTTTTAAAATTCAACCACTGAGGGGACGAAATGGTGGTTCAAAATTTGATATATCGATCAAAGTACAACCCTAAATACAAATCCAAAATATGACTCCTAAAAGGACGAAATGGGGGCAAAAAGTTTAAAAATTTGATTGATTTGGTTCTTACTTGATAAAAATCCATAAGCAATGGATGGTAGATGAGAACGTTTTATGAGACACTGAAGCTTCCTCCTTTTGGACTGTACGTATCTTGATCTATCTGTCAAAATTTTTGAACTACCTTTTGTCCTCTTTAAGGGCTGAATTTTAAAAAAAATATTTGTTTATGCTCACTACATTTTATAAACGTTTATGCAAAAAAGTCTTTAGTTTAGACTGTACGTTGATCACTTTTGAACGTTCCAAATACACGTTGTGGTGGATTTTCTCGTTTAGTGAACTTTTTCTTCCTTTGTACCAAACATTCATCTCCTTTACAAATAAAACCTTAAAAAACATGTGGAGTTGAGAATTAGGATAATAAAAATCCTTGTTCAAGATCCTATTTAAAATTACAAAATGAAATGCTGCAACATTTTGTAACGACTTTTCTAGTTTAACTTATTTATTTAACAGATATTTATTTAAAACTATTTATTTAACACTTAAACACTAATAACAATTCAGCAACTTATTTATATGTCAAGAAAAATGCGTATTTATATCACTCGGTATATCGTAGTTCGGTATTTATATTACTCGTTCGGAAGCTAACTGTAAACTATTCTCACTGACTACGTCAACAAGTATTTATAGAGATACCGAAAGTTCCAGAAGAATCCAGAATGACGTACTAGACTTTACTGGAGTGCCTATTGTGTTCGTTTAATTTATGGCCTTGTTTATTGTCATCAAAGCGCCGACCGACGCCGGCATTCTTTGAGCTCCGCTTATCTGCTGTCGGATCTCGTCGCCGCTCTCGCACACATACACGCTCGTTACAATTTAAACAGGCTATGCAAATGAGTGCATGGTTCCATTTTCATTTTCCTTTTGATTTTGTGATTTGTTAATTTTAAGTGATCTTTAGAAAACAGAACATTCCATATGAATACTAAAGTAAAAGCAAAACATGAAGGTAACTATTTTCCTGAATCATTTCTATAGTTGAGGAATTTCAGCCTTAACAGTGTCCTCACTTAACCTACATTGAGAATTGTGAACAAACAAATTACAAATTAAAAAAGTATTCTTCAATCCCATGACGTGTTTCAAAACGTAGACATGAGATCTGTGAAACAATATTTGAATTTTTAGACTAAATTAAGTTAGAAACGTTAATAGACGAATGATAAAAATAAACATTAAAAAGTAATGAGGAGGTGTTAGAAAAGGGGGTTAGAAGTTGTTGAGGAAGAAGAATTATAGAATGGTAGGATGCACAAGACCTTCTGAAACATATAGAGTCACCTAGAGACATCTTGGGGGTGGAAGCTGCTATTTAGAAAAATAGTGAGAGTCCTAGAGTAGATTATTGTTCAGGATGTTAGATATTTTAGTTTTTGTGAATTTGGAAGGTTGTAGATTCATGTCCAACCAGAAGATCCTGCAATAATATTATTCCAGATTTTCTTTACCATTGGCAAAATTAATTCACCAAAACTTTAGGGTGGTGAAATCCAAAAGCCAAGCAAATCCAATATTGCAATTGATTTAAATATGGAATGAATTTATTTCTTTGCCCTTGCATGTACGATGTGTTAAAACTGAACAAATTACAATTAGCTTTGTATCAATATTAATTCAGTTATGAATAGAAAGTAATGGGGGACGGGGCACTTTTTCATTGAAACATAATTCATTTTAAAAGTCATTAGTAACTCTATTTTACCCCTTGAAAAAGCCAGTAGGAGCTATCCATTCTAAATGTATAAGCTCACTGAATATTTATACTGCCATTATAGAGTTTTGTTGTTGCCCCTTAGGGATGCTTATGAGGGTTGCAACAGTCTAAAACTTTTACTTTAGCCATTAACGACAAGATAAAATCAAACAACATTATCAGTGTCTTTAGTTAATCAATAGAGGGTAGTTTTAATTTTGTCCAAATGTTTTCAAATCCTTTCCCTAAATTTTAGATACCTTCAGGTTCAGTTGCATCTCAAATTTCCAATTACCAAATGGTTTTGGCTCCATTTGTAATTGACTCATTGTCTAGTTCTTTTTTGTATCTATGTAAGAACACCCTTTCCTTTGCAACAAGTGAATCATTTATTATTTCCTCAAAGCACATGTCCAATGAGACTACAATACAAATCTTCATAAATCAGACTCGGGAGATACCCAAAGTGTCATCGTTTTGGTCATGGTTCATGTCCATACCATTGTCTCCTCAAGTGGAACGTCGTCACCAAAACGGATTCATTCTCCATAAACCCCATTCAGTTGCGCCATCATAATACGTGTGTATTGATAGCCGTGTTGTTGGATGATAAAAACGAAATAGATGCCCCTTGATCTGAGGCTTCTGTCAACTATTAACACCCTCTTTATGACGGTTATGATGAATCGGATTTAAGATAATGATTCGCACTATGAAAATAATATTAAGCGCTTCCGCTTATAGACGCCGCGACGCCGAGGGTGTGGGGGAGAAAAGAGCCCCGACGAGAAAGGCATTAACTGCCATGGATACTGTATTTTAAAGTTAGGGGCGCACGGCGAAATGAAGGGGTTTATTCGGAACGAAATACGTAGCAAACACTCTGGCTGACATCAAATTAGCATGGAGTAGCATAATTTAAAATAAATTATACATAAGAATTTGTGATATAAATCAAAATGTATTGGTCCAAAAATTGGTTCAGACTGAATCAAAAACAATTTCTAAAATGACCGGACACCAAAAAACTAATAGTACAAGAAACAGCAGTAGAAACATGTCAGGATGGTACAAAGAAGCAAAGAAAAATTGGAGAATGTTCATAGACCAAGTTCAAATCCATGGCATCTCAGTAGTGGATCCAATGATCACACTCGCAGCTCTACCTTCCAAAGAATTTTCTCTTACCAAGATACCATGGGCACCAAGTAAATGAGACCAAGAAGAACATTAAATTCCAACCCTACATATCTTTGGTAATTCGACAGAAATGAAGTGATCAACCCCATGATGAGCAATGCCTTTAGCCAGGGAGTTTCTAAAAAGGAATTCACCAAATCCAGAAGAGTCCAAAGGTCTTTCCAGCTGTCACTTAAAAAGTAGGTCCAAGGATTACACTCACATTTCCACCTTGCAAGGAATTTTCTCATTCCAAGGTACCATGAGCGTCAAGTAACTGAAACCAAAAAAACTACCAGACTCCAATCGTTTATATCCTTGGTAACTCCACAGAAAGTAAGTGATCAACCCCATGATGACCAATGCCTTTAGCCAGGGAGTTTCTAAAAAGGAATTCACCAAATCCAGAAGAGTCCAAAGGTCTTTCCAGCTGTCACTTAAAAAGTAGGTCCAAGGATTACACTCACATTTCCACCTTGCAAGGAATTTTCTCATTCCAAGGTACCATGAGCGTCAAGTAACTGAAACCAAAAAAACTACCAGACTCCAATCGTTTATATCCTTGGTAACTCCACAGAAAGTAAGTGATCAACCCCATGATGACCAATGCCTTTAGCCAGGGAGTTTCTAAAAAGGAATTCACCAAATCCAGAAGAGTCCAAAGGTCTTTCCAGCTGTCACTTAAAGAGTAGGTCCAAGGATTACACTCACATTTCCACCTTGCAAGGAATTTTTTCATTCCAAGGTACCATGAGCGTCAAGTAACTGAAACCAAAAAAACTACCAGACTCCAATCGTTTATATCCTTGGTAACTCCACAGAAAGTAAGTGATCAACCCCATGATGACCAATGCCTTTAGCCAGGGAGTTTCTAAAAAGGAATTCACCAAACCCAAAAGAGTCCAATGGTCTTTCCAGCTGTCACTTAAAGAGTAGGTCCAAGGATTACACTCACATTTCCACCTTGCAAGGAATTTTTTCATTCAAAGGTACCATGAGCGTCAAGTAACTGAAACCAAAAAGACTACCAGACTCCAATCGTTTATATCCTTGGTAACTCCACAGAAATTAAGTGATCAACCCAAGATCAATGCCTCCAGACAGGTAGTTACTTAAAACGAATTTACCAAAACCACAAGAGTCAAATGATCTATCCAGCTGACATGTGAAGTGTGAAACCATACAGCGCTTAGTGTTTCTAAAAAGACATTCACCAAACCCAGGAGAGTCCAAAGATCTTTCCAGTTGTCATGTAAAGAGTGGGTCCAATGATCACACTCATATCTCTACCTTGCAAGGTCCAAGGTACCATGGGCGTCAAGCAATCGAAACCAAATAAAAAAAACTAGACTCCAACCGTCTATATCCTTAGTAACTCCACCGAAATTGAGTGATCAACCCAAGATCAATGCTATTAGCCAGGCAGTTACTAAAAAGGAGTTCACCAAAGGACGAAGGAGAATCCAAAGACCTATCCAGCTCATATGAGGATCGAATCCATTTACAAGAATTGTGGATTAGATAGTGATAACCATTCAAAATCTTCTAAACTTTTAACCGTTCTTCTGTACCACCAACTCCAGTAAACTTTCGTTTATTTTGAGAAATGTTTACAAAAACTGTAAGAAATAAATAAAAATATGGATTTTTTTTAATCCCACGCTCGTGACGCAATCGTTGCATGCATCATAAATGGAATGTACCTAATCGTGTGTGCCTTAGGAGCCCATTGAAAGGCAGATATTCCCAAAGGGCCAGCGTGTAACGGCAAATAATTTACCACAAACAGGACAGGCGATTACCGGCCAAAGTTACATTAAAGGGATCATGAAAGCCATAAAATGCAGCCTTTTGCTCTCCATTACGACATCGGCAACATCCGCTTACGAGGAAGACGACGATGAGGAGATGATGATGTAGAAGAAGAAGAACGTCGCGACGCTGCCGACGATCGCGACGCTGTACGGCGTCATGATGGGTCGGCAGGACGTCGAGGCAACTAATGTTCTAGATCTAAACGATCCATTTGCACACACTACTCAACCGAGATCGAATGAATGGGTAACAATGAGTAAAACTGTTTATATGAAGATGGTACAAAGATGTGTTCATTGTTTAAGTGAATTACTATAGATAAAAAGAACACATTCAATCTTCTATGGGATTGAAAATGTTTTAAGGGACGTTAGATGTGTCAGGAAATAGCAGTAATTTTTCAGAATCTTCCAGAAGTTTCTAGAATTTACAAGAATATTTCAGAATGTTCTAGATATTTAAAATGTTCCACATTTGACTTGATATGATGGAGAATGTTCTAGATTTTCTCCAGAAGGATTTTAAATAATTTGAATCCTTTCGTTTTGAGGATGATCCAAAATGTCCCAGATTCTTTGAAACTACTCCAGAATGTTCCAAATTTTTGAATAATCATCCAGAGTGTTCAAGATTTTTGGATAATGATCCAGAATGTTCAAAAATTTTCGAAAATGATTCAGAATAATCGAGAATGATATCTTCATCGTTCCAAAATGAAAAAGTAGATCTTCGCGTGAGTTGTTAAATGACCCCGCTGGACCCGGAGGGAAAGTATTTCCTCTCTCTTGCTCCAATTTGGTCCTTCAAACTGTCCCAGATTCTTCCAAAATATTCCAGAATGTTCCAAATTTTTGAATAATCATCCAGAGTGTTCCAGATTTTTGGATGATGTTCTAGAATGTTCAAAATCTTTCGTGTATTCGAGAATGATAATTCTAAAATGAAAAAGTAGGTCTTCATGTGGGTTGTTTAATGACCTCGCTGGACCCGAAGAGGAAGGATGTCCTTTCTCTTGCTCCAATTTTAAATCCACATCATTATTGGATTTGAAACCCCAAAATCCCAATTCTTCAATCTGAAAATCGTTTGAATATGGTATTTGGCATTTGGATCTGAATTGGAATAATCCATAACTTTTTTGTTACTGTCCCATTGATGAGGGATAATTACATGGTCATTACATTGGTTTTGCACCATTACCATGGGAATAGAATCAGTCTATCGATTTCTAAGTAGAATCCGTCAATAAGTTTCCATTGTAATTCGTTGCACATGTAATGAATCTGTTGGTAACTTGGTAAAAAACGTTATTTCGCGTCTCGTTGGCTGCAGACTTGTCCCACGTGTCCATTTGGTAAGCCACGTGTCTTTGCATTGTTCGTCCCCTTTTCATGTTCCCGCGTCCGACGCCAGCATCCTTACGTTGGACGCTTTACAACACCCCCCCCCCCTCGTACCCCTCGGTCCCTTTCTCTGTTCAACGGTACCGTTTTATATTTACTGGAATTAGTGCCAAATTGCACGAATTCGCTTGTTGGCGCACGTGTCGTGGCTTAAATGTGGACATTTTTAGCGTTACAGCAATTTCGCGATTTTTCACCACTCGCTGCCTCCGAACTGCGGAAAGGGTGCCGAGAAGAATGGAACGCGTTATTTATTGTTATCGTGCTATTTTTCACGTTCGTTATTGAGGTTTTGGGGAATAATGAATCAGCATACGACAGGTTCGTTACCTTTTTTCTTTTGTAACCCTTAACTTTAGGTACCTACACTACCCAACAAGGAAAATACATATTTCCAATTGGATTTGAACGATCCTTTCTCTTCAGTTTGAATGTTAAACTAAGAGAATCTCCAGTCAAAAATTTCTTACCTACAGTAAGAATTCAGAAGAGTTTATATTCTGGCTTCAGGGGCTTGAAGACTTAACTTTCCAACAGTGGCGAATCCCAAAATTTCAACTTCTCCCATTCCATACAAAATTTATAAGTATTTTGTTGTCCCTTGGACTCTCCTCGCGCCATGCGGGATTTGGGGGATGTAATTCACGTCACTTGTTCCAAAATGGGCCTCAGTTCATCAGAACTGACGCTTCTATAGAAAGTTACCTTCAAAAAATGTTCTGCAGCATTCTAGAATAATTTGGAATATTCGACAATGACTCCAGTGTCCCAAAATGTTTGAAAAACATTTCAAAATGTTCGCGAACGTTTCAGAACTCTGGATAGGGATATAGTTTACGCCATCTCTTCCAAAAAAGGGACTCCGTTGGTCAAAGCTAACTCTTCTACAGAAGGTTCGCTTCAATAGATGTTCTGTAACATTCTATGATAATTTGGGATGTCTGAAAACGACTCTAGAATCCCAAAATGTTTAATAAAAACTTTTCAAAACGTCCTCGAACGTTTCAGAATCCTGGATGAGGATGTAGTTTACGCTACTTGTTTCAAAATAGGGACTCTGTTTGTAAGAACTGACTCTTCTCCAGAAGGTTTGCTTCAAAAAAGTTCTGTAGCATTCTAGAATAATTTGGAATGTTCGAAGACGCCTCTAGTGTCCCAAAATGTCTCAAAAATATTTCAAGATATTCTCGGACGTTTCAGAATGTTGGATGGTGATGTAGTTTACGCTCCTCATTCCAAAAAGGGCATAAGTTCGTCAGAGCTGAAGCTTCTACAGAAGGTTCACTTCACAAAATGTTCTATAGCATTCTAGAATAATTTGGAAAATTCGAAAACGACTCTAGTGTCCCAAAATGTTTGAAAAACATTTCAAAATGTTCAGGAACATTTCAGAATCCTGGATGAGGATGTTGTTTACACTACCTGTTTCACTCTTCTACAGAATATTTGCTTCAAAAAATGTTCTATGGCATTCTAGGGTAATCTGAAATGTTTGAAAACGACTCTAGTCTCCCAAAATGTCTGAAAAATATTTCAAAATGTTCTCGAACGTTTCTGAGTTCTCTAGAACGTCCTCCATCGCTCTTGTCCAGGCAACGACTATATAGAGATCCTGAGATCCTGGCAATAATTTTTAGAAGCAGTTTCATTTTAAATCTCATTAATTGTGATTCGTGAATAAATCTCCACCTTCGTTGGGGTTATTTATTAATCAATAGTTTCCGATTAAAAAATGGCATGCAAAATCGGGTGGTAGGTAATAAGCAATGGCTCACTTTGATGATATCGTCACTGGACGTGTCAAATAAATTCGTCTGACAAAAACGTGTGCGTCAAAAGAACGCGAATGGTAACGTCGCGTGGCAGGCACGTGCTCGAGATATTAGCGTCGGGACGACGTCGGCGCCGTCGAATTTATTATCTTTTCGTAACAGAGATGACTGCGACCCACGCCATGGCGCGGCGTAAATCGGTGCGGTGCTTGTAAGGCCCGTCAAATTGGACGTCGCGTTGCGTCGCGGCGCTTCGTGATAGAACGACGCCGTCGATTCGATACGAGTTACAACCAGACAGATGACAATAAAGGCAATATTAAATAAACAGTTGGACACGTGCCCGAAATAAAGATGTTATATTCGTATATGGTGTACGTGTTAGCAGGAGTGATTTGTTCTAGCTGATGATGTTGTTAGGTACTTAATAATAAGTTATGTACTTAACATTGGAAGATAAAAGGTTAGGGTAAAGGGTCAGGGGTGTAATAATGAAACATTACGTCGCAATGTTTATTCTGCAGACAGACTATTTCCAAATTTTAACAGGTGGGCAGAAATATTTTGGCCCAATGCTCTATGACGTATATAAGGAACCCCACAACAATGCGGTATCGATGTATCGATAATTACCGATTGCTGACATTGGCTTTTTAATAACCATCGATATGCCTATACCAAGATTTTAACACCATTATTCTAAGATGTAGACAATCATGTGCATTAATATCGATGTATTGATAGTTATCAGTTGCCATTATACGTGTTTATCGATCATTATGCTTATATCAATAACTAACGATATCAATAGCTAGATTTTAGTTTTAACCGCCCAAGTTACAAGTTATTCCATAACAGTCGTAGTCAGAAACATCGATATATTAGGAACTATCGATAGTTATCGATGTATTGATAGTTATCAGTTGCCATTAAACGTGTTTATCGATCATTATTCTTATATCAATAACTAACGATATCAATAGCTAGATTTTAGTTTTAACCGCCCAAGTTACAAGTAATTCCATAACAGTCGTGGTCAGAAACATCGATATATTAGGAACTATCGATAGTTATCGATGTATTGATAGTTATCAGTTGCAATTATACGTGTTTATCGATAATTATGCTTATATCAATAACTAACGATATCAATAGCTAAATTTTAGTTTTAACCGCCCAAGTTACAAGTAATACCATAACAGTCGTGGTCAGAAACATCGATATATTAGGAACTATCGATAGTTATCGGTGCATTGATAGTTATCAGTTGCCATTATACTTGTTTATCGAAAATTATGCTTATTTCAATAACGAACGATATCAATAGCTAGATTTTAGTTTTAATGGTCCAAGATATATTTAATTCCGTAACAGTCGTGGTCAAAAATTAAGAGTTATTGATAATTATCAATGGATTGATGGTTATCTTTCCCTTATTTTTTTGTTATCGATAAACCGATAACTAAAATGGGTTGTATAATGAATTATACTGCCTAGATATCGATACATCGATATTTTTATCTTATTAGTTGAGAGCTGAAGGAACTATTACTGGTTGTAGACAAAATTTGTGAAACATTTAAAGAGTTTTTAGAAATTGGATCCCCAGGGATGAGAAATGGAGGTTTATAGGTACATAAAAAAGAGGGTGTTTTTCCGGTTGATCGAATAGAAATACAACTTTCCATGCTATCACGCCGGTGGGTGCATTTTTATAGCCATCTGCGAAAGATTTATTATTTGTTGCAGCCAGCGCCAGCGGTGGAGCGAACGAGCGATCGTGTTCTGGCGCATGCACGTATTTTACCTATCAATTTGTTTCGTTTCCGTTTCCTTTCTACCGTCAAGTGCAGCCGCGAGCATTTTTCATTTTAGATTATTGGTTTTGTATAACATTATGCGCCCACGACAAGAAAGAACAAAACAAACAAAGCGCCCAAGAAGGCAAAACGTTGAACGAATCCTCGCATTCGATAACCATCCTACGACGATCGAATCGGATGAAAGAAGACAAGATCGAGGTGGATGCAACGATTGGCCCCGGGCTTCCCCATTTGCAAAACATTTAAGTTGATTCTGGGGGGTTATAATAATAAGAATCCACCCCTTCATATAGTTTTTCCATCTTCATATTATTCGAATTTTCTGAAAATTGAGATCTTTCAGCAGGAGACAGAGGTTGGAGGTGGATTTGTGCGAGGAGATAGCCCTGTGGTGGGAGTTGGTTTTTAGGGTAGTTGTTGGGAATGGGAAAAACGTTAAAAATAACAGTAACCTGACTCCCAACATCTACCCCAAACCCAACTGCCACCACAGGGCCATCTCCTTCACAACGTCCACTTAAAACGTTAGAAATAGGCTAAAAGTTTGCTATAACTCCGGTGGAGGAGGTGGTATTAGGCGATGGAGTGTGGTGGTGTTGGGGTAGATGTTAGAGGTAAGGTCAACGTTATTATTATTTTTAACGTTTACTTCACCACCTAAACCAGCTCCACTTCCAACATCACCTTGAACGTTAGGAATGTTGAGTTGTTAACGATTAGGGTTGGAATAGATGTTAGCGATAAGGTCAAGGTTATTATTACTCATATCCTAACCTAACCCACCCCCTAGAACACCTCTGCTCTCAGCACCACTTCCACCCTCTATTGCCCACTCAAAGGCCTCAATTTTCAGGAAAATCTATTACGTACCTATGTGTTGTTACGAATTTTAATCCTGAGAATGGAGGAGCTATGTGAGGAGTGGTTTCCACCCCCAACATAATTTTTGTTCAGCATAATATGCTCTTCAACATACTTTACCAAAATATGCCTTGTACCCTTCATAGCTCTAATTTGATCATTCTGTTGAATTGGTCTGGGGAAAAAGTCTTGGTCCAAATCTGGGGATGACTTTTATTACCACTGATGAAGCTCGAATCTTTCCCGCCAAATATAGTTTTTGAAAACATCAAATAAATATTCGCCCATAAACTTCTGATTCTTCTTCTTTTTTCTGATCAACGTTATGAGGGACAATGATGGAATATTTAGATTTTATGGATAGAAAATTATACTTCTATATGACATATAATAAATGTATAAGCCCATATTATCAATCGCGGTAATAAATCAGATACAATAGATCGCATTCTACTCTATGTACCTGGTTGGATACATGTGTATCAATTTGCAAATGTACAGTAGCGACTAGCGGAACGCACGGAATATATTATCGGAGCAAACCTCAGGTAACCTTTGCCCCATTGTACAAGGAACATTAAATATCAATATCGGATAACATCGCATAATAATCCGTCAAACAGTTATGAACCATATGAAAAATCCATTGTTAATAGAAACGTACCTACATACCTCTATGTACGTACCTACAATATTTTCTATAGAATAGAATTGCAAACAAGCCGCAAAACCAACACAAAAAAAAATAAAATAAAAAGTACCTAGTGCTCTGTGCGCTCAAAAGAGCACATACAGTTACGAATCAGCCGTGTTCCAATGGCGACTTGATCCCGCTGATTACGAAGCTTTTGTATCGAGGCCCTTCAATATTCACACACAGGTATATAAATATGTAGTCATCCACGCGTGCCATGATTAAGGTATCTATAGAATAGGGCACTAGCACCTTTCGGTTCTTTTCTATGTCCTTAATAGTGCCCTTCTTAAGCCAGATTGTCTCTTCCGATATCCATGTCTTAGAGAGGAGCCGCCTTCATGATCCACGGCCTACTGATGCACCCAAATACCCTCCTGATCTTCGCCGACCGTGATCCGTTTCGGATTTAAACTTGCGGTCCAATAAACGTGCCAATTACGTATTGTGTCAACGCTTGAGACCCATTGAATGGCGTTCGCCGTGAGAAAATTACAGGGCCAATTCCTATCGATCCATCCGTGTTCAACCCCCGTGAAAAACAACGGACGCATGAGTTTCTCGAAAAAGCGAAAGTATTGTGCTGTTGAATGCAATCGTTCGAAACGTTTGCGATTGTTGTGTAACAATGGACGTGGGTAATGCTCTTCTTCTATGGTACCCACTATCCATTTGTGCATGTAAACCAGAGTGAGATATTTGTATCCCAAGGTGGTGGATGCTACACATCTTCCAAACACGTATTAGAATATTTACCAGCCATTTCTTTCCATATTTATGGCTGCAAATACTCAAAACGTACTTCTGAATGACCACAGTATCTGCCAATGATTTTGGTCGTGGATACTCAATCTGAGGATACATTCAGAAGTATCTGCTCTAATGATATATTTATACGAGGGATGGATTCTGTGGGCACTGGAGCGTTGAAATGCTGGAACTGTATCATGTACCTGGATAGTGATCACCTTGGATCCATAAAGTTTTTGTTCCAAGTAAAAATTTTGTTTGTGTCTAAAATAAGACGTTTCAAACTGTTAGAAGTTCAAACTTACTCCTATATCATAAACCAGAACTACCACAGTCATGGGTAAAACCTCAATAATTCTTTTGAAGAGGTGTTCATATGATGAGTATTCAAAAGAAATGGCTTAACAAAACTAACAATAAGTTTGAAGAAAAATTTTTGTTTATCCAAAATCCTCATAAACTAGTAGTGGAATAAGGTTCAGGTTTGTTGGAACAGCAGAACCTTCTCATTCATTACCCAATCTTAAGTAGGTTCACAAACTAGGACATATATTGGAAGATCCATTAAAGGTAAATGGACAACTCCTTCCGAAGCCTCAGTAACTCTCTTGAAATGGTGACTGCTCCATATCTATAATTGTCTTCTAGTTTTCCAAAACCAAGTTAAACATTCAATTAAGAAAGAATTTCTGCCAGGATTTGTCCAAAACCCTTGAAGTCTAGTGGTGAAATAAGTTTCTTGGAATAATAACCGTTCCAATAATCACCTAATCTTCAGTAAGATCCACCAAAGACGTGGACGCAATCCTACCATGAGCCTCAACAATTTTTTTGCTCCCTAGCTTACAAGCGTCAAAAAGAATTATTTATCTTATCCTCCCTCATTTTGAAGGATCGTCATGAAGAGTATGTCTCAAGAATGACTTGGGTTTATCCAAAATCCTCATGAGCTCGTGCTGAGATAAAGTTTTGGCTCATTGAAGAACCATTGCTTTCAGTATTTTCAAATTCTTTGAAACTACTTTATTTTGATTTAATTACTATTGCATCCCCTTTATCTGTTCCCACAACCAAAGAAACTACCTGAAAATCTGTTTTACAATTTAATCTAAATTCTACGATAACCGTCACCCCCAAAGGAGAAATAAAGCATAATTTGCGGCTAGTTCACAATAAGTTGATATATTTTTTCGGTCCAATCATAAATTATTATTCGTTATTAAATAACTTCCAATTTCAGTTCCCCTTCGGCAGACATGGAACGCGTATTTGCCGAAACGTCCGCGACTTCCAATCTGGAACGTCGCGTCGCGTCGCGTCGGAATGGGGTGCTCGAAAATCACATCCGACTGTTTTATCGTTACCCCCCCAACGACAACGTAATATAGATACATATATTCATCCCGAAGCGGCTGTTGTAGCTCTCGACAATAACATTACGGCACACGCTCGCTGATAACTGCAAACGTAATCAGGTTATAAAACAATTTGTCCAGTCGGTGGCGCGTAAATATTGTGTTGTAACTCTATTAATATTTGTAGTTCTGTGGCTGGAAACTGAGGCTCAAGGGCCTTCACGTGGTGAATATCATCTCTCGCGCTGCTTCATCTTCCCCCTTGTTGCTACACGCAAATGGAATTACCTTTACAAATGGAACTACTTTACTATACACTCTCGTTATCTATAGTTTTATCAAAAATATACTCGAATCTGTTTATGCTTTTTTCTGTGGATAATTTTGGAACAATAATTTACCATCAATAGAAGGCAGTTACCGAAGAATTCCTTAACCATAAACAAAGATGACGCTCAACCAGAAAGAAATTCGAAACGGGGGAAGGTTTTTCCAACAAGTAGTGGAGTAGGGTTTTGGTTTGTGGGAATGTCATTCTTTCCAATCATCACATAATCTTCAGGAGGTTCACAAACTTATTACTAGATCATATTTTGGAAGATCCAACAAAAATGTAGACACAATCCTGCCTAAATCCTCAACAATTTTCGCGAATGGATGACTTTCCATATCTATAGCTGTCTCCTGGTGTACAAGCACCTTATAATCCTGCATTTTGAATCATCACCATGTGAAGAGTGCCCGAAAGTTTCTCACATGATGAGTAGTCATAGAAATTAATTGAGGTTTATCCAAAATCCACATGAACTACTAGGTACTGGAACAAAGTTTTGCTTTGGAAGATCATTCTTTTCAACCATCACCTACCCTTCAGATGGTTTACAAACTTATAACTAGATCACATTTTGGAAGATCCACCAAAAATGTGGACACAACCCTGCCTAAATCCTCAACAATTCTCGTGAATGGATGACTTTCCATATCTACAGCTGCCTCCTGGTTTACAACTATCTTATCGTCCTGCATTTTGAGTCATCATCACGTGAAGATTGTCTAAAACTTTCTCACATGATGAGTAGTCATAGAAAATGATCAAGGTTTATCCAAAACCCCCATGAACTGCTAGGTACTGGAACAAAGTTTTGCTTTGGAAGATCATTCTTTTCAACCATCACCTACCATGCAGGGGTTCGGTAACTTAGTTCATATTTTGGAAAATTAATTATACATGGGATCAACACTACCTGGCTCCTCAACAATTTTCTGGAAAGGGTGTACTTACTGTACTTATCCCTGCAAATGGAATTTTCTGTCATGCTCTCCCTTATGTACCCATCTTATCTATATTTTTATCAGAAATGTTAGTAGTAGTTAGTATGCATTGTTCGAATCGGTTTGTGTTTCTCTCCGAAAACTTTCTGCCTTCAATTTTGGAACAATAATTTATCATCAATATAGTACAACAGTTACCAAAGAATTCCTCAACCATAAGCAAAGACGACGCTGAACCAGGAAGAGATTCGAAACGGAAGAGGGTTTTTCTAGCACCCCGTTGTCATCCGGTATCCTCATGAGAAAAGCGGAGCAGCCGCCATTGCACGGTTTCTTGTTTTGCATGTTGGATGCAAGAAGTGGAAGAAGAAAAGGAAAAAAATTTGCATTTCAAAATAGAGAGACGGGCGGGCGTGTGCGTACTTAAAACCATTCTCGGTCACATTTTAAAACTTAACCTAATGCATATATACATACATAAATCGACCCTAATCTGAATAATAAAAACAGTCAGACATATAAAACTGCCGTTAGACCGCACATCTATGGTACAGTCGAGTCGACTCGTTGCCTGAATGTAAACTGAAACGCTAATCTAATAAAGTCGTAAAATATGGAGACGATTCCTTGAAAAATTCCATCGGAACGATCCGGGGTGTAATGTCTTACATTGTAAAATCGGAACGAATCTTCGGTTTCAGGCTATGGACATTATGCTCTCACTCACATTGTTCAAAATTCAATTTAGATTGAAGCGAACAGCTTGCTAAACCATGAGATTTGAAAACGGAACAAGAGGGCAATCCTCAGAGTTCAGTTTTTCACAAAATTATAAAATACACACTTGGAGTTGTCTGGGATGCATTCCATAAGACTTTAACTTATGGTAGGTCTAGTAAATTGGAGTTGGACAACAAAATGCGACGTTAAAGTTTTTGAAATTGGAAACAGTAATTTTTGGACTAGGTGAAATTTGCAGATTGTAGGATTTGTAGGTCCACCAGTATCCAAAATTGAATTTTAATTGAAACGAACAGCTTGCTATACCATGAGACTTGAAAAAGGAAAAAGAGGGCAATCCTCAGAGTTCAGTTTTTCACAAGATTATCAAATATAATCATGGGGTTCTCCAGGATATAGTCCATAAGATTTTAACCTGTGGTAGATTTAGTGAATTGGAGCTGGACAACAAAATGTGACGTTACAGTTTTCGAAATTGGAAACAGTAACTTTTGGACTAGGTGGAATTTGGAGATTGAAAGTTTTGTAGGTACACTAGTGTCCAACAAAATCCTTGTATATTTGAGGACATTGAAATTTGCTGAATTGAACCAACATTTAACTGAGCTTGGTAAACACTTAGACCAGCATATGTATATTACAAAATAGAATTGGTCATCTGTCTAAACCACCAGACGAGGATTATTAATTCTCATTTTTTGGACAATCCAAACAAGCTGTGTTTTCCGTGGAATCCAACTTTTCCGCTGGACCTAAATAGGTGTTCCACGATAATTTTTAAAGGTTTTATAAATTTAAATCAGTGAATTACCGAACCTAAAGATTTGATGAACCTTATCCAAATGTAAATAAAATTTGATGGATAGTCTCAAAGAACCACGGACAGTCCTTGCCCAGGGGACCAACAGTTATGGATGAGGAAAATCTGGATTTAACAGTGAGTCGAATTTGGAGTTAATGCCAATTTCTTCACGTGTATTCATTCAAAATCTAAACTGTTAAAAGCTTAGAGAAAATGTAGCTCATTGTTGGGCGTCATCCAATTTTATGATTGAGCCTTTTTTGCCTTTGTGGGTCACTATCAAAAGAATGAAAAACTTCATTTAATTTAAGGAAACATTGATTTTGATAAAGCAGTTTCTATTGGATGTGGAATTTGCCATTAGGCCCTTTCGGTCAGAAAAATGTATTCCAAATCCTTGCTTTCTGTTATTTGCAAACAGCACTTCAGAGATTATCGATAAGTATCCACTGACCGTCTGTTGATCCATCACGGCCACCCACGATTTCTCTCTTTTCCATTCAATAATAAGCGAATGCTTCTGTCGGCTAGAGAGGGTGGCGGCATCGGCAGCGGAGGGTGGAGGACGAGGGATGGATGGGTCTCTGCGGTCGAAATGTACTGCACCAACAACATCAGATCTCATTACAGATAGGCCCCGATAAGCCGAACACACAGACTTCCGCACAAAAGCAATACAACGTCAATGCCTACGAATCGAGATATGAAACGAAACCCGAGGCCGCAGGCTGTTTTAGGGAAATTGCTGTTATCCCTACAAATCCGCCTACGTATTCATGTGCACCCATTTTCGGAATGCTTATCAGATTATTCGAAAATTGATTCTGCACGGTGACCTCAATTTATTCAATTTTACCTATGTCTATCGGTACAGTCACTACCTGTGACACTTCTTGACCAATGATACTATATATTCACAAAAAAAAACAGGGGTAGGTCTACTTAGGTCATAATAATTTAGCTTAAGCTTCGTGAACAAATCTTTGACTCCAACTGTTCCACAATTCAATATCATTTTTTGGATAAAACTCGATTGAATCAATTATGGATCATACAATTTCGCCATGCTAACAAAAAATGTCTTTTTCGACCATCTAGTCAACATTTTTTTCGGCCTCACCACGCAGGACTTGTGTCTTCTAAAGTGTGTTTAGGTTCGAACAATTAGACATTGACATAATACTGCAGATGACATGTGAACGCCATCTGTGGGGTTAGACACAAATTAAGGATCGACACCAACAATGATCCTTCAGTACAAGTACATCTACATCCACAAAGGCAGCTATCAGTGCTGATAGATGGCGTTCACAAGTCATCTCTGGTATTATACTGAACTAAACCTGAAGGGGTTCCACTTGGTTTGGTCGTTGTTCACCTAGTGGAACATCTCCAGGTCTAGTTTAACATGATACCACAGAGGACTTAACATAAGGACATCTATACCCACAAAGACAGCTATCAGTGCTGATAGATGGCGTTCACAAGTCATCTCTGGTATTATACTGAACTAAACCTGGAGGGTTCCACCTGGTCTGGTCGTCATTTACCTAGTGGAACATCTCCAGGTCTAGTTTAACATGATACCACAGAGGACTTAACATACGGACATCTATACCCACAAAGACAGCTATCAGTGCTGATAGATGGCGTTCACAAGTCATCTCTGGTATTATACTGAACTAGACCAGGAGAGGTTCCACTTAGTTTGGTTGTCAGTCACCTAGTGGAACATCTCCAGGTCTAGTTTAACATGATACCACAGAGGACTTAACATACGGACATCTATACCCACAAAGACAGCTATCAGTGTGCTGATAGATTGCGTTCACAAGTCATCTCTGGTATTATACTGAACTAAACCTGAAGGGGTTCCACTTGGTCTGGTCGTCATTTACCTAGTGGAACATCTCCAGGTCTAGTTTAACATGATACCACAGAGGACTTAACATACGGACATCTATACCCACAAAGACAGCTATCAGTGCTGATAGATGGCGTTCACAAGTCATCTCTGGTATTATACTGAACTAAATCTGAAGGGGTTCCACTTGGTCTGGTCGTCATTCACCCAGTGGAACATCTCCAGGTCTAGTTTAACATGATACCACAGAGGACTTAACATAAGGACATCTACACCCGCAAAGGCAGCTATCAGTGCTGATAGATGGCATTCACAAGTCATCTCTGGTATTATACTGAACTAAACCTGGAGGTTTCCACCTGGTCTGGTCGTCATTCACCTAGTGGAACATCTCCAGGTCTAGTTTAACATGATACCACAGAGGACTTAACATAAGGACATCTACACCCACAAAGACAGCTATCAGTGCTGATAGATGGTGTTCACAAGTCATCTCTGGTATTATACTGAATTAAACCTGGAGCGGTTCCACTTGGTCTGGTCGTCATTCACCTAGTGGAACCTCTCCAGGTCTAGTTTAACATGATACCACAGAGGACTTAACATAAGGACATCTATACCCACAAAGACAGCTATCAGTGCTGATAGATGGTGTTCACAAGTCATCTCTGGTATTATACTGAACTAAACCTGGAGCGGTTCCACTTGGTCTGGTCGTCATTCACCTAGTGGAACATCTCCAGGTCTAGTTTAACATGATACCACAGAGGACTTAACATACGGACATCTATACACACAAAGACAGCTATCAGTGCTGATAGATGGCGTTCACAAGTCATCTCTGGTATTATACTGAACTAAACCTGGAGGGTTCCACCTGGTCTGGTCGTCATTCACCTAGTGGAACATCTCCAGGTCTAGTTTAACATGATACCACAGAGGACTTAACATAAGGACATCTATACCCACAAAGACAGCTATCAGTGCTGATAGATGGCGTTCACAAGTCATCTCTGGTATTATACTGAACTAAACCTGAAGGGGTTCCACTTGGTTTGGTCGTTGTTCACCTAGTGGAACATCTCCAGGTCTAGTTTAACATGATACCACAGAGGACTTAACATACGGACATCTATACCCACAAAGACAGCTATCAGTGCTGATAGATGGCGTTCACAAGTCATCTCTGGTATTATACTGAACTAAACCTGGAGGGGTTCCACTTGGTCTGGTCGTTGTTCTGTCGAAGCTGCCCATGACGTACTGATGAGAGCTAATAAGCTCGAAATCGCGATCTGCATCTGGTGGTTCGACAGAATGACGACCAAGCCAAGTGGATCCTCTCCGGATCTAGTTCAGTATAATACCACAGATGACATGTGAGCACCATCTATCAGCACTGATAGCTGCCTTTGTGGGTGTAGATGTACTTACACTGAAGGATCATTGCTGGTGTTGAGCTTTAATTTGTGACTAACCCCACCGATGGCGTTCACATATCATCTGTGGTATCATATTGAACCAGACCTGGAGACTTTGCAGTCGGATTGGGAGTTGTTCTGTCGAAGCTACTGAGGTTACGTTAGACGATAATTACTTTTTACAGTAGGTACACTATTGCCACCTACTTTTCCAATTAACTTAAAATTAGGGCGGATGAAGGGTAGACGAATGGGTTGCTTGTTATTATCTCTTCGTTATCGTTAAATAAATAAAAGTACCCCATTAGTGGTCGTGATTCTGAAACTTGTGACGCTCGTAATAGTGGAGTAGAGTCTTTGAATTCGCGGGGGCTCCGGTAACCTGAAGAAGGGGGTTGCTCCGGGGACGTCCGATGGTTAACTGGCATCGCTACGGAGAGCATCATCGCATTCGAGGGACCGTTCGCTTTTCTCATTTGATGCCAATTAGGGTGCGATGCATCGTGGCAGTACATAGTTTACCCTGAATGGCCTTCCGGCCCGACGATCTTCAATCGTCGTTGCTCTCTTAGCTAATCTGACTGCTTGCTTCTCGTCTCACTTCCTCCCTGCGTATCTCTACGTACCTTTCGTACCCCGTGGCTCACCTGAGCTACCCCTCACCCCAGTCGCGATGCTCTCTTTATCTTTGTGCATTGCTCGCATAGCCAGCCAACCAAGCCGAGATGGCACAAGATCCGGAGATAGTTTCAATTAGTCATAATGCCGTTCGATGCTGCAGTCCTTCTGCTACGAAGGATCCGGTGAATGATTTCAAATGACTACCTACTTATACTTCTCCCCCGTCCGCCCTACGCTGCTGTATTTTATTAATTATGTCGTTTTATTAAGTAACGTGGTGCAGCGGGTTTTAAACCAACGAGCCAGCTATAGTTGCGTGCAGCTTTTCCTGCTCCAGGAACTCTGAATGGCTTTCAGAAATGTTTAAGATCCGAGTGGAGCGCTTTTATCGAAGAAAATTCTGCTCTTTCATCAGTAAGTCAATGTTGATTCGTGGAACTGAGGACTGTGCTTTTTGGAAAATTGTTGAGCGTACACGATTTTCTTTTTTTTTTTTTTTTTAATGTCCTCGACATGAACATGAAGAGCTTAAATTAACACCTAACTGAATCGAAATAAAAGTAAATCAAGACTTGTTCAAGTAAGGATACGTCTTTTCATATTATCATACGTAAAAGATGATGTTTATGCAAAAATTCTTTTTAAAAGACTACTTGCTTGAAGATGTCCTCAAGAAGTACGTCATATGAAAACAACGTTTATCTTACACGCTCGAAGAATTACAGTATTCAGTAAGAAAGTCCACAGATGTTGAGTTAAAAGTTCTAATTATTTTAATTTAGAATTGAATAAAGAAACGTTTCTAATTGGAATTCTTCAAAATTAAAAAAATCAATATACATATTATCTTCATTTTTCTCTTTGACCACGTCGAAGATTTCAAGTGAAATATTACATTAAATGAACGAGAATAAGTTGCTGATGAGGTCTCAGAATGTTCGAAAAATAAAACTTCAAAATAATCAAAAATGCTAGAGAATGTCTACAACATTCCAAGATGATCTAAATTTTCTAGAGATGGCCTGACTTTTCGAGAATGCTTAAAAAAGGTTTAAAGTGTTCCAGAATGTTCATAAGTTTTCGGAAGTCGTCTTGAATAGTCCAAAGTTTTTTAGAACGTTTTGGAGTACTCATGAATTTTTTAGAATGTTCTAAATTTTTCCAGAATGATGTGAAAGGTCAGAGAATATTCCAGATCTTTTGAGAATGATTTGGAATGTTTGAAATTAATATAGAATATTCCAGAATTTTTGAGAATATTCTACAATGATGTAGAACGTTCCATAGTATTACATATTTTAAAGAATAATTTCAATAGAATGCTCGAGCATTATCTAAAATGTTCCGAAAGGTGTAGGAATGTTCAGCAACATTCCTAATCCTGTAGAATATTCTAGATCGTTCCAGAATGATCTGGAATGTTGTAGAGTGGTTTAAAATGTTCCACAACTTTTGAAACTTATTTTGAATAGTCGAGAAAGGTCCGAAATGTTGCAAATTTATTCTTGAATGCTTTGAAGTTCTCCAGAATGTCTTAGGATACTCTAGATATTTCGGGAACATCTGAGAATAATCTAGAATATTCCATGTTTTTTTTAAGAATAATTTTTAATGTTTGGCAACGATCTAAAATATTCCAAGAGGTTAAGGAATGTTTTGCAACATTCCAAGATGATCAGAAATGTTAGAAAATACTCTGGAATCTTCCAGGCTTTTCGAGAATGATTTGGAGTATTTTAAAATAATTTAAAATGTTCCAAAATATTTCATATTTTTCTCAGCAAAAATTACTAAAGTTTCCAAGCCTTTTTTTATCCCATGTCTCACTCAGGTCTTTCTAAGATTCTTATATCACTTTTTTTAGCCTTTTTGTAATTTCCAGTCTGGTTCAACCAGTGGCAAATCCACTTGGGGGAGGAGGGAGGAATATGCCCACAATGAAACTGTTCCTTTAACGTTCATTATATAATTTTTTTTATGAAAAATGGAAACTCACTTTTATGGTTAATATAGACATTGCTTGTTCTTTTAATTAATAAGAGAAGTAGCTTAGTAATTTAGACAATAAATTAACATTTCGAGCTGAAAAAGTATTAGGTAACTTTATTGCTTTAGACTTGTAATTAATTCTCATCTTTTAACGCAAGATTTAGTTTGAAGTTCGGTTGTTTTATAGTTAGGAAAATTTAATTTGAGGAGAAGTTTCTTAATTACACAAGTGTACGTTTTTGTGTGGGCTTCGCTTTTTAATCGAGTTCGTCATGAAGTTCAAATATTTAACTGCTTGAAAAATATTCAAAAATGTTGATAAATTCCTGTATTTAAAAAAATATATATAACGAAGTATATAATTTTTAAAAGCAAAAATTTATTTATTAATTACGTAATTTAGTACTAAAAAATTTTCCAAAAGTTTGACCTGTATTTTCAGGCCTTCTTTATGAACTCAAGAATTTTTTATGACGACAATCCTAACTTTTTAAATTAATAATTAATTAATTAATACAATCCAGTGATGTACTTTTTTCTAGGATCATCAATTACATCACAAACTTCATTTTGTCAAATTGAAACCATAAAGAATGTTCGAAAATGATTAAGATGGTCAGAAATGTTCGAAAATCGTCTAGAATGTTCTAGTATTTTCTAGAATGATTTGAGACATTCGAAAATGTTGACATTGGAATGTTGGAGAAAGATAGATAGATATTTCGGGAGCATCTGAGAATGATCTAGAATATTCCATGCTTTTTTAATAATGATTTGGAATGTTTCGCAATGATCTAAAATATTCCAAAAGGTTAAGAAATGTTCTAAAACATTCCAAGATGATTAGAAATGTTTGAAAACCCTCTAGAATGTTCTAGAGTTTTCTTGAATGATTTGAAACGTTCGAGAATGGTTTACAATATTCTACAACATTCGAGACTTATTTGGAATGTTCGAGAAAGTTCCAGAACTTCCCAAAGTTTTCTAGAATACTTTGGAGTCGTCAAGAATATCTTAGAATGCTCTAGAATATTCCATGTTTCTTAAGAATGACTTGGAATGTTTGGCAATGATCTAAAATATTCCAAAAGGTTAAGAAATGTTCTAAAACATTCCAAGATGATTAGAAATGTTTGAAAACCCTCTAGAATGTTCTAGAGTTTTCTTGAATGATTTGAAACGTTCGAGAATGGTTTACAATATTCTACAACATTCGAGACTTATTTGGAATGTTCGAGAAAGTTCCAGAACTTCCCAAAGTTTTCTAGAATACTTTGGAGTCGTCAAGAATATCTTAGAATGCTCTAGAATATTCCATGTTTCTTAAGAATGACTTGGAATGTTTGGCAATGATCTAAAATATTCCAAAAGGTTAAGAAATGTTCTAAAACATTCCAAGATGATTAGAAATGTTTGAAAACCCTCTAGAATGTTCTAGAGTTTTCTTGAATGATTTGAAACGTTCGAGAATGGTTTACAATATTCTACAACATTCGAGACTTATTTGGAATGTTCGAGAAAGTTCTAGAACTTCCCAAAGTTTTCTAGAATACTTTGGAGTCGTCAAGAATATCTTAGAATGCTCTAGAATATTCCATGTTTCTTAAGAATGACTTGGAATGTTTGGCAATGATCTAAAATATTCCAAAAGGTTAAGAAATATTCTAAAACATTCCAAGATGATTAGAAATGTTTGAAAACCCTCTAGAATGTTCTAGAGTTTTCTTGAATGATTTGAAACGTTCGGAAATGGTTTACAATATGCCACAATTTTCTTTGGCTTCGGTTTCATAAAATTTAGAGTGTTTAGCCCTTTTTTATGAACACATATTTTCAAAAATTACGAAATGATTTTTTGATTTTGCTCCATCAAGTCGGGAAATCAGTTTTCCCTGTCAAGATGTACCAATTTGGAAACCACCCTGTACAATGATTACCTAACCGTAACATTTTTGCTTTTAAAACATCTTGAAAACCCGAAAAGCGAATTTTATTACATATATTTGAGACACGACATTTCGTAGAGTGCATTCTTCGTAACGAATTTTATGTTTCCGTATAGGATTGTCGTAGTTGTGATACATAACCTTTAAATGAGGCTATATGTGGCCATAAATTCGACGTTGTTTTACCCCGCACAGTGCACTGCCGCGATTTATGCCGGTAAAAATTGCGTTCCATGCTTCTGACTAATGAAATATTGCGCCGTAATTTTGCCCACATCGATTTTCTCCCATTTTGGCGCCAAACGCTTGCTCTCGGCGCCGTTCCCGTCTATCGCCCTTCACGTTCACTTTGTTCTTCACGAAATTTTGAACTCCATCAATTTTTAATCCTAAATAATCTTCTCATCTGGATACAGACATTTAATTTTTAATTTAAGGGATAATAGAGTCTCATGCCCCAAATATTTTTTTAGCCCCACATGGACCTAAAAAAATTCATAAGGACATTTTTTCAAGAATCATTAAAAGCGAATACAACCCCAAAGAACGTGCACCTTAGGAAATCCCTAATGACCTATGAATCATTTAGGAATCAGACCGAACCTAAACTAACCTTATTGTAATCTTGGAAACTTTCAGACAACCCAGCGATCTTATTTTAACCCATTTAAGGGCTGAATTTTAAAGAATCCTTTCTTAGTCCTTACATGTGATCGTTTCTGCCAACCTATACTTAACAAGGTTCTTCATTCCATCCCTGAAAACTTCTTCCTGTTCTTCTGGAATCCGGGATTCGATACCTATCTTCATCTGATTACCCCAGATGTAATGATTACCCTTGAGGACTCCCTTGGACAGTTGATGTAACTGAAAATCGCCCAGGAGAGAAAGGAGGATGTGGAATCGCCTCAAACTTTAGGTTTTGCTGAGTCTCTTCAGTTGTCCATAATACGTGCGTTATTATGATCAAGAAACATTGTCCCCAGACTGTCTCCAACACGATAAGCTCAACGTGGGGAGTGTTTTTAGGGTGTTGTATTTCTGCCACATGACCACCCCACGTGCAACTAAAGAGGCCCCACACAATCTCAAGTTTGAGTCTCTTCCAAACCTTTTTTACCCCTCGAACTTAACTCATCGCTCAGGAGAGACCTCAAGGGTTATCATTACACCTCTGATAATGACGTAGAGGCAGCTATCAAATCCTGGATTCAAGAAACGTCGAAAGAATTCTTCAGTGGCAAAATGGAAAAACTCCTGACACGTTGGTGCATATTTTGAAAATTAAGAATTTTAGATACTTTAATGTACTTTAAGCTTGATCTACCCTATTAATGCCCACGTGTATCGAATAATTTGATAAAATGGACACTTTAATATTATATAAATAGATGCATTGGGCGTCAAATGGCAGGTTGTTACGTGAAGTGGCACTAATTCCCGTGTTACGTAACGCCCTCTAGTATCGTCGAATTACATAACGCGTGGGTGGGCGTGCATACAGATTTTGATAAAGGCGCACTGGTGTGAGAAAATTCAGCCCCTGGATCAAACGAAATAATCGTGAACATATTCGATATCGTGGCGAAACACCTGCACACGTAACACGCTTCTGTATTATTCCACACAACTTATCTTCATCGCACTGATAGGGGAAAGGAGCACCCGTGCATTCGTTCCTTTTAGCCCCATGCTCACATACGTGCAGTTTAAAAAACTGCAAGTGCACATTCTAATGTATGTAACTAGTGTGCCCAAAAGCACGGTTCGGTTGGATGACCATCTTTTGAAAAACTGCACAGAAAATGGATGTGCTTTTTAAATAAAGATTAAATTTGTATAAATCAAATTTCCTTTTCATTTTGGAGATCTGCCATCGAAATCATATTATTAATTTCAATTATAGTGGAATTTACTTTTAGACTCTTGAGGAAGCTTTAGTGTTTTCGATTTTATTCCATTAAGTTTATGGTAGACCAATTAGTAACCAAAAAAACAATTGAGAACAATGAAACTTGGAAATTGCTTCGTGAGAACCATCGTCAGAAGCCCTGGATCTACGATTCCTCCAAACTGAAGCTGAATCTTAATAACCGTACCCTGTCTCAGCACTGGATTTTTTATAAAACATGACTTTCTCATTAAAACACAGAGATTTTGGCACCTACAGAGCAGGAGCCCCAGTTTCCTCTCTCCCCCTTCGTCGGCAGCCCTTGACCTATAGTTTTTCCAAACCTGCGGAGATCCTTGATAGGTACACCATTTCTCCAGAGCTGGATGCTTTGTGAAGCGAGACATTTTTCTTTAAACATATGAATTTTGACAACGCCAAGATGGGTGCTCCCGTTTGTCTCCTCCCTATCTTCGTCTGTAGCGCTGCTTCTACGATTCCTCCGAACTGAAGCTGAATCTTGATAACCGCACCCTGTCCCAGCACTGGATTTTTTATAAAACATGACTTTCTCATTAAAACTCAGAGATTTTGGCACCTACAGAGCAGGAGCTCCAGTTTCCTCTCTCCCCCTTCGTCGGCAGCCCTTGACCTATAGTTTTTTCCAAACCTGAGGAGATCCTTGATAGGTACACGATTTCTCCAGAGCTGGATGCTTTGTGAAGCGAGACATTTTTCTTCAAACATATGAATTTTGACAACGCCAAGATGGGTGCTCCTGTTTGTCTCCTCCCTACCTTCGTCTGTAGCGCTGCTTCTACGATTCCTCCGAACTGAAGCTGAATCTTGATAACCGCACCCTGTCCCAGCACTGGATTTTTTATAAAACATGACTTTCTCATTAAAACTCAGAGATTTTGGCACCTACAGAGCAGGAGCCCCAGTTTCCTCTCTCCCCCTTCGTCGGCAGCCCTTGACCTATAGTTTTTCCAAACCTGAGGAGATCCTTGATAGGTACGCCATTTCTCCTGAGCTGGATACTTTGTGAAGCGAGACTTTTTTCTTCAAACATATGAATTTTGACAACGCCAAGATGGGTGCTCCTGTTTGTCTCCTCCCTACCTTCGTCTGTAGCGCTGCTTCTACGATTCCTCCGAACTGAAGCTGAATCTTGATAACCGCACCCTGTCCCAGCACTGGATTTTTTATAAAACATGACTTTCTCATTAAAACACAGGGATTTTGGCACGCACAGAGCAGGAGCTCCAGTTTCCTCTCTCCCCCTTCGTCGGCAGCCCTTGACCTATAGTTTTTTCCAAACCTGAGGAGATCCTTGATAGGTACACGATTTCTCCAGAGCTGGATGCTTTGTGAAGCGAGACATTTTTCTTCAAACATATGAATTTTGACAACGCCAAGATGGGTGCTCCTGTTTGTCTCCTCCCTACCTTCGTCTGTAGCGCTGCTTCTACGATTCCTCCGAACTGAAGCTGAATCTTGATAACCGCACCCTGTCCCAGCACTGGATTTTTTATAAAACATGACTTTCTCATTAAAACACAGGGATTTTGGCACGCACAGAGCAGGAGCTCCAGTTTTCTCTCTCCCCCTTCGTCGGCAGCCCTTGACCTATAGTTTTTTCCAAACCTGAGGAGATCCTTGATAGGTACACGATTTCTCCAGAGCTGGATGCTTTGTGAAGCGAGACATTTTTCTTCAAACATATGAATTTTGACAACGCCAAGATGGGTGCTCCTGTTTATCTCCTCCTTAGCTTCGTCTGCAGCGCTGCTTCTACGATTCCTCCGAACTGAAGCTGAATCTTGATAACCGCACCCTGTCCCAGCACTGGTTTTTTTATAAAACATGACTTTCTCATTAAAACAGAGATTTTGGCACCTACAGAGCAGGGGCCCCAGTTTCCTCTCTCCCCCTTCGTCGGCAGCCCTTGACCTATAGTTTTTCCAAACCTGAGGAGATCCTTGATAGGTACACGATTTCTCCAGAGCTGGATGCTTTGTGAAGCGAGACATTTTTCTTCAAACATATGAATTTTGACAACGCCAAGATGGGTGCTCCTGTTTGTCTCCTCGATATCTTCGTCTGTAGCGCTGCTTCTACGATTCCTCCGAACTAAAGCTGAATCTTGATAACCGCACCCTGTCCCAGCACTGGATTTTTTATAAAACATAACTTTCTCATTAAAACACAGAAATTATGGCAACCACAGAGCAGATGCCCTAGTTTCCTCTCTCCCCCTTCGTCAGCAGCCCTTGAGTTCTTCCAAACCTGAAGAGATAGAAACATCATTTCTCCAGCCCTGGATGGTTTGTGAAACGAGACTTTCTCCTTCAAACATCTAAATTTTGACAATCTCAAGATGAGTGCCCCGGTTTTTCTCCTCTCCACCTTCGTCTGCAGCCCTGGATTTACTATCTTTCTAATCTGAGACAGAAGCTTGATCGATAGCGGCGCCTCATCTCCAGTGCTGAGTGATTTGTAAAACATGACTTTCTTCTTCAAACATATGAATTTTGGCACCCCCTGAAGAACTACGAAAATCAGTAAAAGGAAACTAAAATTTGAACACTCTGTGTTATGTACCAACGTCATGTGATGACACATCTTGAATAGCGCCATAGCGGTTCGAATTGGTTTAGCCGTATGCGTCTGTCAGTTGGCAAAAAATCTTCATTTTTATTGAAACGCAATCCAGCATATAATCGAACACACGAGGGGTGATACTGCGTGACCATTCCACCCCCTCCGCTTTTTACGCTCAGCGGACTCTCTATGCTAACTGGTTTAAGTTGGCTCGTCTAATTCCGATAACAATCGCTTTGATATCAGCGACAGATGCGGATTCTATTGCGTTTGTATCGTTTTAAATTATTTCAGGTTACGCCATTGTCATGCGGCTAACCTGAGGCATCGTGGTGCATCTAAATTAATCTCTTGCTGTTTAAAAATCCCTTTTTAATTCTTTTTCTTCCTTCTAGTTTACGGAGAGGCAGACGGTGATTTTTGTCACGCAAATCAATATTATAATTTACCTGTCTGGACCTTAGGAAGTGAATCATTTAAGAATCTAACATAGTCTTTTTGTAAACTTTGAAACCCCTTTTCAACCCTTTAGGGGCTGAATTTTAAAAAATCCTTTCGCAATTCTCGCCGATGTCGCATAAAAAACGTCTGTGCAAAATTTGAAGTATCTAGACCCAGTCAACTTACTAAACGCAACCACAAGTCACTGTTACGAGTAGCTAGTTGCGGCCTGAAGTCACAGTTACAAGTGGAGCTACACGCGACCTCGAGTAACAGTTACAAGTGACTGTACGCCGCTAAAAGTAATACCATCAAGTCACGCGTGGATGGGCGTGGCTTCAAGTAAAAGTAACAAGTGGCGGAACACGGCCTCAAGTCAAGTCACATGCGGCTAGGCACAGCCTCGAGTAAAAGACACAAGTTTCTGAAGTTACAAGTATCTAGGTGGGACCTCAAGCAACAATTACAAGTAGCTAAACGCAGCCTCAACTAACAGTTACAAGTGGCTAGACGAGACCACAAGTCACTACTACAGTTGCGACTAGAATTCACAGATACAAGTGGCTGCACGAAGCTTCAAGTCAAGTTACGTGTGGCTAGGTATACAATGAAGTTACAGTAGCAAGTGACTCTACGCCGCATCAAGGAACGTGTGGCTAGGCACGGCCTCGAGTAAAAGACAAGTTTCTGAAGTTGCAAGTGTCTAGGTGGGACCTCAAGTAACAATTACAAGTACCTGAACGCGGCTCCAAGTCACTGTTACACTGTACGCGGTTTCAAGTCACATGGGGCAAAAACGCGACCACAAGTAACAGTTACAAATGACTGTACGCCGCTAAAAGTAATGCCATCAAGTCACGTGTGGATGGGCGCGGCTTCAAGTAAAAGTAACAAGTGGCGGAACACGGCCTCAAGTCAAGTCACATGCGGCTAGGCACAGCCTTGAGTAAAAGATACAAGTTTCTGAAGTTACAAGTGTCTAGGTGGGACCTCAAGCAACAATTACAAGTAGCTAAACGCAGCCTCAACTAACAGTTACAAGTGGCTAGACGAGACCACAAGTCACTACTAAAGTTGCGACAAGAATTCACAGATACAAGTGGCTGCACGAATCTTCAAGTCAAGTTACGTGTGGCTAGGTATACAATGAAGTTACAGTAGCAAGTGACTGTACGCCGCATCAAGGCACGTGTGGCTAGGCACGGCCTCGAGTAAAAGATAGAAGTTCCTGAACGCGGCCCCAAGTTCAGTTTACGTGTGGCCAGCTGCAGGATTAAGTCACAGTTACAAGTGTCTTGGCGAGACCTCAAGTAACAATAACAAGTACCTGAACGCGGCTCCAAGTCACTGTTACAAGTGCTGGACAAGTCACGTGTGGCAAAAACGCGGCCTCAAGTCAGTTGCATGTGGCTAAATGCGGCCACAAGTCGAATAAACTTTAAATTAAATCTCATTTTTCTGGGTAGTTCTTTGCGTAACATTTTTTTTTTTGTTAAATAGCTTTTATGTTCCTATCAACCCCTTGAGATCGGTCGCACACTGAACGAAAATGTTACTTTTATTGTTAGAAAGATTGCCTTCGGTTGCCAAGTCGGTGCGGTTGTCGGCGTCGTCATGATCGTTCCCGTCGAAATCCCAGAAGGCGCAAAGGGTTGGTTGACGGCAACCCGAAAAGAGGTTTATTATCGACGCCGTTAGCGGGCGTCGCGCGGTTGAACACACATTGTTACACGAACGCGGTATGCAATTTTTCCCTTGGGTACTTGTCCGCGTGTGCTACCGCCAAAACAAATGAGACAATTTGCCAAGCAAATTGGACAAGGGTTGCACTCGAACACATGCAAGCAACGAGGATTAGCGGACAAAAAGTTTAAAAATGTAGTCGTGTCCGCTCGGTCGGATCGCCTTTTAACCTACGTACCTATCGGACCCTTTTTACTTGAACACTCGTTACATATAATTGCTCGTTTTGCTAAATTGTTTTGTTCATTCACGTGCCAAAAGTGTCGTTAATGGTATTACATTCAAACGACAATTTTTCAAGTAAAGAAATTTTTTCGTCTCTTCTTTATAAGGCTATTTACTATGATGGATTTTGTAATTGGATGCTGACGAGACGTTTTTTCCAAATTGGGTCTCCAAGCCTTGCAAGTCCCTCAAACTAAAAATACATCAGCAAGGATTCCTCATATCCAAAACTTGGAAAGCAATCCAGAAGCAGGTTTAGGCCTAGTAACGCACTCCCGAAACGCATCAGTCAAAACTACTGAAGATGCCAAAATCCTTGCAACCAGAATAAATGAGTAGTCCATTATCCTGGTTGAAAAGCATAACCTCCTTGAAGTTTATTCGAGAGCTCAAAATTTAGGCAATAAAAATAAAACTGGACGTTTATTATCTAAATTCTGGAAGTTGAAGATTCGGATTCGTTCCATTTTCAAAAGCAGCAATGCAAAAAGCGGAACGATTCGAAATCTCTACCTTCCTCAAAAAACTCAAAACCCCAATGCCAGAACTTAGACAACAAGTTGGATTTTAATTCATTAAATTTTGGCGTTAAGGTTTGAGCTTCTTAAATCGTTCTAATGAGAAAATGTCTTTGAAAATGATTGCAATGCAAAGAAGGAGAACTATTGCTACTTCTAATATAAAATAAATCAGGATTTCTAACTTCCTTAAAAAGAAGCTCAAATCCCATTGCCAGAACTTGGAGAATAAACGTTCAATGTTGAATTGTTGTTTCCAAAATCTTCAGTGGTGGTTGGATGGAGTTCTGAATATTGCTCTTTGGAGCTGTGTTACTATTCGTATACTGTTTGATGTGGCATTCCAAGTTTTGGAGATGATAAACCCCTTATTCATGTTGATAATTCATTATCCTCATTATGTTTATATTTCTATACGAAGCTACAGCTCCAAAAATAATACATCAACAAGGATGATGGGCTACTTATCATTGTAACATCTAAAGCCATGTCCACCAGCATCAGCGCCAAAATGCAGTGGTCATAACTCAGTCATCAGTGGACATTTTGGAAGAACAAGAATTCATGAGCCATGATATCTCATCTTTGTATTAAATTTTGTTCTTTCAAACATTTCCTCGTCATTAACTGATGGCATCCTCAGGAGTGAATGGATGCAGCTTAGACTGATGTTTATTGGGGCTGTATTAGTGGTCCTGGTGGATAGCTTTCCAAGTCTTAGAGACGAGTAATCCATTATCCTTGTTGATGTCGTTTTATTTTTGGGACTGTAGTTCTCCAGATGGAAATAAGACAACACCAAACAGCGTCAATAGGGATAATGGGTTATACTCTTGCAACTGAAACTCATTTCTTCTAAATTCATCAGTGGTGACTGAATAGAGATGACTGCGTACTGCGTTTTGGATCATTTACTGTTCTTTTTCTGATGAATTTGGTTTTCCAAGTTTTGCAGATAAGTAGGCCACTGTCCTTATTGACACTGTTTGGAGCTAGAGCTCCAAATATGAAGCATCAATGAGGAGACGGGTTTAATATCTGTACAACACCTAAAGCCAAATCCACCAGTAACTCTATCCAGTCATCACTGAATGTTATGGAAGAACAAGACTTCATGAACCACGATATCTCATCTTTGCATGAAATTTTGTTCTTCCAAACATTTCCTCGTCATTAACTGACGGCATCCTCAGGAGTAGATGGTGGTAGTTTAGACTGATGTTTTTTGGGGCTGTATTACTGGTCCTAAGCCTACTGGTGGATAGCTTTCCAAGTCTTGGAGGTGGGTGATCCATTATCCTTGTTGATGTCGTTTTATTTTTGGGACGGTGGTTCTCCTGATGGAAATAAGACAACACCAAACAGCGTCAATAAGGATAATGGGTTATACTCTTGCAACTGAAACTCATTTCTTCCAGAATCTTCAGTGGTGACTGAATAGAGCTCCAAATATGATGCATCAATGAGGAGACTGGTTACTTATCTGTACAACACCTAAAGCCAAATCCACCAGTAACTATCCAGTCATCACTGAATGTTATGGAAGAACAAGACTTCATGAACCACCATATCTCATCTCTGCATGAAATTTTGTTCTTCTAAACATTTTCTCGTCATTAACTGATGGCATCCTCAGGAGTGAATGGATGCAGTTTAGACTGATGTTTCTTGGGGCTATGTTAGTGGTCCTGGTGGATGGCAAGGATAATGGGTCATATTCTTGCAATTAAAACTTTTTCTTCCAAAGTCTTCAGTGGTAACTGACTGGACTAATGACTGCTGTCTTTTGGAACTTCTACTGCTCTTGCCCATTATCCTTTTTGATACTGTTTGGATGTCGCTCTATTTCCAATGGAGCTACAGCTCCAAATATCAAACATCAACCAGGATGATGGGCAAAACTTGGAATCGCATATTCACCAGTATGAGAATATTAGCCCAGCACCAAAATGCAGAAGTCATGACTCCATTCCATCACCACTGAAGATTTTGGAAGAAATAAATTTGATGAACAGTTGGGCACAGTCAAAATAGGTCAAATGATTATTTTTCGTCTTCGAGACGAATCAAAATCTTTCTTGAACGTACTAAGCCAAAACGTGGACAGTATTATTATAATCCATTTGATTATAGTTTTGGAATTTGGATTTGATCCCCGTATACATTGGTTGATAGCCACATTGATTAATTAATATTCCACCGTTCAAGTCGAAATTGGTTTAGAATTTGGACGCAGCATAACGTGCATCGGTAGCATAAAATAAACGTTTGTTGTTCGACGACGTGGATGATTTAAGTATTCCATAAATGCTTCTGTTTGCTTCCGGTTCATTTTGCAATGAGCGTAATAATGCGTTCGCATCGTGTGCATACACTTGCCCATCGATCATGCAAACTGATTGCGATTGCTACTGGTTCACGAAACGTTGTGAGAGAGCGTAATTTTCTCCGTTGTACGATATATGTTGTTGTTGTCGTCGATGTTAATGTTGGTGCTACTGTAAATGATCGCCAGATGTTGTAACAATATCGATCGTTGCGCATTCAATTATTTAACGTAATTACGCAAGGACTGGACCCGATTTTATTAACGACAGTATGTCAGTGTCCATCGATACTCACAGGGAATAAAATAATGACGGGCCTCAATTGTTAACGCCCGAATACTCACAGAATTCTATCAGCAAATTAATTCAGTTTTGACAAAATACCTACATCTCTGTACAATTATCTACAGAAATGCAGAATCGATTAGCAAAATCAATCGCACTTGTTAATCGATTCCCAGTTAAAAAATCGTTAGCCAAAATCGAAAATTCGTAATGAAGTCTGAGGTAAAACTTAAAGATATTTTTTATCTCTTGGATAAGGGATGAGCCTCTTGGACCCCTAAAAGACCTGGGTCACTGCGGGGGTATCCTTTACTCCACTGATTCTTCTCAAATCCACACCTCTGTTGTCTTCACCTCATCCTCCAAGCTGTAATAACTACCCTTGAGGGCTCTCCTGAGTGGAGAGACGTAGCTAAGGTCGTGAGCGTCCAGGACAAGATTTAGATTTTGCGCCCACACCCCTCCTCAACACTTGTCAAGGTTATTCTAAACTTTTTAGACCTATATATGCGCCTCCTTAAGGTCAAACTCCAGCTACTGCACTGGGCGCAGCATGAACGTTTCATGAGGAGCCTCCTCAAGAGATAACAAAAAGGACTATCAACAGATCATGCTTAGAACCTATTGTTAATTATATTCAATAATACTACAAAACACTAAGATTTCTCGCTGATATGACATTTTCGCGAAAAATTTAGAGTAGACTTTTGGGATTTCTACCACTCGTTTGCGTTACGTGATTTATGATGATCAGTTCCATTTATATCTGTCGGATGCAGAATGAATTATCATGTGAATATAATCTGTTATTTTGACTTATATTATCCTAGTAAAAAGTATTTTCTTCAAGAAAATCGTATTGTATCATAAAAGCAACCCTTCCTCTTCTAAGTCTTTGAAAAATATTTACTACAGTATTTGGAGATGAGGAATAATATGAGGTGGAGGATTAATAGGAGAAGATGGAACGAAGACTTCTATGGAAGTCAATAAGGAGAAACTTAGATATGATAGAAAGACACTTTGATTACTAAAGGGTTATTTAAAGATTAGGAGGAGTAAGAGGTGGAGGATTACTAGGAGCCCATATTAAGGATCACAGAGATGTGATAGGACACTTTTACTCTTTCTGACACATAAAGGGTTACTCTGACATATTTTGGGAATAGAATTAGGATTGTATGAGGGATGGGGAGCAGAGGAAGGCCCAGATTATTAGAGAAAACAGGATTTTCGAAGATTGTGGTAATTGGCTGAAGATTAAATAAGTGAAGACTTTCTGATGATGATGAAGCTTTTCAGAGTCATCAAGCTCATTTACCTTCTGCTTCCAAAAACTCAGACAGTGAATTCCGTAACATCTTTGAGCCCAAACGTTTCCAATAAAAGATTAATCTTCAAAATTTATAATCAGGAGATCCTTTAGTAAATATATATGTAATTTTTAATGACCATTGTGCATATGAAGATGTATTTCCTTAAGTATATCTATGGAACATTATTTGACGAAAGATTTGAAACGGTTTCACTTATATAAATGACATGCTTTTCGTTGGATATTAATGCATCTTCTAGGACAAAAAGACGCCTGCAACGAACATTCTTTGTCAACTTTTGTCGTCGCGTATTCTACAAAATCATTTACCGTGAATGCAACATAAACAGAGTGCCCCATTGTGCCTTTTCATTTCCTAATGGTTGCCTCACAGCAAAACACGTGTTGTCACATAAATCTCGTTGAAAAAAAAAAACCAAATCGCCTGCAGAAAACGTACGCCTATGGTTAATAGAACAGTAACCAAAAATTTGTCCAAAAAATACACCATCCATCCTGAGACAATTAGATAGAGAGAATGATGTGTCAGTTTCAAAATTTGAATGATGGATAAAACACCATAATCGACTTTGAAGAAACCTCATAATTTTAGACGAAACGTTGATCGATAGGAAGATAAATAGAATTGCTTTGGATCTATTCTACTTAAAATTGACGGAGAATTGTGGGGAAAAAGAGAAATGACTGATATTTATTTTGTAACTTATAAGTTGGAATATGAAGTTGAGCCAGCAGGGAGCATTGTTGAAAATCGGTGAAGTGATGCCTGTGAGTCTTCGGGTGCATCCAGTGGAAGTAACGTTCAGGAGCCAAGAAGGAGACGATGGAGCAGCTGGAGGATGGACATACGGACAGATAAACAGATGGACGGACGTACGTTGGAATGGTATCAAGTATTACAATGATATCCTATTCGTGCAGAGCACTCAAGGGTGAAAACGACGACTGTGTCGTCAAAGGTAGGGATGCAAACGTCAGTGGAGACCTTTTGGATGATGGCACATAGAAATGGACAAATCCATATTTTTCAAAAAACATGACATGATTTCAAGACTATCAACAGAATTTTGAATTGGGAGACGTTTTGGTAAATGCACTTAAAAGGAATTGTAGAGATCGAAAAATGTCAAAGATCAACATTTTTTCCTATAAATTAATATAATGAAAGAAAATTAAAAAAATTGAAAACCAGCCTCACGTTTTTGTTAATTTTGATCGACCAATGTGCTGTTGATCTTGGTTGGAGAATGGAACAGATGCGAGATTGTTTTTCCTAACGAAAGGCATCGGAGAAGCTAAAAAGCGAGAATAAAAAGTAATAATCTTGAAGGATTCTTTCGTATTTATCGGAGCGTGCTTTCGACAATATGAAGATGGTTTTTTTTGCAGGATGATTTTTCCTTTCAGCCTTTAATATGAGCCGCGTTCGTTTTCATATGCCTATTGTGCTGGAGATTCATTGTTTCCGCGATGATAATAAAAATGCTCTGCGGTTAATCTTTATGACGAACGCTCTTTTGTTTAGTATTGTATTTGCTTGTATTTGTTTTACATTTTTTTATTTGAACGAAAAAAAAAAAGCAATACTAATAAAAAAAAACAAAACACAATTTGATGAACAATCTCATTATCTCTCTGGACACCTTACTACAAGTTTCTTGAGAAATTTTGTACCAACTAATTGCAATGATTTCAAGGGAACGTATTTTCAAAACAAATCGAAATTGCGCCCTGTAGATCAAATCTAATTAATTAAAATTAATATGTTAATTTTGCAAAATTATAAGCCAATAATCGTCTTTATATGCTCGTTTTAGTTCAAAATACCATATTAAAAGTTAATTTTGCAAAATCATAAGCCAATAATCGTCGTAATTAAATAAAGATCTTTAATTTTCATTTGTTTCTTGTCTTTTCTCACAGTTTTGTCGATGAGTTTATGAATTTAATGAAGTTCATTTTGATCCCACAGGAAAATCGAAGCTTCTTCAATTGGTCCATTCCTGATCTACTTCATTGAGCTTGACTTCTTCATCATGGAATATTCCGAAATTTTTAAAGGTATGTACTCATTACCTACCTTGTTAGTAAATCTGTTATTAATACGTGTACTTTATGTTTCAGATCCACACCAGATATGACGAAGGATGATCTACAGTTATATTTTTTTACTTTCATTTTTAATTTCTAAGTTATTACAGTTACAAAAATGTCAGCTTAAAATTTATATTCGTAAAGTATAATTTGCTAAATTTATTTTTGACTAAATTGTTAATAGTGAATTTAAAATTCGTTCCTTAGAAGTAATTGATTGTAATAGGGAATTTGTTTATGTAAATGTACTAGTTTAAGACGGCAGAAAATAAAATACACAAATTGTTACTATTTAACGATAACTAATAGAAAGTAAGTTACTTTAATAACAATAAATTGTATTGTAGTTTACGAACCCTTTAATTATTCATAACTAACTATATTAACTGTAGATACTCATTTGTAAAAAAGATTTATTATTAAAAATTCAAATAAATTAAAATTAATCATTATTTATTAACATTTTTGTACTATATGAACATTAATGAAATAAAACTTCATAAATATGGTCTTTATTTTCTATGTTTAAACGTAAGATGAATTAATATTATGTTCTGTATGTAATGTAAATAAATTTTTCGTTTTAATAAAGTTTTAAGACCAAAAGGTATTTTAATTCCCTCTAAAAATACAATTTATTCCATTTTAATACCACTAGCGCCATCGCACGGTTAATAGCAGAACTAAAGTTTCAATAGATGAATGGAAACTTCTCTAAAGCTGGGTTTATACTGCAAATTTGAATTCAGAAAACAATACCTCCTGTCACTTATGCTCTCCTAATACAAAAATCGGAAATTTTTAGTTACCGAAAATTTCTAAATCTTGAAATTTTTGATTTTTGTATTAGGAGAGCATAAGTAACAGTAGATCGTCTCCTGGGTTTACACTTTTAGTGTGAAGCCAACTTTAGGTTACAGTTTTCTTTTTTTATAAAATCCTTCGTTCAGACACTAACCGTAAGAGGGCGCTAGTAGTATCAAAATTTAATTATTTCGTTAAATATTGCAAAATACGTTATAATTTTACATTATAATGTTTGCATATAAATAAAACAAGTTTTTACATTAAAAAGACATTTATTTAGTAAATTTATTTTGTATTATAATTTGTTACAACTTACAGACTACAAATTATTAAATAACTTAAGTTTTACACACTCAATCCCCTAAAACTTATAACTACAATAAATAAATAATAAATAATTTTATTAACACAAAAATGATGAAAATGCAAATCATTTGCATTAAATTTACTCACAATTCTATTTTCTAAGGCAGTTTTATTCGTTTATGACTAACAATTAGTAACAATTTTGTTACGAGACCAATTAAAAATGTTATTTTCATAATTTTAAAAGCACCCCTAACAAACGTTTTTAATTACATTAATTAACGAACTGTTACATGAATATAAACAAAATAAACCCCCCTACAACACTGTGGGCTCCGTATCTCTTCTTATAGCCACCAAGCTGATTATTAATCAAACTAATTGTTTCTAAAGGGCACATTTTAAATTTCTTTTATTAGTTTTGCCAAAAATTAATTTGAAAGAGTATAAATTATCAATTTTAACCACAAGCTAACTTTTATATTAGTGTAGCAGTTCATAGAGTAAACATTTGTACTTACAAGAAAAAGGACAACATGACAAAAGTAAAATTCTAAGAAAAATTATATAAACCAAAGGCAGAAAAACCATTTCTTCGTGTTCTTCTTATAATATAATTTATGCTAAATAAGACTAACTACAATCGGAATAGTAGTAGAAAGAATAGGATGGATGTCGTTTGATAGGACTTACTGGGAGGACCTAACTCTTCCCTAATAAGAAAGGTAAATACAAATACCTTGTTGTTCCAGTGGGATCGAAATAACTTCAGTGTTCTTACTCATCGATAAAACTGTAAGAAAAGACAATAAAAACGAATTAACTATGGTATTAAATAAATAAGACATAAAATATATTTTCAATTAACTGTATATTCAAAATTTAACTACGACTTAATTTTTAAATATAATATTCTGCTACAAATATACAAATAGTTTTGCAATAAAGGTGAGAATTCACCCCTCAATGTTGATACATTATAAAATTAGTTCTTATTAACAATTTCTTAATAAAGTATTTATTTATTTCTCAGTTTTGCGAATAATTTTTTTAAATTGCACTTAAAAATCCTGACTTTAGAGAAACAGTTACAGTCTTTGTTAATAATAAATATTTTGAATACATTTTGATTTATGAATGAAATTTTGTACACAAATTTCTATATATTTTTTTTATATTAACGGCAATTTGAGTTCAAAATTTGAAGATTCTGTACTTTTAATCGTCAGCAAATCTTCAGTGTTAACCGTAAAATTAAAGCATTCTCGTTTATTTACTTTTTTGCCTATTCCAGCTGGAAAATAAAATTTAATCGTACTCTAAAAGCCATAGCGGAATATGCACGATAAAAAGGCCCTTAACACAAACTGATAATTTATCTATTAGATATTATATTGCCTTTTATTAATAGAAACATTTCTACAAAATATTAGTACTATAGCGCCCCTGTATTCGGAGTAAACAATAAATAAATTACAATTTCAAAAAATTTCATCAAAATGTCTGAGCCTGGGGTATTTGCGTATAAGTCACTAATTGTAAAAGATACTTAGTAATAGAAAAAGTATTAGTTTTTTGTTAAAGGCCATTTTCTCGTCTTCTTATATGCCTTTAATAGCAATCCGACTGTGTTTAATTACCAAAAATAGTCATATTTTCCTATGGATAAAATCTATAAACCGAACTTTTATAGTGTTCATGCGCATCTATTTTCCTCTTTAGTTTACAATCTTTATAAATAAATGAAAATTATAGGGGCAGTAAAAATTATTTCCGTTCGTTTTCAATAACATGTTTATGCAAATAAAATTAAAGCAGTATCAGAAAAAATCTAATAACTGTAACGAACTTAAAAATATATAATCTGTTTCTCGTAAATAAATTAATAGATTTGTTCTGATACGTTTGATACCTACAAAATATGATAAACGAAGTACAGCAAGGCCAAACAGGAAATGTTGAGTAGAGCCAGTGAATGTAAAACACTTTGTTGTTCCAGTGGGATTGAAATAACTTCAGTGTTCTTGTTCATCGATCAAACTGTTAGAAAAGACAACAAAAACAAATTAACTATGATATTAAATAAATAAGACATAATATACAATTTCCATTAACTATAAATTTAATATTTAACTAACGAGATGTAAAATAAATGTAAAATTTCAGAATTTAATGTCTCTATCACAAGAGAATCTTAGTACTTCAGAAACTCTAGAACCTTACGAAAAATTATTGCTTTCTTTTTTGTAACAATCAAAGTTATGTCTAAAATAGTTTTTACAAAATTTAATAACAATTCTCTTACAATATTTCCGAACCTTAATGCAGTTTTATTTAAAATTTAATATATGAATTTGTATCATTCTTAAATACTATTTTATATTAAAATAGAAGAAAAAGTGAGGTAATTTAAGCTAATTTAAATTAAAAATACATACTTTCTTACTTCATAATATTACGAAGGTTTAATTTTTCTTGACATATTACTTATATGACATAATGTACAAGAGCGAAGTAATAAATAATACATAACTTAATTAAAAACATATCAATTAGTACAAGCATTCTCACCTTAATTAAATCCAAGACCAAGACTACTGGAACACTGAGCTCGAAATTATTAACAGCAGCTTGTTTTCAACGACCAATCTGTACAAAAAAAAAAAACAAGAAAAAGTAATTAATAACGACACTATTAAATAGGTAAACAAAAAATTGAACACCATACATTATCTACTTCTAAAAAACATATTAATGAAAGCATGTATTCTCACCTTAATTAAGAACACTATGCTCCAAAATTAAAAAGATATAAACGAATAAATGCAGGAAAACAATGTGATAACCAAAGAACAAGAATCGAAATAATTTCTAATGTGCAGCTGTGTAAAATATGGAAATGAACAATACAATTAAACACACGAAACTCGAGATATAAAATACAACAAGGTATCCACACAAATTATTCTTTCGACTTATTCGGAATTATTTAAATCAATATTAAAACACTCATTTCTTGCTGTAATCAGCTGTAATGACGTAAATGGAAATGGCGTGAAATCTACAGTACCATAGATAAAACGTACACCGCATCCACAGATATTTGTAAAAACCAAAACCATAGATATATAAGCTACAATATTTCAGTTTAGCTCTATTTAACTACACTGTTATTGAAAAATGACATGAAATATAAAATCAAAATATACGAAAAGCAAATAAAATACAACAAAAGTTAATTTCTTCTTAGAAGTACGTAAGGCGTGTACGTAGACACTTCCTAGCTCTAATATGTATCTATGGTAGCAACCAACATCAACATCTAATATTCCCTGTTACATATAATAAAAATTCGATGTACGGAATACGTCAGTTATATATACATCTAGGTTTGAGGTTAAATAAGAGTACACAAAAATAAATGTGCAAATCATTTCAATTTTCAAAGTCATTTTTTTGAAAATAAGCGTTCAACCAAGTGATAAAAACAATTTTAAGTGCTCCTAAGAAATAAAAAATGAGTTCTATTGGGACAGGTGTACGTACATTATCACAAAGTCTAGTAAACTCTTAACAAAAAATTGTTTTTAGTACGATCTCTCAGCGTCTCAGTTTTCGCCTGACGGAAGAGTTTTTCAAGTAGAATACGCTGTAAAAGCAGTAGAAAACAGTGGTACTGTCATAGCCCTCAGAGGAAAAGATGGTGTTGTGTTTGCTGTGGAAAAACTAGTCACTTCAAAACTGTACGAGCCAGGAGCAAACCGAAGGATTTTCACAATTGATCAACACGTTGGAATGGTCAGTAATTTTTTATAATGATCCTTACGAACTATTAACATTTTTATCTACAAAAATCATGATTTTCTACAGAGTGTTTGTGGTTTAATTGCCGATGCTAGACAAATTGTGGACATCGCTAGAAGAGAAGCTTCAAATTACAAGTCCCAATTTGGAGTTAAAATCCCTATAAAATTTCTAAACGACAGGGTCAGCATGTATATGCATGCATACACATTGTACAGTGCAGTAAGACCTTATGGGTGTAGTGCAGTTTTAGGAAGCTATGATCCTGAAGACGGATCGTCTTTATACATGATTGATCCATCTGGAGTTTCATATGTAAGTTACTGATATTTATTTGGTGGATGGGATTTACTTATGTATATAATTTTGTAGGGTTATTACGGATGCGCAATAGGTAAAGCAAAGCAATCAGCAAAGACAGAAATTGAAAAATTGAAATTAACCAACATGACTACAAAGGACTTGGTCAAAGAGGCAGCTAGAATGTAATAATTTTTAGTTATTTTTAGGCATATTAAGTTAACGACTGATAATTTTTTTTAGAATTTATTTAGTTCACGATGAATTAAAAGACAAAAACTTTGAACTTGAGCTTTCGTGGGTAAGCAAAGATACAAATGGTCTTCATGAACGTGTGCCAGAACATGTTTTCCTTGAAGCTGAAAAATCAGCCAAACAAGCAATGGAAGCAGACTCTGATTCTGATACAGAGGACATGTAATTAATTAATTGAAGTGTTAAGTATTTTTTTAACGTCATTTATTAAAAAATATTTCATTTGTCGCTCGTTTTTGTAACGCAAAATTTATATAATGTACACAAAACTAATTTGTTGTCTTTTAGAAGAAAATAAACGAGTTTCATATAAATCTGTTACCATGCTTAACAAAAATAGTAAGTCCAGTCATTAAAAATTATTTCAAATTCACATCTTGAACTTGAAATTCAAATGTACGACGAATTTGCAAGAATGTTCCTAGTTTAATTTCGGATTGTTTGAGAATGATCTCGAATAGTTCAGAATGTCCGAAATTTTTCGAGAATGACTTAATATAGAATATTGAAAAATAGATTAAAATGTCCCAAAAGAACACAATTTTGTTTTTAGGACCACTTAAAATAATTGAGAATCACAAAATTTACTTACCTTGTCCTGCTATTCAATCAACATGATCCTTAATATCGTTTCAACAGCTACAATACTGCTCGAGTTATCAATCACATAAATCTTCAATTTTCATCTCGTCTCAACACCCTGTCAAATAACAAAACTAGTATTAATTTCAAGGGATAGATAATAAAACAAACAAAAACATATTTGTTAAACTAAAGCTCTATTTACAGTATCAACAATTTTTTTTTCCCACATTAGTATTTCTTCCTATTTTTTGAATATTTTTCTTTATTTTGGTCATGTAAATTACCTCTTGTTTTACATACAATTTTAAATATAATCTTACTCTTCCAAAAATTGATTAAAATGAATCACATAAAGGCATTGATTATTTTAAAAGTTACTTTTATGTTGGCAAAACATAAAACGTAATACATTATTTAATTACAAATAAAAATATATTAATTACAATGAAATAAATCGGGGTATTTAATAAATTATCGTTTCATTATTTGCTTGTTTAAACAAATAATTTTACAAAATACTTGTTAAAAACAATTTTAGTTAACACTGTCTCAAAAACAAATAATTACATAATGTGGATACATATTTTTTTAGAGGAGCCAAATATTCTGAAAATTGATACTCTAATGCACAATTTTATAAATACATTTTGTTGAAAACACCTACACACTGTGTATAAATCACAAACTAACACTACTTGTACTTACGTTATCACAGCCTTTTTTTATAGTCCATTTTTTCAACTTTTTATCAAATTCTTTTAAGTACTCGCAATGAAAGGAAATATTAAAAAACAAATAGGCATTTTTAAAGTTTAAGATGTTAAACGCGTTCAGCAAAAACGTTAATAAAAAAATAATAAATTAAAACTACAATGATTTCTACTATAAATAGATAAATAGTGTTTCAATAAAGGTGGGAATTTACCCCTCAATGTTGATACATTATAATTTAGTTTTTATTAACTTATCACTATAAAGCTATTTTAATATAGCAATAGAAAAATTGTTTCTCATTTTTTCATTAAATTACACTTAAAAAATCCCAACTTTAGAGAAAGTTTACCAAGAAAAGAAGTTATTAAAATTTTTATGTAGGTACCTATTACAGTCTTTGTTAATAATAAATATTTTGAATACATTTTGATTCATGAAAAAGTTTTTCACACAAATTTCTCTTTTTTTTTTTCTTTTAATGGCAATTTGAGTTCAAAATATGAAGATTCTGTACTCTTAATTTATTGCCTTTTATTAATAGAAACATTTCTTCAAAATTTTAGTACTGTAGCGCCCCTGCTTTCAGATTAAACAATAAATAAATTACAATTTAAAATTTTTTTGTCAAAATGCCTAAGCCTGTGGTATTTGCGTATTAGTCACTAATTGTAAAAAATACTTTATATCAGAAAAAAGTATCCGTTTTTTATTAAAGGCCGTTTTCTTGTCTTCTTATATGCCTTTAATAGTAATCCGACCGTGTTTAATTACCAAAAATAGTCATATTTTCCTATAGATAAAATCTATAAACCGAACTTTTATAGTTTTCATACGCATCTATTTTCCACTTCAGTTTACAATCTTTATAAATAAATGAAAATTATAGGGACAGTAAAAATTATTTCCGTTCGTTTTCAATACCATGTTTATGTAAATAAAATTAAAGCAGTATCAGAAAAAATCTAATAACTGTACCGAACTTAAAAATATAAAATATGTTCCTCGTTAATTAATTAATAGATTTATTCTGATACGTTTTATACCTACAAAACTGAACAAACAAATAAAAATTTTAAGATTCGGAATGGCTAATTTTCATGTGGAAAATAAAATTTCTAATGCTATTAGATAATAAAAATACATAAAGAATTATAGAAACATTTGTAAATGAATTAAACTTTTTTTGAAAAGTAAAAAACCATTATAAAACTGTTTTTGAATTATAAAGATCATCTAATCATTTAATTATTAATCAATATCGTACGTGGTACGTATGTCATCCCTTTTTATTTATGAGGATGCGTTATAGACTGTCAGATAGTCGTAGATTTCAGTAGCTCATTTTTTTCCTGTCTCTAAGAGGGTTGAAAAGGATGTCAAAATAAACTAGTGATGTCCAATGTAGGGCTGAATCGAGTAACAATTTAAAAACTGATTATACTTATCAAATCAAAATGTAGGAAAGTTACACGAGTCTAAGGATTCAGTACTAACTTCTAGAAAAAAACAATAATTTTCTTCGTTTTACTGAAAGTATAAAAGAAAAAATATCTAAAAAACAAAGACAAAACGTCTTCGAATGGCCAATCAAAATAAGGACATTATAGACCACACTTGCATACTTTTCACTCCTCTTAAAGGCATCAAAATCTTTCTGACGATCTATTATAATTAGTCTTCCGAAAATAGTTAATTTCTTTTAGCGGCCAAGGTTCATTTGCTGATAAAGCAATTACCAGACACTACGACGTGTAAAGACTTAAAAGTAATGTTTACTTTTAAATTCCAACATATTTTACAAATGGTGTAATAACTTACTGACGATTCAGTAGGTAAAAATAAAATACTTAACTCAATAAAGTACAAAAAATATTAATTTCACAATACTTTACGCTTATTCGATTATTCTAATTAATCGACTAGATTTTTTACCACTGAATAAAAAAAGAATGAAATTTTGGTTTAGACACAGCATTTGTCTAATCGAAAAAATACACAATTGAATGTTTTTCGCTTTTACATAAACTAAGTTCTCGCGTTTCAGTCATAAAACTACCCCTATATAACTATAAAAAATGGAAAAAGGTGGTAAAAGGATGAGATTAAGTTCATGGTTAAAAAATTAACACAATTTGTACAAATATTTTTTTTTATAACATCCACGTGAATGAATACAATCTTCTTTTTCAATCTTCCGTTTCCGTCCATCCGTCTTCATTCCTCTTCCTCCTCAATCCTCTTGAATCCTTAATTAATTTTCCAAAATAGGAGACAACACGCACGCTATTACTTATCAATTTAAAAAATACACTGCAACTAAAATTGAAATTTCTTCGAACATTTTTTGAACTCTACTTCGTATTTTTTTACTTAAAACAGAGAATAGAGAATCTAACACATTTTCATCTACAATAATACATATTATTAATCGATAATGATACATTGACAGACATCAATTAAGTTAAAATTTAATATAGCGTCAGATACATAGGTTAATAAAACCTTAATGACGTGAACGGTGGGACTCGTCCCTACGATCACGCTCGCGGTCCCTCTCGCGTTCGGGCTCTCTTCTGCCTGATTCGCGTTCCCTGTAACGTTCTTCGTAGTAGCGAGATTTCGACGACGGATCTCCGGCCGCTTCCACTGCTTCCGGCGACGATTTCCTCGGACGGGACACGCGAGAACTAGAAACGATTTCATAAAAAAAAAACCTCTTCGACGCATACTTTACATTGTTCAATAATATATTAAACATTTACAAAAAACTATAATAATTCTACAATTAAATCAGAAAGCAACTTTCGCATAATTTTATTGTTTAACACTCGACAGCTACATAAACTTTGGAGCTTGAAGAACATTTACGAAAGGTTCTAGAACGTTCCAGGATGTTCTAGAATATAATCCAATCGAGAGAAGCGGATGTAGCTGTACCAGTCGTTAATAAAACTTTACAAAAGTTACCAACTATGTAACATGACGCATGTCGTTTACCGAATATGGTTTAAGTATTGTAGCTGTTTGTTAGTTCGAGTTATCTAATTTTCTTAAAAAAAGAACAAAGTAAAATACAATTACTTAACATCTCAAAATACAAAACAATTCGTTAGATCGTATTGAAATCTGCAGTACATTTTTTTGTACATATTGACACTGTAAATTACAGAAAATAACAGTACATTACGTCCTTGTAAATTCGAATTTTTGACTTCTACTAAAGGTGAATTATATTTTTATTATATTATTAATAATTATTTCAAACTTTCTATTTAGGCAAGTACATTATTTCTCAACGGCATTTCTTTAACAGGCCGTAAATGTTTAACATCTAAGAGTACTTCACCATTATTAACCATTAACGATTGGGATGATACTTCAAACATTAAGTTTTTCGCAAAAAAACCGAGAGCGCTATTAATTGACAATCTGTTTAACTAACATGCATGACAGCAGCTGTTGGTTACACTAATTGCATTGCGCTGGTTTCTTACAGATGTATTTCTGTACTCATATTTGTTACAATTTCTTTATATACTTTATATATTTTATATTAGTTATTAATGATATGATAATTCTGTTATATGTACAACATATAAATAATTAGTAACATTCAATAAATCAACGACAAAAAATATACAAATAAAATAAATAATCAAATGAAACAATAATTTCACATATGTACAACGACTTTCGAAGCACTTTTACGCATAATAAGAAATAAAAAAGTATTAGTTTCAACAATAAATGATAAAGTTGTATAGTTTGACACAAATATCGACGATTTTATGCCTGCTCAAATACACACGTTTAATGTTTATAAACATTCTGTTTGTCTTAATAATTTTTTTGAGTATTCAAGAAAAATTGCAGACTTTTTTAAAGAAAAAAAAAATCGCCCAGGGATATTTTAAAACAAATTTAACAACCCGTATATTTGAAAATTAAAAGAATCACAGCCAAAATAAAAACAACAGATTATAGTACTTACGAATCTTCGGCGTCTCTATCCCTGTAATCCCTTTCTCGTTCACGTTCACGCTCCCTTTCGCCTCTGCTACGAGATCGGTCTCTCTCCCTGTCTCGTTCCCTATAGTCTGAATAATAACGATCACGTTCGCGGTCCCTATCACGATCACGTTCTCTATCTCTACTTCTTTCCCTATACCTAGAAAGAAAACATTCAATAAGATGGGATGTAATTCCCAAAGGATTTTTGGCGAAAATGCACCATAAATTTTACAAATAAGTTGATTTTTAATGTATTTAAACCATTGCCCGAATGACAGTTTGAAAACATTTTGACAGCAACGGTTATCACTGTTCGGGAATGGTCGGGAAATGTCGGAATTACTCACTCGTTTGAATTGTTAAACTGCTGCACGTAAATAAATTGCGAATTGCAACGATTTTCGCTTACATTAACATTAAATTAGATGGGTTATGTGGTTAAGGTTCGGTACTTTACATTTTTTGACTATTTTATTTTTATACAACTAAACATCAACTCATAACTTAACTTACCTTCAACAATTCAAACGACCGAATATTGCCGACCACTGTCGTATAGTGACGATTATTTTTCGCTGACTGCTGTCAAACAGCTGTCATTCGGACATACTTTTAATCGCATTAAAAATCGACGTTTATTTACAAAAGGAGGAGCCGAAAGGCTTTTCTCCCAATGGCTTATTTTAAATTTTTAATAATTATTCCTTACCTTGACGATGATCGATCGCGTCTTCCTCTCCTGTGCGTCCTCTCTCTAGATCGCGACCGATCCCTACGTCCCGAACTGTAGCTTTTGTCCTCGACACCTCTCAGCGTGTCTTGCAACGAGCTTATCAGTATCTTGCACCGATCGTCGGCTGCGACCTTTGACTGTTTGATTAACGAAATAGCCGTAACAAGCGTTTCTATCGCGCTCGCATACTCCCCAGCGGCCGCGTCTGATACCGCTCGCGCTATCGCCGAACTCGACACCGTTCGGTTGCGCGACATGATGTCTTCGAACTCCTGCTCGCTCAACTGGGCCATGTCGGGCCGGTGATCGGGAGCCACGGACCCGGGACCTCCGTACTGAGGCTGAGGCACGCCGGACGGCGGACCGTAACTGTGCGGAGGTCCGTGAGGCGGCACCTGATTCGGACCCATCGGAGGACCGTGCGGCGGTCCGTGAGGTGGACCTTGAGGCGGTCCATGATGTGGCGGCATACCTCCCGGGCCTGGCTGCATACCTACGTGAATAATAAGTTAATAAATCACTCCTTTTTTTTTACTTTTCGAGAATTTTATATTAGTTGATTGTTTCGGAGTTTTCGAAAATGTTCTAGAAATTTCCAGAATGTGTCGGAACTTTCTAGAACATTATTTTACCCGTTTTTACCATATTTTACGTTGCATTGACTTCTGGATAATTCCAGATTTTTACGAAGTTTTGTAGAATGTTCTAGAAACTTCCAGATTGTTTCAGAACTTTTTGGAACATTTTTTTACCCGTTTTTACGTTGTTTTTAACTTACCAGGATGTTGCATTTGCGGCGGTGGTCCGCCCTGCTGAAAGAACGCGGGATTGACGTGGGGAGCAGGTGGTCCTTGTGGGGGTCCCTGTTGCGGTACTCCCGGCGGTCCGCTCATCGGCGGAGGGCCCCTAGGTGCCATGTTAGGCGGTCCTTGCATCGGCGGACCTTGAGGGGGGAATCCCTGTTGCATAGGCGGTCTATTCCAGTCAGGTCTCGGGCCGCCACCTTGAGGCGGAGGTCCTTGATTGGGAGGGCCGCGGGGCGGGCCTTGTTGCTGGGGAGGTCCTTGAAATTGTTGCTGAAACAAGTCCTCCATGGGCATTTTAAACTTATTCAAATTGTCTATTTTTTGAGATAAAAATGATCATGTATGCGTTAAAATTTTGAGGTACAGCAATGTAAAATGCAATATTGGTTAATGAGAAAAAGATTAGTACATTCATCTACTTCTAAGAATAGTAAATTATTCGACTCTAAATAACATACCTCAATCTATCCTTACTTACTCCCATTTGTTGCACATATTCGTTATTTTCCCTTTTAAACATTGTTGTATGTATCTATAGCCATAATTTCCCGTTTTTATTCGTTTTTTTTTTTGTTAAAATTTGACTAAACGATGCGCTATCTTTAATTGCAATTTAAACAAACTTAAAAAGAGTTAAAGAGTTTCGGGGGATATTTAAAAATGTTATTTTACCACCAGCCTAAAATTTTTTCGATAAAATTATTGATTTATTAAACTTTGGCTGTTAAACTTTCCGATACATCCCGAAAATTTTATGTGAGATACCTAGACCGATAGAACGTCCCGAAACTGCTACATTTTTAATTCTACCCCCTCAAAGATTAAATTAACAATTAAATTGAGTCTGTAACAATAACATTAAAATAAATATACCAGCAACTTTTAGAAGATACGTTTCCAATTTACAAAAAAATCCGTCAACCCACCAAACTTAACTACGAACATTGTATATCTAGCGTACAAAAAAAAGCCTCTACCTCAAGATACATGCCGTCCTAAAAAAACCAAACGTGCATTAGACCTTTGGTTTACAGAATTATAAAAAAAATTAAAATTTACCATCGGTGGTCGAGGTGGTCCTTGCATTCCGGGAGGTGGAGCGCCTGGTCTCATCTGGGCAGGATTCGGTCCCGGACCGGGCATCGGTCCATTCGGTCGAGGTCCATTCCACTGCGGATTCTGGAACCTCGGCGGTCCTTGGTTCATTTGTCCTGGGGGGCCGTTAAATCCTGGCGGAGGGCCTTGCATCCTGGGACCTTGGGGTCCTTGCATACCCGGATGGGGTAAAGGACCCCTCATTGGCGAACCCATAGGCATTCGAGGGAAATTTTGTGAGGGAATGTTTTGATTTGATTGTCCCGGGTGTTGACCTCGGGGACCAGACGAATTGGGCGGCGAAGGACGCGTTTTCGACTGACTTTCGAAAGTGCTCAGTGCCTGTTTGGTGGGATATGTTACAACTGGATTCTGACCGTTTATCTCTTTTTTCGGCAAACGTTCCATGCATAAACGGGCGCTCGCTTCCGAACCCATCGAAATTACGCAGAAACCCTTAGACTGGCCATTTGCGCGATGCTCGAAAAATTTTACTTCGTGAAAATCGTTAACACCTATTTCACGGACAGCATCGGCTATGTTTTGATCAGTAGTCCACTAAAGAATACAAAAAAAAACATATTAAAATATCTCATTGAAATAATAAAGAAAATCTTAACATATAATGTTTGCATTTCTACACGATATTAGAAAATTCATCATTGCTGTATATTATTGAAAAATATAAAGATAAAACAAATACAATTGCTTATATCACACGTAGGATAGTTGGTAAATTATAAAAACATAAATAACATTAGCTGTTGAGTGCGGGTACATCATTTAAGCACCAACAACTATAAAGACAATTTTTTTGTTACTTGCTAATATTTGGAAAACTAGCAAACGAAGTGGATTACATTCAATGAACGAATTGTAGACAATTAAAAAACCTACAAAATGGCTTCTTCTGAAGTCCAATTACACAATTTTTAGGGAGATAAATCGATGCATACAATTAAAACTGCTAGTGAATCACCACAAACCTTGTATTATTGGTTCATATTACATATATGTATTAAAAATAATAATTTAGGTGCAGTGCAACTTACCCATGTCAAATTTCCAACATAGAGTTGATGTCTGCGACCAATTGTAGTTGGTGTTATATTATTCCCTTGAGTTTGGTAAGTTGTTGTACCGTTTGTTTCTTCGTTATTTGTGTCAGCATTCGAATTATGATTCGTTTCGGCGTTATCTCCTCCACCGCCTCCTGTAGCAGGGGTTGAAATAACGTCGTCGTACAAATCGACATTTTCACCCCCGAAATCGTCCTGAAATATTAATAAAACCGATGAACTGATGGTTTTTGAATATTAATATAAAAAGACGACGAGAACAAGTCACAAACAATAAAATGCCGGTCGAAGATTCACTATGAAAATGATAACAAATAAACCTTTTTACTCCGTACATAAAACGTGAAAATTGTTAGTAATAATTATCGAAAATATAGATTGTTTATGTCTAGTGTAATTTTAGTATATTATGCATTTACCTGTGCAAAATCTTGATCTATATCATCAGCGTATAAATCTATGTCGTTTTCCGCCATCTTTGCAGAAACACGAAAACGAGTTTTATCGAATGGGTCGAATGTCATGTCGAATGTTGACTGTCGAGGTATTCAGTTGATCAACCAGTGATGCCAAACTATAAAATTTTACGCACTACTTTTGTAAACACTATTTACAACAACATTAAAAATAATGTTAAAAATACAAAGAAATATAAAACGGCAAAATAGATAACTTCTAGCAAAAAAACTTTACATTTAAATTTAAGTAATTTTCAGCAAGAGAATTATGTGATTATGTGATTTTTAAATCTGTGATTAGATATGATTTTTTTACTTTTGCGAATTCTTGGCAACACTGTCACAAATATTGCATAAACGCATAACAGATGGCGTTATTTCTGGAGGGTTATTTAAATTATCTAATAATAAAATTATTTAATCACCAGTATTTTCTAATTACTTTGTCCAAGTGAAATTATTAAGAAAAAATAATTTTACTTACATATGTACGGCATAATATGCCACTGTAAACTGATGTTTCCTACTATTTGTATTTAACACGGAGAAAAGAAATGTACCACCATAGAATATGTAAAGATGTTTCAGTTACAAATGGCCTACATTATAAAAATCGATTCAGCCATAACGAAGTTCACTTCGAACATACAGACCAAATTATATTTATTTTTCAATTATTTTGTAATTAGACTATCAGTTTGCGTATTATTTGTTGTTTATTTTAAGTAAAGATGATAGGAAAGAACAGTTATTATAATGACCATTAACGTTTTGATATTTAAGTTGCTTAAATGGACTGGATATTTATTAAACTGGTTGTCTATAATTTAGGAGCATTCAGCTGCTATTAAGAGCGTTTAAAGTGAAATTGTTAAGCAAAGAATTAACTTTTAACCGTTGCTTCATTTTTTATCAATAAAGGACAATATAATCTTTAAAATGATACGATTATTAATTTTGGTGAAGTGTTAACAGATATTTCACAAAAAAAAAAAATACTTTTAAGATATGCATGATACATTGCGATTTTTATATTATAAAAACATATTAGGAAAAACAGAATAATTATGATTACCACTATTTACTCCAAACAATTAAAAAAAAGGCTTTTACTTACCTCGACTGCTGAGTTAGTTGTTTTCAAATAACAAAAAAACGATATTTTAAAAAACAAATTAGTTATTAAAGCGATATTAAAAGAAAAATAACTGTTAAAATTTTTAATACTTAGATTCTTACGTACATACTGTGATGTAAAAATCAATTTATAAAATAGCTTACGTTATATTATATAAATATATTATATTATATTACTAGGCACGTTGCGGTATCGTAAATAAACTAAACAACCTAAAACTACGAACAGGTTAATGTGTGGGGGAAGGAACGGGTGAAGGTGGCGGGGGTAAAGGACTGAAGTAAGTAGAAGAACGAGAACTTGGAGAAGGGGGGCAGCTTTCGCTTTGGCAGTGAGATCGCGGCGTGGGAGGAGGAGGAAACGGACCTGCGTCGTACCGACTGCGCATTGGGTAGTTGTAATCGCTTTCGTCGCACACGTCAGTAGAGCAAGGAGTCGGAGGAGGGGGCTGATTGATAACGCGGTAGTGACGGTAAGGGCGGTAACGTGACGAAGGACTACTCCCTCTCGTCGAGGCAGCAGTGGTGGCCGGACTGGGGGGCGGATTGAGTGTTTCGCGTGGATAACATAACAAACTCGATCCGTTCGTGCTGCTCGAAGCGCCAGTTATATGGTTACGGTCGTAACTCGAACTGTGGCTTCCGTTGAGCATTGACATGTGAACTACGTCCGGAATACCGGAAGGAAAAGCTAAAAAATCCGGTATTCAACTCCAATCTATTAAAAAAAAAGAGTACTTACCTTTGCGTATTTTATTATGCATTTTGATTTGAGTCCTCAATTGCTGCGGGTTTAACAGATCCTCCGACTGGTCGTTCAGAGGGCCTTCGGTGCTCGCGCATCTTTTTCTCAAGTAGAAGATTATGACCGAGAAACCGACCACTACCGATACAACGGTGAATATGATGATGAGGGTGATATTGGTGCCTCCTCTCATGCCCGTGTAGCCCTTTGCTTCGGCGCAAACAAATTTTCGTTCGTCTGCGCCATCTGCACAATGTTCCATACCGTCGCACAGCTGCGACACAGGTATACAAACGTCGGTACGAGGACACTGAAATTCCTCCGAAATTTTACAACAGTGCGCTTCGTCGTAACTATCAGTACATTGGGGTATGCCGTCGCATACCTGAGCCCTATACACAAAAACATTCGCAATAGTACGCTTTTTTAATATCCTTTGTTTTTTGTTGTATTACCTTTCAATGCATTGGCCATTCAGGCACCGGAACTGGTTGTTCCTACACGTGGGACATCCGGCCTCGTCCGACCCGTCCTCGCAATCCGTCTGACCGTCGCATCTCCAAGCGAACGGTATACAGTCTTTGATACTCTGCGTTTGCGTAGAACAGGTGAAATGTTCGCTGCCGCAATCCGGCAACGCGGCGCACGTTCGTTTGTCGTCTTGCAGCGCAAGACCGTGCGGACATGCGCAGGCGGAACTCGTGCCGTTCATCACGCACAAGTGCGAACACCTGCGGGGATACTGCGCGCACGAGTGATTGCGATCGAGAAGTTTGACGGACACGAGGTCGACGAGAGATGCATGGCTTATTACAACCGAATGGGAACCTCCTGTCTTTAATTCGCGCCCTTGAAGCTGCTGGATTTGCTTGTCGAGCCAGTACAACCAACCCGAATAAATCGTTAACTGGGTTATTTTCGAGTTGCTCTCGTTTAAAACGACGTAACTACAGATAAAAGAAGAAATCCGTCGTACAAAAAATAATAATGTATAGTTTTTTTTTAGATAACTTACTGATTGTCTCCGTCAATGTTGCTCATGTAAATGTTTTGCCCTTGCGCCCAAACAACCAGTTCGTTTTCAGCGTCCACGGCAATGGCGGCTATGTCAGATCCTACGAAAATCACAATCCTTTGTGTTCCATCCATTCTCGTCCGAATGAGCGATGGAACAGTTCCAACATTAGTATAAAATAATAATCTAAAACGCAAAGTTACTACATTAATTAAGTGAAATATGCTAAAATATATTCAAGTGACCTTTTCGTGGGATGAATTGCTAATAGTCTAGGTTTTTCTCCTTCTTTCTGGACGACAACTCCTACAGCGGAATTGTTATCTAATCGAGTAACGTTGATGGCTTCCTGCGCGGAACAAGACCAGAAAAGTAATCGACCTATGGCATCAATCGCGATATCGAACGGATGCTGATTTTGGCTGCCCGGTACCACAATGGACATGTGAAGTCCCGAATCTAAAGCTCTTCTAATCGAGTGCGTTTTTCCTTCAATCTTTAATTAAAAAAAACGAAGCTTTTAATTAATAAGTTTTATATTTAACTAACGACGTAACGACGCACCCAATACAAGTAGTGATTCACTGGGTCAAAATCGATTGCTTTTATCCCTTTCAAACCTTGGACGGGCATGAAAGCTTCGGTACAATCGGATGTATCAGGTAAAAGACGAACGACCAGATTCCTTTGACTGTACAGCATGAACTGCTTTGGAGCTTTAATAATTATAATATTATTATCTATAATTAATAAAGAAACAATGAAGAAGTCGTTTACCTGTGCAGGTGTTATTTTGTAAAGTATAATGTGTGGGACAGGCGCATGTGAACGATACCGGTTCATCAGAAGTCTGAGAGGGACGTGCCAAGCACAAATGTGAACAACCCCCGTTGTTTACGGCACATTGAGTGAATCCTTTCTGTCTCGACGAATGAAACACAAGCAGATCTGTTACTTTTTCTTGCATATAATGGATCTTGGTGTGGTTTAACCCAAATGATTTCTCCACTTTTGATATTTCTCCTGCGAAAAAAATTAAAGATACGTATTAAAACAAATAACATATACATGAACACATACCTGTTGCTTCATCACTCCAATAGATATAATCTTTGTACAACGTGAGACTGTTAGGTCTGACGATATCTTCTTTGATTATAATCCGTTTATCCAAACCGTTCAAATCGGACGACATAATTGCTGGAGTGTTCGGCTCTGCCCAGAACAAACGCTTTTCTTCATAATCTATAGTTAAACCGGTTGCAGAGAAAACGTTTAATATCAGCGTTTGTGGATTTGTGCCATCCATAGCGGCTTTTTTAATACTTCTTAATCTTCCCCATTCTGACCAATAAATATAACTAGAAAAATTAAATTACAATTAAAAACTGTTGTTAAGTAGTACACATGTACATACCCTTCTTGGGGATGTAAAGCTATACTGCGTGGGTTATCGATGTCCCTCCACAGAAGAGTGCGCCGACTCGAACCGCCTAATCGGGCTACTTCGATATGATTCGCCGTAGAATCGGCCCAGTAGACATTTTGTGCGAGCCAGTCGACAGCGATTCCATCTGGAGACATAAGGCCTAATTCTATCACTCGTTGAGGGTCTGATCCGTTTATGTACGCTCTCATTATGACCTTCTGTTTACTGTCAGTCCAGTAAATACGCTTATTGGCGATATCGAAATCTATGGCGCTACAAGATCATTAGAATTTAAAAAATTTAACGATTTAAATGTTGCATGATTACCTGGCGTATTTGATACCAGTTACTGGTATCGTCATTTCGTTGTTTTCGTTCTCGATACTGATCCTACCGATACTGTCTTTGTGCGTAAATAATAAAAAAGCTTCAGGTACGACGCACTTATGACGATCTTTGGTTAATTCGTAGCCTATTTGGCACGTGCACACGTAGGTTTTATTATGTCTATAAAGACAAATGTGGGAACAGCCTCCGTTATCTACACCGCACGGGTTACTGCTGCGTACTTCCCCCAATCTTATCGCTTTAAGACCCATTACGTTGGCTATTTGGTCTATAATTATTTCTCGACCACCTCCTATTAAAAAAACGCAACATTTAAACCAAGCAAGCACCAACCCCAACAAACAAGTACCTGTTTCTTTATGAACCCTGTCGATAGCTCTTCTTTGCCAGTCGGTCCAATACAGAAAGTCGCCCATTAAACTAAATCCGAAACTATGGGGTAAATTATCACTAATCAAAACTCGTCTGTCAGTCCCATCCATGTTTGCGTACTCAATTCTATCCAACTTCGCGTCGCACCAGTAGATTTTCATCAAGTTTAAGTCTAAAGTGATGCCGTTGGGCCACCCTAAATTTTTCTCTACAATACTTTCTCTTTCAGAGCCGTCCAAGTTAGACCTTTCTATTTTGGGACTCTTCTCGTTCCAATCTGACCAAAACATCCAGCCTAATTCAGGAGCTACAGCGATTGCTCTAGGGTCAAGAAGGCCTTCACTAATAATTACCCTACGATACGACCCGTTCAGCCGCGACATTTCGATTCTGTCTATTCCCGCATCGGTCCAGTACAAATTGCGTGCCACCCAGTCCACGGCGATCCCGTCCGGATGAGATATTTCCGACACGATCACGTCCGTTTGGTTCGTTCCGTTTAAACGTACACGTTGAATCTTTTTGACCTCGTCGTCCGTCCAATAAATATAGTCTTCCACTGGGTCATAATCGACTGCGATTGAGTATTTTATGTCAGTGAGGGGCAAAATTTTGAGGGTGTAGTCGGGGGAATCTAAATATATGATGCATATGTCTGTGCGTCGCGCAAGTATCAGAAGTTCTTGGGGACCGTCTGCGCATGTGTGGTTATCGAGGAGTTTGATACCGATGGGACATGCGCACGAGTAACCGGGAGGATAAGGCGCCAGGAGGCATAAGTGAGAGCAATTGCCGTTGTCGCGTTCGCAGGGATGAGGTAGTTGTGGTTGGAGTCGCGCGTCCCACATGTGAATGTCCATCGGGACAAAATCCGAGTGGATGAATTCTTTCGGTTCCATCGTCGTGTTCGCTTCATAAACATGGATTGACCTACGAAAAAGTCCAAAAGTTCTAAAATGTACAAACGTGACGGAATGTTTTATTACCATGACTTCCAATCGGTCCAAAAGAACTTATCTTGAAATTGTGCTAAAGCGAAAGGGTATTCGAGTCCCTTCCTTAAAATAGTTTTCCTATTTTGTCCGTTATAGTCCATCACATCGATAAATAACAATTTTCCGTCAATCCAGTAAACCAATTCCGCCTCATAATCGATAGCTAAACCGTTAGGCCAAAATATTTTTTCTGAAACTATAACTTTTCTGGTAGCTGGATCTCCATTCATGCCCGCTCTTTCTATTTTAGGGACTTCACCCCAATCAGACCAAAACATAAAACTAAAAATCGTTTGCTCGTTTAAATACATGTTTCTGTAGTTTAGTTTTTATTTCATACCCTTTCATAGGAACCAAGGCTATGGCACGCGGCTGGTCGATATCAGTCCAGTAGAGGACTTTACGATATAATCCAGTCATAGTCGCTACTTCTATGCGATTAGTCTCGCTGTCCATCCAGTACAGTTTATTTGTAAACCAATCGCATGCTAGTCCATCTGGTGAAAGCAGACCGTTGCCGCTGCTCACTATTTCAATCTAAACGAGTAATAAAAAATAAAAACTAATGAAACAGGAACAATTCAAAGATCACATCACAGTCATGGTTTTTATTCACTTTTTTTTTTGATATTATTTTATTTTTTTACCTTATCTTTTGTTTCCACTCCATCATAAGTTGTGCACTGTATACTTTCAAGACTGTGGTCCGTCCAGCATATTTTCTTGTCCACATAATGGAAATCTAAAGCTGCACCATCAGTTAAATTTCGAATAAGCACAATGGGTTTAATCTTTGTATTATTAGTTTTTGCACTATTTGCTATTCGTATATCTTTTGCCGTGGAATACAGCAGCAAGGGCTCATCACAATATGTTATTTGAACTAAAAGATAAAAATTATTTAGCCTCGAATACACAAGTTCATCCGGTTAAAAAAAACACAGAAGCAATTTATTTACGTACAAAATTTAACTAGTGTCTTAATTAAAATTTGTAATGTAATTTACCTGTTAGTAAACAAATGAGAATCTCCAACCATTGGAACTGACTAATCATTTGAAAAGTATTCATTTGTTTTTAAACTACATGCTTCTAAAACTTCTTAAATTATTGCAAAACAACGTTAATTACTTCTTCTTTTTGGCCATCGACTGTATTGAAAATACCACCCGTAAATCACAACTTACTCAGATAACCCTAACGCTTTTCTACATATTTAGTACTTCAGAAACTAGTTAATACAACAATTTTCTACTACATTTAACTTAAATAGCAATTTTAACCGATTTTATATTTATATATAAAGTAAATATAAACAAAACGTAAAGCTTTTCACGTAACCATTAAACACACATAACCAAAAAGGTGCATAGCGTAGTACACAAACACAACAAATATACAAATTACAAATACATGCGAGAAATTACGAGCACTTTTACTGTATACATACGTACGCAAGAGTAACAACCTCACGCCAGGGTAGTACTCAAAAAAAACTAAAGAACCAAACGAGTTTTAGGCGCATTTGTTCATACTTTACCTATTTTCCTAACAATAAATTAGATTTATAAAAATCCTTCTCCTTAAGTACATCGATTTGTTTATTACGTAATTACATAAAAGATTTAAGTATAACAAAAAGTTTAAAAAAACGAACGTTTGTTTACGGTCCTGTACTGCAATACCGTGAGAAATAAAGCATTAAACACGCTCTTAAAAAAAAAATTTAATTTTATTCGATTCCAAATTTCTTAAACGCATTTCAACACCCACGATCGATATCACCCTCAATATCTAACTTCTTTTAATTTTTGTTCCACACTACTTATTTCCTTAAAAAGACCCCACCGACCATGCAATAGGATCAGTCAGGGTAATCTCCATTTCATTTCTTATAAATCGCAAATGGGACCCCCTTTGCGGGAAGTTCCCCGTGATAGCTCACTTATCCAGTCCGATCCTGTTGTCTGTAAACTTCTCGGAGGCGCTTAAGAGGATCCGAGAAGCCTGGTCTTAAAAAAAGCGTGCCGGATGTAGGGAAAAGGGAATATAAAGGGAGTCTGGAGGATGAGGGCAAGCGAACCAACAAACCTTGGAGTACGAATAAAAACAAAAAAAATAATAAGGGAATCTCAAGAGCAATGGGAAATCTTCAGAGAGTGAAAAAATGTCCACTATCCACTGGGAGAAGAAGGAGAAACCCACCATTAAGGAGGAAGCCATTAAATGAAAACTGAGAGGTTTGAAAACCTTAGGACAGGTCACAAGTGGCGGTTTTATTTGTATTATATTTTTATTTTCATAACTATTTTTACAATGGCATACAAACATTAATTAACACATTTACATTTAATTTAAACAAATTCATCATACCTACCTGATTTTTAAGTCCATTTTCGTTTCATAAACTTATAAAACTGACTAGCACGTGCAGTAATCATAACTAATGAGGATAAGAAAATGGCGATCAAAAATAGAAGAAAGATAGAGCTTATGACAACCCTTTAGGAAAGTGACAACCAGTTTTTGTTTCTATTGTATAAAAAGAGACAGAATTTGTTTGTTACAGACTCCATCTTGACGACCATCTTAAAAAAGAGGCTTTTGCTGCTATTTTATTACGCTTTGAGTGTTATGGCAATATACAAATACCTGTACTAAAAAGTTTATAAATATTTTATTGTAATACTAAACGTATTGATGGTACCAAATTCTTAGTATATGAATCAGTGAAGAAGAAAAAAATTGATTGTCCGCCATGATGGAATTCTTCGTGATTGTACTGCTTCTACCGACAATGAACGAACGAACAGGAAAGTTGGCAACCGGAAGAGTGAAATAGAGCTATGAAACTATTCGTTATTGACCTTGATTACTTCTCGAAACGGTTTTCTCATTGGTTGTTTTCTGCGTTGTTGCCAGTTAGTTAGATGTGTCATGAATGTGTCAAAAATATTGTAGGCTTTTTGTTTAGGCTGTTTAAGCTACAGCAACGTTGCATATATTGCGTATTCGTGCGTTGCGTTGCTGTGTGGCATACTCCCTTTTCTTTTAGTATTTCTTTGACTACCTAGTATTTTTGTGATTTAACGGGTGGCAAAATACACTATCATCAGTCAAAAATAATTAGTTGTGTTTGATTAATTGTATATGTATTGTTGAACTGTTTTTGAAAAAGAAGTTTTCGTGATCTACAACTTTCGTAGAAATGTAATATTTTTCGTTGTATATTAGAAAATTTGTGTTTGGCGAGTTCAATAATGGAAGACCTGTTAATACCTGAAGTTTGTCTCAGCGTCAATGAAACAGGCATTGTTTCCAACGATAGTGATAAAAATATTTCGGATTTGTTTGATGCAAATAAGGAAAATAGTAATGAATTTATTAACGTGTCTGACAGTTCAAAAAGTGATAATTCCGATGGAGTTCCCGAAGGCCCGGTAGATTGTTTTAAAGAACTGGAAAATATAGTACCTGCAACAATTCCAGAAGAATATTCCCTCGACGAGTTAGCACATTATCAGGAACTTTTTCGCGAAGGTACGTAACTAAATTGTTATTTTAAAGTGCAACAATTTAGGTTATGATATTAATGTATTCACGTATAAAATTTGATTTTTCTTCAGTTCTTCAGGTGGTTCTTTTAAATAAAACTAAAAACAAATTAATTGTTGTGTGAGATAAATCATTGAATAAGTATTGATTTAATAATGTAATAAAGATTTTTTCTTATGTTTAGCTCAGCCCGGTATCCAGTTTTATCGAGTGCATTGTACAGCCTGTCATGTGCATTTGGGTACAGCACCCGTCAATCAAAATAAAAGATACATACATCCCCTTTTGAAAGTGGTGATTTGTAAAGTTTGCTATGATTTTTATTGTAGCGGCGAATTTGAAAAGGATGAAGACGGCAGTGAACTTTATTGTCGTTGGTGTGGTGAAGGAGGAAATGTACTGTGCTGTGCTGCTTGTCCATATGTATTTTGTAAGGTAATAATAATTCTTGTGTTCCCTAAATTTGTTTTTAATAAACAATCTGTAAACACAGCACCATTAACCACCAAAGATTATAAAGAATAAGTTTGTTTTTGTTTCTAGCTTATATTTAGAAAACTAGCCAACAAGGCGGATTACATTCCATGTATAAGTTGTAGACAATTGAAAAACCTACGAAACGTTCAAATTGGACGATTTTTAAGTGAGAAAACTCGAAAAAACCATAAGAAACGATAATTTTTTTAAAAAATTCATATCTCGGCTAATTTACAATATTAAGAAAAAATATTTCGGCAAATTATAGCTATTGAGAAGCACTTTCAAATGAGCCTTAGAGGAACCTTCAAGCCTTAGTAGTTTTTGTATAGTTACGATGTTAGGAATTCAAGGCATTATTTTGTTTGTCACCGTATTAACAGAGAAAATGCAATTTTAATTATGTAAAAGATTTCTGTAAGTAGTGATTATAGGCTATAATTCCTCTATTTCAGTTTTTTTTAATAGAACTGTTAAAATGTGCCAAGAATGCCCCCAAAGTCAGCGCAAAACGGTACAACTAGCGCCTGGAACCAAACGAAACGATTGAACCTAGAAGGTTTCCTAAGGAATCATTTGAAAGTTCCTTTCAATACCTATAATTTGTCAGAATATTTTTTTTTTAATATCATAAATTAGCCGAGATATGAATTTTTAAAAAAATGACCTTTTTTTATCGTTTATTCGATTTTTATCGCTAAAGAATCGTTCAATTGGACTTCAAAAAAAGCCATTTTGTAGGTATTTTAATTTTCTATTGGATATAATCCGCTTCGTTTGCTAGTTTTTTAAATATAAACAAGAAATATAAAAAATTGTCATTTTTATGGTCGGTTTACTGTTGATTTTTAGTGCAAAATATTAGACTTTCTTTTTCTATTTTGCCTGGATTTTCTGGGCTGTTTTGCCATGCACTATGCATGGAATTTTGTTGTTCGAGACAGCATCTTGCTGCTGTTGTTGTCTAGAAATGGAGAAACAGGCTACGGGGGGCTCCAAATTCGAAAAATTAAATTAAACCGAATTGAATAAATGGGACATAAAATGTAGATTGCGAATATAAAAGATTTTTTTCCTCTACCTTCAAAACTGTAGTTATTTAAGATATTTGTTTTAATGTAATAAATCCCAAAATTCTTTTAAAGAAAAATTCATTTATACTTGTAACTGACATGATTTTCACTACCATTTTCGTATCATTTCTTCAATTCGGCAAATAATTTAATAAAATAAAATTGACTTCCTTTTTTCAGAAATGTATTTGGAAAAACTTGGGAAGAAAAAAATTGGAAGAAGTCAAAGAGAGTGACGACTGGTTGTGTTTTGTATGTTGTCCCTCTCAGATGATTAGTTTGCGAGTGATGTGTAGAGCACTCTACGAACATACGTTATCTGAATTAAAGTAATATTGAACTCCGTAAAACAGCTGTGCTGTTATCTATTGAGCACATTTTATTTCAGATGCGCTAAATTGACGAACGATCCGGGAAGATTAAGAAAGGACGAAGGCATATGCTGTCAGCGTAAACCGAAACCAGTGCCGGCCAAGCGAAAAAGAACGTCATCCAACGACACGCCGTACGACCCTTATTTAGACAACGGATTTTCCGGGTTTGAGCCGAAAAAGAAAATGCGACAACCAAAACCCGAACTAGAATCAAACGACAAAACGGAAACGTTTTTGAACACTCAAGAGGAAGACGAAGTTGTGTGCACACCTGACGTGTTCCTCTTCATGGATGACGAAGAAACTGAAACAACAGCAAAAAGTGCGTCCGTTAAAAAGCCGCCACCTCTAGTAGCTGCCCCTCAAAGAATGCCCGTTTTAGATTTGGACGACGTCACGATAACTAAAAAAACGCATAATCAGTTACCGAAATCTCAACAACATCAGTTTCTGCCGAACGTTAGTCTCATTCAGCCTCGGGTTGGACCTACTACGATTCCCGTAACCAACGCTCCAACGAAGGTGGTTCGGCCCATGATTAAATTTTCAAACACGACGTTAGGCAATGGCCATTCCGTTGTAACTGTAACGCACAACATGAGGAAGTCAAAACAAACAACGCGACTTATTCCCGGTTTAAAACATGATTGGTTTGAACGTGCCACTCATTTATCTAATCGGGTCAATGAGACGCTTTCGTCACGACTCGATGCTTTAGCCGTAGACCAGAGTGCTGCCACTACTCTCGAAGAACTCGCCAACGTCCATAACAAGTAAGTGATTTCAGCCTTAATAAAAGCTAGATTGTAATATTCCGTTAATTGAAAATCGAAGTTACATACTGTTTCTAGAAAGTTGTAGAATTTTCCAGTATTTTTTTACGTACGACCACCAAATTTAATATCAAAAAAATGGTAATTACGTACGCGTTTTGTTTGAAATAGTTTTATTTTGATACAGGCTCCAGGAAGTCTTGAGCAACTCGATCAATTCGCTGATCCAAGTTCGAAAGAATCTGCGCAGTGAGTTTTTGGAAGGGTTGAACAAGCTGAAGTTCACGACACAATCTGTACCTTCGTCCACTTCGTCGGCTGCCGAAGATGACGACGATGTCATTTGTGTCGACGACCATTCGAAACAGGAACATCCTACGAACGGTCAACCGCCTCCTTTAGCAGTATTTAAGAGGTCGTCTACGAATGCCTTTCTCAAAGTCAAACCTCTCGCTACTTTAATTAATCCGGAAACGCCAATCGAAATTTTAGATGATACAGAAAAGACTGCGCCAGTATCTACTACTGTTGATAATGAAAAGACTGACAGTGACACGGATGTTCAAGAGATAACAGAGGTTGTTACTGATGATGTAGTAGAAGAGAAAAACGAAGAAAACGATACTAATAAGAAGGAAGAACCGAATAAAGAAGGACCTGCTGAAGAAGAACCTAAAAATGAGAGGTAAGTCTTAATGGGCTGCTAATAGAAGATTAACGTTTAATTAATGAATATTATTGTTTTTCTTTTCTATAAAGTAAAAAAGTCGAGGATGAATTGACGGATGTGGACGAGAACTTGAATCCTGAGGTGCTTGAGCAGATTCAAAAAGCTATTGAACAAAGTAAGTTAGAGAAAAAGTTACATGAAATCGTTCGCGCCGATATTCCGACGGAGGAGTTGAAGAGGTTTCTGTCAGCAAGAGTGATCTTGAAGAGGGTACCATTGGAGAAGTTGGCAGCTAAACGAGCGCGATTCCTCGCTATGAAGAGAGAGATGAAGATGAAGAAGTTAATCGAGAAAAAGCCAGCGGAAGACGAAATGCAGGACATCGAACAACTTCTTGAGACGAGCGTCGTTACTAAAAAGACCGTTGTTGAAGAGACAAACGAAGTTGAGGAAGAAGAAGATGAAGAGGAAGAGGAGGATTCGACTGAAGATGAAGAACCGGGTTGGGACGATGAAATCGGAACAAGAGAAAAGATGAAAAGAGAAGAGAATTCGAATGATCCCCAAACTGTCGATTCAGGAATTGATGTTGAATGTGATAGAGTAAATGCGGTAAGTAGGACAGAAGATAAAGACGAAGAAGAGGACGACGAAGAAGACAACGCAGTGTCGTCGTCGACATCAAAAGATAACGATTTTCGGATGAGTTTTGCATCACAAGTCGAATGTGACGCTTAATTTCGCATTTCTTTTAGTTCCTTTTTTTATCGATCAAATGAGATTATGGTAGTCTAAAAGTTTATAAATTCAGTCACTTAATAAGAAATCCTTTTTCGTATTCGAATGCGTTCTGTTAGTAAATTAATAAGTTCAGTACTACCATGTATAATAGTGAAACATTCTACGGAAATATGTCTTTGCTTAGCGAAAAGAGAATGGTAAGGTTTTCTAGACATGGCAGAAGTATACTATTTAAAAGTAAAAACTAAATGGAATTTAAAGAATCCTTAAATCTCTAATTGAAACGTTCAAGAACAAACGAGAAATCCGACGACGATTTTGGAAGTTCTTCCTGCTACATTTTTGTGAAAAATTTTGTTAATAGAAATGCAGTTAATGTTAAAAAATGAAGGAAACGTTTCTTAAATAAATTAGTTTTTTTGTAATTGTTTCAACTTATTTTTAGTATTTATAAATTTACATTATTATCGTGGGACAAAAACTTGTCTCCTTACTGTCTTTTTATGAGTTTATAAAAATAAATTGTTTTTGTGCAATTACCTGTGGATTTCTTGTTAAGCAAATTTAAAATTCGTAATATCGAAAAAGTGCTTATTTAGTTTACTTGTTGTATAAATAAGTGTACATATTAATAAAAAAACATAAATCTTAACGTTGATTAATTGATATCGACGAGGTGTTTTTAAATCATAATTAATTAAATAAAAATATGTATCTATCATATTGAAATGAATGTTTGTTTGTTTGGATAATTTAATGTTTAAGTTACGTTCTGATTTGCTCTATTTGATATTGCATGTAGAACATTAATTTAACAATTAATTGTAAACTTTTTATTACCCGGTTTAATTTTTTTTTGTACAGTTTTAAATAATATGCCAATAGAATATATAAATAGACAGTTTTTTTTTGTTTTTAATAAAGTTAAAAAGGTAGAGACATCCTGTTTTATTCAGTCACCTAAAACTACTTTTAAAACAAGCTTTCCGCGCCATTACTCAGGCGTCGACGTTACGCGCATGCGCTAATATTGTACCTATCAGTGCATGTGATCCTTGCAGTTTTACGGTGGCATTATTTTGTTTATGTCACCGTAAAAACAGAAAAAATGCAATTTCAATTTTGTAAACGGTTTCTGAAAGTATAAATTATAGGCTACAATTCCTCTATTACAGTTTTTTCAATAGAGCTGTTAAAATGTGCCAAAAATGTTCCCAAAGTCAGCGCAAAACGATACAACTAGCGCCTGAAAGCGATTGCAACCCCTAACATCGTTCTATTGGATTTCTGAAAAAAAAAAGCATTTTGTAGGTTTTTTTAATTTAATATGTAGAAAAATTGTGAAAAGACAAATACCGTTATAAGAAAAAAACATTTTAAAAATATATGCTTATGTACATATAAAAACGTTTATTAAATACAATATAATTACAACAAGATAACTCTAAAAATTGTTTTCATAAAGCTGCTTATGGTACGTAAAAATTACAAATTAAAAATAAAAAACAGCTGCACAAGTTACACAAAAAAAAAGATCATTAGGTGTGTAGGTACAACATGACTTGAAAGCTTCGGTAATGATACTTATAAGAAACGATGCATTACCCGTAGTTATCGTGATAAAAAAATTGTAAACTTTGACATCTCAAAATTACATTTACACTAACTTACAAAATTATTTCTACATACTTATCGTTATAATGTAAAACACACAATTGGGAAGAGACGGGGTTTCAATAGCGAAACTGACCCTTCTTTGCACGGCAGTTATGATAAACTCGAAGGGGGGTGTACGATCCATTGCCATTCATAGCTAAAAATAATTATAAACAGTTAATGACCACTGAAGATGCGAACGAATTCCAATTTTTAACTATTCGCGAATATGTGTATACTAAATATGTGTATCCTATAAATATTTGCCAATGCGGATGCGTATGTACAGATTTTAAATCTACTTATCTATGGGTCAAATTTGGCTGCAATTAAATTTCTTAAAAAGTAGAAAGTGTTCAATTCAAGAATATTGTTTTTATTTGTTTATTAATATTTTTAATTCCATAAAAGAAGATCCCGAAATTATTCGCACGTTGTGTATATTCAAGTTTACGAATGCGGATGTCAAGAAATATACGCGAATGCCGATACTAAATGTATGACTTACTCTGTATAAGTGCTGGTGGAGTGGTTGGGGGTGGTTCTTTTAATGGTGCAGCATATTTCGGTCTGAGGTAGAAATGATAAATCAAAAAATACAGTGTTGCAATTATTGCCGCAGCTATGGCGAAACCAGCGTGCATTTCTCGGTGAGAATAATAGTACGTCGTTTCGTACGGATATCCAGCTATTAACGCACCAATGGTTCTTCCTAAAAGAAAATTGTTTCGTAAATAATACGACAAATGAGTGGAAGATCTTCAGTAATCGTGGGAATGGTGTATGGAACAAGGGGAAAAAATTGTTTACCTATGCAAAAATGAACGATAATGGGTATCGCCTGTCCCAATACAGTGAACTTTCTTGGGACCAGATGTCTTAGGTACATTACAGCTGTAGCATACATGAGATGAAGTGTGAAAATTTCGAGTGCTTCAAACAGCAAAATCCACCATGCAGTCTCAACTACATAAAGTCCTTCAAAAAAAAAAAAAACAGTTTCAATGAAACCATCACCCAGAGATATAACTAAACTGCATTGTTACCTATGTAGTGAATGATGTAGAAGCAAAACGATGCTATTAGAAGGTTTGTGTGACCGCAATAATCTACCACTTTCTCAGCAAAGAGCAGGAACAACACAGCGGGAAGTGCTCCCACAGTTATCGTCAGACCAATGATCAAAGTGTCTCCTTTAAGGGTTGCTATGTGCCTATAGAAATATTAAAGTATAAATAGAAATTTCAGTAGTATTTTTTTATTACCATGGCATAAACGAATCCAAACCATTCCAAAGAACACCCAACAGGAGAAGGACGAAAGCTAAACCGGCAGTCTCTAAATTATATTTCTTAATAGAAGATAAGGGCAGTGCTATCAGTCCACAGCGGGTGTGCCACCACCACTCCGGAGGACTTAAGGGCATTTTTCTGTAAACACCCTCAATCAACATTGACTCAAAAAAATCACAGGATTCCTAAACTCACCCATCAATCAACGCAATGAAAGCAGCCAAAACTAACAACGTCGAGAACAATATCAACGACGTTTGGGGACTGTCCACGGCTCCAACGATGGGAGCGAATATGGCGAGTCCCAGGGCACCGCAGGCGAGCTGTTTCCCAACGTCTCCTCGTCCAGTAGATGTCTCTCTGGTAGCAATGACTACTGCTGCAGACAACAGGGCCACCGCTGCAGCAGGGAAAATATCGGCCACGGATCGGATCAACAGGTAAATCCAGAAACTTTGGACGCTGTTGTTGTATCCACATTCGGACTCGGTCAAAATGCTCACGCTGGCGTTGTAAGGTTCGGCAACGTTGCACTTGACAATGGGCTGGCAGGTGGGACTTCGTTCGGTCAGGTTTTTGTGAACTTCGGACGGAATTCGGCAGTGGAAGTTGCTCCCTAATGGTTAGTTCTTCAGTTGCGGTTTGTACAAAAATGATGAACGATACCAGCTCAGAATAGGAGGGATGGAAATTGAAGAAAGACAAAAGAAAGGAATGCAAGAAAAGGGAATCAAGGAAAGGATGAAACGAAGTAAAGGAATGAAGGAAAATAAAGAAATGAACGAAAGGCTGGAAAGAAGGGAGGAAGGAAAGGATAAGAAGGGAAGGAAAATGATTGAAGAGAAAGGAGAGTAAGGAAAGGTCCCAAATGAATGAAAGGCAGGATTGAAAATAAGGAAGAAAAGAAAAGAGAAGAAGGGATGGAAAATATTAAAGGAGGAGAGAAAGGAAATAAAATAAGGGAAGGAAAACTATCATATTTATGTGTGCTTACCTATTGGATATGAACATATTTCCGTTTCATTATTACCATCCTCTTGGACGTCTATATTTGGAGAAGGATTTAAAGAAATTTTCAAATTGATGGGATGAGAATATCGAGTGAAAACTTCGCACACAGCCGTTTTGTCTTCAGCTATGTAACATAAGTGAGGATGGGGAACTAGAGCTGCGCTGAAATTTTTCTAAAACGATGTACATAATTATGAACAATTAGGAAAAAAGGGAAGACATGATAAGTCATACATTTCCGCTCCTGATATTTTCGGGTCCGTATTCAGCATTTATGACGTGGCTTTCGTCGTAATCGTAACCATCATACTCGTCTGCAGCACTCGTTTCCGGCTCAGGGGAAACGAGAGTAATATCACTTAACGTAAAAAATGAGTTTTTGCAGGTGAATGTACAATTCGTCACTAGCAAAGATCCAACCTACGAAAAGCAAAAGAGAATTTCATTAATGTAATTTATATATAAGTATATAAATAGTAGCTAACCTTGTCCGGGTTCCATTCGTGGCATGATTTTTCAATACCACATTTTTCCTGAAGGACATTTCCTCCGGATGGATCACAAACAAAAGAGACAGCTGGTGGGGCTTTAGACTGGAATGAAAAAAAAAATAATTCCTCTTACAAGCTGTTTCAAATTACATATTTTCTTTGATGTAACATACAGGATGTTTCAAAAAAGAATACAGAATGTTTTTAGTAACTACTTACGATCCTGGGTACTAAATCGAGTAGCCAATAAATGATAGCAGCCAAGATGAAGCAAATAGCAATCATTATCCGTAGATATCTGCCATTTGAATTTTTTTTGTTACTACTTGAGCTAGTTCCTAGCCTGTCAGCTACAATTCCTGCAATAAGAGGACCTAAAAGTGCCACGCAGGGAGCTACCAACGATATCGTTTTCGATTCTTCCACCGTTAATTCTTTCGCTCGCATGTGAAGGGGAAGAAAGGGAAACAGGCATCCTATTGCTGTAAAGAGAATAAAGTTAATTAGTTCTAGTATGATATGTAAGTTTCATACAACCAAAAAATTGGATAAGTAAATTTATTGTTTAAAATTAGTTAATTGGTCAGCGTCATTAAAAAAAAAGGAATGGAAGAAAAAAAGGAAGGAGAGACAGGAAAGGAATGAAAGGAAGAATAGAAGAAAGAAAATGATGAAGAGGAAAGAATAGAAGGATAGGAAGAAAAGAAAAGTGAAGGATTGGAGGATGAGAAGGAAAGGAAGGTGAAGAAGTAGAGGGAAGAAAGCAAGGAAAGGAAGGCGAGAAACGAAAAGAATGAGAGGAACGAGATAAGGGGAACAAGAGGAAGAAGTGGAAATAAGTAGGAAATGAAGGAATGGAAGGAAAGAAAATAAGGATGGGAACGAGAGGAAAGAAAGGAATGGAAGAAATGGAAGTAGAGAAACGAGAACTAGAGGAAGGAGAGGGAGGAAGAGAAGAAATGGAAAGAAAGGACAGAAAGGAATGTGAAAGACGAGAAGAAGAATAGGAATGAGAGGAAGAGAAGGAAGAAGAGGAAGGAAAGGAAGGAATGAAGGAAACGGTCAGAAAGGAGGACGAGAGACGAGAAGAAGGATAAGAAAGAAAGGAAGGGAACGAGAGGAAGAAGAGGAATGAAAGCAAGGAAAGGAGGGAAAGAAAGGAATGGAAAGAAGGGAGAAAGGAATTAGAAGAGACTTATTTCTAATTTTCTGAGATTTTATATGTTTCGACTTACCTCCATAAAATAAGAAGAGGATACATTTCAATGATATCAAAGAATACACACACTTCATTTTTTTTTTTTTTTTTCGATCGTTCGATGCTATACGGCAAGACTACAATTCTTTGGTTTGTTCTTCATTTTTCTACTGATAGTGAAGCTGGAAAATCCAAAGCGTGGTTCTGAGTCGTATCCTGAAACAAAAAAAAAATTTAGATGCAATTCCATCGTATGATACACCATTTAAAAAAACTACTTGTCTGTTAAGCTCAAACATCGATTTTGGCCACTGATTGAAAAATACTGTTTGATTTTAATTTTTTTATAAAAAAAAAGTAAGGGTGTTCACCCTATTTAATTCACGTTTTCCTATGCCCGCCTTTACTCCTGCTTCTGCCTCTAATTGGTCCCTAAGTTGTCCTTTACCTATTTCTATATAAGCAAATAAATAATGTGTTAATGTGATTTTTTTTTAATTTTTAAAATGTAATTATGGTTTGGTTTGACAGTGGCTGAAAAGGGGCAACTCTCTCAATGGTCTCACATAAATTAAGATCTCCTGACGTTAATTGAAAGTTTGTTACCTAACATTCCGTTAAAGCCACCACAAGTGGCCTTAATGGTTCTCGTCACCGCGCCATAGGTAGGTCAGCTAGAATATCGACTTAATTGAAACTCCTTATAGTAGACAAGATTAACAAACTACCGCAGACAGCAAGCGAACGCCATCTGTGGCGATTTGCTTTAATCTGCATTTTGCTTCGGTACCTCAAATCGCCACCAGTTGACGCTCACTTTGTATCTGTGGTACTTTATCAATCCTGTCTAATATAAGTATTTGGTCGATATCTATGGGATATATGGCGCGCTAATGAGAACTGCTAAGTAAGTCTGAAAGCTGGTGACCAACAGGTACATTTTGTTGCATATAATTTGTACAAGTTTGTTAATTTTAAAAATATACTCATGAAGCTTTTTCGTAACGATGTGATGACAGCAAGTGATGATGGGCGAATGGGCATTTTTTTTTTACATAATTGTTTTATGCAACAGTAGCGTGGGTTATTGTTCACATTTCATAACGGTGTTTCTGATGACTGAACAGAAATAAACGTGACTTGCCGAGGACAATTTAATTATTGCACGAATGGACTACGAAAATAAAACACGATTCCGCGAACAACGGCATCCGCAATACATTATTTGTGGATGTTTTGTCGGTACGCGTCCTAATTGTTTGACACACATATTCAGGAATTTGTTGAATGAGTGAAAATAAAGGATGATGTACACATTATGTTTGTTTGTTTTTGTTTAGTCAAGTATAATTTTTTTAGAGTATTTATTCTTGACCAATGTTAAAAAGGGTTAAATTTCCTAAATTTTGGTGAAAAGAGCATCTAAATAGGTTAAAAATTAACTGAGTTACGTCTTTTTAAAGTTCCTTGCAATATTTAATTTCAAAAATTGGCGCCTAACATTGTTTAGAACTGCATTATCCAATGGAATTCGTACTCTTGATTTCCCTAAAGTGACCGCTGACGTAATAGCCAATCAGATGCATCGATCTGGTTTATAACAATCAAACCTGCATTCTTGAATTAGTCATCCGCGGTGCATGTAAGGGTGTACTACGTTTAAACAAATTTTTAGCTGTAATTGCATAATACCTGTAACCTGTAATAAGTACTTAGTTTTTTCACTACATCAGTTTGTTCAGCCTTTTATACGTTTGTTTCTTTTAACTTATAATTCCAAACATTATTTTATGGGTAATTGTTATCTACGGGTTTAGCCTGAGTGTCGTTCCTTGTAACTCAACAAAACAATGGCAAGGGAGCAGTAATTCAGCTAATTACATGCGTGCCTTAATGATGTTATAGTCGTAAACATAATTATAAAAAATTAAATTCAGAATCTCGACAAAATAGTCTTTTTTTTATAATAATCACAATCTATATTCTTACTTACTACTTATTACAGGGAAATACGTATTTAAAAAGTCATATTCAATTTAATGTTTGTTCGTAAAAGCGGTATTTAGACAAGTTATGATATTATTATCGTAAATTAGCATTTTAAATTTACCGCCCTTACAAAAGTAGAAATACTTTTCCTCCATCGACACCGCGCATGCGCTGCTCTTATAACAAGTGGTGTGTCATGGTCTTTCGAAATCGTGCTACGCCGGCTTAGGGTGCTTTAATTAAATCTGTTGTATATCGTTAAAAATATATTTGATAATAGTGTTTGATAAATCTGGTGCTACATTCTTCACTTCGTAACGTATGTGTTGTTGAAATTTATGACGAACTGATTGTGTGGACTGCAAAAACTGTTTATCGGAGTACACGACTCGACACCATCTTGGTATTCCTGGCAGAGCACAAGGTAGGAAAAATTGTTTATTGCATTAGTTAATGATATGTTGTCTGTAATAATTTACTGCAATGATTAAATGTAAGGGAAAAGTTGTTAGGTTATGTAAGTCGCTAGCACTTGCTTAAAATCGACGTTATTTTGTAATTTTCATCATGTTTAGTAAAGGTAAATTCAAGTTTCATTTTGTGTTATAGTGTAATACATACACATGTATGAAATACGTACGGTAAAATACAACATATCTGTTTGCAGTAAATTATTATTTTTTCTTCGAAATTTTCGCATATTATGTAATTATGTGAATTGAAACAATTTGATGTTAATTAACATTAGGTAAATGTCTTCTAATTAGTGGGGAAAGGGTTTTAACACGTAACAAATGTAAGATGGGTTGTCTAATGTTCACACGGATAAATCACAATATTAAACCCTTTTTCTGGAAATAATCTTGGTTGATTCCTGTTGATTAGTCGTAATTCTGGTGATTTCTTCGTTACGACCATAGACTAACGAGTCCGAAATCAACGATGACTAAGTATTGAAAGCATCAACCTTTATATTTCTTGAAAATTTTTAGTATTTAATTGTGTAAACATCAGAATATTTACAAGTGTACTACTGGCACAGTTGCCCTTGCTTCTCTGTGACGAAGTTATTTATTATAATCTACAACTTTCTGAAACCTTTTAGAAAACTAAATAACATCCTAAAATGTCTTGAAACATTCTCAAATCTTTAGACACATTCTATAATATTGAAACATTACTCAATATTCAGGAACGCATTAGAACGTTCCAGAATCTTTAGAAACATTCTCCAATATTTTGGAATATACCAATATGTTCTATAACCTTATTGAGGATTATTTGATTTTATAAAAATTCAAAAACTTTGAAAAAATTATTGAAACATTGTCGAACATTCTAGAACCTTAAGAAATATTCTGTAACATTTTCGGACATACTAATTTGTTCCATAACCTTCTTGAGGATTTTTTAACTGTTTAAAATCTTCTGGACATTTGAAAAACATTCTTAAACATACTGAAATATTCATGGACATTCTAGATTATTTCTGGAATAATCTTAAACATTACTCAATATCCAGGAATGCACTAGAACATTCTCGAACTTTCAGAAACATTTCGTAACTTTCTTAAAATTTCTAAAAGATTAAATATCTAGGATTTTTAAAAGGACTCTATTTTAGAAAATCAAATTACATTGTAAAATATCCCGAATCATTATCGAATATTGTAGATTATTCTGAAATATACCACAATTTCCATAAACATTCAATAATGTTGTAGAACATAATGGAACATTCTTAAAACTTTTGGTAAGTTCTATAACATTCGAGAACATCCTGGAATATTTTGGAACATTCTTTAATGTCGAGGAACGTTCTAGAACATTCTCAAAACTTCTCGAATATCCTACAACATTTTACAAAATTGTAAAACATCTTGGGAATTCCATATTTTTTGAAAAATTCCATGTAGTTTATTTTGGAAATTAGAACTTTTTATTCGATAGTTTTTATTAATTTTTTTTTTTTTGGTAGGTTTATTAATACATATAGGTATTATGACATTTATTAAGTTCTATAACTTGTGTGACTTTAGCAAATAAAACATAAAGTGTTGTTTATGACAACTAAACTAAAATAACTTGTGACTAGGCCCATCGTTCGTATTTTATTCGTTTCAGATGTTAGAGTTTGCTTTAGTTTTCGAATTGCAAAACAAGACTATCCCATTTCGTGTTGAAAATCTTTTGTGCACGGTCCGGAAAACTATTAAATATATATTTTAAAAATAGAAACAAAGCTGTGCTCAATCTCTCTAGCAAAATTTTAATCTACAAAGGCAATTACATTTTAAAATAACAGTCAAGTTGGTATTATACAGGGTGTTACTTAATTCTATAAGGGGATAGTTTCTAAATTTTCAAAAATTTTCAATTATTTTCTTTAATGTGTATGTGTACCAACGCGATAATGGCATCATTATTAGTTGTGTTGTTGATTTATTTTAATATTGGGTGCATGTTGTATTCGTTATTTTTAGATTAGATAACGAACTATACATAGGTTATGCGGTAGTAGGTGTGGGTTCGTGTAAATGCACACGTCCACGCCTACAACATATAACCCACTCGTAGTACGCTAATATAAATATAAACAATTCCTCGTCAACCGTTCCTTAATCTCATCTTAACATAAACAGTATCTATGGTCACAAGATTAATTAAACACAATAATATAAGTACTAATGATGTCGTTATCGCGTTGGTACGCATATACATTGAAAGTTGCTACAGTTTAAAGGTTAGGTGGTTTCGGGAAGTTCCCTAATCTAAAAAAGTAAAAGTCAGAATGTCACTAATTGACGAAATAATTTCTTCAAAAATTGTGAAAATTTTCTTTCAACACTGGCACCTATAAATAAATATTAAGGAAGAAAAACATTGACAGAAATGTTGTTCGCCATCCGGCCAAGTGCTTGAGATGTTTGGAATAATCCGTTGCGTAATATATTTTGTATTTATAGAATCCAAAATTAAAGGGAAGTTAAGTGACAATTTCCAAGAAAAGCTCGCGATATATAAGATTTCTTCAGATTATTTTCAAAAGTAGTTTTGATAAAGAAAAAAATCATTATTTAGATATATTTTTTGCACAATAATTTTTGGTAGTTATTTTCCTAAATGTGTATGTATACCCCTCTTCAGTGTGTATGTGTACCAACGCGATAACGACATCATTAGTATTTATATTATTGTGTTTAATTAATCTTGCGACCATGTACTGTTTATGTTTGACGAGGAATTGTTTATATTTATACTAGCGTACAACGTAGGTTATATGGTGTAGGCGTGGACGTGTGCAGTTACACGAACCCATACCTACTACCGCATAACCTATGTATAGTTCGTTATCTAATCTAAAAATAACAAATACAACATGTACTTAATATTAAAATAAATCAGCAACACAACTACGTACGAATGATGCCATTATCGCGTTGGTACACACACACATTGAAGAAGAAAATTTAGAAGCTGAAGTGAAGTTTGGTAGTAAATTATTAATAGCACAGTCAGTTTAAATTACTGTAATAATTGTCTTTGCTTCCAAAACGGAAAGAAACACTTCAAAAACTGTTTAGAATGGTAAGGTCATACTCTAAAGGCCAATAACCTCGTGAAAGGAGCTGAAAAACCACGGAAACATACTCCATTTTAATAGCTTTTTTTTTGCTCCTTTCATCTTGTTCAACTTTTAATTTAAACTTGTGTCCTTCGTCTGCTTACTATTTATTACATGCCTTTAGAATGGGTTATTAATTAGTCTTCATTATTTAACCTTTGGAAATCGTACATGTGCTTGTTTGTGTAACATTTACAGTTTAGAAAGAATTTCAGGGGCTCTTGTGTTTGTTAACCAAGAAAATAAATTTGCTAACCAAAATTAAATATACTTAAGAAACAAATTTGTATGTACGAAAAATTGAAGCGCTCTAAATGCCCATGCAAAGCACTGCAGGGGTGTAGATTGCGCCAAGTCTCTTGTTCTTTCTCTTTACTAGTTAAAGAACAATTTGTAAATTTCAAGTACTTCCGTTAAATTTATTTACATAAGAGGTTAATAATGCAACAGGGTGATGTCATTATGGCTACGTGTTTGACGCCATACTTCCTCCACAACAGAAAATAATGTATAAAATGGATCTGATTGTATCAGACCAGCCACATCCTCAGCTATGACGCTATACCTTTTCTTAGTGTCCACTTTGTGACTTTATAAAGCCAATTGTGTCATTCTTCTTAAAATGGACATCAAAATTCGTCTAAATAAATTATGAGTAATTGTTCTGACACACACGATTAGTAAAAATCGTCGAATTAATTTTAAAAAGCGAAATATAAATCCCGACCGTTGTACTGCGCATCTACCGACCGTTGCAGCGCGTAACGACCGACCAACGGACCGTTACACCGCGCATTCTGACGCGTTTTGTTATTTAAATCATTCGATCCATTATTTTTCTTCCCTCTGTGGGCGTGTGAAGGTCACTGGTTAGTTTCAATTTTAACCCCCGCATCAGCCTTATTGTGTTCGATATAAATAACTGACCCACATTTTTCAATCAACATTCGGCTTACTTTTCAACGAAATTGGTTCATGCATCGTCAAGTAACCGACCCCAGGGTCAGAAATATATATATGCCTCTTTTTATTCCTGTTTCTGCCTCTATTTTTATAACAAATATTCCAGGGGGTTATAAAGAATTTTTTTTTGAGATTATTATAAATAAGTTTCCATTTCAAAACTCCACTGGAGTTGTTTTATTTTTACTTTGCCATTGTTTTCGTTATGTTGAGTCCCTTATAAGGATTATTATCTTTACTCTTTTGGTAGCTACAATAAATTAGACATTCTGAGGTTTAAATAAGGTGCTTTCTATGGACAATTGGGAGCCAGTCTGTGTCCAAAAAAGCAGCAAAGCTGCTAGTTAAGTGCCCATTATAACGGCACTTATTAATCATTAAGTTGTACAAAACAGGAAGTCGATCTTTTACTCGTAGACATCAAAGAATCAGAAAGTAAGGTTAGGAAATGGTTAGGAATGTAACAACGTTCGTTTTTTCCCGCCTATTCGTTTTGACGTATATGGAACCGAATAAATTCTGAGAATTTTCAATGAATAATTGATGTACGCAGCCGATAACAACCACAAACGCGAATATAGGCTACGATGCAATGGTGTTTTTCAATTAGTTGCAGCTATTTCTTATTCACAGTCACGTAATCATTAAGTACCTACATTTGAACCGTAAAAGCTGCACAGGTACGAGTGCATGGAAAACAGGAAATTGTAAAATTTTTCAAAATAATCAGCGGCCCTAATGGCCTATAATGGCAGCTATAAATTTTAGCATAAAAAGCAGGTAATCATAATATACTACATTGTATTCAGGAGGGAAATACAAAATTATAATAAAAATCATATAAATTCTATAAGAGTAAAGTACCCTTATTTCAGAAAATTCTGCAAAATATTATTATGAAAAGTTGTTGAGAATTAAAAGTTATGTCTAGAATTTTTATATTTTAAGTCCTACCCTGCATGCTGTTTGACTTGCAACCAATCTTAGTGCAACTAATATGATTATTGAACATGCACCAACTTTCGAAAATATTTGTATTTTTGTTGTGCAATTAATTAAAAAAAATTCCAAAAATGACCACCCTGTATATGTTTACAGCATTTTAAATATGGCTGGAAAATGAAAAAGCTCTATTGTATATCGTTTGACTCTTACGATAACGTCATGTGTTTTTTCCTATTAAAAACTTCTTAAAAATTGAGCCCTTAACACCTAATTTGTGACAAAACAGACCAATTTATACCACCCTGTACATTTTTCGAAAAAAGTATCTACTGAGTTTTTGCTAATCTGCATACATTTATTTCATCGTTTATAGCAATCGACTAACAATAAAACAGCAAGTTAACGAGCGAAATGGTCTTGTTTTGTGGGACAGTTATGAATTTTAAATACGTGTTACAATGTATACTTTTTGTGATAAAGAACTATACATAGGTTATGCGGTAGTAGGTGTGGGTTCGTGTAAATTCCACTTTATGGTTTCGAGCCTAAAGGTTTTCTCACGATATTGTTATGGCTGTTCCTTGTTCCTGTTATGTATAATCGAATATTCATAATGGTTTGATACTACACGTTATTTACGTATGGGCTTTTGATTAAGCGATAGGGAAATGGAAAGCTTTGTTAGGCAAATTAAGTTATTAAGCTCCTGACTCTCATATTAGCTTACAAGCTATTCTCTTATATAAAACTCATGCAGCTTTGTGTTGATCTCGTTTTTGAACGGTTTTATCTTTCTATATGTACATCTATAGATACATGAGTATCATAGATAGGTGCTACAGTTTATTACGCCATTGTCTTCTTCTCTATTTTTTTTTACTATATTAACTTTTTTCTTAATAATTTAAATAAAATTAAATGTTTCTGCAATTTTTGAAAAATAAGTAGATATCAACAATATTGTATCATTGAAAAGAGCTGCTAAACACGGAAAATTTTATAAGACCAAAGGAAACTGTAGTAGTTTTATTTATTTCTTATAATACTGACGTTGATAGAAAAAATCTGAGTACGCCACTGGCTTAAGAATATGTTTACAGAATTTTTAATATTTTGCAAAATAAAAAAATTATATGCAATTTTAAATATGGCTGAAAAATGAAAAAAGCTCTATCGTATCTCGTTTGACTCTTACGATAACGTCATGTGTGTTTTTTCCTATTGAAAACTTCTTAAAAATTGAGCCCTTAACACCTAATTTGTGACGTACGTTTTCCCTGTCAAAACAGACCAATTTATACCACCCTGTACATTTTTCGAAAAAAGTATCTACTGAGTATCATTATACGTTATCCTCAAGTTACCAAGACATGCATTTTATTTTACGTGTTCCTTCGAAGTGTCTTCTCTTCGGAAATAAAAAAGACCATGAAAAATTGTATTGTCATGAATATAAAAGTTGGGGGTAAGTGGTTATTCACCCTCCACTTTGTAAAGGTGTTTCATGTCATAGGCGCAATTTCATTAATCTTACTTTTGTTGTTCAGAAACTTTGGTAAACGGATTTCAATTCCAAAATATTCTCTTACGTAAGTCGTTCAGGTTCAGTGACTTCTTCCGTTGATTGATGTTTAATCATGAGGTTTTTCATCTTACAAAACGACTTTGACAAGTCAATAAAAAATTAATAAAAATCTTTCAATTTTTCTGAGATTTTAAGATAATATTTTATGCAGCTGACAGCTGTTTCGCCCTTGATTTAGGGCTTCCTCAGGGACAAGAACTGACAGTCATATAGTCATAGTAACCCATATATAAGATTTTCCTGTAACTTCAACACCCTGTGTTTTAAAACCGGAGCACTTCTTATCCTCACCCAAGCAATTACCTCCTTAAATATCAGTACGTACTTATGAAACACCCTGTACAAAAGTGTAGTGGAGCATGCATAAGTCATTGATTTGCATGCTGTACTGAGAGTAGCATAGAATGAAAGAGACCTTGTGACGTATGTCTACGACTAGTTCGTCCACATGCAATCTTATAATTTATCCATAAACTACCCTTAGTTCAATTCAATTCCTACATCCCTTATGTGTTCTCTCACGTCAAATGTGGAGTTTGTTAGAAAAAGTGAGAGCAATCCATTACCCAGATAATCTGAAAATCAGCTTTTTAAGGATTTTTCTCCTTTCCAATTACAATACCAATTTATCTTAAGCTAACAGATGAATTAAGGATTACCTAAGACAGATCGCTTCAATTTAATCGAAATTTGTTACAGACAATTTTCATTTTCTTATTTTTTTTGTTTGTTTTGGAATTAACATTGTTCTCGTAAATTTCCTTGAGAATAGCTGACAAATATTCGTTTAATTTTTAAGATTATTAAATCATAACCAAATAAAAAAAATTGTTTATTAGAAGTAGAAATATAATCTTTAATAGGTTTTAGAAAGTCATTAATTTTCTTTTTCGAATAGTGTATGTCAACATTATTTTTATAAAAAATAATTATTTCTGCATTAATTTATGTCATGCACACATTAAACAGCCTGCAGGATTTATTTTGTAATCAGTACCTAAGTAATAACGTTTACCTTGAAATTTCTGCCTGTATTTTAGCTGCTGCAATTATTTTATGTGTAGCGCATAACAAAATGCAGAAATTTTCTGCAAAGTTATTGAACACGCAAACAAATCATAGCAGCAAATGTAGGAAATAAAAAAAAAACAACAATAATCTTTTTGAGGGTGCTCAATTTTGCTGAACGACAAATTAGGTAATAAATTTTATCAAAAATATTACGTATGTATTTATAAATTTAAGTTCTTACTTGACCTTATTATTTAAAGAAAATGATTAATTTAAATTCGTGTTTAAATCGTTTAAAGAATGATATCATCATCAATAACGCAATAGGAATTGTTTGTGCACTGCCACCAGTTTATTGTTGTGGTTGTAGGTGCCAAATGAATTAAAAAAATATTTTCACGAAAACATGTACATATTTATAGCAGAAAATAGGTTTCAAAATATCAATACTTTTTCTATAAATACATAGTTACTTTTACCATGGAATCATGAAATTTGGAAATGATTTTTTATACTGGTTTTGAACTTTTGAAAATAATACAAAAAACTGTCGTAATACTTCTCTGTGTTTTACAATAGGTTATGGTAGAGGGTGTGTGTGTACATTTACATACCCCACACCCCGTACCTTAATCTTTCCTAAAATTTGTATTCGTAAATAATTATCTGAACAATTAATTAACTCCAGGTATTTATCACTTCCAATTACTGAAGAAGATTATTCAACGTCTTTAAGCGGAAATAAATAACTTTAGTGAAATTTCCTTTATTGGAATTCATTGACTTAAAAAGAACAGGAGAACGAAAGACCTTATAAGATTAAACACATTTAGAATTTCGTTTTTGAAGTACTTTGGCGTTTTATGGCAAAAAGCTTCTGTTTCGCAAACTTAAATGTCCTTATTCCATTTTTATTTCCTCATGTGAGACTCAGACTCGGGGGCTGAGTGTAACCTGGTTTTGAGGAAATGCATTTTACTCGTTAACGTTGAAAGGTGAAACCAACGAAGACGACTGCACCAGGTAAAATCCATATTGCCCTATCTCGGGGTCATTCACTTTAAAAAGGTTTCTGCGTTTGTGAATTTCATTTCAAACACCCAACATGTGCTGGTTTCCTTGCATTCATGAAAACGAGAAGAAGCACCGCAAAAACGACGCGTGCTCATTCAAGAGCCCACTGATTTCCCCCTTACTGACAGACATCGTCATGAAATCGTGTAGTCTGATCTGATCACTGGTCCAGAAAACCGAAACGTGTTTGTAAACGTTTCGAATTTTTTTTATATTCGCAGTTTTACTTTGGCAAACGCTAAACTGAAGATACTAGACACAAAAATGACTAACAAATATCATACAGGGCGCTCAAATTTTTCTAAAATTTCTCATTAATTGAGAAAGTTTTTGTAGTATAAATGTAAAAATTGAGGTCCAACATCTTCAATTAATGAAAAATCACAGAATAAAATGTTAACTCTGAACGCCCTGTATCTACGATATCAGAGACGTTTGTGTAAGGGATTGTAACGAGCGTGTATGTGTGCGAGAGTGGCGACGAGATCCGGGAGCAGATAGGCGGAGTTCAAAGAATACCGTCGTCGGTAGGCGCTTTGATGACAATAAACAAGGTCATAAATAAAACGAACACGAGTAAATTCTAGTAGGTAATTCCCGATCTTTCTGGAATTATTCTACGTCTCTATAAATACTTGTTGACGTGGTCAGTGAGGGTAGTTTACAGTTAGCTTCCGAACGAGTAACATAAATACCGAACCACGATATACAGAGTGATATAAATACGCATTTTCCTTGTCATATAAATAAGTTGTTGAATTGTTATTAGTGTTTAAGTGTTAAATAAATAGTTGTAAATAAATTTCTGTTAAATAAATAAGTTAAACTAGGAAAGTCGTTACAAGATGTTGAACTCAATCGTAATATTTTGGTGCCTACTCGTTACCACCGTTATTGAAGGCCAGAGTGCTTACGTGGAACGTCATACAAGGGAGTCCTCGTAGGGAACTGTTTTAATCTTATAGCCGTGGTATTTAACGTGCAAAATTTTTTTTGATCGCGGATTCTTGTAGAAGAAGGTCACAGGGGCATTTGTTGAAATTTTTAAGCTGCCAAATAATTGTTGCTACTTTTTATTTAGCGTTAAGATTTTTGCAAAACGAGTATTTCGATCTTTCGACGCTTACGTAGCCCAAACCGTGATAGATACGAAAAAAAGTATAAAAGCCTTTTTGTAGATAATTAAATTTTCTACAAAAAAGTCTATACACATTTTTTAATATCGATCACAGTTCTGGCTACGTGAGCGTCGAAAGGTCAAACAACACGTTCTGCAAAACTAAATTAAATGAAATATAGTAACAATTATTTGCTAATGCTAAAAATTTGCACAAATTCTCTTCTGATCTTCCTCTACAAGAATCCGCGATCAAAAAAATTTTTGCACGTTAAATACCACGGCTATAAGATTAAAACAGTTCCCTACGAGGACTCCCTTGTATGACGTTCCACGTAAGCACTCTGGCCTTCAATAACGATGATAGATAACGGCTAATCTACCTAAAATTGAGTAAAATCGACAAATAGACGCCAAATTAAAAATCACAAGATATTTTCCTATGTAGATATGCATAGATGATCTCATGATTTTAAATATAAAAAGCAGCATGAATAATAAAGTCACCACTTCTTTTTAGAGTTAAGACCTTTGCCAAGAAATAATTATATTAGAAGATTTATCGACAAAACCTATACACACGACACGTTTTTGTAGGTTATTTCAACTAATAAACATTAACATTTTACACTTTTACTTGCAATCAACTCTTTAGTAAAACAAAAACGTCGTTTCGTATGTAATCATTTAAATTTAAATGGTTTCTATTTATACGAAATAATTTAAGAGTAAAAAGAAGTTTATCCACAAAAAAAAAATCGAAAATAAATAACAAAATTTTAACGACTAAAAAAATTATCAGAATCAACAAACTCATCAATACATACTTGGTTAATATTTAAATTTTATAAATTAGAAACATGAACGTAATAAAGTCCATTAAAAACTAAACTAAAAGAAAATACAAATAAATAATTTTAAATAAAACATTTAAATAATATATTGGGGTTGCTCGGTTTACTTTTTCAACTCTAACTATTCGCGCGTGAAAAGAGAGAATTCATTCAACTAAAGAAGGGTGGAAAAATGGTAGAATAAATTGCGACGTTTGGTCCCTTGCCTAAATAGGGCAGGGACGAGAAAGGAAAAGTAAAAGTGGATTCGATTGATAAAGAAATAGAGTTTAACCCAGAATTTTTGTTTACCACAGTGATTAATGTTTATTTTAGCCCTGATATACTACGCCTTCCTAAATATTGGATGTTTATCGAAACCTTTCTAAATGGCTTTTCTTTCAACTTTAGCTTCCAAATTTTCAAAAAGCTCATCATTAGTAGTTGTGTTGTTGATTTATTTTAATACTGCGTGCATGTCGTATTTGTTATTTTTAGATTAAATAACGAACTATACATAGGTTATGCGGTAGTAGGTGTGGGTTCGTGTAAATGCACACGTCCACGCCTACACTATATAACCTACGTAGTACGCCAGTAAAAATATAAACAATTCCTCGTCAACAGTTCATCCTTAATCTCATCTTAACATAAACTGTAAGTACATGCTCGCAAGATTAATTAAACACAATAATATAAATACTAATGATGTCGTTATCGCATTGGTACACATACACATTGAAGATAAATACGTCGTGTGGGGTGTCATTTGAAAGGTTCAGGAAGCCCAAAACTATGTACTTTTTTTGAAAGTTAAGGTGCCATAAAAATAATTTTTTTCATTATATGTACTTCTCTGTTTGGATTAATTAAACATCCAGTTAATGTAAAGTCTTGTAACAAGTTTTGTAATAACTGCACAGCAACCTACTTATGCTGTGAATGTCATGATTAAAACGCTAAGCGATGCAATTGATATTAAGTGTGGAAACTAACGGATCGTAATTCCTATATATTATGTAGGCGTGAAGTGTAATCATTATTGCGTGTATAATCCAAGACGTTATACCGGGTTACTATGACTATATGACTGTCAATTCTTGTCCCTGAGGAAGCCCTAAATCAAGGGCGAAACAGCTGTCAGCTGCATAAAATATTATCTCAAAATCTCAGAAAAATTGAAAGATTTTTATTAATTTTTTATTGACTTGTCAAAGTCGTTTTGTAAGATGAAAAACCTCATGATTAAACATCAATCAACGGAAGAAGTCACTGAACCTGAACGACTTACGTAAGAGAATATTTTGGAATTGAAATCCGTTTACCAAAGTTTCATGACAACAAAAGTAAGATTAATGAAATTGCGCCTATGACATGAAACACCTTTACAAAGTGGAGGGTGAATAACCACTTACCCCCAACTTTTATATTCATGACAATACAATTTTTCATGGTCTTTTTTATTTCCGAAGAGAAGACACTTCGAAGGAACACGTAAAATAAAATGCATGTCTTGGTAACTTGAGGATAACGTATAATGATACTCAGTAGATACTGTTTTCGAAAAATGTACAGGGTGGTATAAATTGGTCTGTTTTGACAGGGAAAACGTACGTCACAAATTAGGTTTTAAGGGCTCAATTTTTTTTAAGAAGTTTCTAATAGGAAAAAACACACATGACGTTATCGTAAGAGTCAAACGAGATACAGTAGAGCTTTTTTCATTTTTCAGCTATATTTAAAATTGCATATAATTTTTTTATTTTGCAAAATATTAAAAATTCTGTAAACATATTCTTAAGCCAGTGCCGTACTCAGATTTTTTCTATCAACGTCAGTATTATAAGAAATAAATAAAACTACCACAGTTTCCTTTGGTCTTATAAAATTTTCTGTGTTTAGCTCTTTTCAATGATACAAAATTGTTGATATCTACTTATTTTTCAAAAATTGCAGAAACATTTAATTTTATTTAAATTATTAAGAAAAAAGTTAATATAGTAAAAAAAATAGAGAAGAAGACAATGGCGTAATAAACTGTAGCACCTATCTATGATACTCATGTATCTATAGGTGTACATATAGAAAGATAAAACCGTTCAAAAACGAGATCAACACAAAGCTGCATCAGTTTCATATAAGAGAATAGCTTGTAAGCTAATATGAGAGTCAGGAGCTTAATAACTTAATTTGCCTAACAAAGCTTTCCATTTCCCTATCGCTTAATCAAAAGCCCATACGTAAATAACGTGTAGTATCAAACCATTATGAATATTCGATTATACATAACAGGAACAAGGAACAGTCATAACAATATCGTGAGAAAACCTTTAGGCTCGAAACCATAAAGTGGAATTTACACGAACCCACACCTACTACCGCATAACCTATGTATAGTTCGTTATCACAAAAAGTATACATTCTAACACGTATTTAAAATTCATAACTGTCCCACAAAACAAGACCATTTCGCTCGTTAACTTGCTGTTTTATTGTTAGTCGATTGCTATAAACGATGAAATAAATGTATGCAGATTAGCAAATAGGTCAAATGACCTTGAGGTCGTCGTAAAACCAGGACACGTAATGCCTTATAAATAAAATGCAAATCAACGATTTGTTAACATTTCAAATTCACATAAATATAAAAATAAAAATGCATGCATAGTCGATTAAATCAAATCACTTTTTAGATATTTAAAGTAGATGCTAAAGTAGCATTAATATAAAATTGGGTGTGGATGAATTAGGCACCGACATACGTCACACAGTCTTTTTGTTTCACTCTTATATAAGCGCTGTATGAAGTTAGTTGTGACTTATGCTCACTCCACTTGATGAGTGGTGTGTTCTTGTTTCGTCACTTCGTGTTTCGCCACCTAATGAAATTTTACCTGCAAAGACCTTTTTTGTGTTTCGTCATCTACGAAATTTCCTTAACAAAAACATTCGTGTTTCGTCACCTACTACTACCAATGCTCATAGAGAGGAATTGAGAACCAAAGGGCATCTATGAGCTAAAAATTTACATTTGTGAATAAAATTATTTTTAAAATTGTTCCTAATTAGATAGAAATATCAAATAACACATTCGCATACATTAAATAATAAATAATTGGACATTCTTGGACATCTATTGATGAGTGGTAATAATTACTGGATAATTAAGAAAATCATGTACCAACATAAAACAAACAAAAACCGGTTAATTTTTAGGTTAGGTTGGGTTATGGTAGGTTAGGTTAGGTTACAAGCAACAGGATTTGCGATAACTTTTTACTCACTATCAGAGTCTTTATTTTTAACTTTCTTGTTTTGCCAATCCCAAGTCTGGATGAAGTGTAAAGAAAGATTTTTAACTGTCGGGTGACGAAACACGAATTTATTCTTACCTGAACGTGGGTTTAAAATGGTTACATTTTATAGGTGACGAATCACGAAAAAAAAGTCTCTGCAGTTAAATTTTTATTAGGTGACGAAACACGGAGTGACGAAACAACAATAAGTTCAAAATAAATGCCAATTTTTTCAACTGCAATTACTTAAATGAATAAAGCTAAAAATAAACAAGATTTACATAAATACTTGATAGAATTGTCTAACATAAGTGTGTTAAGGTTCTTCAGGTGTTGACTTAACCACTTAAGATAAGTTTAGTTAACACTTAAGACTTAAGACAAGCGTACCGAATCAATACTGTTGAATTAACAACTATTTGTGGCATCCTTGTTTGCTATAGGCGGCTTATGTATAAATCAAAAAACCAAAAAGGCTTTATAACAATAAATATAATAAAGACCTTTAGGTCTTTGGTATTCTGTTTGCATTTTGAATAGACGGTGTTATTGCAAGAAGACAATAAATAACAAACTATATCTACTGACGATCAAAAACAAGAGCGGTTTAGATTTTGGCTTCAAAAACTTGTAGACGCAACTCGGGAGATGTAAAGAAAATCGATACGTATTACGTATCAATTTCCTAAATGCATCTGCCAATCGGGGATTAAAGTGAATTATCTAATTAGACTAATGCATTTCCTAGGGGTGAGTTGTAATTTAATTATTTCTCTACTTTAGTTTTTATTCGTTAAAAAATGCGAACATTTTTCTCTCTTCTCGATGATGATCATATATTTAGATACATACTATTATTAGGTAGTTATGTGTCTAACATCAATTTTATGAAGCTCAGTTCACCAGAAAGCTGAACTCGAACGATTAAACGCTTAATCGGGTATTAAGATCCTTGGCACAAAAGCACACATTTACACCAGCAATAAACTTGTTAATCGCTGCTTGAAAAAAATAGGACGAAAATTCGCGACCACTTGTTCGGAATGATGGACGTAAACAGCTGCAAATAACGACCTTTTTTATTTAGTGCCGGATGACTTCAGACCTTGACACCTCTCTTTTTAATAATAGAAATGATATCAATCGAAATACATGGGACATTCGAAAAATTTTGAAAAACAAAAAAATTGCGTGGTCATGTGGCATAAAGTCCACCCCCACCGACCCTGCAGTGCGAGGGGGGCTCAAAACGTTGTACCAAAAAATTATCTATAAATAAAACCTATCAAGAATGAGGAAGATAATTAGATCCTCAGCTTTGACATTGAGGAGAGCCTTAAGATTTATCGTTACGACACAGGGATGGTCATGACAGATCAGTTTCACCCTTAGGTCCATGTAAGATCAGCATTTGGTACGAAAAAAACTTGTTTTGGTAGTCAAATCCGGGCTTCCCATGACCTAACCTAACTTTTTCTCCGAGGATTCCTACTCTTGAGGGTCCATCAAAAGGGTGAAATTTTGCAGCCCCTTAAGGGACCCACGTGCCAATCTGAATTATTAAAAATGGTTTTATGTCTTTTAGTACATTGACCATTTAATTATTAATTTGTTGAACACCCAGTAGTTGACATAGTCTTAAATAATAACAAAAACGATAAGACGCGGCCAAATCGAATCTTCAAGACTATTACAACAATAATACATTCAACAACAAGGTTAAAAGGTGGGCCGCGAGCGAGCGAGCAATGCTGATCTCACCGCTCACTGACTGTTACACTCGTTCTCATTTAAAACCCACCACACGACCGCATCATATAGCAACCAACATAAAAACTTACTCGCTCAAGACACCATCGCCACAAACAGCCACAGATGACACAAGACGATATCGAAATCCCGATAACTTAAAGTTACTTAATTTGACTTTATTCCGCACTCGTTTGAAATTGTTTAATACACTCAACTGGGGGCGGTTGAATGAACAAGTTGTTCGATCGATCTTTTCGAAAAGTAACCGCTAACTCATCACAATCACAACAGTAGCAACTGGTCCAAAGTGAAGTCGTAGTATAAGCGGATGGATAGACACGACTCAACTCGACTCGACTTGAATGACTAACTAAAACTTGACGTTTGGGAACTCTACGTTCGTCTCGACGAAAAGCAACTGGTGGCAGTTGGCGCGCAACACAATACGATCCGCGCTCCGCGTCTTTTCCTTCCTACCCACCTATGTAGTATGTAGTCTACTAAACAAGTATATCTCACACGCCATCGGCTGGTCAGCCGAACAATACGACCCTGCACATGCCGCTGATGCCGCTATTGCTCACACCACCGTAACATTTCATTGTGTTAATTTTACCTGCACGAGGTGAACACTGAACACCGCACCGTACCGTGTTTTTGTACGCACGTAACGAATGCCAGCAGTTGAGATGAGTTGACTTGGCCAAAATGTTTGATAATTAGATCATATTTTGCCAACTTCACAAAGAATACGTTATTCATTTTCTGAATATGTTGGTCGTAAAAACCATTCCTTGACATTGTTTTTCTACTTTGAAAAATAAAAATAAAATTCGTGACATCATATAATTTATTTTTTCTAAAAATTGAGACTTGAGCAGGAGGTAGATGCTAGAGGTGGATCTGGATGAGGGGGTGGAGTTGGGGTAATGGATTATAGGCATGGATCTTGGTTGGGAAGGAAAGTAAACATTAAGAATACATATTATTATACTTTGGGGTGGTTCCAGGGTCGGGGGTGGTGTTAGGCCAAGGGGTTGAGTGGTATAGATGTTCGTTTGTTTTTCTGAAATTTGTGCGATTTGGATAGAAGGTAGATGGTGGAGGTGATCTTGTAAGTGGGGGTGGGTAGGAGGGTGGGGGTGGAATTGGTGCAGGGGATGGGTTGAGATAGAGATGTGATGTATGCTGGTGGTAATGTAAACGTTGCGAATAGTAAAGTATCAAACTTAGGGATGGCGGCTCCGTGGTCGGGGGTGGTGTTAGGCCAAGGGATTGGGTTGTATAGATGTTTTTGTTTTCTGGAAATTGAGCGATTTAGATAGGAGGTAGATGGTGGAGGTGATCTTGTAAGTGGGGGTGGGTCAGGGGGTGGGGGTGAAGTTGGTGCAGGGGATGGGTTGAGATACAAATGTGATATATGATGGTGGTAATGTAAACGTTGCGAATAGTAAAGTATCAAACTTAGGGATGGCGGCTCCGTGGTCGGGGGTGGTGTTAGGCTAAGGGGTTGGGTTGTATAGATGTTTTTGTTTTCTGGAAATTGAGCGATTTGGATAGGAGGTAAATGGTGGAGGTGATCTTGTAAGTGGGGGTGGGTCAGGGGGTGGGGGTTAAGATAGAGATGTGATGGATGCTGGTGGTAAGGTAAACGTTATGAATAGTATTAAACTTTGCGGAGGCTCCAGGGGTGGGGGTGGTATTGGACGAGGGGGTGGAGCGCAGTGAACGTTGTTTCTTTTCTGTAAAATGATAGATTTGGGCAGGTGATAGAGGGTTGTGATCATAATGGAAGTGGGGGTGGTGCCGGGGGTGGAGAGGTGTTGCGTCAGGGGGTGGGTTTGGGTAGGGGTGAGATGGATATTAGTGATAAAAGGCAAACGCTAAGTCAAACTTTGTCTCCGGGGGTGAAAGTGGTGTTGGGCAAGAGAGTGAGGTAGGGGTGGTGGGAGTAGGGGTTGCTATTGGCTGTGAAGTAAATTTTAAGAATAAGAATAACATTTACCTTACCACCATATTCTACCACACCCTCACTGGGGGTGTAAGGGGTGGGGTTGGACAGATGTTGGGGGTGATGTAAACGTTAAGAATTCGGTGAAAGTGTAAGATGGCTCCGAGGGTGGAGGTGGTCTTGGGCGCGGGGGTGGTATAATGAAAGTGGTGGCGGTAGTTTGGGTTGATAGTGGCGGTGGAGCAAATGTTCAAATTAAGAACAACATTTATCTTACTCCCAACTTTTACTCCACCATCATTGGAGATGTAAGGGGTGGGGTTGGACACATGGTGGGGGTGAGGTAACCGTTAAGGATTAGGTAAAAGTGTATGTATGTTCCGGGGGTGGAGGCGGTATTGAGCGAGGTGGTGGTATAGTTGAAGGGGTGGTGGTCGTTGGGGTTGGTTTTGGCGCTGGTGTAAACGTTAAGAGTAAGAACAACATTTACCCCACCTCCAACTTCTACCCCACCCTCGCTGGGGGTGGGATGGGACAGATGTTGGGAATGTACTAAACATTAAGAATATTTTAATAGTTTCTGATAGTTCCGGGAGTGGAGGTAGTGTTGGCTGATGGGGCAGTATAGAGGGTGTGGAACCTCTTACTCAAAGCTCTCAACCTTCCGAAATTTACAATTATTATTACTTGATGTTGATATTCTCATCGAAATAATGCTATTAAAATGTTAATTTTTGTACAGCACAACCCTTACAATATTTACCATGAATGGGAGTGGTCAAACGTAACCATTCCTGTGGGAAAAAGTATCCCTACCGAATATTAATTACACATAATTTTAAGCTGGAGGGTTCCAAGTACTTAGTCATTTCTTTTAGCAAGTTTCATGTTAAAAAAATTATGATACTTTACGTTAAAAAAATTCAAGATGTTGTTAATTGTCTACAAATAAACAAGTGATGAAGGATTAATAATTTTCTGTGTAAAACCTTATAAAACTGTTATCACTCCATGTCGATTGTCTTACAGTTGATTAAAATTTCCTTCTTTACTGCGGTAGGCAAAAGGTAATTTGATACTTGAAATGTGCCTTCCTTTTGTTCATCTCTCAAGACAATGGACTGAAATTAAATTTAGCTGAACTTAAATTGTAAGATTAAATAATTTCTCATCGCAATCAGTGAAAATAAGTACTTAGAAGGAGTCGTTAAAATATTTCCTAATTCTTCATTATCCTACCATGAAATCGTTTAGAAAATGTAAATTTATCTTACATTGATTGTACTTTTGAAGTATCAAACGAAACGACAACAGAATAATAGAACTGTGTCTAAACGAGTCACGCTAAAGAGGGAACCACCCCTAAGTTTTGCAAGGTTTAACGAAGACCTAAGAATTGAATGAGGGGGAAAGTCGATGACATGAGGAATCGTTTTCGAAATCGAGGAGGAAGTTAGTATAGAATGTAAGACTCAAAAGATAGACAGCAGATAGCCATTAGAAAAATAATTCTAGGATTTCTTGTCATTAGTCACATCTATCAGGATAATCATTAGAGTCCTCGATATCCTACAATTGCATAAAAAATTTGGTAATTGTATTTTTTAGACAAACTATGGCCACCAAAAGGCATCAGGCAATTGCCTAATTTGCTCGCGTGATTCCAACATGACTCTTTTCTTCCACCCTCGATTATTCACCCCATAAAAGCGCGCCCCAACAGTTTCTGTCTCTGTTTATGTAGTCTTTTATTTCTCCAAGATTATTGGTTTTCAAAATACAGGATGTTATTTTTAATTGGTTTTTTATTATTAGCTCAAAGATTGTTGTTCCAATTTTCAACAAAAAAATTGGCAAAGGGATTTTTGAGCTATTAACAAAAGACCAATTTTTAAAAAAAGAACTTTGACACCCTGTATATTAACCACAAAACATATGTACAAATGTGTAATAGTTAATAGAAATTCGATATTGATTTTAGTCGTCCTGTTTATTCCCATGTCAATATTGGGAGTCCACACAGCTGCTAGAGGAAAATTAAGGGTGTAATGTTTCCCAGTTATCGTATTAAAAAGTTTCGAGAGAATTAGGTTAGAAGGAAATTGGGTCGATATCTTTGTTTGACGAAAATTAATGGAACAGCAAATTAGTTAACGCGATTTAACATTTATGGTAATTTATCAGGAAAAATCACGAAACTTTTTTATTTGACGAAAAGTAATTAAGTACGTAAATAATTTACCAAAAATTCTGTTTTGAAAATAAAATGACAGGAGCATAATTTAAATATCCATAAATGTAGAAGGATCTTTTCGGCTACAGATGGCGCTCATTTACACATCTGTGGTCGTTTATGATTCTACCCGTACCCAGGAGACTGGTTAGCTCCGATTTCACGTAAACAAGTTCCTTTTTTCTAAATCAGTATGAAGAAGAACGTGAGCTTCAAGGATGTTAAATTATTTATTGAAAATATTAATCAGAACTAACAGAAATAAAAGAATATTCCAGAATTTCATAAAATTTTTAACCCACCCACTTCTTCGGTTTGATCATTTCCTTGTACAGTTTTAAATAGATCATAAATGAGGCTATGCCTCTCCGGAACGATGGATTTCGGATAATTTATGGTCCATCGTGATCCGTAGTAACAGGTGCTTCTTGTTTCTAAATTTAGAGTTGTTAGAAGTGTTGATTTAGTGCAAAATGAAATCACGATCGCATGACAGTGGTGTCTCGTTAACAACGTGTGTTTAGTGTTAGAATTGGGAGTGCAGTTGGGAATGGCTTTTGGGGTGGGAATAGTGTCGAAAATTGGGTTGTAATTGTGGCTGGTCTAGAGGTGTACCCACTTGCATGAGTTGTTTGGGGGAAGAGTAAATCTTGGGTGTAGTTTTGGGGGCTTGGATCATGGTAGAAGTGGATCAAGGAGTGTGGGGGTGGGCCATTAATCAAAAATCACCACATCCTCAAAATTAGCTACCCCTAACAACTATTTCAACTTCAACACTGTGTTGTTTCACCCTCGGAACCACTCTGACCCCAACAGCAGAGACATCCAGCTACGGCGCTGTGCATTCAGTATGAGATGGGTGGGGGAAAGCATATGGAAGTGGCAAAGCGCTTCCGTAACGCTATTTCCGTTACGTCCACTCTGTTTATTTCATATCCTGGGCCTTGTATTGATTCTTAAGGAGTAAAAATTTTTTTAGGGGTTTGGAATTACTTTATGAACGTTGTGCTAAATGTGTAAACTTTTTAAAAAAAATATTGTGGCGTTTTTTGAGATCTATGGTAGGCTAGATACGTATCAATACAACCGTTTTCATCTTTGATTGTGAGTGCAGGAGATATGCATGTTTTAATGCTATTACGTTCGTCGGAAGCATGTTTATTATGTGTCGATGTTGCTTCCGTATTGCGAGATCTTGATCTAATTGGTTTTCACAGCTGCTCTTCTTAACATGGAACACACAGAGTCTAATTATACTAAATTTAACATCTATGGATGCACATCAGTTGATCCTTTTCAAATGTAGCTGAAAATGTCCCATTTAAAGAATTTATTGCATTTACAATTTCCTCTTTACCCCCTTAGCTTACCCCTTTTTGATTTTCTTAAAAAAAAAAGTTTGTTGATCCGTTCTTGGTGTTTTTGAGCTTCTAATTTTTCAAAAATGTCTTGTACTTGTCTTCAATGTGTATGTGTACCAACGCGATAACGACATCATTAGTATGTACTTGTATTGTTACAATTGTTGTATGATGTAGGCGTGGACGTGTGCATTTACACGAACTCACACCTACTACCGTATAACCTATCATTCGTTATCTAATCTAAAAATAACAAATACAACATGCACCCTATATTATGTTAGAATCTAGGCGACCTATTTTGTTTTCTGGTCATTATAGGTTATTAATTACCGTTAGACATCGTAAATTTCCTCATAAATAGGAAACCTTTATATATATTTGTATATAGTTAGGAGCAGCTAAATTTAACAGAATATAAAAACGATTTTTTTGGCACAAAATTGCCCACGCGCCGTTACGTTTCCTTTTCAGTATACCGGATGAAATCTAAGATTGTTTGTTGTTTTAAAAATTTAGTATAAACAAGGTTTGACAGACTTGTGCCTATTTCAGTTTGCATTAAAAATGACAAACACCATTAAAAGTTTCAGTGAATTTAAAAATATTCAGATGAGGATATTCTATGACCTACATATATGGCTGTACATCAAAGGCTAATAAAACCTTAAGGGTGCACGCACACTAACGCGAAGGTTTTATCAGATTTTTCACCATAGGATCTAAAGAATCTCTGTGCATGATCTAATTTTTAATACATTTATCCTTTAAATGTTCGATGAGAGTTCAGGACATAATCAGGATTGTCCTTATATGATCCTGACTAGGAAAAACTTGTTAAGGACCGTGAAAGATTTAATAATTTTATCAATTAAAGGCTGAAATGAGAGCTGTCAGTTAAGGACATTATCAGGAGTGTCCATAGTTAATCCTGACTATGTAAAATTAATCAGGACCGTCAAGGTTTTAAAAAATTCATCCTTTAAATACTCGATGAGAGTCCTTTCAGCCCAGGACATCATTAGAATTGTTCATACATGATCCTGAATTGGAAAAAGTTGATAAGGACCATGAAGAATTTAATAATTTTATCAATTAAAAGTTGAAATGAGAGCTGTCAGTTAAGGACATTATCAGGAGTGTCCATAGTTAATCCTGACTATGTAAGATTTATCAGGACCGTCAAGGTTTTAAAAATTCATCTTTTTAATACTCGATGAGAGTCCTTTCAGCCCAGGACATCATTAGAATTGTTCATACATGATCCTGAATTGGAAAAAATTGATAAGGACCATGAAAGATTTAATAATTTTATCAATTAAAGGCTGAAATGAGAGCTGTCAGTTAAGGACATTATCAGAAGTGTCCATAGTTTATCCTGAATATTTTAAATTTATCAGGATCGTCATGGTTTTAAAAAAATTATCCTGTAAATGCTCGATGTGAGTCCTCTTAGCCCAGGACAGTATCAGGAACATCTACAATTTTTAAAATAATTCCTAGAAATTCTAGATTTTAAAACGTTTCTTTAATGTTTTAATCATTTTTTAGAAAACTTTAATGACCGATGTGATTTTAAGTTTTTAATAAAATTTAATTTTTTTGTTTCAGGTGAGTCAAGTACATATTACCAACATCTATTCTTTTACATGTTTTGGTAAGTGAACTGCCGTTCGTTTTAATTTTATTTGATTATTAACAATGTTTTATGACGAAATGGCAATAGTTACAACATGAAGCTGTTTTTAATTGCAATACGAAAATTTATGCATAATATTCGTTTTCGGAATTAATTTATTCAGCCTATGGAACTGTTAATTTTTTTTTTTTTAACTTGACTTTCAATTAACGAATCGTAACAAAATACAATTAGGAGAAAAGCGGTTAGTCGTCTGATAAGGGTCCCGCTTTCCTTTACGTCCGTCGATTAAAAAGCTCAATTGTTTTATGGAAAGATATATAATATCATTACAAAAATATTTTTTCGTTTATGTTACGTCAATTTTGATGAGTAGGGTAAATATTCAAGTCATTATCTTTTTTTTGGTAGTTATTCGAATATGTTTTTTTTTTTATAAAAGCACTCCCTTTGTGGGTTAATTGTGATATCTAATATCGTGACACAGATCTGACGTAATGTCCCATATCACATACATATGTGTAAGTACACCTCGCCTACCTGCATGAAAGTATGCAAAATAACACATTCGCAAATAATCTGCATTACCATAAGTGCGTTAATTTCTTACTGCACGCGAAAACGAACTAAAAACACTAATTATGTAGGTACGTACGTATACGATGAAATCTAATAGTGAAAGCTTCTGATACGTGGATGTAGATGTCAGGAAACGAAAATAGGTCACAAGTTAGTAGTTCAGGGTTTCTGTGAAATAATTAGGCGAAATAGGTCAGCAGAAAATTACAGGAAGGAGTGTTAATTATGATATGTAATACGGTTTGTTGTGCAAATTATGTCATTATGTACCTACAACTGAGGGTCTTTTGTTTTATTTTTAATCAAAGAAAAACAATTAAAAAATTATAAATAAATAAAATTGGACACAATAGGTACTTACGACCACCGCCACTTTGGCTTTTGACTATTCCGAAAAAATTTGGAAACCACTACACCACTTGCACCTAAAAAGCGAAATAAAGTCCGCGGCTACGCGACGCGTCGCGACGCACATCCGTCTCGAAGCATGGTCGTTTAACACTGACCAAAAATTTTCTGTTAATCGTATTTATACAAACTTTTTTCTAGTACCAACTACGTGTTGTCCTATAAATTTATCAAACAAGAAATTTCGTACATATTATAGGTACGTACTTTTAATAATTGTTTATTAATTAATACTTATAGTGTGACACAAAAGAGAAGTACCTACAAAGTATTTTATTTAAACAAAAAAAAAAAAAGAAAAAGTTTTTATTATATTAATGTAAATTGTAAACCAATTTAATTACTTATTTAATATAACAATATTTTTCAACCCAAAGAAAAAGCTTTTTCTTGTTAAGTTAGGTAGCTTTTATCAAGATATGTATTATTCAAAATTTCCAAAAAATTGCAAATTTCTAAAGAAAAAAACATAAGGCAACAACGAGGAAATTTAATTTTCCATTTTACCACGAGAAATTTTTTAATAATAATTATTTTTATAAACCCTCTGAAGCTAAAAATTTTTTTTTGCTGGACATAATTAAATAAATGTAAAAATGTAAGCACTTCAGTAAACTTTTACGTAAAATATTTGACCCAACTGTCGTGTCATGTAGTCTTATGGATTATTAGATAGATAGGTACTTATAGGGCTTCTTTCTAAAGAAAAAAATTACCTACATTTTACTTTAAACTACAATTACACTTATTTTTTTAAACGTTAGGTACATAACTTATTTATTATTTAATACTTTGTTAACATTTTGACTTCTATATCATCATCTTCATCGTGCAGCAGATTAGATGTAAGGCTGTCTGACACACGCGAATAAGGTTCGGGTTCAATATTAAATTTCTGAATCCTATCCAGTGTCCATTTGTCACGAATGTATCGGGCTATGTCAATAGGATTACCTAGAAAGTAACTTAATTAATTAGTTCGAATACTCTATAAAGGAGAACATGTTCTAAAGAAATTAAAAACATTTGTACAAGAATAGAATGAAGAAGAAATACAAATGCTAGAAACGTGAGTTAAATGCAAACATAAAGTGAAGGTAAAGCACCCATCGTGACACAGAATCTGTTTTAATAATACATTCTCATGCTAACAATGCATACGTCTCAGTTGGCATTTAAATAAAATAATTACAAAAAATACCTTTAATCAGCCAATTTAATTTATAATAGAAATTTGGTTGTTGATTTATTTTAATATTGGTTGCATGTTGTGTTTGTTATTTTTATATTAGATAACGAACTATACATAGGTTATGCGGTAGTAGGTGTGGGTTCGTGTAAATGCACACGTCCACGCCTACACCATATAACCTACGTAGTACGCTAGTATACATAAAAACAATTCCTCGTCAACCATTCCTTAATCTCATCTTAACATAAACAGTACATGGTCGCAAGATTAATTTTAAACACAATAATATTAGTACTAATGATATCGTTATCGCGTTGGTACACATACACATTGAAGACAAATATGTCGTGTGGGGTGTCATTTGAAAGGTCTAGTATCAGGGAGCCCAAAAATAGTTTTTTAGAGTTAAATAATGTACGTACCTGTGGCCTGAGACGGATAATTTTTTGTAGAAATAGTAAAAGGTTGTTCTACTACCGAAAACATTTTTTTAAAGGTTGCACGTTCATTGTAGGCTTCACTTGTTGATAAACTTGTTTCCAGGGCACTCAAATATATTTCCCATCTTAGTTTAAAATAGTCCGCCACTACACCTTTAATAAACAAATTAATTGGCCATTAATTAACTAATAAACTATTAGTTAATGTTGTAAAATTTATTGTTAGTTTTAGCCAAATCCTTGTACATACCTGCCCATTGCTTACTTGCATAATCTACTATTTCTCCATTTGGGCCCCATAAAGTGATCTGGTTTCTGGCATTGTACTCAAACTGAACTGATTCCTATTATTCAAAATATTCGATTTTAATTACAGAATTAAATTTTCGAACATGGTAGAATCTTTTTTTTAAGCTCTAATTTGAATTTAATACCCACAAAAGTTTTGGAAGGGTAAAAGGTCTTCATTATTCAAATTTTACAGAAGGAAGGGGGATGGTAAAAAAAAAAATAATAAAAAAAAAAGAGTTAGGGCTCGTCTATTTCAAACAAAAACGCCAATTTTGGTATTGAAACAAAGTTCAGAACGGGTGGGTGCGATTGCTCCTATCGCACTCTTTTGGTTCCATCCCTGGTTAAAAGTAGTTGATGAATATAATATGTGTAGAATTGATGATTTCAAAGGCCAACCTTTGAAGGAAATTAAACAGTTTTTCTTACCCTTTCATGGATTTGAAATTTGTAGTGTTATAAAATGAGATGCTAAATAAAATTCCGATTAAATTTCAGTTTTATCGTTAGATTTTGAAAAGAAATTAGTTTATTTCGAAAAAAAGTACCAAGAAAACTGAATTTTATGGATGGTCCTAAAAAAGGCAGGAAGTAGATGAAATTAATGTTTTCTAAAATGGAACGCGAAACCCGAAAAGCAATAAAAGAAATATGATTTTTCTCGTAAAAGGAAATTTAATGGCATCAAAATAAGAAATCAATAGAGCACTTTTAGCTGTAAATTAGGCACAACAGAGAAAAACAGGAATAAAGTGTTAAAAATAATGGGATCATATTTTTCTGCAATTAACGTATACAGGGTGGACCATTTTTATTCTTCTTTGAAAATAATCTCAAAATTTAAGGCCTAAATTGGAAAAATAGAGACTAAAATTGTAGTATCTTGAAAAAGACATCAGATGGTGGCCTTAAAATTAACATTGTATTCAATTTTCAAGTATTTTTTAAGGTCAAGATTATTTTATATTTTAATATTGAAAAAACATCTAAAACTCTACGTTCACATATAAAATAGGCGTCAAAGGTCATGGTACATGATATGGATGGACGTAGAAGTTTAAGTACTTTTTGTAGCTGAAGACACAAATATAGAAAAGTATTCGTTTGAGGAAATCATCGTAACGAGAAATAACCTTGAAATTCGTCATCAAGGAACAAATTCAAGGTCTCCAAATAATGGTCCCTAGTAAAAAAAAATCAAAACATCATTATTATGATTTTTTAGCAATAAAATAAGCTTGAGATGACCTTTGACGTCTAGGGAGCATTAATTTGTGACCTTGAATTTGTCCTTGATGACGAATTTCAAGGTTATAGTGATTTTCTCAAACGAATACTGTTCTCTATTTTTTACTTCGGCTACAAAGAGTGCTTAAACTTTGATGATGTGGATGGACGTAGATGTTTAAGCATTTTTCGCAGCTGAAGTCACAAATATAGATAAGTATTCGTTTAAGGATATCATTATAACTTGAAATAACCTTGAAATTCATCATCAAGGAACAAATTCAAGGTCTCCAAATAATGGTTCCTAGTAAAAAAAAATCAAAACATCATTATTATGACGTTTTAGCAATAAAATAAGCTTGAGATGACTTTGACGTCTAGGAAGCATTCATTGGTGACCTTGAATTTGTCCTTGATGACGAATTTCAAGGTCATAGTGATTTTCTCAAACGAATATGTCCTCTATTTTTTACTTCAGCTACAAAGAGTGCTTAAACTTTGATGATGTGGATGGACGTGGAAGTTGAAGCATTTTATCGCAGCTCAAGTCACAAATATAGATAAGTATTCGTTTAAGGAAATCATTATAACGTGAAATAACCTTGAAAGTCATCATCAAGGAACAAATTCAAGGTCTCCAAATAATGGTTCCTAGTAAAAAAAAATCAAAACATCATTATTATGACGTTTTAGCAATAAAATAAAATTGAAATGACCTTTGACGCCTAGGGGACATTAATTGGTAACCTTGAATTTGTCCTTGGTGACGACTTTCAAGACTAATGATTTTCCCTATTTCTTGTGTCTTCAGCTGCTAAGAGTGCTTATACTTGTACGTAAATCCATATTGTGTTCAATGATAGGCGTCAAAGGTCATTTCATGCTCATTTTATTGCTCAGTATCACCATTTAATTCCCCCTTGAAATCCCACAATTTTCGTATTTAGACCTTTCCTTTTGAGCTATTCTCAAATGGCCCATTCTGTAACGAATTTTCATTTTATAGTTGCATACAGCATCTACATACGTCTGAATTATTCACTGAAATACTTTTAGCATCCTCCAACCATTTTCCCAAAAGAAAATTTTCATTTGAAGCTAGTATCAGATCCAGATCATCGAATAAATCCAATACGTCTTGTTTTAAGTATCTGTGAATGATTGTTAAAATAGTAAGAAAATATTTCTTAATAAATAATTATAATAAGTGACCACAAATTTTTTTTTTTGATAGTTCTTAATTTTAAAGTGTTCTTTCAAGTTTGCGGCTAAAAATAAAAAAATACTCATCTGGTAGCAATGGTACTTGCCTAAATTCTATCAGAAACTGACGGTTGTAAATTTCTACAATTTTTTTATGGTACTCGTCTCCCAGAATTTGAAGTATTTGACGTGTTAAGTCGACCAGATCATGCTTGTACGTATCCACATGGGCCATATCGTTTGAGGCGTCCAAAAATGTTTCGAAAGCTTGGAACAAATCGTCGTTTGTGTACCACATCTAATATTACAAAATTTAGAAAAAAAATATATATATTTGGGGACACAAAAAAATATTAAGAAATACTAAGTTTTAAAAAATATATAATTGGACATTTTTTGAGATATAAAGGGCCGAAACAGGACCAAACAGGCGGAGATGGTCCAGTACCTCCGGTTTAGAGATTTCCCATTCTTTATGAATCACCCTGTATAAATTGTTGAAGCATTTAGTACGAATTAATAAAAAATAATCTCACCCATTTTTTCAAATGCAGAGATGGACGTGTATTTATACTGTACTGCCCTCTCAAACGTTCACATCCTGTAAAATTGTACAACGTACTCTAAAACAGGAACAGGACGTTGAAAAACTATATTTACTAATTGTAAATCATTTTTAAATACAAAAACCTTCAAAATTTGCCAAGTTTGATTCGTTGACATGTTTATTTGGCCATATCGTCTTCGTGAATAATTTTCGAACCATTTGGTCAAATTGGCAGGTTCTTTTCTCCAGTACATCTCGCTCATGAGGTCGTAAATGACGTAATTTTGATTAATGCCTTCTGGGGTTATACCAACTCCTATCATTGTTGTCGTGTTTCTTGCCCGAAAGGGTTCCTTAAAATTTAATTAATTCATCTGATATGAATAATAAAAAGAGACACCTCTTATTTGCTAGTTTAAAATAAAATAGAAAAATAATTATTGGGGTTGTATACAGGGTGGACCAATATCGAAGGGAACGTCAAATGAAGATTATTTCAAGTTCCAGTTGATTTTGAATCTGAGGTCACCATTTGGTGCTTCTTTTGAAATCCTTTACAACTTTGGTCTGCACATTTTAGGTTTTTGTTGTGAATTAATCTTAGAAATATATTAAGATGACCCACCCTGTGTATTACTTATGGAAATTTTCCTGGAGGGTGTCATTAAAATGGTGAAATTTCTAACCTCATTTATGATACCAGCTGAGCCATACATTCCTAAAGTTCCACCAAAATTGTGAAGCATACACCATATAAATGGTCTTCCAAAATATGAGTCCAGTCGATTATACTGTGGAAATTGCTCAGACTGAAGATCCAGAATGATCATTTTTCCCTGAAAAAAAAAATGGTCAAACTCAAAAAAAAAAAAAAAAACAGAAATATAAGAAATTTTTTCGTAAACGTACAAGTGGTACCGATGTGATCAATGCTTTTGCCCTTTCTTTGGTCCAAAAGGGATCATCATAAAAAAGCCACCCTTGCATAAGCCTACAATTAAATATGTATCATTATACAGTGTGATCATTTTGGTGAGCAACATATTGAATTTTTTTTTTTAATTAATTGCACAACAAAAATATAAATATTTTCGAAAGTTGATGCATGTTCGATAATCATATTACGTGCACGTAGATTGGTTGCATGTCAAACAGCATACAGGGTAGGACTTGAAATATAAAAATTGTATAAGATTAAAGTACCATTATTTCAGAAACTTTCGTAAATATTTATATATTATTTATGGCCTTATTTATTGTCGGTATTCTTTGAACTCCGCTTATCTGCTCCCGGATCTCGTCGCCGCTCTCGCACACATACACGCTCGTTACTATATGTTTAAAAAACAAATATTGATTTTTACCAAACAGCTCCTGGGTCACTATTTACCATCGTTTTATAAACGGCACTACCAACATTTCTTAGGTATGCTTCATCGTTTGATATAGGAGTCATTTCGTTAAATATATCTGCACTGTACAGGGTGTTTGTTATATTACCATTATTTTTGGGGACACCATAAAATTCGTTGAGCTGAAACAAAAAAATAAATAAAAAATTATTGTAATGTCTGCAGGATTTGTGGTCATAAATAGTCACGTTGCACCAATGATTTTTTGTCTTACCCTTCTATAGTACTTTTCGCTAATAGTAAGAAATAAAGGGTCATTAGCGTCCAGTAAATAAGGGCTGGTGTATGTGTCATTAAAAGTAGACCATGTGGTCATTTTTGTCAAATTGGCTTCTGGAAATAATCTACAAGAAGTACAACTTTTACATACTTTAAGGGTACAAGGATCTTTGAGCTACTAAAACTTTGATACCCTGTATCTTGAAAACTAGACTTGAATTGGCTTCATGAATGGGCTTTTGAAATTACGACCTATCATAACATTACACCCTGTATACAGTCTTTTCAAAATTCCTAACCTTTTAAATGCCCTTGGCACTTGACCTGCAAATCCTGGAAGAACTGATACGATTCCCAAACTTCTTATTCTAGAAAGGGTATTTGTCTGCAAAGTATGAGATCTATTGTGCCAAAATTCTGACAATGGGCCTCCCCATTTTCGTAAATTACCCATTCTGTTCCTAAAAAGTCAAAAGATCTACATTAACATGTAACTTACTATTTTTAACCCCCTTGTCATTTCCAAAATTAAATCTGAAAAGACTTTTTGGTACAGTGGGATAACTCAAAATATCAAGTTTGGAGCCCTTATTATCCTTCTTGTATCAGACAAATTTTAAAGGTACTTTTTTGGATTCCCCTACGCCACCATTTGGCATCTCTGTGGGTAATAAAAACTTCCAATTGAAATTATTTCAAAAATGGTAAATGATTACAAAAATTTTTGGGGATGTATTTTCAACCTTTACCAATACATTGTACAGAATTTAATAAAATTTTACCAAGCTAGAAATGCAGGTCCTGTGAAATGTTCGTCTACTTCTTCCTGCGTCATTCCAATTTCTTTATAAATTAAATTCCATATAAATTCTTGACCATTAGGCGTGAGAACTAAATTATAACCGTTAAGGGCCATCCAGTCGATATGCCTTTCCCACTGGCTCCAATTCCACCACACAAAACTGTAGCTGCTCGTGCAAATATTTTGGTAATAACGAAATCTAAAAAAGTTTTTGGGGTTGCAAAATATGCATCAAGCAAAAATCCAAAAAATAAAATTTGGACTGAGAAAGAAACATTTTCAAGTTCATTTGACACAACCTAACCTAACCTAATCTGATCTCATCATTTTCTTTTTACCCTAAGGGTGAAAAATAAATTGATTAAGTTACATACATCTGGAGGAATCGGGCTTAAAGATATAATTACTTTTTAATAATAATTACAGTAATAAAAATAAAACTACTGACCTATCGTTGTAGCTGATGGTAACATTAATCTTTGGTAATTGCTTGGGGATGTTTAATTGTTTATTTTGCCACGAGATTTGACAATAGCAATAATATTTCAAATAATAATTAAGTCCGCTCGCTACATCCACCCCGGACCTCCCACTAATAAATACCGTTCCATTTCCTGAACTGAAAATCTAAAAATTCCAAAGTGGTTTTCTTCTAGAGTAAAATATCTCGATGGAATGTTAAGTATCAATGTAAATTTACTTGGAAAGAGTCCTGATTAATGTCTGAAGCTATTGACACTTTAAAGGACAAAAAGTGATTGGGAAGAACCCTTTGGACGAGCCCTTCAATTGCTTTTTGTTGCTCATCGACATCTTCTTCGTAGAAATTATAAACAGGGGATCCTGAAAAGATTTTTATAAACGCCCATCGTTAATGTCAGATACTTAAAGAATTATCTTTTTTTTTTTTGTAATTTGGTTGAGAAGAAATTTCATAATTTATTCAGGGCGTTAATAAAAAAATCCAAAGTTTAAAAATTTTAAACACGAATAACTTCGTTTTTCATTCAATTCCCCTTTTTCTCCTTTTTTGATTTATTAAGATATTTGCTATAGTTTTATTTTAAAAATTATGAGCAATTTTGGATTTTTAAAATAGATAATTTTTTATTAATTTTGGCATAATAAAAATGTGCCTTGGACAATTGATAACTAACTACAATCAAAGCAAAATCACAACAAAAACTTTTTTTTCGATTAATTTATGTTACAAAGATGTTCGAGAAAAATATTTGTAATGAATTTCCTGATTGAAGTTTTCGTTTTTGGTTATTTTTGTAAATAAATTAATCTAAAGAACGATTTTTAGCTTGATTTTGCGTTAATTGTCAGTTGACCGTGGCGCACTTTTATAACACCAAAATTACCGAAACTTACTGATCAAAGTAAAAATTCAAAATTACTCAAAAATTTTCAAATACAATAATAGGAAACATCCCAATGGATCGAAAGAGAAGAAAAAGACAAATCGAATGAAGAAATAAAATATGGCAAGTGCCATTTAAAAAAACGAAGTTATTCGTGTTTGAAGTTTTTTAATTTTGGATTTTATTATGAACGCCCTGTACAAATTATGAAGCTTAGTTTTGGCAGGACGTTAGTCTTTAACCTCTATTATAACTGGAAAAAAATTAATTACCATTAGTCACTTTTTGGGAAAGTTATAATTTTATTTTTAAGATCCAATTTTTTTCTATAAATTATCTCAAAAACTGTTTCACATTTATAAAATATAAATTTTTTTAATTAATAAGAAATTTGGGAATGATTCGTCAACTTTGAACACCCTGTATACAAGGCATGTTGAGGTCAATCCTAAAATACTTTGGCGTCAGTTTACAGTATGTTCATTCTTTATGAGTCACCCTGTATATTCATATACATACATAATAACATAGCAGATAAAGCGTTTTTCAAAATTCAGTGTTCAGGGGAGTGAAATGGGGTTTCTAGAATTAAAAATGTCATAATCAACGACGAACGAAACGTCTAAGTATAGAAAAATATATTTTTTTTTTATAAAATTTTGCATTCCTTATACACTGTAAACAATATTTGCAATTTTCAATCTGTAAGGAGGTGAGCATTCCAGTTACCAAAATATAGTGTCCATGAAACCCTTTTTCTATATCTACTGTATATTCTAATTAAAGAAAATTTTATTCCATTACAAAAAAATAAATATATTAAACACACTCGTACATTAATAAAATAAAAATTAGTAAAAAAGACTAACTATTAATTGGGCATAATTTGAAAACGATTTTTGTTTTTAAGTAATAATTGTAAAAAGTATTAAGTACTTACCTTGATATCCTGCTACAAATTTAAATAAAAATAAAACTACACATAACACAACTAATTTCATTTTCACACACATTAAGTCAGAATATTTCTGGTATTCTTTTGACCAACCAATTGAAATATGTGACTCGCTTTGTGTTGAATTGCTGATGATACACTTAATAACTCTGGTTATTTGATATAACAAGCCAGATAATTTACATGAACATTATAACCTTTGATAATATTAAACAGAAGTAAGAAATCAAACACCCTGTAGCTATTATGTCTTAAGGCACTGCATTTTTTTCATAGAATATGATTTTATGGTAAGGTTTTTTGAAGATTAATAAAAAATAAAGGTTCTTGCTTTGTTTATTGAAATAAATATGCTTATCTTTAACTGTCTAATAATAATTTAATCATAGGTCAAGGCTCTTTATAAGATATTAGTATTTATTTAAGTAATCAACTTCAACAAATAAAAACATTATTTTAATTAAAAGAAACTGAAGTAGTATTTTATTAAAAAACAAAAAAAAAATAGGTAATTATTTGTTTATCTTTAATGATATTAAAATATTAAAAAATAGAACAATTGTTTTGAACGCCCTGTACATTAGTTTGTTTTCAGATTTTAAACAAAAAAGCTTATAAATAAATTGGTTTTTTATTAAATCTTTAATTAGAGTACATTAAATGAATTAAAACTAATTGTAAGTAACATATAATAATTTATTAATATTACACACACCAAAAATTAACATAAAATTATTCTGGAATATAAACTGTATCACCAACATGAACGACTCCAGCCTTTTTGAGTTCAAAACCTACACCCATCGCAACCAAATTCGATTGAAAGTTGTGAATATTCAAATGCTCTCCAAGTTTACGATATCTACAAAAAAATATGTACACTCAAAAAATAAAACACTAAAGAAAATTTGAAAATTTTTCAATATTGCAGTTTCCACAACATAAATATTTTTATATTTTTTTACGACGAATTAGAATGAAATATTAAATTTTAAGGCAAGTTTGAAGACCAACTTGTACGCCTCGGATCAACAGTTTTTGAGGTAATTTAATTTATAGAAAAAAAATTCACTTTCGCAATTCAAAAAATAAAAAATCATAACTTTCCCAAAAAGTGACTTAAAGTATTTTTACCGGTTGTAGTAGACGTTTAAGGCTAACGTCCTGCCAAAACGGAGATTCATAATTTGTACAGGGCGTTCATAAAAAAATCCAAAATTTAAAAACTTCAAACACGAATAACTTAATTCGATTCCTCTTTTTCTCCTCTTTCGAGCCTTTGAGATGTTTCCTATTATTGTATTTGAAAATTTTTGAGTAATTTTGAATTTTTACTTTGATTAGTTAGTTTCGGTAATTTTGGTATTATAAAAGTGCGCCACGGTCAACTGACTACTAACGCAAAATCAAGCTAAAAATCGTTCTTTAGATTAATTTATTTACAAAAATAACCAAATTTGTAATATAAATTAATCGAAATAAAAAGTTTTTGTTGTGATTTTGCTTTGATTGTCGTTAGTTATCAATTGTCCAACACATTTTTATTATGACAAAATTAATGAAATTATCTATTTTAAAAATCCAAAACTGCTCAATTTTTTTTAAATACAATAATAAGAAACATCTCAATGGATCGAAAGAAGAGGAATAGGTGAATCGAATTAAAAAGTAATATGGTAGGTGTCATTTAAAAAAAAAATACGAAGTTATTCGTTTTTGAGGTTTTTAAACTTTGGATGTTTTTTATGAACGCCCTGTACAAATTATGAAGCTCAGTTTTGGGAGGATGTTAGTCTTAAACCTCTACTACCACCAATAAAAAATTCAGTACTCTAAGTCACTTTTTGGCAAAATTATAATTTTTTATATTTTGGATTGCGAAAGTGAATTTTTTTTCAATAAATTAAGTTATCTCAAAAACTGATCACCCTAGGCATACAAGTTCGTCATCACACTTGCCTTAAAATTTAACGTTTTATTCGAATTCGTCGTAAAAAATATACCATTCCGGTATAACCGGAAGTGCTACCAAATTAAAAGTATTTTAAAAATATATTTTTTTCAAATTTTTCTCCTGTTAGTTTTCCATAAACCGACATTAATTACAAAATTCTGTTTCTTCCCTTATTTTTTTTTTTTTAAATTAGCGTTTATATTTTCTTACGTTTCCAATGTTTTGAGCGGTTCCCTTTCCCGAGACCGAACACTGGTCAGTGGATCTATTGTTGTAAAGACGCATCTTGTGCACTCTTTTACATTTCTAAAGACAACGTCGCCCACTTTTAACCACGTCCAAGAATCCTCAGCGTATGCAGGATAATCTTCGCCTTTAACGACAACGTTTGGTCTAAAATTTCGATGTGTTACTGGTGACGTTAGACGTGTGTTCAGTTCTTCAATCGATGCTTCGTTTATTATCATGTAACTGGTCAAATCTGAAAACATCCCCTGCAAAAATTTGCAAAATTAACACCTCTATTTTTTTCACAGTATCATTATTGTCGATAACTATCGATACTTGTCGATATGTCAATAGTTATCAGTTTATTATTATGAATATTTTTGCCTGAGTTCATCAAACTTACAATTAAAAAAATCTCATTAATGATTCACTTTTAGATTAGGTTATCAAATTCGAGTGTTTTCGTAATATTTTTGTTTTGGTATACAAATGCCTGATACACTTTTTTGTTTTTCAAATTAACTGCCCTAATAGTAATAAAAATTAATGTATGAACTTACAATTTAAAAAAAAATAGAATGAATGTACCAATAAATAATTGTCAATGTGTCACTAATAATAATAATTTTGAGACTGGTAAACACTGAACACAAGGTCAAAAAAAATTATAATTGCGCTTTCCTTGAACAAAAATAGTTTTCGAAAATGAACTTTGCTGTTTAACTTGAGTAATTGAAACGTACCAACCACTTTTTTTTTAAAACATACGTAAATGGAAAATTTTTAAGAACCTCAAAGTTGTTATCAAACATTAAAAGAATTCATAGTTCATTTTCTAATTAAAAATTTTTCAGAAAAGTCTGTACGAATAAAATATTTCTTGAAATCAAAAAATCTGAAACGTTCTAGGTCATCCTGGAATGTTGTAGAACATTCTCTTGTCTTGAAGAACATTTTAGACCATTTTCGAATGTTCTAAATCATTATCTAGAACATTCTAGATCATCCTAAAATGTTGTAGATCATTCCCCAACTTTTAAGAACATTTTCAGATCTTTTTGAAACATTCTCAAAAAATTTGAAACATTCTAGTCCATCCTGGAATGTTTCAGAACATTATCTAGCCTTAAAGTACATTTTACACCATCCCCGAATATTTTAAGTCCTAATCTGAAATATTCTGAATAATCCTGGAATATTTTAGAACATTTTCCAATTTTTAAGAGCATTTTGCAACATTCTAAAGCATTTTCGAGAAATCTGAAACATTCTAGATCATCCTGGAATGTCATAGAACATTCTAGACCATCCTGGAATGTTGTAGAACATTCTCTTGTCTTGAAGAACATTTTAGACCATTTTAGAATGTTCTAAATCATTATCTGGAACATTCTAGATCATCCTAAAATGTTGTAGATCATTCCCCAACTTTTAAGAACATTTTCAGATCTTTTTGAAACATTCTCGAAAAATCTGAAACATTCTAGTCCATCCTGGAATGTTTCAGAACATTATCTAGCCTTAAAGTACATTTTACACCATCCCCGAATATTTTAAATCCTAATCTGAAATATTTTGAATAATCCTGGAATATTTTAGAACATTTTCCAATTTTTAAGAGCATTTTGCAACATTCTAAAGCATTTTCGAGAAATCTGAAACATTCTAAATCATCCTGGAATGTCATAGAACATTCTCTTGTCTTTAAGAACGTTTTAGACCATTCTCGAATGTTCTAAATCGTATTCTGGAATATTCTAGATCATTCTGAAACATTCTCGAAAAATCTGAAACATTCTAGATCGTTCTTGAATATTCACAAACATTAAAGATCATTTCCCCAACATTCCAAATTATTTTCGAAAATTTTCGAACATTCTAAAACACTACACCATCTTCAACTAAATGGAACATTTTCGTACCTACACCCCTAATACAAATTCTAGAAAATTGTCTTAAAAACCTTACATCCCTTAGTAGCTGTAGCATTTTTTTAATAACAAATAAAGTAAATATTAAGTAATTTTGTTAACTTACCGTTGAGTCATTACTGAGAAATTTATAGCTCTTCAAGTGTTTCACGTGAGACTTTGAGATATCTCTTCTCCTGTCAGGAGGATAAAAACCCAACCTTAAACCAGAATCTTGTTCCAAAATATACCTAGAGAACCATATCGCTGCCTCATCACCACAATCAAAAGCTGTTGCTTTTTCATCTGACCACATTCTATAAAACAAAGCAACAGAGTTCTTCTAAATGAGGAATTTTGAAAAAACTGTTTTCAAAAAATCCTTACGTAATTTCTTCCGTTCTGACGACATCGTCTGAACTTGGAACTTTGACGTATAATGTACGCATACCAGGGGCATCTATAGCAACGTGATTCTGTAGGGGTAGATGCTCAACTAATGTGATTAGTACCATTTTTGGGTAAGTTCTGGCCGTCACAAATCCGTTGCTTTTTTCGTTGTAGACCACAAACGATCTACAATACGAAATAATGCAAGATAACAATTATTTTTTTGGTTTCTATATCCAAAAGACCAATAAAGTAACTCAAGTCGAAACCATAGAGGATCTCGTGACGAAAAAAGATATCTTATTTTCACCTTATTCCTTGCAACTCCAAAAATTGCTCCCAAAATTTTCAAAATCAAAGGGTACATTTTTCAAAATCCCATCTTGGATGTATTTCCTATTTTACAAATTTTATTTTACGTTTTTGGAAGAAACTCCCGTTTCACCCCTTTAGGGGTGCTATTGTTAAAAAAAATTATAGTGGATGATACAAGGAACCACCAAGTTTCTTCTTGAATCAGTTGTTTGGGCCCTTTGGCATTGAGAACATCCCTTTAGGGGATGAATTTAAAAAAATTATTTATTAGGGTTCTCCTGTGTCGTATGAGAAACATCTATGCAAAATTAGAAGGCTCTAGATAGTTTTGGAAAGTTTCAATGCTTAAACTTCTGAAATAGTTGGAGGTCCAAATTTTGGGATTTTTTTCTGAACGCCCTGTATAAATTATTAAGTTGAATTTTATATAGGCGTTAGCTTAAAGATTAAGTTATTACTGGTAAAAATTTCAACACTCTAAGTCGTATTTTGTAGAAGTTATGATTTTTTATAGTTGGGGTTGCAGCAGCGATTTTTTTTTTATAAATTAAATTATCTCAAAATCGACTCATCATAGATACACAAATTAGTTAACAAAGTTACCTTAAAATTCCGTGTTCAATGCGAATTCGTCGTAAAAAATACAGCATTCCATTAAAAATAACAAAGTTAACACCAACTTCCGGTATAACCGGACGTGGTGGACGGTTGAAAGTATTTTAATTAGAAAGATCACCCTTAACAACCCCAACTGTCAAGTTTTCAAGTCTCTAACGTGCTTACTTTCCCTAATACGTCTAATGTACCTACGATATGTGTTGGGGGTGGGAACCACCCCTTTAATTTGGAAATTCAAACATATAATCGGTCGTTTCGTCTAAGTAGCTCCGGTTATGGGACGGTAATGCAATCAAACATTAAGAGTAGGATATATGTCCGATATGCCTCCGGAGGTGGTATGGTCTTTGGGGGTGGAATGGTCTTTGGGGGTGGGATTGTTGTTAGTTTGGAGTCAATATTAAAAATGTCTTGTGGTGGCTCAAGAATTTAGACCCATTAGACCCTCTACATGTATCTTACCACTAACACCACCACCACCCTATCCCACCCCCGGAGCTGGTTTTGATTTTTTTTTCGGCTATCGAATAATAAATAAATAATTACCTGTCTCGAAGTTTAAAATTTTCGTTTCCAGTTTGTTGTAATCCAAGGGGAGTACATTCGGCCTCGTTCATCCCTATAGGCTGTCCACTCTTTAAGGGAAAAATATAAATGTTTTTCACTTGGGCCACCGCTTTCCATTTCGTCGGAATTTTGTTTTTCTGCTGTTTTTTGTACAGATAAATTCCGGCGACCACGAGAGCACTGGCTGTCGTAGCAACCAAATACGAAGATTTTAAGTCTACGACGCTCATCTCGACAGTGAGTGACAGTGAGCTTAATTTTATTATCTGTTTGCTCTTACCAGCACCAGCAGCCACATGTGGTACTTTTAATTGACAAAAACAAATTAAAATATTGAAGAAGACTCTCGTACACGTTAACACTCAATTTAACTGTTGGTTAAAGTCATAAAATACACTAATACGTAGATGATAGGAAATCGTTCGATCGTTCTGACTGTTAAATAAAATCATTTTATGTACCTACAAACTGACCTTGTATGTACCTGATTAAAAAGTAAATAAGGCCACGAATAACTATTCATAATGTTGATACGAAAACTTGCTAAAACGTACATAACATATAAGTAAATGATGACAAAATTACTCTAAATTACACAAAATAGCCATAAAGTTAACTACTTTATAATATGTACATATGTATCAGTGGCGTAACTACCATTTAAGCGCAATGTGCTGGGCCGTTACCATCGTGAGATAAGGCCTGCGCGCCGTGACGTAATCGCCTATGCTGTGCATGAGCCTACTATCAACATATGATCACAGTAGGCCGCGCGGTTAGACCGGCGCGCAGGTATTGTCTCACGATGGTAACGGCTGGGCCCACCCGTCCATTCATACTTATTACAAAACAAAATACATATGCAAATATTTATAGCAGTTCCTAAAATTGTGTTTTTTCAACTGAACCTAGGCAAGGCCCTAGGCAATGTACTTCTTGGAGTCTCCTTATCTTCCTAAACTATGTTTTCTCTACAACGCAAAACATATTGGAACGTACTAGACCTTTCCAAACATTCTAAATTACTCTAGAAAAATCTGGGATATTTTAGAACGTTCTAGATCGTCCTCGAACTTTCTAAATAATTTTTGAAAATCCTAGGACATTCTACAATATTTAAGAGCATTCTATAGAACATTCCAAATAATTCTGGAAACATCGAGAAACATTTAAGTCATTCTTGAAAAATCTAGAACGTTCTGGAACATTTTAAGTCATTCTGGAATGTTTTAAATCATTGTAAAATAATATAGGACGTTCTATATCATTAACAAAAAAATCAGATCATCCAGGAATGTTATAGAATATTTTCGAGCATTTTTAAATATTCTGGAATATTCTAGATTAATCTTGAATATTCTACATTTTTCTGGAAAAATTGCAACAATTCTTGAGACATTTCAGAAAATTCTCAAATAAATTGGAGGGTTTCCCGGCCTGATGCACAATTTTTTCTGTAAAGCAAAATGATTTTAGTTTCATTTTGTATTAGTATTTGTGATTTGTGACCAATGGGGGAGATTTTTTACGTACTTTGCGTTACGGCCAAAAAAATCCAGTTACGCCACTGATGTCTATAAGTAAAGTAGAACTTATAGATAATTTAATTTATTCCCAACCCATCTTTGCTGTGTACAATTACATTATAATGTAAAGAAGTAAATAATCTAATAAAAAAATAAAGTATAATATCTGATAGATAAATAAGATATTTAGTATTATCCTTATTTTCTTTTCTGTTTTATACGACCTTCCATACAACTGAGTTCTCGTGGTTGTATAAACGCGATAAATACTCTATATGTACTTTTTTTAATTGAGATTTTTTTCTGAACGCCCTGTACAAATTATTACGTTCAATTTTGTCAAGGCTTTAGCCTGAAGATTCAGCTATTACCTGTAAAAATTTGAACACCCTATGTCATATTTTGTGGAAGTTATGATTTTTTATTAATTTCGTGTTTAATGCGAATTCGTCGTAAAAAAATATTCCATTCCATTTAAAATAACAAAGTTGGTGTCGACTTCCGGTATAATCGGAAGTAACACTTAAAAATAATACTAACAATTTTCAGTTTTTAATTTATTGAAATACAACAAAATGAAATACGTTTCTGTAAATTAAATTTCAAATTCCCTTAATTAATTCCCAGCAGACGTTTTTAGTTCAAAGTTATCTTCAAAAACACCATGGATTTCCTCAATCATATCAGAAGCAACCATACTTCGCCCTTTCTTCCGAAATGCCCTTGCATTGCACTCCCTTACTAGTTTACAGGCTGCATAGCAAGCAGCCATGATCCTGTCGTCATGGGGAACTCCCGGATTCCTTTGCTGTTGCAAAGTCCATGTGAAAAAAGTAGTCAACGATCCTGCCAATAGATCCCCTTGACCTCCGCACCGTCTACCTGAGCCGCCCCCGCTGACCGCGATTTTCTTTTCGGAATCCATGATCTGATCCTGCGGTCCTTTCACTAACAAAGTTATAGTTTTCCCCCATTCGAAAAACTTATTCGGATCCGTTATAGCTTTGGGACTGTCCACTCCATTTAGTCTTGCAAACTCCATCAAATTTGGAGTCAGAATTACTCCTGGTGGGGGATAATTTTGAATTAGTTCTGGTTGTCTAGATATTAGATATAATCCATCGGCATCGATTACTAAAGGCTTTTGTGATCTTCTGCAAAGATTTATTATTTGCTTGATGACATTGAAGGTTGACTCTTCTCTACCAAGACCTGGTCCTATCAGTACAGCATGAAAGCGTTCCAACCAAGGCTCAATTTTCGAAATGGCATTAGGGTCGTCTAGTAAAGGGTGTACTATTAATTCCGGACTGTAGGATTTAATGACCGGTGCAGCCTCTTTCATGCAGAAGACGTGAGCCAAATCGGCTCCAACTTTTAAAGCAGTTATGGCGGCAAAATACGGCGCTCCAGTGTACTCCAACGATCCGCCGAAAATCCCTATTTTACCAGCTTGTCCTTTGTATTTGCTGTCGGTGAGAGATGGAGCCAGCCGTTCACTCAGAGCAGCTATTTGTGGATCGTTAGTCACGATAGCCATATTTCTGATGAAATTATTTTTCTGACACTTTTTGGCTAACACAGCGCGGGCGAAATAACGAGCACTGAGATTATTAAAATTCACGACACTGAATGTAACACTTAACACTTTTAAATTTAATTTATGTATGAACAATAACACCATACTTTCCACATACTAACCGCTTGTTGATTTTGATTTGGTTAGCGGTTGGTTGTGACGTTTTGCTTGTTACATACTCGCGATATTTACAAGGTGACCAGAAATAGATTTTTTTTTTTAAATAAAAACTTTTATCTCGTTTTATCTTCTGTCGAAAGTTGTCGCGATAATAATAAGACAAAAAATTGTTAAGGGAAACTTTTTTTATTTATTACGTATCTAATTAAATCAAAAAGGAACAAATTTGAAAATACATTAACTTAACACTAAAGGTAACAAAATACATATTATTTATAAACAATACAAAAAGTAGTAATCACAAAACTGGAGGAACCTTATTTTAAGTCTTTGAAAATCTATTTATTTCTTCTCCTTATTCTCAATGGGTTTGCTGGGTTGTCCAGTTTGCTGAATTGGAATGCTTTTTTCTTCTTTACCCTCCAGGGATCTCTTCGGTGCAGTGATGCTCAAAACTCCATCAGAGGACAAGCTGGACTGCACCTGGTTCATGTCGTGCCCTTCTGGTAGTACGTATCTCCTCACGAAATGCCTCGAGATGTAGCCATGTTCGTCTTGCTTCTCTTCATGCTTACCCTCGATGGTCAGGGTGTTCCCAGAAGCTGTCACCTTGATTTCTTCTGGTTTGAAATGCTGCACGTCCAAATTTACTTGGAATTTATCTTTGTCAGCAGTTACCACCGATCCGGTATCTCTTGCAGATGACGGTGTCCTCCATTGCCTTAGATAACCAGCAGGACATCTCAGCAGACTTCTTTCGAAGGGCGCTAGTAGATCTTCAGGATCTAATCCAAGACCAAATTGTTGGTCTAGGACGCGAGATGGTCGGAATGGATCCCACATTAATAGAGACATTTTTTTGCGGCAACGAACAAATTATTTATTTGCACTTGACAAAAATCGTTTTGAAAATTCGCTTTGTGTACGCTTAGTCGCGTTGGTTACACGCTTTAATGTTTTCAATCGACTGTCTTCGTTGCCAGGCGCACTCGTTTATATAGTACGATGAGTACAACGCTCTCGTGTTTTCGAGATTATTCCAGCTGATTCTCGCACTTGTGTATATTTACATATACCGATTATGACCTTGTAATAAAAAATTTTTTGGGAATTTGAAAATTTGTGAGAAATTTATTATAAAAATTTTATTTATTAGTTCATACATTGACGATTTTAATTGAAAATCTAACGAATTAGGTGCTTATTTTATAATGAAATTAAAGCAATCACATTCTAAAATATAGTAAACATTAATAAAAAATTATTAGATTAACATTTTTACATTAGAAATTGTGTAGGAGATAACAACAAATTCGCTTTATATTGAAATAACGACTTCAATTAGGTGAAATCAATTTTTCTGTATCGATTTTTATTAAATAAAAAATGAAATTTAACATTTGATCTTAAAAAGGAAAATTTAAAAATCATCTGCAGCAAAATCAATTTTTTTGTTTCAATTTTAATTTAGTAGGTACCTACATAATAATTTTAAAAAGTCAAACTTAAAAATCTTCTACAGTCGAACAAAACAATTTCTCAAAATTACAACAAAAATTAATTTGTTGCACTATTTTTCAAAATTCGAACTCAGATTTGTGGAAAATTTTGTACTTAATGTGGTTATTTAAAACAAAATTTTTTTTATTTATTGTTTAAGAGACGTGATGAATATTTTTGTATCAATAAAAAATCTTCGAGTTTGAAAAAAATCGTTAATTACTTAATCATGATTTTTTTATTTTATAATAATTAGGCATTTTGATTTTTTTAAATAAGTTCATCGGTTGTGGTTTTTTTTTTTTTTAATTACCTATATTTTTATTTTTAACTACAATTGTGAAATTTTATTGCATTGTGATCAATTAATGATTTTTTATTTTAATATGACAAACTCGAAAGTTTTTCTCCTTTTGAAATATAAATATGGTTTTATTTTTACTATTTTTTTTTAATTATAATTATGTATTATATACAATGACAATTGTAATTAAAAAAATACAACGTAGGTACGACATAAGGTATAAATTGCGAAAATTCTTTTATTACCTATTTAATTTTTAAAAATTGTTCAATTCTATTGTAGATGGTTTTTTTAATTTTCCTTTTTAAGAATAAATGTTAAATTTCAGTTTTGTATTTAATCAAAATAGAAAAACTAATTTTAATAATTAAATTACTTAATTTGTGATTTTCATACAAGTACCTACCTAGGTAATGATTAAAGTAATTCAAATGAGATCTACCCTGTATTTCTTTAACAAAAAAAAATATTTGATATTGCAAATTGCGAAATAAATTATACACACATTAAATTTTTTTTTGCATGTAATTATTTATCAACACATTCAAATAAAACTCAAAATTCAAAGAATTGTGTGAGAAACAGCTGGAAAAGTCTCGATTGTGCCTCGAACAATCTAGAACTTCGGGCCCAACGTATATAAACGAGCACGCCCGAAGCACCGTCAGTCAGTTGAAAACTGTAAGGCGTGTAACCAACGTGCTTAAGCGTACACAAAGCGAATTTTCAAAACGATTTTTGTCAAGTGCAAATAAATAATTCGTTCGTTGCCGCAAAAAAATGTCTCTATTAATGTGGGATCCATTCCGACCATCTCGCGTCCTAGACCAACAATTTGGTCTTGGATTAGATCCTGAAGATCTACTAGCGCCCTTCGAAAGAAGTCTGCTGAGATGTCCTGCTGGTTATCTAAGGCAATGGAGGACACCGACATCTGCAAGAGATACCGGATCGGTGGTAACTGCTGACAAAGATAAATTCCAAGTAAATTTGGACGTGCAGCATTTCAAACCAGAAGAAATCAAGGTGACAGCTTCTGGGAACACCCTGACCATCGAGGGTAAGCATGAAGAGAAGCAAGACGAACATGGCTACATCTCGAGGCATTTCGTGAGGAGATACGTACTACCAGAAGGGCACGATATGAACCAGGTGCAGTCCAGCTTGTCCTCTGATGGAGTTTTGAGCATCACTGCACCGAAGAGATCCTTGGAGGGTAAAGAAGAAAAAAGCATTCCAATTCAGCAAACTGGACAACCCAGCAAACCCATTGAGAATAAGGAGAAAAAGTGAAAAGTAAATACGTAAATTTTTGAAGACTGAGTTTCTAGTTTATAATAATTAATTTCTCAGGTTTTGTGATTACTCACTAATTTGTATTAATTTGTTACCTATCTTTAAATTTAGTTTTAGTATGTACACAGTAATTTAAGGTTTTTTCCACTGTTAGTTTGTTTTTTTGTCAATTTCAAATTATTAGTTTTCTTGTAAGTTGCAGAAATGTTTTGTAGAAAAGAGGTAATAATAAAGAATCAATATAGAAATTAAATTCGACTTATTTTTAGTATGTATTAGTATAAAACTTAATTGTAAGCCAGAGAAAAAAAAGTTCGGAACATTCTAGATCATACTCAAAAGGTCTGGAACATTCTAGATCCTAATCGAAAAGTCTAGAACATTTTTTAATCATTTTCAAAAAGTGGAACATTTTTAGATCATTTTCAAAGTCTGGAACATGTTATGAATCAGTATTGGTAGTCTGGAACATTCTAGATCGTTATCGAATAGTTTGAAACATTTTTAAATTAATATTGAAATGTCTTGAACTTTTTTCGATCATTTTGGAAAAGTCCAGAACATTCTAGATCATTTTCGAAAAGTCTGGAACATGTATGAATCAATTTGTGAAAGTCTGGAAGATTCTAGATCATTCTCGAAAAGTCCAGAACATTCTAGATCATTTTCGGAAAGTCTTGGTCAGTTTTGGAAAGTCTGGAACATTCTGCACCATTATCGAGAAGTCTGGAACATTCTAGAACGTTCTGGAAAATTCTATACACAACTGTTGCTCTCTGATTATAACTACATAAAATATCATAATTTTGAGAAACTTTTTCAATGCGCAAAGTGATAACATTCAATGAATTGTTTACTGCTTTGCAAGGCAGATGTGCAGACGATGAGAATTCACGAGAATTTTCGCGAATCGAATCCCTAGCCAGCTGACTGACTTGTCTGTCATCAACCCGGGTATATAAACCGTAGTAGCAGACGCCCTCCTCCAGTAAAGTCCATTCAACGAAAGTGCAAGTTGCTTAACAGCGTTCCATATTTTGTGACTAATCACTAATCATCTATCAGTCATCAACATGTCTCTTATGATGTTTGATCCTTTTCGCCCATCTCGTGTTATCGACCAACACTTTGGTCTTGGGCTAACACCGGACGATCTCCTCGCACCATTAACCCTACCAATCGACAGGAGCCTCTTCAGAAGCCCAGCAGGATACATGAGGCCATGGCGAACGCCATCTTCAGCTTCAGACGCTGGTTCTCTCATCCAGTTGGACAAAGACAAATTCCTTGTCAGTCTGGACGTTCAGCATTTTAAACCAGAAGAAATTAAGGTGACATCGTCTGGTCATAATATTATCATCGAAGGGAAACACGAAGAGAAACCGGATGAGCATGGGTTCATTTACAGACACTTTGTCAGGAAGTATGTTCTTCCAGACGACCATGATGTCGACCAAATACATTCCAGTCTGTCTTCTGATGGTGTTTTGACAATTACAGCTCCAAGAAAATCTGTTGAAGATAAGGATGAGAAACCCATTCCGATTCAGCAAACTGGACAACCAAGTCGACCCATTGAAGCCAAAAAGGAGACACCAAAGAAGTGAATTTGATACATAATTATTTATTTATATGTGTAAAAAAACGTAATCAATTTTTTTGTATGTACGTACAGTTGCTGTTTCTGCACGAAAATTTAAATAAAATAAATATTATTAGTGACAATTTATGTGTTTTTTTTATGATGCAATAGAAAAATATTAAATTCAAAATACAATTGGTACAAATTTTACAGACAAAATAAAAATTTTCAAAAATAAATTCATACATAAGTAGGTATGCATTTTTAGATGTTGTCAAGCACAAAATTACACTTTGTATGATTTGAAATTAAAAATTTTATTATCAGTCAGTCCATAAATAACTATCAACATACATATTTACACGTGTACGTATGTACTTATGGTTTTTAAATCATAAAAATAATAATATTTTTGTTTGCAGCAGTATTCTTTGATTAGATTAAAAAGTATTAATAACAGAATTTTTTTTGTATACAGCGTGACTACCTATTTAGGTTGCAAGTCAAACAGCATACAGGGTAGGACAATTTCATCTTTGTTGCAATGATATTAAACACGATTTTAAAATTTCGCAAAAATTCTTTTTGACAAGGTAAGACTTTAGTAGTGATGGTATACATATTAAGAAACTCATTTAAACTGCAAAATTTTTATTTGGAAATAAGTATTTTTCCCAAAAATTTTTTTTCTTAGGCCATGTTCTGATATTTAGACACTAGGTACTTTGAATTCTCAACAACTTTTCTTAATAAAATTTTTGCTGAATTTTCTGAAATAAGGGTACTTTAGTCGTATACAATTTTTATATTTTAAGTCCTACTCTGAATGTACTTAGGTACCAACTTTCTGAAATATTTGTATTTTGTTGTGCAATTAATTAAAAAAATTTCCATATGTTGCACCCTAAAATGGTCACACTACTTATAAGTATAGGAATACACAATTATCTTAAAAATTTTTACTTGTTCTAAAATACCCTAAATATTAATCATGCTGTTTTTATTATGGCTTGTTTGTTTGTCTACAATTTTATATTTGCCTATCTACTTATCTAATCAGTAATCATCCTGCATAGCTCATTAACTCATGTACACATGTATATAATTAGCAAATAGAGTATTTTTTATAGCAGTCTTATCTATTATTAGCACTTGTTATTATTTACAATACAATGAAAAATGAATTGTTCAGTGTTGTTTTTAACAGACTATTGATTGACCTTCACCACGTGCCGTTTTCGCAACGACCTTGTCTGCGGTTAAGGTCATGTGTATTGATTTCGCTTTCGTTTTCAACTGGAATTCGTGAGGAGTTTCCATTAGCTACACTGTTCATCAGCTCTTATCACTTTAACTTCCGTTAGAAAGCATAATATTTATTAAGTATTTGATAGATACGAATTTCTGGTTTAAATTACCCAAGTACTTTTGGTAGGAAAAGTTTTAATATTTCGAGTCTCGAGTATTTTTTTTAATTTCAAATTTAAATTTTTTAAATTCAAATGAAAGCTATTTTTATTCAATCTTCATTATACATACATACAGATATAGGTACCAGTTAACAGTTCATCGGATTTAGCCATGGTACACTCGTAAAAAAAAATAGGGGGATGTTTAGGGTTTTTAACTTTTTTCGTAATTTTTAGAATTAACTAATAATTTATTAGTAGGCATCTTTTAATATTAGGTGGATAAGTAGTAGCATTTTTTTCGAAATGGTTTAAAAATCTTTTAATATATTTTTGGTAATTGTGCACTTTGTAAAGTTCGTCATACTGAACGAGAATATACAGGGTGGTCCAAATTTGGTGGCCTATTAAACGTTTGTGGAAAACTAACAGGAGGAAAATTTTGAAAAAAATCGTGTTGTACATACGACACATAGTCTATATTTATAAAACATTTTCAATTCTATAGCACTTCCGGTTATAACGGTATATTTTTTACGACGAATTCGACTAAAACGTTGAATTTTAATGTAAGTTTGATAACCAACTTGTACGCGTAGGATTAACAGTTTTTGAGATAATTTAATTTATAAATAAGAAAATTCTCTTTCGCAATCCAAAAAATAAAAAACTTATGATTTTTTTTATTGTTATGTGGTTGAAGGTGTGGACCTGTACATTTCCGCAACACACAAGGGACATAATTCGATGAATCTATTCCAGAAGCGCCCTACACTTTTTCTGTACTTGAATACGTGCCAGTTGGCTCATCTGCAAAACCAATGTTTAATTATATCAAACTATGTAGGTACACTTATTTATAAACATTTCCCAAAATCCACACATATATAAAGAGTTTAGCACATATCCCACTGTAATAATAAAAATCCTGAAAAACTGACTGAACATCTTTTGGTCCTTGTCTTAAACATTTTTGGTGTAGTTACGTGTACAAGTGCAACACTTTTTTGAAAACATGTCATTGTATTACTTGGACCCATATCGATCTTCGCGAGTTTACAATCGTGGTTTCGGACTTGACCCTGAGGACATATTGGGGTTGGCAGCACCTTTCCAAAGAAGCCTTTATCTAAACCCTTGGCAAGCACCAACTCGAGAAGCAGCTGGTCCAGTACTACCGGACAAAGACAGTTTCCAAGTCAGTGTTGATGTCCAGCACTTCAAACCGGACGAAATAAGCGTGAAAACTTCAGGAAACACGGTGGTCATCGAAGGAAAACACGAAGAAAAACCAGACGAACATGGATTCATCTTCAGACATTTTGTGAGGAAATACGAAATTCCAAGTGATCACGATTTGAATCAAGTGCAGTCCACGTTATCGTCTGACGGGGTTTTGACCATTAGTGCCCCCAAGAAGGCTGCAGGCGGTCAAGGAGTCACCTCTATTCCGATTACACAAACTGGACAACCCAGTAAACCGTTAGTTGAAAGCAGAAGGGAAGAAGTCACTCAACCATCAGTTGTTAGTCAAAAAGAAAATATTCCTGAACAAAAGAAACAGGAAGTTGTGCCAAATCAACCCTCTCAAGTCCAAGGAGAAAGGATTATACCAATTGCACAAGAACCTAATACTCCAACTGAAAATGTTCCCAGTGAACCCCAGTAAGACAGAAATCAAGAATATTAAACTAATTAATTTTTTTGTTAATTATACATCTCTAATTTAATTATGTATGAAAATGGTGATCTGTGATTTTTTTAAATTCAGTTCTTGACATTGATTTTGTAAACATTTACCAGTGGCGTAACTACCATAATATTTTTAACAGTTCCTAAAATTCTGTTTTTTTCAACTGATCCTATGCAGGACCGCATTCAGTATCTGTATTTTTTCTACAACAACGCAAAACATCTTGGAACCTTTTTGAACATTCTAAATTACTTTCGAAAATTTTGGAATATTTTGGAACGTTCTACAACATCTAAGAGCATTTCTTAGAACATTCTAAATCATTCTTGAAAAATCTGGAACATTCTAGACCAGTCTGAGTCATTCTCGAATATTTTAAATAATTGCAAAACAATCTAGAACATTCTGGGTCATTAATAAAAATTTCCAGATGATCCTGGAATGTTATAGAACATTTTCGAGCATTTTTATATATTCTGGAACATTCTAAATTAATCTTAAATATTCTACATCTTTCTCGAAAAATTATAACAATTCTGAGACATTTCAGAACATTTTTCGAACAATTTGGAATATTTTGGAACGTTCTAGATCGTCCTCGGTCATTCTAAACCATTTTTAAAGACCTGAAACTTTCTACCACGTCTAAGGGCATTTTTTAGAACATTTTAAGTCATTCTCGAAAAATCTGGATAATTCTGAATCATTTTAAGTCATTCTCGAACATTTTAAATCAATCTAAAACAATCTAGAATATTCTAGATCATCAATAAAAATTTCAGAACATCCTCGAATGTTCTAGAATATTTTCGAGCATTTTTATATATTCTGGAACATTCTAGATTAATCTTAAATGCTCTACACATCTTTCTCGAAAAATTATAACATTTCAGAACATTCCTCGTACAATTTGGAATACTTTGGAACGTTCTAGATCATCCTCGGTCATTCTAAACCATTTTAAAAAACCTGGAACTTTCTACCACATCTAAGGGCATTTTTTAGAACATTTTAAGTCATTTTCGAACATTTTAAATCAATCTAAAACAATCTAGAACATTCTAGATCAACAATAAAAATTTCAGAACATCCTGGAATGTTCTAGAATATTTTCGAGCATTTTTATATATTCTGGAACATTCCAGATTAATCTTAAATGCTCTACACACCTTTCTCGAAAAAATTGTAACAATTTTAAGACATTTCGGAACATTCTCGAACAATTTTTAAAACATGGTTTAGGAAAAACATTCAAAAAAAAATTCTAGTTACGCCACTGACACCTACATACGTTTTTGTGTTAAATACTTTTTGTTTTTATTTAAATAAAAATTACGTATATTAATTTGGTTTGTCATAACTACATTTCCGATTTAAATAGACACTGATGTGCCTATATGGCAGTCATTTTCAAAAATAGTTAATACCTTCCCACCTGTACACATACCATAAATGGGAATGAGCTACAAGAGTTTCATTACCAATTTTGTACATACTTATTGAATTAATAATATGCAAATTATTGGAATTATTCGAGGTCAATTATGATTTGTATTTCTATAACTGGAAAATGAACGACTTTTCAAAAATCGGAATCCTCTACAATTTTTTATTTTATGAACATTCGAGAATGTTTTAAAAAAAAATATGAATTTTGTGATCGAGAGGATTTAATTATTTTTCCAGACATTGTCTGATTGATCTATTATGAAATGACAATGAATCACCAAGTTTGTAAACAAAGCATGAACTTGAACCTAGTACAGACCCCTAGAAGTGCCCCTTGCGCCTCCATTCTGATCAATAAGGATTGCAGTAGGCGCGCGACGTATCTGGAATATTCTCGTTGTTCTCGCCAAAACATATAAAAGCCAGCAGTCCACGAGCGTCTCTCCAGTCCGTAATAATTGTTCAAAGCGTTGAGATAAGCGAGTGATAAGTGTAAACAATAATTAAAATGGCCCTGTTACCATGGGATTCTTCCTGGACATCGAGACCACTCGACCCATACTTTGGTATTCGTTTGGATGACGAAGACCTGTTGGCTCCGCTAACACTGGCACCATGGGAGAAAAGATTGAGGAGACCGTTCGGATTCCACAACAGCCACTTTCCTCTACACAGAGACGCTGGATCCACCATTAAAGAGGACAAAGACAAATTCCAGGTGAATGTCGACGTCCAACACTTCATGCCTGAAGAAATTAAAGTTACCTCGTCTGGGAACACACTAACCATCGAAGCAAAACACGAAGAAAAACCTGACGAACATGGGTACATTGCAAGGCACTTTTTGAGGAGATATGAGCTCCCTGATGACCACGATTTGAGCCAAATGCAGTCACATTTGTCTTCTGATGGTATTTTGAGTGTTACTGCACCCAAGATAGCAAGTGATGGCAATGTCGCCAGGGCTATACCAATTCAACACACGGGAAAACCAAAAAGGTCAATAAGGTTTAATTGAATTGAGTTGTGGAATCGTTCGCTAATAATTAATGTTAAAAATTTTTTTTTGCATAATTCGTAGATGTATTCGTGTTATGTATGTGTTTGTACACTAGAAAGATAATTTAGAAAGATATTTATTTTATACTCTTAAAAATAGTTTTCAAGCAATATAATTTATTAAAAATAAATTTTATATACCTACTCTTATTTATAAAGTACCAAAAAAAATTATCACGAATAATAATAATAATGTAGTTTTATTTATAACACCAAAAATGAATTAAACATCAGCTACAGCCAGTAAACAACTAACACTGGAAGAAAACAAGTTTTTCGTACCAAAAACTAAAATTTATTAATTTTCTTCTATAAGAAAAATTCCTAAATTTTTAAATTTTTATTGTTTAAAAAATATGACTGTAAATATTTTATGTTATTGCTATAAATTGCAATAAAATTCTTTTGAAAAAAGAAAAAATTAAATGTCAATTATTTAATTATATTTTTGCGAAAGTACATACTGATTAAAACTTTAAACAATCTTTCCCAGAAGGGTTGTAATGTAAATACTCAACACAGTCAAACCAATAATTCCTAATGTCAGATAGTTTTTCGTCTTGGGCATTGGATTTTTGAAATTACGAGGTGGTTTTACTATTTTCGGTCTTAATTCTTCGTCTTCTTTATTTTTTTGAAGGGGGTTCTCTTTCAGATTATGTGTACTCCTTTGATTCATTTTTTATTTAGATTACCATTACATTTACAGCTTAAAATTATAAATAACACTAAATAAATTATTAATGTAATTATATTTAAGCTACTGTCACTCAGTTTCAGTTATGATATGCCAAAAAGACAAGGAAATCTAGATAATTTCATATATTTTTACGTTTCGTTACTGTGTCGTTTGGGTTGCAGAAGTACATGCAACTTAAATCAGTTTATTTTCGGCGTGGAATTTGGGTTGCATAAGTAATGCGATCAGTTCATAGACATAGAGAATGGCGTGAGCGTCCCCTATCCAGCTGTAAAGTAGATACGAGCAGAAAAGTGCGAGAGAGACAAAGCGATCGTGCGGCCAGTAGTTGTCTTTTTCTATAATCTTGCAGGTATTGGCCGCACGACCGCTTTCTATCTTCCTACAGAGTGGCCAATTTCTATGCCTGTTTCAGTCATCGAGACAATTAACATAAAGTAGGCAAGACAATGAAAAAAGCGATGTACCATTAGAAAGAGACAGAATATAAAAGTATCGTGTCTATCTCTTTTCATTTCAAGCATGCATTGTATTTTATTGGACACTCTATTTATATTATCTCTATGGTTTCAGTTGCATACGTATAGGCAGCTCGTTTTTCTTAGATGTTTTTCGTTTTGTAATTTGAGTTGCATATACTGCTGACTGTTCTTATTTGAAAATAGTTTTTTTAATTTCGTTAATTATATACGATACAACAAAATTTTTAGAAGAAACACTTAAATTCATACGAGAGCTATGTACAGCTTCTCTTAAAATTCCAGAAACAGGGAAATGAATTTAAAATAATTAAAAACTGAAGGATTAACAATAAAATATCATTAAAATATTATTGCTGTATTTCACAATTATTGAAACACGATCACAATAGTTACAAAATTTTATTTAATTAATAAATCCATAATAATTATTTCGCCATACAATGGCTTCTTCAGGTGGAAGAATGCATTTGTAATGTATTTCACGTAAACATTCACAAAATTAAATGAGTTGAAACATTAAATATACATTATCAATCTAATTGTAAATTTATTTATGGAAAATTAACAAAATTACATGTTTTTCAAAAATAAAACTCACCCGTAAATTTCCACGTTAATTTCAATCGAGTGAAAGCGGAAACAATTAAAGTTTCAAAAATTACATGTTGAATTTTAAAAGATTTAGTCACTTATTTAGTTATTAATAATTGTAATAATAAACATTTATTCTAATTATTATTTTGCTGTTATTCTTGAAACAAGAAAACAAGAATAATTAACAATAAAAACGCGTACTCACTGTGGGCGGACGGGACGGCACAAATAAGAACATAAACAATTGTTTACATGAATATTGTACCTTTTAAAATTTATTACAGTAATAGAAACAAGGTAAATTTTCATTATTCTGGTGTAGTCGTATTATTTTTTATTAAGAGCAAGGCTGATAGGTAACTGACATGCAGATACAAAGAAACATACATGAAGAAGTGACCTTTGACCCTACACTTCGTTCCGCTATAAACAAAATTATATATGTATCCATTTATGTTATTTACTTCGACTGAATCATACCTACCATTAATTTGTACAAATCGCAGATATCATATACGGGGTTATTTTTTTATGGTACTGATGGTCAGGAGGGTGAAGAGACTCTACAAAACCTGTAGTTTTAATCGACGTTACATCCCCTTTATTATCCCGATTTTGCGCCTAACGATTTTTATTTACCGGACATAAAATAATAATTGTGATTGAAATAACAATATTATTGGTCATCGGGAAAATTACTTAATACTTAAGTAGAGGTAATTAATTTTTGAAAAGAAAGAAAGTGATTTTAAATTACTTTTTACTTTGTTCAGTACCTACTTTGGAATCTCATTGAACGATTTTATTTTTTTTCCGTTCATTAAAAAATTTGTAATTAAAGTACAATTTTTTAAGTGACCAAATTTTAGTAGTTTGCCGACGTTATTGTTCATTAATTTTATGATATTATCAAAATTTTTTGGTTTTCACATACACAAGTCATGGACTTTCCAAGGTCCCCAACCTTTCTCACTACTTGTTGCTTAATAAATAAAAAAAATTAATTTACACTTTATTGAGCATCTATAAAAACTTATCAAATTGTTACGATCTATCATGTTGGTCACACTTTTTTTACATACAGGGTGATTCATAAATAATCGTAATATTTTGGTGTCTAGTATCTCCAGTTTAGTTTGCCCATATGAATCACTCTGTATATGCTAAAGTTCATTTCTATTGTATACAGGGTGGTTCAAATTCAGTGACCAATTAGGCTTTTATTGAAAACTGAAGGGAGGAAATTTTTGAAAAAAATCATGTACTTACGATACATGGTCTATATTTTTAAAATATTTTCAATTTTGTAGCACTTCCGGTTGTACCGGAAGTTACCAACTTTGTTATTTTAAATAGAATGGTATATTTTTTACGACGAATTCGAATAAAACGTTAAATTCTAAGGTAAATTTGATAACCAACTTGTACGTCCAGGATGAACAGTTTTTGTGATAATTTAATTTATAGAAAATAATATCACTTTCGTAACCAAAGACTAAAAAAATCACAACTTTTCGAAAAAGTGACTTAGAGTACTGAAATTTTTACCAGTTGTAGTAGAAATTTCACACTAACGTCCTGCCAAAACTAAGACTCATAATTTATACAGGGCGTTCATAAAAAAATCCAAAGCTTAAAAATTTTAAACACGACGAATTTTAAATTTTTAAACTTTGGATTTTTTTATGAACGCCCTGTACAAAATATGAGACTGAGTTTTGGCAGCATGTTAGTCCTAAACCCCTAGTACAACTGATAAAAATTTCAGTACTCTAGGTCACTTATTGGAAAAGTTATGATTTTTTATTTTTTGGATTGCGAAAGAGAATTATTTTTCTATAAATTAAATTATCTCAAAAACTGTTCATCTTAGGCGTACAAGTTGGTTATCAAACTTACCTTAAAATTTAACGTGTTATTCGAATTCGTAGTAAAAAATATACCATTCCATTTAAAATAACAAAGTTGATATCAACTTCCGGTATAAACGGAAGAACTACAAATCTGCAAATATTTTAAAAATATAGACCATGTGTCGTAAATACAACACGATTTTTTTCAAAATATTCCTCTCAGTAGTTTTCCATAAACGCCTAACAGCAAATCCATAACCATTTCTTTTCATCCCACAGAGTCGTTGACTTTATGTAAACAACTTTGGTTTCTGCAGGGTGAACATTTGGGTAGGAACTTTACCATAATAGTTATAACCGAAATGGTACATGGTACATGGTACCTTGCTCATTTGCATGCGTAGAAAATTTCCACTCTCAGGAGTCAGGAAATGACTGCACATCTGTTATATGTAATAAATTTACGATTTATCAGTTAGAAGGTAGTTAATGGTTTTGACCTCGAGGCTTCTTCTGAGGTTCTTCTATCTTCAGCGAGGTAGAAGTGATTGAACTGATACATAATTTAGGAGCGAGTTCGCGTTCCTTATCGAATTAACTTTTTAGAATTAGTAATTATTCACTTTATCACCCCGTGGAGACTTTTTTTTTATTACTGTAGAGAAGGTTGACCCAAAGATATTCCAGTTAGAATTAGCCATAAGGCCGTAACACCCCTTTAAAAAAATTTAAGGGATAAAACTTTTTTAAGGTACCTATATCTTCTGTGGGTTGTATTTTTATTATGCATCTAGAATTTTCTACATATAGACTATTTCGTCGACAAAATCTTGAATCCAATTCTCCACCACGTACACGTTTCAGGTTCAACGTTTGCCTTTTAAAGGTTACTTTTATATTTCGTGTCATAGTTGTGCGTGTGATAATGACCTGAACGATTACATAATTTTTGCAAATTATTTCAACTAGGCTTCTTGTATTTATATGTTTAGGGTTAATGTATTCGCTTGTGAAATTATACAAATTTATAGGTAAGTAACTGTTTATAAACTTGACCGCAGAAGGTCACCTGGTGAATTCGTCCTACTTCGTGCCGTTTTTACGCGTATCTGCTTAACGAAATTCACGTTGAGTCACACACATTCACAAATGTGACCCCAACGGAGATCAAGTTCAAACGAAATAATTTCACTTTCTCGATTATTTTATAAAGTTGATGATAGTAAAAGTAAAGTAGGTAATAAAATTGTCGTCCATTGGCACATAGATTAAAAAAGATACGGAAGTAACGTAACAAAGAATCTTAAAACCGCCCCACACCCCGCAGTATATAGAAAAGGTCCCTGATTGCCTTTCCCATTCTCGGTACATTTTGTTTATAATTATTATCACTTGGTTAGTGTATTAAAAAAGTACTAAAACAAGTCTTTATTGTAGTTTTTTTTTACAATTTGGTGCTAATTGCGGTTTCTTTTTCTATTTTTGGTTTTATCTTTATTAAATTAGAAACATTTCATAGTTCATTAATTATTAAAGTTGTAAAATGATTAATAAGGGATAATTAAATAACAACATTTTATTGTCAATAAAAATGTTATTGATCCAATTTTTTACGTCATAAAAGTAACTAGGCAGAACATTATTTAATTAATAATGTATTTGTGGCCTTATTTTTAATTGTTGTATGCATAATAGATAGGTGTAATTATTATTAAAAGGAGTTTCGTTCTCTTATAAGAGATTTTCATGAAAAATATTTTAACATAAACTTAAACAAATGTTAAAAATACCATTTTATTGGATAGTTTGATGGTAAACGCATGAGTTGGCAACGTCGTTGTCCCCTCCGCCCAGGCGGTCTTGTTCTCTCCCACCCGGCCTGTCTGTGTGTGTTTCTCCTTTCCGCCTGCAATATTTCTTCACCTCTCGCTCTGCCTTACTTGCACCTTCTTTCCTGGCTGTCTCGTTCACTTCCGCCCGGTCTGTCTTGCTCCCACTCTCCCTGCCTCTCTCACTACCTCAAAGACTGGATGCATCGCTGTCCAACCTCCTCCCACTCTAGCTTAGCTGTCTCGCTCCTTCTCGTCTTAAAATTATTGCTCCCTCCAGTCTATTCTGTCTCGCCTACTCCGACCCTTATTTTGACGCAAAGGAAGTATAAACTTGTTGATAAGGAAATTTTATTAAAAAATTAGATTTTTATGAAAAATGTTTTAGTATAAACTTGAAGAAATGTTAAAAATACCATTTTATTCGATAGTTTGATAATACACGTATGAGTTGGCAACGTCGTTGTCTTGTTCCCTCCCACCAGGTCTGTCTCGCTCCCTCCAGCCCTACTTGTATTTCTCCTTCCCGTTTACAATATTTCTTCGCTTCTCGCTCTACCTTACTCGCAACTTTCTGTCCTGGCTGTCTCGTTCCCTCCCACCCGGTCTGTCTTCCTCCCACCCTCCCTGCCTGTCTCACTCCCTCAAAGACTGGTTGAATCACTGTCTAACCTCCTCCCACCCTAGCTGTCTCGTTCTTTCTGTTCTTAAAACTCTTGCTCCCTCAGTTTTTTTCGGTCTCGCCTCCTCCCGCCCTTGAATTAAAGTTTTAAAACGAGATGAATCTCTGTAGACTTTTTATTATTTTTTCTGCTTTTCCTTTTGATATAGTCAACAATATTTTTAATTGGGCCTACGAATAACAACAAATGTATATTTTTGTATAAGTAAGAACTTTTTGACGAGGAAATTTTATTTATTTTTATTTTTAAAATTACGTTCAACGGAGACAAAATAAAAACCATTTAATTTTTTTAATTTTATAACAATGGCCATACGTGTCCAAAAAAGGGGGACACCATTGAGTGTTTAGCATGTACGATAACAAACCTTGAACTTCTTCGCCGATTTGCAAGGATTGCGTTACAGTTTTTCGAAAAAATGATAACAAACATCAAAAGTCATGTGTGCCTGCGGCGATCGCTCTAGCGGACACTTGTTTTCAAACTTGCGGACTCGCTCGTTGCACGCAACCTTCGCATATCGGGATTAGAGCACGTAGAATGTATATAAGCGACTCGAACAATAACCCGAACTATTTTCCTTAGTCTTAGTCTCCAGGGTAGACGCGTCAATTACGGTCGATTGATTAGAAAAAAGGTAAAGTGATTGTGAAAAAATCGAAATTTTGTGAACAGTTTAGTATGAGACTCGTGAGAGATTGTTTGTTGTTGTGCATCTCCCTTGTGTTGAGCTTGGTAGGGGCGGTTCGGGATGCACCGGAACAGTCTGTGGTCTTTTCGCGAAATTATGATCTCACTAAAGCGCTCGAGATGCTTATTCCTGTATCCGAAAAAATACAAAACGAACAGTGCCGAAACCACAGCAGCCTTTATCTTCAGGAGTTGCGAAAATTAACCCTATGGGCTACAGAAAGTAAGTCATTTTTTTTTTAATGTTACATATATTGAATATTGTACATTATATGTATTCAACGTTTCGTCACTTGGAGGCGTCATCTTCAGGGAGATTTTCTGGGAATGTGTATTTGGTTGCAAGTCAAACAGCATACAGGGTAGGACTTGAAATGTAAAAATTGTATAAGAGTAAAGTACCAGTATTTCAGAAAATGCAACAAAGTTTTATTAAGAAAAGTTATTAGGAATCAAAAGTTATGTCTAAATACCAAAACGCGGCCCTCTAAGCAAAAAAATTTTTTGGGAAAATAATTAATTTCCAAATAAAAATTTAAAATAAATATTTTGCACTTTAAATGAGAGTTTTTTAATATGAATACTATAATTACTAATGTCTTACCTTGTTAAAAAGAATTTTTGCGAAATTTTAAAATTGTGTTTAATATCGTTGCAACAAACATGAAGTTTGTGGTTCCCTAAAAAATTAAAAATCTAAGTTAATTTTACAATAACGCTAAAATTCGAACAAAGTTATGCGACATAGATTTGATTTTGATCGAAATATGGCAGGGTTTTTGGTTAATATAAAAAAAAACATTTTTTTTTGAAATTATTAAGTATTTTCCTAAAGGAAATTTATTTTCTTAGGAAGCCATGTTTTGGCATTTAGACAAAACTTTTAATTCTCAACAATTTTTCTTAATAAAATTTTGCTAAATTTTCTGAAATAAGGGTACTTTACTCTTATACAATTTTCATATTTTAAGTCCTACCCTGTATGCTATCAATCAAACATTCAAAGTGCATCTAATATACATTTAAATTTGAATACATATTTTCTTTATACTGGTAGTAAATTAAGGGATGAATCCAGTTTATAATTTTTTTATATCTAAATCTTTTTTTTTAATTTTTTATATTTATTTTTTTTTTTTTATTACCTGCTACTTACAATTAGTAACCTTTAATATTCATAATTTGGGAATCAAGTTTTATTAGGTATTATCAAATTTCGATTAATTTTTTAATAAGTTACGTAATTATTTTTGAATACATATTTACAATTACGAATACATATTAATTAATATTTAATTTTGTATTTTTGGTTGGTGATTTTGACGAATTTATAGTTTAAATATTCATTTGAATTCCATGAATAAAATCATTACTTAAAAAAAATCGGTTGGGGTTAGATAACACTCAGGCGGATATCGACTTGGTTAGAAGTTTTTTTATACGTATAAAAAATTATTTTAAATGCAAGAGCTGATGTGCTTCAAACAGAATTTTAATTTTACCTTATTGTTAATGTTTCTTTAAATTTATAATCCAACAAAGACAATGTTAAAATGAATTACAAATTAATTTAAATTTAAAAGTTTATTCGAAATAAATGTGTTTCGAATAGATAATAATTGACAATTTTATTTTATACTTACAATTAGTGACACTATCATGAAGCAAAAATTAAAACATTCTGAATTATTTGGGAATTTTCTTTCTGTTCCTCTAGTGAGCATAGTTAGGGGATTAGGGGTAGGTATCATAAAATTTTTATTTTTATATTCAAAAAAAATATATCAAAAATTGAAACCCGGTCAACTAGCTGAATATTCACCCTAAAAAACTACCCCAGATACGCCAACTTATATTGTAAATTTACTTAAAAATTATTTAATTAATAATTTTATTTTATTTTTATTGTTATTTAATCTTATAAAAAAATTAAATTTGCAAACATACTTAATTTATTTACTTTGTATATTTCGTAGTCTTACAGAGCCGTGCTCAAAATCTGACTTAAATAGTAAATTCCTTTTTAGTTAAAAAAATATATCTTAATTAGCTACTGCGATACAAATAATTACTTAAAAATATAATTAGCGCTTTATGAACTTCCTCTTACCTTAATAACGGGTAATTTTATTATTTTGGCTGGCATTCGTATCCTGTTTTAGTATTTTAACAAAAAAATGCGTTTTAGAAACAATTAAAACAAAAAAAACATTCTCTAAACAATCATCAATTTATTAATGTGTTTTTTTTTTTCCCAGTTAAAGTTTAAATTCTTTACTTCCTGTTTAACAAACTTTGTTGTGGATTTTATAGAACAAAAAATTTTTTTTTCAGTGTTCGATGCCACAGCAAAATTCCCCAGTGGAATTCTGGTCGGTTCCACATACGATTTTGGAAATTTCGACGAATGCATTCAAGTCGAAGTTCCCCTCGAAGGAAACTCCTTCAGGGGAAAATATTGCTTGGCAACTGTCAAAATTGAACCCCCACAATGTTCCCAAACACACGGGGTTTGTCAAAGGGGATTAAACACCGATATGCCATTCAATGGATCTGCGTGGGACAAAATAATCGTAAGTACCTACTTAATTTTTTTTTTTCAAAAATTTCTTGTATTTGTCGTCAATGTGTATGTGTACCAACACGATAACGACATCATTAGTACTTGTGTTGTTGATTTATTTTAATATTGGGTGCATGTTGTATTTGTTATTTTTAGATTAGATAACGAACCGTACTAATGATGTCATTATCGCGTTGGTACACATACACATTGAAGATATTTTTGAAAATTTAGAAGCTTAAAAACATCTTTTTTTTTGTGGTAGACTATTTTTTTTTTTTAATTACTTTATTTACACTATAATTTAATTAGAATATTTAATCTTTTTCTTTTCGTGTTCACTTAACCTACAATTTAGAACTCTGCTACTTTGACCAATGTATATGGCATTTGTTATTATTAATTTTGAATGATCCAAATTGATAAAAAAAATATTGAGGTGTTTAATGCCAAATTGACTTTGATCTTACAATTATTGTAATTGGTAAAATCATAAAATCTACAACATAATTTTTTAACACATTATTTTTTACGAAATTCGTCAAAGGTAAAGTTCCTTTTTCTTGTGAAGGTAAAATGCGATATGGATTTACGCAAGGACAGTTTTGGGATTCAGTAATGGTCAAATTATGCTGGACTTTATAACATTTTCATTTTTTCAATAGTAATGGTCCAGATTAATGTAAAAAATGTTACTAACTTTACTTGTTTATTCAAAAAATAATACAAGGTTCTTTAATGGTCTTTACTTGATTCAAAAAAATTTCCATTTCATGATTTCATTCAGTACCTAACTCAAATTAAATAAATATTTTTAACGAATTTTTCTTCCTAACGTTTCGACGCCACAAGGAGTTGGCATCTTCAATTGTTTATATCATCTAATTTACGAAATTTGTTTGTGTACCAAGTTCTTTTCACATATCTGCATCTAATTGCATATTATAATTGTAATTTAATGATTTTAAAAATTCATATTTACCTATATGGCGTTATACGTGAACTTTGAAACAATAAATTAATGTAAAAATAATTTTCTATTAGTATTATGAATATAAAAATGCTCATACTTATCAAAATTTTCAGATTTTAATGTAATATTAATTTATACAGGGTGCCCTTGTAGATCTACAGACAGATGTCTTGTAAACACGGGAATCCCCGCATAACTTTCTTAAAAAAAATTGTTTTACAAAATTAAGCAAAAGATAGTAAAGTTAATTAATTTTTATATTATGTACGTATTTGTAGTTCAATTTTAAAAATTTAAAAAGTAACCAGAATTTCTGACCTCAAATTCAACAAAAAAAAAAACAGAAAATTTTACGTGAAAAAACTTGGTCATGAGAGTGAAAACCAAAAACTTTTCGAGTCATATTGGTCTCTGAGACTGTAGCACCAAAAGCTCCCAAAAATGATGTTTTTGAGCTTCTAAATATTCAAAACTGTGTTGTATTTGTCTTCAATGTGTATGTGTACCAACGCGATAATTGAAAATAAATTTTCGTAACCATTTCGGTGGCAGATCAAGTATCAGTACCTACCTCGATGATATCTATGGAAAATAATGATTTGCTCCATTAGATGTGCAACTCGTTGAACTTGTTTCTTTATAAAGTCACAACTTATTCATTAAAGTATTATAGATACAAGTCCAAGGGCGATCTATGAACCAAACTGACCATGAACCTGCAATTCTGTTATTTCGTTTTAATGACCGTTCGTAATTCGATGGTTCTATAAATTACTTTTTAATTTATTCAAAAGCATTTCCTAAACATTTCCTGTAAAGTTACATTAACATGAATCATGTTTTTTGCATCGATAGAAAATTGTCATTAATTTATTTACATTAAAAAAAAAAAAAAAACAATTATTGATTGATTGATTTTATAATTCTATAATTTTTTTCATATAGGTACATGTACATAGAAAAAAAATTATGGAATTTATGTTAATATTTCTAAGCTCCATTTGAATTAATAGGTACCTGAAATATTCCTTCTCTTCAGATCTAAAATTTTCCATTAATAAATAGGCCTAATCGTAAGCAAAAACCTGTGGATGTGGCCATGACCACAACGAATTTACTTTTTTAAAAAAATTCCACAGGAAAAGAAATGCTAATTATAATAATTGAAAAGATATTTAGTGGTCATATTAGTAAATAGAGCTTTTAAAAAATTCTGTTATCAATAATTGCATTTTCGATAGTAGAATTTTCATTAAAAAAAATAATTACCCCTTTTTTTCGCAATCTTTGTAGCAAATTTTCATTTTTATTTCTTTGTACAGCTTTTGTATTTAATTGCATCGATTCAAAATACAAATAGACGTTACTTATTTAAATAATACAAAAAAAAGGGTAGTTAGGTTCAACCCAGACAAAAATAAATAAATGGGAATTTTTAGTGCTATCACTAGTATTTTTTAAAATAAAGTGGTGAGACAGGTTTTCAAGGTTTTGTCTGCAGATTTTCTAAGTACCTACGACACTTGCATAGGTACCTACTCATAGTACTGCATCCACTTACGTTTATGTATTTTTTTTTGCATGCAAATTGTGGGTGTCTCGTCTACACTAAAAGACGCTTCTAGAATCACTAACACTGGTTCTTTTATAGTTCATTCAATCATTCACTTAAATATAAATTTTAGTGAAGGAAATTTACATTTCTGAGACATGAAGAGCTAGAGGAGTAACAAAGGACAAAGGGAAACGTAGAATTTTTTTTTTGTGTTCTTTAAACGTGCTTTGAAACTTCTACCTGTTTAACCTATGTACGATTGATTGAATCTCAAAAACTTTTTGAAATTAAAAACCCAAATTCGACGTAGATGCAGATGACCAAACATGCGATAGATTCTTTATTTACTAATTCAATTTTAAATTTATAATTAAAAAAATAATGTAGTCCAGTGTGGAGGCACAGTGGCTGGACGGTTAGCACGGTTAGCGCTACAGATTGGCAACCACTAGGTTGTGAGTTCAAATCCCGGTAGGAGCTAAACTCTTTATTAAAGAAGTTTAGATACGTGATTTGTCTGAAGAAATATGCGAGTATGTGTGATAGTAGTCGAGGAGAAAATAAGGATAAATAAAGGTAGATTTTAAAGAGATATAAGCATAGAAAGAAGATTGTTAAATATGTTGTAAAAGCAGTGGCAAAATGTATATACTCTGTTAGAGCATACACGTGAAAAATTAATAAAATAAAATGAGGTCCAGTGTACGTATGTATGTGTTTTGGATACGAGAACATAATATTTTTACAAATTCGTCTCTTGTTTTCTGTTTAAGGATAATGTATATGATTTTATTTAATTGCACTTTTGTTATATCCACATAAAATTTGACCCATGACTTGGCACCAAAATTTACAATTCACTTAAATATTTAAAAGTGTCCTGCACACGTCCAACTTTTTTTAAGGCTTTGTCTCAAGACCGTTCCAAAAGAGAAAGAAATGTGTTGCATTGGGGTTTTTGCATTCCATCATCATGCTCTGGAAAGGACCTTCAGGTTCACTTACAAGAAATAGCGGATATTTATAACGACCTGCAGGACTTCAAATTGACCATCAATGTTAACAAAAGAAACTGCCAAGTTTACGAACCCTTAAATATTAATTATTCTGATATTATTTTTTTGTAAGTGCATATATTTATTTGTGTTATCAGTTCGTAAAAATTACTAAAAAAGCATTTTTCTTCAGGACAATTGTATCAATAATAGTGGTAATTGTACTAGGATGCAGTTGTTATGAACTTGTTTTAAAATTAGAAGAATTCAAAAATTGGCGGTTATCTGGTGAGTAATATTAATACATATATTAATTGTGAAATTTCTCATTTTTATTTTTGGTTTTAATTTTTAGAATCAAAACATCAACTTGTGATGTCGTTTTCTGTGATTCAGAATGTTAAAAAAATTTTTTCGTACAAAAAACAACAAGACAAGTTGGAGTGTATTCACGGTCTAAAAGTGTATTCAATGGCTCTTATAATTATGGGACATAGAATTATGTTTTTTATTGGAGTACCTTCAGTAAACACAGACTATGCAGAAAGTGTAAGTACACTCGCCCATCGATGGCCAAACAATTTTTAATAAAATTATTTATCTTTTAGTTTTATAACAAAGTGGAAACGATGGTACTTCTTAATGGGCCCATTATAGTCGATACTTTCTTTAGTATTTCTGGCTTCTTGGCAGCTTATCTTATCCTTCAGAAAAGAGATGAAAAAAGCAAAAAGTCCAACTTTATTTTTCTTTATATTCACCGATTGATACGGTAAGTCATACAGTATTTGTTTTTTGTGTACAAGGTGTTTCAAACTGAGTGGTAAGTTAGAAATAAAAATACTTTCAACTGATGTCAAACACACAAATTATAAAAAAAATCATAACTTTCCCAAAATATGACATAGAGAGTGTTGAAATTTTTACCAGTGATAGCTGAATCTTAAAGCTAACGCTGTGACAAAATTGAACTTATTATTTTATACAGGGCGTTCAGTTTAAAAACTTCAAACACGAATAACTTGATTTTTTCAAATGGCACCTACCATATTTTATTTTTTCATTCGATTCCTTTTTTTATCCTCTTTCCATCCATATGGATAATTTCTACTGTTTTATTTGGAAAATTTTGAGTAATTTTGAAAAAACCAAGTTATTCGTATTTGAAGTTTTTAAACTTTAGAATTTTTTTCTGAACGCCCTGTATAAAATATTAAGTTCAATTTTGTCACAGCGTTAGCTTTAAGATTTAGCTATTACTGGTAAAAATTTCAACACTCTATGTCATATTTTGGGGAAGTTATGATTTTTTTTATAATTTGGGTTGCAGTAGCGATTTCTTTTTCTACAAATTTAATTATTTTGTATTTAATAAATAAATAAATAAGATATTTAACGTATAATTTTTGTAATATTTTGCAGATTAACTCCAGTTTATGGCTTAATAGTAGCTTTTTACTGCACAATATTTGTTAAGTTAGGAAACGGTCCCCTTTGGGAGGAAAGGATTGGTATCGAACAAGAAAGATGTATTGCCAGTTGGTGGGCCAATTTATTATATTTAAATAATTACGTAAACACCGATAAAATTGTAAGTACTTTTTTTACTTCTTAAAAAAACGTTTAACAATTAATTAATTAATTAATTTATTTTTTTCTTCAGTGCATGTTCCAGTCTTGGTACATCACATGCGACATGCATCTGTTCCTTCTTACCCCATTTATCGTGTGGGTTTTGAGGAAGAGTACAAAAATTGGTTTCATTCTACTCAGCTGTTTGATTTCTATGTCCATTTTAAGCACCTTCCTCACAACATTCTTTGGCAAATTAGACGGAATTCTACTTCTTTATATAAAGTAAGAGTGCATTATATTTTAATCTTTAACATTTTTTGTGACTGTTTAATTTTTGAAGCACATTAAAAGACCCCACGGTGGACCAGACGTTCAAAAACATATACATCCCGACTCATACGAGGGCCAGTCCATATCTTGTTGGTATAGCAACAGGTTACTTGCTGCACAGGATACAGAAAAGCGACTACAAACTGTCCAAAAGAGTGGTCTACGTTGGATGGTTCGTCTGCATCCTTACCATGGAAGCTATAGTTTATTCGGCTTACATATTCTACATCCCCAGCAGACCTTACGATCCCCACACTGCTGCCGTTTATTCTGCGTTTCACCACTTCTTATGGAGCATATGCATCAGTTGGTTTATCTTGGCGATTTCCACCGGACACGGAAGTAAGCACAAATTGATTTGTTTTTTGACTTTCGACTAATTGTAGCAGCAGATGAAATACTGAATTCGGGTCTAAAGGTGTTAATTCTTGCTGATGTTCCTAAAAATACATGTGATGGCGTCTAAAAAAATGTATTTAAATATTATATTAGCTCATAAAAAAATACAAAACTTATACACCAAATAAAACGATAAAATAAAGACATTTGGTTTTTCGTAGATAACTCGAAAATTATAAGTGATAACACAAATTGGAAAAAACATCCTTAAAGAGAAGGAAATTTCCAATAAAAAAGTCCTTACTCCTAAAAATCTAGCTCCATTATTAATGATTTTAATTTAATGTTGAAAAAAGGGTTTCGCATGGCCGCTACAAGATGCGCACGCTGCTTGAAATTTTTTTATGGTATTAATTACCAATTTAAAAATTTGATACCTTATTCTTTGAAATGTTAAGGAATACTCCATATTGTTTTCAAATTTTTAAATTGGTAATTAATACCATAAAAAAATTATTTACGTAAAGTGCTCACTTTTCAAGCAGCGTGCGCGTCCTGTGATGGCCTCGCGGAGCCCTATTGTCAACGTTAAATTAAGACTATTAATAATATAGACAGAGTTTCGGGAGTTAACACTTTTTTAATAGAAATTTCGTCCTCTTTAATGACGTTTTTTCCAATTTGAGTTATCACTTACAGTTTTCGAGTTATTTACGAAAAACTAAATGCTTTATTTTCTTGTTTTAATTTGTTCATAACTTTTGTAACTTTTTATGTGCTAATATAATATTTTAATACACTTTTTTCTAGACGCTATCACATGTATTTTTACGAGCTTAAGTAATAATTAACACGTTTTTGAACTTATGGACTACACTCGAGTCAGGACTTTTTAGCAGTTGTTTGTTGTAGTTTATTAAATTTCTTGGTTTTAGCATTGATTGATCCTCTTCTATCGTGGAGGCCGTTAAATTCGTTAAGTAAAATAACGTATACCGCCTTTTTGTGTCATGGAGGAATCCAGCTTTATACAGCAGCTTCCTTACGAACACCAATGACTTGTGGTGTTTTCAATTTGGTATGTACAACTTATTTACTTATTATTTTTGTAATATTAATTTTGTTTTATTTTTGTCTTTTTTACAGATCTGGTATAGTTTAGGGGACATAGCGCTAACGTTCATAGGAGCATTGGTTTTAACTACGTTTTTCGAATCGCCGGTCATCGGGCTCGAAAAGATGCTTCTAGGAGGAAGTAAAGGTAAGAAACTAATTAAATGATGAATTTTTATTAAGCCTACAAAATCAGAATATATGAGTACAAGTTGTGGTATAATGAACTCAAACAACAGTATTTGGTGTAAACATTTTTCATCTTAATTATGTAGGTAATGATTTACACTTTCTTTATTAGGTTCCAATACCAAAAAAAGGGAGACCTGGCAGAAGAATGTTGAACTAAAAATTAATACAAAAATTGCCAATGGTGACGTAACTCCCATCAGTTTCATTCATGTCAATTCCGTTTAATTAAATGATTTTTAGTTTAAATTATTCGTCGGACAACATTCCATTCATTGTGCTCATCTATTTTATAAGTAGTAACATTTGTGTTTTTTTCTTTGTTTGTTAAAAGAGTACTCATAATGAGTACGTCGTAGTTTAATTTTTTTATATAAAAATAAACGGCTTAATCAAATTTCACCATTTTTGTTTTATTTTTTAAAATAATCTTTTTCGGTTTATTTATTTGGATAAGTTAGGGTTGTTTTTTTATATTTTGTTACACAGTTACGAACAATTTTAGGCTGAAGTATAAAGATTTTTAAAGAAAGATCCATTAGAATGTAATTATTATTAAATATTAAGAGATCAGGGCTAAAGGACGTAAAAAACAATTTTTGATCTCATATTGTGCAATAATAATTTTTTAAATAATTTTTTATATCGTATTTAAAAGGTTGTTAATATTTCCAAGATCAGTTAAGTATACGAATATATGAACGCTCCCTAACTGCACAGTAGTATGTGTATCTATAGTTTGTTTGTTTCACAAGTATCTATGGAATTTATACGTCATTTACTATAGATGTCACTCGTCGTTTTTATTTTCAAAACTGTTTTATTAGATTATTAACTAAATATTGAAGATTATTTTGATCTTACAATTAGTGCCCCAATAATTTATTGCTACGCCATCGTTTTCCTGTATTTTATTCGTTCGAATCTTCTTGCTCATGGAATGTTTCGCGATTAATTAAGGTAAGAATACATGCATTAATTAAATTGTTACTTCCTAAATAGAAAGATATTTAATATTGTGTTTTACTTATTAAATGAATTTTTTTATTTCTTTAACATAATCTAATTTTCAAATTAAGTAAACATCAGGATTGTTAACGTTCTTTTCTGTCTGTTTCTAAAAGGAAAACACTTTGTGAAGGAACTGTTGAAGCACCCGACAGTTACATCTGTTACAAAAAGATATAATTGGGCAGTGTTTATATACACCAGGAATGCACTCAACTGCAATGTGTAAGATTACTTTTAATTAAATATTGCACTTGGTGGATATAACGTTTTGATAGTCGTCCTTATGTAAATATATCAAATAGAGCATTAATATATGAGCCGTTTAGAAGCCAAAAGATACAAGTGCACATTTTTAAGTTGTCAGAAAATTATGTATAAACCTTAAAATCTTTTGCAAATCAAGATTGTTTCTTTTTTAATCATTTGCTAATTGCTGCCTCACTTTATCATTCACAAGCTATTATAATAATGGCAACTTAAATGCACATCTGTTGACTATTTTTGCAATTATTTACTGGTATTACAAAAATGTACTTGTACATATCTCATATCATAATTATATATTTCATTCACATTAAAAAAAAATCACTATTATAAAATATTTGTTCATAAGAAATCTATACAATAGTAAGAAAAAACTAGATTGATATTTATTATAACTGTTTTTGGAGTCAATTACAAAAAGAATATTATAACAGAAAAAAAAATAGCATGTAATTACATCTATAACGAAACACTTGTTTATTGTTCAGATTTATTTAATCAATTTAATTAAACTAATGTAACAAATATTCCAACAGAAACATTACTGTCTAGACACCGTAATATGTAGCGACGTCTTCATCTCCAAAACTTACAAAAAACCTTCCTGAAAGGGTTGTGAACATCGTTTTTCATCATTATTGGAAACAGTATCAACAGGCTGAATTTCTGAAAAGGAATTGACAACTCGTTTTGTACATTAGAAGTCACCACAACAGAAAGGGTAAGTGACCACTCTAATTTAAGGTATTTGGACTTTAGTAAATAAAATTAAACATAGGAAACACTTGATATTAGTTTCCTTATTTCATTTATTAAAGTCGTCGATAGCTGTTTTGATGCATTCATCATTTGCTTGAACTATACTTTTTTATTAATTTGAATCACTTCTCAGAAAAATCAGAAACTGGAGAAAACTTTGGCGGTGTTGTAGTTGAAGTTCACTTCAGTCCCTGAAGAAGATAACTTTGTTATCGAAAAGTGCTTCGGACAATTTTGATCCAAGTTTTGGCGTTGGGGTTTGAGCTATTTAGTACGTTTTGAATCACTTCTATTTACATTCAATTAAACGTTCACTGAGGGGCCACACTCTGTCTGTCTAATTTAACTGCGCCATAATCTGAACTTTTCATTCCATACACTTGATTATTTTCAAAATGTTTTGCTTGTCTTTGTTATAAATTATTAATTAACAGTCTAAGTTAATTTTGTTACGTCTATTTGTCTGATTCTTCCTTTTTTTTAACATATAATTGAGTTAATAAATAATGATTACGGTTCTTTGAAATCATATTATCAACGAGTTTCAGATTGGACCAATTATTTAACGCAAATATAATTTGAAGCTCTTGATAATAATACATTAAATTGGGTGAATGCCGCGGTGGTTGAGGTCTTTATATTTTATGTATGGAATGAAATAAAATAAGTTTTAAAGGATTTTCAGTAAAATTGTATTTAACAAGCATAATTTATGAAGTAACAATATATTTGTTTATTCGTTTCAGTATAAGCTCTAGGTAATTTAGGGATGAAATTAAATAATACTCAAAAATGGGCTCATGTGTAATGTTCTAACAAAAATCAAGATTGTCTTTATTTTTGTAGTGGCAAGTTGCGATATCTTTGGTATTGTAATATTTGCTTATGTTAACTTTTTGGTCCATTTTTGATCTTATTAAATCTTTATTAATTCGTTCCTCTTGTCCATTTATGTGGACTTCATTCACTGTTCAACCTCGTTTCCTTGCAACATTCTGTGGTTATTTAAAAGGCAGTTAATAAATTGAAATTACCATCGCATTTTTTCAGATCTACGCTGGAGAAGACTAAGAAAGACCCGTAGTTAGAAGTGACTTATACACTTCTCTTACGCCGTTTGCTCTTGTCGCTAGCTTCCTTTCAGAACGATAAGGGGGCCTTTGTTGCAAGCGAAAAGGAGGTCCTTCCAGTATGTCTTATCGAACGACATCCACCCGACACCCTCTAGTATATAAACTGTTGTAGTTAATCATATTTAGTATATTAGCTTTCAAGTAACAGACATCATACGAAGAATGTATGAAACAATTGTTTTATGCTTTTGAATTGTTTAATTTTTGTTACAATTTCTGCCTGTTTTTTCATATTTCTCTTGCAGATGATGTTAGCTTAAGATTAAAATTTAAATTAACTTTCGAAAATGCTGTTACTATTAAATTCAAAATTTATATAGTAAGTGTAATTATTGATTAGGGCTATTAGGGAAGATGTAGGGACCAAATAGGGTATGTAACGTATTAAATAAATTATTATTAACAAAATATAAGGGAAAAAGCCAAGTTTCAAGAAAAACTTGTAATTGCATTTGCAATCACAACAGTTTTTCACCATACAGTTACATTATCAGGTGGTGAATATAATAAAAATAACAATATTCATCGCCTGATGATGCCACTGTGTGGTGAAACACTTGTGATTGCGGATGCAATAAAAGTTTTTATTGAAACTTGGCTTTTTCCCCTTATATTTTGTGAATAATAATTTATATAATACATTATATATACTACATCTCCCCTAATATACTACCCTAAAAAGTTATTCCAAAAGTTAGGTGATTTGTTGTGAATAATTAAATTTTATTTCAGAAATGCACTAAATTATATGTATTCTACTAAATACTATGGATTTACTGTGTATCTAATATTTTATATTAATGTAATAAAAATAATTAATAAGAAATACGTGTTTTCTCGTGTATTATAAATAAATGTATGTATTAACATTAGAAATCGTTTTATTTTTCTATCAATTCATATAACTCCTTTAACTTATGCTCTCCTGGTACAAAAAGCTGAAATTTTAATAAAAATTGATTGTCCATTTATTTGTTGATCAGACCTCGTATTTTTCGAAAATTTAAAAATTTCGATATTTGTATCAGGAGAGCATAAGTTGTTTGGGAAATATGTCAAATTATTTGTTGATCAGACCTCGTATAAAATCCACTTATGCTCTCCTAATACAAATTTCGGAATTTTTGAACTTTCGAAAAATACGAGGTCTAATCAACAAATAATTTGACATATTTCCCAAACAACTTATGCTCTCCTAATACATGAATTCGAAATTTTTAAATTTTTCGAATATATACGAGGTCTAATCAACAAATAATTTGACATATTTCCCAATCAACTTATGCTCTCCTGATACATGGATTCGAAATTTATAAATTTCTCAATAAATACGAGGTCTGATCGACAAATAATTTGACATAAAAATATCAAATATTCTAATAATTTAGGTCGGTTTACATAGGATTAAATGAAAGAATTATTGAACAATAATTTATTTATTAAAATTATTTTTTACAAACTACATCAGATTTTACAATTTTATATTAAAATCTATAACTAAAACTACAGATAAAAAACTACAAGTAAATAGTATGTATAAACACAGTATTTTATAAACAAAATACAAAGGAACTTTTACAAATTGTTATATTAATATATAATTAATTAATTGATGTTAAATAAATTAAATATAGTAAAAGATTAAAATTAGTAAAACCACAATTTAAATGTTTCAGAATAATTTGTATTATTTAATTCAATTTATATAATTTATTTATAGCTATATTTAAGTCCTAGAGACTACGAAGGCGTAGAAGGGACAATTATTACTTTTTTATTATTAACTTAAATTCCCTATTTAATTCTGTTAGCGAACACGAAATTAATTCTCTGCGAATTAATACGGAATTAATCGGATTAATTCCGTGTTAATTAACACTAAATTAATTGTGGACCGGTACTAGCGAATAAAAAAATTATAAATGTCCTTTCTGGGCATTCATGTAGTGATTATTTACTCAGAAATTCATATATTTTTGTGTAAGTCTCACAATTGTAGGTGTTGTTTCTATTTTTTATAGATTTTTTAATACACAATGAAAAGAAAGATGAACGTTTGAAACTATTACAATTTTTCGAAATTAAAAAATCTATAAAAAATAAATACAATATGCATTTCTTACTAAATAGTCACTAAGACTTAATTATAGCTATCAATATATTATAAGACATTCTTAAAGATTAGTAAGAAACATAGATAATTATATCGAAACAATTAAATTATTCTGAAACATTTAAATTATGATTTTACTCATTTTAATCCTAAATTATTGTTATAAAATTTCCTATCTCTATTATGTGGCCTTCACATCTCCCCTTATAGGCACCCTCCTATCCACCTAAATTAATTTTTATTTCTAAACAGCAAATTTAAACTAACATTTTTGCCAAAAATTAATTTCGAAAGTTATAATTTTGTCAATTTTAATCTTAAGCTAACATCAATATTAATATGTTTCTAAAGTAAAAAAAGTTGTACCTTTAAGAGGAAAGACATTACGACCAAACAAAGTGATATTGTACGAAAAAATATATAAAATACATTAATGAGAATTACGATATTCAACCAACTAAAAAATAACTTTAAAAAAATGATGAAAAATCATCATTATTTCTCATTAATGTATGTATTTAAAATCACCACTGTCAGGTTTTTAAGAAATATATTTTTCCTTATGATGTGCATTACCTGAAAGCTAATATGCTAACTAAAACTAACTAAAATAGGGCCTGCAGCAAATACTAGTAGGTTGTATATGACGAGGTTGAACAGCAAATGAAGTCCACATAGACAACTTGTTCCATATAGTTTGAAATAAACTTCTTTACAGTCTCCTGCATTAATCAGTCTATAGAAATAAACAACAATAACGAATTAATCACATTGCTAAACAATAAAACAAAATGAGACATTAAAAATAGACCAAAAGGCTGACATGGTAAAATTTTGAAATGTCAAACGTATCGCTATTTACTATCGTTTATAGTGAAATAATCAAAATTTTGATTTTTGTTAAAACATCATACATGAGCCCATTTTTAAGTACTTTTTAATTTCATCCCTAAATTACCTAGAGCTTACACTAAAACGTTAAACAAATATAATGTTACTTCATAAATTATGCTTGTTAAATACAATTTTACTGAAAATCCTTTAAAACTTATTTTATTTCATTCCATACATAAAATATAAAGACCTCAACTACCGCGGCATTCACCCAATTTAATGTATTATTATCAAGAGCTTCAAATTATATTTGGGTTAAATAATATAATTGGTACAATCTGAAACTCGTCGATAATAATGATTTCAAAGAAACGGAATCATTATTTATTAACTCAATTATATGATAAAATAAAGGAAGAATCAGACAAACAGATTATGGCGCAGTTAAATTGGACAGACAGAGTATGGCCCCTCAGTGAACGTTTAATTAAATGTAAATAGAAGTGATTCAAATTAATAAAAAAGTATAGTTCAAGCAAATGATGAACGCATCAAAACAGCTATCGACGACTTTAATAAATGAAATAAGGAAACTAATATCAAGTGTTTCCTATGTTTAATTTTATTTACTAAAGTCGAAATATGTATCTTAAATAAGAGTGGTCACTTACCCTTTCTGTTGTGGTGACTTCTAATGTACAAAACGAGTTGTCAATTCGTTTTACCAGAAATTCAGCATGTTGATACTGTTTCCAATAATGATGAAAAACGATGCTCACAACCCTTTCAGAAAGGTTTTTTGTAAGTTTTGGAGATGAAGACGTCTCTACATATTACGGTGTCCAGACAGTAATGTTTCTGTTGTAATATTTGTTACATTAGTTTAATTAAATTGATTAAATAAATCTAAACAATAAACAAGTGTTTCGTTATAGATGTAATTACATGCTATTTTCTTTTCTGTTATAATATGCAGCAAATTTATATTTTCTTTTTGTAATTGACTCCAAAAACAGTTGTAATAAATATCAATATAGTTTTATAATTGTGAATGAAATATATAATTATGATATGAGATATGTACAAGTACATTTTTGTAATACCAGTAAATAATTGCAAAAATAGTCAACAGATGTGCATTTAAGTTGCCATTATTATAATAGCTTGTGAATGATAAAGTGAGGCAGCAATTAGCAAATGATTAAAAAAGAAACAATCTTGATTTGCAAAAGATTTTAAGGTTTATACATAATTTTCTGACAACTTAAAAATGTGCACTTGTATCTTTTGGCTTCTAAACGCCTCATATATTAATGTTCTATCTGAGAAATTTAGATAAAACATGAATTTCCATTAAAAATGGTATTAAAGGTAAACTTACATATTGTGGTTGTGCAGATGCCTGGTGCATCTAAAAATTGCCCAATTAAATCCTTTAGTAGCAGACGTCATTGTTCTTTATAGGCACCCCCGCAGCTCCTTCAAAGAATGCTTCTTTTTACAGAAGAACAAAATTGGCTAACATTACCAATTAACGACCACGAAGGGTTGACGTTAAAAGTTCCTATCAAAAACAGAAAAATGTAAACAATTCGAAGGTTTATTTAGTATAGAAATAAGAAAAATTATTATTTTTTTCTTTGCAAGTTAGGTTATAATTTTATATTTTAATTTCACTGTAATAAATTATGAACTATATTATTTTTTCTATTAATATAAAATAGATTAATTGTGGCATGTCACTACGTTACCTTTTAAATAACTGCAGAATGTTCCACGGTGGTGAAGAACGGTAAATGAAATCCGTAAAGAGGCGAGATTACTGATTCTAATGGAGTTGAAATTATCTTCGAAGTACGTTTTTCTTTCATTAATTATCCTGTCGAAGTGATAAATTAACAAAAGTATTGAAGAATAAAACAATAAAACAACAAAATTTACAGAAAATTAATCGTCAAACACTACAAAACACTAATAATTACACACAATAAAAATGGCGACATTCAATTATAACCATAGATAAAAAATAATGAATATACCATAGATAAAAAATAATGAATGTACCATAGATAAAAAATAATGAATGTACCATAGATAAAAAATAATGAATGTACCATAGATAAAAAATAATGAATGTACCATAGACAAAAAATATTGAATGTAACATAGATAAAAAATAATGAATGTACCATAGATAGAAAATATTGAATCCACCATAGATAAATTAAGTGCCATAGATAAAAAATGTAATTTAAATAACTTTTTGCGTTGAATATGCTATAATAAGAATATATTCTGTAAAATAAACAGAATAAATTCAGATTATAGCAATTCTAATGCAAAAAATTCACTTGAATAACAAATAAGTTGGTAATGGAAGGGCATTGTTTACGGTCGGTTACGAATACACTACACGGTTCGCTTTATAACCATTTTATAACTTTATAAGATCTATGGTTAAATTTATGTTGTGGTTATGTTCGTTGTTATTATTTATTGAATTTTTAAACGATGTAAAGTTTATTCGGTCTTTTAACAAAAAATAAACCGACATAACTTTACATGGTTTAGTTATAATTAATAAAAAAATAAATCATTGTATCACTCGCGATTACGTGCAATGCCCGAGGACACTGAAGAAGTGAAAGAAAATCTCTCAAACAAGTTTGTTTACTTAGATATTAAAATATGTGACGAAAAAGGTAATATATGGTATATTGGGTGCTTAAAAAAAAAAATTAATCAATATCTTTTAAGCCGGAAGGGTGATAATCGAGTTGTATTGCAATATCGTACCAAAAACTGCAGAAAACTTTCGCTGTTTAATCACAGGCGAAAGAGGTATGGGACAATTTGGAAAACCTCTACATTATAAAAATACGAAATTTCATCGAGGTAAGTTCATTAAAATATCGTTGTTATTAAAATTACGTAAATAATGGCACGAATGGCAACAGCTCACCTCCTTGGTGTTCTTGTAATTGTAATACTAATCTTGAGAATAATTATCACATACATTAAGTAAGGTTGAGTCTTATTTGTATTTCTAGTTGTTCCATGTTTTTTGGTACAAGGTGGAGACATCATAAATGATGATGGAACAGGAGGGGAAAGTATATACGGACCGTGTTTCGATGACGAAAACTTTCATTTAAAGGTAAAACCGCTTACTTACTTATTAAAATTTTGCGAAATAATAAATAGGAATATTTAGCACGATGAGGAGGGCATTCTGGGAATGGCAAACAGAGGAACAAATACAAACAGTTCACAATTTTACATAACAACAGTTCCTTGCAGTCATTTGGATGGCAGAAATGTAGTTTTTGGAAAAGTGGTGAGAGGACTCAATGTAATTAAAGAAATGTCGGAAGAATCAAGAAATGATGATGTCCCAGTGGAGGTATTAATATTTTAGAAAAATTATATTAAATAATTACATCATCCCCAATAAGAATCCAGTGGGACGCTTTTCTCTAGAGTCTTAGAGAAAAAATATCTCATTGAAATCGTTGCATTTATTTTTCTAACGTTTTAAGTTCCTAATAAATTTTAGCCATGTGTAATAGAAGATTGCGGCGAATTAGAAGACGGAGCGCCTTTAGACGTTTCCGAACGCGATTCTACCGAAGATACTTTTCCCGCTTGGCCTGACGACTGGGAAATTGAAACCGAAAGACAACCGGACGAATTTATTAAAGCCGCGAATATTATCAAAAACTCTGGAAATTTTTATTACAAAAACAAACTTTTTTTCGACGCCCACAGGAAATATAAAAAAGCGATAAGATACATTGAACACTTGGAAAAGAAAAAGTTATCTATTAATGAAGAAGCTCATTCGATTAAGGTAATGTCAATGTTAAACTTTGCAGCTGTAAAATTGAAGAAAGGAAAATATTTGGACGCTTTAAAAATTTGTAACAAGGTGATTAAGTTATACTTTTATAAAATAATAATAACGGACGTTTATCAAAAAAATTGTTTGTAGATTTTAAGTGGAAATCGCAATAATAAAAAGGCCTTATTTAGGAGAGCACAAGCAAAAGTGGGATTAAAAGACTACGACGACGCGTTGAACGACTTAAAAAAATTATTAAAACTGTATCCAAAGGAAACAGAAGTTATAAACGAAATGAAAAATGTTTTGAAGCTAAAAAGTAATTATTTAGTGAAGGAAAAGGTCCTTTTTACTAAAATGTTTAAGGATATGCAAAGCTAAACGGCAACTGTGAAAATGTAATTTTAATTTAATTATCGCAGCAATTTTAAAGTTTTGTAACTGAAGAATAAAATATTTATTTTATTGATGCAAAAGTGACGTCGCGCTACCTCTAATAAAATGTAGGTACAAATAAATGAATGTGTAATTGTTTAATCAAATTTTAAATGTATATGTATGTGCTATAATTGGGGATGAAGCAATTTTTGTTAACTAGAATGCTTTAATATTCAGATGCTTTTGCTGTTATTGAAAAATGTTTACAAAAAATTTTAACTATTATAAATGATAAATACTTAAAATGGCGTTTTATTTAATTTTTTACGTAAATAATTAACTGCAACTGCAAGAAACTAGTTAATATTCACGAGTTGGAATAAGGAACGAAAAAAATAAGGATAAATTTCAGTTCATAGGCTTTCATGAAGGTCAACGACTCCATCAAAGAATAAATTTCGTAGGCCCATAACAGAATTGATAAATCTAATTATCAAAAACCGATTTTTAAGAAATAGAAAATTAAATAAAAAGACTTACCCTTCTGAAAGTGAGCCTCGCGCTGAAACTGTCCAACATATTGTAATTTCGTAAAACGCACGTCTTCCATGGTTTATAATTCTAAATATGTATTCAAGGGTGTTTCGAAAAGTCTTCAAGAACCTCTAATTTTCATCCGCTTCTCATTGTCTCTTGGGATACCCTACACCTCTACACCTACACTATTTGTGAGAAATAAGCGAATAAATAAACTAAATAGACACTTGTTTTAAATAATAGTAAAACATATCACTCGTGTTGACAATTTCCACATTAGAAACGGACACAGTAATACGTTTTACTGACGATTAACGTAATTATTTAGTTATTTTCAAATCGTCGATAACTAAAGGGAAATAAGTGGTCACGTAGGGTAAGTTATCTCTAAAACGGGGCACCAAAATCGGAAAATCAAAGTTAATCGAATCGAAAAAGTGACATTAAAATGAAACCAGATTACGGATATGTAAGAAAACTTCAAAATTTCAAATGAAGTATTTGAAATTAATTACAATAAAAATAATATTAACCCACAAAACTTTTAAAGATAGAAAAAGAATTCTTTTTTATTCGTAATCTACGTTATCTCCGCTATCATTTTCATGTATTATTGGTACGATTGGGTTAACTTTTCCGACTTTGACGCCCCTTAGAGACTGTTTCCCCAAGTTTTTTGAACAAAACGTCTCATTCCCCAATGGTCATATTATTATCTATTGGATGTACTTCCGAAAAGCTTCACCTCCGATGTGAACGAAACTTCGAAAAATAAAAGCGAATCATAACTATTTTTTATTGAAATTAAAGGTTTAACAACGCTAAGATTGTATTTTTTGAAATAAAAAAAGGAAATAGTGTAGTCATATGCAGTGTGCAATAATAAATAAATGAATGACCGCGACTTATGTACAAATGACGACAATAATAATTATAATGTCTGTATTATTATTATTATATTTATTGTTAACTATGCGATTTATAATAAATACAACGATGCAAAAAGGCATTTCGTTTAGGACTTTCGCTTTTAAATTTGTGGTGATTAAGGCATAACATCTTATCGCATTATAAACATTGCACGTTTATTTAAAAAATAATAATACGTAATAAAAACTTTTTGGCTCGGTTTGGTAGTTGTCTATATGATTATGAATATTTTTAGTTTGTTGCATGTATTTTTTCAAAAAATTAGGCGAGATTGGCAGAGTAATGTCAGCGTGGAGAATAATTTTGCATTCGTTTAATAAAACATAAAGCGTATTTTTTGTAGTGCAGATAAATACCTATCTACATGAGAGAACAATAAAGAATAACGTTATTTAACATTAGTAGTATTAAGGCAGTAACTTATGTCGCTATAGTTTAATATAATTTAATTCTCCTTCAATATTGCACTAAACTATACATTTAGTTAATTTTCTACAACGAGACTCACTTGAATTTATGACTAAATAGTTAATTTCAGAAATAAACTGCTGCCTCATTGAGTAAACGTTATCCCTTTTCTAATAAATACTTAAAAGATCAATATAAAAATTGGATGAGATCATGGTTTTATTTGTATTACGTTAATAAGCATTATTATATTTAAATATTCTTTTTTACTGTACAAACGCTCAAAGTAGGTAATAATTAGCCACTCGTGAATGTTCGTTTTAGATTGTTTGCATATGACGCGAACGTTACCGAATTGTGGCGGAAATTCTTTACCGCATACGATAATGAAACGTCCTATTCTGAGTTATCATAAAGATTCATCTTTTTTGATTTTCGTAATTAAATTAATTGAAAATTAAAAGTCTACAGCAATAGAAAGTACTTTTTCAAAGACGGTCGACAGACTTTACTTTTATTAAACGTTTGGACAATCCCCCGTACATACTTAGACCCGATTATATTTCCTTTTACTTCTCAAACAAAGCCGTTTTTGCAGGGTGATCTCGTTAATCGTTTTTAAACCTATCAATCAATTTATCGTACATTAAAAACTTAAAAATATGTCAACGTCTAATTTTAGACATCACAGATTTTATTCGTACCATCGTGTGGCATACTTTTACCTTCATTAATTGCATCCTTATATTCGTTATCGCCGTCGTCGTCCTGATTATTCAACTCCTGTATTTCTCTGGGCTCCTCAAATTGAGTAGCGGTCTCATTCACATCTTTTATAACATCTTCCACCAGACTTCCGGCATATTGTTGCAGTTCTGCGTTTGTGTTGGACACGGCGGCGTTTTTGACGCGCTGATATACAGGCAGGGGCAGCGACGAAGGTCGATTTTGTTTATGGAACGGAAAATATTTTGCTGCCTCTCCCTGGAAATTGTACGGCATTTTTTAAACATAATTTACGCTAAGTTTTATGTGACTTACCTGAGGAGTATGTACAGCACTAATTTCGGTTTGAGTGGCAATTGCGTCTTTTATTTGTTGATGAATCCCCGACGTCTGGCTCAGGATGGACATAAATTTGATCATGTCTTGCATCGAACCTTGAAGTTGTTGAATCTGCCGATACAATCACTAAATAACAATTTCTTTTTTCCCAAAGTATTAAAACTTTCTTTACCTGTGATTGAAGCATGCAACACGTCTGCGCAAGGTCCCTGACTACCTCAGAATTGTTTAGTGTCACTTCGGGCGTTTGATGATTGTCTCCGGTGTTGTCGGACTGTTGAAGCGTCGAAACTTTCTTCCACAGTGCGTTTATCGCCTGCATTTGCAACATTTGAATTTTACGTTCGCTTTCTAACGCCGCTTTTGTGGATTCCATATCAGTTGTGAGTTTTCTGGGAATAAAAACGAATTTAAAAGTAGATTAACGATAAATAATAAATACTTACTCGATGTACTGTTGTGCTCTTTGAGCTTGTAAACCCTTCAGCATGTCTATTACTTTCTGGTCCTTGTTCCGAGTGTAATAGCCGCGCCAGACTTTTTGAATTTTGATGGCGGCCTTTTCGACTTTGTCCTCGTTACTGCTGCTATTACTTGTCACTTCCGGATTTTTTTGCAATCGCCTCGCTTCTTCGGCTTTCATTTGAATTGTTTGCAACTTTGACGCGCAAATTTCCGACTCGTCATCGCTACTTATTGACTTGCGCAGACACGACGGCGGTGTCTTGTTGTTAACATTCGACGACGTTTCACATTTTCTGTAATTTTTTTTTTTTTTTTGACAATTTGGTTGTCATAAATACCTCATACGAAAGTAATTTGCATTATAGATGACTTACGTTAAATTTTGAGCATTTTTCGTTTGTATGCCCTTTTTAAGTTCAGATACTTTTGTTTTACTAGTGGCAGCTCGAGACACTCGAGGGCTTTTTGTAACTGGAATGGCTTTTGACGGTGTTTTCGGGTTATTTGTGGGCGGCGATTGAGTTATTCGACTGATTAGCGGAGTTGGTCGATAATCAGGGCTCATGAGTGATTCAGGTACCGGCACTAACTTCGTTAGAGCTTGTAGGGGAGTATTAGTTAGCTCTAAAAATGTCAATTAGTTTGATTAATAATATTGAATGTAGTTCCGAATTTCTAAACGAAAAATAGGTTTTTCTTTTGAGAAAATGGCTCAAAAAGAACTTAATTATATAAAAAATTAGTGGTGCATTTCCACTAGAAATCCTTTGAGACAACATATGCCTAAAGTATTTGAATTTAATAAAGAATGTATTAAACTTACCACCTAAACATTTCTCTGTAGTTTCATTCAATTTTTCGTTACTTCTACAACTTCTGTCATTGGTCGCTGTTTTTGTTGAAATGGTATGACTAAGCATCGTTGGATCCAGACTCTGTGTCATCAACGGTGAGCTGATCAAATTACTGCTGGTAGAATAGCAACTTGAGCTCATCCTGTCTGGAGATTTTGAAATACTCGACAGCCTGGAATCTGCACAAAAAATCAACCTGATAGTTAAAATGCGACAATAAATAGAACTTTCTTACTTTGAAATCTTGGAGAATTTTTTATACCCTGAAGCTTTTTCCTAGTTGCAGGGGACGGACTGGAATTCTCACCTAAAAGTAATTAACGTAATTAAATAAATAACACGAAATATTAAAAAGTTTATCTTCTATCTGTTAGGTTTTAGTTTTGTATATTTTTTGATCAACTCACTGTTTGTTTGCTGATCTCGCAGCTGTTGCTGATGGTGTTGCGCTTTGCTAAGAATGAGCTTAAGCTTACGATCTTCTTCGGTCTCTAGAGCCTCACCTGTCAAAGGACAAACAGTTGCAAGATACTGACTTAATTCTTTCTGCTCGCCCACTCTAAAATGTCTACCCCGGCCTTGAGAATACAACCATTCTGCTCTAAGGCTATTGAGTAGAAAAAAAGTAGACTTTATTAAAAAAAAAAAGAACCAAACAACTAAGTACCAAAGAAAAAATTAACTGTAAGAATAACTGCGATTAATGAATTAATTATCGAGCAGCGTTTGAACTGATAAAATTAAGTCTGAAAAAGTAAAATATGTTTTTTGAATGCCTAATTCTACAGATAAGCTGAACTTATTATAATCAAATAAAAAAAAACTCATGCTCACTAGACAGTAAAAACTTTTTACAAACAATTAATGCAAAATATAAATTGTTTTCTTTAAAGAAACAAACTAACATTTAACTGTAAAGGACTAGATAGTATAAAAACGAGAGGCACATCTTCTTACCTTTCGATGGCATCTACAGCGTAGCCGTCAATTGTACGTACATTCATACACCAGTTTATCAAAAATGGACGGTAGTCAAAGCCTCTAATAAAATTAAGGAAAACGACATGCGTGTTGAATATAAAATTTGAACTTTAGTTACAAAAAACTTAACAAAACTATTCTAGTTTGATGGCGAATCCTTTCGCTCCACCTCCCATGCGCACAAGTATTGAAATTGACCCGCTGCGCAACCTTAAATGTCGCTAGGAACGCACTGTGTTGTTGTGACGTTGCAAAGTTCTAAATTCAGTAAAAAAGACTACAAAATATTTACAACCAATTCAAGGATACATATTGCTACCAACAAAATTGACACAGGGATTGTTGGAAATGGAGATGGATGTTAAATTTGTTAAATGCGAAAGATGCGATATTTCGTTAAGATCCCCAATATTATTCGAAGCTAATGTTAATGTTTCTAAACTAGTTGGAAGGAAGCGATCGCATTGATGTAAATGACCTATTTTATTCCCATGCAGGTACAACTCCTGAAATCTAAAGTGTTAAAAATCGAACTCAAAAACAATTATGTTCATTGTTACCTTCAAATTCTTTAAGAAGGAAAGATCTGACACATGAGTGATGCTATTTACAGAAAGATCAAGGTGCTCTAAGTTAACGTTTGTATTTAAATGTTCTATCGTCTAAAAACGAAAAGAATCATTAACTGCGAATTGGACTAATAAAATTACTACAGTCAAACGTATTCTAGAGTACAGTTTTTCCATATAACTTTTTGTACATGTCAGAATGAATAAATATTAGAAAAAGTAAAAACACAAGGCACGAATACTATAAACGTTCTAAAATTCGAGATAAAAAAATCAGAGAATGTAGTGCTAAATTTAACAATTATCAGATTATTTAACTTTAAAACTATCAAATGACGCCTAATTTCTATTTTAATAAAATCTCTAATGCTCGTAATTCCCTTGAATTTATTTACCTTAATGCTGTTTCCTGACAAACAGAGACGTTTTAAGTTGATCAATTCTTTTAGACCTTCGATTGTGAGAATTCCATTGTGAGCTAAATTTAACGTGTGTAAATAATGCAAACGACAAACACCATACATACGCAGCAACTGGTTTTTAACAGCTGATAACTGCAAAAAGTGTGTAAGACTAAGTACCTACTAAATAAAAATTTCGTGTTTAGAGCATACATTTTGGACTTTTGTAAAAGAGTCTATATTATCCAACCTTTGGAGTTCATTGTTATCGAGGATTAACGTACTAACTTGTGCCTCGTTAGTGGAAGGTTTACTGAGTTTTTTCAGCTTTTTATTTGATAAATCTAAAGTATCTAACACCTCTACAAAAACGAGGTTAGTCATTTTAATATGGAACTATTTCACGTGAAAGCAACGTAATTAATTGCTCAAGCATTGAAATAAAACTATGTCGACATTTGCTTACCCATATTTGAACATAAAAATACACGAACAAAACATTTAATTTAAAAATTGTTGTCCTAAGATGCACTTTAGTTTTGAGCTTATATTGAATATTGATATTTTACAAATCTGACATTTCTCATGACGCTTCATTGCAACCAACACAAAATATTATAAAACTAAATTTCCTACTACGTTATCTTCAAAATACATAGATTATCCGTAATTTTTATTAACATTGCTGCACTTTAATACATCAACAGATTTCTATAAATCACGAAAAAAATAATTATTAACAGCTGCAACTTCGTTAATAAATTTTAAGATTTAATATACGTTGGCAATATTTTTCCGTATAGAGTTGGTAATGTTTTATGGTTTTTTGGTTACGTTACGGTGTTTATTGTGGTTGGTTGGTGACTGACTGATGATTTGCAAATTAAAGGGTTGAGTTGAAGTCATTCGTAAAATTAAGAATAGTGACACAATCACCGTTAAAACTTCCACAATGTGATTGTTTACTTTTTAAATTGTACTATTAATAGATCGTCACTGTAACATTATCGATCTCCAGTGAAGAAGTGCTTATGACAGGTGTTTATTCTGTTTGTATTACACAAGTGTCAAAACGCGATCTCAGAATCAGCTGAGCGTCTCAAAGATCATTTTTGTAAGGGAATAGGCTTTAAAGGGCCAGTTTACTTGTTTTGTGCTGAAAATATTTTTAAATCGGCAAACTGGAGCGCCTACCAGAATATCTCCGCGATACCGTGGACTGGTTTATGGGGTGAGTTCTTAATTAGTGTTACATTTTTTTTTTAATTATATGTATGTGTATTGTAATAGCTTAATTTTCTAATACAATATGAATTTTACAGTATCAATATTTATGATTAAAATATCAAAATTTAATACGTAAAACTCCCTCTTAGTTGATTTTTTTTTTAATAGTATGTACTAAAAGTTTGAACATTGATTCTGTTTTTTTGCCTTTAGTTATCATTAAATAAATATTTAAATTAACTATCTCCAAGAAAGTGCGTTGTGTAATGTTTATTCAAGTTAATTTTTTACCCTGTTACTTGAAAATGTGGGTATAAATGGTTTATTTACTACTTGAATAAATCATAAAATCAAAAATAAACACTTAAATCTCATTACATAACTGCAGGAGACTCACCCCTCAATTTTACAATGTAGACACGTGTTTCGCCCATTTTAATTCGAAACTATTTAAACAATGCGAATATGTTTATAATTTGGGCGAAACACGTGTTCAACATTGTTTAAAACAGCTTTGCGTCAATAATTTTCGCATTCAAAGTGGGCGAAACGGTAAAACACGTGTTGGCACCGTCTAAAGTCTTAAAACATTTATTTTAAATTTTCAATGCGAAACATTGTTACCCTTTTGGCGCCAATAATTTTTAAATTCAAAGTGGGCGAAACACGTCGCATTCTTTAAATAATCTCGCATTGTTATGCCAGCATTCAAAGTGGGCAAAACACGTGTCTAGAGATGTTTAGGAATTTCGTTTTGAGTTTAAAGTTTTGATGTTTGAATCGCCTTTTGTTTTAATCTCGTCTATACGTGATTAAAAATATTTATAACATAATAAACGGCTTTCAAAGTCGAATAAAACTCAAAACATTAATAATAAAACAATACTTCTATCTACATAATATTCTATGTTCACAGTAAAAGCTGTAAATAAACGAAATTATGTAGTCCATTTCCTTTGATACTTAAATTCAGAAATACGTCTTGTTTAAACTTTATAATGTTTACAATATTTTTCAAGGTAATAAGACGACTTTGTTATTTATGTCCGTGAATAATAACATTAATAGGCAACGAATTAAATCGGTATTATAGCAAAAAAATATTAATGTTTTGCACGAACATCAAAGTCAATATTTTGGAACAAAACTAAATAAAAACACTAAAAACTCAAAATATTCAATTGCAAGATTCATTAGTGTTTTAAATTACTTAACAGCAGCTTAAAATTTTCGAATAATTTGAACGTTTTATAAGTATTTTTTTTTAAAGCTTGCAAATACTGTAATCTGTTAAAAAGATTACTTTATATTCAATTAACATTATCTGGCAAGAAGGAATGTGTTAAATGTAGTTATTCACCTTTTTGAAAAAAAAAATTTTACATTTACAGATCACATTAAAGAAATGAATCGCAAATTAGATTAAAAAATACATAATTGCAAACAATTATTTAAAATTGTTTACATTAAGGTTGAGCCATGTACCTATCATTAGTTTAATTAACTCGTTGTAAGCACTTTTCTATCCTCATTTTTTGTTTTAAGAGTTCATTAAAACTTACAACACTGAAGCAAAAAATAATTATATTACATTAAAATTATTAAATTTTTAAATATTAATGTACGTTAACTTATTTAAAAAGAACTGAAAAATTTTGTATAAGGGACTAATTTCCTGATTTAAAAATTAACTTACCCTAGAGTTGTTGCTAAAGAAATTTCTTTAATTTTATTCTTTCGTATTCCGTCATATACTTATTTAAAAATTATTATTAATATATCTGAAAAACAAGTTGTATTAAACGTTTAAAGTGCGTTAAATCTTATTACTTACTTGATTTACCCACACAATTATAGGGCTTCTCGTCACAAGGAAATTTAATTATTTAATCTTGTTACTGGTTCTTTTTCTGCAATGGTACGAATGTCAGTCATTACGAAAAAAAATTGTTTAGTAAGAAAACAGACATGTGGTTTGGAAGAGCGATAGGGAAAATTAAAACTGACGATAGTTTAGCGAGGGCTTTGCCCGTTGACGTCGAACAAACTATCACTTGCTTTTGCAGGTTCACTTTCTTTTTTTACATACATATTTCCAATTAGAATTGCTACCTGTAATTCCTATTTTTTAACAGGAAAGCAAGACGCAAAGAAAGGGAAGGCGCCGAAACTGGGACGTCAACTGACTCAAAATTATACCTAGAGGCAGCCGTTTTAGAAAGAAAATTGCCCGATATGGATATGAAGACTTTAGTAGAATTACCAGCTGGTCTAGATTACAATGAATGGCTTGCATCACACAGTAAGTAGAAATTTGTTTTGAAGATTTTTAATAAATCCCGGGTTTTATTAACATTTACTGCAATTAATATTACAGCAATGGCCCTATTTGACCATGTGAATTTAGTTTATGGGACAATAAGCGAATTTTGCACAAACACGAGTTGTCCTGATATGACTGGACCAGGCCAAAGGTTCGTTACAGTAGATTATCTTTAATAATTATTAGAATTTGCGTTCTCTACTTGCAGAACTTACCTGTGGTTCGACGAAAAAGGTAAAAAAACTAAAGTAGCCGCACCTCAGTACATAGACTACGTCATGACATTTATACAAAAAACTATTAGTGACGAAAGTATCTTTCCTACTAAATATGGTACGTAATTAATTAGTGATTAAAAATTAGAAGTAGCGAGTGAGTGACTGGCTCTCAAAAGGACGCTGTTGCCATTTGCGACTTGAATACTAGCAAATACTATATTAAAAAAACATTTTCAGCTAACGAATTTCCATCGTCGTTCGTGTCTATAGTTCGGAAGATAGTGCGACTGTTGTTCCACGTTATAGCGCACCTGTACGCCGCCCATTTCAGAGAGGTGGTGCTGTTGGGGTTGCATGCACATTTGAACTTGACATTTGCGCACTTGATGGCGCTGCATCACCGTTTCTCGCTGATTGACGTCAAAGAGACGGAGGTACTTAGGGATTTAGAAATAGCCTTGCATTTGACGGACGATAGTGGCCAAGAATCTAGTGCACTTAACGATCCAACTGACGTGGATAGCAAAGATAAGGAATCCGATAGTAAATCGCACGCCGCGGACGATAATAGTAAGTAAAGTGAAAATTTCAACGCGAAAACAATTAAAATTACAACAGAGTTACGTGGAGTTGTTCTCTGAAAAAAAATATTCTAATTTCTACAGACCAATATGTGTTTTCGTGTTGTTTTATTCAGAGAATGGCTCTATAAGTTGCTATCTATTTACTGCCAGTATTTGGACTATAGGATGTCTTCCCATCGAGGAAGTGGCCTCAATCGTTCCGTGTTTTCTTTAAAGCCGGAGAAAAGTTTCTAGGGGGCGTCAAAATCAAAAAGTGAAAGTTAAACGCCCACTAGACGTTGTTTCTTTAGGTTTTAAGGAAAAAAAACGTCCCATCGGAGTGACCTAACCTGTTGATTGAGACCATTTCCCTTTGTAATGTTGTTTATCAAACGTTTGGTATAATTCTCAGTACGAAGACGTCATTAATAAAAATCTAGATCGTGATCTCAAAAATTGGTCAAACAAAACTTGATCCAAAATGAAAATTTCGACAAGTTTTTGTCCTGAGGATTAGCCGCATTTTATTGAGCATTTTAATATTAATATTTTAACGTTAAAGTTTTCGAATTTATATTTCCGGGGTTAAATAAAAAGTAATATGGAATACCGTCCTGTTTTTCTAGGTGGTGATTCGAAGTCATAGTTTTTAAATATAGTGGAGGACAATATAGAGAAATTGAAACGAAAATATTGAGCGTTTTTTAAGATAAACACACTCATTAATTATCCTATTGTAACCAGATTCCTTTTTTAAGTTTGTTGTGATATTTATAGTATCTTCCAGTTGGAGGATGAGGGAAGAATAATAAGCGAAACCTCGTTCGTTATGCTTAACTTAACGCCGAATTTTACGAATAAAAAAATTATTAAGACATATACACATACACACACTCACGCTTAGGAGAACAATCCGTTTTTGGAAACCTATTATGTACAGTACAGCTCGAGCATGTTGTTGGATTCGTAGTCTCGCTATCTACTTTATTTTTAAAAATATTTAGCGAACTATCGTATTATTTATTGATTTTACTTTTTATTATTTAATTTATAACAATAATAAAAATATATTTTAATAATTAATTAAAGTGCGCTCCTTGCTAATGTAACTACATACATAATATCTATGTAGCTAACTGATATGTTAGATAGATTTTGGTCGTACTTATTAGGTTGTTGACTACTTTTTTCTTTTTCCTTTTTTTTAGAATTAAACGCCCGATATTACATATAAATTGGACGTTTGATCGTCTTTGCGTTGTGATCGATTATTTTTTAAATATACAATTATTATCGAAACTAATGTAATAGAGGACCTAATCTTGTTTTTTTTTTTTTCTTTTCCTTTAGTAGATTGTAAGAAGCTATTGTTATTTTTTGAGGAGTGAAATATTGACATTTATAAATTAAACGGGAAAATATTTTTATTTATTAAATAATTTTCTCCTATTTCTTTTCTGAAATCACGTCGATATACAATAATTAACTGTTTCGTTTGTTTACTTATACGCACATGAAGTCGGAAAAAAGTTAGCATATTAAATACAAACTTTTAACTAATCAAGAAATTATCGTTTACGAATTATTTTATATGACGTGGATTTCAGTCTTATGAGTTTTAAAAACTGCCTTTAATTCATGTGATTGTTTTATAATAATGCAATTTTTAAAAAACAGACACCGTTGCTTTTTTCTTCCGTGATAAATGCAAAGGGAGTTAGTTTTATGCCTAAATTTGAAGTGATTACCTACAAATAATTGTGAGTATTATGTTACACTCCCGCTGTTCTTAACACGGCAGTTTTGTGTACGTTGTAGTCAATATGGAAGTGCATATTATATTATGAAATCAAAAATTCTAACGACACCAAGCACCAAGATCTCAAACGAAACAAAAACTCGTTACAAATTTAATGAACAACTCAAAAAAATTGAACGGAAACGAACACATTGAGATCTTAATGCTATTGAATTTGTTTTTTCTGTTTTATTTTTAAACAATTGTGAGTTTTTGAATGAGAATAGTTGGAGTGCTTTGTAGATGTACCTTATAGTAAGAAAAGTTGAAACAAATATTAAAATATTTTGATATGAATTGTGATTTAGAAGTGTTTAATCACTGTACAGCGTTGATGTTCCTGTGCGAAGTAATGGATTGTACATAATGTACTGTAAATTACTTTCAGTTTTCGTTTTAAAAAAAAGCGCTATTAATATAGATGGAATTTGTTGAAAATAAAGTAAATAAATCGTTTACTGTTTGTTTTATTTAATTAATTAAGTACTCCTTCCATTTGACTACCTAATTATCTTTAAGATACTAAATAATTTAGAAAAGAGTGAAATAATGCAACTTTCAGGCTTTTCCAACGTCTTTTTTTTTTATAAATAAAGGTCGATTTTTAACGTAATTGTCATTCGAACAATGTCAAATCGACACTTACTCACAAAAAGAGGTGCCCAAGGCAATAAACGCATGCGCAAACGTATTCGTAACCTCAACAGGAAGACAAACTTTTGATGGTTACATTTACAGTATATATTTTTTTCAAATGGGATAATTGTAACAGATTTAAGTCACTATTTATTTACAAGATAAATACCGTTTCAGTTAACGTTACAATTAACCATTTATTTATCAAATTAATGTTCATTACAATTTTGGTGTAAATATGAACATTTCCTTTTTAATTACTTACAAATTGTACAAGATTCAAACTGTGCTTTTAATATGTGTGAATTATGAGTCGTAATGTTACTTTAAAACGTACGTACAAAAAAATCTGTTCAAGTTTAAGAAATAAAAACAAAACAAAACAGTTTCCTAATGGGAAACGACCGTTAGTTAATATGTACAATTTAATGTAAGTATTTAATTAAATACTTAGCGAAGGAATGATAACAAAGATCAAACGACGATAATAACATTAATAGGTAATATCACACTAGGCGTAAAGCAGTGGCGGATCCAGGGCCTGAAGCTCCAGAAAAAACGAAAATATGCGCAATAAATCCTGTCAACTTCCCTGAATCCGTCGCTGACGTAAATAATGACCAAAACTCACCTCAATAATCAGTCAGTCAAAGTTAATTCTTCAAGGCATTTTGGTTTGCTTTGGGACTGGGCTGTAGCGAATTTTTCAAAATCGAAGTACCTGGAAAGTGTAACTTTACCGGTATCATTTTCGAATCTGCACTTTTCACAAACTGTATGGGCACTTTCACATCTGCAGTTTTAGGGGCGAGTTTTATAAATCTGTATTTGGAAGGATCACTACCACTGTCTACAGTTGCTATCGTCGGAGTTGCGCTGCTCACAGTGCTAGTAACCACCGGTGCGGTTGTGTACTGAAGTTTGTTTATTCCAGCAATAGAACTTAAGGGGGTAAGAGTCGGTTTAACCGAAAAGACAACGTTATTAGCCTGTTTAACAACCGGATTCTTTCCCGAGCCTTTTCTCCAAGCTCTAAGACTTTTGCTGACTTTCTTTGGATCGTTTGGTGCACTCGTTTTGTTGGCTTTATTCTCTTCGTCGGCCAGCTTTTGTAGTTTCTCTCTTAGTCTTTTCGATCTTGGCGGCATAAGACAAATTTCCTTCGCCCAAGGAGGCGACTTTAGATACGCCTTGACCGGAAGTACGACGCCTTCAGATGAACCTTTGTCGGAACCGCTCGAGAACTTTTTGAATACCGCAGAAGGTCCAGCTACGGAATTCCGTCTAGTGATTAACTTCAGTTTCTTTCCTACGATGTTGTTCGTTTTTTCGGGAGAAGTATCTTTTTCTAATTCGTCCCCGCTGGATGTCAAATTAATAAATGGTCTGACGATATCGTCGTTATTTGTTACGGTAGATGTTGGTGGGTTTTCTTTAGGTGGAAGTTCTTTGGTTGTTTTTACTGGCGAAGGTGGAGACGCTAATGGATCTTGTGGTTCGCTGTCTGCTTTCTTTTTTGCCAAACGGGTATACTTTGACATCAGTTCAGCTTTCTTTAACTCATGAATCACTCTCTCGTTTTTATATCTCTTTTCCATTAACTGAAGCTCTAGAATTTCTCTAATTGCCTATAAAACGATTGTTGCACTGAGACATTTATAAGAGCATAAAGTAATGTTTACGCCAAACGTAGCCCCATCGATACAGTCGATTCACTTTCCCTAGGTTTTAGACTGAGACCGTTTCCTCGATAGAGCCACGTTTGTTTTAAACAAAGCCCTTTTGAATATCGAAAAATTTTCTTACCAATCGGATAATTGAAACAGAATCTTTACATTTCCGAATGGTGGGTATTTCCAACAATTCGTAGGCAAACTTTTTGTATTTTTCAAAAGATTCCTTCGTTTCTTTTATTGAAGAGGAACCTGCTTCTTCTTCCTGTGCAGTAAATTGGTCAATATAAAGTAAGGGCGCTTCTTTAATGTGTTTTACTCCAAATTCCCCAACTATCTGCAAATATAATTTAAAATAAAGCAAAACTATAAACGTTTGTTTGTTGTAAACGATCCTAACTTACATGGTCTCCTTGCAATACGTTTCTATCAATTTGTGTAATAACATCGTCTTTCTTTGGATCACTGGTAGTACATTTGAGAACAAAATTGGCTGGCACAGGAGTTAAAACTTCATTGAGTTCCCTGAATCAACATAAAATATAGTTGCTATATTTATTCAATTAATAATCCAAAAAAAGCACTTACTTTTCAAATAGTTGAACAGCTCCACTTAATTTTGAGTATGTGCGAATAGTGTTTGAAAACGGACAAAATACTCTAAAAGTTTGACTTGCGGGGCAACGCAAGACTTTAATGCATCCCAAGTCTTTCACATTGGATACAATAAGCGTCCTGTTGGATGGATGTTTCTCCCAATCGTCTAAGAATTCCGTAATTTTCGCATTATCCGAATCTTTTTTGTCTTTAGCTTTTTTTATAGTTTCCAAAAAACTGTAGACCTTCAGTTCTTCTTTTCGCTTATCCCGTTGTTCTTCAATCTTCTTTTTATTATTTTCATCTTCCTTTTTACTTACTTCTTTAGTTTTGTTATTGTCCTCTGCATTATTTTTTACGTCATCTACTGCATCATCAAAGCCGTCGTCTTCAGTCAAGTCTATACAAGTAGGTTGTTCCTGAATGATCTGAACGTCATCGTTATCATCGTCCTTACTTCCGTAAGGATCATCAGCTTGATAATACCAAACCCCATTTTTAAGACCTGCGTTACCTTTAACTTGATTGTAGAGATCCGTGTTTACCAACACTTTATTCATGTACGTTAGTATTTCGAGATCGTGTTCTTCTTTATAACCATAGGGACCGACGAACACTTCTTTGCTAGATTTAGGCATACAAAAAATGCCGAACCTGGGATGAACGTAATTCTTCCTCATTTCGGTGGATTTTAAGTTAATCGTAACGTCGTTGTCAGTGACCATGCTAGGTGCCTTGAGAAGGTCCACGTATCGTATACTGTAATTACTTCTCACGAAGTATAAGTACGTGAAAGTATTTTCGAGTTCGATTAGTCTCCATCTGCAACCTCCCTCGATGAAAGGTAGATGAGCTTTTACGGGATTTTGCTGGTCTTTGTTGAGATGAATTTGCTTTTCGGATATCAGATTTAATTTTTCGTATTTGTGACGTGAGAAAAACAGTACTCTTTTACGGTTCTCCTGGATGACCTTTCTTTTTTCAATGGTAGCAGTACCAGGAGTAGCACTTGGAGAAACTGAATCGTTAGCAATCGTTTTATCGTCCGCTGTTAAATCAATCTGGAGTGAAGCAGGTGGTTCGGGGGATATGTTGAACATTTCTTTAGCATTTGTCTCTATTAATCGGTACTTGTTGGAATTTTCGAGTTTTTCGCACACTCCGCAAATTTTACATGACTTTTCGCCCATTGAAAGTATGACCAGTAGATTGTCTTCCATTTTTTCGAACGGAAGCCCCGTGGTAAGCCACCGCACAATGTGATTGGTGTTAACGAATTGCTTTGAAATTTTCGTGAGAACTTTAATGTTCATAAATCCTATAGACGGAGCTATTGGGCGAGAAGTTATTAAAATTTCGGGATCGTAATTGGAATACGATTGCCATACGAAAAGTGTGTTGTTGGTAAATTTGACGCGGAGCGTTTTCCACGACATTAAGCATAAATTTTTTCCTAAATCTGCCTTGTTCGTTCGTAGATCTTGCAGTAAATCGTGTTCGATTGGTTTCGGTGCTACAGATAAATTCTGCTGCGAAGGATCATTTTTCGTCGTTTCTTTTCTGTTAATTAATACCGGAACTTTATTCTTATTATTAACTTTAGTATTAGTAGTGTCTGTACTTTCGTTCAGTTTTAGTTTTTTATCAAGTTCATCAAAATCTCGTAATTCCTTAAAAACTTGTTTGCGTTTGTTCTTTCTTAACGTTGACGTTTTTTCCTCTGACTTAGTTGCTTCCCCCTTTTCGAAATAGTGCTTATTTCGTGCTACGTAAAGCTTTCTCGTTGATCGTTGTAACTTTCTTAAATGACTCAAAGTTTTATTTCTTTCTAAGTAATAATCGGTTGCTAATCCTTTAGTACGACTGCAACTGTTCTTCATTAGATCTTCGTTTTGATAATTGGATTTGCAGACGTCAATGGATTCTCCGTCACTATTTTCTTCCTTAAATTCGTTCTTAGGAGATTTCAGCGTTAGTTGGGGAGCATCTGAAAAGAGCGATTTACACGAACATTCGCAGTTGTATTTCTCATGAACCAGACAAAAAGGAATGATATCGAATTTGTATCTCTTCAGATTAATAATCGCATCTTTCGGTATAAACTCCGGTTTTATTTTGATATCGTCATCAATTCGTTCGAAAATTGCTGCCATGACTTCTTTGTTGAAGAAGTCGTTGTAACGCTTGGGAACTTTAGTTACTCGTCTTAGTCGCTCTTTCGGATCGGTGCCGACAACTATCGTTTGGTTGTTGGCTTTAATTACAGTTTGAGTGAATTCCCTCTCGACTTTCGCTAAATCTTTTTTCGCAACATCCTGTAAATGGTTGACAACGTGAGCTGAGAGGATGTTTGTACCAACTGGTAGTGTTAATTTGTTTTCTGAATTATTCCTCTTTGATCTGCAACTGCAACTCAGCATACACTTTTCGTTGCCGCAGTGTTCTTGTATTAGAGTCGATGAATTGCACTGAAGACTCGAGCAAACGCAGCCCATTTTGCAGTATTCCTTTTCGCATTTGATATCGTTTTCTGGATCTTCTACGTCCACTTCGATTATTTTAACGTTGAGACGTTTCAGTTCCAACGCTGTCCTCGACTTTTTCCTGGCGTGACTTTGTTTCTTTATAATGGTGCTAACGTTTGTACCGATGGGAGACGGTGGGGTTAAGCCTTCTCGTTCAGACGTGCCTTCCAGATCGGGATCTTCTTTCAAAATAGACTGTTCGATTTCTTTGGTGTCTACGTAATCTAGCATACGATCTACAACGTTTTTAACTATTTCTTCCGTTGTTTGCTGTTCGTCACTCAACGGAATCACCGAAATGAACGTTTCTTTGTCGTCTTGTTCGATGGGTATTTTTCGACGTAACATCAAAGATTTCTGATCGTTTGCGTATGAAAGTGGAAACTTTATAGTACGTGGCTGTGAGTGTTCTGTTTGTTTAAGAGCTGATAGAGCAAAATCGACTCTATCTTTGTCTAAAATTACGTCGTCGTCTTTTTTAATTATCTCCCGGACTCGGGGATGAACCGGTTTCCGGAAACAGGGCTCTATTTCTACGAATATTTTCGGTAGTTTTACTATAAAAGTTTTCCATTGGCTCTGAAGGTTCTTCTGAAGTTTGATTTTATGACTAAGAGGACCAGGTTTGTAGCTAACAGTATCTACTTTATTTTCTTCCAAACATCGAAGCAGGGACGGTTTCGTGTTTTGTGGTTGGCGATTTTTTTCTTCTGGAGAAACGTACTGTTTCGGAGGGCTTACCATAAAGTTATCGAAAATCCTTCCTACCACCTTCTCTTCGCTTGTGCTGACGACCCTCAACCGCCTTCTGTTGTATAAGAAGGTTCGATAAAAGTCTTTCTTATTTTTCGCGCGTTTGAATTGAAATTTGGTAAAGGGATCCGTGGTGGTTAAAATTACAGGGCATTCGTTGTATATGACTTTCACCGGCTGCGAAGAATGTTTTATGACTTTGTGTACGTCAAGCAGCTTCATTTCTAAATCTTCGGATTGTTTCCTTTTTTCCCGTAATTTCGGTAGAAATTCTCCGCTCATGATTTTCCTTTTTTCGGCTAATGTTTTAGGCTTGTAGGTGCTGCTTTTAGTTTTGGTTGTCGTTTCTGTTCTCTCAACTTTCGAGTAGCCCAAAGGCAACCGCATGGCTAGCGTTGGTTGATGAGTGACAGTTCCTTCGGCTATTAGTTTCGGTACTTCGTAACTGATGTTAAGTTTTGCGTTTTCGTTCAAGTACTGGTCCAAGGAGTCGCTGATAAATACGGATTTGCTGTTCTTGTTTCCTGATTCTGTGTTGTCGTTAGTTTCTGCTCCTGTTTTCGAATCGACGTAGGTTTTTCGGTTGAAGCTGGTACTGGCAATCGGCGACGTGGTATAAACAACTTCGTAATTATTCGATTCTGATTCGCTAGTGGTTTCAGGAAGAACAAATTTCTTCTTCTGCCATCCTTTTATTTTGGTAATGTCGTTAGTTTTCGTTGGCCAAATTGGTTCTTCTTGTCCTCCATTGACCAATGTTACTACTTCTTCTTCTTCTTCGGATTTATCGCTGTCATTGTTACTATCGATATTAATAAAAGGACGAACTTTTAGATCTTCTTCTGTATTATTTTTATTTTCAACATCAGGAGAAGTTACGTTGGGAAATTCTTCCTCGGGAGATCTGTATCCTCCCATAACATTTGTTATGATGAAATCGTTTGAAGTCGATTCAAACAATTCGTTAGCAATTAATTTCGAGTCGTCCGAATTTCCTGTTATAGAATTTTTTCTACTGCTCCTGTTCATTGAATGTTTTTTGGTTGAAGACGAAGAATTTGTAACGTTGTAGTTAATTTCGCCAGTAGAGTCGTTGCTGTTGTCGCAGAATTTCTCCAGGAGCAATTCGCTTATTTTTAGAGAAGGTCTCTTTTTGGTAATTTGAGATACGTTGCTAATGGCGGGCTTTGGTAACGATAATGGTGGCTGCTTCTTGTTTCTGAGTAGTTCTAACTGCTCTTTGATTTTGTCGCGAATATCTTTTCGAGGTTTTTCTACAGGTTTTAATACAACAACGTTTTTTGATGGTTTCTTTTTAATTTTTTTGTAATACTTTCTGTATTTTTTTAATACTTTCGCAGTTCGTAGACGGGAAATTCTATAATCGTGATTATATTTCAATTTTTTAGCTAATATTTTTTTCTGGATGGCAAAGTTATCTTTTATAATTTTTTTATCAGGACCAACACCGTTTTTAAGGGTTTTCTTTTCAATTATTTTCCCTATCTTTCCTGTACTACTATTTTTTTCTTTATTTTCATTTTTGTTGTTGTTGTTTTGGTTACATTCAATAACAGAACTACAATTTTTAAAGTCTTCTTGGGAAGGAACTTCCCCTTCCCCGCTTGTTTGAAGCTTTTGTAATTTTCCTAGAAGGTCCCCTAAACTCCATCCCGTCGATTGCAGGAGGTTTTTAATGGGTTCGTCTATAGTTTCCATCCCATAAGCTGAACACAAAAATATCAAACTTAATACCTAATAATTACCCACCTAAATAAATTATTACTTATTTGTATACGTTAATAATTCAACCAAACGAATTATTGAGATATCATTTTGAAGATTATATTATTCTCTATTGACAAAAAATAAACAAAAAGTTTAAAATCGACGTTTTAGTTAAAAATAAGTATTTCCAAAATATTCCGTAGCAGCTAAATGCTCCTAATTTATAGGCAACCTGTTTAAAAACACACGTAACAGTTGATGGTTGCATATACGCAACCATAAAAAACTGTAGTACGTAATCGACTTATTAAAAAAATAAATAAAATAAAAATTCGTACGTAGTTTATTTTTGAATTTTGAAATTTTTTTTTTTACCTACCTACCTACATGAATTTTTAGTCAGATTAATTTACAAAATTTTTTATATAAAAGTTAAAAATTTGTACGTAACAAACAATAAACAAAATAAATATTATTTATTTTTAATTATTACTTTGATTTAATTGTTTACTGTTATTTGATGATATTTGAAAATACGTACTCAAATTGCATCAAATACCTACTAATTTTTTACGTAATACATTGCAGTTTGTTTTTAATATTATTATTAAGTAATTGATTTAAACATTTACGTTTAAAAAACTGAAAATTTTGTAATTAGACTTTTCATGTAAATACATTATTAATCATTTAATTGACATTTCTGTCCAAAAACATGATAACAAAGAAAATAATAAAGATGGAGTTCAATGAAATTAACCTGAAATTTTTTGCATTTACTTTACTTTTTTATATTGTAAGAAATTTCCGTTTTCTCAAAGAAAATGCATTGTTAATGTAAAACACCTCTAAAAATATATATATAACTGATTGTGTAATAAAATAAATTATATTAATAATGAATCACGTGGTTTATAATTGGTTAAAACAATTATAAACAGCAGAAATCTTTCTGCATTAATTTTTTCAAAATTTAACGTAATAATAATAGCTATCCTAATCCCTTATTATTGGCCTATGATTAAAAAAAATGCTGACTATTAAAAAAGATAAGTAAAATGGACTATTTATCAATAGCCATTTGTAAAAATAAAATTTTTTAATTATTGTACACGAAAGCTATAAAAACACAAATTTTATTATAAAAATTATGATTGTTAAATTATTTTATTAGTTGTTACTATCCAGAACACAGTAGAATTCCGAAAATAATTTTATACTTGCCTAATAACGAGTTGCAGTCATCATTAAACTAATACAGTAGTTTTAATAACCTTTACTAAAATTCTTAACCTTTATTTTGATACGTGCAACATTATTTCATATCTGACATGCATTGTTAAAAAAAACTAATAACAATGAGGAGACCTAACACAATAATGACTGTAATATTAATTAGAAATAGAATTTTCGAAACGAAGTGATCACGAAATCAAACCGGCATTTTCAATTTTCTATCAGATCAGTTAGATGAACAATACCTATCCGCCTGATGCGTGCGCAATGCAAAATGGAGATTACATGTAAAAATTCCTAATCATTTTATAAAATTTCGTTTAATGAATAAACAACTAAGAATGTCGAACACTAAAGCGGTGTTTTAATTATAATAATCGTAATTGGTTAATGAGAAAGGCTACTTACATTTTTATGCCTGACAACCACAAAGAACCGTTTAAATGCAACTGCCGTGTACACACGAATGTTTACATACAGACGTACTATGTGGAATAAGGAATATTATTCTTCCGTATTAAACACGTTATGTGACAACGAAAAAAATGTTGATACCTTTTAATAAACTATCAACATTCACAAAACACACATTAGTTCTTTTATACTATCAGACTATATACGTAGATTCTTTAACTAATTCGAGACACTAGCTTTGAACGGTTTCACGTTGTATCGCCATCTTGAATTCAATTTTGATTTGTAAATGGCGACTGATTCCAAAATTGCAACTATTTCACCATATAGTTTTTAAATTAATGCATATTGGTAATATTTTTGTGGTATTTACAGCTTTTATTTTATTTTTTAATAACGTAAAGTACAACATTGTGTGTTATGCCAAAAAATTTTAAGAGCCCTTAATGGCGAAATCCAAAATGGCTTCAAAAATCGAATCGTGTTTGGAATTAGGGAATTTTGAATTGTAAACTTATTCGTTCGTGGTTTTCAATTGTTTTTTATAAAATAAATCGTTAAAATGATTTGTATTTTCGAACTCGTTATCGATTTAAATAAATTATTGTAATGCAAAAATGAAACATTTTAAATCCTAATTTAAGGGTGAAATGCTGTTCAACAATCAACTTCCAACAATAAATAAGTAAATAAGTTTTAAACAATTAAAAAGCTGTTAAATAGAAATTTTATAGAATAATATTAATTAACTTTTTTACATTAATTAAATGTTGAATCATTTACTACAGAATGCAAAAATATAATAATTTTACTGTTTGGCCTTATTGTTAGATGTAGTAAATTTTGCAATTTATAAAATGTAGTACCTAAACAAATGAACCTTTTGGTGTTTTGGTAAAACAAATAATAAACATCTTTTCATAATAATTGAGCTATTACAGTGTTCGCAAATTTACTACGTAAGCTTTACGTAAATAAGGGCGTTCTAAAATTTAGGAATAAAGTAGTATTTTTTAATTTTTTTTAGTTGGTCAACCGGTTTCGAGATAATGTAAGTTCGCGTAGGTATTCTTTTTGGGTATCAAGGTATCAATGTTGATGAACACCAAGAAATCATTTCAATTTGATTTCAATACAAGCAATATGTAAATTAAAACATAATTATTGATAACTATGTTCTAATGAAAGTAGCCTTTCTTAAGCTTATTGTGCATAAACAATAAATAAATTAAACTTACGTTTTTTAAGTCTATTTTCTTTATAAACTAACGAGACTGCATTTGTTACCAATTTTACTTATTTCACTTCTATGCACCTGAATGAAACCCAAATATAACCTAAATTTATAACAATCATAAGTCAATGGTTGCGTATAACATAACAATAAGATACAGCTGAGGTTTTTGGGGTTCGAAATTTTTTAGGGTTTTCAAAAACAAAAAAGTGTTCTCAGTGATTTAATATAGTTTTTGTAGTGCTCAAATATTTCGATTTAGAATGTTTTACGTGCGTAGGAAATTGGTATAGTGGAATATAAGTGATAACCATTAATGTAAACACCTAATAAATTTCAACCCATTTTACCAAATGATGTCGTTTAGTGGTAAATATAAACAATTTAATGTTTAACGTTATTTTAATTAATATTTTTATGCTTGAGTAGATTTGTCATGTTCAGAATGTGGAGAATCATTTTCGTCAGCATCTCAGCTATTAAAACATTTTGCGTTGCACGTTAAAGAGCCTTCAGGGTGCAGTGCCCCCGAGGAGAGTCAACAGCGCCAAACAAGAAAAAATAATGTAACAAAAATACCGGATTTGTATCCCATACAAAAGATACGAAAAACAGAATTACCGTTGAATGCCAATGTTAAGCAAATGTTACAAAATATTGCCAAAGAAGAGGACACTGTCGATTCTGGTATAGAGGATTTCGTCAATCCGTTAAATTATTGTGAGGTAACTATTTCAGAAGCAGATGATAAACCAAAAATCTCAACTAATGGTTCGAATGACAATTTAAAAAGTTCGGCCAGAAGCAGTACTTCTTCGCATTGTTCTTCCAAAATAGTTAGAAAACGAAAAAAGTATGTATGCTCTTATTGTGAAAGGACTTTCGGATGGTCGACCGATTTGAAACGGCACATCCTTGTACATACAGGCGATCGACCTTTTAAATGTAACCAATGTCCTTTAGCATTTACTAGAAAATTTTTACTACAAAAACACCAGCACAGATTGCATTCAAATGACAAATCTAACGAATTAAATGCTAGTAAAAGAACTGTGCCCATTTTATCGCCTATAAAATTATTAATAAAAAAATGACAGTAAATAGGTATACATAAACCATAATTATTAGAGTGATTATAATTAATAAGAAAATTGCTACTTAGTTTAAAAAAATATAGGTATATAATAATGAGTAGAACTATTTGATGAATAAAATTAGATAATTGGCTAATTAAATCGAATTTATTTAAATAATTGGTCATTGTTTCGATTAAGCAGTTTTTTATGTACTTTATAACTTGAATGAAAACGTAAATTACAAAATCAAAAGCCCAAAAAGTCAGCAAAATAGATAGAAAATTCGTATTTCAATTTCTAGCACCGCTAGATTTGTCTCTGCCACCATTTTGTTTTGCGGTCGCCATTTTATTAAATAAATGAAAACTTACCCTGTAACTTCTGCAGCCTTTGTTAGTATCAAATCTTTTGTCTTCTGTCTTTGAGCTTTGGTTCCCTTCACTTTTCTGACGTAAATTTATGCCCATCAATTTAACACTAATTTCTAGCACCACCACACGTGTTTCTCCGACTCTACCACCATTTTGCGGTCGCCATTTTGTGCTATTAAACCTTTTGTCTTTGGTCATTACGTGCTTTAGTTCTCTTCACTTTTCTGATGTTGATTCTGCTTCTTCGGGGTATAAAATACCACAACATGCTGTCGATTCAAGAATAAATGTTTCTAAGAATTGTTCTTAATTGAAACAATTGTCGAATTATTTTAAATTTGAAATAAAACTAAGAAAACCCAAATAGCTATTCCCAATATAAAACATAATGGTTGAAGGACTTAAAAACGTTAAAAATTTAAAGTATTATTTTTAAATTTGTGGTTTGTACTTAAATTGTATAATAACAGTATTTTTAAGAAATGTCGAATGAAATCAATTAAATAATTTTACATAAAGAAAGAATCACTTAAATTATTAGTAAATACTGCGTGTGTGGTAGTTAAGAAAATTAAGTACATATTTCATTTAATGGAGAGAACGTGCGTAAAAAATCATGTGACTGAAAATACGCATAAAAATGTCCTTAATGTTCCTAAGTATTATTAGATTTTTATGTGTTCATGTATTTGTGACGATTTTTAAAAACGCATTACTTTTTTAGATTTGCCAAATTAAATTAATTAATGTAAAAAATCGCATTGCTACATTTCTTGTATAGACTCTTCAACATCTTACGTACTTCTTGCCTCTGATAATATATACAAATGTACATTATTTTTGACAATAACTCAGAAACTTAAACTGTTTACGAATTATATTTACTAGTCAAAAGACCAAATTGTATTAATTTTGTGTTTTACATTAATGAGAACGCCTTTTGTTAAACTAGTAAATAGTTTAAATGATCATTAGCTTGTTGCTGCGAACATAAAATATTTACATTTACTTACTTCGTAGCAGCAAGTTTAATTCTTTTGACAAAGACAATATTACACGCGGTTTATGGGCCCAAAGTGTGATAATTCAATGCCTTTAAATATAAATTTTATACATTTTTCAAATTATAAACTTAAAATTTGTTTGGCAACTACTGCTAGTAATAAGAACCGAACACTGTCGAATCGAATCGAAGTGAATTTCCGACTCTCTTCGGCTTAAAATCACAAGTTGCTGGCAGGTGTTGATCAAAGACAAACCATTTATATCGTTGCAATTACTGAAGAATTAGCAAAATTACTGTCAACAGTTTACAAGTACGTAATTTTTAAATTGTAGTAAATTTTTAAATTCAAGAGTGCAATACTAAAAATTCTTTGATCTATAATCGATAATATTTTACTGTAAAACGAATGATATCGTTATGTGTGGACCCATAAACTAATATTCTGTATCTAATGTACAATAATTTACATTTTGTTGTAATATAATGACTATATAAAGAACGTTATTGAAAATATTTAGTATTTAAGCTGTAAAAGAATACAAAATTTTTAAATTGCCTGCAATGATTAATAAAAAACTGTTAAATTTTAATAGCTAATGTTATAAAGAAAATGATTTATCGGGTAATTGCATAAATGTAAAGTGTGATAGGTAGGTTAACCGTATGTGTTTGAATTAATAAATTTAAGATGCAATTTTATACCGCAACTTGTACTAGTCACATCAAATACAATGCACCTCTTAAAAAAAAAAGAATGTTTTTTATTTCGTCGCATTTATTAATTACAAAGAACTCTTAATAAGTTCAGAAATCTACTTTTTCTTACATGAAAAAATATATGTACTTATGTAGTTTTAAGAAATTTATACTAAGTTTCATTATGTATTAAACTTGATCAATGCAGCGTTTGTACAACAAAAATCCAGTTTATTTCTCTTATGAAATAATAAAAAAGAAACAACATTTTCAATAATAATTGTTTTAAATTGGGCGACTTCAAAATTATTTAAAATTATAGTAGAGATGGGCACAACATTATCATTAATTAATTACCGTGTAAGTATGAGGTAACGGCCTCTAATCATCTTCTTTTTCCTTCCGTTGCACGTCTGGTAAGCATCGTTAAGGAAAATAATTCAAAATGTTGTTTTTATAAAGAAAAATTTGCTGAAATCTAGTAACGTATAAAAGGATATTGTTTGTCTCGGACTTCCACCCGGTCGTGTGACCTTTCACGTTCTCTAAGATACGGTGACTTTTCCTGGAAAAATTATAATTAGGTAAGTAATTAATTAATAAAGTCAACCGTGTTTACGTTACCCTAGTATGATGATGTTTTTCTCGTGGATGTGGCGACGTCTCCAAATATTCACCATTGGAATGAGAAAGCAATTTTGCAGCTAAAAACAATTACAATTGTTTGTTTAGATATTAAAAAAAAAAAAAAACACAAAAGTAGCAAAGCTTAAATATTTACCTTTTTCTTCTTCTCTTCTTCTTTTCATTTCTGCGGCTTGATTTAACGCTTCCTCCGTACGATCCTAAACGAATAAGCCTTAGTAATTAAAACTTCCACAAATAATAATATTTCAAGTACCCTTTTTCGCCCGATTTTTCGTTCCTTCCGTAATTCCTTCTCTTCGTCGCTCATCTTCTCGCGTTTCTCTTTGGTCTTGGAAGATCGTTCCTTTTTGTCCGGTTTGTCAACGTAATAGTCGGCCGGTTGCTGTTGAACTTTGCGTTCTTCGTACTTGGAGCTCTGCAGACAACCAGGGCACAGCATTAGGAACGAAAGGAGGGGCTAGCAGGCACAGGGCACGCGTGCGCTGTCCAGCTGCTACGCCTTTTAGCCACCAATCTGTGACTTGCCTTCGTCTTTAATAACCTAATCAGCCTAACTAGAGCATTTCTCGTCAAAAGGAACATTTATGTATACTCTTTCTAATCGATAACTAAATCAATAATATAATGAACATTAACTTCGTTAATATGTTTAGGAGTATTCATAATTTTTCAGGGATTTTTGGTAACAAATACTCTTTAAAACCAAGTTTTTATAAACTACTTAAAAGGCAAATATAAAAAGAATCTTTTTTATAGTATTATATTTTCCACAACAAAATTTCATTAAAAAAAGGTTGTTTTGTTGATTAAGCAAAGAAGCGGTTATAAAATATAAAACTGATTAAGCTTTTAACAAAAAATTAATAAATAGTGCGCCGTTTTAGAATGTTTTTCACAATTAAAAAAAATCTAATTCTATTAAAATTTACACTGTTCCTCACGCGCTGTTGTTGCTGATGTTGTACAATGATACAGACCATTAATATTTTTATTTTAAAATTCGGTTTGCTATAAAATGTTTAAATTTTACGTACATTAAGGACGTTTCTAACAACCAATTATCTTCAAATTATGAGAACACTTTCCCGAAGTAAAGTGACTAACACAACGTTCTTTTGGCTCCACCTCCTTGCGCATAAGCACACCAATTGACTTACTGCGCACCTTACTTGATTTGGCTACGTCGCATACTTAAATTTGTTAAAATTGATCGAGATGCGAATTTATAACTATCTAATGAAATCATTTTTGCGCAAGATCGTCAACAAGTAACTCATTTTTAAATATATTTTACGGGAAAATGGACGCTATTTTTGAAGTACTGACTGTAAAGCGGGTTCAATTTTTTTCCAAGAACGCAAAAAGAAACATATGTACATAAATATTTGGGGACGTCCCTAAGAGGTGCTACGATTTTTTTGCAAGAAAATAATGTACTTAATAAAAAAATTAAAGCAACAACTTCGATTATTTTCTAAAATTTAAAACTCCGTTCCGTTTTCCTGACATACTCTTAACGTACTTACTTACCTGTTTCTGATCCCACCCCATACCAAAACAAAAGTGGAAGATTGGGCTGATAATTTTTTAACACTATTACAGTCTTTTAAACAAATCACACGAAACTTCGCAAACATCTTCAGAGAATCTTCACAATCAGCCGGGACATCTTCAGTAGCTAGCTGGTTTTTAGACGCTGTTCCACGGTCTCTGGTAACTCTGGCCACTCAAGATCAAAGGCAAACACGTCGGAGACTTCATCGACTAAGGATTCAGGGGTAGTTTCTAATCGTATTGCGTTCCAAATTGTCATCCACACATCGTTTCTTACTTAATTTTTTCGTAATCATAAAAATTGGAATATAACGCCATAAATCCGAAGTATTTTATATGCGAATTTTATTTTTCTTCATGACTTCAAATATCATTTTTTGATCTTATTTTCTCAACTTATGGTAAATATAAATAGTTCCATCATTTGTCCATCGATGTTTGTATTAAATTATACTTAATTAAATCTTGTTTTTTATCAAAAGAATATTGTAATCCATTCTGGATTTCACGTGATATATTTTGTGTTTGTTTTTTAGTTCCAGATCCACAAAAGGTAATAAATATAACTGCAGGCTTAATTATTTAGTCAGCAACTGATGATAAATTATGGATGGAATCGATCATTTTCTTTATTTTGACCCCAAATTTTCATCATCTTCGGTAAAATATTTATTAAATACGTTAAGTATTTGGATCAGAATTTTTTAAAGAAGGTATCAAACATTAGCAACTTTGTTGACGATTTCTCAGATATCCACAACATCTAGGAGAAGGCAACGATGGTAATATTTCCAAACTCTCTCTCTCCCATCTTCATATTGGCCGACAAACGAAGTAAAATCAAATATCGCGATAACATGAAAAGAAAACAGAAAGAAGCAGCTGGACAATAGAAAAACACACGAATTACGACGCGATGGCAGTTCAACAAGTCATTTTTTTGAAGCACTTTTCTTTTAAAACACGACTAAGCTTTTTTTATTTATAAACAGACTCAGATTCAGCCCAATCTCCCAAGACGGTTTTTTGATTAATTTTTCTCAACAACGCCGGATTGTGTATGTAGTAGAAAGTTGAAGAGGAGCACGGGGAGGGGACCCTAAAAGATGCAGCGGTGCTATCTCACTCCAATACTAACCTTCGAGGATGTGGTGTCCACTTTTCTTCGTTTTACGTCTGCAATACAACAAAAAAAAAACATATAACACGGTTTGAAATGTTCTCGATTTTTAGAGAAAGATTTAAGAAAAATTCATAAATATTCTATGGAGTGACTTATAAATAAAAAACATCGAAAAAAGGGACTTTTCGACACTCTTTTTTACAAATAAAAATCGATTTTTAACGTAATTAAACCTTCGCCCGAATGACAGTTTAAAGCATTTTGACATATTGCAGAGTTACGTGGAGTTGTTCTCTGAAAAAATTTCTTCTAATTTCTAAAGACACATAAGTGTTTTCGTGTTGTTTTATTCAGAGAATGGCTCTATGAGTTGCTATCTATTTACTACCAGAATTTGGACTATAGGATGTCTTCCCATCGAGGAAGTGACCTCAACCGTTCCGTGTTTTCTTTTAAAGCCGGAGAGAAGTCTCTAGGGGGCGTCAAAATTAAAAAGTGAAAGTTAACCGCCTTCTAGACGTTGTTTCTTCAGGTTTTAAGGAAAAAACATCCCATCGGGGTGACCTAACCTGTTGATTGAGACCATTTCCCTTTGTAATGTTGTTTATCAAACGTTTGGTATAATTCTCAGTTCGAAGACGTCATTAATAAAAATCTAGATCGTGATCTCAACGAAAAATTGATTTACTTTCGAGAAAATGGCTCAAAATGACTAAAAATATCGAAAAAGGGCTTTTCAACACCCTTTTTTTTTACAAATAAAGGTCGATTTTTGATGTAATTAAACCTTTGTCCGAATGACAGTTTGAAAGCATTTTAACAGCAACAGTTATCACTATTCGGAAGTAGTCGGGGATTGTCGGAATTACTCAGTCGTTTGAATTTTTGAATTGTTACAGGTAAATAAATCGTGAATTGCAACGATTTTCGCGTGAGCTAACGTTAAATTAAGACGATTATGTGGTTAAGGTTTGGTTGTTTACATGTTTTGACTTAATTTTATTTTTAGAGTATTAAACATCAACTCATAACCTAAGTTACCTCCAACAATTCAAACGACCGAATATTGCCGACCACTACCGAATAGTGACGATTATTTTTCGCTGACTGCTGTCAAAAAGCTGCCATTCGGACATTCATTTAATGGCATTAAAAAACGACGTTTACTTACAAAAAGAGGGGCCGAAAGCTGGTTATTTTAATCTAGTTATTACCAACCTCTGTCGGGTTCCACTGTCTCCTGACTCTGCCTTGCACTTGAACTATTCGAATTGCTGATGCCCATCTCTCTATCGTCACGAATGTCATGATAATAATGGCTGCTTCCACGGTCGTCGTAATATCGATCCCCATCAGTCGTGTATCGGATATCCTCTTTCGGAGTGACCATTTCAATGTAACGTTCCTCCTAATTTTTTAACATTATAATGAAATTGTAAAAATTAAAATAAATTTAAAAAGCAAACTTACTCTGTATGATCTTTCATCTTTAATCGATATTTTTTCCTCTTTTCTTTCTTTACGTTTTTCACGATCTCTGTCTTTTTCGCGGTCTCCCCCTCTGTCGCGATCTCTTTCCATTTCGTCCCTCTTTTCCTCTTTTCTGGAATGCTTGTCTTTACTACTGTCGTCTTTTGGCGTTCTTTCTTTATCTGAATTTCTCTCTTTTGTTCTTTAAACGAAATTAAAAGTAGAATATAAATATATTAAAAATATAATTTTACTTACAAATTAATTTCTGAATTATTAGCAGACGATATTTGTTGTTTTGACGAAGATTTGGAGACGTCTTCCATACTAGGGCGATTCTTTTTACTTTCTGATCGATCTTTCGAACCTCTGGACGAATTTTCCTTTGAAACATCTTCAGTTTCTATTACTTAAAAAGTAATAAAATAAATATTACACAAGATAGTACGAAATTACTTACTTTTCACTTCTCCGTTGTGCTTATTTTCAGACTTGGAACCGTCAAAATGACTTTTAGATATCTAAAACAACGATTAATAACAACTTTTACGTTTTGCGTACTCGATTAAAATTCGCTACAAACTTTTTCTTTTTCGGGAATCTGATGAAAGTCACTTTCCTTCATCATATGCCCGCTGGTGATCCTCTGTTTCAACTGTCCCAAATAACTCGTGGCAAGAGTAAACAAATCCTGCCGTTTATTCTTCTCTTCGTCCCGAACCTTTTCCATTTTCTTCTCGATCACTTGACTGAGTTTCGACAATACGGGGAAGAACGGGATAATTTTGATCAAGATGATCAACGCGTTTCGTATCTGCACGTAATCTTTGGACTCGAGACATATGATGAGGGCTTTAGCAAGCTTAAAGTGCCATTTGTGACACACGTGTCGGAAGTTTTCGTAGCCGACCTTGTCGAGGTTGTCTGAATATTGGTTACTGACACGAAATTTGGTAACAAACCCAGGATAATTGGCGCACTCTTTTTCGAATATCTCCTTCGATCCGTGCCAGTGCATCACCGTTTCCAACATGGCGTACAAAAAACGGCCGTATCTCATGGCTTCGTTTTCGGTACAAGACGTTACGGAGTAAGTTACATCACAGAATAACTGAAAGAAATAAATTTATGTACTTTAAACGCGCAAAAATGAAAGTATTAAAGTATTAGTTACCCTATCGTAGCACAATAGAGTTGAAAAATTAGCAGTCTTCAGCATATGGATCGTATGAACGAATTTAGCGCAGAAAATAGCATCTACTGCCGTAAAAGTGCAGCGAGGAAAGAGACACAACTGCAGGAATCTGGTGATCGTTTCGTTCTTGGCCGATTTAACAGATTTCGATAAGAACCACGAGTCCTTCTCTTGCATCAGTCTGTACAAAACTTTGTCTACGTGTTCGTGTTGCTTTTTCTTCTCGTCCTGCAGCTTCTCCATTAGCGTGATGTAACGTTCTTGTTCCTTTTTGCCTTTGGTCGTGTTGTTGTCGAGAATTGACAGTGACTGTTGCCTAATCTTGCTGATCACTTGCTGGTAAGTTTCGTCAGGAACGTACAGGTCGTACATAGTGAGGGACCAGAATGTGGTAAGGAACTGAGGAGAAATATCTTCCCAAACTTTGGCCGGATGTAGTGGAATAACCGATTTATGAACAGGATCCATTATTTCCCTCACAGCTTCGAAATACTTTTGATGTTTGGCTTGTGTAGAAAGTTTTTTATAGTTGGGGTCGGATTTTCGTAACTGGTCGTATTTTATCTGCACAAATGGAACATAAAGGTAAACATCAAAAATATTGTGTAGTAGGTACTTACGTTAATGGCATGATTGAACATGGGTCTGGCTAAGAAGAAAGCCACTTCATTGGGTATGTGGTAGTCGAGAAGCATACTTTGTATGGATGGTAATTTGTTGACGTATTCGTCCACTGATAAAGTAGAGCCCAAAAACGTTCCGAATTGAACTAAAGTATCCTGACATTGGTCGGACAATTTGCCGACCAGTTTTAAATGACTTTTTTGCGTTTCTTTGTAGACGATGCAATATTTCTGTTGTGCCATCAGCAAGCACAGGGCGACTGCAAGGTTCTGGTCAGACATTGCTTCTTTTAGACGCAAAGATGACTTTTTCGTATTACGAACTTGACTGAAATAGCCGGCCTAAAGTAATATAAATGCACATTAGCTTCTTTAATATGTTAAAGGGAATTTAAATGTATATACACTTTTTATTTAGAATGTTTTTTATTCTCAAAATAAACTACTTGACAAAATTGAAGTCAAAGGCTTAAACAGGGCGTTCAGAAGAACATTAAGTTGTTAATATTTTTAATGACCATTAATTTATATCTTAGAAAATATTTTATCTGTTTAAATCTTACCTCTGCTTTCAGTAGTTCTCCGCCGGCCATGGCATTCAGCTGATCAATGGTTAAGTCTTCGGCCGCTTCAACTCCCGCCATCTTCTGTACGATCTCTTTTAAAATAAGTAAATCCAAACTAAAAAAAAAAAAAAAAGTATCAGAAGCGTTCGTTTTATATTAATGTACCACCAACCTTTTCTGTGCTTTCAGTTGATTCCCTACGTATTGCAATAGTCCCGTCAGTTCGATATTATATTTCTTGAAAACAGCACCACAAAAACTAGACAACGACTGCAACCAATTCGATATGGACGTGCTGTCGTGTTTGACTCTCTTTTTGTCCGCATTCGACAACGACTCAATCAAACAAAAGCCCAGGACGTCGTACGAGAGACTAGTTAAATATTTCAAAGAATCCACAACGGGATGTATCAAATTATCGTAGACTTGTATTTGTAAAAGTACGTAATCAAATAGAAAACCTGGTGAACTGTGCGTTAATTTCCCAATGTGCCTTCCAACGGGTTTTACATTTTCTTTGCTGACCCGCTTCATTATGTTCTTAATTTGTTTCTCGGCGTCACCGCGTTTGCGCAATAGTTCCGGATAGAGGGCGTAAGTCTCGTTTTTCCATCGACTGTACAGGCAGTAGCGGATCGTGTACGGATATAATTTCAGTACGTTCCATATCTCTTCGGCAACGCAACAGTTGCAATCGAGGTACGATAGTGCCGGTAAAACTGTTGAATCGAGGAGAGTTATGATGTCGTGGTAGAGGGTGGCGCCTTCCGGTGGCGAACGACGAGCGTTATCGATACCATAAGACGCCAATATCGCACGACAAATACGTATTACTTTGTACATTAGAACCGTGTCGAAACGCAACGATGGGCCCAATGTTACTAACATCGGGAACGCTAAATCGGCCAGTTCTTGGTAAGTCGTGGCCAGTTTCAAACTTGATAGAGTCTTTGGTGGAAGCGTAGGTCTACCTTTTATTTTGTTACCTAATTTACAGTTTCTAAAAAAGATAAATAATACGTATGTTTCCAATCGGAACTACATCCATTACTTACTGTCTGTAAACTGGCTCGATAATATAATTTAAGAGATCACACAACGCCTTCGCAACCGGTTTATATTCTAGGGCATAATGTTCAGGTAACCGTCTTATTATGAGGAGCGCGTTATTCCAGTCTCCAATTTCCAACAGGGCTTCGCAAACGCATAGTTTTTGATTATTCGTATACTTCTCGGTGGAATTATCTTTTTCGTCTGGAGTTTCTTCCTTTTCTTTAGCATTCAACGATATAATTTGCAACTTTCTTACGTATTCTTTAGCAGTGCGCATGTCCGTCTCCCATTCTTTATGCATAACCTTGTCCTCAGGAGTCAACTGAAGCGTAAAAACAATTTTCACGTTCATGTTTAAACAGTACATTATATTTAAATGAAAAATAATTTACCCATGCATAAATATCATCCAAAGATATCAAGTTATGTTGTAATAGTTGAGCTGTTAATATGTAAAGCGATTTAGGAACTGTAGAATCCCCTGAAGTTTGATAGAACGTGTATTTTGAACCCAAGACTTCGGCAATTATTTTTGGGTCGTTCATGTACGACCTAATGAGAGGAATAAATATCTGCGAATCTTCAGGTTTATTTTCGAAGCTTTCCAGAATTACATCTAAAACTCTGTTGGGATCTAAGTTGAAGCAACCTGTTTAAAATAAGTAAATTAAATTAAATTTGCTCACAAAAATAGCACTTGTAATTTTTTTACTTACCAATTAATGATTTTACTATATCTAATAACTGTGTGTGTGACGTTTTTTGGCTGAATTCCTGATTTAATTCTGTTATTAGTTTAGCAAAGCCTTCGCTCTCTTCTCTAAATAAGTTAAATTTTCGTTGCTTGTAACTAAAATCAAATATGTAGTTGATAGAAATAAAAATACGACTGAAATATTGAATAAAAACTAAATTTAACAAAACGTTTATGCTAGTAAATAGTTTTTAGTGAATCTAGTTTGTGTATGCACTCCTCAAAACTTCTATTTTCACTTAAAAATAAAAGGGTTTATTAAATGCATTTGCTTTTGCACTGCAATGAAGTACCTTCTCTCAAAAAGTACTTTTAAATAATTGTGCTTGATCGAAAAATTAATTAAAAATTAACAAAATCAAGCGGCCAAATGTTTAAAGTTTATAATTTGACCTAATCAATTAAAAAATCTAAATAATTCCACGAAAGCGATATAAATAACTTTAAAAATAGGATAATAAATAATTTATCTGATAAACAAGCCCCTCTACCCTAAGAAATGTTATTTGATTAAATTTTAAAGACAAAAATAATTTGTTTTTACTAATTTTTATATTATTACTTGGAAATGTACGACTGATTTTCTGTGGTGATTTAAAGAGTCAAACTTCCGAAACGCGATATCTCTGGGAAATGGCTTATTTATTAAAAATTTAAAAGACTAAAGTTTAGTTTAAATATGTAAATGTACTTATATGTTACGATTTCTATAAATAAATAAAATTAATATGAAAAACTAAAATAATTTTTAATTGATAGGTAAAATAACGTTACTCACTATAATTTTGTTTTGACCTTTATAAATTTCGTATAAAAGCTTCTATTCTTCAGAATACCCACTTCTTGTAGCGTATCAATTTCAAGTCTTTCCTTTAACAACTTGTCTGATAAAAACTAGAAATAAAACACCATTTATGTCAAGTTGAAAACAGCATAGTTATATTAAACATACCTTTTCACATTCTTTGACTAAAAAACAGAAATTCTGTCGTTCTTTGGAGTCTTCCTTCTGGCCATCAAACACGGATGTCTCTGCATCACTTATGTTTAAAATATCTAATACTAATGAGGGTACATCAGTGTGAAGAGCCTAAAAAATTAATTTTAAAGAAAGTGCGTTTCAATAACTGGATTTTACATACAATAAGTTCTTGTAATGTAGTTATCACGGTTTCTCTCTTGATGACTCCCTTGATTCCATTCGATATTAAAGCATTGATGTATCCAGAGAGATTACTAAATTTCCCTTTCTTATCAAATGTAGGGCTACATTTTTCATCTTTTAACAGTTGCACACACGTTCTTGTACTTAAATTTGAGAGATACAAATTAAAACGTAAATCTACAAGTTACGATTTCCATTTGCAATAGCAAAAATTTGATGTAAGTTAATACAATTATGTAGTAACGTTTCTTTTTAAAAACAAATTGATTAAGTTACTTACAATTCACTTTTTCCAGTTTTATCCCAGTTTTTCCAAATATCTGAATTCAACACTTCGGCCATTTTTCTTACATACGCACACGTTTGCACTATCAGCTATCGGCACTTCACAACAATCGGTAAAATTAAAGTTTTATTTTGAATTCCTAATTTTCCATGAAAAACTAAATCAATAATACTTGGGCGAATGTGATAAAAACGTTATAGTTATGGAACAAAGTGAAAATATTAAGCAAAAACGTCCACAAGACGCATCATCGCCTATTAATAAAAAGCAACGAAAATATCAGCACACGTTAACAAAACAAACTGGAGCAAAATGCACTATATCTTCAGCGAAGGTACGCAAAAACCTTTAAATACTTTTTTGAACTAAACAGTTAACGAGAGAATCAAATAATTCTGAAAATTTTGCACATTATTGACACGTACCTGTACTCTATGGGAGATAACAAGTTGTATCGATATTTTGACGAAAAAAAGGAAACTTGAAATTATATTATATTAAAACTATTACGTTTATAAATTTAAAGCATCATTATTATTTCGTAATAACACACTTAATTGGGTTAAGATTTCTTAAAAAATTTTAATAACGGCTTATTTAACCTCAATTTGCGAAAAATACTATAATCATAGAATACACAGTAGGCGTGATTAATTTAAGAAGTAAGTATTCAATAAACTGATCCCGATCTGATACATTGTATATCTCTAACTGAGAATGTCACCGTAAATGTCAAAATAAGTCTTAGATTATTAAATGTTATATGAAACTGCTTTTTCAGTTTTGTCACTTTAAATTTCCTCGAATCCGCATAGAGAACTAAAAAACGGCTTAGGGACGGAATGGGGTTCAGCAAAATCTTATTAAAAAAATCGTTATTTTTTTTGGGGATTCCCACAACTTACCAAATCTCACCTAGGGGAAGGGAGGATTCCAAATTAAATAAAAATTAATTTTTAGCACATAGGCATCTGCAATAGTGGTTTAGTAAATGGATTATCAGAGGACATAGTATACGAACATTTTTCAAAATATGGAAAATTGGAACGAATTATTATGCTGCCAGGCAAATCGTGTTGTTTTGTTTCGTTTGAAGATGTTAAATGTTCATCAGAGGCATTTAACAGAATAAATGGTGTACTTAACATTGCTCAGTACTCTAAACCAGTTTACTTATCATTTGTTGAAAATATACCAGAAAATTTAATCAAAGAAAATTTGAATCACAATTCAGTTCCTCCAAAGGGATTAACAATACTGGAAAATTTTATAACTGAACAAGAAGAACAAACTTTACTAAGCCTAAACGAGTTTAATCAATTAGGAAACTTAATGAAACACAGACTAGTCAGACATTACGGATACGAGTTTAAATACGATACAAATAACGTTGATCTTAATTCCCCATTAGACGAAAAAATTCCAAAAGAGTGTGATATTTTATGGGAAAGATTAAGAATTACGTATCCTCAACTACAAAGTTTTTTAGAACCCGACCAATTAACTGTAAACTACTACAAACCGGGTCACGGAATTCCCCCGCATGTCGATACGCACAGCGCTTTCGAAGACCCCATTTTTATACTATCTTTAGGCTCAGCCATCGTCATGGATTTTAAGAATGATAACGAACATCATCCCTTACTAATACCACAAAGATCATTTGTCATAATGTCCGGTGAATCCCGATACGCCTACACTCATGGTATTACCCCTAGAAAATTAGACATTCTTCAAACCACGACCGGTTTAACGGTTTTTCATCGGGGTACTAGGGTTTCATTCACGTTTAGAAAAGTACGCAAGGACGAATGCTATTGCGAATTCCATGATAAATGCGATTCGCGTCTAAGCGCGCAAGAAAAGAACAATGTAGGAATTAGTCAGTTGGCTGAACGTTTAGAAGAGACGCATGTTCACGAAGTTTACGAAAATATAGCGCAACATTTCAGCGAGACACGTCACAAACCGTGGCCGAATGTTTTAAATTTCATAAAATCATTCGAAACGGGGTCGTTGTTGGTCGATGTCGGTTGCGGAAATGGGAAGTACATAGGCCATGATCCAAATATTTTTCAAGTGAGTTTTTATAATACTCGGGGATTTCCCAGGGATCTAACACTAATCATGTGAATTTTTGAAACGTATTTCAGATTGGACTAGATGTAAGTGTTTCCCTACTAAACGTATGTAGGGAGAAGAACTACCAAGTGGTAGTTAGTAACTGTTTAAGGATACCGTTGCTTGATAATGTAGCAGATGGGGCAATTAGTATTGCTGTAATCCACCATTTATCAACTGAAGTAATTAATTAGGAAATTAATTTCTGCACCAACTTTGACTTTATTTTAAATATTTTCACAGGAAAGAAGGGTGTCGGCCATTCAAGAACTGCTTCGTATTTTAAAGGTTGGGGGTAAAGTACTGATATATGTTTGGGCAAAAGAACAAAAACGTCAAAGTGAAAAATCCAGCTACTTGAAGCAAGATCGAAAAAACAGGAGAAATGAAGAAAACGAATCTGTAACTAACGAAAAAGTTACTTTGACAAATGGCGTTGAATTACCAATTCATACCAACCGAACTCAGTTTAGACACCAGGATCTTTTGGTGCCATGGAAATTGAAGAAAAATAAAAGCGATAATTCGAATACGCAAACAGAGACTTTTCTGAGGTTTTATCATGTTTTCAGTGAAGGTGAACTTGAAAATTTATGTAAAAAAGTTAGTGCTAAATTGATTCATAATTATTATGATCAAGGGAATTGGTGTATTATTTTAGAAAAGAAATAAAATGTAACTAGAAAGGAAATGGGTAGGTGTATGCAAGTAACAAATTAGGTTTGTTATTTTTGATGAGCTGTGTTTGATATAATTTGTTTTTACAATTACACTTTTTAAGATTACATAGAAATTCTAAATACGTTTAAAAAAAATATCACAAAACATTCATTTGATACGTATATTACGTAATTTTATAGTCTATGATAATAGCCGATTTAGTTTTCAACATCAAATTTGAATTTAATTAAGCATTTTATTAATAAGAGCAGTCTAAATCATTTACTCTTTTTAAAAATTCGGTGGACACGACGATAAAGATAATAATTAATTAAACTTTTGTAACAATATAATATAAAGTAATAGTTATTTTTGGCACCTTATAAATAAGTAAAATCAACATCAAGCTTTAACAAAAACGACAAAAGAAAAAAATTTCCTCCTAATTTATTCACACATTTGCAAAAGTGAATTGATGGTACCATCTTTGTTACCGTTGTTAGCCTCAAACACGGATTTGATGACCTCTTTGTCTATATTTGGGAACATTTCCTCTATCTGTTGAAAATTTAAATATTTGTTACCCTTTATTTGGTCAAAATGTTTCCGATCGCGGTTTATTTTCAAGAGAGCATAAGTTTTTTGACCATCAGTGAACTTAATTTATAACAAATCGCCACAGATGGCGTTTGTTCACTTGCTCACTAGCTGTGTGCGGTAATACCTTTTACTTGTTGTAGGAAAAATTAAATAATAAATAATTTATAAAAATTACCTGTTTGTATTCTTGTTCGCTTAAAACAGGCACAGGTGGTCTCTGAATAGCAGCCGGGGCAGGATACACGGTGACGGGTGTTGCAACTCTTGAACTACCAACAGTTGGAACCACCATAACCGGAGGAGGCGTGTAAATATAAGACTGCGGGGTAGGCTGCAAACACACAATATTTAATACTATTAATGGTACCTTTACATAGAAAATAATACATACGGTAAAAGAAAGGACTAAATTAATCATTCCTTCTACACCTTCTCCTTGCTTTCCGTTCAAAGGATACCAATCTTCATGAGTTTGGCCAGTCATTACTTGTTGCGGAATAGTAATCGTAGCCCACGCAATCAACTCGTCCATTGTAAATGAGCATTCGTCGTATATTTCTATGGAAATCGTGTTCACCCCATGTGGTAAAAGACTGCAGAAGAAACATATGAATTAAATAAAACTTGGAGTCAACACTTTATTGTTTTAGGGTGTGTAGTTATTGGAAATCTTAAGTTAGGGTAATTCAAACGTAGTGGTTTTAGAGAAACTAAGCACGTTAGAGATTTGAAAATTTGGCAGTAGAGGTTAAAATGTGTGATCTTTCTAACTAAAATACTTTCAACAGTCCAGTGCAACCGGAACTTATGGATAATTGAAGGTATATTAAAAAGATCACCCTTGAGAGCGCAGAATTCATCTTAAAACATATAAACAATCTCACCATTGAATAACTTTATTCCATCGAGGATTCTTCCCGCCGTTAGGATCAGTATGTGTCTCATAGACACAATGTCCCACTCGAATCCTAGCATACGGATCCATGCGGGTCATGCCATAATTCTTAGCTAATTTAGCTTGAGCAATTGTAATACTTAATCTACCTAGTGTGTTAGCAATGTACGGGCTACCGGAAATATATTGCTGATGCAGCGCTAACGCCGCTTGCCTGTCGGCAGCCTCTTGCTGTTGTTGTGGTGAAATTGATACACGTAGAAAGTCGTCTGGCAAAGGACTCAGTAACACCTAATTGAATTTTGCAAATTATGAAACTAACTAATAATTCGTTAGAAACTTACTCGACTACGTCTTTCGGCGACTTTATCGGTATTTGCCGCTGCCATGATTTACAACTATTTCAACCACTTGCTCCCAGAAAAAACGCTTTTTGAATTTAATGACCGTTTTTGTGTACTACCTACCTAAAGTAAACATATAAACTTAATATAGCATTAACGTTACTGATGAATCATGTAATGAATATATAAGTTGATTTGGTTATTGTTCTGCGTACCTGCTTTAGTATTGTTGCTGTTTTGTTCTGTTTTTTGTTTATCTATTAATCTATGTTTATGTCTATGTTTTTGTTATTCAACAATCGTCACAATGACAATCATATGATGAATGTGGCTAAAGTCCACAAACCCGGTAAACCTTTAAAATTACAATTTGATACAATCTATTGAAAGCGAAAAGGTTTTAAGTAAACAAAAGGGAAAACCAGAGGACACAACATATTTATTATCCATTTCTAAACGTACTATACTTGTGTAATGGCTCTTACGTAATTGGTTAATATGACCAAAGTCTACCTTTGATTGCCTAATGCACGTTATGACGGGCGCGGGTTGTTTAAAATCTACGAGATGATATTCTAAAGAGTTATTCAAACATTTAACGAAACTAAACTCATATAATCAGTTTGTAAGAGAATAGTAGACATATTAAACAATCACTTAAGAGCTATTTTACGCAAGTCTAGTAGAAGGTTTAGAGAAGTAGATTCTTCATATCTATGAATTTAATCGTTTAGTGATACCATAACTACTTCAAAAAGAAAGGCTTTGAAGCTCTAACCTAACTTTTTATTAAGGTTATGTCGCGATTTTTAAAGTTTATTTATTAATTGAGGTGTTATTTGGTTTTAAGATGTGTTTAGTGTTTGGACAATGTTAAAAAACTAATTAAGTAACAATTTTTTCTAATATAGTTACCATTTAACTGCAAAAATGGTTGTGTGTCCTCCAGATCACAATATTCAAGCAGATATAATATTTGTTGTGGAAGGTACAGCTATAAATGGGGCCTACATCAACGACCTTAAAACTAACTATATCATTCCTTCTTTAGAGTAAGTTATATATTTTTTTTATTCCATTACTAATTGATAACTTTAATAATTCTGTTGAACTGTATGTTAAATTAAAATGATGATAGAATGGATAAATGAGTTGGTTTGAGGTACTAGATTCACTAGTGTAACCTTGCTGACATTGATAATTTCTATATCTGATTCCTTTTCAATTCAATTTCTATATTTCTTTTTAATGCGGTGTTTTTTTCTCAAGATATTTTAGTCAAGGAAATTTAGATGAAACAAGTTATTTAACAGAAAATGCCAATTCTGTTTACGGAATTGTAGTATATTACGCTGCAGACTGTTTGCCTCAAGTAAGCAGCGATACATTTGGACCATTCCTCACTCCTAGCAGAGTTCTCAATGCGTTGGACAAACTTGAGTAAGTTAACAAAAAGAATTAATTTGAATGCATTCAAATAAGTTTCAATAATGAGAAATTTTATCATTGTTTTTATTTAATTAATTGATTAGCTTTAAAATAAATAAATAAAATTCTTTAAGATTAATTGGAGGCAAAGGAGAATCACATGCAAATGTAGCTGAGGGTTTAGCTACAGCTTTGCAATGTTTTGAAGAATTACAGCAGAAACGAGATCCTGCATCTTCAAACCTACAAAAACATTGCATATTGGTATGCAATTCACCCCCATACCTTCTTCCAGTTATGGAATCTTACGCTTATGTGGGGAAAACAGCAGAACAACTTGCTGCTAATTTATTAGAGGTCAATTTTTTATCACAAAATAAAATGTTATTTCTGATTTTATCACGAAATTACATCCCTAAACTTCTGTTAATTTTAGAGAGGAATTAATTTATCAATAATTTCCCCAAGAAAAATTCCGTCTTTATACAAATTGTTTGAGAAAGCTGGAGGAGACTTGACAACGTTGCAGTCAAAAAATTACGCAAAAGATCCTAGACATCTCGTTTTACTTAGAGGATTTAGGTAAACAATAATCATTTAAAATCCTCACTACTATATTAAAGTCGTTAATTATCCATTTGTGTAGTCTTAAAGAGCGACCAGTCAGTCCAGTACCTCAAACAGGATCAGTTTCCACAACAGGTTTACCTTTACCTTCTGCCAACATGGCGATTCCTTCACTTCCTAGTCCTTTGCCTAACAGCGACAGTCCGATAACGTCACAGGCTGCTAATCAAAACCTTTTGGCGTCGTCTATGAACACTGGGGTGGGCGTACAGGGTGGAGTGGGACAGAACTCTGTCTACCGACCTACAAATCCTCAAAGTAAATTATATTCCTTTACAATTAATAAAATAATATTAAAGATATAATTATTTTTAAAGGCATAAATCCTTTGGCAAACAGCAACCAATCGATAGTGTCAGCAAATATGGTCAATGTAAACTTAGTAAACGCAGTTCGCGGTGGAATGATGAACAATCCGCAGTTTTCCAATCAACAAATCCAAGCACCTCCCGGATATCATCCAGGTTCAGGTACGTATAGTAATTTACGCAAAAACTGATTTATAAAACCGGGATAAATTAGGTTTGGCAGGTCCTTGTCGACCGCCAAGTAGGTGGCCACTTATGCCGCATCAAGCCGCCCAACAGAGGAGTCAGTTCATACCCAATCAAAGTCAGCAGCCAACCACTTCCCAAAGCAGCGCCCTCATTGCTCAACTAACTCAACCGCCCTCATCTATGCCCACAGCTAACGTCAATCAGTTTTCACAAAGTAAGCTCACTTTCTTTATCAATATAGTAAATTAATTGCGTTGGATAAAAGTTTATATTTTTAGTGGCTTCAAACGCTGGTATTAATTCTCAGCCGCAACAATTACGTCTTAACATGATGGGAAATCAACAGACACAACAGAACGTTCAGACGTCAATTGCTGCCCAGAATGTTCAAAACAGTGGAATGGTTCAGACTGGAGGCATATCTTCGACCACGGGAATGCCGCAAAGTCAGACGAATTCACCACAGGTAACGCCCAGTAGTCAAGTTATGTCCACACAGCCTCAAGTAAGTGATAAATATTGTACTTTAATTCTAACAGGATAATTAATGCTACAATAAAATGAAATATCTTTTAATATAATAGCCAACTGCTCAACAGCCTAATCCTACCATGGGCACTGGAAGAGAAAGACACACAATTTGGCAGGGTCTGCTAGAGTGGTTAGAAAAACCCAAAAATTCCAATGAAACTCAAAAAATTACACGACAAGTTCCTTGTCAGGTGTCCGCTAATTCTAAAGATGGAGAGCCAGAACTGTAAGTAACTTTAACTTAATTTATAATTTTCTAAATAAATCGCGCTGGAAAAACTCTATCAAAATTAATTTCAGGAAAGCAGACGGTTGGCCCCCGAAACTTATAACCCAATTAATGCCTAAGCAGTTGATTGGAAATATTGGCGGGGGTTACTTAAAAAATTCCAAATCAGTAATATTCCATCCGCAGAACTGCGACGCGTTAGAATCACTCACCAAAATGATGACCAATGGTTTTGTAAGTCACTCATTTGATTATTATTAATTAAACTGATAAATTATAATTGTTACAGGCTGGATGTGTTCATTTTACCAGCGTTCCCAACCCTGCAACGTGTGACATTAAGGTCCTAATACTATTGTACACACCGGAAAAACGGGCTTATTTGGGATTCATACCCAATGATCAAGTTGGATTTGTTGACAGGCTACGAAAAGTGATACAACAACAAAAGACCACGCAAATGATACGTCAGGTAAACCTAAATTATGTACGTTATTTACTTTTTTTTTCTTTTAATTTACGGGTCTATTTTTAATTTTATTTATAAAAAAAAAAAAACGAAGGAAAATTGTTGAAATTATGTAGAATCAGTAAAAAAAAATTCACACTGTGTTAATACACCCTTAGAGTGGCACTGCGAACGTTGGGATGGGAAGTGGAGTGGGAACTCCACCCCAAATGACCGTATCTAATCCAGCCAGTACTCAACAAGGATTGATGATGTCTCAGACTAATACAATGGCCATGGGAGGAGGGCAAATAACTCAAAACGTTGTAAGTTGACTTATTTAAAACTAAATTGTTTTATAGAACAGGGTATGTATGGATGTATACAGTGGTCAAACTTTTGGATAGGACATGATTACGATACGAAAGTTTGACCTTTTTAAACCTCCACTAATAAAATCATTGGTACATTCGTACTATTCGGAACAACATCCCAAGATATAAAAAATAACTAGAATATTAAATTACGATGTAAATTACCGATTTGAATTGTTTCAGAACATGCAAGGTGCAGGCGTACAAGTAAGTCAATCAGGTAATCCGACCGGTATGATGGGGGGTCCTTTGCAAAGGGGCCCGTTCGATGGGAATTTGGAACAAGCGCGTCAACAGAATTTGGAAAAGATCAATCAGTTGAAACAGACCCTGGAGGCGGCTCAACAGCAGGAACAGCAGTACAAGAGCCAGCTCGAGAGGATCAGTCACATGAAGATGTCGCATGTACAAGAGGCACTTCAAATTGCCCAACAACAGGAAATGCAGTACAAGATGATGGACGTAAGTAACAAGTATTTTTGTTTGTTGTTTTTATAGTTACGTACCTTCTTTTTTTAATTTGTTGCAGCAACAAAGAATGGCAGGTACTTCTAATCCAGCTGCAAACGTTCAACAGCAAAGGATGATGCGTCCCATAATGAACACAAATAATCCTGGTTTACGACATCTTCTACAGCAGGTAATTTTGAATTTGTGTATTTTTCTGTCGGTTCTAATATGCATTGTGTGTTAAGCAACCTCAATATAGGCAGCAAATGATGGGAATGCAGCCCGGAATGGGAGGAAATGGCCCTCGGCCGATGGGACAAGGAATGCCCGGAACTCCTGGAAATACTCAGCAGGCGTTTGATGACGTTGGAAACTTAGATTTTGTGTAAGAAAATATGTAATATTTATTTATCGATGTCTTCTTTTATCTGTCAACTATAATAATTATCAGATTAAGTAGTTTAATAAATATAAAATGTAATATTAAAAAGTTGTTTTTGTTGTCCTACTTTACCTCTTTATGATTTTAACGCTTGAAGACAATATAAATTCTCATTTGGACAACAAATATTTATTTATCAGCAACATTATAATATTGTAATATAATATATATACAGACTTACTCGATAAAAATGGTACAATGACAGAAAATTTATAAATTCCGAATTTGTTTTTAAAACATCAATTGCACAAATACAATAGTTGCCATTTTAATAATGCATTATAACTTTTATTTATCATCGACTACTGCCCTTTGTTTTCTTGTTGTTAAAGTACGAATGAACGAATAATAATAATACTGTAATAACAAAGTCGACACTCAAACAACCCCAAGGCTGTGCTACTGGAGGAGAAAAGAAAACATTTAAATGGAATGATATAGACAAAGATCGCGACATTTGCGCGACCCAAATAATTACATAATCACCTAAATGTATCTAAATATTTACACGATACAATATCATATCATGATGATAATAATAATCATTATTTATACCTTCTTTACTAATTCATTAATTAATTATTAAATCGCAAGGAGCTTTTCTTTTACTACGTACAAGGAAATAACAAAAAAGAAGAAAAAAAAAAGAACGGAACATGCGGAATCGTTAACTATTTATGTAGTTATTACCCCCTTTGGACAAGGTTGTTTAGTCCTCCAAGTTCCTGAAGGTCTGTTGCATATCCTCGTAAAGCTGGTCAAAGTCGGACTTTATTTTGGCTTCGCCGTCCTTCACTGGATCTTTGAATTTCATACTGCTGAGCTGGTACAAGACGTTACCCATTGCGTCCCTAATAATGTTCCACGTGATCTTGTTGTCTGACTGTGCGGTACTTTCGACGGCGTGTCGGGACATGTCGTAGAAGCCTATCATGTTTCTTAGCATGCCCACAGTCTTGTAGAATGGGCAGAAACGATCGTACGACGAGTAAGAGTTCTGTTGCAAGAAATCTTCCTTGAGCAGTTTGGCTACTTCCAAAGTGATTTTGTCCGTTTCAGCCAAAGACGCTTTACCGACCAACTGGACAATTTCTGACAAATCTTCTTCTTCCTGTAACATAAAATTTAACGTTTTTCAAAAAATTAAAAGAAATAACGGTCACACAACGTACCTGCAGAATTTCCTTTACTTTCGTTCTAAGAGGGACGAACTCGGGGAAGTTCTTGTCGTAAAAATCGTCCAAAGCGCGAACGTATTTCGAGTAAGAGATGAGCCAGTTAATGGAGGGGAAGTGCTTACGTTGGGCAAGCTTTTTGTCCAACCCCCAGAAGACCTGTACAATACCTATAAACACGATAAAAATTGTAACCAAGACTGACGCACGCCCCCTAGAGACAGAAATCTCACCTAAAGTAGCGGAAGTGACAGGATCGGAGAAGTCACCACCAGGTGGCGATACAGCACCGACGATAGACACGGATCCTTCACGGTCTGGATTACCAAGACACTTGACGCGACCGGCACGTTCGTAGAAGGAAGCCAGACGAGCACCCAAGTAAGCCGGATACCCGGAATCGGCAGGCATTTCAGCCAAACGACCTGTTTTCATTTGTAAATAAATTAATTAACTCAAAACCGTACGGTATTTTTGTACGTACCTGAAATTTCCCTCAAGGCTTCGGCCCAACGAGAGGTAGAGTCAGCCATCATGGACACGTTGTAACCCATGTCTCGGAAGTATTCGGAAAGCGTGATGCCGGTGTAGATGGAAGCTTCTCGAGCTGCTACAGGCATGTTGGAAGTGTTAGCTACCAATGCAGTACGTTTCATAATTGATTCCGTGGCCCCTTCTATTTCGACTGTCAATTCCGGAAAGTCCCGCAATACCTCGGACATTTCGTTACCTTTAACGCAAAAAAGTAGTGTAATTAAACTAATAATAAACGAATTAAACAAAAACTAGCCTCTTTCGCCGCATCCTACGTAAATGATGACATCAGAGTTGGAGTATTTAGACAGAGATTGAGAGATTACAGTTTTTCCACAACCGAAAGCGCCTGGGATTGCTGTGGTACCTCCTTGTACACAACTGTAATAAAAACGAAAGAAAAATATTGTAAAAATTCGTGTACATGTTTAAAAAAGAACTTACGGGAAAAGGGCATCTAAGACACGTTGCCCAGTGAGAAGAGGATGATTAGCAGGCAATTTTTCGGCTACTGGCCGAGGTTGACGTACAGGCCACACTTGCAACATGGTGTATTTTGAGCGTTCTCCGTCAAATTCAGTTTCCAAAATTACATCCTATTTAATAAATATTATAAATACTAATTATTTTAAAATTTTTGAAAAACTTACGTCAACTGTGTAGTTTCCAGGGGCTGCAATGTAAGTAACTGTTCCTTTAGACCGTGGCGGTAAAAGTAACTTGTGTTTTACGAGAGTATTTTCATGTACAATACCGTAGAGGTCACCTCCAGTCATATGAGAACCCAACTAAAACAACAAACGTGTCAATTAATAAATGCCACTAAAGTCAATTTAGGTACGTACTTTGATGTTCAATGGATTAAATTCCCAAGATGCTGTTCTTGAAAGAGCGGGAATATTTACACCCTTGGGGATGTAGATACTTTGAGTGAGTTCGTTAATATCTTTCAGGGGACGTTGGATACCATCAAAAATGGAACCCATAATACCTGGTCCCAATTCCACTGACAAGGGCTTACCGGTTCTCAATACGGGGTCGCCAACGGTGACACCTGAAGTTTCCTCGTATACCTGTACAAATTAAAATATATTAAGTATATTATTATTACGTTGATTGTTTCTCTTTCATTTAGTAGTTTGTTGATTGAATTACCTGTATAGTAGCCATGTCACCTTCAAGACGAATAATTTCCCCTACAAGTTCGTAGTAACCGACTCTTACTAACTCGTACATAGCAGAACCACTCATCTTTTCGGCAGTGACGACTAAAGAGATAAAATAATAGTTATAACCACCATTTTTATAAGTAGGAGAGCGGCGCATTTTTAAAAAGTTAAACAAAAAAATCACTAAAAGTCGTAAAGAAAGTGGAATCGGTTTGTTATGTTACTGAGATGAAAACTCTAAATACTTAACATTTTTTTGGCAGGTGATTTTTGAAATTGTCTGTTTTTGAACATTTTCTATACATTTTTTTCAATTTTTTTGTTAATCGAGAAATTCATTTTCAATAACGTAACAAATTAAATCGTCCAAAACTCAAAAAGGGCGCATTTTTCGACCAAATACTAAGAGTCAAAAAGTGTTAACATTTGTCCAATTAACCTAATAAACATATTTTCAAATAAATTTTTGGATTCCTTCTTAAAATTTTCAATTTTTTTCTGTCATTCAGAAAATAAACAAACATTACTTGGGTCTTTAATTCCCGATAACGAAACAAATCGATTCCACTTTTTTGGGGAGCATTACTGACATTTATTCATCTTCTTCAGAGTGCACGGCTTGCATAATATACTACAAAGTAAGTTTTACCTGGTCCAGACACTGCATGGACGTATCCATACGTACTCTCCTTTTCTTCATCTCCTACTTTTGGTAGCCTCGACATGGTCTTCTTAACAATTGACTCTATCTAAATATAAAAATCGAATATTAATGAAAATATGATACAACTTACGGACATATTAATTTTACCATTTTTATAGGATTTAACATAATTTACTCATAACAGTGTTTTAAATGTCAAAATTATATATCATTTTGTAAAAAACTGAACCGATTTTGTTTTTCTTTTATTTATTTAACGTCTATTATAAAGCCTGCTACGATATTTTATGAAAAATCTCGGGGACTACGCCTACTGTAACAATTTTCTCTTTAAATTACTTTAATTATTTCAAATTCATTAAAATACACTTAATCAAGAAAATATATACCTTAATTATAAACAAAAAGAAAGAATGAAGTACTTTTATTTAAGTAAATAGGTTGATCTTTCGTTAAAGATCTGTACGTCACGAGACCATCTATCTATAAGGTGTATTTTTCTAGGTGCTATGTTTTATTAAATTAAGAAAAATATTATGTTATAACTTTATGAATAACATCCAAAGTCTTAATTGTATTGAATGTAATTATTTTATAATTTTTTAAAAGTTACTTACTTGTCTTTAAACACGAAATTTGGGCCGCACTAGAAAAGAGCTCAACAACGTAAGTCACAAGACGGCAGTCAGCTGACATCTGCTGCGCGATCATGCGCGATTCGTTGAAGTACTTGCCCACTTGCCAGTGGTGTACTAAATTAGTCAAAATAGAGACTGAAAAATAAACATTATAAAAAAATAAGTTTTTTAATTAACAAGTATTTAAAAAGCTAGATTCTTTTTATGGTTATAACACTAATTAAAAAATTAATTTTTAAGTAGTTATTAAGAGGAAAAAAAGTAATGAAATTGAATTTATTATATAGAGATTAAAACAAATTTAAAGTCTTTTTTATAGCAGTAGTAAGTAATTTAGTTGTCCATTTCTTTAAATAATTTTGAAATGTTTTTAAATTATTTCGTAGTTTATGAAATAATAATTTATTTATGTTGATTATACGTGACTCCCTCTGTTGGTTATATCCAACAGTGAACTTCCTACTCGCAAGGGACCCTGTTAGGGTTGAATTCACTTTCTAACTAATCTACACAGATGGCGCTCGACTTACTGTTCAAATTATAAAGAAAATTCTGCTACATATGCAACTCACCGTTCACCCCTGAAAATAAGAAAAGGTACTTTAAATTTTGTTAAAAAATAATTGTTTTCGAAAACAAAAAATTTTCCAAGGTAATTAATTAAACAAAAAATAAATTAAGAAAAAATAGAAGTCAATTTGCTTACTAATTTCTCTAAGTAACTAACGATACGTGATTTTCGACTTTTATTAGAAAAAAAAATTAAAGTTTTTATTTTAAAGTATTAATTTTTAATTCTTTTATTTTTTTTAATAACGGGGAACGTAATATTCAAAATTATATCTCAGTAATTTAGTTATAGAAGCATTTCATTTTAAAAAAAAAATTTGGAATTTGTAATTTGTTATATAAGTAGCACTTTTCAGTGTAAAATTCCATATAACAGAAAAATAAATTAAACAAAAATTTATAAAAAAAACTTTAAAAAACGTTTAATTTTATACATACATAAAAGTACTTACACGAAAAATAAGTAAAAAATACAAAAAAACCTAAAAAAACTAACCTTAAAACTTATGAATAACTAAGCAAAACAAACTTTGGTTCAAGCTCCATACATTATAACTACGTACATATTCAACAATGTAATATCATTCAAGACTTACAATAATATTAGTGTATGTTCATCTAAACATATTTTAATAACTTTAACCGTAAATATTTGTAAGTATGTAAATTATCGAAAATTCATCAATCAACAGTCATTAATATCTTACTTTTTTTTATTCAACAACTTTATATGTACTTACGTACTTATAATTTCAATATCAAGTCAGCAACAGTAAAGGCAAAAAGACCACAGACATAATATTATAGACAACGGAAGAAATTAAGCAGGAAGAGAATCAATTGACCTCTTTCTGTCTCTGTCTACTCCGTTCTGATTGACTCTTTAGGCCGCGAGAATCCCCACCACATACTCGAAGCGCCAATCTGAAGCAAGTAGATGAAGACAGAAAGACAGCTACAGATTTTCTTACGCTTTCTTTCAGAGCTGCGCTTCGAGTTGTAGTTTGCCAGCTATCTCTATTTTTAATATTATATCAATGAAAAAAGACAAGAAAATACGTATGCCGGGGTAACTTAACACTAGGTACTTGTAAAATAATAAATAAATAAGACTAGATAAAAAAACATTAGAAGAAAAACCAAAGTTAATTTTACAATGAAGGGAATGTACAGTAGTTTTTTTTTGTTTTAATAATTATTAATATTAAATCACAGTTGAAATAATTAACTACTAAAGGTGTCTTATATATCTAGTTTTATCTAATTAATGCGTTGTGTCAAGTGCACCATTCATGGGTCAATATTTTGGATACGAAAAAATATTATACTTATTAATTAAATCAATTAATTTTTTGTTAATTATAATAATAAGAAAAAAACAGAAACTTTTTTTGATCTAAACTTCTATTTTGTAATGTTTTTTGTTTGAATAAGGTGATATATGCGGGCAAAAAAATAATGTTTTATTTAAATAATTTAATTAAATAGGAAACGCCTGAATTTTTTCCATTAAAAAAATACTTTAAAAAATAATTTAAGAAGATCGATTTTCGTTTTTCTTTTTCCACAGTATAAAAAATATTAATTTTAATTTTTCAGTCAGATTAATAACATTAGACCCAATTCGGTATTTTTTTCTGCAAGGCACTTTAAAGTGCTTTACATGAGATCATGTATTTTGTACATACGCATCCTTACACTTATGTAGGTACGTATTATTTATCGTAAATATTTATTCCTATGGCAATTTAATTAAGGCAATATTGGGGCAGTTGTAAAAAAAAACTTTTCGTATCCAACTTTTTAGGGCTTTAACTACATATTTTTTATAAAAGTTATGAAAAAACGACAATTTTTAGTACGTACTTTATAAATAGCCTACTATTTAAAACGATCACCACAGATGGCGCTGTCCTCACCGTCTGCGGTCGTTTATTAATCTGCGAGTGCACGCAATACCGACCGAAAACAAATTTTTCAATGGAATTGTTTACGAAAAAATTTTTTTTAAACTCACTGAAGAGTTTTCTGTCGAAACAAACAAGAAAACAATAAAGTGCCCTTATGTTTTGGTGAATTGAATTGTTTGAAAAAAAAATATTGAATACGAAAAATTTTACAATACAACTAACGCGCCGATGCGACCTGTACTAATTAATTAATACTTGCAGTAAGTTTTGAGATCATTATTTACACTAAACGTAAAAGACGTATTTAGACTTAATTAATATGATATCTATGAGAGCGTACATTGTTTTCTGTGACGGGCTGTGCACTCATTTTTTGAGTGCAAGCAAATCCGTTTACTAACAATGCACACTTCGACTACACACACTCACGATCAGGAAATAATATTGTACAGAATATCCTATGTACATTCACCGGTGTCAACTAATTCTATTATCGACTCAACATAGGCAAAAAAATATTAAAAAATATTTTTTATAAAATCAAATATATCGACTATTCAACAAAAAAAAAAACCAAACGCAAACGATAAATATGAAAATCTAGTGATTTTGTTAAGGTTGCCAACAATTAACACACTCGAATGAGCTACTGAGTGCGGCCACAAGTAGTAGCAACAAGTGGCTAGACACAGCCACAAGTCGTGACTGCACGTGGCTAGATATAGATACAAGTCATAGTGACTGCACGTGGCTAGATATAGATACAAGTCAATGTTAAACGTGGCTAAATATAGCCACAAGTCGTAATCACATGTGGTTAGATGCAGCCACAAGTCAAAGTTACACGTGGCTAGATATAGATCCAAGTTAAAGTTAAACGTGGCTAAATATAGCCACAAGTCTTATCTACATAATGGATACGTACGACCATAAGTCGTGGCTACAAGTGGCCAGATACAGCCACAACTGGTTAGACACAGCCACTAGTCACAGTTTTATGCGGTTTATACACGGCCACTAGTCGCGTTTGCATGTGTATCGAGGTAGCCACAAGTCTCATCAACTATTATGTCTATTTCCCGAGTACGACGCGGCTGATCACGGTGGACTAGTGTGTGCAGATGACTGTATTTAGCCACAAGTAGCTACCGCTGACTACTCTCGCGGCTTGTGGCTCGAATACGACGACTCAAACTCTCAGTTTGCCGTATAAAATATTTTGTCAACGACTTGTGGCGGCCACTAGTTAATGTTGCTGCTGTGAATGTTATAACCAGTGGAAAACTCGACACAACCTGTTAAGTTTGGTAGCTGAAGTGGCCACATTTTTTTTTAATTCAAGTTAAAGCTCAGCAACCAGCAACAATTTCACTAGATGTTATTTAAAATAAAATATAAGATCAACTAAAAACACGACAAGAAAACAAAAACGCGGAAAATGAGGGTTCGGTTTCGGAAATGCGTTAGAAATAAACGTTTTCTACTTCGGTGGGTGTTTCAGGTTGTTTATAGCTAGGACTTTCGAACCCGTTGTCTGAAACACCTTTACTAGTGTCGTTTGCGTTCGGTTTCGGTTTTTGGGGTACGACTTTCTCGACAACTTGGTCTACGAAACGAACTGAAAGCTCTAGGGAAATTGGATCTAGATTAAGAACATAACATACGTCTCTCGTGGCTTCGTTGGCTGACGACAATTTTAAACCTCGAATTGCTGAACAGATACACGCCGCTGCTATCAGGGACGGCAGCGTTTGAACTAACGACGGTTCTGAAACAATAAAAAAATTATTTTAGGGTGCAACAAAACATACGAAAAAAAAAAAAAAATAAATACTAAATATGTATTTGGATTTTCTTTTAAGTGTTCGTTTAGTTTATTTTGCGTAGGAAAATTCCCACCGTTGAATTAATAATCCGTTGACACCCCAACCCTTTCTATTTTCTATGAGAACCGAGCCCGTCCCGTAGCGGGATGAACTATTTCACCACCTTGGAAGTTGTCGTTAGAACGTGAAAAAAAAAAATAAGTTACCAAACTGGTCCCATGTAAAGAAATATCTTTTTGTGTAAAACGTGTTAGATTATTGAATTAAGCACAAGGTGGGTCAAAGGTTATAATAACGAATTTTTTACGAAACCAAATCTTACTGGTTTTGTACAGGGTGATCTACCTCACGTTTCTCACTATCACAAAAGGGGTGGTGATGGTTTGTGTAAAAAAAAGGGACGAATTCGTTACGTCTACAAAATTGCACTGAAGTAAAAAAATAATTAGTAACAATATGCATTTGTGAAGCAGGTGCAATATTATCCACTTTAAACAAGAAAGAAACATGACTTTTCCTTTCTGTTACCTTCTTCTTGCTGAATAAATTACCATAATGTTAGTTAGTAACGAACAAGTAATTATCAAATGGTCTAGAACAGTTTCAACAGTTTAAAAAATAAAAATAATTCAGTATTTTTTGGCATCATTTAACAAAAAATCTGTTCTGATTTGAAAATAAGAAGGCAGATGGAGGTTGGGTGAATTCTGGAATTTCTGGCCTTTTAAACCGCCCCCTCGTGGTCTTCGTTGTTTCCCGCTACACGGTCGTTTGTTTTAAAGAGTTTTTTAAAGATAGCGGTCCACAGGGCACAGGGCTGGCAGCTGTGGGTGATTTAAATCCTGCACAAACGCGAGACAAGATGCAAGGTGCATCGTTTTATAAAGAAAAATACCTGCGTAGGTCTACTCTACTCTACTCTACTCCGTTCACCACCTGCTTTGCGACCAATTATTTTCGATAATCGTGTACCATTGACCACACAAACATGTACCTGCATCCTGATATAGAAATACATAATATGTACAAACCAGACCATTATGGTCAATTTTTAACTTATCAAAAGTAAGAAAATAAAAAGTTTGACTAAAGATTTTTTGCCAACAATATGCATAAAATAGGGCTAGCAGCAATGTAAAGCTAAATAGGTAAGTACTGCCTCATACTGGACCATCGGTGGCGTCGACTAGTGTCTGCCACTATTGCCTTAAATGAGCTACTAAGTGCGGCGACTAGTCATAGCTACAAGTTGACAGATACAGTCACAAGTCACAGCTACAAGTGGCTAGATACAGCCACTAGTCGCAGCTACAAGTGGCTAGATGCGGACACCAGTCACAGCTACATACATCCACTAGTCACAGCTACAGGTGGCTACATACATCCACTAGTTACAGATACAAGTGGCTAGATACAGCCACAAGTCAATCTGCCAGTGGCTACCTACAGCCACTAATTACATATACAAGTGGCCAGGCACAGTCACATATACAAGTGGCTAGATACTGCCTCAAGTCACAGATGTAAGTTATAAAAACATACCAGCAAGTGGCTCAACATCACCAGTACTTACAGTTATAAGTGGCTTAGACACGGTCACTAGTTACATTTACATGTGTCCAAACGCGGCCACAAGTACCATCATATTAACTTTTCTATTTTACGAGGCGGCTGAAGTCTGTGGACTAGAGCGCACAGGTTCAGCTTCTAAGTGCGGCCACTGGTTAGAGCAACATGTGAATAGATATAGCCAATACCCAAAGCTGCAAGTGGCTACATACAGCCGTTAGTTACATACACAAGTGGCTAGGCACAGTCACTAGTCATAGCTACAAGTTACAAAGAGATGCCAGAAAGTCACACCTACAAGTGGCTCGACAACGCCACTAGTCACGGTTGTAAGTGGCTTAGACACGGCCACTAGTTACATTTACATGTGTCTAAACGCGGCCACAAGTACCATCATATTAATTTTTTACGGCGTGGCTGATGTCTGTGGACTAGAGCGCACAGGTTCAACTTCTAAGTGCGGCCACTAGTTACAGCAACATGAGGCTATATACTGCCACTAGTCATAGTTACGAGTGGTTAAGACACGGCCACTTTTGTTAGACTTACATGCGTCCCACAAACTTTCCTGTTTATTTGACGAGACAGAAGTACGTTGTGGTTGACAACTGTGGACTAGTAGGTATACAGACGACAACGTGTTGCCACAAGTAACTAGTGCTGGCTACTCTCACAGCTTGTGGATCGAACACGACCGCTCAAACTCTCAGTTTACTGTATCAAATGCATGAAATATTTTGTCAACGACAGTTAACTGAAACACTTTTACTACTGTCGTTTAATTTGGTTTTGGGAAACGAACTTAAACACAGCCACTAGTCACAGTTACACGTGTCTAGACGCGACTACAAGTCGCATCAACTTTTAAGAGGCGGAAGTACGGGGTGGCTGATGACAGTGGACTAGTGTGCACCGGTGATTGTATATCGCTACAAGCAGTTAGTGCTGTCCACTCTCACAGCTTGTAGCTCGAACACGATGAGTCAAACTCCCCGTTTAATATATATAATGCATAAAATATTTTGTCAACGACTTGTGGCGGCCACTAGTTATCGTGTAGCCACAAGTAGCCAGTGCTGACAACCCTCACAACTTGTGGCTCGAACACGACCAGTAAAACTCCCCGTTTAAGGTATCTAATGCATGAAATATTTTTTCAACGACTTGTGGCAGCCACTAGTTATCGTGTAGCCACAAGTAGCCAGTGCTGACAACTCTCACAACTTGTGGCTCGAACACGACCAGTAAAACTCCCCGTTTAAGGTATCTAATGCATGAAATATTTTGTCAACGACTTGTGGCGGCCACTAGATATCGTGCAGCCACAAGTAGCCAGTTCTGACTACTCTCACAACTTGTTGCTCGAACACGACCAGTAAAACTCCCCGTTTAAGGTATCTAATGCATGAAATATTTTGTCAACGACTTGTGGCGGCCACTAGATATCGTGCAGCCACAAGTAGCCAGTTCTGGCAACTCTCACAACTTGTGGCTCGAACACGACCAGTCAAACTCCCCGTTTAAGGTATCTAATGCATGAAATATTTTGTCAACGACTTGTGGCGGCCACTAGTTATAATGTAGCCACAAGTAGCCAGTGCTGACTACTCTTACGACTTGTGGATCGAACATGACCACTCGAACTCTCAGTTTATCATACATATAACTAGTGGCTACTGCCAGTGCTTCAGCCTCTAGTCACAATTATAAGTTAGCAAACTTGTGAGAAGTATTAAGATGAACTATCGAGCCAATTTTGAGAAAGTTACCCTTAAAGTTTCCTCAAGCGTTTTGAATACAAAATTTAAAGTTGTTATACAGAAACGTGACGCCCTCAAAGGCCTAATTGAATTAGTCGATACGCCCTTTGACTTCACAAGGAATTCATTATATTTTTTAACAATTTCAACCGTTCCATACGTAATATCATCGCATCAGGCACGTGTCATATGTTCTTCAGACAGCAACAAGACGAACGAACCTCTTTACATGTGTCGCGGACGCATGACGAAAAAGAAAATGTGGCCCACTTGACGCACTTACTTAACAAACGTTGCCGACACGGCTGATGCGTCCGATTCGTGGTTTCACAATTGAACATCATCAATTAATTCAATTGCTACCGGTAGCACCATCTGTCTGAATTTCTTTGGGCAACGTCTTGCCGATCTGTCGCAGAGGATCGTTCGGCCATGACTTACTCGCGTGCTGACTCTCTATGGGAAGTCCCGGACGACGCGATACGACACGACACGACACAAGAGGCGCTTCCTTCCTGATGTCTTCAGAGATAAATTTTTCAACTTTACTCACTATTAAAAATTATCTGATGGTGATCGCGGCCCCGCTCGAGACGTGTGGCACGTAATGACTGTCGCCTGCTAGATTGTCTTATCAATATTAAGAAGGGGAAACGTAATTAGCGAAGACAAAAGGGGGTTGTAACAGGAAATAACAAATGTAACTGCATCAACTTCCTTCTTATAAAATATTCTTTGGAATGAAGATATTGCGGAAAGAGTTGGGACCCATTTTCAAAATTCACCTCTTCAAAGAATAAAAAAATAAATTCCCGGAATTTTACGACCTTCAAAATTTGTGCAGGTTTTAAGGGCCATCAAAATCGAAAATTTTTGAATAGAGTTCGATTTTTCTAGTGTTAAATAATATGTAATTTGTTGATGAACACCTTGCGCCCGTGAACAAGTGTGTGGGGCATGTGCCTTAATTACATATTATCGTTAGTAATGGAAGGGCCAGTAGTAAAGACGACAGCAGGTGAATTTTATAGCGTGGTAATCTTAATCGGAAGTTGAACCATAAGGAAAACAGTCAATGAATAAAAAAAAAAGCTATTCTACGTTCCAGGGGCAAAAATGACCCTTTGTTTCTTTCTTTACCTTTTTTTACGTGAATAATAAGGACAGCTTTTTGTTGCCCTTTGACGGAATAAATAAATTATTTAGTTGGAACAATTTTTTTTAATTTCTTTTCACTTTCTCGGGCATATGGTAAATGAAGAGGAGCAATTATTGAAAGGACATGTACAAATAAGTAAATGTTAGATGAAAAAAAGTTTTGATAAAAATTATTTATTAAAATTATCCTAGGGATTTTGAATTTCTATGGGGGGAAAACCAGAAAAGTATAAAAAAAAATTATGCAAACTGTACCGTGTGACATATCAAATGATAGGGCTTGTTGTGAGGGTCTCAAATATATATTTTTTGTAATTTTAAAATCCATGGTTTTAAGGGCATTTAAGAAAATAATAGAAGATTGACCACAGCCTCCCTTAACTCAAAAAATGCGAAATGGAATCGATACAATTTTGACACTAGGGGGTGGATTGTAGATATACAATTATTATTTAGTCTTTTAAAAAATTATAAAATGTTAATGGTCGTAGTTTATGGGACCCATAACAAGTTTAACTTTTTTCCAGATATATAAAAAGGGGATGCACCTTAGGGAAGAAGATTATGTACAAATAAGTAGATGTTAGATGAAAAAAAGTTTTAATAAAAATTATCCTGGGGATTTTGAATTTGTATGGGGGGCAAACCAGAAATGTATTTAAAAAAAAATATGCAAACTGTATCGTGTGGCATATCAAATGAAAGGGCTTGTTGTGAGGGTCTCAAATATATATTTTTTGTAATTTTAAAATCCATGGTTTTAAGGGCATTTAAGACAATAATAGAAGATTGACCACAGCCTCCCTTAACTCAAAAAATGCGAAATGAAATCGATCCAATTTTGACACTAGGGGGTGGATTGTAGATATACAATTATTATTTAGTCTTTTAAAAAATTATAAAATGTTAATGGTCGTAGTTTATGGGACCCATAACAAGTTTAATTTTTTTCCAGATATATAAAAAGGGGATGCACCTGAGGGAAGAAGATTATGTATAAGTAGATGTTAGATAAAAAAAAGTTTTAATAAAAATAATTTATTAAAATTATCCTGGGGTTTTTTGAGTTTCTATGGGGGCAAACCAGAAAAGTATAAAAAAAATTATGCAAACTGTATCGTGTGACATATCAAATGAAAGGGCTTGTTGTGAGGATCTCAAATATAATTTTTTTGTAATTTTAAAATATACGGTTTTCAGGTTAGGTTAGGAAGAGATCATTAAAAATATTGGTGACCTGCACCGTTTTCAATTCCTAATTGTTTTTGTCCAGGTGGTTGTAGACATGTTTAACTGTTGCAACCCATTTAATTATTGTTTTCTTTTTGAGTTTCAAAGACACTTCCTTTGAATTTCCTCCCCGCATAGGTACGAGGTGAAGAAACTGGAAACATATGCCAAGTAGAAGTGCATCGTCCACCGAATAAGGGCAGGTGGTCTTTAGGTCTTCACATATATACATCTTTGTGAAGGTATGTTATGTGAATGTGCAGTGGTAGTAACGTAGTAACAGTGAGTAGTATTTGTAGTATTTTTTGGACGCTCTTCTTGCCACCCTTACCCTCGCCTTTTTACCAAAAGAGGTACCCACGGCTAACGTCACTACATTCAAAAAACCTGTTGCTTTTTTAATTTTTTAACTTATTCTTAATGCATAATGCTTTCCTAACTGCATTATAATATTAACGACTAATGGTACGAACAGGGAATGGACAATACGTTGGCTGATACTTAATAAAAAATTATTTATTTGTGAAATTATTTTTGGTAATTAGAGGACAAAAATAATTAAGTCACTTTAAAAAAGGAACTCAAGATTTACTCAAAAATCAGGACATATTCTTCCCCTCAGATATTTGTAGGAAAATTAATTGTAATACACTGGGGGATTTCCCCAAAAAAAGTTTTCAAAAACTTCTGGACGAGCACTTTTACATTTTCCCATTGGGCATTCCTCACGTTCCTCAGAAGCTACAACTATTTGCAAACAATAACCCAAATCCACGTCTCCCTCTTCCTCTCTTTATTCCTGTTTCCGCCTCTAATAAGCTCAGACCTTAACGATCCAGATCTCCTGTTACACTATTGATTTTCATTACACCTCATTTCCTTGCAGGGCTGGATTTAGGGGAAGTTGGTTAGGTTAAATTATTGGGGTTCCAAACCCTTTGTGAGTGAGAGAGATTTTTCAAAATTAAACGAGAATTTTTTTTTGGAAAACTCATGTCTATTCCATCCCTTAATCAGTGGCAATAAAGTGAAAGTATAAAGTTGTTTTATTGTAAAAAAAATCGACCAGAACGTTTCGCCTTTGCGATATAAGCCATCTTCAGGGTTGTTTTTTTGTTTAGTAAATTAAATACTGTTACACAGTAAAAATTAAAACGTATTTCACACCGTAAATCTTACGCAGCACTTCCGAACCCCTTTGGAAAAAGACAAGGGAGACGACCACGTGTAGAAAGTATTCTGTAAGGGATCCGGGGAATAATTATGTTGCTAATATCTAATGGTAGTAAGCAGCTAATGTATGCAGTAACCGTAAAAATAATTATAATTCATTAGATTCTAACGGAAGTTTGCTTAAGCGTATACGGGGTGGTTGGTGTTTGTCTGGAGCCGCAGCCCTACCCCTAGATCCGTGGCTTTCTTGACCCCCGTGCACCCGACGCGTAACAAAAGAATAAAATATGGTCACATATACGTATCTGTTCCTTCGCAGCTTCCACCTTATAAATCTCGACGGTAACAATGCCTTTATACGTGAACTATTTTTCGTTTTTCTATTGAAAAGATCCAACTCAGGAACCGATCTAAGAAGGGCCCCTGTGCCCTTCTTTTTTCTTCTTCTTCTATCGCTCGATTACGTATTCGAACTTGGTACAATATAGAATGTAAATATCGTCGGAAACTGCTACCAGAAAGTTGAAACTGTTTCGTCACCTGCATCTTAATAAAATACAGCTGCTGATGGCTCAAGAAACTTTGTAACTTTTAAGTATACGAAGAGTAAAAAATTAGTATCGAAAAATTGAATGAAGCCGTTGAGTCAAGGATAGCCCTGATCGATACATCGATAAGTATCGACGGTTATCGATACTTTTAGTTTCGTATCTGTCCGCTTAAGTTTAAAAACTACATCGTTAACAATAATACCAATTGGTAACTATCAATAGTTAACGATATTGATCGATATTTTTTGTTATCGATAACCGTTAACTAAAATCAAATATCGTCCAGGACTAAAAGATACTTGAAATTTAGTTCGTTATAGATAATAGATAGATACCAGAATAGATACATAGATAACAATCGACAGTATCGATATATTTGCCCAGTACCAGTAACAGATCGTTAAAAATTCATTTGATTTTAGTTATCAGTTAACAATAGTAAAAGAATTATCGATAAAAGTAACAGTAACTGATAAAAATCGATAGTTATAGACAGTTACTGATCGTTACTGTCGATATATCGACTTTTTTGTTATCTATAACTTAAAACTACAATCAGCGATCGTCCAGGACTTTCTCTGACTTAAAGAGACTTGAAATTTTGCACAGAGATTCGATAACGATACATATTGAAGATAGCAGAATGGATATGTCGATAACAATCGATAGTATCGATATTTTTACCCAGTACTAGTAACAGATCGTTAAATATTCATTTGATTGTAGTTATCAGTTAACAATAGTAAAAGAATTATCGATAAAAGTAACAGTAACTGATAACCATCGATAGTTATAGACAGTTACCGATCGTTACCGTCGATATATCAACATTTTTTGTTATCTATAACTAAAAACTAAAATCAGCCATCGTCCAGGACTTTCTCTGACTTAAAGAGACTTGAAATTTTGCACAGAGATTCGATAACGATACATATTGAAGATAGCAGAATGGATATGTCGATAACAATCGATAGTATCGATATTTTTGCCGAGTACTAGTAACAGATCGTTAAATATTTATTTGATTTTAGTTATCAGTTAACAATAGTAAAAGAATTATCAATAAAAGTAACAGTAACTGATAACCATCGATAGTTATAGACAGTTACTGACCGTTACTTTCGATATATCGACATTATTTTTGTTATCTATAACTAAAAACTAAAATTAGCGATCATCCAGTACTTTCTTTGACTCAGAGAGACTTGAAATTTTGTACAGAGATTCGATAACGATACATATAGAAGATAGCAGAATGGATATGTCGATAACAATCGATAGTATCGATATTTTTGCACAGTACTAGTAACAGACCTTACAGTATTCATTTGATAGCAACAAAAAATATCGATAAAAGTAATAGCAACTGATAACTACCGATAGTTAAAGACTTTTATCAATAATTATCGATACATCGATACCTGTTAACTTAGATCAGTTATCGTCTACGTCCTGGATTAGCCCTGACTTAAAAAGACTTAAAATTTTACACAGAGATTCGTTATACAATAACATAATAAATTGACATATCGATAGTCGATATTATCGATAGTTTTATGCAGGACCAGTCAGAGATAAAATCGTGTCAAGTGTTTTACGAACAGTTAAGTTTATTATAATCACTCTCTTGACTTGATACTTAAGCCGCTTGTCCTGACTTGACTTAATTTGAAATCAAGTCAAACTCAAGTCAAGTAGCTTGAAATAACTTGATGTCAAGTCAAACATTTACTTGTCTTGACGAACCACGTTATCATTTTGTTTGCCACGCGTACCTATATTAATAACAAGGTACAATTTTTAATATTATTGGTTTACACGTAGTCAAGACTCAAGAGGTGGTGGTCCAACCCCTTAACAATAATAGTAAATTATGCAGATTAGTTGTAGTGATCGTAATTCTTGTGTGGACGCAATGGCCATTGCTATTGCACCCCATAATTCTCAAGAACGTGTGGCTCGATCTATTTCTATGCCACCGTCCACTCACTTCTATTCCATTGTTCCCCTGCTGACCACTACAACTAAGGACAAAACGTTCGGCCGTACAATAAATTTTAAGTTTTTCACTTGGGCAATAATACTGGCAATTTAGGCGGTCCTTCGTAACTTAAACTCATTCAATTCCTTCAGAAGGGGTAATTTCAATGGTGTTACACTTACCCATAGATAAGGGAGGGAATATTGCCAAGAAACACGTCCTACATGACGTAAATGTTTTTTAATGGACATTTGCATTTTTTAGACCGTTTTGTAAAGGGAAACGTGAATACCATTATCACATCCACACATAGATGGGCATTACCCAGTATTAGTACCATACGCCATCAGCTTAATGGTCTTAAGGATTCTCTATTGGAGTCAATTTTTGGTATTTCAATAAGGGTGGTTTTTACCAAATTGGCTGAATACTCATTAACATCCTAAGGGTGTACTTTAAGGGTGCGATTCCTCTTAAGGACTTTTGGATTTCTCCTCTAGATTGACATCATCATGACCAATCAGATAAAATGTCACCAGAACGAAATTGTTAACGGCATTTTCTTGTCATAAATACTATATATGTAACGGTATGGGGTGAGTAACCGTGTGCCGTCGGCGTCTTGGGGTTGCGAAACCAGCTTGAGCGTCTGGCCCTAATGAGCCTTTTGAAAAAGTTAAAGGCACCCCGGTTTTTTCTCCTTACGTTCGCCACCCTTAGTTCGATTGGCAGTCTTAGCCCTAGCGGATAACAAAGGCGGCCGAGACGTTGTCTCGCACCCCGCTCCCGGTCCCTGGCCCTGGCATTGAATCACCGGGACAATGGGCTCCTCGTAATCGTCGTCGGAACCGTCGCGATCTTGAAAACGCACCTGGCTCTGGACCCGTGCCACCACTTTCTTTTTCTTTAGCTCTTGCTCTTGCTCACTTATACAGGGTGCCCAAGAAACGAAAAAAATAACCCAATCAACATAAGCACCCTTAACCCTTAACTATGTGAATCAATTTTCTATAGTGTCATCCACAGTAACAATATTTTAGAGCTACCCCTTGTTTCTTTGATGACCATTAGCCTCAACTTGAAGCTTTCTGAGAATCATTGAGTCAAAAGTTTTTAGTCTGGGTTAGAGGGTTGGTAATAGCCAAATAGCCAAAAATTACTCAAGCTTTTGGGGAAGGTGTCTGCTCATTACTGTTCCATCTCCAGACATATTTTTCTAAAGTCATTCGACCACCAGCTACTAGTGAGAAATTCCCTTTTCCATCACCACACCAAAAGCTCATTGTCCGTTTAGCAGACAGCATTAACTTTCACTTCCTCCAAAGCACCTCAATGAAGAAGCAAGAAGGTAATTTGAGAGAAATCTTTTGTACACCGTAGGTACCAAAGAGCTTCAGGTAGGTAGGAAGACAGGTAATAGAAGATAATATCTTCATTTAGAGGAAGGGTTGTCAGATAGATTCGTTCAATAAATCGTATCAGATAAAAAGATACAACACGTGAGAAATTGCGATGAGTTTTAGACTTCTGGGGGGTTTCACCACAGTCGAATATAAGTTAAAGCCAAAACGTTCCAAAAGTGTTCCTCATGTTCGAGGAGTTTGTTAACATATCTCCAATTAAGGTACCACCATCCTTTCCCTATCCCATATTCCACTATCTAAAAGCACATCATTCCTTAGACATTATGATGCATTTTGGACTTCTGAGGATTCCACCACATTTGAATATACGTCAAAGCCAAAACGTTCCAAATGTGCCCCTAAGGTTCGAGGAATTTGTCAGTATCTGACCAATTGAGGTACCACCACCCTCTTCGAATCCCTCCTCTAACTATCTTAAAAATTACGATGCATTTTGGACTTCTGAGGATTCCACCACATTTGAATATATGTCAAAGCCGAAACGTTTCAAATGTGGGCCTCAATTTCGAGGAATTTGTCAGTGCCTGACCAATTGAGGTACCACCACCCTCTTCGAATCCCTCCTCTAACTATCTTAAAAATTACGATGCATTTTGGACTTCTGAGGATTCCACCACATTTGAATATATGTCAAAGCCGAAACGTTTCAAATGTGGGCCTCAATTTCGAGGAATTTGTCAGTGCCTGACCAATTGAGGTACCACCACCCTCTTCGAATCCCTCCTCTAACTATCTTAAAAATTACGATGCATTTTGGACTTCTGAGGATTCCACCACATTTGAATATATGTCAAAGCCGAAACGTTTCAAATGTGGGCCTCAATTTCGAGGAATTTGTCAGTGCCTGACCAATTGAGGTACCACCACCCTCTTCGAATCCCTCCTCTAACTATCTTAAAAATTACGATGCATTTTGGACTTCTGAGGATTCCACCACATTTGAATATATGTCAAAGCCAAAACGTTCCAAATGTGGCCCTCAAGTTCGAGGAATTTGTCAGTACCTGACCAATTGAGGTAACACCACCCTCTTCGAATCCCTCCTCTAACTATCTTAAAAATTACGATGCATTTTGGACTTCTGAGGATTCCACCACATTTGAATATATGTCAAAGCCAAAACGTTCCAAATGTGCCGCTCAGGTTCGAGGAATTTGTCAGTATCTGACCAATTGAGGTACCACCACCCTCTTCGAATCCCTCCTCTAACTATCTTAAAAATTACGATGCATTTTTGACCTCTGAAGATTTCACCAGATTTGAATATAAGTCAAAGCCAAAACGTTTCAAATTCGTGGATTTTGCTTATAACTGCCCAATTGGGGTGCTCCTGCTCTTTCCCTATCCCTTCTTCCACAATCAAAAAGACACCCTGTATATAAGTACCTATCAAAAGACGCTGACTTCTTAGACGCGAATTATTACAATGCAGTCTAGTTACCACCAGAAATGTATTGTTCCCGAAGAGGGTGAATTAGTTCAGGAGGTCTCCCCCACCCGTCTACTATTTTTTAAGCCAAAGCACACGCCAAGACGCGTGGGGTGTAAACACCAAGGAGCACGGTTATGGTTCATTCTCCTTGGATTCGACACTGACCTTCTCTCCATCTGTTGCCATTTTCTTCTTCACGCAAATCGTAATTGATGGCGTTCCTTTCATCTGGACCAAGTCGACTTGCTTGGGTCCTTTTATATTCAAGATTTTATACCTGGTGTCATTTATTCAAAAAAAAACAAACCTTTTTTGTATCCTTAAAAGATAATATTGAGGTAGGTTATTTACCTTATGGAATTATTGTGGATTTCATGAACCTCATCAACTTTTTTGACTGAGTGAGAGAATCCACCAATCTAATAAGTAATTTCTCCCCTTAATTTCCAAAAACCTTCTTCTTTTCCTTATTCCTACAATAGTGTGATGATTATCTATTGTCAAGTTAACGATGGGGTCAAAAGTATAATGTGGTCATTTTATATTTTTGTGGTGAGAAATAAGTAAGGCGTTCTGATGTCTTCATTTCGTTGACATTGACCTCGACATCTGCCAAGTTAGCGTTGGTCAAGAATTGATGACGCTTTTAGCGAAAACTGCTAAGCCACCTGGACATTGGACGTCCAAAATCTATCTATCTGTCTATCGTAAGGTCACGGTTGCGAAGATTCAGACGAAGAGATAAGGGACATCTGGACAAGAGCTGTCCGTGTATCGGAATTTATGTTCACTCGTTAAATTTTTGCACCATTTGTTCACTAGGTGCGTTTTGTACTTCCTTGAACCCTTCAAAGGAACTGATGGAAGACAAAAAATAACCGAAATAAGTTATTGGAATGCTAATTTAATTTTTTTTTGGACGCAGATGGAACGACTCTTACTTCATGAAAGGATAAGTATTAGAAGGGGAGAAACCTAAGCCATTTTTAGACTAAATTGGATTCCTGTGGTGTTTTTCAAAATCTTCCAAAGAATTGTGAAAGAAGAAGAAGAATGAAAGGGATATACGTTTCGGGTAAATATGATGACTTTGGGCTCTAACCAAAACTATGCAGCAGTTGTCCAATTATGTTTAATGAATCAGGAAACAGATTTTAACCAAAACCCATCAAAGTCACCCCTAATAATTTCGACAATAAAAACAATACCCTCGGGGTCATTAGTACATGTCTTACTTAACGTGAGTTATTGCTTTTTTATCGTTGTTTCATGCCATCAGCTACGCGTTGGTGCGTTCATCTGTGACCTATGAGGCACGTGATCAAGCTTATCCGCTGTTGCCAAATTTTTTTTTGTGTTTACTAGGGTAAGAACATAGCACACTCCTGGTGGAACCAAATCCATTGATTGGACATCACCCCTGAACGTTCTAGATCACTCTGGAACGTTGTGGAACATTTTCGAATCTTCTACAATATCGTGGATCATTCTAAATCATTCTAGAATGGCATGACCATAACACACTCTTGGTGGAATCCAATCTAACGTTTGGACATCACCCCTTAACGTTTTAGACCATTCAGGAACGTTGTGGAGCATTTTTTAATCTTTTAGAACATCGTAGATCATTCCGAATCATTAAAGTACGGCATGAACATATCATACTCTCGATAGAACCAAATGTAATGATTGGACTTAACCCCTGAACGTTCTAGATCATTCTGGAACGTTGTGGAACATTTTCGAATCTTCTACAATATCGTGGATCATTCTAAATCATTCTAGAATGGCATGACCATAACACACTCTTGGTGGAATCCAATCTAACGTTTGGACATCACCCCTTAACGTTTTAGACCATTCAGGAACGTTGTGGAGCATTTTTTAATCTTTTAGAACATCGTAGATCATTCCGAATCATTAAAGTACGGCATGAACATATCATACTCTCGATAGAACCAAATGTAATGATTGGACTTAACCCCTGAACGTTCTAGATCATTCTGGAACGTTGTGGAACATTTTCGAATCTTCTACAATATCGTGGATCATTCTAAATCATTCTAGAATGGCATGACCATAACACACTCTTGGTGGAATCCAATCTAACGTTTGGACATCACCCCTTAACGTTTTAGACCATTCAGGAACGTTGTGGAGCATTTTTTAATCTTTTAGAACATCGTAGATCATTCTGAATCATTCAAGTATGGCATGAACATATCACACTCTCGATAGAACCAAATGTAATGATTGGACTTAACCCCTGAACGTTCTAGATCATCCTGGAATGTCGGAGAACACCCTCTAACCTTCTAGAATTTTGCAGATCATTCTAGTATGGCATGAACACATCATATTCTTGATAGAACTATAGCCAACGATTGGACTTAACCCCTGAACGTTCTAGATCATCCTGGAACGTTGTGGAACATTCTCTAACCTTCTAGAACGTTGTAGATAATTCTATTTATTTTCAATAAACTTGGAACATTCTAGATCATTCTCAAAACATTTCTTGAAAAGTCTGGAATATTCTAGATTCCATATCGTTTTGGAACTTCCCCCAAAGTCATTGAAACATTCTCAATCATTGTCAAACAACCAGGAACGTTTAAGAAGATTCGGGAACATTCGACAAACGTTAACAAAACTTTTTGTACAGACCTTTGTATCTAGAATGTAGTGTACATACAGAAATGGCAATAGCGCCCTTTTATTTAGGGAACTATTGGAACGCAATTAGCGGCTGACCAGCCGCCGGAGCCGGCGTCACCCCGCCGCCCTTCTCTATCGCGGAAGTGGACGGTGTTTTATCGTCGCGTTTGGGGTGCTGACTTTTATCCGCGCTCCCGAACTATGCAATTGGACCGTGTCAGGTGTCTGTGGATACCGGTGACGTCATGGCGTTACTCTTCGCGCCTCGGACTCGGGGGTGCGCCCGAACGAGTCCCGGATCCAGCTGCACGACGACGACGCCGACGGTGACTCCTAGTCAGCCCAGGCCGGACTCTCCGAATATTATCGTCCTGATGAATGCAATGTTGCAGGACTGCAGCTGCCATCCAGGCGATTGAATATGACTTGTTGTCAGTATATAATATATGCATGTATGTACATATATGCAGATTATATACATATGTGTGCATATGTATATTTACACGCGTTGTTATTATCATCCCCGCTACTTATAATGCAGCAGGTTTTGGATACTTGCTCTTTGCATGTTATTGTTGTTTGTGTTGTTTTGGATCAAAAGGAGAAGATAAAAAAAGGGCGAGAACTGGACGCATACGCCGGGTGTCGTTTGCATTGAAAATGTTATTATTATTATTAATACTTTTATAAAGTAGAAGTTTATGGGGATTGAAATATGTATATCAGCGTTAAATCATAAAATATATGGTCAAAAAAGTTTATCTAGAAAGTTATTTTGTGGAAAAGCCAAGACACTGGCCACGTCACTGTTTCTAGTGGCCCACCTGTCCGCTATAACACATTCAGCGCCGCCGCACACCGAAGCACAATGGTAGCCACAAGTCTTCAACTGAGAGTTCGAGTTACAAGTCGCCTAGCGCTTGCACACAGTCATAAATCATTAAATCGACCGAAAATAGACGCGACTAGTGGCCGAGTCTAGCCACTGGTGATCGTGACTGGTGGTCGCACCTGGTACCTTATCTAGACACAAGTCACCGACACCTAGTCGCCCACACGCAGGAGCATAGCCATAAGTCACTATTAAATCGACAGATGAGTACACGTGACTAGTAGCCGAGTCCTACCACTGGTGATCGTGAATCGTGACTGGTGGCCGAACCTTAGCTAGATACAAATTATCGTCACCAAACCTAGCCACTAGTGACTGACAACTATTAGCTACGTCCAGTAGCTTAGTTGACGACCGGTACTTGCCAATAGTGGCTGTAGCTGGTGATTCGACCTGGTACATTAGCTGAACCACCAGTAGGAGCCACTAGTCATACCCTCAAAACTTAGCCACTAGTGACTGTGAATGGTCGACGCGTCTACTAGGTCACCGGACGTTACTAGTCACCACAGTTTAAAATAAAAGGTCGCATACTTTAGCTAGACACAAGTCATCGCCACCAAACTCAGCCACAAGTGACTGTTGACTATGTCCAGTACATTAATTGAACAACGAGAACAGCCACTAGTCACCGTAACTTAATCAGCTACTAGCTAGTGGTCCGACCTAATATATTAGCCGAACCACCAGCAGGAGCCACTAGTTATACCCACAAAACTTAGCCACTAGTGACTGTGAATGGTCGACGCGTCTACTAGGTCACCGGACTCACTAGTCACCACAGTTTAAAATAAAAGGTCGCATACTTTAGCTAGACACAAGTCATCGCCACCAAACCCAGCCACAAGTGACTGTTGACTATGTCTAGTACATTAATTGAACAACGAGAACAGCCACTAGTCACCGCAACTTAATCAGATACTAGCTAGTGGTCCGACCTAATATATTAGCCGAACCACCAGCACGAGCCACTAGTTATACCCCATAAAACTTAGCCACTAGTGACTGAAAAAGGTCGACGCGTCTACTAGGTCACCGGACGTCACTAGTCACCACAGTTTAAAATAAAAGGTAGCATACTTTAGCTAGACACAAGTCATCGTCACCAAACCCAGCCACAAGTGACTGTTGACTATGTCCAGTACATTAATTGAACAACGAGAACAGCCACTAGTCACCGCAACTTAATCAGCTACTAGCTAGTGGTCCGACCTGATATATTAGCTGAACCACCAGCAGGAGCCACTAGTTATACCCACAAAACTTAGCCACTATTGACTGTGAATGGTGGACGCGTCTAACAGCTCAGCTGAACCACCGGTTGTCCACCAGTCACAACTGCTTAATCAGCTACTAGTGGCTCAGCTGAACTACTGACAGTAGCCACTAGTCACCGCCACCAGTGGCTCAGTTTCTGATGAAATTTAAACTTTATTCCTATAATATGTATATGTAAATGAAATCACCACGATCTAAAGTTCGTAATATTTTCTGCAATAAATTAAATAAGTTCCATCTGAGTTAGTCAAACAATTTATTAGTCTTAATTAATTTCATTTTAAGTTTATTATTTCTTTTTTTATTAAAGGGCAGATCTGATGGTTATTATAATTCCCTCATCTTGTTGCTATTGTATATAATGATTGCTATTAAAAGATTGCACGTATTCGTAGTCACCCATATGGAACAAAATAATAGCCGTTAGCACTCAAAGAATTATTATTCTTCGCTACTAATTAAAATCATATCCACCTTATTAGCACACTGAAACTTGTATAATCTTGAGAATACAATGCAGACTACAGTAGCTAATTAGACATTATTTATATCTAACAACCGAGTCATGGAATTTGCCCATGGGAGATCGAGACAATACAGGAAAGTTGCCATAAAAACTCAAACCCTGGGGTTTAAATAATAGGCATTAGCTTTTTTGGGTTTGAGTAGTGTCACTCGATAGAGAAAGACAATTAAAGTAGTGAAAATTTTTCAGTGAACTCCGACCGTTGCACTGCGCGCCATCCGACCGTTGCACCGCGCGGACACAAGTTTAAAGATTTACGATTGTTTGATAGTTTTTCGAAGATATTTGGACAAGAAATAGGTTCATGAGCCTTCTATTGTTTAAAATTTTACAATCAATACCTAATGCAGATCAATAAATAAAAATAGGGAAGTCTAATAGGTATTTGTTATCTCGCACCTGAAGAGCTCCCTATCCTTTGAACTATTTTTTAATACAAGTCCTGCCCACTTCGCAATGTTTGCACACCATTCGGCATTTCCATCTGTCCTGGAACGGGAAAAGCCCTTTCTGCAGCCTGCTGCTGTTCAGCATTATCCAATACAACTGCAGGAACTCACGCACACGTTTAACGTGTAACATGTACTGATAAGTATACGTACGCATGTATGTTCGATTATTACATAAATACCGCAGCAGCTGTAATACCTTTACGTACGTACGTATGTATGTATTTACTTTCATGGGTGCCCTGGAATTATTACGTGGCATTTTAAATGTCGGAATGTGTTATAATTGCTATATGGTACGGACCCCTTTCGTGATAAAGGGTGAGGAAAAATACACTTCGAATAGCTAAAAATACACTGATTACTCCCTAAGGTATAATTATGTATATAAATAACAATACCGATGCTTTAGCGATAAGAAAAATGTATTATTACAGGAATTTTATCGAGTTCATACAGGGTAATTGATAATAAGAAAGTGTCGTCAGATTTTATCTCTCAGTGACTCATATATTTCATAATTTTTGAAGTTTTAACGCCTCTAGTCGTCCACCTAGGATACATGTGACGACTAGTGGCAGCCACAAATCATTGACAATCTTTTTCACGCAGATTGAGAAGAGTTCGAGTGGTGTTCGAGCCACAAGCTGTAAAAGTGGCCAGGGATCCATCCCTACTTGTGGCGTCATTTAGTATCTTGACGTCTGCGCACACAGTTCTTCGGCCACTAGTAAACCTGACCGGTGGCAGTGCTTAGCCACTAGTAAATGTGATCAGTGGCGGGATATTGCCTCTGTTTCAAGTTACTTGTGGCGGGATGAGGTCTGTGGTTGATGTAACTTGTGGGAGAGATCGGCCACTAGTAGACCTGACCGGTGGCAATGCTTAGTCACTAGTAAATGTGACCAGCGGCGGGATGAGGCCTATGGTTGATGTTACTTGTGGGAGAGTTCGACTACTAGTAAACCTTACCGATGGCAATGCTTAGCCACTAGTAAATGTGATCAGTGGCGGGATATTGCCTCTGTTTCAAGTTACTTGTGGCGGGATGAGGCCTGTGGTAGATGTAACTTGTGGGAGAGTTAGGCTACTACTGAACGTGACATGTGGCAGAATTTAGCCACTAGTAAATGTGACCAGTGGCGGAATATAGCCGCTGGTGGAATTACTGATGACAGAATGTAGCCTCTAGTTGATGTTACTTGTAGGAAATTTCGGTCACTAGTGAACGTGACATGTGATAGAGTTTAGCCACCAGTAAATGTGGCCAGTGGGGAATGTAGTCTATAGTTGATGTCACTTGTGGGAGAGTTTGGCCACTAGTGAACCTGACATGTGGTAGAGCTTAGTCACTAGTAAATGTGATCAGTGGCGGGTATAGCCTCTGGTGGAATTACCGATGACAGAATGCAGCCTCTAGTTGAAGTCACTTGTGGAAAATTTCGGCCACTAGTGAACGTGACATGTGGCAGAACGTAGCCACTAGTAAATGTGGCATGATATAGCCTCCAGTGGAAGTTACTAGTGGCAGAATATGGCCACTAGTTGATGCCAGTAGTAGCTGCGTCCGATAGCTACTGGTGGCAAACACTAGTCGTTCCCATTGGCGAACCAGTGGCTCTAATTTAAAAAGACTGGCCACCTGTGGTACACAAAAGTTTGGCCACACATCATCTGAGAACGTTCTAGAACCTTTTGGGCATTGTTTGGTAAAAATTTGAGATACGTTATTAGTTTTCCCATAAATTATGGCCACAAACGTGGCTAGTGTTTCTTTAGACGATGGAAATCTAACCAGCAACCAGGCAAGCTATCAAAAACGTACTCTTACGTAACAAAAATATATTGAACAAGAAACAATAGTCTTGCAATCTGAAAAGATAAGACCCACATGTACCACATGTATTTGGTTGGTGCTGTTCGAATAAAGAGACATTTAAAGTTTAAAGTCCAGAACAATAGCCCCGTTGCGTCGGTGGTATGGGTTCACGTTTGTGTTTTTTCGGTTTTTGCCTTTCATGCGGTTTCGTCGCACTCGGATGGAAATTTTAAATGCCGGTCATGCTCACGAACTGCAATATATACTTATTGTACTTAGAGACTTAAATGGGTATAAACAGCCAAAGCATTATTTCAACATAACTTTGGCAAACCAATAAAACGAAACAATGACCTTATCTGGGTGGGAGAGTTACGTAAGACAGGTCGACGTTTTGTACCAACGTCCTAATCAAGTTTATGACCATGACTAGACCAACAATTATTCACAAAGCTAAAATTCCTCAATTATATAAGTACAAGAAAATTATTAAAATGGACATGGAATTTTTTTAAATTCCAAGCCTCTGAACTTTGCTAATTGAGTTTCCAAATTTCCAAAGGTATAAAATTTCTATTGTCCAAACTCGTGCTGCAGAACTTATTATTATGCAAAATGAGAAAGGTGGCACGTGCTGGCTTATCATATGTTATTCAGCAGGAGTGTTGAGTAAGGACAAAAGCCTGTAAAATTGGCGGGAAATTTAAATGGCCAGCAGGAACAGGATAAACAGCGATAAGTAGGAGAGCGAACACGTGGTTGTAGGTGCAGGCACCTGGTATATATTATAAATAAATCGGAATATAAAACAATCTGGTTCGGCATCTGTCCAACCACTCGTTTAACTCGAGCCACCGGGTAGAACATTATGAAATATACATACGCAATGAGGCATTGTGCACAAGTACATAGTAATGTACCTACGTATTTAATAGGCGTGCAAGTATTTGCGAGCGTGTGCTAACTGGTTCTGCACACCATGCCCATTGCGATCTATGCGTGAATAGTACAAAAAGAGGTCACCTGATGCTGTTATAACAAGCGGATGTAGGTAATCGTTTAGAATTATTTGTTGTCTTATATTTCTTTTACTCTGATTATTCGGGGATCTCATAAAAATCGATGACGACGACTAGTGGCAGCCACAAGTCGCTGAGGAGAGCTTGAGTGATCATGTTCGAGTTACAAACGGTGAGAGTGGTCAACGCTCGCTACTTATGGCGAAATACCAGCTCTACATTAGTCCACAGTCACCAGTTATGTTATATTTCAGTCTTGTCAAATGGAACGAAAAATTGATTCGACTTGTGGCTACGTATAGCCACTTGTCGCTATGACTTGGGGTCGCTTATAGTCACTTGTGGATGACTTGAGGCTGCGTCACGCCTCTTGTAACTGTGACTACCGGCACACTTAGTCAGTTGTTCCTTGTGTCCGCATCTAGCCACTTGTAGTTATTATTTGTGGCAGCTTATAGCCGATTGTAGTTGACTTGTGGCTAAGTCAAGACTCTTGTAACTGTGACTACTGGTCACACTTAGCCAGTTGTTTCTTGTGGCCGCATTGTAGCTACGATTTGTGGCCGCGTATAGCCACTTATAGTTGACTCGAGGCTGCATTAAGCCACTTGTAACTGTGACTGCTGAACAGTTAGCCTGTTGTTCCTTGTGGCCGCCTTTAGCCACTTTCAGCTATGATTTGTAGCAGCTTATAGACACTTGTTTACTCGTGGCTGCGTCACGCCACTTGTAACTGTGATTACTGGCCGCACTAAGCCGGTTATTCTTTGTGGCAGCATCTAGCCAATTGGAGCTATGATTTGTGGCGGCGTATAGCCACTTGTATCTATGATTTATGGCCGTGTAAAGCCACTTGCATCTATCATTTGTTGCCGAGCACAGCCACTTGTGGTTTATTCGAGGCTGCGTTAAGCTGTTACTACCGGCCATACTTAGATAGTTGTTCCTTGAGGCCCCATCCAGCTACACGGAGCTATGACTTCTGGCCTCATCTAGCTACTTGCAGCTATGATTTGTGGCCCCATCTAGCCACATGCAGTTACAATTTGTGGTTGTTTATAGCCAATTGGAGCTATGATTTGTGGCGGAGTATAGCCTCTTGTATCTATGATTTGTGGCCCCATCTAACCACATGCAGCTATGATTTGTGGCGGAGTATAGCCACTTGCTGCTATGATTTGTGACTGCATCTAGCCACATGTAGCTATGATTTGTGGGTGTTTATAGCCGATTGGAGCTATGATTTGTGGCGGAGTATAGCCTCTTGTATCTATGATTTGTGGCCCCATATAACTGCATGCAGCTATGATTTGTGGCGGAGTACAACCACTTGTACCTATGACTTGTGGCCCCATCTAGCCACATGCAGCTATGATTTGTGGTTGTTTATAGCCGATTGGAGCTATGATTTGTGGCGAAAAATAACCACTTGTATCTATGATTTGTGGCCCCATCTAGCTACTTGTAGCTATGATTTGTTGTTGCTTATGGCCACTTGGAGCTATGATTTGTGGCGGCGCATAGCCACTTGGAGCTATGATTTGTGGCGGCGTATAGCCACTACTAGCTATGATTTGTGGTCGCGTAAAGCCACTTGTATTTGACATGAGACTGTGTCTAGTTACTTGCATCTGTTACTTCTGGCCACATTTACCCACTTGAGACTTGTGACCGTGTTTAGCCACCTTTCGCGGTGATTGGTGGCCACGTCTAGTGATTTTGTTGAGACACTTGCGAGCACTAAGAAAACGAGGCTAAAAGTTTGATATATCAATCAAGACAGCCCAAACCGCTGAGTCAAAAAGTTTGAAATTTTGCACAAAGATTTCTTATACAACGGTGTCAACCACTATTAAATTGCCTTTCAAAAAAGCGCCCCTAAAGGGGTGAAACGAGGGTTAAAGTTACTCAAAGACAATTTTAGGATCTCAAAAATTTACACAGTAACAGAATTAAAACATTGAGGGGGTGAAAGGGGGTTTCGAAATTTGGAAAATTAAATAATTAGTTTTAAAACAATTAGTCGTAAACTAAAAATTTATGATATATTTCCACCTTATTTGATCCGCCTCTGGTTTAGGGCCCAGAAAGAATGTGACATCCTGGCTCTATCTATCAATTACCGCCAATGACGTAAGTTTCAGTTTCATTTCATTAAGTAAACATATTCAAGAATCTCGTAAATGTTTCATAATGACATAATGAATAATGAGTCAAGTTTGTAGACCCAGACGAGACAAGAAATTTTTTCGGATTCACACTATTAGTCTCATGTGGATTTAACATACTCAGACGATCCCATTAATTATTAGTGTTAATTATTTATAATTCTAATTATGCAAAATACATTTCCAAAAGAAGACGCCAAATGAAGGTAAAAAAAATTGAAAATTTTCCAAAAAAGATAAAATAACTTACCGGTGTAGCAAATGGAAATTAAAGTATGGGCATGTCTTCTGAGGAGTATGCTCTCGTTACCCCAATGGAATCGTTCGATAACTTGGTCGATGTAATCGTAACCGGTGACAGCCGCAATGTTCCATTGTAACTTTGATAAAACCAAAACTTCCCAACTCTGAAACAATGAAAATAGATCGAAATTTATGAGACCATAACGCTAATCTAAACTTGTCGTTTAGGCTCAATTTTTAGTACAAAAGGTATTTAAGACAATGAGTCACTTTAACGGTGGTGTTTTCCAAATTGGCTGTACAGAACGCCCTTTCCCTCACATACGTTAAGGGCGCTGTACTTCTTCACCTGACAGATTCTTCCCCGAAATTTCTTGTAGAAAATTCGATTCTGTATAATTTTCTACCATTATTAAAATTTATGAATTTTACTTTGACATTTCCGTTGTATTATGTCTATGTCAACACGTGAGGAAGAATGGTAGCAACAGTTCAGAAACCTTTCAGAGACAAGGACATTAGTAGTACACACTATAATTATGCATAGATATAGCAATTGTAATAAACGAGTGAAATTTGCCTATGTAATGGATCGTTGCTTTGGGATGATGCATTACTTAAGACTTTGGTCTTTGGTCATCGTTCACGTCAGTTTCGGTCCACAGACTAACAAATTTCACGGGAACTGGACGAGATCTTAATTGTCACGGTACAAGACGATGACGTCTTAATTCTTACACTGACACAATCCCTTTAAAAAATCTAAGAGGCAATAACAAAATTAATCTGTAAGAGGATTAACGTGTATCGGTGTCGGAATTTCCTTTCACAATGTTTCAAACCTATAGTATAGACGTTCTCAAGAAAAATCTGGAAGCACAATTCCAGCGATTGCTCCTTGTTTCAATGAAAGACCCTTCCTTATCGAGAGTATAGTAAAAGAGGGATGACTTGCAAAACGGGGAAGAGACCTAAGGGTGGCTGCACAATAGTAAATAGTTACGTTAATAAGGTGAATGATCGTTTTCGCTCTGTGGGAACTGGAGATAGGTCGTTAGTAAGCACTTCAAGTCTCGTAACTTATAACCTTTAAAAGCCAACATGACATCAGCAAAGCAATTGACCTTCGCTTAACAGACCAATTCTTAAATAATTATAACTCCATTCTAGTAACATTTTAATATATCTACACGTACCCCGTTATAAATAAAATAATTCACTCCAAATTTTATCTCTTTTTGGTTTTTATTATTATTTTTTTTAAATAATGTGGGGTTTTGGTAAAGGTTGGGATCGATATTGAGGGTGGAGCATATGCTGGAGATGGAGCTTTGCTGGAGGTTGGTATTGGGAGGTTTTTGATGGAGGTTGGGGTCGAGTTTTAGTCCATGTTAGTATTAGCAATGGGGTTTTGGTGGATGATCGTATTAGGGGTGGAGTAGACTCTGGAGACAGGGTTTGGGTGGAGATGAGATTGTGGTTCTGGTAAAAGTTAGGGTCGATTTTTAGGGTGGAGCAGATGCTGGAGATGGAGCTTTGGTGGAGGTTGGTATTGGGAGGTTTTTGGTGGAGGTTGGGGTCGAGTTTTGGTCGATCTTAATATTAGGAGTGGGGTTTTGGGGGCCATTGGTAGTAGAGGTGGGGTAGACTCTGGATATGGGGCTTTGGTGGAGTTGAGATTGCGGTTCTGGTAAAGGTTGGGATCGATATTGAGGGTGGAGCATATGCTGGAGATGGAGCTTTGGTGGAAGTTGGTATTGGGAGGTTTTTGATGGAGGTTGGGGTCGATATTTAAGGTGGAGCAGATGCTGGAGATGGAGCTTTGGTGGAGGTTGGTATTGGGGGTGGACTAAATGCTACAAGTGGGGTATTAGGGGTGGGGTAGATGCTGGAGATGGGACTTTGGTGGAGGCTTGGGGTGGAATTCTGGTCCCCTAACCTAAGCTAAGCTAATGTAACCAACAATTATTAAATCAAGTAACAAAATAAATTTGTTATAATTCCTAAATTTAAATTGAATTGAAACCAAACGCTCCGTTAATTCTTAAGAAACTTTGGAAACCGCACACTTTAAGAAAAAAATTTTACATCAGTTGAAATGTAACTTCCGTCAATAAATCACTTAAATAAAACTATTACCGCAACTAATTTACGCTCAACTTGAAACCTATCGTTCTGGACGATCGAACTGCACAAAAATAAGTGGTTAAGTAAAAACAATCAATTATCCTTTTTTGTTAACAATTACGTTTAGTTTTAACAGATTTCACTAGTTCCCACGTTCATTCATTACTTCGTCTCTTTAAAGATTTAAAAAGCCGACGACTAGACGTTGCAAACAACCTTTTAAATTATTTAAACTATTGAAACCTTGATTAAGAACTGGTTAGAGAAACATTACAGACAATAACAGGAGTAAAGAGGTGCAGAAGTAAACCTAGAAGAGACGATAGTTAAATATTTGACGTTGAGTAGATAAATAAATCACTACTATACAGGGTGATTCCTAAAGAATTCATTACGAATCACCCTGTATAGTAAAATTATGCATGGGAATTACCGAGAGTGAGCTAACGGCCAGACGACTTCTTTTGATCCACATACCACCATAAGTAAAAGACCCCTTAAAAAAGGACTCGGGAAGAATAGCATCACAAATCACAATGCCAACTTATGGGGTGACGGAATCGCCCTGACTGTGAGTCTGTCTGTCTGTCTGCCGGGAAATAACAAAGGAGAGCGAGAGAGTCAGCGAGATAAGTGCGACACCACGCGAATTCTCACATTTTTCGTTCTCATGGTATGAGTAGTTTCGATCGTAATCGTTTTCCTATGATGTAGCCAACCGCATAATTAAATTGCAATTACATTGCGGTCGACGGTGGGCACGGGGTGGAGGAGCGAATTTGCGCGACAAATACCGGATAATTAGGGGTGTGATACTCCGATGGATGTCGTGTAATGGAATGATAATGATGTGCATGTAACAAAATGCGACATATTTTTTTTTAACCCATATCCATCCACTAATGAGCCTGTTTTTGTTTAAATGATGACTCAAACCAACTGAAGGTCATTATTTTAGGTACCTGTTTCATAGGGGGTTGTAGTTTAACAATGTTACAAGATTTGACCATCAATACCATAAAGACAAAAGTTTATCCCAAAACTGAAACTACTTTTTGATCTATTTAAGATGAACAGGATCTCATCAAGATTTTTGAAGTCGAATTAAGTCAGCGACAAAGGTTCTTCTGGTTTTCCCCAAATCCAACAAATTTGAGAAGGTTTGTAAAAAATATTAATAGGTGATTGTCTGATTGTTGGTTTATTGATACTTTCATACATAATATTTGCACTCAAAGGATTACCTCATATGATAAAAGCAGTTGTGAATAAAAAGCCTTTGTGTATTGTTTCCCTCATCGTCTGCTCTGTGTGCTTGACATATGTTTGTATTATTGTCACTATACCCAGGGTTGCCAGTTTTTTTTTAAGTCCCCAGATTTTTGACGAAATTTTATATTCATAACGTTTACCCCACCCCCAATAACACCAACCACGATAAAAATGCCACCTCCAATATCAACACTAACTAACTAATACAAGTTCCTACCATTACCATTCCCCAACACCAACCTCCAACAAAACCCCAATTCCCGCATCTGCTCCACCCTCAATATCGACCCCAACCTTTACCAGAACCCCAATGTCATATCCACCAAAGCCCATTTCCAGCGTCTACCCTGCCTCTGATACCAACATCCTCCTAAAACCCCACTCCTAATACTAGCATCGACTAAAACTCGACCCCAACCTTCACCAAAACCTCCCAATATTAACCTCCACCAAAACCCCATCTCCAACATATACCTCATTTCCGACCTCCACCAAAATCCCACCCCCAATATAAACTCCAATCTTCACCAAAACCCCAATTTCTACTGGAACCTCTCGCCAAACTCCACCAAAAACCCCACTCTCTCATCAACCAAAACCCCAGTCTTTACCCGAACCCCACCCTCAACCTCCACCAAAACCTCATCTCCAACGTACACCCCATCCCGGACCTCCACCAAAATTCCACCCCCAATATAAACTCCAATCTTCACCAAAACCCCAATCTTCACTGGAACCTCTCGCCAAACTCCACCAAAAACCCCACCCCTTCATCCACCAAAACCCCAGTCTTTACCTGAACTCCACCCTCAACCTCCAACAAAACCCCATCTCCAACGTACACCCCATCCAGGACCTCCACCAAAACCCCACCCCGACACAAACTCCAACCTTTACCAAAACCCCAACCTTTAGTGGAACCTGACCCCAACCTCTATCAAAATCCACCTCCAGCATCTGCCACCCCACCAATACCAACATCTACCAAAAACCCCATCCCCATTCTCCACCAAAACCCCAACCTTTACCCTAACCTCACCCTCAGCCTCCATCAAAACTATATCTCCAACATATACCCCACCCCCGACCTTCACCGAAACCACGCGCCCAATATAAACCCCAATCTTTACCAAAACCCCAACCATTATCAGAACCTCACCCCAACCTCTACCAAAATCCACCTCCAGTATCTACCCCACTCCCAATGCCAACATCGGCCAAAACCCTACCTCCAACCTCCACTAAAAACCCCTTCCAATACCAACCTTCACCAATACCCCACCTCAATCCCCACTACCACCCTACCTCTAAATAAAAGCTGGCTCGAAATTTGTCTAGGTTTGGCAAACCTGGCTGTTACAAGTTCAAAGGTGTACGATAACGAAAAAAAAAAAAACAACAAATCTTAAGGAAAGCGTGGTTGGTACCTTCCCACTTATTTAGTATGTGTGATTGCGGCTTCTCGTTTGTATTTTATAAGCTCTTTGTCTCGTCCTTATGTAAGCCTCTTTTATTTCCTCACAACCAAACACACTCACACAGTCCAAGAATAAAGCCGTGTCGTCGGTGACAGTGACCTAGATTATCAAACGCAGACGTTTTGTAGACGCGGTCGCAGAAAAGTTCAAGGCCATTTCCTGTCCAGCCTGTTCTGCAATAAATTGACGCCACAGACACAATACCTTCTATGTTCATACATAGATATCTAGCCAACTTAGTTTTAAGGATTCTTAGTTTACTATTTTTATTTTCGGGTATGAGAATGGGAATGAATATATATTTTTGTACATGTGTATAAGTTCCCATGTATTAATTAAGCATGTTGTAATTAATTAAAATGTCTATAAATAGCCCCGAGAACGAATGATAATTGTTTATTATTAGTCAAGACGCAGATGTATACAGAATACATAATGTACATTCTATGTAACAGGAAATTTACCACGTTAATTATGTGCAAACATGTACTTATCTACGTCTTATAAAAACAGTGGTGGCCACAGGAGCACCCAAGTTTTTCAAAATCGGTTTTTTGGTCTTTCGACGTTTACGTAGCGAAAACCGTGACAGATACGAAAAAATGTAAAGAGATCTTTTTTGTAAATAATTAAATTTTCTACAAAAAAGTCTCAAGCAGTAATTCTCTATCTTTTACAGGTAAAAAAATACAGCGCCCCAAAGCGCGCTCAAACGTCTAATGTGGCGCACAACCCTTTTTGGAGCGCTGCACTTTTACCTGTAATAGATAGAGCGGTGCTGCTTTAGACTTTTTTTGTAGGAAATTCAATTGTCTACAAAAAAGATCTCTTTACATTTTTTCGTATCTATTACAGTTTTCGCTACGTAAGCGCCGAAACGTCAAAAAACCTATTTGTCAAAAAATTCAATTTCAAATAAATATTTGCACAAATATTGTTTTCATTAACCTCCACAAGAATCAGCGATGAAAAAATTATTTGCACGATAAAATCATTAAAAGGGTTCGATAAATCGCCTACTTGCATTGGCGTCACGCGAAAGCTGTTGGGCCTTGAATTGTCGATGATAACGTACTTATATTTGCGCTGTTGACAAATTGATACCAAAGACGGTAGGTACATAATAAAATTTAAATTAAAAGTTAATACTCCTTTTCAATGTGCCCATTTATACATCATACCCACGACCCACCACTGATTATAATGAGAGCTCTTTTGAATTAAGACAATTTTATTATATTGTGGTTAATGACTTGCTATAATTTCTGAATGGACCGAAGATCGAGTTAAGGATAAAAATATTTTTATTGTCATGAGAAAAATGTCTGGCTTATCATGTCGTTAAAATTTACAAAAAAAGAAATTTGCAGCAAATATTATTGACAAAAAAAATCAGATAATATAATAATTTTCTTTTCTTGATACAAACGATCAGAGAATCTAGATTGGAAAATTTTCAGTACGTGTTTCCCTGGTCCCAATTCGAAAGTTTCCACGTGAAAAATGTGGAACATTTTCAGCACGTGTTTCCCTTGCTCTAATTCAAAAGTTTCCACGTGAAAAATGTGGAAAATTTCCAGCACGTGTTTCCTTAGCTTCAAATAATAATTTTCCCAGTACCTAAATTTATTTAAAATTTTTCCATCGAGTTTTCAAAAACATCTGACTAATATTTTTTAAAAAAAATTAGGTTTATATAAAAACCATCCCTTATCTCCAAGAAGTATAAAAATATATTTATAGTATTAAGAATTATAAATTTGTTATTAAGTTATAATAAATAATGATGAATCGAAAACAATCATTAAAAGACGACAAAATATTTTCCACAAGGGAAAATTATGGAAAATTGATATTGGCAAAGGGGGTGATTTTTAACAATTAAAGGTTGACGCAATTTGTGAGCAACATCCCCAATATCTATCTATGTGTTCCCATCAGATCTAGGGGTAATTAAAGAAAATTGATCTGCTTTGATTGACGCAATTTGTATAATATCCCCTTCTAGGGCAATACCTATGAGGGTTGTGGAATTTATGCACCACCACAGACGTCACAGGTATAAAATATTGAATTACGTAGAAAATCTATGTGTGCACGTTAAAGCGTAGTAAACCAGATTTGGTTCATTGTACTCTACAGAAATGAAGGTGAATACGAAATTTTAGGGGTGCATACGGTTGTTTACGGGAATGTCACCTTTTTCACAGAAACACAAAGGAGGTTGATTTGGCTTAATACGGGTTAGCACCTGCACATATGCAGGGAAGCGGAAGTGCTATGGGAAAATTATTGACAGAACTGGTCGTCCATTTATTATTTGGTGTATTCTGATCAAAAAGGCACAAACCACATCTGAATAAACATCAGAACAATTTTTAATTCTGTCTGAAAAAGTTCTAGTAGGACCAACATTTAAAAAATTTTTTTTTAAGGTTAAGTTCACCTCCAATAATTTTTGAAAAAATTATACAAGAAGTTATTACTATAGAGTATCTTAATGAATTTTTTCAGATTTTTTCGAACAAGAAAACGACGTCCAAAAAAAAAAAAGATTTTTTCGACTTTGCTAATTTTCCATCAAATTTCACTGTCAGTTGTAATAATAATTACTGGTATCAATATACCGACATATTACTTACACACATCCTTCTTCCTTTCCAACGGAAATATTACATATCCTCAAGTATGTGGCATTGGAAACGATCGTATTAAATTTAGCGTAAAAAGCGGTAACCAAAGCATCAATTTGCCACTTTTTCGATGACGAAAAACAAACTTCACCGCACACATGTTGCGCTATTCACGGTCTTTGGATGGGAAACGATGTCCATCCTTAGAAAGACGTGCAGTGAACATACTGACATTACGAAATTGTATTTATTTATCAATTTGTATTTTAGAAAGAAACAAATTTTTTACGACCAGTTAAAAAAAATTGGAACCAGACTCATCACACTCAGTAAAATAATTACGAAAAACCTTACAGAAAGTCATTAACTTAAATAAGTAGGTAATCTTCAGTAGAATAATTTTTTTTAATGATTTTATAGTTTTTGAATTTTTGGGGTACCTTCCTCTTTTGTAAAAACTATATTTTTGAATTCCTTGTTACTAGACCTTTCCAACGACACCCCACATGATACCACGAAAACATTTTGGGAATAGGGATTTTCGGACCCCCCCCAAATCCCAAAATTTTTCTTTTAAACACATTTAAAACTATCGAGCAAAATCGGTAGACTAAAAGAATTTGAAACGTGGTAAAGTAATGAAATAGTTTAGCCCTCGGATTTTAGTCAATAATTTAAAGATGTTTTAAGGACAAAATTTGGATTTTTGGGGGGTGCAAATTTCCTTATTTACAAAGATTTTTAGTGTGTCATGAGGGGAGTCGTTTAATAGGTCTAATAAAATAAGAGAACATGGACTTTAGAAATTAGTTTTTAGAGTTCTGTACTTCCAAATTTAAAAAAAGTCGACTCTCCCACAAAATCACTCCCCCTCATTTGGTCATAACTATTTTTCTTTCACTTTGTAATTAAAAGAATTTGAAACGTAGTGTTAAACTAATAAAATATTTTAGCTCCCCGATTTTGGTCAATAATTTAAAGATGTTTTAAGTACAAAATTTAGATTATTGGGGGGGGGGTGTATATTTCCTTATTTCCAAAGATTTGTAGTGTGTCATGTAGGGAGGTCTAATAAAATAGGAGAACATGGACTTTAGAGATTAGTTTTAGTGTTCTATATTTCTAAATGCAAGGAAAAATCGAATCTCCTACATCACCCCCCCTCATTATTGGTCACAACTCTTTTCTTTTACTTTGTAAGGAAAACAATTTGAAACATCGTAAACCAACGAAATATTTTGGCCTCCTGGTTTTGGTCAGTAACTTAAAGATGTTTTAAGGACAAATTTGGATTTGGGGGGGGGGGCTGTAAATTTCCCCATGCCCAAAATTTTTGATGTATCATGTGGGGTATCGTTTGAAAGGTCTAGTAACATAGAAGAACATGGACTTTAGAGGTTGGTCTTTAGATGTCTTTACTTCATTAAATTTAGAAAATTAATTTAAAATGCGTTTCTCTATTGTTCAAAAGTAACAAACACAATTCACAAAAGCAAAAAAAAAAATAAGAAAAGTGTTTCTAGTTGGAATTTGTTCACATGAGGGGGACCACTGACAAATTAGGCCGTATTTCGCAGGTCGACTGAATAGATGATCTGAAATAATCTTAGGCCCCTCGCGCGTGAAAAATTTAGGTCGATGATCTCGTGCACGGACCGTGAAGGGGGTTGATTGTTGGTAGTTTTGAGGGTGAGATTTGTCTAGTGTGCTGGATCTCAAACGGTCCGGAAAAAGGATAGGAATGTGATCTTCTCATGGCAGACCGACAGACAGACCCCGGAACCCGATTACCATAGATTTGAATAACCTGGCGAATAATTGGGACTGGGCAACACAAAAAAATAGCGTCCCGAAAGAAGAAACGGAAGCATGTATCCCATTGATCCTCCAGATGCTTCCTATTCGAAAGGATGAAGGTGAAACTTGCCCAACAGACAATTATTTTCGATGGAAAATTATATATTTAATAATTTTTTTTTTAATTGATTAAATAAAAAATATTTTTTGATGCCCTTCGTGTGTACGCTTTTATAAGGAAGAGGATTCAAGCTTTTCGGTGAGTGACCAGGGTAATCACGCCAACTTGTGGTTAATAATAATAACAAAAGTCACCCCTTTATTGTACCAGATATTCGAGGAAACAAGTAATCAGTGGGATGTAAATAATCTAAGAAAGTTGACGGCACGTGTCCACGTAGAAACATAACCTAAGATCATCAGGTAAGATATTGCATCCACCGGATGACATGACATGACATGTCATACGTAATATGTCGCTTTCTTCTTATTTGGTCGCGTAGTAAAATCGTCCGGAATTTACTTAAAATTATGGACATCCTCAAGGGTCATTGTTTGTTGATATCTTGATATACTTAATTTGCAGGACATTACTTATGGCACGTCACTTGTATTGTAATTATTTTAATATACAGAGTGGTCATTTTAGTGGGCAATATATAGAAATTTTTTTTAATTAATTACACACCAAAAAATTAAATTATTTTCGAAAGTTGTTGAGATACCAAAATTTACCAATCCAAAAAGGAGGTACCTAAATGAGTAAATCATAAAACAAAGTCTTTTGAACAATAAAAAAAATGACAAACTTTTTGTCTTCGACCAGTTTATGTTGTAATAAAAATTTTTAAACAAGTTTTGGTTGTAATAATTAAAACAAAAACTTTACACAACATAAATTATTTTACAACTTTAATATTTCTTTCAACTAATTGTAAAACTAACGCAGGTATCGTAGGATTTATTACAACTTAAGAAAAAAAAAAGTACATAGGTAGGTAAGCGTGTTTGTATTTTCGTTTTATTCAAAGAAGTATAAGTACATCGTAAACGCTGATGTAACATCCGTTTACCGCCTTTGAATATTTACACTATATAGTTATCTATTTTAAAAAGCGTGAAATGTTTAGCAATAATCAAATTAATATTTTCAAGGAGGTGCAGTTGCCCTAGACAAGAATGTCCTTCTTTAGAACGATATAAAAATATCTACACCGCCAACAAAAATTCTTCTTTTTTTTTTTTTTGGAAAACTAAAACTATGTATTAATTACTGTTAGAAAAATTATTAAACAAAAATGTATCTTATTCACAGTGAGATGTGAAGAAAAATATATTACAAATATTGTCCACCCTGTATATGTATAATATGAATAAATTTATGATCATTTATTTGTCAATCTACAAATACTTACGATTATACATAGTTAGTTAATTAATAAGTTTAGTATAATTTTTTTCGAAACTTTGACTATTAGAGTCCCCTATTTATTTTAGAGAAAATAGGTAATTGTAGTCAATTATTATTAATGGAAATGTGATTGGGAATGATTACAATAAGTCTGTGATTATCTGATAATTTCGGTAATAAATCATTGTGATATTAAATGGACAAAGAAAGTGTCACTTTCAATATCTCACTCATGAATTATTTAAAATATATATACGTAATATGCCGCCAAATTTTAATTAATAAATTAATTCATTTTCAAAATATTTGACATTACCTATTCAAAAATTTGGATCATTCTCAATAAATCTGGAACATTCTTCAACGTTTAAGAAACATTTTAGATTGCTCTCCAACATTATAAATTATTCGCGAAAAATCTTAAACGTTCTAGAACATCCTGGAACGTTAAAGAACATTCTCTAACATTTAGGAAATATTTTAGATTTTTGTCAAACATTCACGAAAAATCTAGAACATTCTAGATCTTTCTGGAATATTGTACAACATTTTCCAACATTAGTAAACATTTTAGATTGCTCTCCAACATTATAAATTATTCGCGAAAAATCTTGAACGTTCTAAAACATCCTGGAACGTTAAAGAACATTCTCTAACATTTAGGAAATATTTTAGATTGCTCTCCAACATTATAAATTATTCGCGAAAAATCTTGAACGTTCTAGAACATCCTGGAACGTTAAAGAACATTCTCTAACATTTAGGAAATATTTTTTAAATTGCTGTCAAACATTCACGAAAAATCTAGAACATTCTAGATCTCTCTGGAATATTGTACAACATTTTCCAACATTAGGTAACATTTTAGATTGCTCTCCAACATTCTATTTACGAAAAATCTAGAATATTCTATATCATGTTTAAAAAAATTTCAAATCATTCGCGATAAAACGTATGTACTCATAATTTTCATTAATTAAATCCGTAAACGTTCTGAGTACGTAAAGTTAACTGCTCTTTTATGAAAAAATTAAGATTTTTAAAATTCTCATTTAATATTTGGATTTTTTTTAAGATAATAAAACCACTGCTATTATTTATAAGCATATCGCGAAAAAATGAACAGTTTAATCCGCGCGGTTTGTTTTTAATTCTTGGACCAATACAATTAATTTATTTATTATTATTTGCAAAATGTAGTTTATATTTGCTGAACAGCAGTTGAATTATATTTTAAGTTGTTCTTGATATTGTTCCACGTAAATGGCACTTTATTCATGAAAGAATTAAAAGAATATCAGCACAACGTGAACTGGCAGTTGTCATTCACATTCGTTAAGAAGACTGCCGATAGATGGCGCCCTCGGTTTAAGTTGTTAAAATTAGTTTATTAAACGCAAACATTCGTTTTAAACAATTTTTATATTTGGTCATTAACGGGAACTCTTAATGTTTAAAAATATATCACATTGACCAATTTTGGTGAAGCATTAAGGAAGATATGGCCTGTTAAAAAAAATACCTTTGAGAAATACTGTATGGGGATAATGCGATTCTCAGTATTTCACCAATGTGGGTCGGGAAGATTACGTCACTGATTAAATAAATAAAAGAAATTAAATTTTTGAGCTGACTTACCGAAATGTGATCATAAGTGACGCTGTAGTCCGTGTAAGCGCAGAGTAGATCGATTGTTAGAACGCTACTGCTCCGGAATTTGGAGGCGATAAGCAAACAAGTGGCTCCCAAAAGCTGGAGTTGCTGTCTTTTAATGGCACACACGCAAAGAAATCGGTCCATGTAATTTATTGCTAGGGGTAAAATTTGGTCTTCGCACATTTGCTCTTCACACACCTATAACAACAGATAAGGGGACGTTACGAAAAAAAAAAAAAAACTAGAAGCTATCAAAAAACCTTTAAAGGAATAGGTAACTCGAAAAAAGTAAAAAAAAAAAAGATTTTTTCTAATTTAGTTATCTCACGCATACTTTTTAATTCAAAAAAAATACACAATTAATTATTAATTGGGGACATCCTAAAAACTAATAATTTTTCTGGGCCGTTCCATTTTGGGTACCAAAGATTTTTAGTCCTTTATTACGTGGTGTTTTTGATCTACCAAATTTTCAAAAATATCGTATATTTGTCTTTAATGTGGATGTGTACCAACGCGATAACGACATCATTAGTACTTGCATTGTTGTGTTTAATCAATCTTGCGACCGTGTACTGTTTATGTTAAGATAAAAGAGATTAAGGAACGGTTGACGAAGAATTATTTAAATATATACTAGCGTACAACGTAGGTTACGTGTGCATTTACACGAACCCACACCTACTACCGCATAACCTATGCATAGTTCGTTGTCTAATCTAAAAATAACATATACAACATGCACCCAATATTAAAATAAATCAACAACACAAGTACTAATGATGTCATTATCACGTTGGCACACATACACATTGTAGACAAATGCAACACAATTTTTGTTTACGTTATCGAAAAGTGTCTCCTTTTAAATATCTTTTGCTAACCCATTAAATTACACAATATGTTTGTTGAAAAATAAATAGATAAGTACGTATAACTTTAACGAATAAGAAGTGTTAAAAATGTAATGGATTTCTGTTTAATGAAGTTTAAGCAAGTTTGACATTTTTGGTTAGTAAATAACTGATTTGTTTACCTCGAGCATCCAAGTTGTGACGACTTTTCTCATGAAAGGTTCAATGTCAGTCTGCACCTCGTTGAAATAATTGCACCCAGGGACGTAGAAAGCCTGTTCGTTGAGCAAATTCTCGATGACACGTGAATCCCTGAAGATTATTGGATCTTTTTTAGCAAAATTTATATTTGTGGCCATGTTCTCCGTGCAGGTCAATTCCATATGATTTCAAAACGATCGATCAATTTCACTTATTTAGTCTTGTCAGTAAGCACACGTTTTAAAATCCCAGTTTCACTTTCACAATTAGTTAAACGATAATAATTACTTTAATAATAAATTTAAATGTCACGACTAACACGACACTCCTCTTGAAACAATAACTTGTTAACTGTCACGTTCACTGTTTCAGACTGACAGAACGCAACAAGCAGCAACGAGTCAAAAGCAACTGGTTGCGTAGAAAGGGAAGCAACTTATTTTATTGTTTTGGTTACGAAATATACGCAAGCGCAAAAGAAACGGTGAAACACCTGGATTGGAGATTCCTACCTGTCTTGGTGGATATATAGAACATCTGCTCTGAAGCTGTAAATACATATGAGTGCATTGTGTAATTTTACATGTACCTACATAATATATCTGCAGGTTTAAACAACTCCAATTATTGACCCCACGACTTCATTTTTTTATGTACAAGCACTACGTATCATGTGTTAAAACAATCCAAAGAAAATAAAATAGTTTTAATACATTTTCTGATCAAAGCGGCCTCCAATAAACTACGTCACAAGAAGGAGTCAACAAAGCGTGCCTTTGTTTGACAATTAGGGGAGGGGGGAGTCATAGAACTAAAAAGTTATAATTTTTACTTTACTACTACTTCACATAATTAATTGATGCACTCAAAACAACATCTGTAAGAAATTTATACGGGGCAAATGAATAGTTTTCGTAGAATTAAAAGAAAAACACTAAAAACAAATTTTTTTATAAAGTTACTGAAAAGTTTTGATATTCTGACGTGAGGAAGAGCGGGTTCCGTCAGAAATTATTAAATCTCAAATTAAAAGCAAATTGTAAAAATTTTAGAAGGTCAAATAAATAGTTTTCTTAAAATTAAAAACAGAAACTAAAAATAGGTTCAGCGCCATCTGCGTAATTTAGTTACAAAGTATGAAAGTATTTACACGTAGGTCCCTCTGTTGGCACCATCTGACAGTGGAACTCTTTAAATTAAAGAACCCTGTTGGTGGTGAAGCTACTTCGTAGCTAAATTTCACAGATGGCGTTAAAATTGTAAAAAATTTGGAGCGGCAAATGAAAAAGACTAAAAGATTCGAAATTTTTAAAAAAAATGTGGGGTTTGAGGATGAAAACCGCAAAAGGCTACATTTCTCGTTTTCTATTTTTCCACACTCTTGTATATTAAAGTATAAGTACAAATCAATGTCGTAAAGTTTAAATAACTGAGTAAAAATAAAAAATATTTTGAGTCTTAATTTAACAACGGGGCAGTACATTTATTGCTTCCTGTTTCTTGTGTCCGCTCTTTGGACTTAGACAACAACTTGAAGGAATATTTATCACTTCTTGTTTCTTGTGTACACACTTTGGACTTGGACAACACTTGGACTTTTTCTCTTTGCATTCTTTATTACACTTTTGCGATTTGTAATCAAATAATCTTACCGATCTGCATAGAAATGCAAGTTCGTGTAAAAAGTATCCGCATCCCTCTGCGACTGGGTCGCAAAGGTCTCTGAGCGACGTTGCCACATTGTAGAAAAATATAAGGATTGGTTGAATAACGCCATTAAAGACTATTGTCAGGAAAGGTTTGAAAAAGTAATCGCACGCTAATTGGAGCAGACCTATCGTTAGGGGACGAATAATGGCATAAAGTAAAAATCTGAAAGTAATTACAAAAAGAAATTAAAACCCAAAACTGACACTCCCTGACCTGAAACCCTAGTACGAGAGGTCGGTCTTGCAAGCACTTACTTAAAAAGTTGCAAAATAAACGCAGTGACCAAAGCAACCCCAATATATAACGTGCCAAAACTTTCGGCCCAAAATCGTCTTGCACACTGTTCACTTTTTTCTGCTACATAGTCGGTTCCTAAGACAGGTGGGCAATCAGTGGTGCAGTAATATCTGCAAATTGACCATTTGGCTCTATTTCTCGAAAACTTATGTACCACAACACTTACGCGCTATTTCCATGGTCGAAATAGTACACCTCGACCTTAGCGTCGCGATTACCTTTGCAAGTTCTCACCAAACGATTTCTATCTTGAGAAAATCTGTTTAGATGACTGGATTCGCTTCTGCTACGATCCGTGTGCAGTTTGTCACGTGTAGAAAAAGTAAGGCCAGCACAAGGTGCCTGAGCAGAAGTCGACTTTAAACCAGCAATCGATCTACCGGTACCAACTCCATGACATTTCAAAACCGACTCCGTGTTTATTGAACAACACTGAGTTTTTTTCACCGCCGTGTTGGACCCGATATTTTTCGTATTAATCGCGGTGTTAGTAGATATCGTATTCATGCAGGGCTGAGGAATACCCTTAACCAGGTCAAAAACCAGTTTCTGGGGCAAAAATACGTAAAAAGATTTTTTCTACATTCCAAAAGTTTGAGGCTTACCCGAGGTGGATTATGTTCGCAAGGATTTTCTGCATATAATTTAACAAATTTGTCTTTTTCGCGGCTTTTTCTAAAACAATCCAGAAATGCAAACACTCTCCCGGTATTTTTGGGCACAAAATATCGATCTAAAAGTAGAATATATTTACAAAATGCCACAACATTTTAAAACAAAATTGACCTGTTTGTGTGCAAGGAGCTGCAGGTCGTACAGGCTTTGGGGGAGCATTTTCTTTTTCATGTGTACATGTTGGAGGGATCGTTTCAGCAGGAAGTGCTATGGGGGTTGGATAGCAAACAGGAGATGGCTGTGGTGGGAAACTTTGGTATGGTATGTAACACGGTTGGAGATGAAATCCATACAATGGATTTGGGCAGTAACAATGACGGTGACATTGTTCTGGGAGTGTTTTATCTGAAGGCACTTGAGCTTCTGCATCTTGACACTCTGTCCTCTGTGTATCAGGTGGAAGAGCCGACACTTCAGAGGAATCCAGAGTGTCACAAGCTTGTTCTTGCATTTGGATTTGTTTTATCTGAAACAAGGTTGTTTTGGGAATTTAAACGGCATCTGTAGGCTTAGGCTGAACACCAACAGGATCCTTTGGTTTATAGAAGTCCAATTTAATTAATAAATATTTTTAGTGTCACCTGAACAACTGAGCTAATAATTGAAGTGGATTCAAAATATGACTCTTCATTGTCCCCATCTAAACATTCAGTACTTGTGGTGGTTGTAAAACGATAATGGGGTGTTTCAGGTCCCATATGATCAATGACATTCTGTAAATGCTGTCGTACCTCTTCCAAAGGACTTTCATCGTTTTGTTCTAAGAGATTTTATAAAAAAACGTTGACAGAAACTATTAAATATTTTTATTTACAAAAATTCTTACCTGATTGTGAGACAAAGTCATCGGATGTAACGTTTACTGCTTTATTGTTCAGTGTCTCTTTTTCTTGCATAGATATGACTCAAAAAATAGTGTATGACTTAATTAAAAACCTTCTAAGAATTGTAGAAGTCAAATAAATGTCAAAGTATTTTTTTTTATACAATAACAACCTGTCTTGACAAAAGCTAAAACACTCATAATTTTATTTCACATTTATTTATTATATATTTTTCGAATTTAACTGATAATTATCTTATTTATTGAATTTTATAGCATATATTACACGTACAATAAAAGTACATAGTGCGATCGTAAAATTATAGCCAATGACTAGAACAGAATTGGCGATTTTTAAAATTTAATTTAAAAAAAAGCCAATAACACGTTGTTTCATTTAAAATCTTAACTAAAAGCAATAAATATTAACGTAATATACAATGAATTGAAGCAAAAACCACGCACCAACTCTGAATTATGAATCATTCCACTCCACTGTGAGTTTAAACAAATAAAGTTCTTTTAAATTTCAGTAGCGACTGAACAGAGTGCTGATTGTGCATCGTTATTTATGCAGTGAAACTGCGGTGTGGGGGGAGGATTCGGCTGTTTAACTAATAGACGAGCCGCCTGGCGGCCGACTCCGCCTCTGTACTCCCACAACTTCCCATTATAAATATCAGTGCAATAAGCTGCTTTGTTCAATCGCTTACGAGCTTTCAGTTAACGCAGGAAATGCAAATTAATGCATTATTTAACTTTTTTTAGATTATAATAAAGCCACGATCGGTTAATTAATAATTTAGATAGCAACAAAAAAGTAATAACCACTACGTATTATAGAACCAAATGTTTTTTAATTATGTAACAATCACTGAATAAAATTTAAATTACTATTACGTACGACTTATCTAAATTAAAACAACAAATGTTTCAGTCACTGCAAGTTATTACTTGCTAGGTTCAATTATTGCCCCCGTGTTTGTACATACATACGTAATTATATAATTAATAAAATCTGAAAATATAGAAGAAAAAATGTATTCTATACGTACCTATATGTTATGTAATAAACATTTATTTTACGTTTAATAGTTTGAAAGCTATTTGTGCAACAGATGATTCGAATACTTACTAGACATTTATTAAGAAAAAATAGTTAGGCCTGCCTCATATTCGATATCTTTTCTGGTAAAAGGGATAAGTTAAGTATTAAAAATTAATACATAATTAACAACTATCGTATATATATAAAATGGCTATTTGTTTTCTTGATAACGTAAAAAAATAGGTTTAAAATGTTACGTATATAATAAAAAACTTGCCCAAAATTAAACAAAAAAAATTGTAACTATGTACATATCTCAGATGTAGGATAAATTTCTTAATTAACACCAAGTAAAGATTTTATTCCTGAGTATGAAGATATTTCAATTAATAATTTTTAATTTGTTGTAATAAAAAAAATGCCATAGCGTAACGTTGAATCTAATTTACTTAAAAGCGTACATTTTCGTTTTATTGTACTTGTTTAAAAACCGAATTCATAGTTTCTTTACTTTATTTATCACTTTTACGAGGGCTTACCATCACAAGTTTCATTAGCAAAGCAATCTTTAGTGTCTAAAAACATTGCTTGAATTTTCTCTAACTAAGCAAAGTTTTGAGATCAACATAACGTGCCTGCAAGCACAATAAAATACGTTATTTAGTCAATTATAATTGTATCGTTTAACCCCAACATTTCCATTTTATTTTGATCCTTTCCAACTTTTGCAGGCAGAAAAAAAAAAAGAAGTGCGACAACGTTGGAAAAATAGTATAACTTACACCTAAACTAACTTTTTGTTTGTTACCTTTCCTAACTTTTCCTGTAAACTGGGAAGAAATTTAAAACAATTTCTAACACCAACTTCTACAAAACGTTAAGTAAAGTTAGTTCTTTGCCCTTTTCAACTTTGCCTTTCTTTTTCTTACCTTAAACTCTCGATTTTCAAGAGATTAAAATTCGAATGACTGGCAATTAAACGATACAAAATTACCTCACGTTCTTGTTTTACTGACCAAGGGTTCACCTCCTTTGTTATTTACACCTACATTTCACCTCGTCTCGGTTCTTCGCCAATAATCATAAAAAAAACATAGCACAAGCAGCAAAAACGAAAATTTTACAAGACCTACAGATGCGGAATGTCTTCAGCCAATCATCAGACTTGTTGGTTGGTACTTGTTGTACTGGGACTTTCAGACCTTAACCAATCAATTCTGGTCACATACGATCTCCTCACACGTACTGGAAGTTGTCCTTGTGCCTCAGGAGAGGTTGTTGTTCGATTCCCTTGTCCAAATTGTAACTCGTCGTCCAGTCTTTCGATCGTGGAGCGAAAAGACCGAAACAACGACAGTCGAAAAAGTCTGCCAAATTTGCGAGCGGGGAACGCGAGAAGGGACTTTTACCGGAGTTGTTCACGAAGTGGGCGTAACGGCCCTTGTTCATGCGCTCGTTGGTTGTCATACCGAGGCAGGATATCTGTAATTGTACGATTTAACCCGTTACATCCGGGTAAAGGCAGCAAAGAGTTTGTAGTTTCGACTTATTCGTCTTAATTCGTAGGATTTTGGTATCTTTGGCTGTGAAGGAACGGCACGGGATCAGGACAACAGAATGAGGAGACTACTACGCACTTACCTGATAAATCTGACAAACGAGAAGCATAAAAACCCAAATTAAATGAAGGAAAGCATTGGCAGAGACCCAAGCTACCCACGTCTGGCATTGGCTTATGCTAAGCAACGCTTTCCAAAGGCCTTCGTCACTAAAAGAGATGTGACAAAGGTTCTTCCAAAACTGAACGGCCCCGTAAAACATCTGACCGCACATTATCACTAAACAAGTTAGAAAACCAATAAAATGCTTATGATTACTCGCACCTACAGAGAAAAATTATTACTTAGTAGTTAGTTGTTAAGTAAGACGATGTTTTTTTTACCAATGCAATTGGCCACCCAAGGACAATGGTGATCAAACTTGGCTACGCATCTGTTGCAAACGGAACAATGTTTAGAACGCAAAGGTCTTTTCACCAAACAAGCGGAACAAAAAGATGATGGATCAAAGCCACCAGGGCCCCTTTCGGCTAGCTCAATTATTGTCTGAGAAATAAAGAATAATTGAGTGAATTGTAGACGTAAAAAACCTGTTTGTTGCTACTTTTAATCGCTTAATATTTCAAATTAACAATATAACTACATCTGCGCTGTTTTTCGTATTTCTTTTAGTTTCGGTTTCGTTCGAAAATTGCTACTTTTCGGTTTTTGGTAAACTTTATCACTTCCGCTATTAACAAAGTTATTTCTTGATCTCAAGTTACATGGCGAATTAACAGGAGACAAATCTGTAGTTCCCGGTAATACTGTCGTTATTGGTGTCTTCTCTTTCGGACAAAGAATGTGAGGATAAAGATTTCTAGGAATAAACGGATCATTATCAAACTTATACGGCATCAGCTTAGGTAAAATGACGCCCTCTAAAGGCGGAAGAGCAGGTTTATTGCTGAGTTCGTTATTTTCAGTAACTGATTTCGTTATCTCACTGTTTTGCATTTGTTGTGGTGGTGAAGACCTGGGAAAACACGGAGCGTTATCAAACTTATACGGCATCAGCTTAGGTAAAATGACGCCCTCTAAAGGCGGAAGAGTAGGTTTATTGCTGAGTTCGTTAGTTTCAGTAACTGATTTCGTTATCTCACTGTTTTGTATTTGTTGTGGTGGTGAAGACCTGGGAAAACACGGAGCGTTATCTACATCATCCAGAACTACATCAAAATCGTCCCTATTTTCTTTCGAAGTAATTGATTCTTCTACTGTGAATAACGACCTATGAGAATCATCTTTAAGAGGCTCTACATCTGCAACCGTTTCAAAGAACTTGAAAGACGTATCTTCATTCGTTTCTTCCAAAGACTTGAATTTTAATTGTTTCGAATTAATATCTTTTACAGGTTCTGTCTCCCTTTCTGGTTCAATTTGGCAGGAAGTCTGAAAGCCCTTGGTTTTGTAACGAGCTCCAGAACTTATTTGCGTGGATTTTTCTGAGTAGTTGTTTTCTTCATGATCGTTCTGACCTCGCGAAACAAAAATTTTCACAAAATCCAACGCGACTTGGTTACAACTATTTCCAAGTGGTTCAACGTAACTTTCCCAGGTTGTACGATTGAGCGAGATCTTCTCTTTTTTATACAAACAAATCAACAATATAAAACCGTCCAGGAGGAATATGAACGCGTCGATTCCGTGCAGAAGACCGATGATGAGTACGTATTTGAATGCGTAATTGTTATTCGTTAACTGCGACAGACATAAACCGGCCAAAAGGCAAAACGAAAGTGTGGCTGAGAAGGCAAACGGGATCCACAATTGCCACTGGATGGGCGACTTTATGACGAAACCAAGCACGTCGACAGTTATTATTAACAAAAAGGCTAACGAAACGGAAAACATCGCGATTAAAAATGTAGAGTTTAAATGAACTCTTATGAATGACATTAACGAGATTGTTAAAATTACAGATGTTGCACACGTCGTAAACTGCAACACTCTTAAAGGAATTGATATTTTACTGTAACTTTGAATAGTAATTCTCATTTTTCAATTTGATTACTGACAAAAAAGCGTGACAGTTGACAGTATAGGCATAAATTTCGCCGAAAAATAATAACAAAACGTTACCCTGAACCTTAATTCCCGCGTGGTGACGATAACTCCAGGATCTCCGAGCCAAGACTTCAGGAAACAATACCATAACAAGCCGGAACTGGCGAAGAACGTTCCGCTCGTAAGTAGTGTCACGTTGGGCATGATGTAAACGATCCAAGTGATGTAGAACCACAGCTTCGTGGCCAAATAAATACTCAAAGGCAACAGAGCAATCAGTCGGTCGTCGTAGAAGAGCTGTCCGATGTAATGCACGACGATATACACGCAGACGAGGAGAAATATTTTTATAATGACCAAAATACTAGCTTCTAGGATGAGACCAATTATATAGAACACGATGAAAGGTGTACCAATCATACACCACCACCTTAATCTCTGCAAAGGTATCTGTTAAATGTTTTATTACAATAAAAATAGTATCGATTGATTGGTTCATTACTTTGTCCTGGAGCAGTCTTTTTAATAAGTTGTGAGCTCGGCTCACGTTGGTAGCCTCCTTTATACGGTCTGCCACTTTAGAACTAACCCAGACTTCACCGATGTGGTCTTGGAGCAAAGTCAGGGGCGTGTCGCCACGATGATTAGGAATGTCTAAGCTTGAATTGCCCTATAAACAATAAATTATTACACCAAAACTATGGTGTAACGTTTCAGTAGGAGTATTTCGGGAAATAGCCGCTAGAGGGCGTGTGACAGTAGGATAATCAAAAAAAGTTAATCAATTCGTACAAATGATATAAGAAAATGCTAGCGGAGATAACGCAGACTACGAATATGAAAGAATTTTTATTTTATCACCAAAATTTTATTTATTTATTTGTAATTTGCGTCATTTTCATATCTCGTTTGGAATGTAGGCTTTTTTATTTTAATCTATGGACTGATACAATTTTCCTGATAAAACCACCCTTGTATTAGGCTTCATATTGCCCTTTATTACCTGAACTATTAATGTGGATATTGCAGTAGAATTCCTAGCTAATATTGCCCAATGTAAGGCTGTATTTCCTTGCGTATTATCAACCAAACTTGTCGACGCGCCCAACGTTAACAGCAGCCTTGTTGGATCTAAACTACAGACTTTCCAACAAGCCCACATCAACGGTGTCATACCGCCCCGATCTTGCAGGTCAGGGCTTACGTTTCGAGCCACAAAGTAGGCCACAAGGGCAGTATGTCCGAACTGAGCTGCCAGGTGGATACAAGAGCAACCCTCTGCATCTCTCAGGGTCGGATCAGCACCTGCATTACATTTTAGTTTAATCTTTTAACGTACAAATTAAAAGTAAAATAAAATGTACCAGCATTCATTAGTAGAACGACAGCATCTAAATGACCTTGTCTCGTGGCCCAATGTAATGGGGTTGCGTCCAGTTCTCCACCAACTGCATCCACTTCAGCACCTTTGTCAATAAAAAATCGCATTATCTCTTTGCGATTATTTATTGCGGCCCAGTGCAGCAGTGTTACAGTTTCAGAGTCTCGTTGGTTTACATTATAACCTGTCTCTATCAGTTCTTTGACGCGAGAGAATGCTCCGTACTAAAAAAACCACCAAAAATGTCTTTCCAGTGTTACAATTTTGTTTTTACGACTTATTACTGGTATTACGTACCTGTGTAGCTTTAACAATATCAAAACCACTGTAGTCATGTTCGATAGGAACTGTCGGTTCTCTGGAAATTAAGCTGTGACACTCTTTATCGGCTTCGACACAGCCCCCTGCCGATGCTGCCGCACCACAGGCGTTCTGGTACATCATATAAATTACACAAATTTTGGAAAAATTATATTTGTTAACAATTGAAATTTTCTAGGTTATCACTTTTGATATTCATTGAACAAACATATTTGACATTTGTTTGACATTTGACACACGCTTAACTGTAGACACAAAAGGCTGGATCGGCCAGGCCGTACCGACGTTGCCAATGTTCTCGATAACGCACCACAGTATTCTTCTATCCATATGGATATTATACACTGTAAGTGAAAGTGTCACGTGAAGAAAAAAAAGAGGATAGAAAATGGAGGAACAGTATCTATCTCCGTTGTTGCGCTTGCTTATTGGATAACTTTGTACGGCATATAATAGGAGACAAATCAAATGTAATGCATGCTAGAAATGAAAAGACAGACATTGTTTCTTTATTTCCTATCTCTTTTTATAAGCGCATCACATTTTTCATTAGCATGCCTACTCTATTATATTATCTCTATGATTTTATCTGGCAAATATTGAGGATATGTGTATCCAATTTGTTACTGGCAGTTACTGCTTACTGGGCACCGATTTCAATGTTATAAAAAAGAATATCTATGATTTGATCTATGGTGAGCTGATTTACGTTAGATTTGGGTATTTAACAATTTGGCAACGCTGGTATGGTATGGACGGTAAAAGGCTGATTCCAAACAGTCTGGTTGATTTGATGATGATGATAGTTGATGAGATTGACGAGTAGAGTGGTGGTTTAGGTGGTGTAGCGTTTTTAATCCGCTGTTCACGTTTTGAGTTTCGTATTTTTGACAGATGTGTGTTGGTATTTGAATTGTGTCCTGGTCTTGTGGTGTCCATTGATTTTTGGGCTACTATCAAAGGCGTGGTTAGTCCTGCTCGTAATAGTAAATAAAATGAGTGTTATCACCGCGGAAAGATAAAAGACGGCGAGCAGTGACGCGCGGACAGTCCAGCATGTAGCTGGGACTTAACCTTTAATTCGCGAGTGTTAAATGTTGTGTGAAATAAGGTTATGCTTGGGTGAACTGTTTGCTAGTTTGGTGCCTGACGGTGTATTGTTTGGGGTTCCTAGTGATTGAGATGAGTAGCTGGGCAGCCAGGATGCACAGGCGGGCTGCCACTTTCAGTAATGTTGTTACTTCCTGTGGCCACCCTTCTGGTCCCTATCCCAGGAGGCTAGAGAAAGTTAAATTTGGAGTCCCTCTTGAAGAAGTCTGCAAAAATGACATTCCAGGCCCACTTCTTGTAAGTCTTTGTTAAATCGTATTGTTTTTATTTTTCCTTACTTTTGTAATTTATTGAGCTTCACATCATAAATTTCTGGCATTTTTTTACCTATGCAAATTAAACGTCTAAAATTAATATTTAAGTTATGTTTAAAGCAAAAGTGCCATCAATTCGGTTTATAGATAATTTCCTAATCTAAAAGTTATCTGAACGTTATTAACATAGTTAAGATAAATTTTATAAAAAAAAACAATCTGATACTCGTAGGTAGGTATTAAATTAAATTAAATTTAAAATAGTCCCTAGTACTCTTCATGTTCAAAGAATTATTATACCAAAAACTAATTAATTTTTTATTTAGTATTTCCTCAATTTTTTTAAGTACATATGTATTTTTAAAAAAAATTGAGTTATTTTTGAAATATTCGTAAGATTAAAGAATCATTTAAAAATAAAAACGAAATTATGAGAATATTTTGTAAGTAGGTGGTAGTTTGAAGCTTTTTTGTCTATAAAGAAATTATTAATTAAGGCAATAATTCACATTCGTACGAATTTTTTCGTCTACGTATACAAAACATATCGATTTGAATGTTTTACATCAGCAATCAAAACAAAAACATTTGTCCGCCCCCAAGAACGAACATAAACAATTGTCTATCGTATTACACTTATTTATGTACACAATTACTTATGTATGTTTATGCACAATAAGCTTGTAATACGACATGAATTTCGATTTGATTATCCTGTTTGTTGTTTGCTTATATTGTTTTTCTTTAATGTTAATAAACAAAACACAACTACCTACAAAGTGTTATAAAGGAGGTATTATACAACTACTTAGATTTGCTATACCTATACCTAAAAGGTGGACTTTTTCAAATTTAAATCAAAAAAGAACCAAGTCAACATTTCCATTTGTTCTATATATTGAATTCATGGTGCATTTGCAATGGCAAATTCAAAACCGTATTACATGTGACCCTATTGGTAATGACCGTTATTATTTGCAATTGTTATTATTGCTTTGATTACGAAATTCCCGTTGACTTCATACAAACGGGACAAAATGCTTTAACTTCCTGTATGTCTTTTATTATTATTATACCTATGCACAGTTATCATATCTGTTTTTTATTTATTCGGGTAATGTAAGGTAAAGACGAGGTAATTTAAAAAATTCTACAAAATACGTTTTATAGCTTGCAGTAATTAATTACCTAATTCAATTTGAAATCGCATAAAATGTAACAGAAACTTTCAGATATTTTTTTTTTATTTCGAAATATGTATCTACATTCTACATACAATAAATAAAATCAGTTACGAAAATAGTTAATTACGTTTCAAAAGAAATTAATTTTAGCTGATATACTACCATGAAGGCATTTTAATTGGTTTATAAAATTAAATATAATTTGCTTATTTCCTGAATGTCGATGTTTTGTAGGTGTCGCATTTAAATCTAATTTTTTTCTTAAAAATTATACATTCCAAGGTATCACTGTCTTGTCATTATACCTACATTACTTGAGTCGTGTTACATATTTATGTAATGGTAAATTAAGGCGTATGGTATGAATGAAAAGCGTTTTTCGTAATTTTCGTCCTTGTTTCTGATTGAAGGACGACTTTGTTTGCACTAAATGCAAACAACAAATATAATAAACAACGTGTGACAAAAGCGTGTATTATTTAAGTAAAGAAAAAAAATAGCTGACCGGCAATTCCAATAATTTTTTATTATTCAAAATAAGTACAATATCCCTAAGTAGAATAGGGTCCTGTTGAACATTATTGAGTAGCGTCCCTGTAATACGTAGCAAGTCGCCACAGATGGCGCTCAGTTGCCCGTCTGCGGCAGTGTATTGATCTACTGTTAACCAGGACATTCAGTTTGATTAGCGTTTTGTCTGCGGTGCACTGATGAGAACAATCAGTTCGAAATTGCTGTGGTTCTTTAGGGCGTTATGATGCTCTTGTTTTTATTTTAGTAAATGTTTATCATCCTTGACATTTATTTGTTTATTGTATAAACAAATAGAAAGTTTTTTTAGACTTTCTATTGTTTATATTGTCAATATTTAAAATGTGAACGATTTACTAAACTTTTATTTGCGTTTGGTACGAAACAATATAATCATTAGCTGTAAAAGCTTTTCAGCGTTTTTTTTTTTATGCAATGATAAAATTTAAATAGGTACTTTTTTTTAAAAATTGATTGTATATATTTTTTATTTTGATTTTGATTCACAATAGCCTTCGAGTTAAAATCTTGTAAGCCAATAAACCCCCTACAAATAGGGGTGGTAATAGTGGCGCCTCGGCCAATTAAAATTAGTCTAGTAAGAAAATTAAGTAACTTATGTGGCGGTAATGACACTTAAGAATGGCCGAAGTACTAATTCGTTTAAAGACTCGAGAAATTTGAGAGCAATAACGTGTCCGATGACCTCCACAATTAACTAACTATTCCAGCTTAACATGGACATGGCGGTTGACAATGTATCGACACCTTTAATGTTACGTCTTGGCCTTATTTAGAAATTAATGTGATGAGATGTTGTATACGATAGGCAATTTTGAGTTTTTATGAGTTCGGTACTAAAGATAGTAAAAAAAAAACTGATTATAAATATTGCTAAACAAAGACTCACCCCCCCCCTCCGGATTACAAATTAAATGATAAAATTTTTAAGTTTTTTCTTGTTTATATATATGTAATACGTAGGACAAACTAAACGCTCTGTTCAGGTTAGGCTCAAAGAACTTCGCAGTGACAATAAAATACTATTTTGTTTGTGCATAAATATTTTAAATTAATTACCTACTCAATGTAAAATATGCAAAGAATATAAAAGGTATGCACTGTTTCCGGTGCAGTTATTTCTTTTGTCTTGTTAACTGATTTTAATACAGAATGAGTAATCTGTTTACTCTGTGTATCTATGTAAAGCGTTACTAATAATAACAATAATAATTGTTTAACAAAAGCTCGTGACTATTTTTCTTGCTTGTAACTTACTTACACGTAATTTAATAAAGCGTGCTGAGCAACTTTTGAGTTACATTCGTCAGTAAGTGACGTGTTTTGTCACAATAACGAATGCTATGTATGTAGGTACATGTAACCCAACGCGGCATATTAAATTATATCCTTTTTGAATAACAATAGGTGCACATTGGCACGTATAAATAAAGACAGTTGAGGAAGGATTACACCGGCGTTTCGAAAAAAAAAAAATTAGCTACATACATAAATGTAATTTTTATTAAATCGCTCGAGCAAATGATGCGCGACTATCGACTGTTTCCTACTGCGTCGATAAAGTGACCCAAGACCACTTATAGTTGAAAATTGGTCTCCACGAAATGCCCTTTTGTTACAAATAGTCCATGTCCACCCCGAAGATCAATTTTAAATACTTCGTGAAGAAATTTCTGAAATTGGAGATGATCTTGTGTTATATTTTCTTCTAGGATTCATAATTTCATTAACGCATTGATTTGAGTGTGTTTTTTGTTATTTCAGGTACTGATGTTAAAGTTAAATAAAGAGGCACCATATCGAAAAGACGTATTCAGAGCGCCGGGTCACCAGGGAGCAATGAAGAAGCTGATACACTTCCTGCAAACCGGCAGACTGATTAATATGGATAATTTTAGTGTTTATACGATTGCTAGCGTTCTAAAGAAGTTTCTACGTAAAATTCCAGGAGGCATTTTCGGAAAGGACGTCGAACAACAGTTCTTCCAAGTTATCGACGTGACCGATTTGCAAGCTCAAAGGGATGAAATACACAGGTATGTGATCTAGAAAACGACTTAAATGACTCCCAGTGAAAAATGGCGTAAAAGTTTACCCTGGACCAGTGGGCCACTAGTAGCGACGACTAGTGGCGGCAACCAGTCAGCCACAAGTAACGGTTGCACGTTGCCAAACGCTGTTACAACTCGTGGTCGGCCACTGTTGCCGCTAGAAGTAGCGAGCGCTGACCACCTGAACGCTCCATGTGCGTTGTTGCCACATATAAACACGACTAAAGTAGCCACAAGTCGTTGCCATTGCCGATAAAAAATGTATAGTGTTCTGAGGCTCAACTAGAATCATTTCTCTTTTTATTTTTTTCAGAATAATAGCGTCACTGCCCGTATACACCCAGAGACTGTTAGTATTACTTTTCGGCACGTTTAGGGTGATAGCGTCGAACAGTGAGAGGGCGAGTACAGGTATGACCAGTGAGGCGTTGGGGGTGAGCGTTGCGCCCAGTTTTTTCCATTCCTGTGTCAGTGACGGAAAAACTGCTAAAATGGAGGACGTACTGAGGTTCAAGGTACTATTAAATTGCAAATATTTTATGATTGAGTACCCACAAAATCCTTTAATAAAAACATTTTTTTTGGTTGATATTACAGGACTGTTATCTCGTTTATTTGTTAATAGTAATCAATAATCAATCCTGGCAACGACCTTTTCGAAGATTAATTTTGTACATTGTCAGTGTTCGTTGTAATCGGGTGTAATTTATTTAAATAATGTATAAATGAATTTATCGTTTGTATGGGAACAAGTGGTGTTTAAAATAATGTTCCATTGATTAATAAATAATCGTAAACGCAAGTGCGAAAAATTATGTTTTCAATAATTATTAGTGATTGACGTTAATAATAAATGTCAATTTTAATAAAATATAATTTTATATCAATTATTTGTTCGTGTAGCAACTCAATTTAAACTTGAATGGATTTGAAAATGATTTATTTTTACGATAGGTTCAATAGAACTGAGTTTTTAAAATATATTTTGGCATCTAACTAAACTAAAATGGGATTTCTATTGAAAAAATGGTTTTAAATGACTTATTTATTAAAAATATCGAAAAAATAATTGGAAGAAGGTCTTTTTACTATTAAAGGTCGATTTTTGAATGTAATTAAACCTTTGCCCGAATGACAGTTTGAAAGCATTTTGACAGCAAAAGTTATCACTGTTCGGGAGTGGTCGGGAATTGTCGGAATTACTCAGTCGTTTGAATTGTTGAACTGTTACAGGTAAATAAATTGCGAATTGCAACGTTTTACACGTACGTTAACGTTAAATTAAGTCGATTATGTGGTTTAGGTTTGGTTCTTTACATATTTTGACTTCATTTTATTTTTAGAGAACTAAACATCAACTCATAACCTAACTTAGCTTCAAAAATTCAAACGACCTAATATTGCCGACCACTATCGAATAGTGACGATTATTTTAAGCTGACAGCTGTCAAAAAGCTGCCATTCGGATATAAATACGTTTAATTGTATTAAAAATCGACATTTATTTACAAAAAGAGGTGCCGAAACGCCTTTCTCTGAATTGTTTATTTTAAATTTTTAATAAATAAGCTATTTCGAGCCAGTTACACCTGAACTTATTAGCTACCCTGTGTATTTCTTGGGGTAACTGTATATTTCCTTTTCGGAAAATTGCCACGTAGTTACCTTATAGGCATAAAAGATTTCGAGGTTGTGGATCAAATATAGTCAAGTGTATCTATGTGGCTAATTAATTAAAAAATATTCGAACCGTAACGTATGCATGCGTGTATATTTGTATATGGGTTACGTAAATCGAACATTGCCAAATGTAAAGAAAAGGAAAAAGGAACTATTTCCTCACTTACAATTCGCATAAGCACACGTGGTTCTTTTTTTACAGTTACTCACGTCAAAACAGACTTACCATGTTTTGCAAATAAGGAAAATTTAAATTGAATTCGTGCTACAGTGCGTGCGTTACCTTTCTTTGGCAACAACTCGGAACTGTTGTAATAATTAATATGAAATAACGTCGAAAGTTCGCAATAAAATGAAAAATGTAGAGAAACAACAACAGTTACTAAATTAGGAAAGAGTTAATTTAAAGCGAAATAATTTCCGTTCATTGATTTGAAAAATCTTCTTTAGAACCCAGTAATGAGTTTCCGCCTTATTTCGTCAAAGTACGGCAGTGTTCGGTTTTTATTACCGCGTCGTGTAATGGCGGTTACCGCGTCCTGTAATGGCGGTGGTCTTTTAATTCCACACTCTTGGAATCTTCTTCCATTAGTCACAGAATATAGTGTTTGGTTACTTTTACACATATAGAACATGTACTTATTGATTTCGGTGTTATTTCACCATTTTTTTTAAATGAAACTATTAAATAAGCTTCCGCTGTATAATGCTTTTCTTTTTTTTGCAAACAGGCAGGGGTGAACGTAAGTTTAATTAGTGCAAATTTTACGTGTATATTTGTAAATTATTGTTACGTTTGTTCGCTTGAAATAAAAAAAAATAAGTATTTGCATCCATCGCCATTTTGGTATTTAAACGAACTCAGCTACGCGAGAAATAAAAATTGTTTGAAATTCTTGTTACAAAAATAATTGCTATGTTTTGATAGGTGAGCAATCCGACACGTGTGAATATTATACGATGTTTGTGTAGGAATTTATGATTAAAAATATACAACTAACAAGTCATGAACAATGTATCAAAACAATGATAAAAGTCTAACTATTTACGCTATTTTTCACCACTTTTTAGTCCTCGAAACATAATGTGTTATTGCACATGCTCAATGAATTTATACGCATGCGTGTAACGACAAATTCTTCCTACTTGAGCTCAGTGCTTTTTTATACTTGGTGTAGTTTATTAATTGAAAAACTTGTTTTTAATAGTCAGTAATTACGGACAATAGTAGAAAATTATTTGCTCACCTTTAAAAAATTCTTTAACACAAATAAAATGAAACGTTAGTTGAAGATTACGTACTTATCTTATTTGTAGAAGGTCTTTATCTGCTTTCTTTGTATCATCTGCCAGCCTTTTGACGGTTACACAATGACTCACTTTAATAGATAATTTAATTTCAAAGAAGTTTAATTATTTACAGAACAATTATAAATAATTACGTCTTTGCTCTTCATTTTTTTAAAATAAAAAATAATTTTCGATCTTTTTTACACAGTTAAACATCTTATGTACAGTGCATGTGTGTTTTATTGTGTATATTTTTCATACTGTTTGTATTTATAAAATTGTGGTGGTAATTATTTATTAACTCTATATTTAATATATTTGGTAATCACAATTTTACTAATACAGATCTAAACACCTTTTACATATGATTGTACAGGCTTAATCTTAAGCTAATTATAAAAATCAACTGTGTATCGTTCACACCTTGCTTGTAGAAAAACATGATATTCGGAAAGTGTTAGCAACTAGTGTCCTGTCCAAACAAAGTCAAAGTTGCACTTAAATATCATTTGAATAATTTTTTTTAAATATTTTCTGTTTAATAATTTATTCAATTAATGGGCGTTTTAATAGCTTGATAGCTTTCGGATTTAATTGGACAGTAGTAGCGACATGATAACTGAAATAATTCCTTGTGAATGAATTGTAATTTTTTTGTTTATTATTAGATTGCGACGAAGGTAATGAAACATCTGATTGAAGAATTCGCGTCTGCCGACTTGTTCGGCCACGACAATTACGAATTCTATGCGCGAGTAACTGGGCGAATTTTGCGCGTGCAGGGCGAGTGGATATGCTCCTTCCAGTATCCTCCGCCTCCACCGAAAGGACACTCCGCCCAACAGCTTTACACAAGTGAATACGCCGCGTTGGAACATTATCTTCTCGGTGAGTTTGTGTTTTGACATTTACTTTTGCAACTATTTCTTTCGCTTTTTCTTTTAGTCTTTGCCTAACGATGCTACAAAGGTCTTTTCAGTTGTGTCACAAAAATATTGTTTCTTAGGTCTTTTAAGTGTTAGTTCACAAGTTCAAAAACGTGTTAAAAAAATTATATTAACACATAAAATATTATAAAAGTTACAAAAAAATTAAGATGACAAAATGAAGGTGTTTAGTTTTTCGTAAATTACTCGAAAACTATAAGTGATAACGCAAATTAGAAAAAACGTCCTAAAAGGGAAGGAAATTTCAAATAAAAAAGTTTTAACTCCCGAAACTTTATCTCTATTATTAATGGTTTTAATTAACGTTGAAAATAGGGATCCGCGCGGCCATCACGGGATGTGCGCGCTGCTTGACCAGTGAGCATTTTGCATAAATTAATTTTTGTGGTATTAATTAGCAATTTAAAAATTTGATACCTTATTCTTTGAAGTGTTGACAATACACCATATTTTTTTCAAATTTTTTAATTCATAATTAATACCATAAAAAAATTAATTTATGTAACTTTTCAAGCTGCGCGCGCATGTTGTAGCGACTGGGCGGAGTACTATTTTCAACGTTAATTGAAACCATTAATAATAGAGATAGAGTTTCGGGACTTTTTTATTGGAAATTTCCTCCTCTTTAAGGAGGTTTTTTCAAATTTGCGTTATCACTTATAGTTTTCGAGTTATTTACGAAAAACTAAATGCTTTTATTTTCTCATCTTAATTTGTTTATTATTAAACATAAATTAAGCAATAATTAACACGTTTTTGGAACGACTGGCGTAATTTTGTTTAAATATTTATCAAAACTTGGGTTCTTGGGGAAATTTGCTTCAAATGTGCCTTCTGGTAAATGTGTTTGATTTTTTTCGGTTTCACATTTCTTTTTTCATATTCCTAGTTTTATCAACTGTTGAGTTGTTTTGGTAAAATTAATTTCTCGAGGGGCGTTTAGTTACCTATTGTGGAATTTGTATTTTTTTGAAGGGCAACTGTCCATCGAGGCTGAAAAGACTTGGTTGCAGTGCGAGTGCGATAGATGGCGTTTAAAGTATGGTTTAGAAGGTAAAGAGAACATTGATGAGAGTAGTACTACCCTCTGATTAATTATCTATTATTATTATTATTAAATTATTATTATTCACGCTGTTCGTTAAAAGTAGTAATTCGTATACCTACATGTAGTTTCGTTTGTACATTTTTTATTAATTAATTAATTAAATTCAAAGTACCTTATTATGTTATTTGAAATAGTAAGTATACCTATAGATAGTCTTTAGATTTTCCAGTATTGTACATCACAAAACAGATTAACACTGTGATATTTTTTACTAAAAATAAAATTTTGTATTTTTTGTACACATTTTTTTTTTTTATTTTTGCTGTGGTGGAAGTTTAGATGTTTTTTCCAGAGACGCGTCTGCTTTTTGTACTTTATTTTTTAGTTAGTTCTACGCCCAAACATCTTATTTTTTGAGTCAGGCATCAATCTACATTAGAACAAGTCGAAATCATACTTTTAGTCGCATGTTTAAAATATATTTAGGTAAACATTACAATATTCAACTACCGCGAGTGTAGGACGCGGTAATGACAACCGAACATTGCCGAAATCAGGCGGAAATTCTCTCTTCGGCTTAAGTCGACTCGCGGCGGTTGAATAAAAGCATGTTTTGCACGAATCCTATACACATGTACATAATTAGTTACACGTTATTGTACATATTGCTTTTTGAATGAAGTTCTGGTTTAATTTTCAACACTATTAAAATCTAAAAAAAAAACTATTGAACACAAATAAATGATTTATTGTTTCTTGTACATATGTATTTAGAATTATAGGTCGTTTTGTGGTAATATTTTTTCTTGCACGCATTGAAGAATTGAGCTCTGTATTTTATAAGAAAGGACTAAAGCTTGTGTTGTGGCTGCTAAATGTAGTGTGTCCGATTGCAAAATAATTGACATAGTCCCATGTCTGAAACAGAGAAGGGACAGTCGACGCCTGCTCTAGCAGAGGCAGGATTTCCAACTCAAACCGCCAGTTCCACTTCGTTGGGGATCATCACCGAACATACCCTTTTGGAGTCGTGCACACGCCTGTCGATTTCTTTAGAACAAGACGGATTATTTCAGGTAACTATTACTTTTTTTATAAAGCTGTTTCTGTCTCTAAAACCTGCAGAAAAAGTCATTTTGAGCCGTTTCCTAAAAGAAAAGCTATATTTCCTTTTGTTTTATAAATTAGAATTTGCGTCTTTGTTCCAGACTCGGACAAATTCTCATTCGTCAAGTGAGAGTCATTCATCAAAAAATAGTAGCCACATCACTCCCCGGATGACATTGGAAGAGTTGCGCGCTGTTAATCGTTATGCGGAAAGTACAAGAAGTTTAAGTTATTTACCGCAGGTAGACGTGAGTGTCTGTGTGTATGAACGTGTATTTTTTAAAAAATTTGCTATTCGCAGGTTCATGAAAGACAACGAGCAAGAATGTTGACCAGGTCGCAATGGTTTTTAACGCCGACCTCCGAATGTAGTAACTGCGGAGGATCGTTAGATCTGCAACTTGCCGAAGCCGATGTCACCGCTTTTACAAACGCTTTGGTTAGGAAATCGTCTTCTGGTACAATTGGTAACGACTTAACAGAATTATCAGTATCGTAAGTATGATTATAAATGTAATTTTTTCCAGTTGGGCTTTCTTTGAGTGCCGAATCCATACAGAAGAAACCGAGTATTAGACGCCAAAATTCCAGAGACAAACGTCAGTATCTTCATCGTTCCAACAGCCACAGGAACAAAGAAAATGGATCCAAGTCGAACAGGTACTTATTTATTCCGTTATTTTTCTGTTTTGTATATATATTTTTTGTTATATTTAGCTTTAAAAATCGAGGAGAAAGGAAGAATTCGCAAAGTAGATCGGGCAGCTTCAAAATAAAGTACGAGGGCATGTCGAGGTCGAACAGTTTGAAGAGCAAAGGAGACAAGTGTACGTGTAGCAACGCAGAAAAAACGAAAGATGATGGAAAAGAGTTGAGTAAAAGTCCGAGTTCTCAAACAATTTGTGTAACTTTAACTTACAAGCCACGCATTTAATAAATCATGCGTATTTAAAATACGAAGACACCGATTTTAACTTCGAATTTTTTAACGAATGAATGAATGTAAGTACATGGTTAAAACTATTTTTTATATATAAAGCTACCCACTAAATTCGACGTGTCTATAAATTAGCAACGTTTGAAGTCATTAATTAAATTGATTTTAGGTTTTGAGGTCGAAATGATCACTTTAAAATTTGCATTTGATGCTGTGATAAGTTTGTTTATTATTTATAAGATTTATAACTTATTATTAATTGATAATAAACCAAGAAGATTCGCCGATTTTTCAAAGAGTAAGTAAAGGTACTTTTTCTCCTACGAGAGAATCAATTGACGCTACTTGACTTGACAACGATGTTGCGAACTCGTATTCCGATCAAGTAGTCGCAATTAGAGTCTACGACGTTGCCAAGTTGAGTACGGTGCGCAGTAGCTCAATTTTATTGCGTACGCGCATGGGAGGTGGAGCAAAACAGCGCAGTATTGTCATAGTTTCAGGCCTTCGTTCTTTCGTGGGACGAGCAGTAAATATTTAAGTATTAAAATAAATACTCATTCTAGTTATTATAAAGTGCAAGTTTTGAAAATGTTCTCTCTGCCTCAATCTTTCGAAAATTACTGGTACAAGTTCGTGGCTCATAAATAATTAATCAGTTGAAAAGTTTTTCGACCACACATTTTGTTTAAACGCAAAATGCAGACCAAAATAATTATTTAAAACTAAGACTGCATTCCAAAAAACTAGTAAACCAAAAAAGCATTTATTTTATGTAGTTTTTAGGGTTTGAATATTATGATATAAATACGTACGGCTTTTAAAAATTATACCTGTTTTCGGTAATTTTTGGAAGCTCTAATTCAAACAAAGATTATGTTATTTTATGTTAAGGGGAACGAGTCACTGTTATTATGTGATTTTTACCTTTTGCAATATACAGGGCGTCTCATAAAATAAATTATACAGAACATGTAATTTTTATTTCAAGAGGTACGAAATATGTAGCTTGTTTATTAAAAATTAAAAAAAAAAAAACAATTGGAAGAAAGGCCTTATGGCACCTCTTTTTATAAGCATTTCCTTTGGCTGCATATTGTTCTTTCATAAAGTCAGTATTTTACTCTAAAAATCTGTATTTAAAAAATGTATTACGTGGAGGTTATTAAGTCTCACGGGATTTCTACTAATACGCATGCGTGAAAAGATTAATTTCGTGGTAAGATAAGTAAGCTAGTATGACAAAAATATTACGTGAAGTATTAATTTTACTAATTGTAAGTAATTTTATGACGATGCCCTGTATAGTGTTTATTATATGCACTGTTATTTATAATAATAGTTAATTACACTTGCAGATGGTTTCGGTTTGTTTTTATAGTTTATTATTTAATATATTTTCACATCACTATCTTATTATTCGAGATTCCTGCACCACATATTTTTATTCTTATGTATTTTAATTTTAAGTCGAGAAGGGAATTAGGTACCTATCCTTCATGATAATAAAATTAATTGCATGCATGTAAGTAATTGTAAGGGCTTTCGATGGCTCAAAAATCCACGTATATTAATTGTTTTATAATCGATTAGTGTAAACGAGGGAATCACTGATTACTGGTACGTCTATTATTATTATATATTTTTCTTTTCGTTAAATTCTTTAAATTAATGTAAGTACATAAAAATTAATGACGCTTCGGAGTATTTTGCTTACAGTTTGTGGTTTCCTTTTGATAAATTATCACCACAAAATTAATTATTGTATTGGTAAAGATAAAACACAACTTTTTTGCGCACATTAATCCGGTTTTCAAAAGGAAACCTCTTATCAGGTGACATTTAAAATAATAACGCTGCGCGTAAAAATGTGCTAGGAAATAGTGATTCCGGCGATTGTTTAATTATATTAAAAGTCGACCTTTATTAGAAAAAAAAAGATGTTGAAAAGCCGTTCTCTCGAATCATTTTGAACCATTTTCTCAAAAAAAAAAAGCATATTTTTCGTAGAGATCACGATTCGGAAGTTTGACAGCCTTGTCAGTTTTGGCGCCAAAAGTTTTGTCCTATTGGTTTTTTGACCTTATCTATCTATAAATTGTTTCGTAGATGCTAATTAATTAAAAAATTCTCAGGGATTTTCATTATTCATTTCATTATATTATGCTTTGTGAGTTTACATTCCAGTTTTACGTTACTGAAGTTTGAATTATTGAATCACTAGTTCCTAGTGCCGCCATTCAACCGGCGGTTTAAAAATACTGTGTAGTATACTATAATAATTATGTTTATTGTTCGATGTGTGGGAGTATGTACAACTACTTTTCGTTTTGGTTACCTCGTGCCTGATTGCCGAATGTATCGACTGCATGTGTTCAAAAATGTGAGCATTCAAGACACAAGTGATAATGCCGTCGTTTTATCTCACAATACAAATGTAAACACCAATGTCAACAATTTTTCAAGTTTTACATTTTTTCTTATGAATTTTTAATAGCGAGAATATTGTACGAACGTTTTCTTTGAATATTTTTAATAACGTGACTGTGAACGACGCACTTTAGCGGCTCAGAAATAAATGTATTGAGGTGTTACATGTGGCGCATGCGCGAAAACTCAGTGACATATGCAAAAGTCACAGTCTATCCTTGAAAAAGGGAATAATTGTTTCACTTTTCGTTCTGATATTCACTTCATTCGATAAAATGAAGCCGAAAAGTCGTCTCTAAAAGCAGTCACGTTGTATTTTTTATATGTTACTCTTTTTTTCCTAAATTTTTCGTGTAAAGCACAAAGGCTCAGACAATGTAAAAAAACTGTACAAGTGTTTTTTTCATGTTCAAGCCTTTGGATTATAAATTAATTCAACTTACTGATGTATACAAGTGTTTTAGGGATTTTATTTCTTTTGCTAAAATTTTTAAATTTTGTCAGTATTCTACAAATTTTATGCCAAACATGTTAATAAAATTTTTAATTATATCTACGTAGTTTTATTCAACTAATTAAAAAAGAAGGTGTTTAAATAGTTCATTTATTCAAAAATTTGCCAACTAACCAAAAACTAGCCACTAAAAGACTCTATTTAGGAAAGTTCGTCCTTTCATTTACTTGAAGGTAAGTTGTGTTTTCTATAATTAATAATATAAACAAATTATACGACTTTATAATTCTGTATTGCGTAATCCAATTACAATGATTTTTGTTTTATTAGTTAAAGTGTACTTCAAAGTTTTTCCCATTTAAATTTGAAAGAAAACAAACCCCTAATTATACGAAAATTGGAAATGATTAATATTATTTACCCTCTGAATTTTTACCTACTAATGGATTATATCACGCATAACTTTCTACCGAGTTATCCGATTTCAATGATTCTTTTTTTATTTGATAGAGAATACTTCAAAGTTGTTTCTATTTAAATTTAAAAAAAATCCATTTCTAGTAGGGCAAAAAAATAGCAGGAAATCATTGATTGATTTTTCATTTGTAAACCGTTTTTTAGTGTTAATGACTAATTGTAAACTCTAAAATAATGCAAGTAAATAATTTTGTGCTAAATAATTTCATTAAATTGTTAATTAAGAAATAGTATTTGGAAAATCAAATACAATAAAAAGAAAATTGTATTTAAATACAAATAGATACAAAAAAAGTTTTTAGAATACAAATACAACTATTATTAAAACTATTTGAGTAGAGTATTTTAAAAAACTTTTACACGAATAATTTACGAGTTTCGATTTACTGAATGAGTCACAGTCCATCTGATCAGATAACTGAATCTAATTTAGATTGAGGAACTCTTTCTTTCTAATCAATAAAAGTACAGTGTGTTTAGGGAACGTGCGCCAATTTGGACCATGTGAACATATAAAGTTCAGGTACGTTACGTTTGTAATAACAATTCTATTAAATAATATAATCGAGGTCTCTGTCAGTGTGCATTAACTGTTTTTACCGTAATTAATACTAATTAAGTAATAGTAAATGACGTAACGAAAGAAATTGCGGATTTGTGTTGGCAACTCGATTTTCAATCCACACCAGTTTCCAGCTGTTTTCAGAAGAAGGAAGGAGGGAGATTGACGAAACGACTGCTCGCTGACGAGTAACAGTAAAATTAGAAAATCGAAAAGGAAAAGTGAAAAACCAAAATATGTTTTATTTGTGAATGTCATTTCTTTGTGATCGGTGAGTAAATATTTATAATTTAAAATTATTTAGGTACTTATTTAAAAAGTGGAGCAGCTACGTATGTATAATTTCTGTAGTAAAGTAAAAGATATTTTCACTTTTACCTTCACTATTGTAGGTGCAAGTTGTTTATCTATTTATTCTAACCGACAGTCTATTTAATAGCGAACGAACACATGGAGAAGTGTTGAATAACAACGTAATATATTTAAAAAAAAGTATCAAAAGTAACAGTTTTTAATTATTGGTCAAAAAAACTGGCTAAAAAAATTTATTTTTTATTTTTTTTATTTAGGTAATACTTAATTTTATTTCATATTAACATCGAAATACGAATTTTAACGTAAAAAAATAACTACGTACCCTTAAAAAAAAATCTAGTTAGATAGAAAAATATGTATTATAATTAATTATCTATAAATTCTTTTTTTCGTTAGTTAATAACTTTTTTGACGTTAACTATGCGTTTTTTAGTTAATTGCTTAATAATTAGAACAAAAAATTCTGAAAATATTCGTTTTTTAGATATCTATGCATTTTTTAAACTATTTGATTTTTTTAAATGTTTTATTAATTTTTAAAATACTTTTAGCCAATGTCATTATTTATTTTACGTTTTCATATCTTGAATGTTTTATTATGAAACCTACATACTTGTGGGATGCGAATATAAAATTTATTACCCATTATCTATTAGTACCCACATATTAGGATTGGATCATTTTTATCTATGTATTAGATAATAAAAAATAAATGCCAAATAAATAAAAAATTGATTTACGTCAATCTACAACCTCATTTTAATTTTCTTTATAAATGATTATTTTCGTAAAAAAAAATCAGTTATCTGCCTTTTAGAGACATTTTCTAATTTTATGTTACAGTAAATTTTCTTTTTATTATCATCACGCATTTTTTTTGTGCATGTAGTACTTAAGTACTCATTTCCGGTTAAAAGTAACGTTAACTGTTGTATGAAGAAGTTTAGAAATATAACAACCGGAAATCGCGTTTAATAACGTTAACGGTACATATTGAAAGCATGAAATTATTTTGTGCTTAATACAACTTTCATAGATCTCTGAATTTTACAAAAAAAAAAACATAAACTCTTACTTTAATACATAAGTACAGAGGTGGCCATGCAGTAGTTGGAGGCGAACTGTGCCGAAGAGAAGCGGAAATTTAGTAGCGTCTCCTATTATGGATTTCCGCAACACTTCGGCACAAATCGACCACGTACTATTCATCATGGATTTCTAAATTGAATTAGTAACCAATACCATTTTGAAAAAAAAATATTTACTATAATTTTGCTTATAAATACATAAATATGTAATATAGTACAATCAGGATATTTATATTTATTACTCAATAATAATAAATTAACATCTTTTCGTCGAATGTAAGTTATATTTTATTTTGCATTGATAACCTATTGATTAATATTTAAAGCTGGGATGATAATTTTTTTAATTAAAAACAGTAATCCAAATTAATTTCTAAAACGTATTACTTGCAATGTGTTTATTATAAAAAAAAATATATGTACCTAGAAAATTGTATCGTCAACATAATTAATTTAGTAAAAAATTAAAATATTATTTTTAAAAAAAGTTTACAAATGGAATATTTATATTTGTTAATATTTTTATTTATTTTACATTAAGCAACAAAACATACAGAAGTCCCAATAACCACATTAATCCAGTATAAAGTTGATAACATTAAAAAAACATGTAAAACACAAAGTTTAATCATAATGTACCTAAAGTACGCAATAGAACATTTTGCAATGTTGGTAAACATTTAAAAAAATCAACAGAGAATATACAATAATCTCTTTGAACTTGGCGATAAACGTTTCGGTTTTTAATTGATAACAGTCATTAATAAATGTCTTCATCTCTGTTAAACGTGACTTGACACAGGATCGTGTTCACATTAACTTAATGATAACAACTACTAGACCCTGCATCAATCCTCTTTTAACTAGCTTTCACGATTCAATCTATGATTTAATCTTTAACGTTAAATGTAGTTAGACCGTTGCACCGCGTAACGTCTGCGGTCCTGATTTTTGCACTTAAATGATGCCAGCCAAGAATTTACGATGATCTCATTATTTCTTGTTGATTATATGTTATTGAAAAAAGTTTTTGCGGCTGTATTTGAACCATATGTTCCTTATCGCATTTTGTTTTCGTAATAATGATGCACGAAGGAATTTCAAATAGACATCAAAACAACCAAGTGTAATAAATAAATATTGCATGGAAAATTACTGTGTAGCGATAGGGCTAACGACTTATCTTTGTGTTTGTCACAGTTTGCTTAATTATTGTTTGCTGGACATTTTTTGTTCTCTCACTGTCCTTAATTTAGTTATTTAGTTCTTCCTTAAAAATTGACATTAACACACATTTAACTAATATCTTAAAGTGTTTTGTTGTATTGTCACGAACTCGTAACATGCTTTACTGAATGATTATGGAAACTGTTAAGTGATCGAAACGTTCGTATTTACTGATTATGTTGTAATTAATAAGATTTTATTAATTAGTAAATAAAAAACAAAGATTTAGATGATTTATGTAGGTTATAATAAGTTCACAGGTAAAAAATTAATGATTGCCTATTTTCAACTGCTTTTAGGGATTTTTTTTAAATTGAAATGGAACAATCTTAGGACTGTACTTAATACAATAAAAAAAGAATCATCGAAATTGGATAATCCATTTGAAAGTTATTGGTGGTAGAGTTGGTTAATAGGTAGAAATTCAGACTTTAATATTTGGTCCCTATTTTACTGCCCTTAACGTTTGAATTTTTCTATCAAATTTGAATAGGACTAATTACCAAGTATACTCTATTCAATAAAAAAAGAATCATCGAAATTGGATAATCCATTTGAATGTTATTGGTGGTAGAGTTGGTTAATAGGTAGAAATTCAGACTTTAATATTTGGTCCCTTTTTTACTGCCCTTAACGTTTGAATTTTTCTACCAAATTTGAATAGGACTAATTACCAAGTATACTCTATTCAATAAAAAAAGAATCATCGAAATTGGATAATCCATTTGAATGTTATTGGTGGTAGAGTTGGTTAATAGGTAGAAATTCAGACTTTAATATTTGGTCCCTATTTTACTGCCCTTAACGTTTGAATTTTTCTATCAAATTTGAATAGGACTAATTACCAAGTATACTCTATTCAATAAAAAAAGAATCATCGAAATTGGATAATCCATTTGAATGTTATTGGTGGTAGAGTTGGTTAATAGGTAGAAATTCAGACTTTAATATTTGGTCCCTTTTTTACTGCCCTTAACGTTTGAATTTTTCTACCAAATTTGAATAGAACTAATTACCAAGTATACTCTATTCAATAAAAAAAGCATCATCGAAATCGGATAATCCATTTGAAAGTTATTGGTGGTAGAGTTGGTTAATAGGTAGAAATTCAGACCTTTAATATTTGTTCTCTATTTTTTTACTGCCCTTAACGTTTGATTTTTTCTATCAAATTTGAATAGGACCAATTACCAAGTATACTCTATCCAATAAAAAAAGAATCATCGAAATTGGATAATCCATTTGAAAGTTATTGGTGGTAGAGTTGGTTAATAGGTAGAAATTCAGACCTTTAATATTTGTTCTCTATTTTTTTACTGCCCTTAACGTTTGAATTTTTTTATCAAATTTCAATAGGACTAATTACCAAGTATACTCTTTCCAATAAAAAAAGAATCATCGAAATCGAGTAATCCAATTGAAAGTTACGGGTGGTAGATAAAAATTTAGGGGATGAGTGATCATTCCCTACTTTCCCACCCTTAGGACTGGATTTTTTTTAAATTAGAATTAAACAGCCTTCCAAATGTATTACTATTAAAAAATATCATTAACCCTTATGTAATAATAACAAATACTGGAAGTATAGGTACATTGTATGCATTACTTTATTTCCGAAAATTTCTATATTTACCCCATAATCATCAGTATTATTGAAAGGCTTCATTAAATAAACTGTTTTTGTATACATTTGCTTGTTAAGTAAGAATGAACCAAATGGAATTTTCCCAAATTGAAGAAACAATTAATCCTTCACCCTTACCCATTAGCAGTTTGCCCCTTTGTGGTAACTTTCCATGGTACAACTCTAATGGTGATGGGCTAATGAAAATAAGACACATATTTGCCATTACATTGCAATAATTTATTAATTTTTGTTTATTCATTTAACTACCATTAACTACCATTAACCTCTAGTTAACTTAACTCATCTTCTTATCATAAGAAAAAAGAGAAACTTATACTTTGACTTTGTTTATATGTGATATAAGCATTTTAATAACAGTTATTTAATACAAAATACATAAACAATTTTTTACGTAATGTGTAATAATTTTTAAGTGTAATGTTGTCTGGGACACGTAAAAAAATATTTGTTTGTTTATTAAATCCCAGTTTTTGAAAAAAAAAACAAATAGGGTGTTTCTTTTTTTATAAATTCTTAATTTTACTTATTAAAGTTTTTTATGAGGTTTATGAACGTCGATTCTAATATTTATGTTCATTAATTCCTTCTTAAAATGATTTTCCTGCTTGTCCTACATACATATAGTTTAAATTTAAATTTAATACCTAGAATAGGAAAAAAAAAAAGTTTTGGACTTTAGGGGATTCACCCTAATCTAGCATTCTTTTTATTATTTTTCAAAAACGTGAATGTAAAAAATATTTACATAAATCATGATTTGTATTTTGAGATAATATTTTATTAAATTTAATAACTACAATTATGATTAAATAACGTTCACGCGAGTTGTCGACAGCTCGTCTGATGGTCGATTAATTTTTATTGGCTTTCTGATTGAGATTAGTGGAGGGGTAGTTAGTTTTAGGTACCTAATTTGCATATATATGTGAGAAATTAATTTTCTGTTATGTTATTTCTCTTAATTACGTGAGTGGATTTTATACGTATAGTGTGAGAGTTACTTATTAATTAATTTGTTAACAAAATACATCTACCAAAAAAATGGATAGAAAATTTTATGGATCTCTTAATATGGATAACACTGTGAGTTATAAAAGAAAATTTTTTATGCTTAGACACAAATAAAAAAATTAAGAATAAGATTTTTATTTTGTTGTCATATAATAATTAATTTCTTTGTTATAATTTTAATAAAACACTTTAAATTAATCAAATAATAACTATTTAAGATATTCTCTATTAATTATAATTTGTAAGCAATTTGTGACTTTAGTAAAAAACAGTTAAAAAGTTTCGCTGACACTGAAGACTTTTTTTTATAATAAATTATTTAATTGGCTTATACTTCCGGTTATTTTCATAAAATACTCTACTTTTTTCTTTATTAAAAGTTGTTATCAAATATCTTCGTTGTCTTATCTCCAGTGGAAAACTTTGTCAGTCACGTATTTATTTATTTCGAGTCAGTATTGTTTTTAATCAAAATTTTTCTTTAGTTGACGTAATTATAAGGCATCTGAATTATAAATAAATTATGTATTGTGCCGTTTACATTTTTCTGAAATTCCTATTTTATTTCGAAAGCTTCAGTAATTTTTATTTAGCATGGAAATGAAATAACAACAATATTTTAAATTTATTTTGGTATGTGTTATTTCACTAGAGTAGATATGAATCCGTATCAAACCCAAAAAGCTTAAAAAAAAATAATAATTTTATTAAAAAAAGATTTTAAGACTCGTTCCATATTGGCGCGATTAAACCGCGCGGTTTAGCCAATCCTCAAAATATCGTAACGATGATAACTTTGTTTTAAAATGATATTTTACAAAAATAAGGGTCAACTAAAACGTGACCCTCTCAAGTAAAATTTGTTTATTTAAGGATTATTAATTAAACTATACGAAATATGAACAATGGGACTCAATTTTCACTTCTATTTATTTTTTGATTTAATTTCTTTATTAAAAAGTTACAACTTTACAGTTATTTATTTGCAAAAAAAAATATAAATAAATAAAATCCTGCACATAGTTCATCCTCTGTTAAATCATCAGAGTAGTACAAAATTCTTTAAAAGTTTCTTCCATATTTTAATTTGCTGCTAAATTTTTTAAAAATTTTATTAATCAGATTTTGGGCTTTAAAATTAATTATTACGTAAAAAAAATTCAAATTTAGCTTTTAATTGATACATTTACTATTATTTCTTTTCAGAATACCCGTGGGAAAACAAAAAGGGGAACAATGAAGGACGAGAAGAGACCATTATTAGATAGCGAGTCCCAGAGTGATTCCACAGAAGCCCCCGCACCCCAAGAGACAATTGTGGACATCACCAAACCGCTCCACAGTGTGGTTTCGTCGTACAAAATGGAAGTGGAGGATCCTGTTTTGAACAGGAGTTTGGAACATCCGACTTCAAATTTGGATACGATGGTACATTTGTTGAAGGGGAACGTGGGCACTGGAATTTTGGCTATGCCAGACGCGTTCCGGAACGCTGGGTGGGCGGTGGGAACAGTGGGTACCCTTTTAATGGGTATAATTTGTACCCATTGCATGCACATGCTTGTAAGGTGTTCCCACGATTTGTGCAGGAGGACTAACATGTCTGCACTGAATTTTGCTGAAGTATCTGAGTATGCCTGTCAGCTAGGACCTGAGCCTCTGAGAAAATATTCTCGAATTTTCAAGTATGTGACATTACAGAAAAGAAATTTTTTTTTTTTGGTATAAAATAAATCTTTGGTTTGTTACAGGATCTCGATCAACTCCTTCCTTTGCATTACCCAAATAGGATTTTGCTGCGTGTATTTCGTGTTTGTCGCCGCGAATCTTCAGGAAGTGATAAAACATTATTTCGTGGATATCAGCGTCCATTGGTATCTAGTGTTTTTGCTACCACCAATGATCGTTCTAAATTGGTTGAAAAATCTCAAGTATTTGGCCCCCGTGTCGTTCTTTGCTTCCATATTAACTTGTACTGGTCTCACCATTACATTCTTCTACATGCTGCAAGGTCTACCAGACACTTCTTCCATTAAAGCGTCCACCAACTGGTCCCAGTTTGCGTTATTCTTTGGCACAGCGATCTACGCATTCGAGGGAATTGGCGTGGTAAGTAACGATTTTAGTCTTCGTGGCTTTTGGAATAATGGAGTCTGTTGTATTTTCAGGTACTTCCCCTAGAAAACAACATGAAACGACCTCAAGATTTCGGAGGTTGGACAGGAGTTTTAAACACAGGAATGGTCATAGTTGGTTGTCTGTACACAGCAGTAGGATTTTTTGGTTACCTGAAGTATGGCGATATGGCACAGCTTGGAAGCGTCACATTGTATTTGCCACCCAACGACATGTATGTATAATATTTCAAATACTTTACCAGTGGCTTAACTGGCCACCAGTTGAAGTCACAAGTGGCTACGTCCAGTCACAGTTACCTAGCAGTGACTAGACGTGGCCACAAGTTGCATCAACTTTTCTACCAGATTGCCAACATTATGGCCTGGTGTACGAAGTTAACATGTTGCCAAATGTAATGAACGTTGACCAAATCCACAGTTTGTGGCTCCAATTAATTGTATTTTAATTAACTGTTGCAGATTGGCACAATCAGTTCGTCTTATGATGGCTGTAGCTATTTTCCTCTCGTACAGTCTTCAGTTCTACGTTCCATTCAGTATAATTTGGCCGATAGTGAAAGACTATTTAGAGACGGAAAAGGCTCAACTGTTTGGAGAATACATCACTCGTACAGTTCTTGTTATTGTGACCTTTGCCCTGGCTGCTGCCATTCCAAATTTGGGCGCTGTCATTTCTTTGGTTGGAGCATTCAGCAGCTCCGCTTTGGCCCTCATCTTTCCACCCCTGTTAGAAATATTGACCTTTTGGCCCGACAGGCTCGGTAAATATAAATGGATCTTCTGGAAAGATTTTTTTATAGCCGTTTTTGGTTTTCTTGGATTCATATTAGGATCTTATGTTAGTGTTTTGAATATCATCAGACCTGAGGTTTAAAAAATTAATAGTCAATCAAAATCCCTTTTGAGAAAAAAATCTTAATTTGAAACGTATTAGGAATGAGTTTTCTGCAAATTTTCAACGTTTGACAATACTTTGATGACTTGTTAAGACAATAATTTATTTACTAATGAGAAGAAGAAATTAATTACACAATAACGTAATATATTTTGCAGAGAAGTAAAGAATTGAAAACTAATTATAGGTATTGTGTAGGTAATTATTTATTTAAACGTAGACCTACAAATGTAAGGCGCATACTTTGGCCTTTAATTTCACCAGACATTCCAAAAAGAGAATGTATGCAACTGTGATATTTTTATTGGTGCGTTTGGTTTCGTTTTATTTAAATTATTTTCGTGTTTAGTTACCGATTGCATTTTTATAAAGTTTAATTTGTTACCAAAAGTAAAGAAGAACAGGAAAAAGTAAATACATATCAGAAGCAAATTTATTTTTCCAAATTGTCTAAATTTTCTAAAACCACTGACAATAATAAAATATAACACTGAAGTTTTTAAAACGCAGTTTTATAGCGTTAACAAAAGTTACTAAGAAACCAAATTCATTTTATACATAGAAAAGTGGGAAAGACATTTTAGAATACAATTGTAAGAAATATAAAAGATCTCTTTATGAAGTACACAATCCATAATGACCACTGAGCCACTGGTGACCACGACTAATGGCCGCCACAAGGTTTAAGACAGGTTATTGCGCCCCCTAGTCTCGACAATTGGATAAAAACTCAAGGAGACTAGTGGCTGCGCATGACCGTTATTGACGGTGGCTGTTAGTCGCGCCTAACTACTAGCAACTGCGACTAGTAGCCACGTCTAGTAGCTCTTCTGGAGCACCAGTGAGAGCCACTAGTGGCTCAGTGTACAGCAGCGCCATATATTTCGTTAAGAAGTATGAAACGCACACCCTGTATTTATTTGTAAGTTTTTTACATACAGCGGTACCTAATAGCTAATCATCCAAAAAAGGTCTATTAGATTATGCCATTGCTGAAGTTATTTTTCAATAATTGGCAGATATAGGAAATTTAAATAATAATCCTGATTTAGTAAAATCCTAATCGGAGTACTGTTACCAAATAATTTGTGATTATTAGTTATAGCTTACGTTAGTTTATGTTAATTTCGAGGATGGATGAAAAAACATGTTTTTCTAACCCTCAGTAAGTCAAGACTATAAAAAAATGGCACACAAAAGCTACGTACATACTATGTACATATTTTATTAAAATAAGAGTTACTTCTACCTTTCTATTCAGACTTTTTTATAAATATTTATCTAATTACAGTTATTTTAAGTTGTCTTTTTAAATTAGATACCGGATGCTTAGTGGTCATCAGAAAAGTAGTAATTTAAAGCCAAAACTGAGTTTCATTTAAGTATTGGCGATTTGTGGCTAGACGTAACCATCAGTTTCAGTCACAAATGACCAGTCACCGTTACAAGTGTCTTGATAAGGCCACAAGTCGCATCAAAACTGAAGAACTTACTTAGCGTCTGTGACTTGCGTAGAAACATGCGCAAGCGATTAGAAACAGTTACGCGGCCATTACTTTGGCTCTCTTTGGTTTCTTCAGTTAATATTGTTACATTTTTCAAAACTTCTATATCGTTAAAGTCTATTTAGATATATATCTTATGTATAAAATATATGTATGTCATTGATCTCGTCGGAAGCCCATTTTCTGGATCAGTTGGCAAAATGAAACCATCGTAAATCAGTATTTTGTAAATTTATTGTGTGTGTAATTAGAAACGTAGTAGAATTTTTTATTGATGTTATTTTTGTTACGTAATATATGCGCAAAAATAAAATTATTTATTAGCTAAGTAATTTTTAATTGGACGTTAACAAAAACGAAACACGTTAAGCAATACTTACATTTTTATTATAAAAATACTAACATAAATATACAGTAAAATCTTCAGATTAACAGACAAACACACTTGCTAAAGTAAGTATTACTCATCAGAATCAACAGATATAGTTAATAATATACGTAATATAAACCAATAATTAAAATCGATTTCATTTTCTTATAAACAAAGCACTTTATGTGTTCTTAAATAATCTACTTATGGTATACTGTACTTTGTTATATACATATATGTGTTGTTGGATAACAAATAAAATAAAAAATGTGATACAAGCGATAAATGAAACCGACTCCAGTTCGTATCGCGAGCTGAGGTCATCAGGGGATTTGAAAGGAGGCGACCAGCTCTTCTTTATGTTCAATTTTAATATCGTTTATTGCAGCCGATGCTTTACTAACAAGGGAAGATATCTACAAAAAGAATTTTATAACAGGGAGGCGATCGATGGAGCAGTGCCTGAAGGGTTTCGCGTTCGAACCCCAGTCAGGACAAAAAAAATATTTGAAATAAAACTAGCACGGAAATTAATTTCTGCTTTCCAATGCTTCAGAATTAACACTTGTCTTGTTGTCGAACTTCAAAGAAGACAAAAAAGAGTTTTTTGAAAATAATAAATGTGTAACGACTTACTAGACTTATATCTGAACTGCTGAGTGGGGCAGTCATAAGAAGTTTTTCCGGTTGCGGGACATCCTGAAGGATAGATTTGTTGTTTTTCTGGGGCAATTTGTGTGTGGCGCAAATTTGCTGCAATTTTAACGAGTACTGCTTCATCCTATCTAAATATTCATGTTGTTGTAAGTTATGAGAATCTAATGCCGCTATGTCAATAACATCCCTAACGATTAAAAGAAAGTATAATTAAAAACAACAGCTGTGTACGCATTAATTTATAACTTACGTTGCAGTTTCTTGAAGAATTCGATTTAAAGCAGATTGCTCATCAGTCTTTTTTGGCAGCGAATTTGCATTTCTTATAAGATAATCATCACTGAAATAATATATGTTATTTTTTATCTATTTCTTATTTAAACGGTTGTAAAATGATCTAGAACGTTCCAAAATGTTCCAGATTTTTCTAGATTAATTTAGAATATTCGAAAAAGTTTAATCTGTTCTAAAATAGTTTGTGTTATTGTAGTTACGCCACTGATTATAAGACAGTTGTTGGCAGTTCTTTCGATTAGGACCCACTTGGCTAGTCAATTAAAGTATTTGTTTACAACAAATTAATGGACCATAATTGGGGGTGGAAAATATATCAGATTTGCACTATAAATTACTTTTAAACCAATGGTAGTCAATTTTCTTATTTGATTATGAGTATTTTTAGCAAAAAGTCAACGATTTTTGCCTCAGTTGCCTTACCTACACACACCTTAATTGAAAAATGTACACAATTGTGGCAAAAAGATTTAATATTATCTAATACTACCTAAAAAATAGCAATGATTCATGAGTAACGTTGTGATCCTAATCGAAAGTCTAACCAATTTGTTGTACTTACCAATTGATTTGTTGATTATTTATACTATTTGATACAGGATTTACCAGAGGAGTCCTTTCACTTGGTTCTCCATTCTATTAAGCAGTAAAATACACTTTAATATACAACAAAATATGTTCTGGTTCAGTATTATTTATAAATTTTTTTAATTAAATTGTAGGTGTATTATGAAATATGTTAATAATAATTAGAATCTTGTATTCCAAATACGTTAATTATTATTTATAATTACGTTTATCAAAATTTTATGTACGTACATAACCTTAAACGTACTATACATACAGAATAAAAAAATATAAAAAACTAAGCGAAAAACCTAAAGATAAGCTCATATAACGTACGATATGGTAATTAAAGCTGTTAATTTTTAATAGTGGCGTAAAAAATCATTTACTTTTACCTGAGACGACGAGTCTTGATCACAAAAGTAACTATAACAGCAACCCATTTTACCCTAAATTGAACTTATTGCAATAATTTCCACTTGAAATAATGCATGCACATAGCGTTAAATTAAAGTTTTTTGAAACGTACAACTCAAAATAATAACAATCTTGCAGTTTTTTGATAAATTCGGCCACTAAACATGTACATAACTATTTGTCACATCTTGATGTATACGTATACTTTTACATACATTTAAAAAATATATATTTAGTAAACATAAATTAATTTTCATGTCAAGAAGTTGTTTTATAAGCTATAATTAGTTTCAATTTTAGATACACGTTTAATGACTATATTTTATTTGCAATGAGAATACCAATGTGTTCTGTTTGTGTGTTATGTAACCACATCCAGATAGATTGATGATCAAATTCATATCTCCCGCGTTTTTACAGTAGTGCAAGTGGTGGTTGCTTAATTTGTGTTTGTTTTGGTTGATTTTGATTTAAAATGAGTAGTTTGCAAGAAGTTTTTGATTTAACAGAGGAATTAAAATTTCAATTAACTTGTTATAATTGGTAAGTGCGTAACTAAATAAAATCGTCAAGTCTAGCTTATTCTATGTACAAATATGGGGGCAACTTTTGGGGAGCACCTACATTGTGCAGCCCACAGGGGTGGGTGGATTATCATTTTATTTTGAATTAGAGTACCTACAATTAATTTAGTATGCATATTAGAGCCATGTCGTCAGAAATTCTATTAATTTCGTTGTGTTAGGTTAGGCCAGATTAAGTTAGGTTATAAATCGTAGATTGAGTTAGGTTAGGTTAGGTTATTATCCAACAAAACCTAACAACCTAACCTAACCTAAAATTTCTTATAATCGTGCCTAAAACTCAATTTTCAAATTATTAATTATAATAATTAATTTTTTATAGTTGCGATGCGTCCAGTAAAACTTTCGTTTTGCCTTGTTATCACAAATTTTGCGAAACATGTCTGGGCAAATTAAACAATCGTTGTTCAGAGTGTAAGCAGCCGTTTTCAGCGAAAGATTCCGAAGAGGACTCATTTTCAAGAGGAGTTTTGGAATATTTACAATCGATAAGAGTAATGTTTTCTGAATTCAGTGCAACTAGGAATAAAAATCAGTGGAAGGAAATAGGTACTTTTGAATGCATAATTCATCATTATCTTGACCTTAGTTACAGTAATGTTTTGTAGAAGTACCCAATGAGCTTTTTGGATACAAATTAGTGTTAAGATGTGAAATGAAAAGAAACCCAAAAGGGGAGACCCCTTTGCATACTGCTAGCAAAAAAAACAGTGTTGATTATGTCTCAAGAATAATCAAAGATCGAGTAGATATTAATACAAAAGACTATGCTGGTTGGGCACCATTGGTATGTTTATTTATTACTAAAATAGCTATTTTACAGAGTTATGATAAACTTTCACATAAAATTTGTAATTCAGCAAATTATTGTTTGTAATAAAAACTCTGGAACTGTTTAAGTTTAGTATATTTTAACTCAAAAATAAATTTATCTCTAATTATGATATCGTCGCTTTTGCTCAAATTATTTTTATTTAAATCCGATTTTAAAATTTTTAGCATGAAGCTGTAGAGGGTAAAAGTATCGAATGCGTTAAATTACTACTAGAAGCAGGAGCATTGCCCAATATACCGGGAGAATGGTACATTACTCCCCTTCATAAGGCAGTTGCATTAAACAACCACGAGCTCATTGAATTATTGTTACAACATGGTGCAAATCCTAATGCCTTGGATTATTCAGGAAAGACACCCATGTACGTTTTAAAGAACATTTTACCATTTTATATATTAGGTGACCCATTTATTTCTTGTATTCGGTGCAACTTTTTTAATTGTTCTCTTGATTAATTCAAATAATTTGTTTAAAACGGGTCACCTTGTTACCTAAAAATGATAATTAATTAAAATTTTATGTCCATTAGCGATTGGTGTACATCAGAATACACTGCTTCAATATTGAAAAATGTAACACAAGAAATTACCATTACCCGTTGTCTTTACTTGTATAAATGGCCTCAAGTGTTTCTCGATAAACATTCGGAAACTAAATTTCCTGATACTGTAGACTACAAAGATTTTGAAGCACTCAAGAAAGGCCAAATAACACACTACGTTATCACGAACAGCAAACAAAACGATCCCGAAATTAATCTATTACATCTCGCGCTAGCAATAGTGCAAGGAGCCAGCGTGGTTACGGAAAAATGTAAGAAATCTCGCTAAAAATCTTTTGATTACTTAATTTATTTTCGTAATACGTTGAAGGGTTGACCGATCTTCGTCCTGATTACTTGGGATTCACATACATAGTGAAGGAGAGACAAGACAGCATTAAAAGGTCAGTGATTAATAGAGTAATGTGCAACCCTAAGTTGTTTGATGGCGTAAACTTTTCGTTCTGTGCTTCTAATAATAAGCCACATAAAATTATGAACACAACTTTATCGAAAGATGATTTGATCAATTTAGTAACTGTTGGCGGAGGTAAAATATTAAGCCGAGAACCTGCACTTAGAACTGTAGAAAATCAGTTCTACTATCCGTACCACATGGATAAAACGTCTGAGTCGGCAGGTTGTTGTAATTTTATTATTTATGATAAACATAATCCGCCACAGTTGTTGTATAATATGAAAGAACTAAAACATAAGTCTTCTGCGTGGTTAATGGACTGCATACTGAATTTTTCGATTGTTTCTTAAGTTTTTTATGTGTAGGGTCATTCAAATTGAACGGTATTTTTTGTAAGTTTTTGTGAACATTGATATTAAATATTATTTCTTGTTTATCTCAATTTGTAGTATTCTTAATTCCAAGAGAAAGTAAAGTCACTATTCCTATTTATAGCTAAAAATTTTGCCAATATTATAATCTTACCAAATTAATACAGCTTTTAATAAGCTGAAATCGCAATAACTCGATTTTTGCTAGTTATTAGGTTTTACATACATAGTTTAAAAATTTATCGGACGATAGTTTGTAGCTATGCCGGGTGGCGCTTTAATCTAACTGTATTTTTAAAACTAGGGAACAAAAATAAAATAAATTATTAGTTTAATTATTATATATTAAATACTGTTATAAATATGACAATATTATGACTAGAGTACAAGGTGAACTGCATTATTAGAAACGAGGGTTCTTTTATTAATTATAATAATCATCCCTCAACACCTAACGAGATCATTGCAGAGTGTATTAATAATAAATAGGATAGACAGGATGCTTAATGTTAGCAATTTTTCGAAATACAGTTCACCAATTATTAGGTATATGTATAAATAAATAGAGTACAAAATAAAGACATCTAAAGCACACTTTACAAAAAGGGGAGAGAGTAGTCTTGTAAAATTGTATGGAAAATGCGCGTATCACGTTTGCAAAAGGTGTCTCATAAACATGTCTATGCAAACATAAAAATATGACGTATTTTGCAATTTTTATATGATGTAAAAATATTTTTAATTTCCTTCAAATAAAACGGCACCAACCGAAATGAATGTTTTGAAAAATTGAGGACATTTTATGAAACACATTTGTTCGTTTGTTTGAAGATTTTTGAGGTATTCATTTAAATTTTTACCACGCCGTACTAACTACTAGAAACTATTAAAAAGCGGTAACCTGTTCAAAACTATTTATAAAACACCTTGGTCGAATAATTAGTCAGACTTGTCAAATGTGAGCATTTTTTTGGTTAATTTTATCCTACCGTACAATAACTGGGGAAATACCAAAAACCTAAGCTTACTATTATCATATACATATTATAAAAACACACATATTTGTCGTATTAGACGAAATGGAGGATAGAATTAATATGCTCCCAATATTTAGAAAAACGGAATGCAATTTTTAAAATTAATATTAATTTGTTGAAATACATTTTCTGATAATTTTAATTAGTTGGGAGCTTTGTGTAATTAACGATCATGAAAACACAAGGTTAGTACAAATTTTAACAACTATTGATAACGTCTACGTCACCCTTCATTCCTCCTCCTCCCATTCTTTTTCGTCCACGCCTTCCATATCATCTTGTTCCAATTTCATGTTGATTTCAATTCGTTCGCAGATTGATTGCTGAATCTGCCAACATAAAATAAAATCTGTAAGTATTTGGTTAAGACGTCACACATTTTGTAACATCAATGATCATACGTTTTCCTTACCTGAGCTTGTTTGGACTTGACTTCCGATTTGTCCATATTCCAGAGAGCATTCGAGTAACTACTTTGAGTCGTTGTTGTTGTTGTTGTGGTCGTTTTTGCTGCAGCTTTAGGATCCTGAGTTTCTTGAGCAACAGAATCGGACACTAAAGAAACGAAAGATCTTAATCAAAATGCGATTTATAATTTCAAATAATATTCCTTACATTGTCCCATTCCTTCCGGTTTAAGACTAACGTATTGAGGAGAAGCATTTTTACCATTAAACCACTCGACGCCGGTTAGTGTCGGTTTCCAAGTGACTTTCGTTGGCGGAAACAGGTCATCTTGGAATAGATCGGTCTATAAAATACGAATTAATAATCACGAAAAACTGGCTAGAAGGACCGTGCAAACTTACTTTAATTCTTGGCACAGTGAACGATAACGGTTCGATTGTGTTGTTGGTTAGACGGAAAGCTTTAGCGAATTCGACTTTGGCGACCTCACAACAGTTTTTTGGTAGAAACGAGAGACCTTGGTGCAAAGAGGGACATCTGTGATGACTCAACGGACAAATATAGGGAGCTTCTTCGGTGATTTCGAACGCGTACACAGTCAAATCTCCCTGAAAATAACCGCAGCAATTAATCACCTAAATTATTTGCAAAAAAAATAGTTTATTTACCTTCCCGGTTACGAACAGTGTTGAGCTATCTTCGTCGTAGAATGGTATTAATATAGACGGCGAAACGTCTAAGGTCATGGTGTTTAGAGGTGCATTTAAATTGTCGCTTTGGAAAACCATAACTTGTCTGACGGAAACCTTGTCGAAACCCATAACAACAAGAAATCGACCGTTCAAAGCCCACGTTAACCTTCCACCCCGAGTACCGACTGGTCCTTTTCCTTCCCTAATCGGCTGGTCGCTTTGCCTCGGTTCGAATATCCTTAGAAGTCCGTCTTTACTAAAAGTAGCGCAGTATCTTCCGCAAGAAGACCAGGCAAACGCAGAAATCTGTTCTGTATGTCCCAACAGTACTATTTTGGCTTCCATGTCGGTTAAATGCCATATTTTGATGGTCAAGTCGTACGCTCCGGTTGCGAGAACGTCTTTTGCAAGAGGATGAAATTTGACAAAATATATTCTATCGGGATGTGCGCTAAACTCGGCTTCAGGCTCATTGATTTGTTCTTTGAGACCGTCGCTCGGTATTTTCCACAGCTTGATGGTACCGTCCCCGCAGGCGACTGCGAGTCGCTGGTCGTCGAACGGATCCCAGCAAAAGTCGGTTACGTTCTGGCCGTGAACAAGAGCTGGAATGACACCATCTGGGAGACGACCGGTGCGTTTTAGCTCGAAAATTGCAATTTTACCTCCCGGACCACTCAACGGAACAGCGACTCTTGCAGGATTGGCTGTACACGAAAAGAAAATTATTTTCTGGCTCAGTTTTACAGTGCGTGCGGTACTTACCGTGGAAGCCATCCGATTCACCGGGAATTTGTCTGCTCAAATTACGAACGTTTTCGATATGTTGACTCTTGTGAAGAGCTGTACCTTTCAAGTGACGGAATTTAGAAACGCGGCCTGAAAAAAGAAAATTGATGCTATATCTAATGAAGTTTTTGTCTTTTTTTTAGTAGCACTTACCGAAAACTGTCGATGTTCTTTTCGGGGGCGTGGTAATGTTTGAGCCGTGTTCTTTCTTCGGTAACGTTGTATCTTTTACGTCACTTTTACTTCCACTCTTGAAAATTTCTGTGTGTTTATGAAGAGGAGATTTGGGTAGTTTGTCCGTGGTTTCTTGTACCGAAAGCGACCGATTTTCGTACATCTTTCTACGTTCGGCGATACTTCTGCGTTCCGAAGAAGTCCGTTCAAGATTACCTTCTTCATCATAATCATCGTCGACAACCGCAGACATCGACTGACTCAATGGTAAAGTTCCTCCTTCTCGATTCCGTTTGATTTCCTCATTTTTTTCGTTATTGGCATCTTTAGTTTCTTCAATTTGGGGTGGTTCATTAGAGGGAGACTTTGTTTCTACACTGTCATCTTCAACCATATCGTCTGCTTCGTGTTCTTTCGATGTATCGTGCGTATCGTTGTTGTCGACTTGTTGCGGATTGTCGGATCTTTCGTGGGAAATGAAACTTGTTTGGGTTTGGTACAAACCATTTTGTTGTTTCCTTCCCGGAGCAGTTGGTACTGAGAATACTTTGTCGAAAGTTTCAGCTTCTCTCATATTGAACGGAGTGAACGGTTTAGGACCAAGCAATGGCTGTGGAAAAAGTATAATGATATTAAGAAATTTTACAATTAGATAGAAATTGCTTTTTGTAGCTCATAACATTCTAAAAAGAAAAAAATAATAATAACAAAGTCTACAACAAATTGATAACTTTTTCAAAGTGCTATTGTATTAAGTATTAAACTACAACTAGTCCAGTCAATAGAGATGAACAATTATTAATTTTTTATGAACAAGAAACTGCGGAAACATGTCTTCTTTTAGTTTTTCGATGATAAGTTAAAAACTACTCACGAAATCTCGCGATTTCTATTGACTGGCGAACATACAGTTTATTAAGACTTTTTTAAAAGTGCTTGTTGCCCCCATTAGCTGAAATAAGGAAAACATTTTTTTGTATGCTTTAGAAATAAAGATACTTCTACGTATGCAGACAGAAGGCGCGACTGTTTTAACGCAAGCAACAAAATCTACAAAAGGATCACACCGACTACACAACAAGCAAATCGGCTGTTAAAGAGCACCTTGTACGATCCCGGTGTGTTATTGGAACCGACAGCGTTCGGGGCTGGTGTGAAGCTATTGGTTCGTGGACGTGCCACCGGTTTACCAGCTCCTCCAACGTCTTCGCAAGTCGAATACGTTCGCGAAGTTCTCGGTTTTGGTTTCGGGAAAATCGCTTTAGCGTCTCCGTTTTCGTGAGGGGAAAATTCTTCATCCGTTTTGCCATTTGTCGTGGAATTAGGCTCTTGCTTTTCGTTTTTCTCTTCGTTTGGCTTAATGTTCGTCTTTGGTTTAAAGTCGCCGTCTTCGTTTGGTTTAAATAATTTGGGACCTTTAGTAGTCGCGTGATTTTCTTCGGTTCCAATTTCCTTTGGTTTATCTGTCTTTGGTTTGATATCTTTCTTTGTGGGTAGCTTTTCGGGTGATTTCATTTCGTTTTTGATGTTTTGTTCCGAATGAATGCCGTTTGTGTTCGATTTAGGGGCAGTAAATTTATCTGTTAAGTGCTTAACGCCCTGATGAGTTGAATTTTCTTTTTTTGAGACAGGTTTGTTATCCATTTTTACGTTTGTCGTTTTCTTTTTTGTTAACTCTTTTAATGAAGAGAACGACTGTTTGGTGACCTAATTTGAATTTTAAATGTTCAAAAACATACTGATTATCTCTCCCTGAACGAACGTTCTTATGTATAACAATCGAAACAATTTGAGCTTATAAACTTACGTTAATGACAATCAATTTTATTTTACTTACGTCGTTGTTTTCATCTTCCTGTCGTATATTGGGGTCCAAGCTAATTTTTGGAACAGGTATGTCTTCCCCTTGAAGCCACATATCTGGAACTAAGTCTGTCTTGTATCCAGGAGTGTCAGGATACAAATCACTATGAAAATCTCTGCGAAACAAAAAGCAAATTGTAAAATTCCAAATACTTTTTATTTTATTATAAAATAATTTATTATATATTAACCTGTATGATTTCCTTGGAACTTGGTAAGTTATGGGTATCACAGCATTTCCAGTAAGTTGCAGAATTCTATTCACTTCGCATTGCATTACATTCAACGCACGTTTAGGTACAAGACAGGCTCCCTTTGTTTGTTCCCCACTGTGCCTCAGTCCTTCCAGGAGGAAAGGTTCTTTATCAGTCACTTCCATATAGGAAATTGTGGCATCTCCTGAGTAATCGTTGAACAATTATTACAATTATTTGGACATTCGAATTATCTAATAGCTTAAATAATTCGAATTATCGTGCAGTAAATTGATTTTTCTTAACGTTAAGCACAACAATTATCGATGATCTTTTAAATTATTCAAAAATTATTTGAATTTTCGAATTATTTGACGAATATTTGATCGAATAGTATATTAAACTTACCCTTTCCTGCTAAAAATAGCATATTTGTGTCGGCATCGAACAGTGGCATAAGAATACCTGTAGAACAATCGAGTTCTAACGTTTTTAGGGGATTTTCGAAATTCCTCGTGTCTCGTAGTATAACTTGTCTTAGGTGTGCGGCATTGAAACCTGTTGTCAGCACTTTATCTTGGTCTCCCAGCCAAACAATCCTTGAATCCTTTATATTTTGGTGGCTGCTTGCAATATTAACGCAGCTTTTATCACTTCTGGGGTCAAGGATTCTTACATGCTTATCTTTGCATGAAGTTGCCACCAAGTTTCCGTTTCTTTTCCAACTAACACTTTGTATCACATCGGAATGGTCGGAGGTTGAAAATACTTCCTTCTGACTCACAAGATCCCACAGGGAAAACGTCGAGAACGACGTGGAATGCAACAAATAGTCTGCAGTGGGATGGAAACTTACAGTTTCAACTCTTCTTTGTTTGTGAGAGAATTGGCACTCGGGATTACAAAGTGATTCTTTTAAACCCCCTTCTGGAATGATCCAAATCTTAACTAAACAGTCTTGTGATGCTGTAGCCAGTAGATTGTCATGGAATGGTGAAAAATGCATGTCGGTTACCGTGTCTGAGTGTGCATTTAATAGCGGCATGAGTTTACTTTTGCGCCCGGAATCATTTATTGGGAACACTGCTAAACTGGATCCTGCATAGTCCCAGTTGAAGGCCATAAACTGAGCTGAGGCAGCGATGTTATTCCCATATGTCTGATAAGAACCGACACAAATATCACGCACGTAAGCTTCCGGTTTCGGTACAATGGGAGCTGCATTTTTGTACTTGGACGCTTTAAACCTCCAAGCCATTTTGAGAATATTTTACGCACTGTTACTTTTGTGAAACGCTTTGCTTAATCAATTAACGACTGTTTAACATTTAGTCGAAAAGACTTTCTAATTTATGTATTGTAGCAACACAACCGACAGGAACGATAAAAACGTTGAAACCGACTTAAATCCAGACGCATTAGGTTTTAACTTTAATTAAAATGCTTCGTTTATAAGATTTTACTAAAAAAACACAATTTAATGCCACACACCCACATTTTAGAATGTTTTCTTGTTATAGTTTTGGTTTTGTCTGTCAAAATACAGGAAATTTGTCATTTTTTGACTCATCAACCATAGATAACAGATAAGCTAAGGTTGTTAATAACCATTGAACTACGTATAAGCAAGTTCACTTCACGGTATGATGGCTTACGGTCATTAATAAAAAATTATGAGCCTAATTTTCAACATAAAGTCCATATATTATCCCTATATTAACTAAGAAGGGGTTTTATTTAGGGACTTTAATTTGAACAGTAAGTCGAACGCCATCTACATAAATTAGCTGCAAATTGGTTCAACGCTAACAGGGTCCTTCGGTTTCAGGAAATCAACTACCAGATACAGTCCAACAGAGGGTGCCACGCGTTGGGAATAACATAATAAATTTGTAACTAATTTACACAGATGGCGCTCGACTTACTGTTTAAGTTTAAAATATTAAGACGACCCTTTTCGACTTAGAAATAACTTTGCTTGGTTGTTATTTTGCTTGCGGTTTTCGGATATTTCTTGAATGTTGTATATAGAGCGCATTGTTGTAGTACTCTAAATTTTCTATATGTTGTAGTTTAGGGCTTAAAGTATAACATACAGAAAAATGTAGTGCCAAAGTGCTCTATAATAATAATAAAAAATATCTAAAAATCGCCATTTTTCTCGAAAATAAATAAATAGGGACTTTGACTTTAGCTTTTTTATTTGAAAAATCAAAATAGAGACGTAATTGTTCATATATATTTTTTTTATTAAATGATTTTATCAGTTAAGAAAATAATCGTATACTCTTTGGAATGATAACGAATGGTAAACTATGTGATTATCGATTTTTTTCGTGATACGTCAAGCTGAAATGACTTAAATTTTAACGTGAAATAAAAGTCCACAAAACACGAAAATTTTACAAAAAGAGTGATGAAAAAATAAATCACAGTTAAAAAAATAATTTTCACGTATTCCATGAAGAATTCACTTTCATTTGATTTCGAACAAAAATCATCATTGATGAAATCTGATTCCATCATAAATAAGAATATTTACCACAATTAGGTACCACAATAAATCAGAATAAAAATGGTAAAATACCATATTATTATGGTTCGCCATGGTGACTCAAAATGGAACGGCAATAACCGTTGGTACGACGTAAATCCTGGCACAGAGGATATTCAACAAGCCATGATGATCGGAAGATTTTTAAAAGAATCTGATACAAAACTAGATTTAGCTTTCAGTTCGGCTTCCACTAAAGCTCAAAAGACATTAGACATTATCCTGAAGGAACTTGGACAAAGAAACGTTCCAAAAATAAAATGCTGGCATCTCCACGCGTTGCCCTTTTGGGACGATGTCGTGGGGCCAAAGATAAGAGCAGGAAAATCGATTATTATCGTTGCAAACGATAACAGTTTACGTGGAATAAGGAAGTATTTGGATCAGCTTTCGAATGAACAAAACAGAAATTCAGTTGTACCAAATGCGGCTCCTTCAGTATTTATTTTGGATGAAAATTTGAGACCGGTAGAAAATAGGTGTTTTCAAATTTTTGACGATTTCGATAAAGAAACTTTCCCACTCGATAATCTTCCTGAGAAGAGAAATTATTTTAAATTGGGAATATGCAAAGAGTAAAAGAAAAAAAAAAAAAAACAAGTAATTAAAATGATAATTAGGATAAAAGGCACTAATTCCTATAAAAGAGAACGAAAAGATGTTTATTAATCCTTAACTTATTATATAGATAATTTTTTACAATGAACATAATTAAAATGTGACTTTGCAGTACCTAATTTTCTGTTACCTTTTCTTTTTTTAATTGCAAATATTTATTTGAGTAATTGATTTAATTCTGAAAAAGCAATTAAGGGTACTTTTTTGAACTTTGTATCTATGAAAAACCGGAAGTTAATTTCGTATGTTAGCCTTTTTCCAGTTTAAATTGAACCTACGTAACGCTGTATTTAGTACATAGATGGCGACACAGTGACGAAAATAACGTAAAATAAAATAATTAAGACGAAAAATATAAAATTATTCGAATATAATTTATAATATTACAAAAAACTCATAATCATAAAATGATCTATAGATCTAAATAACATTTCGTTATTAAAACAAAGTATTAAAGTTGCTAAAGGGGGCGGTAAAACTGCCTTAGATCTAAAAAATCTGAAAAAATTCAATTATGTAGCTAGTTTACTGAAAAAGAAAATTTGTTAAAAATTTTCCAGACCCAATGGGATCTCTATAGGGCCCAAATTGTGATTTCGGTTTTTTAAAGATATCTCCGCCATTTCTTACCCGATCCAAAAAATTCTTATTCGTGGTTAAAGATAAAAATAATTAATATTGGCTTAATTTTTTTCAAAATTTTTGGCGCCAAATTCAAATTTTGACACCCGTTCGAAAGTTTTAAAACATCGTACATATATTATTGATTTTGGCGAGGGCAGTTTAAAAAAAATATATATCTTGTGCAATTTATTATTTTCTATAATCTTGAATTTTTTCAGAATTTTCGAGCCGTGGCATTAGACGGAAAGAAATAAAAACCGCTTTTTTTTGTCATTTTTCCGTTATGATACAATATTTTCATTTAATATTAATGTGGTATATATTTTTTTCATCTGTAGGTATCAGGAAGAGTAACAGAAAAAATGACAAAAAAACTTTTTTTATTTTTTTCCGTTTAAAATCACGGCTCGAAAATTCTGAAAAAAATCAAAGATAATAGAAAATAAATAAAGTGCATGATATATATTTTTTTAGGAGCTGCACTCGCCAAAATGAATTATATACGATGTTTTGAAATTTTCGAACGCGTGCCAAAATTTTAATTTGGCGCCAAAAATTTTTAAAAAAATTTCAGTTGATATTAATTATTTTAATCTTTTTCGGATCGGTTAAGAAATAGCGGGGATATTAAAAAAAAAAAACCGAAATTTACCATTTGGTGCCCATAGAGACTCCGTTGGGGTCTATGTAAAAATTTTCAAAAATTTTTTTTTCAGATTTTTACCCCCTATGCACTTTGACTATTTGTTAATTGAAATATGTAAGATTCTTGAGCTTGGAAAAACCATCAAAAACACTGATAAATCCAACTTCGTGAAAATTTCTTTTTTAATAAATAATAAGTCAACGACGATGATTTATCGTTGAAAATTCCCAGGAGTCGATGTTATAAAAAGTTGTGAAGATCAAGTTCATAATTGGATCAATTAAAATGATTAACAAGTCGTGAGATTATTTTCGGAAATATGATGCTAAAAGTTAAAGAAGCAGGTTAAAAAAATGTACCTAATTCTAAAGAAATGATATTAGTGGTTGTTTAGGTCAATGGGGTTGGTGAAGGGATGAAATAATTTTTTTTTTAATTTTTATGGAAGTTTTGAGATAAATTACTATAAAAAAATTAGGCTAATTAATACAAAATTGTCTGTCATTGAAATTTAAATATTTGTAAAATGACACAGCTCGAAAACTTATCTATAAAAATACATTTTACTTTTAACGCTGACTGATCTTTGGTTGCAACAATTTTATAAATATAAAAGCAGTTTGTTGTCCGGTGAACAACCTCAAATGTTGATATTATTTTTGAAAACTGAAACAAAAACAAATTTTTGAAAATTACACTACAACTCACAACAGAAACATTTGGAAACCACTAATTGATTTATATAAATATAATGTAAGAACGTATAAGCATGTAGGTTCATAAAAAGCGACGCGTCGCGACGTACACTCATCCCGGAAGCATGATCGAAATAAACTGACCAAAAATTCCCAATCTTTCGTATTTATATGCGCCCTTTTCTTCTTTGGTACGACCCAAGGATCCAAGCAAACAAAAAAGGAAATTGGAAATCTTTTGTAGAGATAATTTCCATTAACAAAAATTATTGGCGCAAAAGAGTGGCGCCTAGTGGGCACCAAAATATGTCAGATAACCTCTTTACTAAATTAATTAATAATAATTGCAAAATTAAATTAAATTAAATTGTCAGTAAGTTTCTGTCGAGCTTTTTGGACGTCATCGAAATAGGAGTGTGCTTTCTCCGACGTTTCGTCAACACGCGTGGTTGACATCTTCAGGAGATCTTATCGAAGTTTTCGATAAATTCCATTGTATCGAAAACCTCCTGAAGATGTCAATCCTGTTTTTCAATTTACAATCAATAAAAAATTTTCTTTAGTAAAGTTTATTTTTACAAAAGTTTTTGTTAATTAATGAAATTTGATTGCTATTTTTTGTATTCTTCATAAACATAATGAACGTAATCTAATATAACTCCTAAAACCCTTAAAATTATCTCCCTCACCTTGAAACACTTAATTCAACCCTAAAGAAGTGCTGTCTCCAGTTCCAGCGGGTAAAACAATTTCTACTAACATGTTTCAAATATATGAATTTATGAAGTTAACACAATATTCCCTACGGGAGGTTCGTCCAGGGTAATTAGGTCCCTAGACGATTTTCTGGAAGCAAAAATTACTTTGGCGTTCAATAAATATCGTAATTCCTATTACTCAGTATTTCAGGGGATGAAGTTGAAAAATTGATATGTGTTTCATCAGACGAGACGACCAAGTCGAACAGTTGCCCTAAATATTAAACATAGTTAGATTATTAAGGGATGATGCAACCATATCTATAATAATTTTATATCTCTCCACCCTGAGATCAAGAAAATTGCAACCCTCTCTCCAGTTTTCATACTTATAGAGAATAAGATAAAGAACATTTACAGACGACAACGTTTCGTAAAGGTCATGAAAAATATATACAGGGTGTCCCAAGGGGGACGTTGGATGTTGACATTAATCTCGAGTTTCAACGTAATCCTGAGGGTAAATCGCATTTTTTTTTAAATGAGAATAGAATATCAAAAATCGATGTTTTCGTTTAAAAATTACAATATGACCTTAGGATTATTTTGAAGGATACGGTTAAGGTCATATTCAAGATCAGAATTTTTTTTTGACGTCACAATTAATTGGTTTTGAATAAATAAATTTTGTCGCACTCTAACTTGTTTTGAGTGAAGACGGCGGAGGCTTTTTGAGTGCCGATCTTAAAAATTTTTGGAGCGTCCTTTGTAAATTGAATTGTCCTTTAATTTTGTCGGTCTGAGAGTGCGCTGGTGCACCCGGGGGCGGGTCGCACGTTGTGGGCGCGCTACTAAAACATTCGGAATAACCGTTATCCTTATACTTACTTGCCAGCCAGCCAGCCAGCAAGCAACCAGTATATACTTAGTCCTTTAAATTAAGAACACGGCGCACATTTACTACCCTCTTATCAGTTCTTCTTGCACCGCCGAAGTTCCATCACCGTCACAGTCGCACCAGTATATTCTTCGTTCCTGTTTTCGTCGACTTCAACTTCCCTCTTTTGGTTTCGTTGCACGATTATTTCGCCACTTGGGATTGGTTTCAAAAAATGAAGAACTCATGGTTACCTGTGGTGCTGTCTGTTCTGGTACTTTTTGCAGTTATCTATCCTCAAGTGACCGCAGGACCTTATTTAGATGAGGGTAAGAAGTTAATTAACAATTTTGCTTGATCTGGTAGCATTGAAAGCATGAATTGAAGAGAATATGTGGATGCTTCGTTTTTGTTAGGTCTTTAATAATATTCCAGATCTAAATCATTCCAAATCCTTGCCAAAACGTTCTGGATCATTTTCGACGAATCTGGAATATTTTGGACGATTCATGAATAGTCTTAATTATTCTGGAATAATTTTGCAAATATTCAAGTCGTTTTCGAAAAGTATACAACATTTTCCAACATTCCTCATCTTTCCAGGAAAGTTTAGAGTATTCTAAATCATTCTAAATTCTTTCCAATACATTCTAGATCATTCTTGAACATTCCAAGTGATTATCAAATCATTGCAAAAAACTCTGGAACATTCAAGTCACTCTCGAAATAAGGAGAATATTTTAGATCATTTTCCAACATTCCAGATCTTTCTAGGAAAATTTAGAACATTCTAATTCATTCCAAATCCTTGCCAAAACGTTCTGGATCATTTTCGAAAAATCTGGAACATTTTGGACCATTCTTGAATAGTCTTAATTATTCTGGAATAATTTTGAAAACATTCAAGTCGTTTTCGAAAAATGTACAACATTTTCTAACATTCCTCATCTTTCCAGGAAAGTTTAGAGTATTCTAAATCATTCTAAATTCTTTCCAATACATTCTAGATCATTCTTGAACATTCCAAGTGATTATCAAATCATTGCAAAAAACTCTGGAACATTCAAGTCACTCTCGAAATAAGGAGAATATTTTAGATCATTTTCCAACATTCCAGATCTTTCTAGGAAAATTTAGAACATTCTAATTCATTCCAAATCCTTGCCAAAACGTTCTGGATCATTTTCGAAAAATCTGGAACATTTTGGACCATTCTTGAATAGTCTTAATTATTCTGGAATAATTTTGAAAATATTCAAGTCGTTTTCGAAAAGTATACAACATTTTCCAACATTCCTCATCTTTCCAGGAAAGTTTAGAGTATTCTAAATCATTCTAAATTCTTTCCAATACATTCTAGATCATTCTTGAACATTCCGAGTGATTATCAAATCATTGCAAAAAACTCTGGAACATTCAAGTCACTCTCGAAATAAGGAGAATATTTTAGATCATTTTCTAACATTCCAGATCTTTCTAGGAAAATTTAGAACATTCTAATTCATTCCAAATCCTTGCCAAAACGTTCTGGATCATTTTCGAAAAATCTGGAACATTTTGGACCATTCTTGAATAGTCTTAATTATTCTGGAATAATTTTGAAAATATTCAAGTCGTTTTCGAAAAGTATACAACATTTTCCAACATTCCTCATCTTTCCAGGAAAGTTTAGAGTATTCTAAATCATTCTAAATTCTTTCCAATACATTCTAGATCATTCTTGAACATTCCGAGTGATTATCAAATCATTGCAAAAAACTCTGGAACATTCAAGTCACTCTCGAAATAAGGAGAATATTTTAGATCATTTTCTAACATTCCAGATCTTTCTAGGAAAATTTAGAACATTCTAATTCATTCCAAATCCTTGCCAAAACGTTCTGGATCATTTTCGAAAAATCTGGAACGTTTTGGACCATTCTTGAATAGTCTTAATTATTCTGGAATAATTTTGAAAATATTCAAGTCGTTTTCGAAAAGTATACAACATTTTCCAACATTCCTCATCTTTCCAGGAAAGTTTAGAGTATTCTAAATCATTCTAAATTCTTTCCAATACATTCTAGATCATTCTTGAACATTCCAAGTGATTATCAAATCATTGCAAAAAACTCTGAAACATTCAAGTCACTCTCGAAATAAGGAGAATATTTTAGATCATTTTCTAACATTCCAGATCTTTCTAGGAAAATTTAGAACATTCTAATTCATTCCAAATCCTTGCCAAAACGTTCTGGATCATTTTCGAAAAATCTGGAACATTTTGGACCATTCTTGAATAGTCTTAATTATTCTGGAATAATTTTGAAAACATTCAAGTCGTTTTCGAAAAATGTACAACATTTTCCAACATTCCTCATCTTTCCAGGAAAGTTTAGAGTATTCTAAATCATTCTAAATTCTTTCCAATACATTCTAGATCATTCTTGAACATTCCAAGTGATTATCAAATCATTGCAAAAAACTCTGAAACATTCAAGTCACTCTCGAAATAAGGAGAATATTTTAGATCATTTTCTAACATTCCAGATCTTTCTAGGAAAATTTAGAACATTCTAATTCATTCCAAATCCTTGCCAAAACGTTCTGGATCATTTTCGAAAAATCTGGAACATTTTGGACCATTCTTGAATAGTCTTAATTATTCTGGAATAATTTTGAAAACATTCAAGTCGTTTTCGAAAAATGTACAACATTTTCCAACATTCCTCATCTTTCCAGGAAAGTTTAGAGTATTCTAAATCATTCTAAATTCTTTCCAATACATTCTAGATCATTCTTGAACATTCCAAGTGATTATCAAATCATTGCAAAAAACTCTGAAACATTCAAGTCACTCTCGAAATAAGGAGAATATTTTAGATCATTTTCTAACATTCCAGATCTTTCTAGGAAAATTTAGAACATTCTAATTCATTCCAAATCCTTGCCAAAACGTTCTGGATCATTTTCGAAAAATCTGGAACATTTTGGACCATTCTTGAATAGTCTTAATTATTCTGGAATAATTTTGAAAACATTCAAGTCGTTTTCGAAAAATGTACAACATTTTCCAACATTCCTCATCTTTCCAGGAAAGTTTAGAGTATTCTAAATCATTCTAAATTCTTTCCAATACATTCTAGATCATTCTTGAACATTGCAAGTGATTATCGAATCATTGCAAAAAACTCTGGAACATTCAAGTCACTCTCGAAATAAGGAGAATATTTTAGATCATTTTCCAACATTCCAGATCTTTCTAGGAAAATTTAGAACATTCTAATTCATTCCAAATCCTTGCCAAAACATTCTGGATCATTTTCGAAAAATCTGGAACATTTTGGACCATTCTTGAATAGTCTTAATTATTCTGGAATAATTTTGAAAATATTCAAGTCGTTTTCGAAAAATGTACAACATTTTCCAACATTCCTCATCTTTCTATGAAAATTTAGAGTATTCTAAATCATTCTAAATTCTTTCAAAAATATTCTAGATCATTCTCGAAATAAGGAGAATATTTTAAATCATTTTTCAATATTCCAGATCTTTCTAGGAAACATTAGAACATTCTAAATCACTCTAAATTCTTGCCAGAACATTTTGGATCATTTTTGAAGAATCTGAAACATTGTGGATCATTTTCGAAAAATTTAGAATATTCAGGATCATTCCTGATCATTCCAACTGATTATTCGAATCATTCTAAAAAACCCTGGAACATTCCAGATGTTTCTAGGAAAGTTTGGAACAGCCTAAATCATTCTAAATTCTTTCCAAAACATTCGGGGGCATTTTCAAAAAGTCTAGAATATTCTGGATTATTCTTGAATAGTCCAAATTATTCTTAAATAATTTCGAAAAATGTGGAACATTTTCGATCATTTTCCAAAATTTCACAACATTCCAGATCTTTCTAGAAGAATTAGAATGTTAGGCATCTTATCCCATAAATTAATGGGATGTAAAATGTGCTAGGCAAAGATAGATGTACCTCATGGAGAAAAATGAGGACAAACAGGAAAACGTGTATTTTTTCTTAATATAATATTTGTTTTTCATACTTACGACCCCTAAACTACCTCTTTTACCATAAGTTTTATCTTTTTACTTTGACATCTACAATCGTGTTTCATTCTTTGCTAAATATCATCCCTAAGATGATAAAATAGGGATGAGCTTCATTCAATGTCACGGAAACAGATAATCGTATTATTTTTCAGAAGATTTTGTAGCTGTTGCGTCTATTTTTATGCTTAAGTATCGACTTCTCTTGACAATAGCCTTAGATTTAGCAGGGTCAGGGCCGGTTTAGTCCAACTTTGAGTAGTATACATTTTCAGTGTACTTTTGGCATTGCCATTTTTTCTGTAGAAAGACATGTTGTGTTTATCCACAATTTTAAAAATTGGGCCGTGAAAACTTTTTGAATATCATAAATTCCTTACGTCGCTTACAAAGTATCCATCAAATAATAAGAATTTTGGTGGGATGCCATTGGAAAGGCCCATGTGATGCAATTTGGGTGGTAAAAAATTAACTGCTCCAAAAAGGATGCAATTCGAATGTTCATATCGAAACTTTTAGATTAAATTGTTTGTAAAAAATTTTTTTAATTTAGCATCGTCTCATCCCTTGACATTGTCTCATTTGGATGCAAATTACTTTATATGTATAATAATTATCCACAACGCAAAATTGCCAGCCGGAATATTATTTTTCTGATTATGCATCCATTCTATTTCGTGTTGAACAAATAATTTTATCTGTAGTGGTCGTAAAGTTTGTTTCGTTCGCTTAAATAAGGGATGTCATAAATTCAAAAAAAAACAAAACGTATTTTCCATCAGAATTCCATAGTTGTATGCAAAGGATTAAAAAAAAATTAAATAAACTTATATTTTTAAATCTTCTCTGTCACTTCTGCGCAGAAATAATAAAGCGCATGCGTATTAACAGGAATCTGGAAACGTCAAGTGTAACCTAACCTCACATAAAATCTTTTTGGTCACTTAAATGACGAATTTTCCAAGCGAATGTGACAACAAATAATGTATAAAGGCCCAGTTTCTTCCCTTGGTGCTAATACACTTAGTATTATCTTCTAGAAAACTAGAGAAACCTTTAAAATAATAAATATGTTACTCTGTCAGCTGTCAATTATAGTTCCAAAATAGTAAGGTTATGTTATAACCATTCGTTCTTCTTGTAATGATTTATAATTAAAAAATTGAGGTTATAAATCCGCAGACCGAAGGAATAGGTTGGTAGCACTGGCGGAAGTACACCAGCTCTTCCGTTGTTGCTCAGGCGTTTCGTGTCTTCGTAAATGAATTGAATTGTGCTCAGCATGCGTAAGCGTGATGCTTACGTTGCACCATTATTTTCTCTTGTCTGTTTTGTTTAGTAGTCGCGTCGTGTATGCGGATTTCACCCCGATACGGTTTGCAGGGTGCATTGGAAATAAAATTAGCGCCATTGTAATTTCTGCTAATGGAAACAGTATCACTGAGTGTAGGTGAAACTAAAATTAATGGTGACAACAGAAAATGAATTAGTGTTGCGTGTTCTTCTATTTAAGGGTGTCTATTATTAAACCATGTTTTTGTAAAATTACCTTTAATTCTATTTCTGTAAGGTTTTAGACAATAGACATTAGTAGATGTATTTCTAGTCACTATTGAGAAAATTCCTGGAATTCACCAAATTCTATTTGACGAACGTTATTTAAAGTTCCACTTCTTCGGAGAACGTAGTTATCAAGTTTATAGGACTTCATTTTATTTAATATTTTTCAAAAGTTATGCCCATTGGTAGGGGTTGTTTTTGGGTTTATAGGACTCAAAGTTTCATAGGCATGCATTCGTCGACGAAGACTCCAGGAGATTCTCCTTGAACTGTAGACTTCCATATTACAAAGAAGATCTTATGAAGATATCGTCACAGACGCGATGACAAGTTGTTGAGCACAAAGATCTTCAGAAAATGAACACCAAAAAGCAATTTTTGTAGCTCATTTTATTCTCTATAGCATTTGTCAAAAGTTTTGGATGGTTAGAAAGAGTTTCTTCAGCAGTTGTAGTTTTTTGGCTTTTTAGTCGTCGTTTACTAAGTCTTTTAGGACACAATGTTTCGTCGTCATACGTAGAAGGCAACTTTAGGAGATCTTCCTTGAACTGTGGAAGTCTACAATCCCAATTCCAAGGAAGATCTTCTGAAGATGTCATCATAGACGTGATGACGAGCCGTTGAGCACAAAGATCTTCAGAAAATGAAGACCAAAAAGCAATTTTTGTAGCTCATTTCATTCTCTATAGCATTTGTCAAAAGTTTTGGATGGTTAGAAAGAGTTTCTTCAGCAGTTGTAGTTTTTTGGCTTTTTAGTCGTCGTTTACTAAGTCTTTTGGGTCACAATGTTTCGTCGTCAGACGTAGAAGGCAACTTTAGGAGATCTTCCTTGAACTGTGGAAGTCTACAATCCCAATTCCAAGGAAGATCTTCTGAAGATGTCATCATAGACGTGATGACGAGCTGTTGAGCACAAAGATCTTCAGAAAATGATGACCAAAAAGCCATTTCAGTAGCTCATGTCATCCTTTATAACATTTGTCAAATGTTTTGGATGTTTAGAAAGAGTTTCTTCAGCAGTTGTAGTTTTTGGGCTTTTAGTCGTCGTTTACTAAGTCTTTTAGGTCACAATGTTTCGTCGTCATACGTAGAAGGCAACTTTAGGAGACCTTCCTTGAACTGTGGACGTCTACAATCCAAATTTCAAGGAAGATCTTCTGAAGATGTCATCATAGACGTGATGACGAGCTGTTGAGCACAAAGATCTTCAGAAAATGAAGACCAAAAAGGCATTTCAGTAGCTCATTTCATCCTTTATAACATTTGTCAAATGTTTTGGATGTTTAGAAAGAGTTTCTTCAGCAGTTGTAGTTTTTGGGCTTTTCAGTCGTCGTTTACTAAGTCTTTTGGGTCACAATGTTTCGTCATCATACGTAGAAGGCAACTTTAGGGGACCTTTCTTGAATTGTGGAATCTACAATCCAAATTCCAAAGAAGATCTTCTGAAGATATCGTCACAGACGCGATGATAAGCTGTTGAGCACAAAGATCCTCAGAAAATGAAGACCAGAAAGCCATTTCAGTAGCTCATTTCATCCTTTATAACATTTGTCAAAAGTTTTGGATGGTTAGAAAGAGTTTCTTCATCAGTTGTAGTTTTTTGGCTTTTTAGTCGTCGTTTACTAAGTCTTTTGGGTCACAATGTTTCGTCGTCATACGTAGAAGGCAACTTTAGAGGACCTTCCTTGAACTGTGGACGTCTACAATCCAAATTTCAAGGAAGATCTTCTGAAGAGTTTAATAAGGAAAGGAATAGATAGGTTGAAACATGAAGGGCTAGTTAGGGACGTGTTGGAGGTAGAAATGGGAATAAGGGGGAATAGGGATCAAAATTGAAGGAAGCATTGTGATGGTAGAAAGAAATAGATGTGCCTCCAAGTAATCTTCTGATTCTCTAAAGATCCACTACCCCATCCTGTCTCTCCTTTTTTTCCATAGCATTTTTTTTTCTTGTACATAAATAGACCTTCCAGTATCTCCTTATTCTTCTACCCTCTCTCACATTTTAAATGTTCATCATAGAGGGAGCAAAAAATGAATTCTTTCCTCTTTTCCTCCCTTTCTGAAGCTCCTGACGTCTACCACATTACTTCCAATATCCCCTGACTTATTTTACTGTGACTGTACATAATTGACTTGACGAAATTTTCTGATAAAAAATATCCCACTTATATAACAATATCATAAGGGTTGTTTTTGAATTTGTTCTTTAAAGAAATATTGCATAGGTAGATATTTATTTAAATAAAGTTTTTTTTTGTTAGTTTCAGATGACTACGAACAACTTAACGAACAGTATTCAGACAATACCTTAGACAGAATGCTGCAACCTGCTCAAAAGTAAGTTGCAAATATGATGTTATATTATTATTTGTTGTTGGATAAAGGGTTGACGTTACACTGGTCTTAGAATCCAACTTTTCTTGCTTGTATTTTTTTGGCAGAATTATAAGTCGAGCCCCTTACAAAAAAAAAGGGTGACTTCTACTTTGCATACTGTCGGGAGTGTAACGTCTGCCCTAGTTAGATGTTCAGTAGAGTGGAAATGGCAGAAATTTAGTTAGTTATAAAAGCTGTTATTTCAGCACTTTCAGAAAATTGCATGTACGTAAAGGTGGTGTAAGGATGTATGGGGATCATATTATAACTTTGAGAATCTTTTGATGAATGCGTCAACCCTGTTACATCAAGGATTTCTTAAAAAAATATTTTTTACCTGCTACGAGTTGTGGATCTCATGAAATTCTCAAATAGCGTTTGGGGTGGTAACTTCCCAAATTGTTTTTCATTAAACCTCAAGTTGCAGCTGGTTGCTCCACAATAATTATCTTCAGGAAATTGTTCCACAATTGGAAGAGACGGAATTACTTGATACTTTATCATCTGGTCTCTCGAATTAATTCTTATATTACTATACTACCTTCTCGTATATGTTGCGAAGAAAACGTTCTTCGTAATTAACTTTGTCCTTAAAAGCACATTGCCACGAAAGACAATTTCTACTTAAAATGGAACACGACATAGGGGATGGTACGTTGGTTGATTATCTAACAGGAGCTACCTAATATTACTCTGAAGCATTTAGGGGAAAAAAACAAACAAAACTTTTTTTTCTCTGTGTACATACGTAGATAAGAATCGAAATCCTGTTTGGATTTTGTTGAGGATATTTACCCAAAGTAAGAGAGGGTTGCTGCATTAATTTTGCTCATAAATACTTATCTAATAAATTCAGGCACTGTTTTTTAAAAAAATAAAGTATTTTTGGACTTGTGGTCCTTCTTGGATTTGGAAAACATCCTTATAAATATTCTGAAGAGGATTTTGTCAATAAAACTATTACATGTTGAAGATTCGATGAGGAAGCTGTGAAATATATTTTGAAAATTGTTTTTTGAAATGCCTTTTTAAGGGAAAGTTTAATTTTCTTTATTTCAACGTTGAGACTGAATTACTAAAACAAGAAACATGTAATATCAAAAGTATTAGGCTCCTTTTTTTTTGTAATACACGCAAGGATCCACTGAGAAAGAGTTTTAGGAAATTCATGTTCCAAAGGGGATGAAAACGTTAAATTGCGTTATAGGGAAATTTGATAATTAGTATATGTAGGAATTCATCATTTTTCGAGTTAGAGACATTAAATATATACAGGGTGATTCATTAAGAATGGGCATAAAAATTGGAATTACTAACAATCCCATTTACAAACAATAATTTAATATAAGTTTCCCTCTGCCTCTAATTACTCCTGTTTCTGTCTCTAATATGTCTAGTTACGAATAAGGGAGGCACTATTATTGATAATCGATTGTCCTATAAAGCACACCCTCTTCTTTTTTATTATTTGTACTTCGTAACATTTGAACAAAAAAATCCTAGTAAAGAAAACTCTTGAGAAACGTTATCCTTGTTCGTAAGGATGTCTAATGGTACGTTTTCCCATTTGTTTGCCAGACAAATCAAACAGGGTTCGAATATAGATTTCATATAAGTAAGTGCTTTTTTAGAACTTCATAATTTTGCTTTTCCAAACGTTTCGCCATTCTTTATTGACTGTATCTTCAAGTGCTGGGTCTTTAACATTGAAAATTCTGTGGATCACGGTACAAGAGATAGGATTTCGATCAATAGCGGCCGTGAAAGCCTTAGATATGCAAGGAATTACGTTTTGGTCCTTATTTTATCATCCAATATTATTTTTAAAAATTGTTTTCTTCGAAGTTGTTTCAATGATCACTCTGTACATATTTTGTATGTGGAGGAACAAATGTACAGTTTTCTTTTAATGTCCTTTAATTAAATTGGTTTTCCTTAATTACATGTTCAGTTCTAAATTGTTGTCGTCAGAGGGCTCATGCTGTACATTGTACAATGTTATTTATTAATGTTTACGACTAAGTCAATTTTGACCTTGTTTTGTCCTTACAACTTGAGAAATTCGACAGAAACGTTGTTGGCAGTTGAACATTCCGTCGTTTCTTTGTCGGTTGATTTTGTAAGATGTGCTCGTGTGTGTTTACGTTTTCACGTCGTATACGTTCAGGACGATCCTGTGGTTCATTTCCGTTTTCCTCCAACTAATGTCAGCTTTTCACCGGAAGAACACTAAACTCAGTTCAAAAGGAAAAAGGTAAGCTGAAACCATTCTTTACCTTCAACCTCTTCACTGAGGAGTCCTTCAATAATACTCAGACTTACAACTGCAATCCGTTTAAATTTTCGTGGATGTATTGGGGCTATTAAAGAAGGTATAAAAATAGGCAGAAATTTTTTGATTCGTAACTAGACATATTAGAGACAGAAACAGGAGTAATGAGAGGCAGAGGTAGACTTATAGATTGGATTATTGTTTGTAAATAGGATGGCTAGATGTTCTAGTCTTTGAAATAGTTTCCTAAAATAAATAAAAATGTTACAAATTTCTCTGGATTCGGAGCATGAGTTTCCTCAATTTTTTTCTGAGTTTAGTGATTCACCATATTTTTATGAGTCACCCTGTATATTGTTTTTTAAAAGTAAACGCAGAGAAGGATGTCAAGATTAAAGCTAATGGAAATTCCATCCAACGCATATGTTGCAACATAATCACATTTTGCGGTCACAAACTTTAATGTGGTTTTAAGACCGATTCAATATACATATTTTAATTTACATAATTATTGTACACACTGTTACCCAGACCATATTCTCTGCATGTATTCGACATAACTTACACTTATTGCGTTATTTTACCCACCATGTAAAAGTGGTAAATATCAGATGACGATTTAAATTTTACAAAGGTTTCTAACGTTCCAATGAGGTCAATTACATTAAATAATAGTATCTACTAACAGAATAATTGTAATTGTAAATAAGTAAATCCATTTGGTATATAAAATTTACTTAGTGGGACAAAAAGGCTATCTCAAAGCTCATAAAAATGTTTGGGCAACGTAGAGGGGTTTTCAAAATTTGGAAAGAGAGAGGAAGTAGTGAAAGGTATCTTCAGGTGGGATTCTTCTGTAAAGAAAATGTTCAAGATTGATTGAAATCATAAATCTTTCGAATTTAGGAGCCAGGAGTCCACTGCTTTTCTAAAACTCACTAAATGGTAGAAAAGTTGCTCGCGTTTTGTACCTCAGGATGCCGAAGTATTGTTCTAGTTTTCAATCATTTCATGTTTTCATCAGATTTGGCTTTGTGTGACTCAGTAATTCCTAAAATCCAAATTGCCCATGAAGAAGCAGCTCCAGTCGAAGCAGCCAGAAGATTTTGGAAACTGCTTCCTAAAAGGAGCTCAACTTCTTTTACAACCAGCATTGCTTTATGTAATTATATGGTCGATATTCACTAAAAAGCGTCGTGGTGTTCTACCATTTCATGTATTCATCAGATTTGGCTTCGTGTGACTCAGTAATTCTCAAAATCCAAATTGCCCATGAAGATGCTGCTCCAGTCAAAGCAGCCAGAAAGTCTTGGGAACCATTTTCTAAATGGAGCTCAACTTATTTTACAATCACCATGGTTTTATGTAATTCTATGGTCGATATTCACTAAAAAGCGTCGTGGTGTTCTACCATTTCATGTATTCATCAGATTTGGCTTCGTGTGACTCACTAATTCCCAAAATCCAAATTGCCCATGAAGACGCTGCTCCAGTCAAAGCAGCCAGAAAGTCTTGGGAATCATTTTCTAAATGGAGCTCAACTTATTTTACAATCACCATGGTTTTATGTAATTCTATGGTCGATATTCACTAAAAAGCGTCGTGGTGTTCTACCATTTCATGTATTCATCAGATTTGGCTTCGTGTGACTCAGTAATTTCCAAAATCCAAATTGCCCATGAAGAGGCTGCTCCAGTCAAAGCAGCCAGACAGTCTTGGGAACCATTTTCTAATTGGAGCTCAACTTATTTTACAATCACCATAGTTTTATGTAATTCTATGGTCGATATTCACTAAAAAGCGTCGTGGTGTTCTACCATTTCATGTATTCATCAGATTTGGCTTCGTGTGACTCACTAATTCCTAAAATCCAAATTGCCCATGAAGAGGCAGCTCCAGTCAAAGCAGCCAGAAGGTCTCGGGGAACCATTTTCTAAATGGAGCTTAACTTATTTTACAATCACCATAGTTTTATGTAATTCTATGGTCGACATTCACTAAAAAGCGTCGTGGTGTTCTACCATTTCATGTATTTATCAGATTTGGCTTCGTGTAACTCACTAATTCCCAAAATCCAAGTTGCCCATGAAGAGGCAGCTCCAGTCAAAGCAGCCAGAAAGTCTTGGGAACCATTTTCTAAATGGAGCTCAACATATTTTACAATCACCATAGTTTTATGTAATTCTATGGTCGATATTCACTAAAAAACGTCGTGGTGTTCTACCATAACATGTAATCATCAGATTTGGCTTCGTATAACTCACTAATTCCCAAAATCCAAGTTGCCCATGAAGAGGCTGCTCCAGTCAAAGCAGCCAGACAGTCTTGGGAACCATTTTCTAATTGGAGCTCAACTTATTTTACAATCACCATAGTTTTATGTAATTCTATGGTCGATATTCACTAAAAAGCGTCGTGGTGTTCTACCATTTCATGTATTCATCAGATTTGGCTTCGTGTGACTCACTAATTCCTAAAATCCAAATTGCCCATGAAGAGGCAGCTCCAGTCAAAGCAGCCAGAAGGTCTCGGGGAACCATTTTCTAAATGGAGCTTAACTTATTTTACAATCACCATAGTTTTATGTAATTCTATGGTCGACATTCACTAAAAAGCGTCGTGGTGTTCTACCATTTCATGTATTTATCAGATTTGGCTTCGTGTAACTCACTAATTCCCAAAATCCAAGTTGCCCATGAAGAGGCTGCTCCAGTCAAAGCAGCCAGAAAGTCTTGGGAACCATTTTCTAAATGGAGCTCAACATATTTTACAATCACCATAGTTTTATGTAATTCTATGGTCGATATTCACTAAAAAACGTCGTGGTGTTCTACCATAACATGTAATCATCAGATTTGGCTTCGTATAACTCACTAATTCCCAAAATCCAAGTTGCCCATGAAGAGGCAGCTCCAGTCAAAGCAGCCAGAAAGTCTTGGGAACCATTTTCTAAATGGAGCTCAACATATTTTACAATCACCATAGTTTTATGTAATTCTATGGTCGATATTCACTAAAAAACGTCGTGGTGTTCTACCATTTCATGTATTCATCAGATTTGGCTTCGTATAACTCACTAATTCCCAAAATCCAAGTTGCCCATGAAGAGGCAGCTCCAGTCAAAGCAGCCAGAAAGTCTTGGGAACCATTTTCTTAATGGAGCTCAACATATTTTACAATCACCATAGTTTTATGTAATTCTATGGTCGATATTCACTAAAAAACGTCGTGGTGTTCTACCATTTCATGTATTCATCAGATTTGGCTTCGTGTAACTCACTAATTCCCAAAATCCAAGTTGCCCATGAAGAGGCAGCTCCAGTCAAAGCAGCCAGGAGGTCTTGGGAACCATTTTCTAAATGGTGCTCAACTTATTTTACAATCACCGTGGTTTTATGTAATTCTATGGTCGATATTCACTAAAAAGCGTCGTGGTGTTCTACCATTTCATGTATTCATTAGATTTGGCTTCGTGTAACTCAGTAATTCCCAAAATCCAAATTGCCCATGAAGAGGCTGCTCCAGTCAAAGCAGCCAGGAGGTCTTGGGAACCATTTTCTAAATGGAGCTCAACTTATTTTACAATCACCATGGTTTTATGTAATTCTGTGGTCGATATTCACTAAAAAGCGTCGTGGTGTTCTACCATTTCATGTATTCATCAGATTTGGCTTCGTGTAACTCACTAATTCCCAAAATCCAAGTTGCCCATGAAGAGGCAGCTCCAGTCAAAGCAGCCAGGAGGTCTTGGGAACCATTTTCTAAATGGTGCTCAACTTATTTTACAATCACCGTGGTTTTATGTAATTCTATGGTCGATATTCACTAAAAAGCGTCGTGGTGTTCTACCATTTCATGTATTCATTAGATTTGGCTTCGTGTAACTCAGTAATTCCCAAAATCCAAATTGCCCATGAAGAGGCTGCTCCAGTCAAAGCAGCCAGGAGGTCTTGGGAACCATTTTCTAAATGGAGCTCAACTTATTTTACAATCACCATGGTTTTATGTAATTCTGTGGTCGATATTCACTAAAAAGCGTCGTGGTGTTCTACCATTTCATGTATTCATCAGATTTGGCTTCGTGTGACTCAGTAATTCCCAAAATCCAAATTGCCCATGAAGAGGCTGCTCCAGTCAAAGCAGCCAGAAAGTCTTGGGAACAATTTTCTAAATGGAGCTCAACTTATTTTACAATCACCATGGTTTTATGTAATTCTATGGTCGATATTCACCAAAAAGCGTCGTGGTGTTCTACTATTTTATGTATTCATCAGATTTGGCTTCGTGTGACTCAGTAATTCCTAAAATCCAAATTGCCCATGAAGAGGCAGTTCCAGTCAACGCAGCCAGAAGGTTTTGGGAACTATATCCTAAGAGGAGCTTAACTTCTTTTACAACCAGCATTGCCTTATGTAATTCTATGGTCGACATTCACTAAAAAGCGTCGTGGTGTTCTACCTTTCCGTGTATTCATCTGCTTTTGCATCGTGTGACACTGTTATTTCCCAAATACAATTTATTGTCCATGAGGAGACAGCTCCAATCAAAACAGTTAGAACGTTTTGGGAACTATTTCCTATGAGGACCTCAACTTCCTTTACAACCCCCATTATTCTATCAATCAATTAAAAAAAGCGTTATGGTGTTCTACCATTTCATGTACTCATCAGATCTGGTTTCAAGTGATTTAGTTAACCCTAAAATCCAAATTGACCATGAGGAGACAGCTCCAATCAAGAGGAATGTCCTCAGGAACTGCTTCCCAAAAGTACCTCAACTCCTTTTAAAACCACAATCGCTTTATATTCAGTTAGTCATCTTTTAAATAGGATTCTCATTCTGCTCATAATACAAAGTAGATACATACGAATGTACATGAAAGTATATTATGAACAAATGTAATTCTATGGACGACATTCACTGGGAGACGCGGCTGTTGGAACACGAGTATATTGTTCTACGTATCGCACAAATAAATTGAGTTGGCATGAATTACCTGTTGCTAACTCCATTATGATAATCCGGGTCGATACATCCCCCTGTTCGTCTTTATTATTGTGTCAAAAAAATATTGAAATCCAGTAAAATAAAGTAATCCAGTTTTTGATAAAGTTGATGCTCCAATAAACATAATCAGATTGAAAGTAAATAACAAAAAACAACCAAATCGAAGAGATCGGCATTTTTGGACATGTGCTATTTTTAGACTCCTTTGAGGTCTCTTTAAACTCATTAAATCCCACATTTGTTCTATTTTCCTCTTAATTCCAGTTTTCTTCAGTACTTAACCCCTCGAGTAATCCATTTATCGGATTGGCTTTTTTGCACCAACTCACACACTGTGTCACTAGTCAATTGATGTCATGCTCATTAGTCTTGCCGTGAGGGTATTTGTGCGGCCACTTCTGTCACGTGCCCCATTTAGGGATGAAGTCGTTTATTGAAACAGAAGGTCAACTAATGATTACATTAATTAACCGTTTAACTGGAAACGGGAGAGGGTCAAATGATCGGGAATAAAGCTCCATTACGTACAAACTTCACGGTCTAAAAGAGATCACGTTCTCTGTTTTATCAGGGGTTGTTCTTTCCGATTTCCTTTATTGTAACAACATCAGAGATTAATATAGAGAAATTACTTGTCTGCTTTCACATCTTGTGGCACAAAAGGACCAAATAATGAAGTGTGTTATAGATAACAATGTCTGAGAAAGCTGCCTCTGTTATTGATAGAGATATTAGAAGCCAACCAAGTGGTTGGGGGGTAAAATTAGATTTTGGATTGGGGCCAGGGCACTATTCTGTCTCTCTAGTCACATAGAAACACCCGCCTAATTCTTTTATCTATCTGAAATCCTAAAGGAAACTTCTTCCGTTAACTTTTTCACTCTCATGGTTTACCTGGCTATTAGATCATTACCCTTTGAAGTACAAGGATCGTTCTGTGATTCCTGTACTCCATGAACAATTGTTGTAGTTGTCTTCGTATGGTACAAAAAAGAACATCGTACCAAAGGTCCAGTTATCTAAAGGCATCTCTGACATCTCTACAAAGATGCGAATGAATTCTGGGTCTTTGTGCAACTGATACGGTTTTTTATGACCTTAGACCTTATGGGTACATCTTGGTCTTGGGTTTAATTGGGTGAAATACTTTAATTGCCCAAAGGTTATAATGTAATTTATTTGGGATTGTTTTCTTTGGTGGTGATGCTGAATTGATTCGACTGTTTGTGTGGAGGAATGCGAATTAAGGGTGTAACTTATCCACCAAGTCTTTGACCAATTATAAGTATTGTTGCTTTTCCTTCTGGTGATAATTCGTTTGGAGGTTACTGATGGTTCTGGTCCAGAATGCTCAAGATTTCTAAACTCCTCACTACCTCCACTCATTTCTTTGGCCATATGCCCATGGTTGTGAATGACTCAGTAACTGAACCTGCACCACTGGCTTGATATTTTTACCATTATATCGTCGTGTTGGATGTTCGTAGCACATTTTTTCTCCTCTGGAGGGATGACTTATTTATCCACCAAGTCTTTGGACTAATTATAATTATATTTGCTTTTCCTTCTGGTGATAATTGGTTGCGAGGTTGCTGATGGTTCCGGTCCAGAATGCTCAAGATTTCTGAACTCCTCACTACCTCCACCCATTCTTTTGGCCATATGCCCATGGTTGTGAATGACTCAGTAACTGAACCTGCACCACTTGCTTGATATTTTACCATTTAGTGTTGGATGTTAGCAGCACATTAGTGTTCGTTCTAGTACCGTGTTAGTGTTGGTGTCGTAATCTGCCTACTGAACATTTTTAATCTCTTTCAGACGTTCTCGCTTAATTTACATTTTCAGACGTGCGTGTATCAGAAGAGGGGGTAACTGTGACCATCGGCCCAACGACTGCTGTTACAACAGTTCGTGTCGCTGTAACTTATGGGGCTCGAACTGTCGGTGTCAGCGGGTAGGACTGTTCCAAAAATGGGGCTAATCCCCAACCCTCAACTGGACTGCTGCACTCTAGCTTTGCACTAATTTCTTTCCATAATCAACGACCTACTTTTAATGAAACATTTTCTACTCCAAAATCAGTATCAAAAAAAATATTTTGAGGTAGAAAAGTAAATAATTTTGTAACAGTGCAAAGCAATATATATTATTGACCCTTGCTTCGGATATGGCTAATGGCACTTTGAACAAGTTTTATTTACCCAAAAGAAATTTTTTTTTGTTTGATTTACGATTTAGTGGAGGGTCTAGGAATCCGTGCTAACCTCATTTGATGTGACCCTTGTTGTACGTGTGTGTTTAAAACAATTTCTTCGTTGTCAGTATTCCTCCTCCGCGCAAACACAGTTTATCCAACGTGGTAATAATTGGTATTATACGGTTGGCAAAATTCTTTTGACCTCATCAAAAACCAAAGAGCTGAATCGACTGGGCTGGTTGCTAGTACTTACATATTACAAAGGCTAAATAATTACATACTTGTAACTAATAAAAAAATATATGTCTTCCTGTTGGTAAAAGTTGTCATGAAAGAAAATGTCCAAATTTAACCAAAATTTATAATAAATAGGTGACGCGCCTGGAGGAAAACTACTATTTTAATTTTTGTTCACCATTTTTTTGACCACAATTGTGAGTGGCGTAAAATGGAGAAGATAACATGAGGATGGAATGGGGGTACGAACCAGGTGAACCATGTGAGGCGGAAATTCATTACTGAATCTTAAAGGAAACAAAAATTAATTTCCGCTTTTCTCCTGCATAGTTCGACTTCCTTTACTAATTGATTATTTTTTATCCAACTCTCAGGCATTTCTTTGATGGGAATGAGGAGAATATTTTAACAGTTTTTGACAATTTTTTATATTTATAAGACCAGAATAGTATTTCAGAATCTTTTATCTTTTAACACTTTGGCATACTGATTTAATTGATAACGCAAAATTAACAGAGAAAGTGTACTTCATTAATTTAGTGTTCTATTCATTAAAATATGAGGGGGTATATTTTTGTATTTTAAGGATATGCAGGATGGGCCACATTAATTTATTTTTGAGAATAACTTTAAAATTAAAGTCTCAGTGAAAACAATAAAAACGTAGAGACCAAAGAAGGAAGATTTCAAGAGGGACATCAAGTAGCGACCTTGAACTCGGCCTTGAGATTTATTTTAAGGTTATTTCAAGGACAAGTTGATTTATTTAAACCCAAGTTATTTTAAGGATGTTTAAAATTTTATTTTGTGAAATTACCGAATAGCCTTCAATTGACATCAACTTTCCACCAAATTGTGAAATTCAAATGTCAGTTGATGTAGTAAAAAAAAAATAGTTCTCATGATGTTTTAATCTTTGTTATGGCCTTAAAATGATCTTTGCAACTTACCATGGTACATACGAATGGCTGTACGTGGAATTTGGGTCTGTATGATGTTATACGTTTGAGAAAGTTAACAGGACCTTTAAATAACCTTGATAGTTAATTTCAAGGTCAAACTCAAGGTTATTTTTTTTTTTTTCGAAATTCCAAAACTGGTCTGCATTTGTTTCAATTTTGGCTTTAGTTTTCAAGTTATTTCCAAAAATATGCACATTAAAATGGGTCACCCAGTATTTATTAATTCTCGTGGGTTTAACGAGTTCTTTTATGACAACCTTTACGATTAAAATTGTAGTTTTAGATAAGTGTTTCGATATTTTCAAATTTTGACCGCTAGCATTGTTCCCTTTGAATAATAACGTCACCCATACGAAAGGCAACCAACATTTAAACGTATATATTTTTCAAAGGCTATATAAGCTAGAAATTGAACACTTATAGCTTGCGAGATGAAGAAAAAATATATTTCAGAAAAAAAAAGTTTGCTTTTTTCTTATAGAGAATCACCAGCCACATTCTGTATAAGAATTCAAGCCTTAAACGCGAACGAAACTTTTGAAAATCCCTTTAAGTACTCAAATTTGTCGTACGTCTACATACATACATACATATGTACTGTGTAAAAAAAATAATATTCTTTAACCATTGTTACATATCTGTAAAAGTGTAGAAGTACCTTTAATAAAATGGAAAAATCTCTTTGTATATTACTAATATAATAATAATAATTAAAGAAAAAAATACGTTATTGACAAATTATATTTATATGTAACGCAAACCTATGAAAATACCAAATATATCAGCTGGCCTATACAGTGCGTTTTATTTTTAATTATTTAAAAATAGCGTTTTGAAAATGGTTTATGTATTTCAAATTTGGTGAGTCAACTATTATATTAATTATAATATAATTCATCAATTATATATTTGTGTATGTGACAGAAACGACAGGGAACATCAACACAAAAGGTAGGTAATCGTTAGAGAAACGCGACTGACAATTGTATGCCGCGTATCGCTGCGCTCGTTCCATCGCTTTAAGGTAGAGAATGGTCAATTTTTGTATATTTTTTTAAATAACTTGAAGGCCATTTATTATAAAAATGATATAGCTGTGACCCTTACATTATGCCTTTTAATTTGATACGTCACACGATATATTTTAAATTTTCTAATTTGCCTCCCAAAACTGACCTATACATTCAAAATTCATTTACTTTGGAGCAAATTGACTGTGACAGATGGACAGATCTAATGTAATCAGTAACCAGGACACATATGGGGGTTGAAGTATTTTTTTATTAATTTTTTGAGTCTCCCATATTTCGTAACAAGAAATTGCCAACTGATAAGTGGCTACTTAGAAACATATTAGGGGAAGGATCAGAAGTAAAAAGGGGCAGAGGAAAATAGGTTTTTTGGTTTAGCAAGCCCTGTGATATTGTGGAAAGGAAGTTTGTTGTTGAGGAGTATCTGTATTGAATATACAGGGTGTTATTTAATGATGTGTTTAAATTCCAAAGGCACATTCTTGAAGTCAATTCAAGTAGAAAAGTTCATATAAATATGTGTCCTAAAAAGTATGATTTTCAAGATACAGGGTGTTAAAGTTTCTTTAAAAAAATTAATTTTTTATTAATAACTCAAAGACCCTTGTGCCGATTTTGTTGAAAATTGGCAGCGTTGTTCACTGTAATAAGACGCTCAGTTAGCGCTAATTAGTAGATAATTACTAGTTCTAGTTAACTTGATTTTGTTTTAATAAATAATTTTTGGATATGCAATGAAGTGGCTTTTATTTTATTTTTCTCGAAAACGAAGTAAGATACGAAACGACATCAAGAGATAAGAAATTTGTATTATTAGCTGTTTAATCCGAAAAAGCCTCAACATTTTTAAAAAAAGTCAGTGGCGCACTTTTTTTTGACAATATTATTCGTGTGACTGTCCTCTGAGACGCCACTAAGACTCATAATTATTTACTAATTAGTGCTAACTTAGCTACTTATTATAGTAAACAATACTGCTAAATTTTAATCAAATCGGCACAAGGGTCTTTAAGCTATTAATAAAAAACCATTTTTTTAAAAAAAAAACTTTAACACCCTGTATCTTTATAAACCTTTTCTTTAAAGACACATGTTTATATGAACTTTTATACTTGAATTTGGTACAGGAATGCTCCCTTTGAATCGCGGTCTATCATTAAGTAACACCCTGTATATTTATCACAACAAAATTCATTTAAAAATTAACCAATGAAGTTAAAAAAATTTAAAATACGAATTTTACGTCCTTAAGAAAATCGCTTTTTTGCAGGGTTAAAAGTTTACAAGGACCAATTCATGACCTGACCTAAGGGGATGCCATTCGAATATTCTATAATAATTTATGTAAATATGCTTTGAAATGTCCGCGAATTTTAAAGTTAATTATAATATTTCATGGCCCATATGTACCGTTACAAAAAAATGCTAATTAAGTAAAATAATTAATATAATAATTTATTTATTTCTCAAGGGTAATCGCAAGGACGATTTTTAAATAAAGAGCCGATTATACCAAAGGGTAGAGCGTTTTCGTTAATTAAACGACAAAATTGTTCTTTGAAACAAGCAACTAATTTCACAGGACGATAATTAACAGGGTGCTGGTTACGAATTTAGGTACGTTATATCGTTTCATCCTGTGGGACTTTTTCGTGGTTCAGTTACCTATTTCTGCTAATTAACTGGCTTTACTGGTACATATATTCGTTTGTATAAATGTAAAGATTAACATCAATTGTGTATCAACATACTTAGGTTTCCTTATCACAATTAAATCAAATGAAAACATGGAGGAGGGTAGTTAATTGAACCCTAAACAATCCCCAAGATTGGGGGTGCAATAATTTTCTCTGATCTCAATTCTGCGTTCCATCTCGTGCGTTCTTAAACTGCGCACATCATATTATGTATACGATTTGCCCACCACCTTTCCCAATTTTGGAGGGGTGAGCTGCAATACGACGAGTTCGCTCGTTCGTATTGCACTACTGGTCAAAAATCTTTGGATTCCTGATTTATTGTAGCCAATTTAACATTAAAAACAAAAGGAGAGTTTGACGATTAGATTCTGAGACAACCTACTGAAGAAGGGACCTGTATGATTCCCGAAACGTCAAGAAGAATAAACCGCCAATGTAGGTGTGGTCACCAGGAACAAGCCACTGAAGCTTTCTTTTGATTTAGTGACTTTAAGACATAATTCCTTCTGTTAGTGTAAAATTTTTGCAAAAGTTTATGGTTGCATTCCATCTTTGGTAATGAAATTTTATTATTTCCGTTATGATGGATTGTTACGGTATTTCGACATTAATCTTTGTTACGTGACGGTTGCAACTAAAGGAAAGAGGTCAGAGATGATAATGTCGTCTTGGAGTGCACATTTGTGTCATTGTAACTATGAAGAACGACAGGCATCTGGATGAAGACTGTAATGTAGTTCAGTGGTCATGGAAAATTTGCTGTACTGTGTGCAAAGACTGAGCACAAATTGCAAGGAATGTCCTGTCATCTTCAATGATGAACTGTCTCTGACTTGGATTCTCACCGATTTGTCCTGGTTACACAATCAGACAACTTATGTACCCACTGTGAAAACACGAATGAAGTTAAATTCGATTTGATCGCTAGGATTCTGTCGAAACTGCCCATGGCGTGCTGATGAGAAGCATTAAGCGATCTGCGTCTGGTGGAAGGATAGAGGAAATGGGCCCTGTATTTGTTATGGGCCCCAGAAAATTTCACAAACGTAAGCAGTGACTTCCAGGTTCCAAAAAGTCGAAACTTAATCTGGATATTAATATTTTATAAAAATATTAACTCAAATGTTGGAAATATCCACCCCCTACCTCAATTTTCACATTTATGCTGCAAAAGCTTTCTCAATTAATGAGAAATTTGAGAAAGTAATGTCAACTTCGAACGCCCTGTTGAACTCAATCGTAATATTTTGGTGTCCAGTATTGTCCATTCTCTATGAATCACCCTGTATAATTTTAATGTCTCTAACTCCAAAAATGATGGATTCCTTCATACATATTTTCAAATTTTTTGATGACAAAATTCTTCCTCGTCACCTCTAGAATCTTTGAACATTTTGGTGTCTAGTATCTCCAGTTTAGAGATTGACTATTCTTTATGAATCACCCTGTAGAAAATATTCAAAAGAGGCTCATATTCCTCTACTATTATAAAAAAACTTATCAAAGATTGGTAATATAGATAATGAGAATTATTATAGAAATATTAATTTTATTTGAGAAGCAGAAATTCTGTGATCAGTTTCAAATAAAAGTCAATATTATTTATTGCAATCACCGCTTTCCCCAAATCGCTAAAGCTCATAAAACGGTTGAAATCGACTTAATTTCCCATTGATTGTATTTTACAACGTCTATAAAACGTACTGATAACCATTAAAGGCGTCAAAGGGACACATTATTATCAATAAGAAGAGAACAGTAAACTTTTAGTACTTATGGAAAAAGTAAAAAAAAAGAATTGTACGAGGATCCATAAGATAAGATTTTACATTGTGTAAATATTACGATTACTTTGTTGTTAAAATTTTCATATCGTGCGATCTTAAACTGCGCACATCTTATTTACACGGCTCGCCCACTACCTTTCCTACTTTAGGAGGGGATAGCAGTAACAAGACGCGTTCGCTCTTTCGTATTGCACCAGCGCACGTTATGATCAACCGCCACTGCTTATCATAGAGATATAATTGGATCTAGATTTGAATTTTGAGGTTCCAGACATTTCCTCTTTCATCTTCAGTGATGACGAATCTTGCCAAGTCAACACTGATGATGCTGTCAACATGGAACAGTGAAACGTCTGTAACAGTTATCTCGAAGGAGATCAAATTTCGTTTGCAGTCTACTATTTTGGCTTATTTCTCAACTTTCCATCCTTCATTTTCTTCTTTATATTAGCATGGAATTCAAGATTTATGACCCACGAAAGATTGAGTTAATGTAAACAAGATGTTCATCATTTGTGAATGATGTTCTTATGTAAATCTACAAATTTGCTTTTTCGTGCCTTACTTTCTTAATATTCTCATCTTACCAACTGATTTACTAGGCAAACAAAACGACTAGAAAGTCGAGTTGGTTCTACCGGTACCATTTCTGGTACGTGGGTACTCTCAATGGTAAACAAACCTACGCAAACATTTCAAATGATCACCAAAAGAAAACATGCCATTAACCATCTGTATTTTATTCATGATGTCAATTTTTGAAATTCAGTGGAAGGGTGTAAAAATGTTTTCAAATATGGCGATACCACAACTTCCTAACTTGTTATTTCAAATGAAAATACCCCTTGTAGCAGCAGGGGTTGGAACCTTTATTATTTATTAATTTAAGAAGTATCTTGTATCCAAATTTGGTAGTGATTCATAATTTTCATAACAGAGATAATAAAATTAATAGTCATAGGGGTTGACTGGTAATGCCACCCCTATGTCAGGTCAAACACAATCCACTGGCAATATTGGGGGTTACACCAAAATTTTCCAACACACCCTGCAGTATGGTTTTTGTTACTACACAAATATAGATCTCTTTTCGTGTTGTGCGTTCAACTAGTGATTTAAAGAGGGCGCTTGGGGGTAAGACGGTTGATCAAGGGCACCTTATATGAGGCCAGTAGACATGTTGCAGGCCAGTAGACATGTTGGCGTCTTAGACCCAGGACGTATCTGCATCAGTTCAGTTGAGCTGATTGGCAAGGGTTTGGTAGATGTTTTGGTCGATGAAATTAGTGTAAGAATATTTGCTTTTTATTTTATTTTATTTTTTTTTATTACTTCTTTATTTTTGTGTCTGTTTTTGGTTGATTTTTTTTTAAATGATGAAATAAAACTTTTACTCCCACCGTTTCTCAACTTGGGGGTCGTATTTAGGAATACAGGGGGTTGTATTAATGAATACGTGGGGTTGCTCTTTATTTTGGCGATTAGATTAAAACATATTTTATTCAGGGGAGTTTCTTTTTTAATTTTTTAGATATTTAAGAGCTAATAAAATTTTTTTAAAAATATTTTCCTTGATACTAATGAACTCCAAACTGCAATTTGCAACAATTGATAACTAACAATACGTTTTTGGGCAGTGTATTGTTTGCAACAAACAGCAACCGGAAATGTAATGTCGTATTTCCTAAATAGGACCATAATTAGTACCATAATTTTAAATTGAGTTATCAGGTGTATTTTATTATTCATCACACAGTTTAGTGGTGTCAACGTTTGATTTTATCTGTTGTAAATAATCAGTTATAGAGTTCAATGATTGTATTCGATCATTGAAAATTATAGGACATTTTTTTTTTTGAAATTACTGACTCAAAAAATATTTTGAGGGGCAGAACAAATATATACGCGGTCTGGCTAATCCTCACTCAATTTTAATTCGTCGTGTTGATCAAAAATATGCGTTTAGGTATGTGTAAATGTACACACACCCACCCCCTGCCATAACCTATCGTAAAAGACAAAGAATAATTGAAACAATTGCATACAACATTTTTTTTTTGAATTTTTAGAAGCTCAAATCCAAATTGCTAATTCGTATTGCTATGTAATAATTTCATTTGAAATTAATGTAGGTAGAATCAGGAGTTAAGGGAGGCAGAGGGACTTAAATTAGGTAACTCAGTATAGAAAAAAGTGGAGTTGAGCGTCTTAGGACTGAAGATATTTGTTTGTAGATACTATTAGAGTTTTTTGAGCATCAATCACTCAAAACTATTTTCTATAACAATAAATCTGATAAAAAAGGATCTGCATATTGGAAAATTCCCTTAATTTCGTCACTTTTAATTCATTACACGGTATTGTGGCACTTAATTTTATGAAGCGTAATAAAAATTATGCATACACTCGTATTATGGATACTAAAGTTGAGCTATTCTTAAAATGCTGGACGTTTTCTATTAATGAAATCTATAATTAGAAAAACGAACACATTTCTCGTCCACTTATTGCAGTGAAAATTGTTAAAAAATATTTGCAACCAGTTGAATATAACGAAATTTTAGTGGTTTCAAAAGAAATACAACGGAGATAATTTCATTAGAAGCAGAAACCCAAAAAAAGGTGTCATAATTTATTGTTAATTATCTATTAAATTTCATCAAGGATTTGACGTTGTGGATTAAGCAGATCTACGAAAGATTACCCATTTTGGTCAATTTTTACTGCCCATTTGGAACGTTTTATATTTACTGCCATCATAATTCTAAAACCCAATTTGGGTTGATACAATAATTATTATCAATAAAATTTTAAATAATAAAGACGAACAAATGGAAGATATGGAAACGTCCAGAAGAATTGATAAATGATCCTATTGAGTACCCGACTTCCACTAACGCATAGAAAGAAATTCAAATCGCTCCTTTATAGATGCTAAAGTGGCACTTAAAAGCTCAGTTCTCTTCCTAATAAAGCTCGGCCATGTGATGAAGTTGAAACGATAAGACACTAGGAATTTCGTAGTGATTCGTAGAGACAGAAAATTTGAGGTTGTTCATCAGTTTTTTTTTGGCATATTAGGAGCATACTCTCACAAAACGAATAAAATTTCAGTGCATTTCCTCTATACCCTAAATTGAACTCGGAGTTTTGTGAAAGCTTCAATTTATTGTTCATGACCAGGTGAATGACTCCTATTCTTCACATTAGGTGGCAAGGTTGCTAGTTGCTCTATACCTGCTGGGCAGAACGAACGATTCACCTTTTGCTTTTTACTTGGTATATTTTACAATTGTTGATTACCCAATGAGCCAGATGAACTTCCTAATGAAAGGTCATTTAAAATGTTAATCTTCATAACCGTTGGTTCAAAACGTTGTACTTCCAAGAATTTCAGTATCAACAACACAGGCCACTATGGAAGTCAATAGCAAAAAGAAAAGACAGGATATTGACCTGTTGAGGTAAAAAAAAAGGCATATTGAGGGTAAAAACAAGAATAAAGAGATGTGAAGGGAGCGATAAATCTCCATCTTCTAGAATTCCTCTCGAATTTACTAAGCACATACATCAAAAATGTGAAAAGAAAACCAGAGCTTTAACATTTGTCTTTTCTAATTATCTAGGGAACTTAATTATCTACTTTCGTTCGCAATTACTTTTATTGTACCAGATGATGCTTCCCACCATCTTGTACTTTTGTAATACCATAAAATTTTATGTTAGTTATAAAAAAAGAAACAATAAACCAAAAACAGGCACGCTTCTTTAAGGGGAACTAATTTATATATTTTTTGTTTTTATGGTCTCTTAGCAACTTTATTACTTAAAAAAATGTATAGTATTTATCTACAGTAATTTTCCCATTTCCCGAGAAGCAAAACGTAATATCCTCAACTATTAACGGACAATATACTAATTTGAGTCTTCCTCAATCCTTCTTCACTACACTGCTCTGCTACCAAGATGTCTATAACTTGCTCTTCAAGTCTCAAAACACCTCAATACGTCTTCTATTACAAATATTCGTCCAACGTCATTCAAATACTAAGAGCAACTGGAGAGGGTTTAATTCTGGATCATTCATACTTTCAGAGGAAAAGCCAGTGACGTATTTTCAGTTGTCATTTCAAAAGTCTTCTAAAATTACTCACTGAATCTTCAAAGCCTGTTCGATAATAAAAGTCTCTTAGGGAAATCCTCAATGGCCAAGGTGTAAGACTCTGAAATTTCAAAGAGGGGTGCCAAAAGTAACTTTTATTATGAAACAGGCATTGAAGATTCAGTGAGTACATAACTTTTCGTGACTTTTGAAATGACAGCATAAAATTCGTCACTGGCTCTTGGTCTTTTTAAATGTGGTTCAAGAATCCTTTAGTGCACTTTGGTCTTCAATTAATGGAGTTAGTTCAATTTCTGAAGATTTGCAAAAATCCATATTATTGGACCATAAATATCCTTAGATTTGGGTATAAAAGGACATGGATTATGTGGATCTTCGAACAGTTTGATCTCATTTGGGTTGGAGCGCTATCCTCATGAATGAAATTATCTTTGTTGCAATCTGAATCCTCATAAAACCATCGACTTCCACTTACTATCCTTTCATTTCTCAAAGAATCTTGATGTAAAACGTACCCTGTCGTTATTCGGATATAATTTTTTTTATGATTGCAGATTTGGGTCATCCTCGACGTCAGGTCTGGTTTAAGTTGAGGTGCTCAAAAGGGAAGCCAATCTAACTAATAGATGTAGAAAGGAAGCTACCTCGTTAGTTTGTTTTGTTTTCCAATAAAGGACAATAAATTTTCCTTTTTATTCATTTTTTGCGTGTTTTTTGTGTACCCTTGCTCCATAGTGTGCAGCAGTGTAACGCGCGGTACAGTGATATCGACAATAATAATATAATGAAGGCAAACCGTCCACGTACAATAACTCATCGCGGTCGTTCGTAGTCACACCTATAAAATACCTATGCGAGAGTCAGTCCGTTCGCGACTATACGTTGCCGTGCCGTGTGACCCCCTTCAATCCCCGTAAACCCCTGCCGTTCCACAAGTCTCACAAGGTAGCGAAGCAGTTCTACTCTACTGTCGTGTCGGCCAAACTGAACTCTTCAGTCTACTTGGACAACGCGTCCAGGTTAACGAGCGACTCAAAGTTAAAAGGCTGCTGTGTCGGTCGGTCGTGGTCATTTTTCGTCATAACTATTGCCAAAGTGTCCTAAGCAGCTCAATTTGGGTACCGATAAATACACCAGGACGCGTGTGTTTCTTGTCGTCTTTTCGAATGTGATGCGCGACAAGTTTGCTACGTTGCCACGTAGACTTTGGAACAACAACAACAACAACAAGAAACAATCGCACGCGAGAAAATCGAATGACGATTTGTAAATAATAGCGAAACGGGAAGGCGTTATCGATCGGGGGGTTCGTTCGTTTTCCATGGCTTTTCGTAACAGATACAGGACTTTGTGCGAGATGATGATGATGTGGTTTTTGTGATTGCTGCCAGTGCAGGTGAAAGGTGTGTGTTTGCAGTGTCGTGGGTGTACCTAGTGGAAAATGAACGTGGTGATGGGATATTATGGCGATTAACAGGCCGTTGTACTCCGTATGCGTGGCAATTTTGGGATTCGTTTGTTTTGTTATTGGTGCCACGGCGGTCGGACTTCCAGTCTGGGGTTACTTTGACGACAGTCCCAGCGACAGGACTTATGGTAAGCACAGGAAACGAACAGGTGCTTCGCACCTGCTACTGAGCGTCCGTCGGGTTCCTGTTACGATAGGCGGGAATCCCGGAAATTAAAATTATTCCTAACGGTATCCTTAACCGTTCCAAACGCACAAAAAAAACGTCGACTCCGTTCGTCTTGTCTTTTGTCCAATGATGAGAACGAACGACTATGGTCGACGCTTTTGTGCTGTGTACCGGGTATATACCTGCGTATACAAGTTTTATACGTCTATATAATGACAAGAAGTGGCCGCAGCAAGAAATGCGATGGTAGAAAATACTTAGAAATGCCTGACCACTTGTCTACGAAATCTTACGTAATAAATTTATGCAGAACAGGTTTTGTGCTGCTAACATAAGAAGTTGTTGCAACTGTTAATTGCTGCTTAAACAGATATATTGATAGATACATACATACTTGTTGACGGCTATTTCACTGGTTTGCTACTTCTAAAAACGTGTATGGGTCATTATGAGAATTATGGAATACCTAAGCATTTTACTATGAAAACAGCAAAGCCTATTAACACACGTGAAACATTAAGATTGAGATAAATGCTAGTGAAGACTTGGAACTCAAAGGTATTTTTACTGGAGCTAACACGAGGAAACCCCTTTATTGGCCATCAACATTGATGAACAAGTTTCGCGATACATATTAGAAGACACAATCGCGGATGTGACTTATTTTGCGATCACAAACACTGGGTCAATCATGAGTTTGATAATCGCGACTACCCTTATATTTTTATTCACTTCTTCACCATGAGATCGGTTCTTCTTCTTCGTCTCATGAGTGGAGAATCTTAAGGCATCCTCCGTAATATTAAGATAGGGGCTCCTATATTTATATTTCTTTGCCTCTTGCGAAGGGTTTTAGCTTTTTTGGCCTCTGAGATGGCTTGTCCATCCCCGTCAGGGGCGTTTCCTAAAGTCTGAAGAGGTGCCTTTTCCCATTTGCAGTCTTCTTTCTTATTTCGGAAATGATTGTGATTAGCGGAATAAGTAGGGATTCAAATTACTATGTTTGATGGTAGAGGTCATTAAATGACTCAAAAATTTTAAAAATAGTACAACTTTAGTCCTGTCTTTTGGGGTGTTTGCACCCTGTAAATCTCTGCCATAATTTTTTTCACGAAAGGAAGTTAGGAAGTAGTTCTTTAAAAACCGTCCATCGTCACATACTTTTACAAGCATTTCTTTCGATTTTCTTATCGTGTCTATGTTGACTTTTGTATTCTTTGCAATTTTTTTTCATATTTTAGATAATTAAAAAAAAATATTTCTTTATTCTAATAGGTACTTTTGATAGAGGTATGTACATTTATTGCCTTGATAACAGTGGCACCAGTAGTCATTCTTAAAAATACTTTAGTCGACTCAACTAATGAAATTAACATTGAAACTATAACCTGGCATAACTGTAATGAGTTCTTAATTAGAGTGAAAAGTTTAATTAGGTAATCAATTATTATACTTTCTCAATAACGAAAAGAAAACAGTAATACAATGCGTCTACCATACCAATCTACCTATGATAAAGTAATTTTTAATTTTAAAATTTTGAACATTTAGATATTGTAACTTTATAAGAACATACAATAATAGATAAATTTTTTTAGAGGTTGATATGAAGGTGTTGTAGGTACTTTTAAGATCTTACTTTCTAATCGAATGCCAACATTGAAAGAAAAGGTCGCGTCCGGCCTTTTACAGATTGTTTCTGCTATTGTTCTATTATTATTTATTTCCTATGACGATTGCATTGACATTTTTGTCGATTGGTGTTAGTAGGCGGCACATGTGCATCAGTCAAAGCTTACAAAATCTATTTATGCAAAAAAAAAAAATGCTGAGCAATCAGAAATGCAATCGTGCTCATGGAATCTTCTTTTTATTTCCATTACTAGACAAAATAGTATTTCTATTACGTATAAATAACTTCTGACCATGGGTCCATCAGTATAGAAAAATATTCATTTACGTTTAAGAAAATCAACCCTGTGTGTACTCATTTACCTATAGTATTCTAAAGCCAGTATCAATGGCCCGTTGTATGGAGAGCCTGTAGGCTCAATCTGTGGCGCATCAATCGGCGAGCCTCATAATATACACGGCGAGCCTGGGAAAGTCTCACCAATCCACGTGAGCCGAGTCGGCGCGCGCCGTTTTGCCGAATCATGCGCCTTGGGGATGCTTTTCCCAGATGGAGGCTCGGCGCGGCGTTTTTCTACAATCACAGATATCTAATAGCAATTGCCAGCTTTGTAAAAAAAAATTTCTACATAATTTCAGTCTTTGAGTAATGACAGCGTTATCCATGCTCGCCCCATTGAGATGAGTGACTCGATAAGTCTTTTAATAAGACGTTGCACTTTGAATTAACTAACTGCACCAACGATAATAAGCAGGGATCTTCTGTACAACAAAAGCACAAGAACACGGTAAAGCTAATTACATAGACGTGGGGTCGTTGTCATTGTGATTTATCCCGGAAAGTAGTTCTCGAGTTGGTGTTTTTGCATCCTGTTCGTGCACTAAGTACTTTACATTAATTATTATTAAAGTCGTTTGTTTCTTTAAAATAATTATCTACCATACTAGTGGATCTAGATGTTGTGCTTGTGTTCCCATTGCTGCAGATATATCTCATAACGTTTCGGCCATTTCGATCATTACTGTAATAACGGAAAAGGGAATAATGGCATTCAATTACGGAATGTAAATGACCTTAATTTTCGTGCAATTACATGAAGACTAGCATTCATTTATCGTTTGGAATACTGCACAGTAGTTATGTGTTTTATTTTACCCAGTGGTTGGTACACCATCTTAAAAGTTCGAATTATTTAAGTAATTCTACAGTCAGGGGTCTTGGAAACCCCTGCCGCAGTTACTCGGGCTATTGTTACTTGTGTGCATCAAGTGTAAAGGTCCAGCAAACTTTAACCCCAATAGTTTACAACTTTTTTGAGCACACACACACACCCCGATTCCTTAATACAGGTGACTAAAATGTCTACTGATTTCGTTAGAAGCCCCAATCGACCATATGCACCCTCTTTAAGTCCTTTCCTCACGCTTACAAACGTCAGGAACTGGAAGTTGCACCAATCATAGCCGAGGTTACTCTTCTCTATGGCGGGTGACTCGTCAAGCTCTCCTAAACTACCCCTAAAGTGCCCAAGCGTCAATTGTTCCATTGCCAACGATATGAAAAGTCTAACCCCCTTATAAGTATCTAATTATGGGATTTAAAGGCAAAAATTCCACTGTGATTATTGCAAATGTAATTCGAATTAGGGACGAAGGTAATCTTTTTAATAAAAGTAATAAAATAACGATCTCGTAAATTTATTTATTATTCGACCTGTAAGCCGCCTCACTTGCTTAATTAGAAGTAAACTAAGTGACAAATTCAGGTCACGTATCCTATGTAATGTCCATTTACTGTAATTAGCTGATGTATTTACGAATTTTATAGTTAATTGCTGACTAACAGACAAATATTTTATGCTGATGTTAATTAAGTAAGTTACGATCTTTTCGTGTCCATTGAATGGTGATTTGCGCATGTACCATTACGATTCAGATCACGAAACTTATGTAACAGTCATAGATATGAAGAAGGTCAGTGTGGTAGTTGTAGAAATTCAAACGTTCCATCCAATGCATCAGGAATCTTTTTCCAAAATGCAAACTGGTTTTGAAATAGTTTTAATTATTAAAGTCAATCTTAGAAATGTCCTGGTTTTTTAGTATAATGTTTTTGGCCTCAAGTTGCTGTTTCATTTCATCATTACACCTCAAAGAGTTTGCCTTTTTTGTCTTGATGTTTCTTAAAATCCACTTTTGTCAAATTCTACATGGTTTTCTTGTTTCTAAGAAGCTAATCGGTGGCGTAAAGTACGAGGAGACTCAACCATTTTAAAGGCCCAAGGGGCCCATGGCATGGGACAAAATGAGGGATGTAATAAGGGTTCCAGATTCGACACTGAGGAGAGCCTTAAGATTTTTCGTTATGCCTCTGAAGTCATTAGTCTTGAAAAGTTATTGGGCACGTTTTGATAAAGAACACAGTAATTAAATTCGAAAACAATCGAGCTGATAAGCTACGATAACCAACCAATCCATTGTGTATTTGGAATATTAAAAAATGTAACGACGTTTCTGAAAAAGTTTTTGCGTTTAACGGTTTATGCCATTTTTGGTATGTGTAGTTCATGTTTCTATTGTTTTGTTTTTTCTATAATTGTAGTAATTGGAAACGTTTTATGATCGGTAATTATTGTACCAATGACGTGAGTAAAATCAAATTGCCATATTTTCCGGTCATGGGATAACGTGCTGATATGTAGTTCTATATACAACACGTAAAGCTTTCAACAAAAAAACAAGCGATGCCTAGTTAGGGGCCCCTTTTAGGGCCAAATTTTCCTCAGGGTGGTCTTTGAGTTGCAAATTTTTATTTTGAAGATTAGACGATTTTAAACCCGAACGTTGAGAATCTCTAGATGAGGAGAGCCCTTCCTGGATCATATACATATACGAAATTCTGATAGCAAACGATTTCAGACCAATATCTAATATGAAAATCATAGAACTAGGAAATACTTCACCCCTTTGTAAAAGTGATTTTAAATTGTAGCCTGTTGAGTGTCTTATTCTCATTTCTTATTCAGCCTTAATACTGTTAACATCCCTTGGCTCAATCCATTCAAAAGTTTAAATGATTATAGTACTCAGAGGTCCTAATGACTACCGTTAGTGCTTTTCGATTGATTGGAGTATTGTGAAATGGCTAATCTTGTTTCGTAAAGTTGGGAAACATGTTTGGGTTTGATGGTTCGTCGAGGAGTTTGCATTTTGATGCCAGCCGTAACTTGTGAATTAGATGGATTAGGCTTTGGGAACGAGGAATGGAAATGACACTGGAGTAATCAAGTCTGATTTGAAATAAACCCCTTCAAAGTGACATGTCGATATTACTTCCCTTGAACCTGTAGTATTTATCACAATTGCCTGTTTGTGGATAGAGAGTAATTGAGGGTTGCCAATTTATGTACCAAAATAATGTATTTTTAACATCCATAAATATGAATTAAAAAGAGGAAGACCAAAGTTAGATGATAGTTCTCAAAATGTTAGGGGGTGTTAAATAGTGGACGTGGGTGCTCAACCAGTCTATGGATTGATGACTTTCAAAGAAATCGTTTTGGAATTCAAAGTGAAATCTATTAATGACAACTAAAAGATGAATAGAAACAACCAAACGAGAGTTGAAGTAGCAAACTACTTCGCAAACTAATGTGATGGTACTTGGTGAACTGTCATAATCCTTGATCATCCTCCTGCATGTGCATCCTCTACTAAAAAAAATGCACTTCCCTGGTTCTACCCTTGTGGTACTTATTCGCACCAAATGCTTCCTTCCTGAGTCCTTTTCTATTGAATTGTTTATGCTTTCTTCATTGAATAATACTAACCCAATACGTTTTCAATACTTTGACTTCGTTGAAGAGATACAATGAGTTTAGGATCTTCCAAATTACCAGGGTGTTATGTGACGACTGAATTTTTGATCATTGGTGCTTCATTTCAATCTCATATCGAGGGTCTGCTGAAGCTACAATTTAGTGGACATTGTCTTAATAAACATAGGAACAATTTTTATCAGTAAGAAAAATTTGGCAGGGTGGTAACCCAAAATGGTCGTTCTTCACCTTGTCTTTTTATTTTTTGGGATAATATTCAAAGTGGACACTTTAGTGTCAAGCAACTTCAAGAACATTTGTTTCAAATTCACACACCTCAGTTTCTTTATGGATTCCTAATACTGAACGTTAATAGCCATTGATACAAAACAAAAAAATTCTTTATTTATCGAGTGTCACGTTTAAAATTTTTGTATTAACTGATTGTGAGGTATTCCTAGTGACTGTGTACTTATGGATAGATAGATACATATATTATTGAATGTTTTACATGACAACATTACACGATAAGACGAAACGTGTAATGTTCTATTCCCTCTAGTATCCTTCACATAAGTATACCACGTAGTTACTATCTTTCGCAGGCAATTTACCAGTCAATTCCGGTATGTTCACTTTTTTACTTCTACTTCTTTGTTGATGGCGTTTCACGGACGTTGACCTACCCCGTTGTCAGTTTAAACTTAACCGTTGCACGTTGAAATAAATTAAGTAAAAAGCGGCAACATTGAACGTGGTTTCACATACAATCCCATGCTTGTATCTACAATAAAGGTACAATATACATACGTAAATTGTGTGGGATGGAATGTTCTTCTGCACATAAATATACGTTATGTACATATATATCTGCCTGTTATAACATAAAACTTTTACGTGACTCTTTGAATATATAATAATATGTTTGATTATCCTATAGGACAGTGGTTCTTCTTAACCTTTTTGTGATGAGGATTTTTTTTTTTTGCTATCGAACTTTAAAATAACTGATTAAAATAAGAAGCGAATGAAACGAACGAGCGCGCGCCCTACAGACCCCTGCACAGGTGCATCTTACACCGGTGACTGCTTGAGACGGCGTTCGGGTGCTTCCAGGGACCACCAGTGGTCTGCAGGCCATCGGTTAAGAACCACTCCTCTAGAAGGAGGTCAATAGGAAGGTACAGATGATAAGAATTTGAGTTATATTCAATTAAATCAGAGTTTACTGACTGTTAACTTGCCAGGGGAGTGCAGAAGCAATGTAGTAGTTTGGTTGACAGAAACTTTCCGTACTCAGCATCTATTTCTATGGAATAAATGATTAGCACTCTTTATTAGAGATAATTTTCTTTAAATAATTGACCACGAGTCGTGATAAAATATGTAAACAAATTGTTTCATGTCGGAATTGTCAATATATAACTTCATATCTGTGACTTTGGCATGTGCTGTTGTACAATAAACAAAAACTTAATGAAACACATGTTCCATATCATTTACAAGATGTTCTTCAATTAAATAACTGCATTAACTAATAAATGATAATTACTATATTGTGGCGCAAGTGTTATTCACTGCAGGTTTTGTTACTTGTTTGCTTTGCAACTTAAACCAAAACAAAGAAGTAACAGTAAACTTTGAAATGTTGTAACTGCTACTTCTACATACACATCAGTCTGGAAAAAATTCTAGGTCGAATATCAAATAGTACAGTACAGTTCGTCTGATATTTATCATTTTTGGTGAACATGACAAAATGTATGTGTGGAACTTTGGTCTTGGAGTTGTTGAATACAAACAGTTACGACGAAATTAAACACACTATTTAAGTTAGAAAATATTTTATTAAATGCCACAATGTACACTTCGCCATACTGTGTCTTCTTCAGGTGGAAGAAATTTACTAACAGTTCCTCGAACTTCTATCAGTGTTACTAAATTTTGAAATCCAGTCTTCTTCCAGACTGTTGTGCTCTGATCTATGGAACTTTGCTGTTCCAGACAATGTTTCGCTGTTCTTTGTTTATGGCATCCTCAGCGTTGACATGGCAGTATGACCAAGTCAACACTGAAAGTCACGTCATTCCATTCTATCAACCATATTATTTGTGTTCTTCAAACATGCTTTCTGGTGAAGTACCTACAGGGTTGCAAAACATTTTTTACTTTACTACGTATTTCTAAAATTGCCCTCCTGTGAGTTGCTTCTGCCTTGTTGTTAGATGCCTGTTGGTCCGCGATAGGCATTTTTTTACCTATTACCTTTTGGATGGTGCCATCAGGTATTCCCCTATCCGCCACCTGGGGACGCGCCCGATGGGGGTTGCAGGCTCCCCTCACGGGAAAAATATGGCTTATGCTTATCAGTGGCGAACACCGGGCATAAGGGATCTTTTTTGGTGGTAGGTCCAAACCACAAACTTTATGTATGATTTGGATAAAAACTATTAAACTGAAAGTCTGTACAAATACTTTTTAAAAAATAAATATTTATTTTTTGGCAAATAAAAAAGTATTTTGTCGTCCAGTAAATGACCACAAATTGTTGTGTAATTTTATGTAAGAAAAGGAATTTTTTGATTATTACAATAAATTATAGTGCCAGTTTGAAAATTCTTTTTCTTCTACAACACTTCTTCCACATACCACATAAACTACACCATAGAAGTAACTACACCAACTACCCCAAAAGAAATACGACATTACAAGAAGAAGAAAATTAACCCAGAATTTTCCTACATGCATTGAAGTATGTAATGAAAATCAGCTGCTTCAGTCTTCATCAAAATACATTTTGACACTTATAAATAAATTAAAGATAAACTTATCCTAACTTAAACTTAAGGAAACTTATTTCTAATCCTACTAAAATTACCTACACTAACTTAATCTAATTAATTAACCTAATTTGACCAATTAAAACAAAATTATTATTGTAATTTGAATACCTATCAGTTGAATGTTTTAATTAGTCATATATGAACAGTGAAAACATACATATACATTTTCGTAATTTTTTTTTAATGAAGACTGAAGAATAAAAAAAGCAAAGAAATAAAAACTGAGGTGATTTACTAGACAAAATTTCGGAAATGGGCACAAATTGGGTAGTTCAAGAAAATTAATTGGACATAGGGTAACAAAGTCAACTCCAAATTATACATAAATGCAAATCACTTTTCAAACCTTTCAAAACGATGCCACCATTGGATTGATTGATTAGGAATTCTGGTCCTCGAAGAAACTCATCATTCCAATAGTTCTTTACGAAGGTTCCGGATTCCAAACAATCCTTTAGTGTTCTATTCCATTATAAAAATAAATAACATCCAGGGAAGTGCATCAAAAATGGAATATCTAGAATCTTAAAAAAAAACCAGCAACCTGAAGTTTGGCTGCCTAATTGTTATTAATAAATTAGTCAAAAACAGTAATACAAAAGTAAAACATTAACTACAACACAAATTATACAAATTTACCATCAGCCATCAGAAGATTAAACTGAGCCTCTATGGACCCAGTTCCTTTTTCCATAGGGATAAGAATCTGAAAAAAATTATTAGCCTAAACTTACACCACTGCCAAATAATCCTTAGTTGCTTTATCCCTTGTGGGATCTCGGCATATTATTTTACATTTGATGTAATCCAAAAAGATACTATGGATGTACTCTTTTATATCTTCAAAAAAAAATCCATGGAAGATTACGACAGGATCTGTAATTATACAAAACCAACAACCTGAAGAGTTCGGGTTGCTCTTCCCATAGATTAAAAATTAAAATAATAGAAAACACAACAGTTACTGTAATTACTTGCATCATTAATACGTTGACATTCCTCTTCTTAGATTTGACCCTCTTCATGAAAATATTGTCACTGTCCCAAAATAAATTTGGTTACCTTTCCAATACATATAGTCTCCATATGGTTGTAGAATAGAAAATGGTTCCAAAACTCCAAAATTCTAAAAATCTTGGCCCATTCACAGAAATCCATGATAGATAAATGATCTGCAATCATACAAAACTCGAAACCCGGACTCATGTTTCGACTTCAACACATTAGTAATGTAAACTATATCTAATAATAGTCTGTCGTTTATACTCACTACTTTCCACTTTCTTTACTTTTTTGACGATTCACATACCAGTGCAGACCACAACGGAACGCCATCTATGATAATCACTGTAATTTTTAGGTACTACAATGTCCAACAAAATTCCATTTTAATTTAAAAGGAATCTCGTTCAACATTATGGTAGGTAACCAAAAATTATTTCGATTACCACAGATGGCACCCCCTTGCTGTCTGGGGCAGTATAATGGATGTACCTGTGGATACAGGAGGCCTCCCTTGGTCGTCGATATTCTGTCAGAACTGCTTGTGGCATCAACAAGTTCGAAATGGTGATCCGAGTCCAGTAGTATCTTCCAGGATGCAGACCACGAACATTATTTGCTCTTTGATGATCCTCTTCTTGATTTTTGTTTGGATCGCTTATTTTTTTCTTTAAGAAACAACCAAAGTCACATTTTGGAAAATGTGACCTAGGTTGCTTCTTAAAAAAACTAAGGCGATTTTATTTATTGTTCCGGAGTCTGTTCGGAGACTCGCTTTACTTTAACCCCCATCTCTCCAATTCGATTCGAATGTTAGTATGTAGTAGTACTTTTTACCTTGGACATGAATATAATACATATATACGTTGAGCGCAGAATCCACCCTTCACATAGTTCGTTCCTTTGAAAATTTAAATTTGTTGCCATTTGTAAGAAATAGTTTCATTTTTTGAAAATTGTGACTTTAGCAGAGGAAAGGGGTGCCAAAACTATCTACCCCACGTTCAAAACTACCACTACCACCCGAGCATCCTCAAGACTACCCCTACTCTATCCCCTACATCATGCCTCATGCCATTCCATTCCTCAAACAACCCTTACCACCCAAGCACCATCAAAACCACCCCTACTCTATCCCCTACATCATGCCCATGCCATTCCATTCCTCAAACAACCCTTACCACCCAAGCACCATCAAAACCACCCCTACTCTATCCCCTACATCATGCCCCATGCCATTCCATTCCTCAAACAACCCTTACCACCCAAGCACCATCAAAACCACCCCTACTCTATCCCCTACATCAGGCTTCACTACCTCACCCTAACCCAAACAGCACCCTATTCCTTGCTGAGGACTCAATTAAAAAATAAGTAGAATATGTTACAAATTTGAATTTTCAAAGTGAAAAAACTTTGTGAAGGGATAGTTTCCACTCTTAACATGTTGTATATTGAAGAATAATGTAATATACTAAAATTGGATTGGTATTTGGAGGAGTGAAGGGTTAAAGTGCATCATTACCGTTAATATTAACAACAACAAATTGTTGTTCAAATAATTCTCTTTAAGAATTGAATCGTTTCGACCTTTACTTGATGAAAATTCATAATCCAGGAAATAAAATACCAAACAGGTAGATTTTTTCTACCTGTTTGGTATTTTAGTTCCTGTATTCTCTTTGAGAGTATGAAGTTCAATTGCGTAGAACTCATTCGTCAATTTTTTTGAGCGAATGAGCAACAAATGAAACCTTTTAGCAAGTATAGTAGAAAAAAGGGGTGAGGAGCAAGCATTGCCCACCCAAAAAAATAAAAATAAAAATAAACGTGCGTCCCACCTTGAAGAGCCCATCGTCGAAACAATCCATAATCCCTCGTTGGGGCGCCCAAAAAATCCAGCCTAACCTAACGCAACCTGACCTCACCTAATCAACCCCCCCAACGTATCCCTAGTATAAAAGAACACTCCCAGAAAAAAAAACGAACGCGACCCCCCCATCCCTCTGACATCCCTAGCTAGAAACGCGACAAGTAAAATACAAAATCCTGGAATACACATTGGAGAATAAATACATGAGAAATGGTACTATACTTGCTAAAAAAAATAAATTAGTAGACGAAGTGCCAAGATTTTAGGATCACTAAAAATCCCAAAATCTTGGCACTGTTGGAATACCATGCAAATCACTTACCACTCTTTGGACGGTATCTGTAAATGAGAGAAAAAAAATTGGAATTAGTACATTTGGTAATATTCACTTTAAATTAATCACAGAAAAATATTATAGAATTAATTAAAAAAATAAAATTAAAGTAGCTACTCACCATTACCGCCACTTTGGTGTTGCCTTAATCCTCTTGAAGAAACCATTCCGAAAAAATTTGGAAACCACCACACCATAAGTTAATAATAATATAAGAACGGATAAGCATGCACCTAAAAGCGAAAAGCGATCCACGATTACGCGGCACGACGCGTCGCGACGCGCACCCATCCCGGAGGTACGGTCGCGATAAACTGACCAAAAATTGACGGACGTTAATATTTATACTAAGTTTTTTTTTCGGTAAAAACAAGTGCCGTCTTGTTCGTACCAAGCGCAAAGTAATAAGAAATTTTCATATCATATCTAAAATAATATAAAATAATGTACAGTTTGTCACAAAAGCTAAGAACAAAATAATTTATTTAAAATAAATGGGACTGTATTTTTTATTATAAACGCAATTTATAGCAATAGGAATATGCAAAAAAATATATTTCTAGGAAAAGGGTGACTATAGTTGCATGGGAACGTTAAAAGTGTCCCAGGGGATATTAAGGAAAAAAATATATGGATGTTTCACATCAATAATAAATATTAAGTATAAAAATATCAACCCTTACCTCAAGAAAAATTAAACAAGAATTTTTTTTTAAAGAATCAGTTTTTAAAAAAAATTAAAAAAAAAAAACACGGTGTTAGTCTTTATATTATGCTTTTATTGAATTTATTTTTAATATTTTTGAACGTCTCAAAAATACAATTTCGAACCAATTTTTTTTAATTAAAAAAATAAAATGTCCTGGAGACTTAATTAAATAAAAAAGGGGTTGCTAGATGCAATATTGATGAATTTCTTAAATAATCAACCCGTACCCCTAGAAAAATTAAAAACGAAAAAAATTTGAAAGGAAAATTAGTTTTTAGCTATCTTCTTCCCAATTAAAAAAATCTGAAAATAATCGTGGTGGTGGTCTTTATATTTTTCTTTTATTGAATTTATTTTTAATATTTTTGAACGTCTCAAAAATACAATTCCCCACTAATTTTTTTTTTAATTAAAAAAAGTACCAGCTTCTGTAACACAAAATGACCTGGAGACTTTTAATTAAAAAAAGGGGGTAACTAGGTGCAATATTGATGAAGTTGTAAAGGAAAAGCTTTTTTTATGTTTATTTCGTTTTTTTTGAAGTCAAACGTATCCAATGAAATATTAAGGAAAAAAACAAGGCTGTTCCACATCAATAATAAATATTAAGTCTAGAAAAAATACAATCATTACCTCAAGAAAAATTAATAAAGAAAAAAAATTCAAAAGAAAATCACTTTTTAAATGTGTTCTACAGAATTAAAAAAAATCTGAAAATAATCGTGGTGATAGTCTTTGTATTTTGCTTTTATTGAATTTATTTTTAAAAATTTTGAACGCCTCTCAAAAATACAATTCCCCACCAATTGTTTTTTAATTAAAAAAGGTGCCACTTTAACACAAAATGACCTGAAGACGTTTAATTAAAAAAAAAAAGGGTGTAACTAGGTGCAATATTCCATCTAGGCTAATACCAATAAATTTAACTTACAAATTATGGAATTTTAATTTTCGGTAGAACAATAATACAGTTTTTAACTAATTTGTGTTTTTTTTTCTGTAATTTTTTAACAAATCGATTTTTATTACGTAAAATGGGCATTACCACAACCTGAGTGGGCATACATTCGCCTGAAACAAGTAAACACATTTATTTTTTCGCTTACGTGTTCATAATAACGAAATGAGGCGGGCAGGGTCAATTATCATAATCGAATTAATGGATTAAGTTTCGTAAAAAAAAAAAAAATGGATAACCTACATTGGAATACATAGGTACCAAGTATATAAAGTAACAATGAGTAAATCAACGATGAGTGATGTGTGTTATGAGGTGCATTTAAGCTGATTATATTAATTATTTATCCAACCTAATTAGATGCTTATGAAAGTATCAAATTAGTATTAACTCCAAATGTGGGTGGTTGCAAAATGTTCCCAGTTCCCATTCTCTTAGCTATCCCCAAGACAAGAAAGTCAATGAGCTGTGAGAAAGTTCAAATTTGGTATTACTGCAAGAGACCAAGACCAAAGTCTTTGGTAGGTAGCAAGATTTCAACCAATAAATAGTAATTCTTCTTTATCATAGAGTAATCAGTCAAAAAATTGGACCCAAATCTCCAATTTGTCTTGAGTAATCTAATTCAGACCTCCTTCTGCTCCTGTTTATTCCTGTTTTCGTCTCTAATACCCCCTTTAACTATCCCTTCATGTCCCAAAAGGTGTCTCATCATCCCAGCTACGTTTTGTTCCAAATTTGGATGATTCAGATCGTTACTTGATGACGTACGTTTCGTTAAGCGTTAGCTTTTACAGGGTGGAGTAGGAATTACCCCTTATAGATCCAAAATTCAATTTGATAAGATTCTGCTTTCAAAAAAAAAACTCATTTCTATGTAACTTTACAACTAATTAGTTGATATTTTTAACCCCTGGCGCAAATAAAGGGGTGTTACAGGGTTGTAAGTTTGACGTGGATGTCTGCGTGTCTGTTTGTAACATTGTAGCTCCTAAAATAATGGGCTGATATTAATGTGGTTGTTTTGTTTGAAAGCTGACATGATCGAGATGGTTCTTAGCTATACTTTATGAAGATCTGTTGAGGCATTTGGTCGTCAGTCCAAAAATTGGACCCAAATCTCCAATTTGTCCTGAGTAATCTAATTCAGACCTCCTTCTGCTCCTGTTTACTCCTGTTTTCGTCTCTAATACCCCTTTAACTACCCCTTCATGTCCCAAAAGGTGTCTCATCATCCCAGCTACTTTTTATTCCAAATTTGGATGATTCAGATCGTTACTTGATGACGTACGTTTCGTTAAGCGTTAGCTCTTACAGGGTGGAGTAGGAATTACCCCTTATAGATCCAAAATTCAATTTGATAAGATTCTACTTTCAAAAAAAAAACTCATTTCTATGTAACTTTACAACTAATTAGTTGATATTTTTAACCCCTGGCGCAAATAAAGGGGTGTTACAGGGTTGTAAGTTTGACGTGGATGTCTGCGTGTCTGTTTGTAACATTGTAGCTCCTAAAATAATGGGCTGATATTAATGTGGTTGTTTTGTTTGAAAGCTGACATGATCGAGATGGTTCTTAGCTATACTTTATGAAGATCTGTTGAGGCATTTGGTCGTCAGTCTAAAAATTGGACCCAAATCTCCAATTTGTCCTGAGTAATCTAATTCAGACCTCCTTCTGCTCCTGTTTACTCCTGTTTTCGTCTCTAATACCCCTTTAACTACCCCTTCATGTCCCAAAAGGTGTCTCATCATCCCAGCTACTTTTTATTCCAAATTTGGATGATTCAGATCGTTACTTGATGACGTACGTTTCGTTAAGCGTTAGCTCTTACAGGGTGGAGTAGGAATTACCCCTTATAGATCCAAAATTCAATTTGATAAGATTCTACTTTCAAAAAAAAAACTCATTTCTATGTAACTTTACAACTAATTAGTTGATATTTTTAACCCCTGGCGCAAATAAAGGGGTGTTACAGGGTTGTAAGTTTGACGTGGATGTCTGCGTGTCTGTTTGTAACATTGTAGCTCCTAAAATAATGGGCTGATATTAATGTGGTTGTTTTGTTTGAAAGCTGACATGATCGAGATGGTTCTTAGCTATACTTTATGAAGATCTGTTGAGGCATTTGGTCGTCAGTCTAAAAATTGGACCCAAATCTCCAATTTGTCCTGAGTAATCTAATTCAGACCTCCTTCTGCTCCTGTTTACTCCTGTTTTCGTCTCTAATACCCCTTTAACTACCCCTTCATGTCCCAAAAGGTGTCTCATCATCCCAGCTACTTTTTATTCCAAATTTGGATGATTCAGATCGTTACTTGATGACGTACGTTTCGTTAAGCGTTAGCTCTTACAGGGTGGAGTAGGAATTACCCCTTATAGATCCAAAATTCAATTTGATAAGATTCTACTTTCAAAAAAAAAACTCATTTCTATGTAACTTTACAACTAATTAGTTGATATTTTTAACCCCTGGCGCAAATAAAGGGGTGTTACAGGGTTGTAAGTTTGACGTGGATGTCTGCGTGTCTGTTTGTAACATTGTAGCTCCTAAAATAATGGGCTGATATTAATGTGGTTGTTTTGTTTGAAAGCTGACATGATCGAGATGGTTCTTAGCTATACTTTATGAAGATCTGTTGAGGCATTTGGTCGTCAGTCCAAAAATTGGACCCAAATCTCCAATTTGTCCTGAGTAATCTAATTCAGACTTCCTTCTGCTCCTGTTTACTCCTGTTTTCGTCTCTAATACCCCCTTTAACTACCCCTTCATGTCCCAAAAGGTGTCTCATCATCCCAGCTACGCTTTGTTCCAAATTTGGATGATTCAGATCGTTACTTGACGACGTACGTTTCGTTAAGCGTTAGCTTTTACAGGGTGGAGTAGTGACTACCCCTTATAGATCCAAAATTCAATTTGATAAGATTCTGCTTTCAAAAAAAACTCATTTCTATGTAACTTTACAACTAATTGGTGGATATTTTTAACCCCTGGCGCAAATATAGGGGTGTTACAGGGTTGTAAGTTTGACTTGCTTGTCTGTAAGGGGCTGATATTAATACGTTTTTTTATTTATTTGAAAGCTGACATGATCGAGATGGTTCTTAGCAATAATTTATGAAGATCTGTTCAGACGTTTGATGATTATCATCATCATCATCATCATCATCATCATCATCATAATTTCTTATTTGACAAAAAAGTGTTAATATTCCATGGCTAATTTTTTCCTAATTTGGTAATAGTACTTATGTCAGGAAATAAATTATTTATTTCTGATTGTATAAATGTCATCGACCTATGGTATGATTCAGATTAGGATATGTATGTCGAGTTGAAATTTCTCTGAATTTAGTTGCTTGCTCATTGGATTTGTGGTATTTCCTCGATTTTAAACGAAAGTGTTAATTTTTTGACAATGATTTATGCATTTTTATACGTTGAGGAAGCAACTTTTTAAAAATTCTGAAAGGTGGCGGTCATGTAATATATTCTTCAGTTATTGGTGTTTCATGGGTCTTTCCAAAAAGTATATATTGGCCAAAAAGGTAGAAATAATGAAACTTTCGTTAGAGAACATAAAATTTATTAGATAATTAACAAAATATGTAACATTAAAACAATTTATAACAAAAATCAAAGCTTCAGTTTACGTAGAACATGAAATGAGATCGTATAAAGTGAACTGCTTATTTTGCGGTCTGATGGTTTCCGTTCTGTCGCTGAAGTACCATCGTGCCACGAATTTCATGGTCACTAAATACAATGGACAGACGACAGAAACAATGGACATGAAATATCCAATTAAAAAAGATCTATCGATACTTGATTTTGGTTGGCAGGTCAGTTGACAACCCTGTGATGGATAAATGGTAGAAAATTGCAGAAATCAATTCTGTATATTGGATAACAACCACTGGCATAGTTAGGGCTTTTCCCTAGGATGAAGAGAGAGTACCTACACCATTTGGTCAGCTAACATAAAGTTTCAATTTTTGTAAAAGTAGTCAATTCATTTTGTATTCTGCATCCCCTAAATAAGCCCATAATGAAAACTGCATCTACTGAAAGTCAAAAAACACGTTCTGCAAAACTTAACGTTAAAAGAAACAATAGTAACAATTATTTGCGAATGCTAAAAGTTTGCACAAATTCTCTTCTGATCTCCCTCTACAAGAATCCGCGATCAAAAAAAATTTTGTACGATAAATACTTCGGCTATAAGATCAAAAAAACAGTTTCCTACGAGGACTTCATTATATGACGTTGCACGTTAGATCTCAGGCCTTCTATACCGATGGTATCGCAGAGGCTTGCCAGAAGACATGTGTCAGACTGACTGAGAGAGCCGGTAGTGGAAAAGCGGCTTTATAAACGCTATAAAGTTTAACACAAAGTCGTTATTTATTGTTAAATAGCTTTTGTTTCTATTATTATTGTTGTGCTTACTTCTAATTTAATAATTTCCGAAGTAATGGTAATTCTGCGGTTTCCTATGACCTGAATAACGAAATTTTATTCGTTTTGTGTTCACGTTTTTAATTTGCACCGCAAGTGCTAATTGTATTGAAACAAGGAAAGACGTTCCATTTACGTTCTCCTACTTGAACTCATTGCACAACGTTTGCTGAGTGATTATCGTATTTCTGGTTATTTTTTTTAATCATTTCCTTTTTGCAATTGGCTATGAGAACGTTGCAACTTGAGTTCATTTGTCTCACAGAACGTAAAATTCATTTGCACTTATTAAATGATGTAGGTTAGTGGGGTTTTAGATTTCTAATCCTCAGGAAGCTTTGATTAATCAGAGGAAATTGATTCATAAATAAATGAGTATCATTACGTGTGGCTAGGCGAGTCTGGCACGTGGTTTGGCGAGTGTGGTGAGCGGAATTCCAAGCCACACGTCGTGGAAAAAAATCGAGTCGCCTTGAGTCAAACGAAACGACTCAGTCACGTGCTGGCTCGGCTCATTTAGGTAGGCGAGTGGGTTGTAAAGACTCGCCAAAGTGATTCAGTGAGCCGAACAGTCTTCGGAACAAACATAGAAAAGCTGAAAGCTTTTTTGAAAACAAGGAAGCTTTTGTTGGAAAAATACAGCTATTAAATTTTTTTTGCTTAGTTTTGGAATGGATTGAATGACCACCCTGTAAATATATTGCATTAGTTTAACGATGATTCATCAGTGTAATGGATACATGTGCACATCTTGAAGGTCATATTTATCTAATCAATTAATTAAGACGCTTATGACGCCTTGCCATCTCATGTGACGACGAGGTGAAGTTGCCTGAAGTTGCCACTCCTATCAATAATGATAATTTTAGGTGTTCATCCAATCCAATTGACACACAATTCATTAAATATCGTTTTGAGGAAAATATTGCCCACTTGTAGGCACAGAGCCGTGCTCGGAATATAATATAGTCTTCTACGAAGAGTTTTTGTAGTGGTGTCTTAAGTATCTTGATCAAACTGCTATGTCAGGGATGTTTAGCTTCGATTCCTTAATTTTTTTTTTTAATGATCTGAGGTCCTATTTGAATAGGACGATGACAAGGATACGTATTTTTTTGTGAGTTATCCTGTGAGGATTAGGTTTTCTATTGTCTTTTCTTTTACATCAGTTTAAGGAAGTTTTCCAACTTCTTTTAAGAAACTTTTGGATTGTGATGTCAGGGTCACAATCGTGTATGAATAAAATAGTTGCTTTTTTTTTGTGTCTCTTATCCTTCCGTACCAATTCCTTAGTTCATCTTATTTTTACTTGAAATCCGTGACAGAGATCAAGTTAATTATTATTTGCATCCGAAATTGGTTGTTTTAATTGGACTGAGCGAGCCAGTGTCGCGTCAGTGATATCTGAGGAAGGAATTAATTTTCTAGCTGTCTCTCAATTTGGATTTTATTATGAGATTCATTAAAATCCATACTTATATCTATTTTTTTTGACATACTTTAGATAGGAAATTATATGCATTTGCATGCAGTTTGTTTAGTATTTGACATACTTTATTTGTTACTTACATATTATATTAGTGCATAAATGCATTTTAAACTTCTATAATTCGGAATTGCAACAAAAAAATCGATAGTAAAAGTGTTAGCAGTTTAATGCTAGAAGTAATGTGGGATGAGGAATATGACGTGGCGTGTGACATGTGTCGGGTGGCATGTAGCATATGACATATCAATGTAGCATATGACATGTGGAATGTAGTTTGTCCCATGTGGAATGTGTCATGTGGAATGTAGCATGTGATACATGAAATTATTTAGAAAACATACTGTTAAAATTATTGTAAGAATGTGCTGCTCGCAGTTTAAAGAGGGAAGTTACTATACAGGGTGTTAAATCGGATTTTGGCTAATAGGACAGTAAAGCTAGATGGCTGAATCATTAGGGAAGGATTTCTCATTAATATGTTGCAGCATTAATTTTAAAAAATCAGTTTCGTGAGGCTGCTAATGTGGGGCGTAGAATATGACGTGGCGTGTGACATATGTCGTGTGGAATGTATCATATGACATCCAAATGTGGCATATGACATGTGGAATGTTGTACGTCATACAGGGAATGAGTGACGTGACATGTGGAATGTTGCATGTGATATATGAAATTAATTTGAAAATAAACCATTAATATTACAGTAGAAATGTGTTACTGGCAGTTTATAGAGGGAAGTTACTATTTAGGGTGTTAAATCGGATGTAGACTAATATAGCAGTAACGTTAGATGGCCGAATAATTAGGGAAGGATTGCTCATTAATAGGTTACAGGATTAATTCTCAAGAATCGTATTTGTGAGGTGGCTAATGTGAGACGTGGCGTGTGACATATGTCGGGTGGAATGTAGCGTATGACATCCAAATGTGGCATATGACATGTGGAATGTCGCACGTCATGCGTGGAATGTTTCACGTGACATGTGGAATGTTGCATGTGATATATGAAATTATTCAGAAGACAAACTATTAAAATTACAGTAAAAATGTGCTGCTCGCAGTTTATAGAGGGAAGTTACTATACAGGGTGTTAAATCAAATGTTGGCAGTAAAGCTAGATGGCCGAATAATAAGGGAAGGATTTCTCATTAATATGTTGCAGCATTAATTTTAAAAAATTAGTTTTGTGAGGCTGCTAAAGTGGGACGTGGAATATGACGTGGCATGTGACATATGCCGTTTGGAATGTAGCATATGACATGTGAAACGTTGTACGTCATACAGGGAATGTATGACGTGACATGTGGAATGTTGCATGTGATATATGAAATTAATTTGAAAATTAACCATTAATATTACAGTAGAAATGTGTTACTGGCAGTTTATAGAGGGAAGTTACTATTTAGGGTGTTGCATTGGATGTAGGCTAATAGGTCAGTAAATTTAGATGACCAAATAAAACGGGATGGATTGTTGATTAATTTGTTGCAGGCTTTATTTTCAAAAAACAGCTTTGTTAGGCTGGTAACGTAGGATGTGGCGTGGCATGTGAAATAGGTCGTGTGGAATGTAGCATATGACATCCCAATGTGACATATGACATGTGGAATGTAGTATGTCACATGTGGAATGTGTAACGTGGCATATAAAAATGTATCATGTGATATATGAAGTGAAGAGGAAATGACTTGCTCATTAATAAATATGTTGCAGGATTATGTTAAACATCAGATATGTCAGAATTATTATTGCGCGTATGACATGTCAAACTAAATGTGGTGTATGACACGTGGAATGTGATACGTGGCATGTGGAATGTAGCACGTGATATGCGGAATGTGGCATGTTATGTATGAAATTAACAATAAAGTAAACCATAAAAGTCACTGCAAAAAAATGTGCCAGTAGTAGCTTATACATTGAGGGATCTTATTGTACAGGGTGTTACACCAGATCTAGGCTATTAGAGTGGTAAAGTCAGAGGACTGGATAAATAAAGAATTGACTAGTTATTAATATATCGTAGAACTAATTTTCAAAATCCAGTCATTTGAGACTCACACTCTGGTATATGACATTTGCAATATGGCATATGACATGTGGAATGCGTCGCACCATATTTAAATGTGGCACGACGTAGAATGTGCCACGTTGCATGTGGTGTGTGTGGCACGTGACATGTAAATAAATTCAAATATAGAAAAATCTAATATGATACTCATAAATTAAATTGAAGAAGTGTAGAAAAGGATTACTATATAAAAGATTGATTAATTATTTAATTAATTTTTCACTTATGGACTCCTATGCTAGGTAAATTAACTTAAATTATATTCGCTACAAATATTTGCGGTTATATTTTTTTTTTGCGTTTCTGCTGACCGCTGCAATTAGACACGTGCTTACCCAATTTAATTCTGGCAACTTCAAAATCTTAAACAATTTTCGTACTGTACGTACACAATTACTCGTTTAATTAAATTACCAAGAGGTAATTGTGGAGGTGAAATAAATTAGTGATACTCATAGTTCTTGTCTTTTAATTTCCCAATGTTCATTTCGACTGACCTACTTGCATTGTGTTATGGAATTCTTATTGTGGGCGTTGGATATACATATGTACCTATGCTTAATACTTATGTACAAATGTGACATGCTCGTGTAAATTTTTGGCAGAATTATTTAAAAATTAAAACCTATAAATGGATCAAAGGCAAATTTTATTGCTGGCAATTGTGAGCATTTCAAAAATACAAACCAGTGGCGCATCTATGGGAGAGGAGTGGCTTCTGTGGTCAAGAGTGAAACACACTATCTAAATTGTTGTTTGACATGCTCAGTTTATTTTTAATTCCGGTACAACTGGTAATGTTTGCTTTATAAAAAAATATTTGCAATAGTAAAAAGAATTTTTGGTAAGTATTTGGGCCATGGTCAAAATCTCCTATTCATTATATTAAACAAGACTTTTGATAAACCTTGCGGTAACCATTACTTGCCCAAACATTTCAGTTACCTAAATGAGTCATTGAAATTACATTATAATAGACTTAACGTGAGTTAGAAGGGAATTCCATCGTTATAAAATTTTTATTGTTTAAATATTATGAATTATATAAAGGAGTACATCATCAGTGGATGTGTGTTGATGAGAGCGAAGCTTATATCTCGAAGTATCCACAGGTAGTGAGTGGAGACAGCGCTGTGCACTGATATATGTATGTCGGGTGGTGATGGGCGTGTCGTAGAAGGGGCGGCCTCTGAACGGTTCGTCGGTGCCTTCTCCCTCGCACCCTGGAGCTGTCATAGCTCTAAAAGCTTATTTATGGACTATTATTGATTTAAGTAAAGAACAACCATAGATCATAACGGTGACATTTAACCATGCAGCCGAAAATCGTTTATCTGCACATAGAAGCTTTTAGATAGCTATACCTGACTGACGTACGTTTCCGAAGCCGGTGAAAAGCTTTCAGTGCCTGAATGCGACTGCTTTCAATCCGTGTTAATTTCCGTTTCCGGATTCTTCCCACTCAGTTTGTCTATTCATGTTTATTTACAGTTGCTTATATCTTTCCATAAGTTATGTCTTTTACCTGGGTGTTTTTATAATAAAGGAAAAGCGTGTGAATGTTTCAGAGAAAAAAATCACTCAAAAATTTAATTTATAGTATTTCATGTATTTATTCAAATTATTCTTTTGTCCCAGACGTTATTGAAATTAGGTTTCATTCATTGAAAGTGTGGATGTGTTTGTGTTTCATACGTGGATTTCTGCTGACTATTCAATGAAAGCTACCGGATGATGTTCATTTTTGTGTCACTTTTCGCCGACTAGAACAATGAGTCACATCCGGTTTTTGTCTTTCATTTGAATTGGAATTTCATTTGGAAAATTTAGTTGGTTCGAAGAAGCAATGAATGACCATAATGTTAGTTTGTCGTCGAACAAAACAGTTTGAAAATTAGATCTCACCTTTGGTGCACTATTTTAGTTACTTCTAGTAACTAAAAAATTGGTTGCTGAGTTATAAATGACTGAACGGATTACTGAAGGATGTTGGTCACTATTTATATAGTCATGGAATTATTCTCGAAGATTCCAGAGACTCTCGAATGATTCTATTTGTTTGCGCCAGACTTGCCCATCCTCACATGGGTTTTGACCTTGTCTTTCGGATACCAAAGGTATCACCTGCAACGTTCTTTCATAGTTTCTGTTATTTTAGACTATTATTCAGAACTGGAAGTGTTTGGAACGTATTGGTTCGTTTTTGAAACCGTTCTCGAAAAAGCTGGAATATTCTAGTCATTGTGGAACGTTCTAGATCGTCCTTAGATGTTTCAGATTATCCTGAAATGTTGTAGAACATTCTCTGGCATTTGTGATGATTGTAGAATATTCTAGACATATTCCAAATATTTCATCCCACTATCAAAAAAGTTCTAGATCGTCCTTGAAAGTTTCAGACTATTACGAGGCCCCCATCATGCTGCGGGCCCTGGGCTCGTTCCCTAGGTGTCTTTATGGAACTGTAAACCCCTATTTTTTGATAATGTATACTGATTTGTGTATGGCACACTAGCATGGTTTTCTAAATTGTTCCTCTTTACTTTTCAGGCGGTCCAGGATCTGAACAAGGATACTTTGGTCCTTGGAGGAAGTGCAAACTTCTCTTATACAACAGAGAACGCTGTGGTGATGATGCATCTCGGTTTAGAACTTCGTGTAAGTAATTGTTATTAAATAGTTTAACGTATCTCAAAAAAAAAATGTAGGAAAACATCCCTTAAGCAACGGATTCATAGTGACCAACATGGTTTGATCATAGTTCCAATGTTTCTAAAGCTTTTGTACTGTTCATTAAGTTGATGAATTAACATAGTTCAGAAACTTTACAAGAGACGTGAGATTCTCTGTCCCTTAGACACGAGTTTGATTTAATTTTGAAATTTTGGTAATTTTTTTGTATTTTGTTTCAGGGGCTGTGTGGATATCCGGAGTGGTGGCCTGTTTCGGTGTTGCAGTCTTGGGCGTGTATTGTTTCTTCAGCGTCTTGCAGCTAGCGATGATTAATTCAAAGGAGAAAGTGGTGATGAAATACAGTGCCTTAGTCATGCTGAAGACGGCCCTGAGCCTTCTTGCAGGTAATGATCAAAAGTTTATAATTCTTTTCAAAATTGGATACGACGACGAAAATTATTAAATTAAAAAAAAAGTTCACTTCAAGTCGAATAAATAAATGTGGAGGAAGGGTCACACAAATCATCATTATTTTCTGGACCTCATGGATTTGATTCAAAAGTAGTCTCAGAATATTCTCTAACATTTGTGAATAATTTGGAACATCCTAGATCAATCCCAAATATTCCGAATCATTATGGAAAGAATTAGGCCATCCTAAGACACTTCATATCATTCTTAAAAAGTCTTTCTCGTTGTGGAATGGGCACAAATCATCATCCCTTCTGGAGACCCCATGAATTTGATTCAAAAGTGGTCTCAAAACATTCATTAACATTTGTGATTGTTTCGGAACATCCTAGATCATTCCTAAATATTTCGATTCATTATCGAATAAATTCGGCCATCCTAATACATTTCAAATCATTCTGGACCTCATGGATTTGATTCAAAAGTGGTCTCAGAATATTCTCTAACATTTGTGAATAATTTGGAACATCCTAGATCAATCCCAAATATTCCGAATCATTATTGAAAGAATTAGGCCATCCTAAGACACTTCATATCAATCTTAAAAAGTCTTTTTCCTTGTGGAAGGGGCACAAATCATCTTCCCTTCTGGAGACCCCATGAATTTTATTCAAAAGTGGTCTGAATGATACGCTGATGGTGGTTCTTTGTAGAACTCCAAATTCCCAGTTGAGAATTACCTTTTGCTATTCATGACAAGATGAATCCAAAATTTTTGGCAATCTTCTTTAGTACGTCTGCTAGGATCATACGTCGATTTCAAGATGTGGATGTTTTTAAGTGACCACAATACACAAGTGGCTGGAAATCAACATTTCGACATTTTTGGGTAAAATGCTGTTGGCCAAAACGCGTCTTGGTAACATTTTTTTTACTATTGGCCGAAATAGGTGTTTGATCCTTGTAAGTCCTTTTGTAAGTTTTCGGAATTGTTATATTGAACGAAGGATTTTTGATGCAGGGAATCAAAATTTCATCTGGTACGAAACAAAAACTTTGAAATTATTTAATTAATATATTGGATTGATTCGGCCATTACTTTGTGATAATTCATCTTAACGATAACAAATTTTAATTTAATTAATGCATTTTTAACGTTTATAAAAGTTGACGGCCGCCCGCAAGAAGAGTGAGTCAGGTTTTATTAACGGATATAGTACGGGCAATGACACTGGAAGGAATGTTTTAGGAGTCAAAGTCAAGGTTGGGCAAACCAGTACAGGTCGTTGGGCAATTAAAACAAAAACAAAAAAAAAGGCACGTGAAATATAAAAAACGTTGTCTAGATATTTCGTTTTATAACCGTCAATGAAGCATTACGTATTATGTCGTTCTTATTATAATAATATATGAAATTTCCAATCAATTTTTTATTGAACAACTTTGATAAAATATCGAAGATACATCAAACAAAGAAGATTTCATCTTCTGTAGTTTTTTATAACGCACGTAGATGGCGTTCATCTCCTGCTTGCGGTGGTTCGTTAATCCTCTACTTGCTAGTCAGGAACTCCAGTTCTGTAGGCGTTCTGTTAGAGCTGCTTCTGGCGCACTGATAAGAATTAGGAAGTACTTGACCAGAAGCGAAGAATTCGTGCGTGAAGCGCGTTACTTTTTGGTTGTGACCAGTTAACGCGTGAATTCGGAACGGGTGTACGTATAAGGGAAGTTAGGTGGTTATTGATTCACTGAATCCACCCCTAAATGCTCGCACGTTGGATGTTTCTTCTATACGTATGGTATGCGAGAAATTCCTACCGAATTCGCTCCCTTTGGGAAAGTTTACGCGTGACGTTAATGCAAGTAGCTGATTTACAAACTTTTTTAAGAAAATTAAAAAAAAAAATGAGGATCTTTGGTAAATTCTGCACTACATGTTGATAAAATCAGTTACATACAACTGCAATTGGCCCGATAGAGAATAACTAATGCGAATTAAGGCGATTTCTGACCAAAAATATTTGGAATTTTTAAAAAAATTGATCAAATTTGACAAAATGTAAAAAGTAATTGAAAATTTGAAATATATGTTGATAAAATCAGGCACATACAACTCAAATTGACCCGATAGACACACCAATTAAAGCGAATTCTGACAAAAAAATATTCCAATTTTTCTAAAAATTGACCAAAAATCCCTTTTTGGCTAAATTTGAAAAACTTTTAAATTTTTCGCAAATTACACGCAATATGCTGATAAAATCAGGCACATACAACTCTATTGAACTGACAGACACTAATTAATGGGAATGAACACTATTTATGACAAAAAATATTGCAAATTTTTCAAAAAATTGCCAAAATTTGAATAAACAAAAAAAGAAAATTTGAAAATTGCGCTCTATTTTGATAAAATCAGTCTTGTACAATTGTAATTGACCCGATAGACACGAATTAATGCGAATTCTAACAAAAAAATGTTCCAAATTTTTCTAAAAATTGACCAAAAACCCTCTTTTGGCAAAATTTGAAAAAACTTTTAAATTTTTGGCAAATTTCACGCAATATGCTGCTAAAGTCAGTCACACACAACTTTAATTGAACTGACAGACACTAATTAATGGGAATGAACACTATTTATGACAAAAAATATTGAAAATTTTTCAAAAAATTGCCAAAATTTGAATAAACAAAAAAAAGAAAATTTGAAAATTGCGCTCTATTTTGATAAAATCAGTCTTGTACAACTGTAATTGACCCGATGGACACGAATTAATGCGAATTCTAACAAAAAAATATTCCAAATTTTTCTAAAAATTGACCAAAAACCCTCTTTTGGCAAAATTTGAAAAAACTTTTAAATTTTTGGCAAATTACACGCAATATGCTGCTAAAATGAGTCACACACAACTCTATTGAACTGACAGACACTAATTAATGGGAATGAACACTATTTATGACAAAAAATATTGAAAATTTTTCAAAAAATTGCCAAAATTTGAATAAACAAAAAAAAGGAAATTTGAAAATTGCGCTCTATTTTGATAAAATCAGTCACGTACAACTGTAATTGACCCGATAGAAACGAATTAATGAGATTTTTAAAAAAAAAAATCAAATTTGACAAAATATAAAAAAATTGAAAATTTTTAATAAATCTTGCTCCATATTTTGATAAATTAATAAAAAGTTGGAGTGCAAACATATTTCCTATAATATTTATGAACTCTGTGTGTTCAGATCAAATTTTGTCTTCCAAGTGTTTCTGATATACAGGGTGTTTCAGGTTTAACTGAATCTGAATTCGTCATGTCAAAATAATTAAAAAGTATCCTATGAAGGTAAGTCCGGAAACGTTTCGTTAAATAGTAAATCCTCTCGAAAGGTGTTGGCGAAAATTTGGTTTTGAAATTTTTCAAAAATTAAAAATGAAATTTTGTATCCCTTTTTTTACAGGGGTACGTACAACTATTTAACGATACATTTCCGGACACTTCCTCACAAGAAACGTTTTCTTCCTTTGGGATCCTGAATTCCAAATTTTAGCACTTAATTCTGAAACACCCTGTACAATTTTTGTTCTTAATCTAAAAATCTCTTCCTTCTATTTCAGCTCTGTTGGCCGTAGTTGCTGCTGCCTTATTTGCTTTACAAGTCGATGATTCCGAAAATACTGGATTTCAAATTACAAGAGGTCCTGCATTTTACATTCAGGTAAAAGAATCATTTATAATGGTAAACCCCATTAAATATTTCAACCCCTTTAGATTAGGTTGGGTTATGTTAGATCGAGTTGCAGTTAGCAGAAGTGTTTCGACGTTCAAAACATACACTTTTAATAATTTTAAGGGTTTGTCTGAACGAAATCTGTTTTCTGAAACTTGCTGGCTTTTTCTTTTAATAATAAAGCAACGACTTTTATTCGTGACGTCTTCTCAGGGATTTTATACGCAACCCTCATATTATTCTAAACTTTCCCAGTTTCTATATTGTTTCGCATACAGCTACAGATAGATAGATATTTGTTAAAGCAGGGTTATATTTCTCGTCATCCCTTTATCCGGCGTTTCTAATTTACAAACAACAGGATAAAATTGGGATATTCAACTAAAATACGGCGTGCTCCATATGTCTGAAAGAACATCATCCAGAAAGATTACACACGTGATATTGTACAAGGGTTGACGTTCCGGATCGAATGGGGTATCATAAGAATATACAGGGTGGGCCATTTCAACTCAAACGGAAGAAACATTAAACAAGACCCTGAATTTAACCTTCAAGTTGATCTTGAAGAAACCTTGATTCCCCCCTCGAAAGCACACAACGTTCGTAATCAAAAAGAGTTACATTTTTGTCAAATGTACCCTCTGGGATTTTAATAAACCACATGATTACCATGGCACCCTCCTTCATAATAACATTTGGATTCTTTCTGACGTTCAGACATCCCTTAAAATATTCTTGTGTTCATTCGACTGCTTTCGTGTGTATGGGGGTGTTGGGACGTGAACATCCGAAAGTAAATTAGATGCCAGACGTTGTTTCCGTAATCTGCGCGAAAGCCTTTGTGTCACTGAAGCGCGTGTTACGTCGAGATAAATAACTTGAAGTTTCCCTTTGGTCTTTGCTCGAAAACCGCAACGGCTCGGCTGTTTGCTTACGTCATCGTCATCGTGGTCTGAAAGCTCCTCATGTCCACTGGAAAGTTCTCGAAACTTTCGTGGAAGAGAACTTTCAAAGTTTCAGAACATTAAGTCGAAATCATCGTATGCTTTTTCTATATATAATACAATTCTATGGATAATCTGATTAGGGAAGATTGAGGTAAATTAAATCACAAGTAGCTCAAAGCAGCCAGTCTGAAGATTTGTGGAGCCCTGAGATACCCAACATCCACATCCTAGAAAGAACTAATCTGACATCTTCAATTACTGGTGTGCAGTATTCAATTTTTCTGATTTCTTCTGCCCCTCCTTACAGCTGTTTCTGCCTTTAATACGTCTCCAACCAGTTCAACACCTCCTGCTCCAAGCTTTGTTTCCATCTTGAGTCTGTTTTGTTGTTGGAACTCCTCATTCTTGGTTCAGTGGAATCCTGCTGCTTTCTGAAGACTTTAAATGCTCCTACTTATCTTTCCTATTCATTTACAGCTTCTCTTGGTTTTCACAGCTGTCGTAATGAAGCAATGATGATGATCTGTTTCGTTGTTGGCACTCCTCATTCTTGGTTCAGTGGAAACCTGCTGCTTGCTGAAGACTTGAAATCCTCTTACTCATCTCTCATATTCTTTTATGATTACTCTTGACTTTACCAGCTGTCGTAATACAGTAATGATGAAGAACTGTTTTGTTGTTGGAATTTCTCATTCTCGGTTCAGTGGAATCCTGCTGTTTTCTGAAGACTTGAAATTCTCCTACCTATCCCTTCTATTTTTTATGACTTCTCTTGACTTTTGTTCTCCAACTTCTTCTATTAGCTCCACATTCTTAAATTTTACTTTTTTTTCTCTTTTTCGGTATCTAGAATCCACATCAAAAATCTTTGGTATCCCCTTGTAATTCTCCTTCTCGTCCTTGTTTTAACCCCTTTTCCTTCTCTTTCAGATTTTATTAATCATTCTTACTGCCCTGTTGTTTGTGGCTTCTTTGTATGACACATTCTTCTCGAGAAAGGAGGGAGGTGATCCAACAAAGGCCATCAATATTCCAGCTGAAGCAACAACGTACGGAAATCCAGGATTTCGGGAGAGAGCAGGTAAGAACTGTTCCTTTTTATTTTCAAAATTTACAGAATATTTGAAGAGTGAACCACAATTATACACTTCATGGATTTGGGGTTTTTACAGTTAGGCTATATTAAAACAATTTTGACCTCCTAGGATGCAGTAAGTTATGTATGTGTGCATTCGCTTGTAAACTGAACGCAACCAAACTTCAGAGTGAGCGCATGTCCGATGGGTCCGGAGTGATTTTTAACTCGCGCGTTGATTGCAGGTGGGGTATACATTAACGACCTGTACTTCGGCAACGCTCATATGAATTTGTGCTAAACGATTCGCGAAAAATTCTGGACTTACTTAAATTGATGTAAAGGGGGTGAAATAGTGTATTCATCTGTTTTTTTAAACAGTTCGCTATGAAATGTGAAATGACCGAGAAAATGTATTTGCGTCGACTAAATATTCCTCGAAAGTTGTGAACTATCCAACTCGTTTGTTGCTTGTATTCTTCAAATGGAAAAATGGTACACGGTAAATGAGCTCAAAGGAAATTGGAAGAGCTTACAATGTAATAAATCATGTTTCAAAGTACTTAAGTAGATATATGTACCTATTTAACAGTTAACACTAAGAGCAGCGAGTTCATTTAATTGAGTGTTGAAGGATTAGTTCAAGTGCTAGTTGTAGGAACTTTAGAACTTCGTATTCCCTTTAGTTCCAGGTGGAATATCAATGACCGATGCCAGTGGTAAGCCATATCCAACCAATGGTAGTACGGTTTCCATGAACACAGCCATGACCAGCATATCGTCGATTGGATCGAACGGATCAACGATAGGTTCGTCTGTTACCAGGTCGCCATTAAGGTCGAGTTTAAAAAAACCTAAACCTAAAGACGGTCTCGGCATCCAAAATCCGGGTTTCTCAGGTTCGTCACCGACGTTCAATCGAAATGGGAGTGTTAAAAAAGTGAGGATACAGACTCACAGCACCGAAGTTTAGTACAAAGATTTGAAATCGAGTCGAAACACGAACTCTTTAGTTGTTTGATTAAGAATTTTTATTAAGAATGATTAATGAGAAAGTTTATTTATTGACTTTCGGTGAATACGACGGTATTATTAGCTGGGAGGCAACTTCTTTCTAGTGAGTTGTTAATCTCTGATATCCCACCCTAAAGTCCATTCTTCAAGTCACTGAATTCCCCAAAAACTTACACCCTTGGCGGGGCGTTGTCTATGTAAGTCTATTTAGCTAAGTGCTTCGGTGAATCTTTTATCCTTGACGCTTTCTGACATGTCAAGAACTCAAAAATTACTTCAGGATCACGCAGGGTCTACACTGCATCACGGCTGGGACGCGACTACTTCCTAGTGAGTTGCTAATCTTAGACATCTCATCCTAAAGTCTATTCTTGAATTGACTGACGTGTCGTCATTGTAAGTCTCTTTATCCAAGTGTTCCAGTGAACTCTTCATGCTTGACGCTTTCTGCGATGATAATAACTCAAAAATAACTTCAGTGCCACGCGGGATCCTCACTGCGTCAGAGCTGGGGCGTAACAGCTTCCCAGCGAGTTGCTAATCTTAGTTTTCCCATCCTTAAGTTCTTTCTTCAACTCATTGAACTCCAGAGAAACTTGGGCCCATGATGGGGCGCTGTCTGTGGAAGTCACTTTAACTAAGTGCTTTAGTGAATCCTTCATCATTGACGCGTTTTGTCGTCGGAAGAACTCAAAAACAACTTCAGTGCCATGCGGGATCCTCTTTTCGTCAGAGCTGGGGCGCAACTGCTTCCTAGTGAGTTGCCAACCTTAGAGATTCCACCCTAAGGTCCATTCTTCAATTCACTGACCCACCCCTCCAAAACACGGGTCCTTGACAGAGTGTCGTCTTTGAAAGTATCTCTTTAGCTACATGTTTCAGTGAACTCTTCATCCTTGACGCTTTCTGATATGCCAAAAACTCAAAAATAACTTCAGTGCCTCGCGGAATCCTGCAGAATCCTCACTGCGTCAGGGCTGGGACCCAACAACTGCTTCCCAGCGAGTTTCTAATCGTAGACTTTCGACCAACAGGTTCATTCTTGAACTCACTGAACCTCCGAAAAACTTGGGCCCTTGGTAGTCAGCCTCTTTAGCTAAGTGCTACAGTGAATTCTTCATCTTCGACGTGTTCTGTCGTGGCAACTCAACAATAACTTCAGGGCCACGCGAGATCCTCACAGCGTCAGAGCTGGGACGTGACCGCTTCCCAGTGGATTGCTTATCTTAGATCTTCCACCCCCAATTTTGTCTCTGGGGAGCGCGCTGAAGGTGATTGGAGCACCTTGCGGTGGTTACTCTCATGGTCCTTATATTTACCCAACAAATTATACACGCGTCTTTGAAAATGAAAGTTATGGGGCCTTTGTTGTGGGTGGTTTAACTCGTACCTAATTATGTCACCTTATTTGTCATTGAATGTATGAATGTAAGTTAGCTGTGAAAGTGTTGAGTGCACTTTCTAAACGTCAAAATAATGACAAAATAATCTCTTTTGGCATTTCACACTCACAATTTTCACCTTCCAGTTCAGAATCCATAAGATGCGGTGACCATTTAAGCCGGTGGCAGTGCATCCCATTTCACCATTAAATATTCAAAATTCTAGTGTAATGATTGTCACTTTTGAACGACCGCGCAACGAACCAGTGAAACAATGCGAGGGCCGTATCACATTTCACGCAGTCGATAAACGCAAAAATCGGACTGTACTATCGTCAGTGCTCATAAAATGGCTAAAAGCTGTTCAAAGTTGCGTGACGTCCAACAAAGTATCTGAAAATGACCAAAACGAAGATGAACTTTACCATAAAAAAACAGGAGAGTCATCGAGAGATGAAAATTCCAATAACAATAATAATAAAGAGAACGTTTGCAACCATATGAAACAAAAAATCTACTATGAGATGCGCCGGAAAAGATTTTTGAGAGACACATACGGAAGTTTATAAAAAAAAATTGAATTCGAAAAAGCAGCTTAGTGCTAGTTAAGTGCCTGCATAGATAAATATTGTTATTTTAATGTCTTATATTTTATACTAAAGTTTATTGGAAGTTCAGTTGCGTAATAAAGTATCCTTTCGATGATTTCTTCAAAAAAGTCGAGTTGGGTTTTTTCTCAGTAGTAGAAACTTTCACCTTCTTCAGCTCATGCACGCTCCGTCTTAGTTTGACACCAAAAAATGGAGTTAGGCCACTTTGTTTTTTAATCTACCCATAGATAAGGGTTGACACTGCGTGATGAAACTTTTCTACGATAATGAATTGGAGGGCACAGATGGTCTTTAATAACTTGATAAAATGATGTGTTTGATAAATTTGACACTGACATATCTCTCTAAAACTAATCCGGTAACGTAAATGTTCAATTTTCAAAAGATTCTGAAAATGGCCCAACCCCCCCTTTTTTTTTTGATATAGTGACTGTAACATTAAGAAAGGTTCGTGATAACTTATTTTCTTGTACTCATTCAAATTTTTTTGTTTTTGATTTCCATTAAATTTTTGGAATAAATTTCACCGTCTGTATTCACCGAAAACATTATTAAGAAGTTTTACAAACACTTTTAGTATTGTGTATTAAATAATTTTACATTCCGTCCATTTTATTCGTGACATCCACAATTATTTTTAATCTATGGTATTGTTTCATACTTTTATGTATTTTATTTTTGATGTAGTTTTCTATACGGGCAAAATATTTTATTTGGCAACACGTGTTTACAAATTAATATGAATACTAGTTATGTATTGTCAGTGTGTATTATTATATTTAATTGAAATTAGTCGTAACCACATTGAATTTTTTCTGTGATACACAAGTTTATATTTACGAAAAGAAGGTAAGAAATTACTATACACTTATAATTTTTTTCTTGAATTTATAATTAAATGAAAATTAATGTAGCAACGTTTTACATAACCGTACTTTTTAAGTAAAACCATTACTTGTTGTTTGTTGTATGGAATGAAAACAAATTGGAGCAATTTTACTGTAGATTATATGCAAAAAAATTTATTTATATTAATTGTTGACCGTTTAAAAGTTCTATCTATATTTTGTGGTAGTAGCAATGCAATGTATATAAAAAATGTTTCTCGAATTAATTTTACACCTACCTACAGCCCGCTGAAAGTTTTTATTTGTTTAAATTTTTGATTCAATTAATAATTTTAAATGAAAGACATAAAACATTGGTAGCAGATACTGCAATTTATAAAAAATTAGTGTTTCCGCTTGAATTTCTTTGTATAGATGCCACCAACTGGTTGACATTTCATTTATCTTTATCTTCACTTCTGTTAACCTTGATTCAGAGTCAGATGCGCCTGCGTCATTTTACTCCTTCCCACTCACATGCTACGATCATCGACAAATATACTCATGCGCTGTTCGTCTTTGTATCGATTGACATGCATACGCATGCGTCATTTTTCCCTTTCTCATTCTCGCGGTGCTATATAACCAATGTCTCAACGTGAAATACAGACGTTTGTAGCTCGTAACGTTTGGTGTAAGGTGGTGAATTTCATAGTAGCAGTAAATTATCAGGAGTTTTACTGCCAGAAATGGACTCTTTTGCAATAAAAAATAAGTTTTATTAAAATTACGTGCAATAATTGTATAAAAAATAAATAAAAACAGTAGGTCTTTGTAGCGGGCTGTAGATATTGTTCGAATTATGTAAACAATTCAACCACCTTTGGGCTTCCATTGAGTTGTTTATGAATGTGTTATCAAACTTGTTTGAGGTCTATATTGCTTGAACAATCAGTTGTTTAAGTTTGAAGAAAAATATTGGAAATTGTTGCCTGTTTTTATTGAATAGTAGAAAAAGATATTGACAGTAAAAGTTATTATTTTAAACATCACTAAAAATATGTAAATTACGTTTGATGTCTTTTGCTGTTATTTTTCTTTAACTCTAAAATAGTGTTATTTTCTCAAAAGTATATGTTTCCAGCAAAACCTTTTAAGTGTATCAAACAACAAACGCACTGTATTACTTATACAAATGTTTAAGTGTTGTCTTAAATATTATCACTCAGAATTCGACGATTTCTAGAAATTTAAATTAATGTCTTCTTGTATGATGTAACTATTTTTAAATAAAAGCTATATTGTGAATAGAATATGTAAAAAATATATTTGAAAGTTGTTATAAAAAATGTTGAATCGTCTTTCCACTTCGTTTTTACAGCTGACACCAGGGTCTTGGTAAGTAATTGCTTTAACAATTTTATCTTTTCTGAACAAGGATTAGCCCCTTAAAACAATTTGAGGACAATATCTGATTTTGAACTTAAAAAAGTTAAATTCTGATTTTAAATTAAAATCGCATTTCAAAAATAAAGTGTCCCATTTTTTTTTGCCTAGTGGCTTACATGTTTGGATTTCCAATTTGTATTCAAATTGATAAATAATGAAAACATAATGAATACGTGTACAATGAAAATGTCTTATTAATGGGATATTCAAAACAAGGGTCTTACGAGACTGTATTTCGACCCACGTTATCAGGGTAACTACAGTTTAATCTTCATTGAGGTCCATTCGACTAGTCGCATAAAATTTAATTTAGAATTTAATTTAGCATACCCGGAGATTCTCTGTATTGCTGATGTAATTAAAGGCGTTAAGTTATCTTGTTATATGTATATAAAAATCCGGATAGTCAGAGATCCTTAATAAATATTGTCATCTAATTCTATATTTCTTTAGAAATAATACAAAAAGTTATTTAGACTCGGTTACCAAGAATAATAAATTAAAAAAAAAAAACATGTAAATAATTTATCGCAGTTTAGTTGTCATTTTTTCAGTCTGGCAACTGTGCATTTTAACTCTGTTTGGCCTTCGGCAAAGGACGTCATGCGTGGTATGCTGCTTCGAGTCTTTCCGTCCGAGCAGTGATGATGATTGCTTATCACAGATAGTTTTGCTCGCGACCGGCGTGGTTTTGTTTGTTAAACGATCGGCGTTTTCGTGAAGAAGTGCCTTTAAGTGAAGATAATACACTATTAGGCACTTTTCACTAACAATAAGAGGTGTTACAGTGCAATGTGTGGGTGTTCTACTCTACGAAGGATTCTGGAGAAAGCATCTCTTCGAAAGGTAAGCTCCATTTTGTTGGAAGAATTTGCAGTGTCTTGTATGAGTTATCAAACCAGAGTTTATCCTGGTTAAAGATTTAAATTAAAAATGAGGATTGCCATTACTTGAAATCTATATATTTATGTAGCAAAAGTCTAAAATTTCGAGTTTGTGGATGTACGTATAAGTTACGCCATGCTTGCGCTGTAGATTTAGAAGCAGGAGCCCAGAGGACCTCCCTCCTTGACCAGCATGAACCTCTACAATTAGCAGCTATTCCTCTGTAGATGGCAACCCAATGCTTTTATTATATTGTTTATTATAGTGGTCACAAAAACTGAGAACTAATGACTTTGATACGTGGCTGGTTCAATAAATTGATGAACTAATTCAATAATAGTATGTAAGTGAGGAAAAGTAGGGGTAAAACTTAAGCCAAAATTGGGGAAGTTGAATTAAAAAAAAAAGTCGTAGATTTCCGGAATTTAGATAGTTAGAAAATCCAAAAACAAGGATTGGCGTAGGGTCCAGGAAGTGAGAAGCGTGGATGGTGGTACAACAAAAAAGGAATTGTGGTAATAGAGCAGAAGTTAGAAGCAAGGAAGTGTTAGATAGGGTAGAAAAAAATAAGGGATCCTTAAAAATCAACAAAGGGATGATGAGACAGGTTGGTAGGATACCTGAGACTTAAAGGGGTAGTTGGAGGGGCATAAATAAATTATTATTCACAAATAGTTAAGGGTGTTAGATTTTTTAGTTTCTAAGGAATGCGAAGGTTGGTTTAGGATGAGCACAAGTGAAGATGCGTATCTAACTGGGATTTGAGCTGACACCTTTTTGATGATGATGTGAATCTGAAGCTTCTTAAAGTATTATTGAAGGTGTATAATTCGAGGACGACTCTGGGCAAGAGCGAAACGCGGACGGTGGGCAAGGCAGAAAAGAAAACGTTGGAAGCATTTGAATTGTAGTGTTATAAGAAAATATGAGGAAGTCTCAGATAGAATTAAAGCTACAAAAGTCAGTAAAGGGGCGAAGAGATAGGATGGTAGGACATCTGAGACTTGAAGGGGTGGTTGGAGGGGCATAGATAGATTATTATTCACAAATAGTTAAGGGTGTTAGATGTTTTAGTTTTTAAGGAATTCGAAGGTTGGTTTAGGATGAGAACAAGTGATGATGCGTATCTAACTGGGATTTGAGCTGAAGATTCTCAAAATATTATTAACATCGAGCACGGCTCTGTGATACAAAAGTCAGCAAACGGGTGAAGAGATATTATCCTTGAGACTTGAAGGCCTAGTTAGAGGTTTCTTAGAGACCAAAATGGAAATGAAGGAAGCCATAGACAAACTATTGTTCACGAATGGTTGAGGATAGGAAAAAGTGGAGATGCGTTCTTTGGACTGACGATGATATGCAAAGTATAAAAGACCTGTTCTCTGATGAGTTGTATTTTATAGAACAATGGATATAAACCTAAACCTAACCTACTCCAGAAAATATGAATGACGTGCTAAAGATGCCTAAATGAGAATTGTTTACCAAATGTCCATACTCCAAAGATTCAGACCATATGCACCAATTCAATCGAAGTGATAAAACGTTAATTTAACTTTTTCTGATGCTTTGTTCAAAAAAAAAAAACGTGTAATTTCCAAAATTCCAATTAGTAAATTATTTTATCCTAAGTACTTTTAAATCCAGTGACGGTGTCTGAGTGTCCATTGGGCCACTATTCATCCCTTATTATCAGAGTTTTCGTCAAGGTTTTGGTTTTTCAAATTTCATTAGAGACGCTAATTATCTTTGGTAACATTTTTATTGCTGCTGTACATTCAAAATAAATTACTTACCTTACAATCTAGTATTCGAAAAGAGAGCCCTAAACGTAATTAGTAAGTACACTTTGGTATTAAACAAATTCAATATTAATTAAATTAACACTTAATTAATTAACCGGTCTGATATTTACAATTTAGTTTTATAGCACCTTTAAATTGAAACACAATAAATAATCGTATGTGATTAATTTCATTTTGTTTGTACACTCGAAATAAGTTCACGTCTTTTGTACACAGCTGTCGCTTGGCTGGCACTTTTTAACGAATCACCACTTGCTTTCGAAACGTTTCTTGTATTGGAGGCACTTTCCAATGTTTCCGCATCCGGTATATGTTTCGTGGGATGCCGGGAGTCCGTGTATCGTCTTTTCGTATATTTTTTCTTGTCTGAATTGGCAGAACTGCTGGTAGTAGTAGCACCAATAGGTTTGGACGTTTTGGCTTCGACTTTTGCTATTCTTTCGAAATCGGCAGTTCTTGATTTGAGCACAGCGTTTCCAATGCTGGAAATGCTCGTGGTGAATTTTTGTTCTCTCTCCTGGGGTGCTGAAGAACCAGTTGCGTTTCGGGTAATGGACGCTGCACTAAAGCTTTTCTGGATGTCTGCTGTGGTTGGCTGCAGTGGTATTGGTTCCTTGATGATCTTGACGTATCGCGGCTCTGGTATTGTTGCAATCGAAATTTTCTGGGCTTTAGGGGTTGATTTTGGCGTTGGTGTTGATTTGACGGTGATTTTAGATTGGACTTCTTCGGGTATGTAGTTGACTGCTATTGACGAGTAGTCTGGAGATGTTGGGGGTGACGAAGCCCAAGAAGAGGGCGAACTGTGGAATCCTGTAACAAAATAACTTTTGTCACTCACCTTAAAATGTCTAGTTTTTGTTATTTGGAAAGTCAGATAACTCAAAATTGAAAAACAGTTAGTCACATAGAACAACGAATGACAGAGGGTTGAATGATTTCTAGAGATTAACTTTGGAAACGAATGATTAATCGGCTGAAGTGAATAAACTCGTAAAGGGGAGAAATCAATTTACAGAAATTTATTCTCTCCACAGAATTTAGTAAGTAACATTAAAAGATGTACAAAAAACAAGTTCCATCACTTGAATAGTCAAGTTTCGTCGAAGACAAAGATTCAGACTTCATAAATCGGTCATCAATCCAAGTTCGTTTACCACTGTTAGCCTTGAGTTACATATAATTTGTTTAAAAAGTGGACGGGACTGGTGGCCACATTCAGCCACAATAAGTAGCGTCTAGTGGCCACGTTCAAAGACAAGTGGTAGCGTTTGGTATCCACGTCCAACGACAAGTCATAGCGTCTGGTAGTCTTGTTTAGCCGCAAGTGGCAGCATCTGGTGGCAATGTCCAGCCACAGGTCTGCGTCTCGTGGCCACCTCCAACAACAAGTGGTAGCACGTGCTGGCTACGTCCAAGGACAAGTGGTAGCATCTAGTGGCCATTTTCAGTTATAAGTAGTAGCGTCTGGTGGCCACGTCCAACGATAAGTAGTAGCGTTTGGTGGTGACTTCCAGCTAAATGTTTTTGCGTCTGATGGTCACATCCAATGACAAGTTCTAGCGTCTTCTGGCGAAGTTCAGAAACAAATTTTTAGCGTCTGGTGGTCATGTCTAGCCACCAGTAGGAGCGTCTGGCGGCCACGCCCAACGACAAGTGGTAGCCACTGGTGGCCATGATCATCCACAAGTTGTAGCGTAGGGTGGCCATGTCTAGCCACAATTAGCAATGTCTCGTGGTCACGTTCAACCACGTGCGGTAGCGTCTGTTGCGTACGTCCTACGACAAGTGGTAGCTTCTGGTGACCACGTTTAGCCACAAGTTATAGGGCCTGGTGGTCATGTCTGGTCACAAGTAGCAGTGTCTAGCAGCCACGACCAACGACAAGCGGTAGGGTCTGGTGGTCACATTCAGCTATAAGTCGCAGCGCCAGGTGTCCACGTTTATCGACAAGTTGTTGCTACTGGTGGCCGGGTCCTGTAACTGGATTGAGATATCGGTGACGCACTTATCGCTATTATCGTTTCTATCGGTGGCCCAGTGTGATGCAAAATTCTTCAACTTCTTGTTTTAGGTTTTCTTAATATTTTGTTTGTCTTCATCTTTGTGTCCATATTATTTAACTTTTGCAAAACAAACCTGGATTCTTAAAAATTACTACATGGCATTGCAATAGTGCAGTGCCGTAAGTATGCTATTTAACGCTTGGACAATTCCATCTTCAATCTTATTTGAATTTATCCACGCTTCGCCTGGTCTCTGATATATTACGATTTGAACGGATACAAATCTTATTTCCTCTAACTGAGACATCTTTCTACAAAATCAAAAAATTCCGATCACCGTTCAATCGATGAATTCATCTAGATTTATAGCATATCTATCGTTGTACTTGCATACTATGGAGCATGAACTTCCGGATCACATCTTCACTTTCAGTTGGGGCTAGCAAACTTTTGATTGTTGTTGACCGGAACTACAAAAGGAACTGTTTCAGAAAATTAGATACATCTACGAGGGTTGTTCAAATAAAGACTGAGAGAAATTTAAATTTCTATAACGTTGAGTGTGTTCTCCTTTCAAATCAACATATTTTTTTCAAAGTTATTGTCACTTTTCAAACAGCCCAGCCATTATTATCATTCAATAATTAAGGATTCATTTGGTGCCAGAACTGATTGGGGGAGGATTTTAGTACCATTAGACCAAAAATTCCTGGGCCAAGACAAATGGAATTTCCATTGTCCATTTTTGATCTTTGGTCGTTCTTTTTTTAATGTTTGTACTTGAACAAGCTGGAGTTAATGATTGGTTATTAGGGAATGAAATGGGTTTGGACTATCCCTTTCTTATCGAAAATGTAATCCACCAAAACCTTAAGTGTCTAACTATTTTGGAGACTCACTTCTATTTTAGTTTCCCTTAGAAACCAACGATTCTTCGATTGTAGTCACATCATCAAACCCTTGTACCCCTTTGAGTCCAATATTTGCATACTGACTCATTTTTCACTAGACCCAATTCAAAATCTTTTAGAAATACTCATAATCCATAAACAGCCCCACGAAATCACATCAGGTGTCTAAGTGGCGCCACTAGTCTTCACCAAAGCCATTCGATTTTTTATTGAAAAGCTCTCGTACATAAAGGGGAAGGATCACTCTCACTCAGGGTAGTTACCATGTTGATAAGTAAAATAGAACAATGTGTTTCATACCTGCTTCAGCAATACTGCTCCCTACCGAAGAAGGGGTAGCATAATGGGGTGGACTACTGATAGTGACAGAAGATCCCAAAGCCGAATCATAACCACCTTGAACCACTCTGTTGTTGAAAACCTGTATCTGCGAGCCTACCGAAGAGTCACTCCCTACAGAACCCTGTCGGGTTCTCGTCAAATCGGTGGCCCTTCTCAGCGGGTGCATTTGTCGTGGTCCTTCGGAATTATAGCCCCAGTTTGCACTGTCTTCAATGTAAGGAATGTCGGTATGATCAAGGCTAAGGGACAAAGGTTGATTACCTGGAATGAGAAACAAGTTTCAAATTAGGTGTAAGTCCATTTGGCAGAAAAGCAACATTTGGGAAAAATGGGACTAGAGCTCAGAGTGGTTCAGGGTGGTTTTTGTATTTGAAAGGCTATGCATGAGTTTGGGCTATTTGCAACTGATAAAATACTAAATATATGTAGAAGACTATGGAGATCTAAAAAAATACGTGATGGGGTGTCAGGTTATTGGAGGTCATTGGGAACATTCTGTTTGTCCCATTGGCCCAGGAAGGAGTTGCATGATGACATCGTTAAGATATTTCTGGACACCTGATAATGGTCTTCAGGAGGTCTTTGTCATTTAATCTTACCTTGTTGGACTGGAATAGTTAAACTTGCTCTGATAACGCCATCAGCTACAGAGGCGTAAGATTCTTTTCTGCTGGAGTCATTTTGTGTTCGTGAACTGTCCAAGTTGTCGTACTGTGAACTGTTGCTGTCCATCGAAGACGAACGATTTTTGCTAGTTGATGAGGAGTCGTGACTGTGCATCCGAGAAATTACCGTTACACCATCTTCACGTTTCTTCTTCGTTGATTTGTCTCGTAGTCTTTCTTTCTCCTTGTGCCTGTGAGAAATACAAAACTGGTGTAAAAAAGACTTTTAAAAAATTGGCATAATTTTGTAGTTTCATTAGACAGTAGGTAACTTAACTACATAATTAGAAACATTTCAGGGAGGAATTCCAAGTTGGATACTAATTAAATTCTAACGCTCGAGTTCGTTCATCAAACTTTAACATCAGTTTGCTTCAATATTATCTAGTTATATTCTCGGTTAGTTAGTTTTGATGCTTATCAAGGAACAATTGATGAGGAAGAAGTAGGTAAATATAGAAAAACTAAAATTGTCATTTATTATTCCTCGTGTGTATGGATTTCCTATAGGGTTCCATTTATAATGTCAGGGTAGACGTTTTCCGATGAGAACATGCATGCATTCTCATTATTAATTATGCACCCCTCTATTACGCTTGACATGCCATGAAAAGATTTTATTTTAGTGTGGGGACGTTTATGTAACAATTGTAATTCGAAAAAAATCTGAAAACAAAGTTGTAGGATTTCAAGGATGATATCAATAGATAAATTTGATCACGAGCTTGATTTGAGGGTCATTTATAGATCAAAACTAATGATCACAGAGCATGCTAGGCATAAATTAATGGCCAAAATTGGTCGTGGTTAAAATTTTAAGTTCAACCTACGTTTGAAACTTGAAATTCAAGGCCACCACTGAATTCCCTTTGAAATACCAGAACTTTGTTCTCTTTAATTTTTGGGATTTGGTTCCTGTTGTTAAGTTATTCTCAATGATACATTAAAATGTGTAATTAGGGCTCGATCTCGTAAGAGGCCAATGGGGTTATGACACCATAGCTTTCGCCACTCGACTGCTTCCAAGTTAAGGCTGGTAGCAGGATGATTAGGTTAGATTAGATATGGATTTATGTAATAGATTGTGTTGATTGCCACAACAGATTCTCTTTTTAAATTATAATTTTGAGGTCCTTCACCTGATATTGGCCCCAGGGCTTCAGAATCCTAAATGCAGCCCTGGTGTATATTGACTTGTAAATTGTTTAGACTATTAGTAGAAAATATATTGGCATGATTCACGTCTAGTACGTGTTGGTTAATTTTTGTGGGGATAGGTTAGTGAAATAAAAATAAATTTGAACTGAGATAGTAACGAAATAAATTGGACTACTTTGTGCTGTAAAAAATCTGGACGTCGACCAAGTTGTAATTGAAAAAGGAATGTATTTATCATTATTTACCGAAGCCACCAAACTGGCAGAAAATTTATGAAACATTAAAGAAAATAATGGAGTTGTAAAAATAACGAAATACTTTCATATACGATGTTTTTCTTTGCATTCCTCTCATTTCAAATAAGCACCAGTGATGAATACTATCGTCCTGACTACGTGTCTTGATAGTTTTATGTTAAGCGCCACAAAGTGCGCAAAAATAACAGAAGAATTTAATGTTTGTTTATTAAAGTCGAATGGATATTTGAAACACGTGAGATCTCCTCAGAAAATAATTGCGAGCGAGGGCTGGAAGGGGGAAATCCTCAAAGACTATTGAAATCGCCCTCGTATTCGTGTGGGTTACTTTACATTGGAACTACCAAACGTTCTGCTGCAACACGTTTAAAAGAACACCGTGTCAATCGTCGTCTGATGCACACAGAGAAATTTGCAGTTAAGTAACGTCAACCACTGAATACGATTTGAAAAAGTCCAGGTGATGACTAGAGTACAGTGGTACTACCCAAAACATTTCAGGGGTGCAATTAAAGTAAAAAAAGTAGGAAGTCCTTATTTAGGACTGAAGAGTCAATAAATATAACCTGGACGTACTTGCAGTCAAGAAGGAAACGCACTTCAGCTGAAGCAACAGTTATTACCCGATACATACTCCACCCTCCACAATGGCGATCAGTGCAGAGACCTAAACCCAATGCACTTGGGGTTACATATGTGGATATGACCACAGACTGCTCACTATTCAGTTTTCTATAAACCGACGTTGACAAGGGTTTTACGAATAGAGTGATAAAGGTGCGAATACTCACGTACGTGGGGACATATCTGAGGAAGACGGATACAGAAAATCTAACGACTTCCGGCTGCATTTCTCTATTAAACAAAAAATGAAGCAAATTTTTTGCCATTATCTTTGGGTTGTTTTGCTGATCCTTGCTGATGGCAATCTTCAGTGTCGATTTGGAAGATGCTGGATCGTGGCTGATGATGATGGTGGTCAGTCACAACCCAGCATCTACCAAATCAGTTCTGAAGATGTCTCCAGCAAGGAACGCAGAATCGTTTGGAAGAGCAAAATTCCTTGAACCAAAGAACTACAGCTCAGAAGAAGACATGATTTAAAATTTTGTTTGCCAACTATGGGATTATAACGTCCAAAACGAACTCAGAATCCAAAATCCATCTCAAGAGCATCATAAGGATGTTTTTAGGAGAAGAAGAAATGTGAAGCAAATTTTTTGGCACTATCTGTGGGCTGTTTTGCTGATCCTTGCTGATGGCATCTACAGAAATGATCTGAAAGATGCTGGATCGTGGCTGATGATGATAGTGGTCAGTCAGTCAGTCACAACCCAGCACCTAAAAAACCGAATAGAGTGATGAAGGTGCGAATGCTCACGTACGTGGGGACATATCTGAGGAAGACGGATACAGAAAATCTAACGACTTCCGGCTGCGTTTCTCTATTGCATCTGATTTAAGAATTTCACAGACTGAAGTTTATCAACTTTCTCTCTCCCTCTTCCGGAGGTGCGTCCCCACACATGGAATATGACCAGCCCTAGCTTCCTCACAATAACATTTGAAAATTCCCAGTTGGTGACCAAAGTACTGTGGTACAACCCAAGACATTACAGGGATGCTAATACGTGGTAAATACTTCTGTAGGACTGAAGAGTAATTAAATATCATTTGGACGTAGTTATCGTCAAAAGGAAACATGCTTCAGCTGAAGCAGCAGTTACTACCCGATACCTACTCCACCCTCCACAATGACGATCAGTGGAACTAAACCCAACGCACTTGGTGTTACGAATCACAGACTGCTCACTATTTCGATGTTGACAAGAGTTTTAAGAATAGAGTGATGAGGGTGTGGCTGCTCACGTATGTGGAGGCACATCTCAGGGAGAGGGAGACGGACAATCTATTAACTTCCGGCTGCCTTTCTCTGTTGCATCTGATTGGTGCTTCAGAGTTCAGAGCTTCACAGGCGGAAACTAATCGATTTTCTTTCTCCCTCTTTCTGAGGTGCGTCTCCACACATGGTGTATGACCAGCCACAGCTTACTCACTCTATGGAAATCCTTTGGAGATTTGCTACTTATCTAATTTTTTCAGTTGGGGTTGGCGCAGTCTGTGGCTTTCATATTTGTAAATAGGTATTTAAATTAGGTATACACAAACCTTATCCTCATTCCCACATTGGGTCCTCCAGTTGCTGCCATTTCGTGCAAAAATTCTTCCCTAGACCACGTCTTTCGGGATTCGGGTGGTGTGTGAAATCCATCTGAATCATTCATGAGGACGTGTTCGATTGACATGTGAGAAGACGGAACGGTTGGTGTCAAAGGCGCAGAATTGCTCTCGCTGTCTACGTCGTCCGCATAACTGAAAGGATACATTTTATTATTTTCTTTTACGAACTAAATCAATTTAACGACTTGCGTAAAAAAATTGTATGGAGTTCGTTAAAGACTACTGCTACTCATTTTATGTAAAACTTTTACGTATGAGGATTCTTGACGTCTTCAAAAAAAAAAAAAAAAAGTACACTGCATCCAGAGAGTGAAGCAGTTGAGCTAGAGGAAGCGGGAGTATTTTAACTGGTGTATTTAGATTTGATACCCTTTTCTCAAAAATATTGCCTTGCTAATGAGTAAGTTATTCCAGGGCTTTTTGGAGTTTGTCTAAATGTTACCCTCGACGACTTGGAATCGAGGACAGCACTACTTACTCGTCTGGAGTTGCATTGATGTTTATCCTCCTGTTCAGTATGGATTCCAAAATTTCTGGATGGGTGTCCATCATGTGGACATAGACTTCATCCAATAGTTCTGCCGAAATTGTGAACAATTTCTCGTTGTAATCAATCAACGTTCGTACGACGTTAATGACATCAATTCGATCCTCAGGTTTTTCTACGTCTTTCGCTCCTGGTTTGTTGTAATGTAGAATGTTGGGTGCGAAGACTGTAGCTAGATTGTTGGAATCCATCTTGTTTCCTTGAATACTTTCACCTGAAAATTCATAAAAGAATTGCTGATGATCAGTACGTGGAATAAACACTCTGGTCGTTTAATAAAATGGTCGACAACCATAAAAGGAGTTAACAATTAGTCAGTGAATGTTTTGGGCTTTCACCAAGACTCACTAGTATCTGTAATTTACCCTTGTCTTCAGTTCTTGGATATCTGCTTTTTTTCCCTGTACCCAGAATGCTCCACATGTTGATTGTAACTTACCAGTAATTTTTATGACTGAAGGAATAAAGGAACTTACCAGAAGAGTCAGTTTGGTCATTTGAATGTTTAGCTACATCTGCAAGGAAAATTAACAGCGCCCAAAGTGTGTCCCTGTTAGGGGTGGGAAGTAGTTGTATAAGGTGTTGGAGTGCTTCGAATTGCAGTCTTCTGTTTCGTATTCCTGAAAAAAAATAAACCATATCATAATCACTGTTGATACAAGACATGTGGGTTTGTTAAAATTTGCTTAATTAGTTTCGAGCTAAAATGGTATAACGAATCACATATGGGGGTGTTCTTCCTCGTGATCTATGGATACTGAGTGTCTAGAATTATTTTTGTCCATAACCATGATCATGCAGATAGTATTTGCAGTTGCACTGTTAGGAACCTTCTCTGGTAATTTTGACATTGAATATGAATCCAATATCAAAGGAATGTGAAACTTGTGAACTTCTTCTTAAGGAATTCCGAAGACACTTTTACGTTTGTAAGTGAGACTTCTAAAACTTAGACGCAGAATTTGGACATAGATGAGCTAAATCAGAAATTCATCCAAACCATGACCAAGGAACAGTTATGATTACATGACCAATGTCCAATATAGCCACAATTCCACATCTCATATTTGAGACCAATAACAAAACCATATTTGCTACAAAATCTGCGTTGGTCTTGCGTTTTCTTATTCACTGAATTTGGATTCAATGCCAAAAAAATCTTGGGAAACAAGTGTTTTTGTAGAATGTCAGAATACTGATGAACTGTGTGTTATTCGTTAAGAATAAAATGGTACATTTTACGTACTTTGTGTTTGGACAAACACGTGGTAAAGGTCCCTGCAAAGAAGTGGATCTGGAAGATCTCTCAGGTACTCTTTCAACAACGTTGCTACATCGTGAGGACATTGTTCTTCATCTAAAGTTGTTTCTCGACCACAATCGAAATCCTCACGTAACTGAAACAAAATAAAACAGTAAGATAACTTCCAATACTTCTAATTCGATTATGGTTTTCATAAATTTTATTAGTTTGGTTCAAAATCTTGGAGTTCCAATCAGTTTCCATCTATATTTGTATGTTTGTTAATCATGTTTCTACGCAAATATCTCAAAAAATAGCAGGGTGGTAGGTTTCTGTTTTATTTTAGTATTAATAATTATGTTTAGAAAAGAAAATTAAGCCAATTAAAATTTATTAATGAAGCCTTTCCTCAATACTTGAAGTAATTAAAAGTTTTACAAATTACGAGAAAAGGAAGACTGTAATGAAATAATTCTTATATAAATTGTGCACAAACTTCATCTCTAAAATTATTTTTAATTGACACTGATGGCTTCATTTAATAAAAGTCAAGAAAAAATATACTTGTGAAAGTTTCTTTCAACTAAATTTGGCCTTTCGACGTGATTTTTATTTCAGTAAGCTTGGAAAGTTTGCGTGTTTAAAATTTATTTACTAACTACGGAATTATAACGTTGAAACAAGCTCAGAATCCGAAATTCATCATTTCATGACGATTTTGTTAGCAGAAGAACAAAAAATGAAGCAAATTTTTTGCCACTATCTTTGGGTTGTTTTGCTGATCCTTTCAGATGGCATCTTCAGTGTCGATTTGGAAGATGCTGGATCGTGGCTGATGATGATGGTGGTCAGTCACAACCCAGCGTCTACCAAACCAGTTGTGAAGATGCCTTCAGCAAGGAACGGAAAGTCGTTTGGAAGAGCAAAATTCGTTGAACTACAGCACTACAGTCCAGAAGAAGAGATGATTTAAAATTTTGTTTGCCAATTATTATGGGATTATAACGTCCAAAACTAACTCAGAATTTTAAATTCATCTTAGGAACATCATAAGGATGTTGTTAGGAGAAGAAGAAATGTGAAGCAACATTTTTGGCACTATCTGTAGGCTGTTTTGCTGATCCTTGCTGATGGCATCTACAGAAATGACCTGAAAGATGCTGGATCGTGACTGATGATGAAGGTGGTCAGTCACAACCCAGCATCTACCAAATCAGTTCTGAAGATGCCTCCAGCAAGGAACGGAGAATTGTTTGGAAGAGCAAAATTGATTTAAAATTTTGTTTGCCAATTATTATGGGATTATAACGTCCAAAACGAACTCAGAATCTAAAATTCATCTCAGGAACATCATAAAGATGTTGTCAGGAGAAGAAGAAATGTGAAACAAATTTTTTGGCACTATCTGTGGGCTGTTTTGCTGATCCTTGATGATGGCATCTACAGAAATGACCTGAAAGATGCTGGATCGTGGCTGATGATGATGGTGATCAGTCACAACCCAGCACCTAGAAAACCAACTATGGAGATGCCATCAGCAAGGAATGGAGAAACGTTTGGAAGAGCAAAATTCCTTGAATCACAGCACTACAGCCCAGAAGAAGATATGATTTAAAATTTTGTTTGCAAATTATGGGATTATGATGTCTCAAACGAACTCACAATCCAAAATTCATCTCAGGAACATCATAAGGATGTTGTTAGGAGAAGAAGAAATGTGAAGCAATTTTTTTGGCACTATCTGAGGCCTGTTTTGCTGATCCTTGCTGATGGCATCTACAGAAATGACCTGAATGATGCTGGATCGTGGCTGATGATGATGGTGATCAGTCACAACCCAGCACCTGAGAAACCAACTATGGAGATTCCATCAGCAAGGAATGGAGAAACGTCGGAAAAGAAAAGCAAAATTCCTTGAACCAAAGCACTATAGCCCAGAAGGAAACAGGATTCCAAACAAAAACTTTCTTCTCAATCAGAAATTAAATTAATTTTTCCCTTGTACCTGTCTAACTCTCTTCTTCGATGTACTAACTCGAAAAATACCGAGGGTATGAAGTCCATTATTCTGAAGATGCCGAAGACATACGTTCAGTATGTTAGGAACGGCAGGTTCTTCTAATTGTACTGCTGCATTTATATCCGCCGTTGATCCGTAATTGGATATTGAATCAAGGAGGCCAGGCACGCTGCCCGTCAGGTCTTTCTCTTTTATCATCAAACTATCACAGGAACCATTCTGAAATAATAATAAAAAAAAATTAGGTTGATAACCACAAAAATCACGAGCAACAATTTTCGAAAAAATTGCTAACGAAAAATTTAATTACTATTGTTTTTGTTTAATTTTTTAATTATTTGTAATAAGTTTCGTCAAATTACTGTATTTAAATACCGAATTGATAGATTTTTAAAGTACAAACATATGTATATTGACTAACTAAAGGTAGCATTGAAACGGGACAACAAAATATAATCAGACAGGTAGTATGACGCCATCTATAAAGAACTCTTGCCAATTATAAGATTCGTGAAGCTTAACGTAGTCCTTATAAAAAATAAAAGCTTCTATAATTTTTTTTAATGAACAGTACTAATCCCTAAAGTTCATCTCCTCTCTATTATTACGAGCAAACAAAATAATCTTCATTAAAAAGGGTGTAAGGTTATTACATTTTTTTTGTCATACAGGGCCATAATTTTTAATTAACTTTGAAACATAAGCAATTTTTTACTTTCTTATTAAACTGCTATGTACAATAACACCTTTATAACCCCGAAGAATACCTGTATAATGACGAGACGTAGGTTGTTTCTTTTTTTTTTAAACTAATGAAAAACTTACACTCTTTTTAATTCTATGTAATCGTAAGCTGGATTATTTTATTTTCTGGAATAATTGGGATTAAAAAGATTATGATTACGTTAAACAATAATTGGTGATAGTTCTCTATAGATGGCGCCATACCATCTGTTTGATTATATTTTGTCGTCCTGTTTTAACAGTATCCTTACTTAGGCAATGTATGTAGAATTGATTCGTTTATTTAAATATGGTAATTATGAAAAGTTTCTACAAAAAAAATTGTTTTGTTTTATTTAGAAATATTACCTAAATTTGTTCTTGTTATTTTAAATGCAGGGTGGTAGATATTTTATTTTTATTTTTGTTTCAGATATTTACAAAGGCAAGTTTCTTATATTTAGAGCTAAGGGTGAGTTTTTAATTTTTCTTTACTGTTAAGCAGATGTTTTCTAATTTATAAATATGTAATACAATTATTTTATTAAAACATCTCATTGACGTCACTAAGTATCTATATTCTAAATAAAAAAAAAGAAAAGCAATGAGTGCATTTCGTCATTGTGACGTGACAGAGGTCTTATGATTTTGCGAAAGATTTGTGTGCTTTTAATACAAAAGAAATATTTTCGTGAAAATTTTTATTTCCTCATAAAATCGGCACATTGTGACATGAAATAAACATTTCAAGAATGTCGTATATCATGCAGTGCGTAAAATAATACGTTTTTGTTGGCTCAACAATAGTTTTTATTTCAGTAGTGGTATTATGATCACGATATGAATTTTATGAGACGATATTATTAATTGTTATTTTTTAAACTAATTTAATTTTTTTCAAAAAAAGCTTAGTAAACCTCGGTTCTCACTATCAGCATCCGTCAGGTTTATGTCGTATTTAAATTATACAAGGTGTTATTGAATGATATGCCATTATTCCTAGGAAGGAAGTTCAGGAACGAGCCCTTTGAATTACGAAACATCATTAAGTAACACCCTGTATATTTAAATACGACATAAACTTGACCTTTATGGACGCATTTGGAGTTTTGCACTTTTTCCAAATAGTTGGTTGATATTTTACTGTATACCAGGCATATGTTTACTTTACAATTTTTTTAAAGAGATTATAATTTTTTGTTCTCTCCTCGGATTCAGTTCAAAAATGTCTGTTGAGCAGCAGTAATTTATTTTGAATTTTATCCAACTATACAATTAGGTCGTCAGTAACCTTCAGGACTATTTTGATTATGATTACACGTACCATTTTGGTCGTAACTATTTCCGTAGTTGCACATTAATTACTTTTTCATGCATGTCATTTTTGGTAGGTACCCTAGGTATCTGATGACAATAGTCGTGAGACGAGTTAGGATGTATTTTCGTTAACTGGCAGTGCATTTTGGCACCGTACAAAAAACTAATTTATTCGGTACATTTCTATTGAAATGTTGGCCTGTTGATGTGCAAAATGCATCAAGGATGATCGCAAAAGGGATCGTGATTACGTAAAGCGACACGATAGGATGGCGTCGCTAACACAGTTACTGACGTCAAAGGTGTCCGCTTTTGAAATCAGCAGGTAGTGACGCAACGTTTTAACCGGAAAACAGCGTTCTGTGTGTCTTTGATCTGACCCCATTTAGCCATTTATGCTTGCCAGTCGCGTGTAAAGATCAAAACCCGGATATCGGATATTCAATCGACATTTTACTGACAGTTTCAGTTTCAAAAACAACCACCAATTTCACTCATAGAACGGCACAGTAAAAATAACGACATTTATTGTGAATTTTCATACAGGGATCCATGAAATAAGTATTAATTTGTAGAAATATTTAACACTAATAGCGCTCCTAAAAGCCCTTACACATTATACATTACAGTTCGTTCTCGTCATTCTTTTCGTGTTTATATTTGTCGGGAAATTGAGCTGTGGAACTTAATCGAGTGTGATTTCCAAGTCACAAGTGACGAAGTAAAGCTCTGGAGTTTCCACTCATTTCGAATTAATATTGTGGAAAATTATATGGATTATAAACTGTTTACCTCGAAGTCAGTGAAGGAGTGAAGCAGAAAATTAGAGAAATGGTAAGCGGTGATAACGTGGTTTTCCTTTCGTCAACGCACAGATGCCTTTTCACTAGCTTATTTACTTGCTTCCACATGACGCGAATGTATATTATCATGTTGATTGAAGTAACAACAACCTCTCGCTTTTGTCGAATGAAATACACCGTCAGAATGTCGTAGATTTCACTGCCTCACTTTATCTCTTCTGTATTTAAGAGGGATGAAAAGTATGTGGATGCTGCAGACTACAATGATATGAAAATTAGGAATGAATCGTTTGCCTAAGGCTTTGTGAAGTTGGTCTCACTAAATGAGAATTTTTTAATGAAAATCACGTGTTACTAACAACAATTATTATCATTAGTTCACCCTTGATTTAAAAAGAACAATAATTTTTAATACTTTAGCTTCACGATTCATCCCCAATTTCCTCATCGTTGATCCACATACTCTTCAATACTCTTCCAGCTCTAGAGAGAACGAATCAGAAGGTGTCAAATCTACCAAAGAACCAATAAGAGACCGCTCCAGCCGCGGCACGCCCACCGCCGCTCGATATAAATATAAGCGCGCAGCCAGTTCTTTCAGTCGCTGTCGAGATTTCGGGGTATAATCATCGCTCGCACCAACCGATTCGCTGGAAATGTCAGCCGCAGTTGCCGACGAAACGTTTAGAAGTAATAGCAAGATGCTGCGTTTGGAGTGATAGCTGCTCAAGAAAATCCTTTACTTTTTGTATCTGCATATCCAATTTCTGGTTGAATATTCAAATTACTACCCCTTAATAATTTATTATACATAAAATCTGAGACTTTATTGGTACGTGTACGCGATAATTAACTATATACAGACACCTAGATTTCATGATTTTATCTGTCGCATTCATAAACTTCCCCGCCAGTCGCGATCTTACCTCGTCTTTAGGGGCTTCATTAAGAGAGCTGAAACTACCCCGACTGCCTTGTCTCGTTAGTGTAGATTCGCCTCTCTGTCTCAGGGGACTAGTTCTTGCCGCTGCTTTCGTGAGACGGTCGTTCTCAACGCACTGAGATAACGGAATGCCAAAAACTAACCCTCCAGAACTGGCACTACCCTCTGAAACAAATTAGACACATTTATCCAGCAAATTCAGTACAGAAATGAAAAAATTAGTGAAGACTACTATCTTTAAATAGAATTATTGGGTCATTTACAATTCAAAAATAATCCAAAAAACCAATGCCCATCAGCCACGAAAAAGACTTTGGACATTTAGAGATTTAAATTGCCTGGGGGTTGTAAACGTTTCTGTTTAGACCAGCTTCATTGGTGTAGCTAGGGGATTCTCAAGGATGGCGATCACTATAATCAGCTAGTGCCAAGTTTTAAATTCAGCATGGAAACAGTAGAGTGGACAGTGGGTCTTCCGCCCCCTTAACAACGCTAACGTTTTAAATCTTTCAAAAAGAACCAAAATGACCTTACTTTTATTTTTGTAGAGTTAAATTTTTTTTGTCAAAGAATTCACTTAGTACCTACGTACTATGATTATCAAAAGCACCCAGTTAGACTGGATGGTTCAAAAGAAATTTATTGGCATGCTTTGGCGATACTCCAACTCTTAGTTGATGAGGTATGGGTACCACTTGTATGTGGACATTACACTTAAAAGTTATCTAAGCAATGAAAACTGTCAAACAGGAATGTCAGGGGCTAATAACTGAAGTCCATTTACTTTTCGACTATTTTTATTTATAATATCTACTAAAAAAATGGATTTATTATTGGAAGAATCTAAAAAGCAAACGATGTACTTTTCCTTTAAAATTTTCCAATAAAAATCAATTGGCTGTAAATTAATTTTGTTGCAGTTTTGTTCATATTTTAATTTTAAAATAATATCCAAAGTTGTACTTGGTGGAAATATTTTTTATTATTGTCAGATAAAAATAAACATCGCTTGATGAGATGAATTACCGTGTGTGGTGGTGGGGAAATACACCATTTAATTTATGTTTAATTATGTCGTATAATTAATTAAACAATTATTGTTAGTCCTGTATAAATCAAATCCTAATGACAAATCTGTGTAAAATTTATGATCATGTTTAATATTGTGGAACAGCGTGTTCAAATAACAGAAGTAATATTCATGATAAATTACAAAAAGTAATTAACATTGCTACTATGTATGTAGCTACGTATATGCAGTTACATAAATCAAAAATAGACGTAGATAAAAACCCATCAAATTCAACAAACAAATCACCCCTCTAAGACTGATGGCCGATTTTGTGACGAAAGTCCTTCTGGAAGGGCTTAAGACGTTGTGTTAGGCGAATGGTGATTTGAGGTAGAAACAAGAGCTATTAGTTTTAGTTTTTGGGAAATGCAAATATTGGCTCCGGATAATTCAGGGTTTTGTTTAATTTACAAAAGCTCTTTGGGCTTACACCACCCTAATAACTCTGGATGCAAGAACTTTTAGATTTTGGGAAATGTGAAGATTGGTTGAGGTTGAGGGAGAGTTGAGTTCAGTGCGCAACCACTTTTCGAAGTGTTTGATGGTTTAGGACGAGAGTTGATCTACTTTTTGAGGAATGTGAAGATTGGCTCAGGATAAAACTGCTCTTGACTGTGCAGGCACTCTTCAGAGTAATATGTATAATTCTAATAGTTGAGGATGCTTGAAGCTTTAGCTTTTGGGGAATTTGAAATTGGTTAAGGTTGAGGGAAAGTTGTGTTCAGTGTCCAACCATTCTTTGGACTCAAGTCAAGTAATGATTTAACATGTCAGGTGTTCTATTTTCTGAGGAATGTAAAGAATGGCTCAGGATAAAACTGCTCTTGACTGTGCAGGCACTCTTCAGAGTAATATGTATAATTCTAATAGTTGAGGATGCTTGAAGCTTTAGCTTTTGGGGAATTTGAAATTGGTTCAGGTTGAGGGAAAGTTGTGTTCAGTGTCTAACTATTCTTTGGACTTAAGTCTGTAATGGTAAAGGACGAGAGTTGATCTACTTTTTCAGGAATGTGAAGATTGGCTCAGGATAAAACTGCTCTTGAGTGTGCAGGCACTCTTCAGAGTAATATGTATAATTCTAATAGTTGAGGATGCTTGAAGCTTTAGCTTTTGGGGAATTTGAAATTGGTTCAGGTTGAGGGAAAGTTGTGTTCAGTGTCTAACTATTCTTTGGACTTAAGTCTGCAATGGTAAAGGACGAGAGTTGATCTACTTTTTCAGGAATGTGAAGAATGGCTCAGGATAAGACTGCTCTTGAGTGTGCAGGCACTCTTCAGAGTAATGTGTATAATTCTAATAGTTGAGGATGCATGAAGCTTTAGATTTTGGGGAATTTGAAGATTGGCTCAGTCTGAGGGAAAGTAGTGTTCAGTTTCTAACTATTCTTTGGACTTAAGTCTGTAATGGTTTAGGACGAGAGTTGATCTACTTTTTGAGGAATGTGAAGATTGGCTCAGGATAAGACTGCTCTTGAGGGTGCAGGTACTCATCAGAGTAATATGTATAATTCTAATAGTTGAGGATGCTTGAAGCTTTAGTTTTTGGTGAATTTGAAATTGGTTCAGGTTGAGGGAAAGTTGTGTTCAGTGTCTAACTATTCTTTGGACTTAAGTCTGCAATGGTAAAGGACGAGAGTTGATCTACTTTTTCAGGAATGTGAAGAATGGCTCAGGATAAAACTGCTCTTGACTGTGCAGGCACTCTTCAGAGTAATATGTATAATTCTAATAGTTGAGGATGCTTGAAGCTTTAGCTTTTGGGGAATTTGAAATTGGTTCAGGTTGAGGGAAAGTTGTGTTCAGTGTCTAACTATTCTTTGGACTTAAGTCTGCAATGGCAAAGGACGAGAGCTGATCTACTTTTTCAGGAATGTGAAGAATGGCTCAGGATAAAACTGCTCTTGACTGTGCAGGCACTCTTCAGAGTAATTTGTATAATTCTAATAGTTGAGGATGCTTGAAGCTTTAGCTTTTGGGGAATTTGAAATTGGTTCAGGTTGAGGGAAAGTTGTGTTCAGTGTCTAACTATTCTTTGGACTTAAGTCTGCAATGGTAAAGGACGAGAGTTGATCTACTTTTTCAGGAATGTGAAGAATGGCTCAGGATAAAACTGCTCTTGACTGTGCAGGCACTCTTCAGAGTAATATGTATAATTCTAATAGTTGAGGATGCTTGAAGCTTTAGCTTTTGGGGAATTTGAAGATTGGCTCAGTCTGAGGGAAAGTAGTGTTCAGTGTCTAACTATTCTTTGGACTTAAGTCTGTAATGGTTTAGGACGAGAGTTGATCTACTTTTTGAGTAATCTGAAAATTGGCTCAGGATAAGACTGCTCTTGAGGATGCAGGTACTCATCAGAGTAATATGTATAATACTAATAGTTAAGGATGCTTGAAGCTTTAGTTTTTGGGGAATTTGAAGATTGGTTCAGGCTGAGGGAAAGTTGTGTTCAGTGTCCAACCATTCTTTTGACTCAAGTCAAGTAATGATTTAGGATGTCAGGTGTTCTATTTTCTGAGGAATGTGAAGACTGGCTCAGGATAGGACGGAGCGGTCTTGAGTCTGCAGGTATTCTTGAGGATTATGCACCACTGTGATAATAGAGGATGTTAGGAGTTTTAGTTTTTGGGAAGGGTGAAGATGATGAGAGAGTTGAATTCTGTTATCTGTTTGCATCTTCTTTTCGGATTGAAGTCTGCAGTAGTCTAGGATGTCAGTTGATTTACTGTTGACGGAATATGAAGATTGTCTCAGACTGAAGAGAAGTTTAGCTACGTGTGCAATCACTATTTAGACTTACTCCTCTGAGATATTTTTGAAAGTCCATTCACAATAATTCAAAAAAAAATGTAGAAAACGCAAGAAAAGGCTCAACTTACTTTTTGAAATATATGTACAGAACTAAAGTGTAATTATTAAGATATTAAATATGTATGATTAGCAGTCATGTGGTAAAGTTGATAATAATTTTAGCGTCGTGCGTTATTAAATTGTGTGACTAACCAGCTTAAATTTTGAAAAACACACTCGTTATTAAATCGTTGGACAGCATTGTGGGCAAAATATGACGAATTGCTGTCCCAATTTCTTTATTTAAACCGTGAGATGTAAAAGCAAACCGCGTTTTGTTTATTTCGTTTGAACAAGTAAACGTTACGTTTAGAACGCTGTATTTATTATCGTGAGCATTACAAGAAGATTAATTAACCAAATTATGAATGCTAAACTCTTTTCAGATAAGTGTTAATCAAGTGTAACCAAGTGCCTTTCTTACGTAACACTTAAAGTGGCATGTACTCATTTTAAAGAAAAAAAATTGCCGGTGAAATTAAAGAATCTTCTAAAATTGTCGTGTTCTTTGATGGTTTTGTTACTACCCTTAGTTCGTAGTTGTGCCTTCTTCTCTGCCTTTTGCTATCGCTCTTCTTCTCCCTCCCTCTCAATCTCCCACTCTTCCACCCACCCTCTTACTCTTTCTTTCGTCAGTTACTCCTCCTCTCCCTCTACATTTCCCTCACCCTCTTCATCTCAGTCACTCTGTCTCTAACCAAGTCTTCCATCAATCACCGCTCTCCCCCTTCCACCGCCTCTTTCTCTTCTCCCTCTCTCTCATCCCCTTTGTCTCCCACTCTCTTTTACGTTGCTCCCTTTCCCTTGTCAGTTTTCTTTCTTTGATCGATGGGGGGGGGGTTCCTTGTGATTCTCATGGAGATTTACATTGGACGCTACTGTTATGAACCAAATTTTGAAACCTTTATTGTTTTTGTACCTCAGACATAGATTATAAAGCTCATAAAGTTGTAGACAGTAGAAAACAATCAATTCAAGTTACCCACAGTTATTTCGAATTTGATAATAGATAATAAATAGATACGTCGTGGTGGTGCCAGGTTGGCGAATAGCCTTTTGGTCAAACCCACGGGAATATTTTCTCGGAATTGGAACAACGGCTGTGTGGTACGTTCCACAAAAGTGTTAGATCAACAAAAATCCGAAAAAACACTGACCGTGGGTCTTTGAACTAAGCAAAATGCTGTCCTGGAATGCGAATTATGGTATACGTACATATATCTACCCTAGATAAATAGCAAATTTTACTGCCTGTTGATGGTGAGTCTTGGTATCGTAAAACACATTATTAAACTATCTTTGTAGACATCCAAATGGATTATAAAATGTATATTTTACCATATGACTCATGTCATGGTTTATATTTGTGATCAAAATTATTGTCTTTATAAATAAAATTATTGGTTGGTGCCTGCGACATCCTTCGGAGGAATATGAATATGCAAACCCCAATTCTACATTCCTGGGGAAATAAAATCCCACGATCCATGGGGTGTAGCATTTTAAATCGCTAGTCTCAGCAGTTTGAACCACATGTTGATCGGTACTTAAATTTTTAAACTCATTTCATACTTCCTAGGGGAGTGAAGTTTATTTACAGATATAATAACCTGGGATTATTTGGATTCCTAAATGTTAAAAATCCTCCAACTTCTTTTAGTTGGATATTAGTTGCACCCTTACTTTTATTTTCTTTGTATAGTTACCAATTTTGTGTTTAATTGTCACCCACCCTTTTAAATTAATTAATATGTAAGAAATATCTTCCCCTTACATTTGTTTGACAAAATACGACGTCAATTACCATTTTATTTTGGTATGAGGTGACACACCACTTTACTAATGCTACATCATAGTACAATAATAATATTGTAATAAATTGGATTTCTTCCAAAATTGTGCATCTAAGAATAGTTTCATAACAAATTTTTTAATGCAAAGAATAATTTATGCATATGGAACGGTAAAAAGATGTTGAAACTTTTGTAAAAATTGAGAAAAAAATCAGACGATGATATTTTGACACCCAAACATTAAAGGGCGGAATTATATCACACTGTTGATCTTAGGGGGCTGGAAGAAGATTACCTTGTCCATTTTGGAAGATTAATCAGATTGCTATAAAAATATCATAATAGGGGAGTAAATAGGGCCGAAAGCTTCCGCTTACGTGGTTCATTCCACCACTGATTCCATGACTCATGAAGACTCACGTGTTTGACAGAAGCGGAATCATATCACACTATTGAACAAGGGGGCTGGGGGATGGAAGAAGAGTACCTTGTCCATTTTGGAAGATTAATCAGGTTTCTGTAATAACAGGGTAGTAAATAGGGCCCTCCACGTGGTTTCACCACTGATTCCATGACTCATGAAGGCTCACGAGCTTGACAGAATTTCTATTGCGTGCAACCCTAACGTCATTTTCAACAGGTATTTATTTTTATCACATAAATTGTAGTAAGGTACATTTTCTAGGGATTCATGCAGAAAATGGGTTAAACCCCATTAATTTTAACGCTGAAACTTTAGCTACTCCAAAATTCTATTCTACGAGCCCTTTTAAATTTATTTCTCTTCTAATTAACATAAAATATGAGAGAATTTTGGTTAGCAGCATGATGAATAGATTCGTACGTGAAACTAAATTTAATTGTTCAGAAAATGTTTCTTTCGTGGGTGTTCAGAAAATAAAAGTATTATCCTGACTGACTCCCTAAACAGGGGCAGGAAGGCTTGACGACTTATACAAAAAGGGTGACTGGAATATTAAATAAGCTCTTTTTTGACGGTGATTGATTTCGAATTGCGGCTGAAAGGAAGCTTTTCAAGGGTGTTTACTTACTATCTAAAGAATAAATTAACCTGCAGGAAAACAAAAAAGCTCCTAAGTACGTTTTGAGCTTCCTAATAATCCTCTTTTTTAATAAAATCTCATGAATAATTTAGTATCGTTGTAGATAATATTTTAATAAGTTAATTTATGATTCTTTTTTTTCTCACTATATTTTTTTTAATCTTTATGCAATGCTCAAAAAGAGGAGCGCCCCTTCCCATTAGCTAAAAATCTTAACTAGAATCGTGCATAGGGATAGAGTAATAAATTTAGATTTCGAGAAGGTCAAGAATTTTTCTGTGGGTCCTCATTTTCGTTACCGACCATCTACTGCCATCCTCTGTTGGTTATGACAATAGACAGTCCTAGCCCTCTGAGTTATACGAGAGTTTGGTCTCTGTGAATGAAAGAGGGTGATTAAAATGCTTTATGAAACACCTGCAGTCAAAAATGTATTGATGGGTGTTTAGTGTGTCAGAGGGTAACAGATACTGTTGTCTGGGAATTTCCTAGAGAGTTCTAGAATTTACAGAAATACTTCAACATGTTCTTGACTATTCTCAAATGTTCCAGATTGTTCAAAAAGATCTAGAGTATTTCAGAATACTCGTAATTTTCAGAAAATGATTTGGAATAATCAATAATGATCTAGAATGTTCCTGGATTATTCAAAAGTATTAGAGAACGTTTTAAAACATTCCAGAATGATTTATAATTTTCAAGAATTTTTCAAAAATAATTTAGAATAACTCCAGGAATCTTGCTTCCATCCCCTATCCGAGTCCTGTTGGGCATTGCAACCATAGGGGTGTATACTTTGACCACTAACTTAAAATTCTAGTGTGAGTAACTTTTAATTGAGGCGTATGTGTGTATTTTTTACATTTGAAAAAACAAAAAAATTGGAATTTTGCCGCCTATAAATATTTCGTAATGGCCAATAACAACCCGTATCGCTTGAACTCCAACTAAATGAGATGTAAACAAACCTGAACCGCAGAAAGACTGCTCAAGCTCAGCCACCTTGCTTTTGGAGGACATGTGTGTCAAAAGGAGAGAAAGACCGAAAAGTGCTCTCTATTGAAAACGAGAGAGTGAGAGAGGAAGAAAAAGAAAATAGACGTGCCAAAAATAAGCGTGTATTTAAGTAGCATGCAGCACAAGTGGTGGTACTGTTACGGAACGTTCTACTATTTTTAGCCAAGTCTAGGTTAATTTTGGCGATAAATGAGGCACATTTAATAGTCTTTCGAAACGAAATCGATTCGGTAGATAATTAACTGGAGAAAATATTTTCAATTCTTTTATAATAAACTACCGGTCGTTGATTCTTTTTCTGTTTATTACTTCCTCAAGTCGTTATCGCCAATGATGCGCGACTGTCGCATAGCTCACAATCACACAGTTGTAGAAATTTAATCCCTCTCTCGCGCATGCGCAGAATTAAGACGCTCGCCCGCTTAGGCGAGGTGGCACGTGACTTGGCGAAGCGTATTTTTTTCATGAGCAGTCCGCACGCTTCAACGTTCACGCGCTTCTCGCCACGCCACGTTTCTCTTCGCCACAGTGAGCGAACACCTTTATAGTATTAATAAATGAGTAGAACTAAAAATGTGTCTAGACGATTGCGTGAAACATTGTTTAAAGTCCACCAAATCCAATTTAATTGTTTCTAAGGGTATTTAACTCGGTCAATTGTCAGCCTTTTCATAGAATTTTTACAAACATACGTTAAGTACTCACTTCTACACCCACAAATTATTGGCTATTGCCACCAATATGCAGTTCAGATGCAACAAAATACATTAAACATTGCCAACAACTGATTTACGGTCTTGTTATAAGATACGAACATAAGTATTTCGTTTCGCCAAATCATTACGATTTTTGCTTTCTATTTAACAGCGCACAATAATATTCCATAAATAATTGTAAAAAGTTTTATTTCTGTTTACATTTTCTGTATGTTTGTTGTGATTACCATTCAACTTTTGAGAAAATAATGAGTATTATCATCAATACACAAAAAAATAAATAAATTTATGTATTCACACAGTGTGCCACTGGTAGCAACGACTAGTGGCAGCCACAAGTCATTGTGGTTGCGCTCAGCCACTAGTAACTGCGTTTAGCCACTTGCATCTGTAACTTGTGGCTGCGTCTAGACACTTGTGATTGTGACTGACTGTGACCGGAACCTGTGTACAACCACTTTTATCTGAAAATTGCGGCTGCTTATAGCCACTTATATGTGCCACTTGTGACTGTGTCTAGCCACTTGTATCTGTAACTTGTGGCTGCGTCTAGACAATCGACTGTGACTGGAGGTTGTGTACAACCACTGTTCTATGATAACTGCGGCTGATTATAGCCACTTGTATCTGCAACTTGTGGCTGCATCTAGCCACTTGTAACTGTGAACGGTGGCTCCGTGCAGCCACTTGCATCTGCGACTTGTGGCTGCATCTAGCCACTTGTAACTGTGAACGGTGGCTCCGTGCAACCACTTGCATCTGCGACTTGTGGCTGCATCTAGTCACTTGTAACTGGAAGCTGTATACAATTACTTGTATACGAAAATTGCGGCTGTTTATAGCCACTTGGTCTACCACTAGTGGCAGCGTTTAGTAACTCGGCTCAGCCACTGGTGACAGATACCACTCATCAAAATGCTATGAACGCATGTATACTCACCCTTTTCTTTATCCCCTTCTTTTTTACCACCTTCAAAGAAACCCGTCGTGAGTGCCTTTCTTTTCAATAAGTACGCTCTTCTCTTGGGTTTTTGTGAAGTGGGACTGGTTGTGGAATCTAGAATAAATAAGGCTCTCAATAGTACAACGTTTGTGATACATTCTGAAAAACAATATTGAAACAAATTGTGCTTCACCAAAAAGTAGAATGAGAAAATTAACTATGAGTTGTTGAAATGAGCGAGAGAAATTATGAAGTGTATTTACATAAAATTCATTTCGAAAAATTATACTTTGAAATGGAAGCACAGAAATTTGGAGTAATTAAACCGCACTAGTCAGGATGAAGCAGATGCTTGAACTCATCAGAATATTCTTCCATAATACTCTGTTTATGCAAACAAACCGAACAAGTGGCTACGTGACGAAATCAGAGATGGTGTGGTTTCAGTGATTGTGAACCAATACAAAAAGTGACCACCTTTTTCTTTTTACAGTTTTACAATCTCTTAACTCAAGATTCAGCATGAAGATGAATCTCACTAGTAAATGTGGCGTTGTTTTTCTCTGAGATTACTTTATAATTTTGGCGCGAAATAGATTTTAATATGAAACTATAGATACACATGTGTCTGATGTGTGCTAAAGCGGGACTCACCAGTTGGCACTTTGATGTTGACCCCAAGGTTGAGAGCTTGAAGTTTGGCGAGCGCCACCTGCCTCAGGACACGCTGTTCCACTTCGCTGAGCTGCAAAAGCGTCGTGTCGTTTAGCAACACCTGACGACCTGTCACGTTGTTCCACGTGCAGTTTCCCTGGAGCAAAACAAAAATTCACTTAGCAGAAAATGCATTACACACAATTTCTTCTTCTCAATTTCCTTGTACCCTCGTATCCTCTTTAATCAATCTTCCACATCTGAGAACAATACCTACCTTTATCCAAAAGTCAATTTTTTGTTTATGAAACTATTTTATCACTAGTAGACAATGAAGAATGTTTCATGGGTTTGATGAGTGAAAGGAAATTCCGACACCACTAGTTAAGGGGTTAGAGATCCATGATTATTACATATATTATAATGGATAACCTATAGACTTTAAAATGTAATCTGCTCTTGCACAAACATATTTCAGTTTCAATTGGCAAACTCATTTCGAAAAAATTTGAATCACAATGACTTATTTATTTATGCAATTCGATTATCAAGTGGTTCTCGTCATCAAGAAGTTTAGATCAATGGAATAAGAGCGGTATAAATTTTATGTTAATGGCTTCAACGCGTCGCGACGCCCGCTGGATATGTACAATTACCACCAACGTAGAAAACTCTAAAAATAACTGGAAATCGCGAAAGCAATAACTTTGGAAATGATAATATCACCCACATCTTCAATTTGTTCCTTCATCACGCTGAAAACATTGCTTTGGGATCTCCAAGTGCCACCAGTTAGCACTCTGAATATTCATCATTTCAAAACAAAATGAGATTTTTGTTTAACGGGAGTGAAGTGGACTGAAATTAAATTCGGAATATTACAATCCTTTCGAGAATTCCTTCTTTAGATTCTCTCGCATCTTTTGAAGTACCCCAAAGAAACCGTTCCATCCATGTGAACGTTAAAGGGTGGAAATGAGAATAGGTATTGAACATAAAAACTCTAGAAATTGTTTAGTAATCGATTGGTGTGTGTTTGTTGTACATGGGTAGAGATATTCCTCAGGGGGTGTGTAATTACTACACTTCATTGCAGCCAGATGTACTTGGGAACCACGGTCTAAAGTGTGTTACGATTCTGCTCCAAATGTTTGGGTGCCATTAAAATTGATGGTGCCGCTCAGTAGTTGATTGGATTGTAAAACCAAACTTGATAATCCTAAGAGCGTGAATTGGACCTGGATGATCTCAGTTGACTTGAGCTTTGAACCATCCAAAAAATATCAAATAGTGGGTATTTCTGTCTTGGAATGTAGGTATTGTTTTTGTTTTTTTTTTTTTCAATTGGAAATTTTGTGGTTCTGTAACACCAACTTATTTGTGTACGTTGTGTGATTATTGTACAAATATGCATTTGATTGTTCGCGTGCACTTAAAATAAATACAGAGTTGCTGTTACTGCCAAAAGGCATAAATTAATTTATAACGTAAGAAACGAAAAACCCACGCAACGAAATGTAATCACTAATGGCTCAGAACAAATTTAGATCGGTCTGCTAACAATTGTTTTCAATCGTGGGCACGCGATACTATCGTGCCGTATCAGCGACGTGTTTAATGCATTTTTTGCGCTTTGACCAACAAATTCAGTTTAATTTTGGTAACAATAAAACAATGGTGAACAAATAGTTGGTTTGGGAAGTTACGTAGCTTTTGGAGTTGGGTTTATTACTCTTCATGGTACTTTTGGAACAGCACGGAAAGTAGGATCGTGTTCTGCTGGTCTTCAATGTTGTGCGATGCTCCAAAATGGCAACCTTTCGGTGATAGGAAATCGAGAAAGCTATGAAAATCCACTTGGGGCATATAAAGTAGTTGAAGAACCATAGAGATACTTTCAGTCATAGAATCATTATTCTGAAACAGTTCCCATGTGTTCATCTCTTCTCCAATTAACGATTAGATTTCAAATTCTGTCGACATCTTCATTGCTTACGAAGGCAGTTGAAAGCCTTTTGTTGTGAAGTTCATCTGCAATCGATTCTCCACCTCCCTGAAAATGTCTAAAACCATCTGGAAACCTGAAACCTTCATGGCAACTCTGGAACTCAGATAATGGAACATAAGTCATCATTTGGTCAGCTACCACCTCTTCAGACTTCAGGAATTACCCAAAGAGACACGTTTTCGGGTATTTCTAAACTCTGGGAGAATCCAAATGTCACGAGAAATCAACACATAAGAATAAAGTAATTGAGGAGCCAAAGGAATGACAAGAATTTGGAATCGACATGAAATTTGTAATGCTTAAAAAATTGCAAATTCAAACTTTTCGAAACTAGGAAGTCTCTTTTCTTTTTTATAGAATTAATTTTATTTGGTGGTCTAACAGAACTGAAGGGGAAAAGTAGATGAAGAAATAAGGTTTGCTGATGATAAAGGTAAATCTCAAGCAGATATAATGTGATAGTATCCATTAATTTTTTAAAGGACTCCTTTAAAATTAAAACCCTAAATATGTAAATTCAAATTGATAAGAATCTTTAGGATCCAGAGAAATTTGCTTCCTTCGGAAGTTTAGTTACGTTATTTTGGTGGATTCAACTGCTGTATTTTTAGCAATGCTTTCCGATGTTTCTGTTGCAATTGACAGTAAAAAGTAATTGGTTTAGTTTTATTAGAACTCAGCGAAGAATTCCACACCATTAACCTTGAATTGCCTTATGTCCGATGCAATTTATTGGATTCCCTGAATCAGCCATTAAACAGGTTTGAATTTATGGAAATCTATTTTAATGAAAGTTGTTTCAACGCAATTTGTTTCCTTCAAATAATTTCCACGGCATATCTTTACCTCTTTGATGATTTTACATTCAAAAAATCTTTTGTGTCAAACACTTTTTTAAAAATTGAAATATTTGAATTTTTTTGAGTATTTACTTCAAACTGGTTTGGAGGTTTAAATATTCCAAGGGGTAGTAAATTTGAAATATTCCAAATGATGATAGCATTGCTGGAGGATTTCATAAATATACCTATATTCTGCCAAAATCCCGCCGATGATACTACTACTACTACTACTCAGATCTTGTCTTCTCATTGATTTCCACAATGTTATCACTAGAAAAATTCGTTTTCAATGGAGTTGATAATCTATTTATTAATTTGAAATATCCCAAATAATGATAGCATTGCTGGAGGATTTCATAAATATACCTGTATTGTGCCAAAATCCCGCCGATGATACTACTACTACTACTACTCAGATCTCGTCTTCTCATTGATTTCCACAATGTTATCACTAGAAAAATTCGTTTTCAATGGAGTTGATAATCTATTTATTAATTTGAAATATCCCAAATGATGATAGCATTGCTGGAGGATTTCATAAATATACCTGTATTCTGCCAAAATCCCGCCGATGATACTACTACTACTACTACTCAGATCTCGTCTTCTCATTGATTTCCACAATGTTATCACTAGAAAAATTCGTTTTCAATGGAGTTGATAATCTATTTATTAATTTGAAATATCCCAAATGATGATAGCATTGCTGGAGGATTTCATAAATATACCTGTATTCTGCCAAAATCCCGCCGATGATACTACTACTACTACTACTCAGATCTCGTCTTCTCATTGATTTCCACAATGTTATCAGTAGAAAAATTCGTTTTCAATGGAGTTGATAATCTATTTATTAATTTTGGATTATGTTTCTTTAATTCTACGTTTTACCATCACTTAGTTGCCAAAGGATAGCCAGGCATTTGGTGAAATATCTTAATTATATAATCTTTCCATTGACGACCATAAAAATAATTTTTAGTAGTTATTTTTGATGTATGTAACGTGTAATTAATTTAATGTTGTAAACAAAATTTATCTGTACCAACTTTCTCGCTAACTCGATTACGTTAAATGTTTCGGAATACGAAAATACGTAGATGCGTATGTACAGTGTCACAAGTGAAATAAACGTCTATCTGTCGGCTAAAAACGCTTGAAAGTATACCTACCGTCTGTGCCAGATAGCAATTATTGAAGTTTTAATACCTTTGAACTTGTAAGTGTTTGTCTGAATCTCGAGCCAATTTTTGTCACATGGCGCAAGGTAAATTTTTTGGCCTGGAATCATGCTAAATACTTCTGCAGACATACTACATAGGTAGACTCAATTACAAGTATCTTGTCCTAGGACTCAAGAACTTAATGTATCCCTTGTCTATTTTAACTGAGCCGTAAAGGATTTGGTCATCGATTTAACACAATTCCAGGAATTTAAATCTTTTCCTTCTTATTTAATCAACCAACGTAGAAGTTCTTAAAAAGAGAAAGCATTGAATGGTCCTTTGAGCTGGATATTTTAGTTCAAATGTTCAGTTTTTGTTTCGCACTGAACATTTTAATAGTCGAAGTAAACACTATTGTTGTTTGCATTTAATCGATTATGTGCTAATGGACGGAAAACATTGTCTTGGCAATAAACTCAAATATCTGAGATTCTCGGAATCAGAAATTGGAAAACCGACAAAAATTGCAAAAAAATATTTATTACAATTTCGATCGTTGCCTTTTTGTTGCAACAGGAGCCTTTTTATTGTATAGAGTGCCCTACATTTCAACTGATGAAATAGGATCCTCTTGTTCAAAGAAGAGAAATAGAGTGTGAAAATAGGTTTTTTTCTACTTTTACTCATTCTGATAGATCGCCAAGACGAAAGACAAGGGCACTATTTACCTTTCCGTCGTATTTTGGAACTCTCTTAACTTTGGTCTGGATATAACTGGAAAGCCCAGTCTAAGGATAATAATACCTAAAACCCTCACTCACCCATAGTTATCAAAACCTCTGAAGCCCTAGAGAGTTAAAATTTAGTCAAAAGACTAGGACGTGGACCCATGATAATCTAAAGTAGTACGATGCTTCCTCCAGAAGTCCTAGAAAGCTGAAATTTAGTATATAAACTATAATTTGGATGTAAACAACGAAGAAATTAAGAAAACCTGTCCCGCAATGCTTATCCCACAAAATAGTCGTGGACCTATCATCGCTCTTAGGTGTTTTCTGGAGTTGTAGAAAGCTAAAATTTAGCAAATAGATTAGGATTTGGATACAAACTACGACAAAAGGGGCGTGAATCAATAGCTGTAGGGTGCTTTTTGAAGCTCTAGAAAGTTAAAATCTCATGAAAACTGGCATTTAGACATAAACAACAAAAAAAGATTCACCTATACCTTTGCCCTTTCTCCACTTCCCCACGAAGAGTATGTGGTCAACAAAAGTTTCAAGGAGCTTTTTGAAGTCCTAGAAAGCTGAAATTTAAGATGTAAACTAGGATTTCGATGGTATAAACTATGAAAATAATACGTAAACGGCAACGTCTGCCCTGTTACACCTCCCCCACAAAATAGACGTGGACCCATCATCAACAAAAGCTCTTGGATGTTTTATGAGGCTCTAGAAAGCTAAAGTTTGTTGAAAAGATTGGGATTTGGATTCAAACAACGAGAAAGTTGAGAAATAATTAGCTTTTGCCCTCTAATATCTCTCTCATAGAAGAGATGTGGTGCTCTTTGAAGTCCCAGAAAGTTGAAATCTCATGGAAACTGACATTTGGACATAAACAGCAAAAAAATTTATGAACCTGTAACTTTGCTCTTTCGATACTTCCCCGCGAAGAGTATGTGGTCATGAAAACTTCTAGGGTGATTCTTGAAGCCCTTGAAAGCTGCAATTTAGTATATAAACTAGGATATCTGATCTCTTTCCACAAAGTGAGCGTTGAGTTATGTTTAGAAAAACCTGTAGGGTGCTTATAGAAGTCTTAGGAAACTCTATAAGGCTCTTCTTGAAGTTCTATAAAGTTGAAATTTGGCACGAAAGCTAGGACTTTGATAGAAATCTGCTCTCTTACAAAAAGCACATAGTCTTGCAATTATTAAAACTTCTAGGATTCTTCCTGAGGTCCTAAAAAGCTGAAATATTGTATGTAGGCTTTCTGATTCCCTTTCCTGTCTTACAGTCATTCCCTTCGTAACCTAAGGAAGTCTGTCGTAGTTGCTGAATAAGCATGAGGAAGACAACTCCAACATATGAAGCATTTAAGATGGTGAATCTCAAAACCACGGTCATCAACTTCGTTTTCGTGTCGTTTCATATTTTTGCTATTTGATTAATGAACTTCATGAATCGTTTATATCAAGGTTAGAATTTTCCTGATGTTCTTCTGACGATGTTAGTAAATGCCATGTTGAGAACCACTGTTCTAAGAAAGGAACAGCGTTCAGCGGTTCCCATATGTTGGGATAAAACGTGACCATCACTTAAAATAATCGCGCGACAGATGGAACGGGGCAAATTGGTATCGGGAGCAGCCACTGTTTGTACTTTTCGTCTTTAAATTTAGACAGAATATATTATAAATAGATTGCATACTTCTGTAAGTGTGCACTGACTGAGAGCCGAGCCATTTACTGGTGAAAAACTAGAGCGCCACGATATTGTGCAGATTTCGCAAACGACTAATTCTGTTTATTGAAAAGACGATGTATTTTAGGCGAAAGATTCATGTTCTTTGGATGAAAACATTGTTGCAGGTTCACAAAATTCAAATCGCTGGTCTTTTTCGCATTGCACGTACTCTGTGAAATTCATGCTCTCTTAATGGCACCACTGACATCGATTTCTTATTGATTGCTTATACCCAAACACACTTATATTTTGAGAAAAGAAAGAACCCAACTCCAACATTATCTTACTTCACCAAAGCTTGTGTCACCTCAAAAGCGCCTTCAGTCTTTAGGGCCGTCAAAAGGGTCTTTAGGGTTATCAAAAGCGCCTGGGACAAAAGTGCCTTGGGTTTTTTGGGGCGTCAGAGGCGCCCAGGTTAAAAGCGCCTTGGGCTCTTAGGGGCGTCAAAAGCGCCTAGTACAAAATCACCTTAGGGTCTTCAAGATCGTTAGAAGCGTCTAGAACCAAAGCGCCTTGGATCTTTAGGGGCGTCAAAAGCACCATGAATCCTTAAGGGCGTCAAAAGCGACAGGAACTAAAGCGCCTTGGGCATTTAGGGGCGTGAGAAGCCCTTGGTACAATAGCGCCTTCGGTTCTTAGGGGCGTCAAAGGCGAGCACCTGGGTCAAAAGCGTCTTCAGTTTTTTGGGGCGTCAAAAGCATCGTGGCTCTTAAGGAAGTCAAAAGCGACTGGGACAAAAGCGCTTTAGGTATTTAGGGGCGTGAGAAGCCCCTAGTACAATAGCGCCTTCGGTTCTTAGGGGCGTCAAAAGCATCGTGGGCCTTAAGGAAGTCAGAGGCGCCGAACAAAAGCGTCTCCGGACCTTAGGGGCGTCAGAAGCGCCTTGAATACTTAAGGGTGTCAAAAGCTACTGGTATAAAAGCGCCTTGGGTTTTTAAGAACGTCAAAAACGCCATGGGTCCTCGTCGTCGTCAGAAGCGTCGGGGACAAAGGTGCCTTGGATTTTCAAGAACTTCAGAAGCGTCTGGTACAAAAATGCCTTGGATGTTTAGGGGCGCCAAATGCACCGTGAATCCTTAAGGGCGTCAAAAGCGACAGGGACTAAAGCGCCTTGGGCATTTAGGGGCGTGAGAAGCCCCTGGTACAATAGCGCCTTCGGTTCTTAGGGGCGTCAAAGGCGAGCACCTGGGTCAAAAGCGTCTTCAGTTTTTTAGGGCGTCAAAAGCATCGTGGCTCTTAAGGAAGTCAAAAGCGACTGGGACAAAAGCGCCTTAGGTATTTAGGGGCGTGAGAAGCCCCTAGTACAATAGCGCCTTAGGTTCTTAGGGGCGTCAAAGGCGAGCACCTGGTTCGAAAGCGTCTTCGGTTTTTTGGGGCGTCTGAAGCGCCTGGGTCAAAAGAGCCTTGGCGTCATAGGGGCGTCAAAAGCGCCCAGTACAAAAGCACCTTGGGTCTTCAAGAGCGTAAGAATGGTCTGGTACCAAAGCGCCTTGGGTTTTTAGGGGCGTCAAAAGCGCCATGAATCCTTAAGGACGTCAAAAGCGACAGGGACTAAAGCGCCTTGGGCATTTAGGGGCGTGAGAAGCCCCTTGTACAATAGCGCCTTCGGTTCTTAGGGGCGTCAAAAGCGAGCACCTGGGTCAAAAGCGTCTTCGGTTTTTTGGGGCGTCTGAAGCGCCTGGGTCAAAAGAGCCTTGGCGTCATAGGGGCGTCAAAAGCGCCCAGTACAAAAGCACCTTGGGTCTTCAGGAGCGTTAGAAGCGTCTGGTACCAAAGCGCCCTGGGTTTTTAGGGGCGTCAAAAGCGCCATGAATCCTTAAGGACGTCAAAAGCGACTGGGACATAAGCGCCTTAGGTATTTAGGGGCGTGAGAAGCCCTTGGTACAATAGCGCCTTCGGTTATTAGGGGCGTCAAAGGCGAGCACCTGGGTCAAAAGCGCCTTCAGGTTTTTCGGGCGTCAAAAGCATCGTTGCTCTTAAGGAAGTCAAAAGCGACTGGGACAAAAGCGCCTTAGGTATTTAGGGGCGTGAGAAGCCCCTAGTACAATAGCGCCTTCGGTTCTTAGGGGCGTCAAAGGCGAGCACCTGGGTCAAAAGCGCCTTCAGTTTTTTGGGGCGTCATAAGCATCGTGGCTCTTAAGGAAGTCAAAAGCGACTGGGACAAAAGCGCCTTAGGTATTTAGGGGCGTGAGAAGCCCCTAGTACAATAGCTCCTTCGGTTCTTAGGGGCGTCAAAAGCATCGTGGGCCTTAAGGAAGTCAGAGGCGCCGAACAAAAGCGTCTCCGGACCTTAGGGGCGTCAGAAGCGCCTTGAATACTTAAGGGTGTCGAAAGCTACTGGTATAAAAGCGCCTTGGGTTTTTAAGAACGCCAAAAGCGCCATGGGTCCTCGTCGTCGTCAGAAGCGTCGGGGACAAAGGTGCCTTGGATTTTCAAGAACTTCAGAAGCGTCTGGTACAAAAATGCCTTTGATGTTTAGGGGCGCCAAATGCACCATGAATCCTTAAGGGCGTCAAAAGCGACAGGGACAAAAGGGCCTTGAGCATTTAGGGGCGTGAGAAGCCCCTGGTACAATAGCGCCTTCGGTTCTTAGGGGCGTCAAAAGCGAGCACCTGGGTCAAAAGCGTCTTCGGTTTTTTGGGGCGTCTGAAGCGCCTGGGTCAAAAGAGCCTTGGCGTCATAGGGGCGTCAAAAGTACAAAAGCACCTTGGGTCTTCAGGAGCGTTAGAAGCGTCTGGTACCAAAGCGCCTTGGGTTTTTAGGGGCGTCAAAAGCGCCATTAATCCTTAAGGACGTCAAAAGCGACTGGGACAAAAGCGCCTTAGGTGTTTAGGGGCGTGAGAAGCCCTTGGTACAATAGCGCCTTCGGTTCTTAGGGGCGTCAAAAGCGAGCACCTGGGTCAAAAGCGTCTTCAGTTTTTTGGGGCGTCAAAAGCATCGTGGCCCTTAAGGATGTCAAAAGCGACTGGAACAAAAGCGCCTTAGGTACTTAGGGGCGTGAGAAGCCCCTGGTACAATAGCGCCTTCGGTTCTTAGGGGCGTCAAAAGCATCGTGGGCCTTAAGGACGTCAGGGGCGCCGAACAAAAGCGCCTTCGGACCTTAGGGGTGTCAGAAGCACCTTGAGTACTTAAGGGCGTCAAAAGCGCCAGGTATAAATCACCTTGGGTTTTTAAGAACGTCAAAAGCGCCATGGGTCCTCGTCGTCGTCAGAAGCGTCTGGGACAAAAGCGCTTTCGTTTCTTAGGGGCCTCAGAAGCGTCTTTGGGCCTTAGGAGCGTCAGAAGCTGCTTGGGTCTTTAGGAGCGTCAAAAGCGGCATGTATGTTTAGATGCAGCAAAAGCGCTTGGGACAAAAGCGCCTGGGACAAAAGCGCCTGGGACAAAAGAACCTTGGATGGGTAACCCCTTGGCTGCCCCCTGTGGATGTCACTTGATTTCTCTAAGCCCCGAAAGGAGTTTACTAGAATAGAACCATCGATTGGGCTTTAAATATTTTTCCAATAGTTAATTCAATTTAAATGACTTGTTTAGTGATATTTTTGATTCACGACAAAAGGTCAATATCGACACCTACATTATATATACACACGAACTTTGTGGCATAAATATTTACTCTTGGCTTTACTAGACATTCCCACACTTTGCACAAATTAGAGCACAATAATTAGGATTTCAGAAGTTTATAATGTGCCTTTTAGCATCAAAAAGACAACAGAAACGTTTTTTCTCGAAATGACGTCTAGTTTGCATCCGCGAGGTTCCTCCTAACTGGTTTACTGCTCCTAATTGCTTTCTATTGTTATTACCGTGACCACAACCCATTAATCCATATAATCCAAGATCAAGTTAGAAAATAGCAGTGTAAAATTTACTCGATTCCATAAATATAGCGAAGGATCACTTTAAAAATTATCTTGTGAAGGTCAACTGCGTCTATCATAATTATTTTTAAATTAGATATACCGTTAAAGCATCATTAATCTATTCTTAGATCATTCTGATTGACACATGTATAAGCACTGTTTGACAACACTGCAATCATTCAAATCGTATAGAATCAGGGTCGCAGATACTAAAAAACATTTCTATAGGTATATTGCAATAAAATTTGAAAAAATTTTGACGTGGAAGAGGGTGCAGCATTAGTCATAATTAAGATAATAATTTGAAATATGATACATATGGGCTACCGGCTCTCCGAATCAATGTGACGAGCTTTTGAGCACGATCCACACGTCGAACCTTGGAAAAACACTCACGGATTCAAATGTGCCGAGCCGTCGTGTAGTACGTGGTGTTCCATGATCCCGCTTCCTATACTACTAAAGCATGTTTCACCCCCTCCTAATCAAATTTATTCTACAAATCAACAGAATATTTTTTTTTCCATTAATGACTTAAGAATACATAACTTCTACTTGAAACAAAGTACGTATCTCCAAAAGCCTTGATTAATGTTTTACAAACGTTTCCATTTAACATTGTTTGTTGTATTAAGCAAAGATGTTGAACTCTAAACTGTGTATTTTTATTATGCAAATGCCTAAAATAGCTCATTTCGGGTTTATTATTGGATGAGTTTTCTAAAAATTGTGTATAAGAACTGTCCAGCTTACAATCAGCCTAGACGTTATTGTACGTACAATTATGCATAGGTGTATTTATTTACATACACTATACGTGATACGAATCATTAGGAGTTTAATTTACTAATAAATAAAATTAATGTATTGTAGTACGTCCTAGCACACACGTCCATTTGTCTTTAATGTTGTAACGAATCCCATCTGTTTATTGCTCAAACTAAAATAAACGAGTATACTGAAAACATAATGAGGCAAATAGGTAAAGTTAAAACACGATTATATGGCAAAATAACTGAGTAAATAAGTCTATTATATTATTCTCAATTCCATGCAGACATCAACGAACATCATGCCAGGATATAGTATTTTTTCTGGTATGGACACTTACTGGACCCTAAGAGAGTGTCCACTCAAAACATTTGTCCGTCTGAAGAAGATAAGACAAGAGTGATGTGTTGCTTTTGTGAAAACATGTCAAAATATATTAAAAATCTTCTGTTGAGGTCACCTACGGGACCTTAAGAGAGTGTCCTCTCAAGAGGGTTAAACGTCCAAGAGAGACAAGACAGGAGTGATGCAGCTTTTATCGCGAATACATCAACGAATTCCTAAATTTTGCTTGATCTACGTTAAAGTGTAATTCTCAAACCTGCCCAAAAGGGGGAGTTAGCGTTTCTTTAGACCGGATACGTGTGTCCCCGTTGATGAATTTGAAAATAATTTAAAGAAATTGGAACCAATAAGAAGTAAGTCTTCAAGGGAGCTGCATCCCACAGATAAACATACCCATTCAAAGAAATAAAAGTAGTTCTACGTTTTCGAATTCGACTCAGTTTTTTACGGTCGATATCATCAAGCTTACACCTATTTTTACTCAAATGGGTAATGCTGAGCTTTTACTTCAACACTTCAATAAAAAAGCAACAGATAAAGTGCATGTTTTGACGGCGATTAATAAAATTACTGTTTACTGTTCTCAGCTGTATAAATACAATGAAAAAATTAGTCAGTTGCTAGAAATAAATACCGTGGCTCGTTGGTTGTAGAGAGATTTCATATGTTATGTAAGAGATATCCGCTACTGTTTTATTATGACAGAAACGTTTTTTTATCCTGCTCGTACGTAGGTGAATATTTCTAAATAAATTTCACGAAATAATTTTTTTTTTAAATAAACCAATGAGACTTTCAAAAATACCGTCATTACTTTAATTTATAACTAAAATTTTATTTAAAACGCCCAACATTATTTCTCTTTCAAAAAGTTCTATTCCAAGAAACGATTACTTCAAAAGGTTCTCTTCCTTTTTACTTAAACATGTGTGCTGTTCTATAAATATAACTCTACACAATTTTTTCCTTATTATTCGTTTCCAACTCTATCTATCCACCCTCTCTGAATGTAAATCATCATTTTAGATAAGGAATGGAGGTGGCAGGTGCTTCATTTTATACTAAATTTAACTTGCATGGGGTAAGTTTTGCGAGAAATCGATTTAAAAACACGTTACTCATTCTACATCTCAATATTGTCAAAATTTCTTTAGATATTCAAATAAAATGGTTGTCAGATGTAAATCCGAAACACGAAATGGAAAGACATTTTGATTCTTTGTAACGATTTACACAAAAGAGTGTCTATAGCTACCCATAATAAGTTTTCAACATATTTGCGCGCTGCAACGGTCGGTTGCTCGGCGCGCGGTGCAACAGTTGTATGCAGTTCCTACACTATTTATTCAAAGTATTTCTCAAAAATTCTCAATACAGAGGCGTTTGCCTTACATAACATTTATTTTAGTTGCTATACTTATTTATTACTATTTTTATATAATATGAGTATTCTCTTTGAACTTAAAAGTTATGTAAGAAAGTATTTAAACAAAAATAAGTTAAATGTTTATTCACGAGCTTTTTTTTTTTATTGTATCTGTATTATTCTGCCCACGATTTCAAACAATAGCAAAAAATATATCCAGACATGAAGCATAAATAGATCTGACTTGAAATAACAGATATGTATGTATACTGACCGACAGGTTACTCAAAAACAAATAAATTTTGTATATAATAACGCATTTTTAAAAGCCAAATATTCTCATTTTATTTATAAAAAATTTAAAATTTCACGACACAATAAAAGAATAGTGCAAATGAATATACTATAATAAAAATAGACGGCATATTGTTAATTAGCTTGGCTAATGGATTCAATTTTTTGTACCCAATGTATATCTAAAAATAAAATAAAATAATTTCAAAACGTTATCACTTTATGGCTCCGTAGTTGGTGTCTAAGCTTGAGTTTCGTAACATTGATTAAAATTAAATTGGGTTTGTGAATTTAATTGAAAGTTATATGAAAGGATTTTCCTTTTTCCATCAATAATGACACTGTTAACCTAATAGTTGCTCAAGAAATAACAGCAAAGCTGATCGTGATTATAAACAGGTTTTTAATTTCCATTTATAATCAAGGTGACAAAAGTTCTTTGGAGAGAAATATCTTGAAAGCATACACTGACCTTTAATGTTGTTCCTTAAAATGATTCGAAACCCTTTGTTTTATAAAAGTATACATAATATCCCTCCCCCCTACGTGGTTACATCCATCTTGATCTTTAAATGATAATCAATCGGAAAATCATCTCCAGAAAGTATGGAAGAAGTTAATCAATCATGTGATACGTTTTCGATATTGACTACATGAATCTTTGAGAAAATATTCTACAAATTTAATTTTTAAAAAGTGGAAATCATTGAACTTTCACAATTATGGCGGTCTCTCATTGACTTTCTCGTGCAAACGATTCAATTTGGCCAAAGAGTACTCCTTATTGACCATAGGAATGATTTGATGATGTACCACATGCTCAATATCGAAAAAAATGATGAGAATCACTTATATTTCTGAGAGACAAGTCTTCAATGATCTTTTAACTTTAGGAGTCTCGAAATATCATTGATCTTCCACAATTCTGGCAGTTTTTGCCATGCAAACGTTTCAGTTTGGCTAAAGAATTCTCCTCATCGATCATAGGAATGATTTAATGACGAACCACATCCTCAATAACGAAAAAAAAAAACGATTTAAATCACTTTCATTTCTCAGAGACAAGTCTTTAATGATCTTCTAACTTTAAGAGTCTCAAAATATCAATGCATTTCCACAATTCTGGCGGTCTCTTATTGGCTTTCTCGTGTAAATGATTCAATTTGACCAAAGAGTAGTCTTCATTGACCATAGGAATGTTTTGATGACGAACCACATGCTCAATATTGAAAAAAATGATGAGAATCACTTTCATTTCTCAGAGACAAGTCTTTAATGACCTTTTGACTTTAGGAGTCTCAAAATATCAATGATTTTCCACAATTCTGGCGGTCTCTGATTGGCTTTCTCGTGTAAACGATTCAATTTGACCAAAGAGTAGTCTTCATTGACCATAGGAATGTTTTGATGACGAACCACATGCTCAATATTGAAAAAAATGATGAGAATCACTTTCATTTCTCAGAGACAAGTCTTTAATGACCTTCTAACTTTAGGAGTCTCAAAATATCAATGATTTTCCACAATTCTGGCGGTCTCTGATTGGCTTTCTCGTGTAAACGATTCAATTTGACCAAAGAGTAGTCCTCAATGACCAAAGGAACGATTTGATGACGAACCACATCCTCAATATTGAAAAAAATGATGAGAATCACTTATATTTCTAAGACACAAGGCTTCAATGGCCTTTTGGCTAAGATTCGTTCCATATTTTGAGTCATTGACTCTGATTTTATAATATATATATATTGAACTTATTTGGATTCATCCAAGTGATATACTCAAATGGGTTGGCAGATCGTAATAATTTGTGGCATAGAAATTTAAGATAGTTCAATGAACTATTTTTTTGTTTTTTGAAAACTCATTAGCAACTTCAGTTACGATTATTTGTCACAAAGTGTTTCGATGAAGGAATGAAATCTTTCAAATACATACGTATGGAATGCCTTCACCTGAGTCGTAGTTCAAGAGTACCTAAAGAATTATATACTCACCAAAAAAAAAAAAAAATTGAAACACACATTCATACGTCACTAGAAGTACATACACATGCAAATAATAAATTAAAAAATGACTCACCTGTGGTGTCCAGGTGAGATGTGCTGCGGACGCTCTGGTTTGACTTTTTGACCTCGACCTGAAGATCTTCTTTGCGACCAGTCGACTGCCATGGTGCACAACACTCGAAGACGATTTCGACTTCTGCATGGCTGCCGTATTGTTAGCTGCGGAAGATGACAACGATTTATCGTTAGATTTTCCATAGATAAGATTGGATAGATTAGTTAAGAATCCGGAATGTGTCGATTCCGAGTTACCGATATCGATACTGTTACGCGAACTTGTAATACAACTACTGTCCGGATCAGAAAACGTATCCGGTTCCGGTTCGTCGAATTCTAGATCGCGATACGTCATAATCCAATCGTCGTTCGTTTGACAGCCCTTATTTAAACCGTCGTCGTCACCCGGTTTGGTAATTTCACCTTTGGACTTTATGTTTCGAAGGTTACGATCATAGTTTATCCGCTTAAACCTATCGTTTTTGTCCGCATCAACACTTTTTTTACGTGCCATCCGCAAATAACGCTTGATTGTATCACTAACCGATTGAGAAACATCGTCGTTGTCAACGCTGCTTCTTCTTCTAGCTGGTAGCTTATATTCTTTCATTTCCTTCTTTTCCTGTTCTTCCTTTTCAGCCAGTGCCCTTTTGTAATCCTCTTCGATTTGAAGCAAATGTTCTTCCGACAGTTTTTCTGTTTGTACTCTGGCACTTCTGTAACTTTTTTTTGGTTCTTCGAATGTTACTTCACGTCCCCTGGGAGAAGTTGGAAGCGATGATGGAGGTGACTTCCAGGACGACTTCCAAGGATACCATTTGTTCACGTGAGGCTTGATTCCGGTGTAGAAACCGGTACGATTGCTCCTGAATCCTTTGGCTTGACGAAGCTCAAAATAAAGCTTCTCAAGAGCTTTTCTATCGGTGAGAAAATCCGATATGACTTTATCACGTTTTGGGGATTGGCTAAAGTACCTACTCAACGTTTCAGCTAGGGATTTTGTGATATGGTCTCCTTCAAAATGTACACCTTCCCTTCTGGTGGTCGTTATGTACGGTTGGGAGATGCTCTTACTTACTGTGGCTAAATGTGTCTGAAGTTTTTCCATGAGTTGCTGATAATCTAAGCTGGTGAGTGAACTGGAGGTGTTTTGAGCGACGTTGGATTCTCCAGACACGTAAAGATATTTTTCTAGCATTTCTATGAGTTGTTGCTCTAGAGGTTCGTCGGAAAGTTCCCAAGCACTTTTTGACTTGGTCAGTTGCTGGGCTTGCTGATTCAATTTGTACAGATCGGTTCTTCCGCCGGATGTGGCGAAGAGTGGAAGGTCTTTAGGTCTTTCAGCGGATCTACCGAAGTCGTCTGTGGAAATAGATTTTCTGTATCCTCCTTTTAGTCTGTCTTTCCTTTTCCTGTATGATTTTCTACTAAAAGCACCTGGATACGAGTTTTTCCTCCAGAGCAGGAATCCTTGCTCCCGTCGGCATAATTCTTGAAAATGGGCTTCTATTTTAGGTATATCCTCCACTCGATTATGCGATCCATCCGGTATAAGTTTTCTTCCAGCGTCTGCCATGTACCTCCAGGTTTTCCGAGTTAGCAGCCATCGTTCTTTCTTCTTGGGTTTCTTCTCTTTCACAGACTTGAGCATGGCTGCACTTATTGAATCGTCTGGACTGTCCAGCGAAGAATTCCTCGAGTGGTGGCTCTTTCTCCGAGGTCGAGAAGAAGACTGTTCGGCCATTTCCGTTTTCACTAAAACCAACTGGCCAACAACTAAGTTGCGACTAACATTTGAGTATTACTAGGTGTATCGTTCAGATTGAAACTGTGTCACCTGTTTCTTAATTATTTTAGCCCCGTATCAGAGTTGGACTTAGGCCAAGTGCAAGCACTCTGCTGTTCTATATAACAACTTTTTTCGAAAAGACGTGCATACTGTCGTTTGCACTTGTTATGATCAGAGCCAGTGTTTCTATTTTGAATGAATTCAGTAACGAAATATTTTCCTTTCGAAAAACAGTCGCAGAGGAAGTGCTCCACGTCACATCACCCGGATATGTAGGTGCTAACAATTGTAACCCAAAAATTGTTTGATACTCTCAGTTGGAGCAATAAAAAAAATCTTGTCGAAATTGAGATTGGGTGGTTTCAAAACAAACATTCGAAATATTTCTAAGTACTTGTTTACTCTCCTGACTTGCTATTCTCGCCGAAGTCGTTTAATGCCTTTTAAACTGGATCAAGAATAGCTCGTTTATTAAGGGACCACGACGTTCAAAAATAAATTTGACATTTTTCTTGAAAAATCTTTGTTTCAGCAACCAGGGGTTATTATTTAGCATTTAAGTATTACTTCTTTGAGCTTTTTTCTTTAAACCTAGCCGCAAATTATTCATTATTTTTCTTTTTTTGTTAATAATAGAAACAAGCAACTAACACGTTGGTACCAAAAATGGTACTTTGCTAAAAAGTTTTCGTCTGTTTTGTTTTGAAACTTTCTGACGGGGTAATAAAAGAACACAATTTTGGGTCACCCAAGGAATGTGAGGATTATCCTGTTCGAACTATTCCCAATAAATTATGATTAATAGTCGGTCTTCCATCCATTTTGTTATCTTCCTTGCACTTCATCGTTTAAAAAGAAATGTCACATCACCAACAAGTTCCTGAGTCGAGTCCTTTCTATTGATATATGACCACAGATAGTACCGGTGTTCAGTCACTGACGGTAACTAATCTTGGATGTTACCGGTTGGCCGTCATCGGACGCGGTAAACGATATTTTACCAATGGTAAGTTGAAAACCGGTTTTGGATGTCATTTGACCGCGTACTATTTACCGTCGTTACCGGTTAATCGACTCAGACGGACGCGTCGAACAACACGTTCTGTTAAAAATGAGGCAATGGCAAGCGGCGTAGCGTCCACTTTACTGACCACACGACGATACTGATGCTAGTTGGTAGTAGTACGACGACACAAGCAACGAGCTGGCGGCGTCGAACAAAAATATCCATTTTGGCAAGAGACATTCCCCAGACTTGCCTCCTGCAGTTTACCGGATTATTTAGATAAATAAAAATTTACTATCCGAACGCTCCGATAGAAATTCCTCGAATTTTAAAAATGGTCGCACATCTATTCACTCGACGCGTTGTGACAAATTCAACTCGATGACATCAACCTCTTCCGCGTTGATTTCTTTTAAAAATATTTCATAAATGCCATGTTGGACGTATGGCAAAAACAACTTCAACAAATTGCTATATTTACTTTCATGTCATATAGATAGTTAAATGTCACATTATAATTCATGAACCTTGCTACCAAAATCCTTTATATTTATTAGTTGATTGTCAATTTGTTCCAAGATGCCTCTTTTAACAGAACTTCCAGTTTACCCTATGTGCCTAAGATGCGTCACAAGATTACAACTTGAATCCTTCGAATCCTCTTTCATTCTGCACAAACTCTAACCCTTTGGACTTCTCCTAAGGACTTTAGTCGATCGTAGTCTTTCCTCCTACCCTTGAGGAGGGTCGTAAAGCTCGAAAATTTAACGGATTGTTACGTATTTTGTAATTTATCCATATCTTTGTTGAAGCTTAAAATGTTATGGAAAGTTATGTGTTCGTAAACAAGATCTTTTGTGCTAACGTTGTTTGAGATATAAAAGATGAGAATTCGCGGTATTCCCTTCATAATTTGAACTTTATTTTGACGTGTCGCCGCTATTTTTAGGGAGTCCAGTAAAAATTGTAATAGCATTTTACTTTTAAATAGAACGTGGCATAATTTCTACGTGTGTTCTGACAAGGAATGTTAAACAAGCGTTATGAAAGTGGTTCTGAAGTAGAAGCGATCGGAATTATTTCAGCATTAAATGAATGTTTTCAACAATCTGAGAATACGAACGAGACTTAAAATAGCAGAAATATGAAAATATTCATTCTCTCTTTCTCTCCTTCGTCTTACCATCGAATCCTTACACTCGAAGCATTCCATTCAGAATCTACTAAACACTTCATTCCGGACATTTAATGGGCTACGAAAATATGTCGATTTTAAACAATATTTTATTTTTGTTAATGGTCCCCACTATATTTGTATATGTATATGTTCATTATCCGTACATCTATATTAGTAAAGATGGTGTAACGTCGTTAAAGAAACATTTAATTACGATGTTTGTCCGAGAGAACAAAGCCTGGCAGCTCTGACGTCACAAGCCAGACATGGCGGTTTAAGTAGGCGACTGTGCGGAACACTTTTGGTCTAGCAATCAAGGGACATATCGCGCAAAAATTATTTTGATCGCGGATTTTTGTAGAGGACAATGAGAAGAACCCTTTTGCAAATTTTTAACATCAAAAAATAGTTGTTAAGATTATTTATTTAATATTAAAGTATCGCAAAAGGTGTTTTTTGACCTTTGACCTGAAAATACGGCAACGTTGTGAATTTATTAAAAGCTTATTTATGAAAATTTGAGTTAAATAACACAGATCAACTCAAATTTGTTTTACTAAATTATTTGACCTATTCTGTTGTTCTTCGACCTTATTTACTTTCTCACTATACCTTTCGTATACCAAAAGTTAAAAGTTGGTTAGCAGTTCGTATTCTTCCCAGAAGCAACATCAAAATATTAACGACATTTGGCATATTGAGGCTACTTTTGTTTACACTTTGTGTGTTTCCATTCCGCATTTTTAAGTGGCTGTGTCATTTGCCTCTTTCACTAAAAAGATGCAACTGTCTTAACTCTTTAAAAATCCTACGTGCTCTTAATGTTTATTATAAACCGTTTAGAATTTAAAAAGATCACCATTAAATTATTCCTTCAGTTTCTTATTATTAACAGTAAATTTTATGAAAAGACTTTTTCTCTAACCCATAAAAAAACAAACACAGAGTTTTAGTTACAAAAATTCTCTATTGGCTATTTTGCCACACTGTGGCATCTTTTATTTTCGCCTACCGTGGACGATTTGTTTTTCCAGTGACCACGACTAGTGTCTACTACAAGTGGGTATGCCAAGCTACTAGATGTGGTCATCACCTACAGTCTCAAGTTGCTAAATGCAGCCACAAGTTTCAGCAACAAGTGGCGGACAGTCACAGCCACAAGTGGATAGGAATAGCCACCGGTTAGAAGTGGCTAAAACAAGCCACAAGTCGATAGGCGTAGGCTCATTCACAAGTACCTATTCGTACCGACAAGTCCGAGTAACAAGTGGCTGATATTCACAGCCACAAGTGGCTTGGCATAGCCACGAGGCTCAGTTACAAGTGGTTAAACACAGCCACAAGTCCCAGTAAAAAGTGGTAGATAGTTGCAACTGCAAATGATTAGGCATAACCACCAGACTTGATTATTAGGAAGGACTGAGGTATGTAGTGCCTGACGACTGTGGTCTAGTGTGACTATGTCGCCACAAGCAGTCAACTCTGACCACTCGCACAGCTTGTGGTTCGAACAGGGTAACTCGAATTCTTTGAGTAAAAATTATCTTATAAAATTCATAAAAATCTCGTCGACTACTTATGGCTGCCACTAATCTATAACAACAACAAGGCATAATTACAAGTGGCTAGTCGCTGCCACAAGTAGATAGACGTAGACATAAGTTACAGTTACAGCCTCAACCACAAGTTTCATCAACTTTTTTGCTTATTAGTCAAGACTGAAGTATGAAGTGGCTGACAATTGTGGTCTAGTGTGACTATGTCGCCACAAACAGTGAACTCCGATCACTCTGACGGCTGGTAGTGTGAACGCAGCCACTCGAGTTCTTTGTGGCTGCCACTAGTCTTCAATAACAGCAAATTATATGTTTCTAAGCCAACCACCATTCACAATTACAAGTGGCTAGTCGCTGCCACAAGTGGCACAAACTTTACCGTTCGCTAGTCAAAGTTACAGTACGTCTGTGGTCTAGTGTGAATGTATGGCCACAAGCAGTGAACGCTGATTACTTTCGGAGCTTGTGGCTCGAACATATCCACTCGAATTCTTAGTCTTCGTTAAAATAGTACAAGATACACGAAAAACTTCGTCAACCACTTGTGCTATACGCAACCACTAGTCACAGTTACAAGTGGCTAATCGCAGCCACAAGTCACGTAAACTTTTTTGTTCATTAGGTAAGACAAATACGTAGTGGCTGACGACTTTACATCGTTTAGAGTGACTATGATGCCACAAGCTGTGAACGCTGACCATTTTAATGGCTTGTGGTTCGAACACAGTCATTCAAATTCTTGGTTTATGTCGAAATAACTTTATAAAATGCTCGACAAACCTCGTCAATGACTTGTGGCTGTCACTGGCCTGCAATAACAGCAAACTGTATGTTTCTAAAGCAACCATCATTCACAATTACAAGTGGCTAGTCGCTGCCACAAGTGGCACAAACTTTACCGTTCGTTAGTCAAGGCTACAGTACGTCTGTGGTCTACTGTGAATGTATGGCCACAAGCAGTGAACACTGATTACTTTCGGAGCTTGTGGCTCGAACATAGCCACTCGAATTCTTAGTCTTATACGCAACCACTAGTCACAGTTACAAGTGGCTAATCGCAGCCACAAGTCACATCAACTTTTTTGTTCATTAGGTAAGACAAGTACGTAATGGCTGACAACTGTAGATGGTTTAGGTTGCTCGAAAAATCTCGTCAATGACTTGTGGCTGTCACTGGTGTGCATCAACGACAAATTCTAGGAGCTCATAAAACCACACGTTATATTTGAGTTCTCCTGTACAGATGCAGTTTGAAGATGATGATCGGAGTTGCTTAAAATTAAACCTCCTGATTTAAGTGCAGTTAATGGTGTATATAAATGAGCGAACAATGACGCGTTTAAAAGGCGGTTCAGGATGAAGGACGACACACCTCTTATTAAAGTTATGACGTCAATATCGTCCGAAAATGAATCACTCATCGGTAGTAGCAGATGGCTTCCATAAAAATAACATCAACACTGACTGAGTTTAGTTTTTCCGCAATAACTCTTTTAATACCTATACATTTGACGTGGATTGATTAAAAGCATTTTTGCACGTTGGATATTAAAAAAAAAATTGATGTTTACGCGGAAAGAGTTATGGATGCCTACTAAAAATTATTTAAAGAATTCATTGAAATTCGAAGAACACTTTCGATTAATCAAATTTGCTTGTAGCAGAATGCAGTGATTCTCTTTTGTACTTACACCAAAGTTGTGCCAAACTTTAGAGAGGAAAATTTAAATTTGTTTGAGGCGCCTGAGGGTTCCAGGACCATGAGGGACTAATTGTGGGTTATTGTTCTGAAAATATTACATAAAAAGAAGCATTTACAAGTTTTCCTAAAGTTTCCAACTTTTCTAATTTTTTCTTCTTGTTAAAAAATATTTCTCAAATACAATTTTGGGTACCTTAGCTAATATTGAGTCGATAAAACACCCCTATACTTTCAACCACCCTAAACCCTTGAGTTCCAATCGATTCTCTGCTGACTTAGACCCTATTTGTAATTATTTTATGAGTTTTGGAATGAGATGGGCAATTATGTAGTTGTTGTGCCAACAACCAACCGTAGTCGAGTCTGTTTGATCAAGAAAGAAAATATACGAAAATACGAAAAACGAGAAGTGTTGATTAATAGAAAAGAAAATGCTGAAAATCGGGCACTAATGTAAACGGACTTTATTATTGTACGGCAGTGCCCATGGTATACAGACTACTGAAAGTTTTATAGTACGCAAAAGTATATTTTAACTGGACGAAAATAGAAGCAACCATGTCGTAAGTAAAACCAATAAGTGTGATTGAATGCGCCTAAGGACCTCTGAACTTTAAGTACTGATTTATGTAACAGTCGTTACAAAAAGTAGGTACTTTTTATGAAAGTATTAAGGAACATCAGAAACTAAATTCTTGTTTATTTTTGTCTATATTTAACAGGTCAAAAAGTGCAGCCCTCCAAACGCAATAGTATCTATACTTTAAGGTTGGTAATGTAAGCGTATATAAGTAAGAGGGCGCACGTTTAATAAAATACGCCCTCAAACTTTAGTAGTCCATTAGTAGTAAAGAAATCGACTCTTTTTTTTCTTCTTCTAAACGAATTTCCTTTAACAGGTGTTTATTCAGGGTGTTGAATCATTTGCAAAATATATTTTGAAAACCCGATGGACATTATTCTACTCCCACTTAAATGATAATCCCTTTTAACCAAATATTCTACAGAATTTAATGCACTGCGATGAAATATATTGCCAAAGTCAGCGTAGGTTGACACTTACAAGATGCTAAGAAATAGTAATAAACAAGCGTCGACGTTTTACGCAAATTCTTAAATTAAAAAGCACATTTAAATTTAAAACTTTATTTTCTGAATTTTATCAGTGCCGAAATATTTTATATAATATCGTACACGCCGAAATTCACGGAGCATTGTCCAAAAGCGATCGATAGAATATTGATCCATAAGTAATTTCCTCACAGTTTATTTTCTAGAGATCATTAAATTACGTACCTTTCAAGTATACAAACTTATTCGCGTATATAAAAATTTATATACCTGCATATACCTCAGTTTTTAATTATACGTTCGATAGTTGCTATAGAAAGTTAAAAAATATCTCTCATATTCTTTGAAATTAAGATTATTGCGGTTGTTTACATTTGAATTCACATAAAGCAGAACATTCGCATCATTTTTTGACATCCGCATCACCTTCTGACATCCGCATTAAGAAGCGGAAGCGAATTTGAAAGTAGTAATTTTTCTTACATATCTATATTATGTAGCAATGGTATACCGTTAGCAACTATAACCAACTTCGAAGGTCGTTTTAAGACCACAAAACAGCTTTTAAAGCATATATTTTAATGCATAGGTACAACATCCGCATCGTTTTTAGACATCCGCATTCAGAAGCAGATGCGGATTTGCAACTAGTAATTTTTCTTGATGATTAAATAAACAATTATGCACCAACAGCTAATCTTTAGCAACGATGATCAATTCTGAAGGCCTTACTTTAATATTAATTGCAGAGTGGTGTATATACTCTCTCCTCTATTTGATGGTTGAAGCTTTTGGTGTCTGTAAGTCTGTATATGTAATTTAATAACAGTATTAATGATGAAAATAATAATAATTGCTGATCCTAATTATTAACAAAATTTATAAAGACTTTTCATGTAAGTATATGCAGAACACCCGCATTGTTTTCCTGACATCCGCATTGAGAAGCGAATGCGGATCTGCTTTCTTGCTGACTAGATAGCTCATTAGATAAAAATAACCAACTCTTAAGGTCTTATTTTCATATTAAATGCAGTTTTAAGGGCCAAAATTTATTTCATAATTGTTACACAATGTTGCATTCTTAATTAACACCTAATAAATAATTACGTATTTTCAAATATAAAGCCATACTGTATAATGTCAAGTGTTAGAAAATAAATTATGACTTGTTATATTAAGGGAAGCGTCACGGGAAGTTTCCGATCATTTTATACGAAAGACACGTTTCTAGTTTAATGTGGTCTTTAATGTTTACTTAAAACGAGACCGAACTATACTTTGGCGTAATTGCCAAAACTCGTATATTTTACGAATGTGACACCCATTCTTAGACTTCGACGTCATCACTAAATACTATTTTTAGAAAAAATGCATTCATACATGGGTAAACGATAAATAGATCACATATGTGCCCACTTTTGAAATTTGGAAGTGCTTTTTACCTTACACTTGTTTACTGCCAACTTTATACAGAGTTATATACACATTCCTCTATTTAATGGCCGAAGCTTCTGATGCTTAAAGTTTTTATATGTATACATAGGTCTTTATAATAATATTAATATTAAAAATAACAATTTCTTCCTATAAAGGAATAATAAAACAACTTTTAGAGCTCATTTTTGTCTAAGTACGATATACGCAGAACATCCGCATTGAGAAGCGGATGCGGATTTGCTTTCTTGCTTACCTACTTGATAATCAATCATGCAGCAAAAGCGAGCCCTTCTGCGATAATAACCAACTTTTAAGATCTTATTTTAATATATATTGTGGTTTTAAGTTACAAATACAACATTATACAGACTGTTAATATCTTTTTTTGATGGTTAAAACTTTTGATGCTGACGGAATAATATTAATGGTAAAAATAAAAATAATTTCACTTCATAATTGTCAAAATTAATTATACAGCACACTTTTGTGTATAATCAGAACATCCGCATGGTTGTTTGACATCCGCATTGAGAAGAAGATGAAGATTTGTAGGCAGTTTTACGAAAACGACTTTTAAAGCACAGTTTCACGTATGAGAAGAGCAACATCCGCATCGTTTTTTTGACATCCGCATTGAAAAGAGAATCTATTTCAATATTAATGGTAAAAATAAAATAATTGCAACTCATAATTGTTAAAATTAATTACAAATCACATCTTTGTGTATAATAAGAACATCCGCATCGTTATTTGACATCTATACTGAGAAAATAATGGGATTTGTAAGTAGTAAGGTTTTACAAAAACAATTTATAATGCACTTTTATTTTAATGGATAAGTAGAATAACATCCGCATTGTTCTCTGACATCCGCATCGTTTTCTGACATCCGCATCGTTTTCTAACATTCGCATTGAAAAGCGGATGAGGATTTGTAAGCGGTAACGTTTAAGAGAACAACTTTTAAAGCACATTTTTATGTATAAGTAGAGCAACATCCGCATCAGCTGCACAGCAGGCAGCCCAGTGCACAACTGCGTATTATGCTGTATATATTTCTTCTTAATAATTAATTTTGCGTAGACAAAGTTGTGTGCAAACGGTAGCTGATAAATAAAACTGATTTATTCGATTGCGTGGAAACATCGTCGGATGCATCAAAATAATGCTTCAGTTGTTCAAATTTAGCTCACATATTTATCTTGGTCGTTCGGAAAGATCTAAGATTACCAGGAATAAACAGCAGGCCGTGCATTCGTGTGCTCCACATAACCCTCTCGATAATGACCGGATCGACGTCATATCTTGAAATACCTCACCAATTCTATTTCCGTACGACGAAATCTTCACCTTCGATTAAATCGTTAGCAAGGATCGAGGAACGCGTCAATTTAAAATTATTGATCGTGACGTGGCTAAACTGAAAAGCGAGTTTTTGTCACGTCTCGTTATTTTGTTTTCTTTGTATTTTTTCCAACTGTTTGTCCACCTCGTCTTTCTCTTCCTAACATTAATTTTGTTACTATTTCGAGAAGGTCGTCAGTGACAATAGGCGCCAGGGGACGACATCACCATAGACAGTTTTAGGGTGGGTGGAGGTGATGGTCTTCAAAATTTAACAATAAAATCTACCAAAGTTAGATTCCTCTCAAAAATATTGTAAAATCCTCCGGCGCCTTCACCTTAAATATACGTAAAATCCAGAAAATTTTGAGTAATACATTTACAAAAAATTTACTGATAGAACTTATTTGGTTTATAGAATTCAAATTCTCCGAACACTTTCATTATCTATGTTTTATTCTCTAAACGAATTACTATTTTTGAACTATAAACTCTTTTAAAGGCATAAATGCCTGGCTCTTCCACCAAAAATATATTTAAACTTCAATATATAATCGTTCAAAACCACGTTCTGACATCAGACGGGGATGGAGGGAAATAAACAGCCCGGAGGAGAGGAAGCGAGACATTCAGGGTACGAAACAGCTAGAAGGAGCGGGCTGGTGTGAGCAGGACGAACAGAGCTAGAGCAGGTGAGACAGACAAAGCAACAGAGTATGAGTTAGCTAGGGAGGGAGGATGGCAGTCAAAGTGGATTGGGGTGAGACGGTTACTGCTGTAGGGAACGAGACATTCCGGGTGGAAGGGAGCGAGACAGACAAGCTGGGTGGGAGCAGGACGAACAGTGAGAACGACCAGACAGACGTGGCGAGAGGGGGGCGAGTCGTCCATGGAGAAAGGGAATCAATCAAGGTGGAGGGTAGTGAGACCCTCGGTGCTGTAGAGAGCGAGACGAACTGGACCGGATGAGGCGAGGCGAACTAGGCTGGAGGAGGCCAGACGAACAAGGCAAGAATATGTAAGTTACTCAGGGGGACAGGGAAGCAGTCGAGGTGGAGGAGGGCGAGACTGTTAGTGGTGTAGAAAGCGTAATATTCAGGGTGGAAAGGAGCGAGACGAACTGGGCTGAAGGAGGCGATACAAACAAGGCAAGAATGTGCAAGTTACTCAGGGGGGCAGGGAAGCAGTCGAGGTGGAGGAGGGCGAGACTGTTAGTGCTGTAGAGAGCGAGATATTCAGGGTGGAAAGGAGCGAGACGAACTGGGCTGAAGGAGGCGATACAAACAAGGCAAGAATGTGCAAGTTACTCAGGGGGGCAGGGAAGTAGTCGAGGTGGAGGTGGGCGAGACTGTTAGTGGTGTAGAAAGCGTAATATTCAGGGTGGAAAGGAGCGAGACGAACTGGGCTGAAGGAGGCGATACAAATAAGGCAAGGGGGTGCTGGTTACCCAGGGCGACAGGGAAGCAGTCAATGCGGAGGAGGGAGAGACAGTTAGAGCTGCAGAGAGCGAGATATTCAGGGTGGAAAGGGGCGAGAAGAACTGGACTGGACGAGTTGTGGGAGCGTGAGTTATCCAGGCAGAGGCGCAAGCAGTCAAGGTAAAGGAGGACGAGACAATTAGCGCTGTAGATATCGAGATATGCAGGGTGGAAATAAATGAGTTGATCTGGGTTGGTTGAGGAGGGACAAATAAGGCAAGAGGATGCGAGTTTACTAGGGAGGGAGGAAGGCAGTCGAGGCGGACGGGGGCAAGATGGTTAGTGCTGTAGAGAGTTAGACGAACTGTGCTGAAGGAGGGAGATAATTAAGACAAGGGGGTGAAGGTTATCCGGGAAGAGAAGGAAGTAGACAAGGTTGAATAGGACTAGACAGTATGTGCTGCAAAGAGCGAGATGTTCCGGGTGTATAAGGGGGAGGCGGATAGGATTGGTGGAAGCAAGACAAAGCTGGAATAGATGAGACAAACACAGCATGAGGGTGCTATAGGAGGCGAGACTATTAAAGCAAGAGGATGAGAGGTATTCAAGACGAGGGGGAAGCAATCAAGGTGGAGGAGGACAAGACAGTTAGTGCAGTAGACCGAGATATTCAAGGTGGAAAGGAGCGATCGATATGAGCTGGGCTTGAGGAGGCGAGGAACTTAAGACAAGACGGTGCGAGTTATCTAGGGCATGAGGGAAACAGTCAAGGTGGAAGAGGGCGAGACAGTTAGTGCTGAAGAGAACGAGATATGCAGGGTAGAAGGGAGCGAGTTGAACTGGGATGGAGAAGGCTATACAAATAAGGCAAGAAGGTGCATGTTATCCATGGTGACAGGGAAGCAGTCAAGGTGGAGGAGGTCGAGACAGTGCTGTAGAGAGCGAGATATTCAGGGTGGGAAGGGACGAGAAGAACTGGACTGGAAGAGGTGATGAAGTGCGAGTTATCTAGGCAGAGAGGGAAGGAATCAAGGTGAGGAGGGCGGGACAGTTAGAGCTGCAGAGAGCGAGATGTTCAGGGTGAAAGGAGCGAGACGAACTGGGCTGGAAGAGGCGAGATAATTAACATAAGGGGGTGCAAGTTAGCTAGGGAAGGAGGAAGATAGTCGAAGCGGATTGGGGTAAGACGGTTAGTGCTGTAGGGACGCAGACATTGAGGATGGAAGGGAGCGAGACGGACGAGCTGGATAGGAGCAAGACGGACAGGGCTAGAATAGACAAGACAGACAATGTGAGAGGGTGCAAGAAAGGGAAGCAGTCAAGATGGAGACTGTAGGGACAGTGTGCTGTAGGGAGCGAGACGATCTGTGCTGGAGGAAGCGAGACAATTTAGACAAGAAGGTGCAAATTACCTAGGTCAAGAGGGAAGCAGTCAAGGTGGTGGAAGTCGACACAGTTGCGCTGAAGAGAGCGAGATATTTAAGGTGAGAAAGGGCGGGACAGACGAACTGGATTGGACGAGGTGTGGGAGTGCGAGTTATCCAGACAGAGACGGAAGCAGTCAAGGTGAAGGAGGACGAGACAATTAGTGCTGTAGATATCGAGATATGCAGGGTGGAAAGAATTGAGTTGATCTGGGTTGGTGGAGGAGGGACAAAAAAGGCAAGAGGATGAGAGTTTACTAGGAAGGGAGGAATGCAGTCGAGACTGCCGGGGTAAGATGGTTAGTGCTGTAAGGAGCTATACGAATTGTGCTGGAGGAGGGAGACAATTAAGATAAGAGGGTGAGAGGTATCCAGGAATAGAGAGGGAAGTGGTCAAGGTGGAATAGGACTAGACAGGGAGTGTTGTAGATAGCGAGACATCCCGGGTGTATAATATCGTGACGGGCAGTATTGGTGGAAGCAAGACAAAGCCGGAACAGGCGAGACAAACAATGGTGAGGGTGCGAGGTAAGACGGTTAGTGCTGTAGGGACGCAGACATTGAGGATGGAAGGGAGCGAGACGGACGAGCTGGATAGGAGCAAGACGGACAGGGCTAGAATAGACAAGACAGACAATGTGAGAGGGTGCAAGAAAGGGAAGCAGTCAAGATGGAGACTGTAGGGACAGTGTGCGATGGTCTGGGCTAGAGGAAGCAAGCCGGACAAGGACAGAGGGAATGAGGCAGACAAGGCGAGAGAGATCGAAACAACTAGGGTGGGAAGGAGACCTTCAAAGTGGAAGAGTGCGAGACGGTTAGGGCTGAAGAGAGTGTGACAGAAGGGAGCGATATACACCGGACCCAATTGGTATATATCATTTTTAATACACATGGCAGTCAATGTGTGACGTATATTAACTCAAATTTCTTTTATTTCGTCGTAGTAGCTTTTTACTCATATATTTGTTTAATGAGTAATTTGCTTGGTTTGTGCGCTTCATTAAAAAATGTTTTACTAATATTTTTGCTTAGATAATTTCATTTAACGTCCAATAACTTATGTAGAAGCATACTCATGCGGCTGATTTTTATTTTTGGGGTTTGTTCCTTTCGGGAACTTCCAATTGGTCATTTTTATCGTATTACTCGTCGCTAAGCTTTTTATAAACCAGACAAGGTTCGATCAAGGTCAGCTATCGTGTATTTTAATTTTAGAAACACTTCATACAAAACTTTTCAATAAACACGTTTTTCTTTGTTTAAAACGCCACATAAGAAAATAATCCTTCTCCATGTCAATGTTTCATCGATATTGTATGATTTATTGTTTCTTCCGCTATTATGTCAGCAATCAACAGATTTGAGGCGGTTCGTTAGGTTTTCAATTTTTGGCATGACGATGAAAAATCGAATCAAAATTACAACAGATGCTAATTTATTAAATCTGGTTTATCGAAACCTTGACTTCTTTGGAGATCTTGTCGTCAGACGTTTTGACGTTCCTTGCTGACGGAATCTTCAGTGTTTACTTGGACGAAGGTACAAGAAGATTTTGATTTACAGCGGCCAAGAAAGTCTTTACTCTAAAGTTGATCTAGTTGATTATCTTCATTACAAAATCTTCAGTTTGTCATTAATTTTCAAAATTATCAAGTTCTTGAGCGGAATTAGTAAGATGTTTATTTTAATTTCCCTCGCACGTTACGTAATTAAATAAAAGTGTACGTGTTAGGTGTAGTACGTTGAATGAGCGCCAGTATGTGGAATTAATTTTGTTCAACGTCAGACTAAAATAAATAAGGTAAAATCCCGAACACACAATCATTATTTTGAGTAGAAATCTCGGTAATAAATAGAAGGAAATTATAAATGGCATTCCCGACTATTAACTACGCCACTGTGTTTTTTGGCATCGGTCTCGACAAACGAATACTACGAAACAAATTAAATCCAATGTACAGTCATTCACAAAAATAAATATCCAACCAATAAAACACATCAGAAACTAGTGGAGTGAAATTAGCCTCACGAACTCAATGGGTGTGGTAACATATGAGTGGAAGATTAAATACTGACATACGTCACGTAGTCTCTTTCATTCCATTTCATTGTACACCAATTGGAACGTACATCAGTGCGGAATTAAGTTAGTTGAGGCTTATGCTCACTCCATTTGGCTGCAGTGGAATACTAGATGGTGTGTCTACTGGGATTAGGAGAAGATTCCACGAGTGTGGAGTGGAATTAGCCTCACGAACTCAATGGGTGTGGTAACATATGAGTGGAAGATTAAATACTGACATACGTCACGTAGTCTCTTTCAATCCATTTCATTGTACACCAATTGGAACGTACATCAGTGCGGAATTAAGTTAGTTGAGGCTTATGCTCACTCCATTTGGCTGCAGTGGAATACTAGATGGTGTGTCTACTGGGATTAGGAGAAGATTCCACGAGTGTGGAGTGGAATTAGCCTCACGAACTCAATGGGTGTGGTAACATATGAGTGGAAGATTAAATACTGACATACGTCACGTAGTCTCTTTCAATCCATTTCATTGTACACCAATTGGAACGTACATCAGTGCGGAATTAAGTTAGTTGAGGCTTGTGCTCACTCCATTTGGCTGCAGTGGAATACTAGATGGTGTGTCTACTGGGATTAGGAGAAGATTCCACGAGTGTGGAGTGGAATTAGCCTCACGAACTCAATGGGTGTGGTAACATATGAGTGGAAGATTAAATACTGACATACGTCACGTAGTCTCTTTCAATCCATTTCATTGTACACCAATTGGAACGTACATCAGTGCGGAATTAAGTTAGTTGAGGCTTATGCTCACTCCATTTGGCTGCAGTGGAATACTAGATTGTGAGGCTACTGAGATTAGGAGAAGATTCCACGAGTGTGGAGTGGAATTATCCTCACGAACTCAATGAGTGCGGTTTCATATTAGTGGAAGATTCTTAATAAACCGCTAGTCCCACATGAAGCTACATTAGCATAAAATTGCATGTGGAAGAATTAAATGTAGACACACGTCACGTAGTCTGTTTCATTCTATTTCATTGTACACCAATTGGAACGTTCGTCAGTGTGGAATGAAGTTAGTTAGGGCTTATACTCACTTCATTTGGCTGCAGTGGAATACTACATTGTGTGGCTACTGGGATTAGGAGAAGATTCCACGAGTGTGGAGTGGAATTAGCCTCAAGAACTCAAAGAGTGCGGTTTTATATGAGTGGAAGATTCTTAATAAACCACTAGTCCCACATGAAGCTACATTAGCATAAAATTGCATGTGGAAGAATTAAATGTAGACACACGTCACGTAGTGTGTTTCATTCTATTTCATTGTACACCAATTGGAACGTTTGTCAGTGTGGAAGGATGTTAGTTAAGGCTTATACTCACTCCATCTGGCTGCAGTGGAATACTACATTGTGTGGCTACTGGGATTAGGAGAAGATTCCACGAGTGTGGAGTGGAATTGGCCGCAGAAGCCAATGAGTGCGGTAATATGCGACTGGAAGAATTTAGCTCTTTGAACTGTCACGTGGTTTCCTCAAACTGTCAGTTGAATTTTATGAGTTGCATACTGTACATTAGTAATCAAATTAAGCACAAACATTGAGTTCGACATTAACCTCTTTCAGTATTTTATTTTAATCGAAAGAATGAATAGATCAGAGCTAAGAAGGATGCAGTTTTCGAATTATTAAGAAATGCATCTTACACCCTCCACAGCTGTGACTTTTGGTTGGTATTTTATGCGACCGCGCGTGTTGACTCAGGCTTTAATTCAGTGAGCCAGAATCGGCTTGAGTTGCCTACTGCGAAGGACGCATGCAAAACAACGGAACACGGTAGGTACATAACCTAACGACCAACAACCACTCGACCTTACCGAATGTTATATTCGAGTCTTTTTCGAATATGGCCGTAGTTTGAATTCCCATGAGTGACGAATGAGGGTTATCATTCAACCGTAGCACAACACTGTCGTGGTCTCCGCCACTGTCCACGCATCGTTCCAGACCAGACACGCACCACTTCCGCTTACCTTTTGTCTAATTAGAACAACAAGAATAGAACATTCCAAAGGAACCACCCCCGTACGAATTAGTAGACACAAAAAAACTGAACCATCACCACCACACTAATGTTCGCGAATCAAAACCGCAAAATCAAAACGACCATATCCCAAGCATGTGTCTGTGTAAGTGTGTCGGTGTATCGCATTTTTTGGGCTATTTTGAGACGGATCCGTATACTAGAGTAGTACAACTAACCGAAACGTGTCCGTGTGTGTCCGTGTGTCCGTTTGTGTGTGCGGATTGGACGGCTTCTGCCGAACAGTTTCGGTTTGAATTTTGGCTTGATTTCTTTTCCCGTCTCTGTCGGTGACTCCTTCAATAATTAGCCGTCATAAACCATATTACTCGCGTCCATAATTAGTTTGAAAACGAAAGACGTTCGCGTGCCGCGCTCTGAATTATGGGTCGCAAACGAGCACGAGATTTATTTTCGGTCGTCGATTGCCCATTTGCATGTGTGTACGTACACTGAACGAAAATAAGGAAAAAGATCGAGGACCACGTGAACTTTTCGACAACTTCGACGTCCACACAACACTAGGTACGTGTGCGAGTGCGGTGCGCTCCATTATTTTGCACCCGCGTCAAAAACTGAACGCTTATTATTAAATTGGTCACGTTTCTCACGAAAACTGGCCTATCGTTAGATATTTAGATTGAAATAACAAGCATTCCACGCCGATTTATCCTTCCGCCTCAATAATTTATACTGTTTCTAAAATGAGCCTTTGAGGAACATATTCGTCTCATTCCATGCAAAAAAAATGCATGCTAACCAGCAGAATTTTCCTTTATCGATGTCCTAAAAGAAAAATGTGGCTATTTTCTTTGCAATTTTTATTAACATAGGTTGGAGTTTGTTCAGGCTCCAAATGTATGTGTAGATTTTTGGCGTCCCATGTCTAGTCTCTGTATTCCTCAAGGGAATTCCCCAAAAGGACATTGAAGTATTTCCAGACCTTAAAAGTATGGGTATATTATTGGCACTCCCCTTTTGTCGTGCTCAATCCCTGTATTCCTCAAGGGAGGTTTCCTAAAAGTTCATTGGAGTATGTTCAGCCCCCAATTGTATGGGTAGATTATTGGCATCCTCCTGTTGATATGTCTTATCCTATTATTCCTCAAGGTAGGTTTCCCAGAAGATCATTGGAGTTTGTGCAGGCCCCAAATGTATGGGTAGATTTTTGGCATCCCATGTGTAGTCTCTGTATTCCTCAAGGGAATTCCCCAAAAGGACATTGAAGTCTTTCCAGACCTTAACAGTATAGGTATATTATTGGCACTCCCCTTTTGTCGTGCCCAATCCCTGTATTCCCCAAGGGAGGTTTTCCAAAAGGACATTGGAGTTCATTCCGGCCCCAAATGTATGGGTAGGTTTTTAGCATCCTCCTGTTGACATGTCTAATCCCTCTATTCGTCAAGGGAGGTTCCAAAAAGGAGATTGGAATTTGTTGAGGACCTTAATGTATTAACAGATTATTGGCAGTCCCCTGTTGACATGTCTAATCTTTGTATTTCCCAAGGGAGGTTTCCCAAAAGGACTTTTGGGTGTGTCCAGGCTCGAAATGTATGGATACAGTGTTGGCATCCTCCTATTGACATGCCTAATCTATGTATTCTTCAAGGGAGGTTTGCCAAAAGGACAGTAACCTCTGGGGCTTAAGGACAGTGATGTCTTCAGCTGCAGTGAATTTGCATCCGACGAATCGAAAGCAAAATAGTTAATTTTCGGCTGTCAATATAATTAGCCCAGGTTCCATAGAGAAGTTATAGATTTCACAAACACCTAATGGATTTTAATGGCAATGAAAAAGGACTATATGGCATTCGACTCTAGAGAGACAGACGCAGGAGTGTAATCCAGCGACAAACCAGTCAGGGACCGCCTCTTCTACGACACGCCCACCGCCACCCGGTATATAAATCAGTACGCAGCCAGCTCTCCATTCAGTCGCTGTCGAGACTTGGAGGTATAAACTTCGCTCTCGTCAACACACATCCACTGAAGGTATCAGCCGATTTATTTCACTAATAATTTTAGTCACAACTAACTCCAATTGGCCTAATATGAACGAATTAGAGCAATATTTTACCCTTTGTTGCTAAATTGACAAAATATCCCCTTCTGGAATTTTTTTCCTCTTTTCTTAGCTAATTTTACAGACAACCAATTTCAATTGGCTCATTTAATGAAATTTGGAAAAAAAATGGTAAATATTCACATGTTTGCAAGAAATTCGAGAGATGTTATTGATATATATGTAGTGCATTAAATGAGGTTTACTGGATCAAGAACTAAATCTAACTTTCTTCTCCACTTACTCAGGTTTCATCCTGAAACCAATTCTTTGTCCATTAGCCAAAGAGTTCGTTTTCATTTTTTTTTAAGTATGTACTTATTCCTAGTGATATGTGCACAGAAATGGAACTTTATACTCTCCTGAAGAATTTTATTGGTGTCTAATAAATTATGGTAAAAGGAAAAGTTATAATGGTGCAAATAAATCGGATATACAGATTATTAAAATTTAACTTATTTGTAAAAATTTTTGTATTTAAAACTGCGAAAGAACTTTTGAAATAGGCGCGAATTCTTGACAACTAATTTTAAGTCTATTGCATAATTTTTGAAAGTGTAATTTGCTCTTAACGTAACGAATGTACATACTTCTATACTTATACTTCGAATGTGGACTGAAAAACTTCGTCAGCAAACGTCGTTAGTTTAAAAAATGCTATTTAAAGGTAAAAGAAAATAAACTCTATATTCCTTCAGCGAGTATGAAGGTATTTTAAACGAAAAAATGAACGAGCTTTAAGTTGAGCTTATTCATCTAACAGTTTTACAGAAATAGATAGAAATTGACCACAAATTATTTTTTAAACTATTTATAAAAACAACAATTTTTTGAAAAATAAAATAGTAGATATACAGAGTTGCCATTTTAGTGTGCAACAAATGGGATTGTTTTTTAATTAATTGCACAACCAAAATACAAATCCATTTCGCATTACGTTGTTCAAGTATAATTGTAAAATTAACTTAGAATTTTAATTTTTAATGGAACCACAAACTTTAAAATTTCGTAAAAATTCTTCTTAACAAAGTAAGACATTAGTAATGATAGTATATATATTAAGAAACTCTCACTTGAAGTGCAAAATCAATTTTTTTTTTTTTAATTTTTATTTGGAGACGATTAAGTATTTTTCCCAAAAAAATTTTTTCCTAAGAGGCCATATTTTAATATTTATACATATACATACTCTATTTAGATAATGATGTTGTTTGGGAATATTTTCATATAAATAAAAAAATTCCATTAGCAAAGAAGTTAACGATGTTTTTCGAAAACATATATTTTCTAAAAACACCCTGTATTTCTGAAGAGGTTATAGATGGCAAGACACGATTTGCACTAATTAATTTCCCTTAAAAATTTAATTTCTCTCCCTTTTCTTTTAAACAAGTCCAAATTGGGGCCACCCTGTACATAATTTGAACATCTCCTTTTGGGGTACGACTTATTATACTTAATCAAAAATATTTTACAAAGACTAATGAGTTTTCATTGTACTTTGTGAAAAAACCTTTTGTCATTCATGGTGAGGAAAGTAAGAATTAATCCTTACAAAGGATATAAGGGTTAATTAAAGCTTGTAGAAATAATATCTCGCAAACAACAGAAATATTTATTAACTTTCTGACAAACAAAATTTTAATTAAATCAGAAAACAAAATTTATTAAATACTGAGCCTTTTTTCACCCTTCTCCGCCATTAAAATCGTTTTATCACATTCATACCATAAACAGACGATTGTAGGGGTGGTTTCAGTTAATTGTATTTTTATTGTATTAAAAGTATGCATTGTGTTTTAGTCACAGATACAAAAAAGTATTTTAGTGTTAAATCATTTATTTTATGTCGTACAGAAGTTATAATTTCAATTTTTAATGCAGACGAAATTGAAATTTGAAACATCCAACAGTTCGATTTCCATCTTCGATTATCAATACCGCCATGTAGTCTCCTGTAGCGATCCATTTCGGCACAATTGTCGACTCTATTGGCACTCTAACGTTTGCAACCCCATAGCTACCCTTAAAAAAATAATTCATTAGTACTTATATTGAAACTACAGTTAAAATACTTGTACCTTTTTAACTGGACATTTACATTGAACTCCAGCTTTTCGAAACCAGTTAGGACAAGATACTTTAAAGGCAAAGGAGTCTTCTGGATACGTGTCCAAAATTTCGCAAATCCTTCCGAATGTGCACGATCCATAGTTCGCAATACATGGAATTTTAACGTACCCCATGAACCCCAAATGTCTTGAGATATTAATTACGATCTAAAATAATAAATAAATAACTTTTTGGAATAAAAATAACATTGCAAAAAAATTATCCATCGAAAATTGATGAAGCTTTTAGCTGAGTTACATCATTATTGCAATTTATTGAAAGCTTTTATTTAAAAAAATGTTTAGAAACCAAAAACGCGTTTCATCTTCAGTTGGTCTCTAATTGAGGGTGACAGATTGCGAAATTTAATTAATTAATTAATCAATTATTATTTACCGTTATGGGTGGTTCAATATTTTTCATCACATCAAAGCCAATTGTCATGGAAATGTTTTGAGGGATGAAAAACATTTTCGGATTCACCTCGAGTTTAGTTATCATGATGTCAGGTTTCAATAAGCCATCGCATGTTGTAAAACGAAAGTGACCATCGAATTTTTCACGAAATAACCCACCCTCAAAAATTCCACCGTTGTTATCATACTAAAATATTAATTATAGTTAAAACTAACGAGTAACGTCACCCCATAACGAAGGAAAAACATACACCGCTTTTACAAGACTTTACCGAAAACACTAAAAAAATTGTTATCTGTTCTATTTTCATGATAAAAAACGATTAAAATGATTTTCGCGGTTGGCCCACCTCACGTACAAATTTACATTATATAAACACACAAACGGAATTACATGAATGATAAGAGCAGTAATAATAATGGAATAAAAAGTAATCAAAAAAATATGTCAATTGTGCGATTGACTACCCACTTAAAATTGTTACGTGTAATTTTAAAACGTTAATTGTCCTAATTTAATTAAATATGTTTTCATAATTTTTTGTCTGTAGGCAGATAAAAAGTTCAAGTAATAAAACTTTCTACATAAATTATAGGTTTCGAATGTATTTTTTCATTTCTTCAGCGATATACACAAATAAGTTTTATATTTTTAAGAAATTTCTATAATTAAGTTCATATTTTTACTTTAATTTTGATTTCTTTACAGTTTGAAAGAGTATTATAAAGTAAAAATGCGACAAGAAGCTGCCAATATTCTTCTCTAATAAATATTGTTGAGAAAACAGTTCGTATCTTGTTAAATTTTTACTTTATTATTCGCAACAATTTAAAAACATGTTTAAATTTCGCGCGATAATTTTTAGTTCCGACTAAACATAGCAGAGGGCGCACGCTTCTTAGTTGGTTATCTATAATTTGAATAGAGACATATTATCTCTATGGTAGTTCCTGTCCCGAATTCTAACCTCTAAATTTAACTGTCAAGATAATACAAATAAGTGCTAATTAGGCCTGTAATAGTGTTTTAAACAAATAAAATGTGCGTATAATAATATATTATTAAAATATGGTGTTTACATTACTTCAGTTAACAATCAGAAGGTTCAGTTTAAATAATATTTGTAGAAAAATGAGTTCAAATGTAGTCAGTCGATTATCAGGAAAAGTGGCAGTAGTAACCGCGTCTACTAATGGGTAAATAATTGTATTAAATATTAATTAAGCGTTGTTAGTGTATTTTTTATACAGAATAGGCTATGCGATAGCTCAGAGGCTAGGGAAAGAAGGGGCTAAAGTAGTTATATGTAGTAGAAAACAGGATAATGTTTCGAATGCCATTATGAACTTGCAGAAAGAATGCATTGATGTTTTTGGAATCCCCTGTAATGTTTCAAAAGCAGAGGAACGAACCAAACTTATTAATGAAGTAATACTGTAATGTACACAATAGACGTACTGCGTATTCTATTGATTTGTATGTAATTCTAGGCCATAAAAAAGTATGGAAAGATTGATATACTCGTATGCAATGCGGGCACTAATTTAAGCTTTGGTTCTTTATTTGAAGTAAGTTTAACTTCAGTATTTCTGCTTTATTTTACACGTTAAATCATTTTTTTTAAAATTCAGTGCGAAGAGAAAGCGTGGGATAAAATATTCGAACTTAATGTTAAGTCTACGTTTTTCTTGATCAAAGAGGTTTTGCCCTATTTGCAAAAATCTGGAAATGGAAGGGTGGTTCTAGTGTCTTCAATTGCTGGCTACGTGCCTATTCCGGTTAGTGTTTCGTAAAGTATAATTATTATTTTCACCATTGCTGTCGTTTAAGGCAATTGGAGTTTATTCGATATCAAAAACTGCACTGTTTGGCTTAACGAAGGCAGCAGCTGATGAACTAGCGTCCGACTGTGTAACAGTCAATGCTGTTGCCCCAGGAATCATAAAAACCAAGTTTTCTTCTGCGGTATATTTATAATATTTTGATTAAACTTTTATTAAAGTAATTTTAACGTTCCTTTCTTTTCAGTTAACCGATAACTCTTCTATTGCTGAGCAAATAATGTCATCTACTCCTATGAGAAGGTAAGAAATCATTTAAATCATTCGTTTGGACCTAACTTAAGTTGTGCGCATGCGTGCTGATGTAACATAACCTCTTTTTTGGTAGATTTGGTGAATCGTCAGAAGTAGCAGCAACTGTTGCTTTTCTAGCTTCTAACGACGCCAGTTATATCACTGGAGAAACAATTGTTGTTGCGGGTGGAATGCCCTCTAGATTATAAATGCATGTACCAATAACAATGGTTTTAAATTAATTTTTTCGGTAATGGAACGGATTAACAATTTATTATTTGGAAGGGGGTAAAATATTCTATTTTTAATGTTTTTATTGCTTTTGTAAATATTTACAATAGTTATTAATAAATCGTTGAACTTCATAAAAGTAGTAGATTACGGATTTTTTTATTTATTCAGACTAAAGCAAATTTCAGGTACTTAACTTTTTACCTGAAAAAGTTAATTTTGTGTGAAATTGAATGCTCAGTTGCATGAACGCTTCTTAATGTTTTCTATTTATAATTTATCTATGGTTATTACTGATCATAGAACATATCTGTTCTTAATTATTAAATTTCACAGTAGAACTAAACTCTACAAGAATGATGTTTTCTTTATGATGTAATTAATCTTAAACAATTTTCTAATTATCTAGCTTTGCAGAAGGCTACTTCAAATTACTTTCAATTAATATGATTTTGAAAATGTGCAGTTAATGGAACGCACCTTATAGTTATTAATATTCTATGGCTGCAGTTGTATACATTTATCTATGATTATAACCTTACAATTTTGTGACATAACCTGCAAATATTCTCCGAAATACTTAACTTAAATTAGTGTTTTTTGATCAAATAAGGAATTATCGACTTTAGAAAACGCGATTTTACAACATTACAGTGCAGTGCTAATAAATTTTAAGTGCAATGGAGTTACATTTAGAAAAATTCCAACAAGGGGCTGAAGCGATAATTTACAAAGGCGTTTATTTGGGAAAAGAAGTAATTGCGAAAGAACGATTTGTAAAAAAGTACAGACATTCCGATCTAGACAAGCATTTGACGCGGGAACGTATTAAAGCAGAGTGCAGAGCAATCATAAAGTGCAAAAATGCTGGTATATTTACACCCACGATTTATCTTGCTGACTTGGCCAGAAGGATAATTGTTATGGAATATTTCGTGAATAGTGTATCTGTGAAAGAGTTTTTGTTAACCGTAAAGCCTGACATTGACTTAGAACCATTATCGAAAAGTATCGGTCTGATTTTAGCTAAGATGCATTCAAATAATATCGTTCATGGAGATCTAACAACATCGAATATGCTTCTAGTTAATAAAAACAACGAGAAAGTGTTTACTAATTACAGTGACTTAAAAGTTGCATTGATTGACTTCGGTCTGTCTCATACGGAGGCAAGTGCAGAAGATAAAGGAGTTGATTTGTATGTACTAGAAAGGGCTCTTCTCAGTTTACATCACAATACTGATGTAGTGTTTCCTCTTATTCTTAAGGCGTATAAAGATTATTATAGAAAGGGTCATCTAGAAGTCATTATTAAATATGAAGAGGTCAGGGCTAGAGGACGTAAAAGAACGATGGTTGGTTAAATATTAAGCAATTAAATTGTATTTTTTTTTTTAGTTATTAAATTTTTATTACGTCTAAAAGGTAGTTTCTGTTACAATTTAAAATAAAAATTCATTGCGTCGAAGTAATGCTGTAATTTATTTGTAAAATTTCGTATTTAAATGTTTGGATTTATTATGTGCATGATTAGTATATATGAATGCTACTTAATATTCTTCTATGGTCAGACGTCGGTCTTTGCGCATGTCAGTCATTTAACCAATGTATGTACCTGCAAGTGAATAGGGCTTCAGATATTTTTCATTTTTTTATCGGTGCGTTATTATTTAATATCACATCATTAGTTTATATAATAGTGCTGTTAATTCGTTGTTTTTTTACAGGATTGTTGACTGTACACTGAAGATTATTGGGGGTCCTAACAATTCATCGTTTTAATCGTCAATTAAGGTGAGTTGAATGTTAATTAAAGCTATGTGTTCTCATTTTTGCCTTTATTTACCAATTTCTAAAAATATTAAGAACAAAATGTCGATACTTGAAAAAAAAAAAAAATTAAATGCTGACTTTTGGCGATTTTAATATTGACGATACCTTGAGAAATAAATGTTCTGTTTACTAAATGGTGCCTCATTAATTTTTCTCGTCTTTTTACAGTTTGATTGATTGATCAGAACTTAATTAACCAATTTGCACTCTATCTGTTTCAGATTTACGTTGGAGAGGACTAAGAAGACCCGCAGCTAGAATCATTTATCTGATTTTCGTAGATTTAATTTAAAAACAAATTGTGGTAAGTTACTATTTACTTTGCTAACTTTTGCTTCATTTTTATCGTCACATTTGGCGTTGTTTGTGATAATAAATAAAATCGAGAGTACGACATTAAATGCCACTATGGTTAAAGTCTTTGTTTTTAAAATTATAAATATATAATACAATAGAATAAGTTTTAAACAAAAAGTAACGATGATCTAAGAAAATCGGCTCAAAATTTATAAAAAAAAACCATTTTCAAATTAACAAATAGCAAAATTTTCATTACATTTTGGTGAATTTTATATATTTCATCCATTGCCATTTTAGTATTTTACTTACTAAACTTTTAGTACATTTTTATCGTCTCATTTCATTTTTGATTGTTTAACAACGTCATTAATGTGTTCCTCTTGTTTATTTCTACAGATTGGCTAATAGAAAAGATCTTATCGAAATTTATATCGAACCCAGGGGAACAAATCATCTACAACGACGTTCCTTCTAAGTTTCGGTTGCTGGTCGTCTTCATCACGAAGTTTTCGCAGTGGAACAAGTCATCAACGTGGATTTCATTTGATGCTCAACTTCGTCATCTTGAAACATTCTGCAGTAATTTAGAAGGTATTTAATAAATATGGTTTAAATACAAATGAAGATCAACGCTGGAGAAGACTAAGAAGACCCATAGTTGGTAGATTTAATTGTAGTACATAAGTTAGCTTAGGATTTGAATTGATAAATTATTACCTTCTAAATTTAAGGAAATCATAAGAATCCATTAGAAATTGCTTTTTTGCTCTTAGTTTTCATATTTTTTTTCACACAATTTCAACCTGTTTTGCATTAATTTGATTTGATACTAAGATTAAAGTCGGTGGATTGTAACTTTCGAAATTAACATGTACAAATATTAATACGATTAAATTCAAAATTAATCCAATATGAAATGGTTGATTTTATAATCATAAAACATATTTTCTTCCATGATACCATTCAATTTATTGTAAAATACAAAACAGAAACGACATCTTGATCGTTAATTTTGATATATTAACCAAAATGGTAAGTAGCAGTCCACATGCACTTTGTTTAGATAAGTAAATCAAAATTTAATTCTAAGAAAACAGCAAATATCGCAAATATCCTTTTTTATTGGTTCTGTTTGCTGTTTTCCTAATGTTAATGTTTGATTTACTTATCTGAACCAAGTGCATGCGGACTGCTACTTACCATTTTGGTTAATATATTAAATTTAACGATCGAAATGTCGTTTCTGTTTCATATTTTACAATAAATTGAATGTTGTCATCGAAGGAAATTTGTTATATATTCAAAATTTACTCTTTATATATAATAAATGTAATTAATTATCAATTGGGGCTATTAGGGAAGACGTGGGGGCCAAATAGGGTATAAAATGCATGTATGTATTAAATAATCTATTATTCCAATAGTTAGATAATTTATTGTAAATAATTAAGTTTTATTTTATATTCACAGTAAATTAAATGTATTGTACTTAATAATATGTATTTACTGTTTATCCAATATTTTATATTAATATAATAAATATGATTTAGTAAATAAGTAATACTTGTAACTGTTTTCTCATTTATTAACAATAAATGTATGTATTAATATCAAAAATCGTTTTATTTTTCTATAAATTAGAATTCAAATTATAAATAAAATAATAGTAAAAGTTCTAAATTCAAATAACTCATTTAACTTATGCTCTCCTGGTACAAAAGGCCGAAATTTAAAATAAAATTGATTGTCCATTTATTTGTTGATCAGACCTCGTATTTTTCGAAAAATTTAAAAATTTCGATATTTGTACCAGGAGAGCATAAGTTGATTGGGAAATATGTCAAATTATTTGTTGATCAGACCTCGTATAAATCCCACTTATGCTCTCCTAATACAAATTTCGGAATTTTTGAACTTTCGAAAAATACGAGGTCTGATCAACAAATAATTTGACATATTTCCCAAACAACTTATGCTCTCCTGATACATGGATTCGAAATTTTTAAATTTTTCGTATATATACGAGGTCTAATCAACAAATAATTTGACATATTTCCCAAACAACTTATGCTCTCCTGATACATGGATTCGAAATTTTTAAATTTTTCGCCTATATACGAGGTCTGATCGACAAATAATTTGACAATTTATTAAATAGCTTCAAAAGCACTTAATAAGGATAAAATAAAAGAATTAATAAACTTTAATTTATTTATTGGTACTATTTCTAAGAAACTACATTTTATTTCACAATTTCATATAAATCTAAATAAAACTAGATGTTACTAAGAAATTTACAATAAATAATAGATTTATAAATACAATATCTTATGAACTAAATACTTACAAAACTAAATATTTACAAAATATTCTTGTAACAGTTTTGCCAAAAAATAATTCAGAAATTTATAATTTATCAATTCAAATCCTAAGCTAACTTATGTACTACAATTAAATCTACCAACTATGGGTCTTCTTAGTGTTCTCCAGCGTTGATCATCATTTGTATTTAAACCAAATTTAATTAATACCTGAAATCCACGTTGATAACTTGTTCCACTGCGAAAACTTCGTGATGAAGACGACCAGCAATCAAAATCTAGAAGGAACATCGTTGTAGATGATTTGTTCCCCTGGGTTCGATTTAAACTTTGATAAGATCTTTTCTATTAGCCAATCTGTAGAAATAAACAAGAGGAACACATTAATGACGTTGTTAAACAATCAAAAATGAAATGAGACGATAAAAATGTACTAAAAGTTTAGTAAGTAAAATACTGAAATGGCAAAGGATGAAATATATAAAATTCACCAAAATGTAATGAAAATTTTGCTATTTGTTAATTTGAAAATGGTTTTTTTTTATAAATTTTGAGCCGATTTTCTTAGCTCATCTAACGATGTTTAAATGTTTAAAACTTATTCTATTCTATTGTATATTTATAATTTTAAAAGTAAAAACATTGACCATTGTGGCAATTAATTTCATACTCTCGATTTAATTCATTATTACAAACAACTTAAAATTTTCCTATTAAAAAAGAAATGCGAACAATTTGTTTAATTTGATAATTATTAAACTTACCAATTTCGATGTCTCCGCGCCTAGCGATCTACGAGCTTCCAATTCCTTATATCTGGAGATCCTCTCATTCTGATCCCTCTTGCTCTATGAGATCGTCCGTCTAGTTTGCTTTTAAATTTTAGTTTCACTGCAACAAATTAGAAACTATTTTTTTAACTTTATCAAGTACATTAATTATGCTATGTGTTCTTACCTTCATACTGTAAGATGTTCCAAATTGAAGAAGATGAACAGCAAAGTCCACGAATAATCGATATCATTGATTCCATTAGGATCGAAATAGACTTCGATCGATGTGTTCTCATTTAATGGTCATCCTGTTGAAACGTGCAATGGGGTTAATTAACAACGGTATCCAATAACGAAATGAAGAATAAATACCTCCTAAGTTAATAAACCCTGAACTGTCGTGAAGTACTAAACTCTAAAATGGCGATGCACAATGAAAATTCTTACCAAAAGAAATTTAACCGAAAAAATTGTTGAAAACTTACATACACCGTGTAATTAGTTTTTCGAAAATAGAACGATTTTAAACGTATGAGATATCGTTATATTTATTTAAAAAAATATAATTCGGGATATTAACGATATTAACCGATAAATTAACCATACAACGACTTTTCTGATTTACTTAAAACTTAAATTAAATTGAAACACACAGCTAAAACAATGCGAATATTATGACAAATATTAACTTATTATTGATTTAAATTGGCTTTTAAAAGGCTATAAAGACTTAAAATAAGAAATTTATGTCGATTATTGGATATTATTACTTTTAAAAGGTTTTCATTAAACAATAATGTAAGAAAATGAGCATTTATTGTTGGTTATTGGAGTATTATTGGGTGATATTAGTTCATATGAACTTATTATTACCTAAAACGAGAATACGATGACAAATATTAACTTATTATTGATTTAAATTGGATTTATAAGGGTATAAAGACTTAAAATAAGAACATTATATTGATTATTGAACTATTACTACGTTTAAATGGTTTTTATTAAACAAAATGTAAGAAAATGAGCATTTATTTTTGGCTATTGGAGTATTATTGGGTAAAATTAGTTCATATGAACTTATTGTTGATACAAAGTGGTTTTTAAAAGGCTATAAAGACTCAAAATAAGAAAATTATATCGATTATTGAACTATTATTACTTTCAAATGGTTTTTATTAAATAATAATGTAAGAAAATGAGCATTTATTGTTGGTTATTGGAGTATTATTGGGTAATATTAGTTCATATGAACTTATTATTACCTAAAACAAGAATACGATGACAAATATTAACTTATTATTCATTTGAATTGGATTTATAAGGGTATAAAGACTTAAAATAAGAACATTATATTGATTATTGAACTATTACTACGTTTAAATGGTTTTTATTAAACAAAATGTAAGAAAATGAGCATTTATTTTTGGTTATTGGAGTATTATTGGGTAATATTAGTTCATATGAACTTATTATTATGTAAAATGAGAATATTACGACAAAGATTGACTTATTATTGATTTAAAGTGGTTTTTAAAAGGCTATAAAGACTTAAAATAAGAAATTTATGTCGATTATTTGATATTATTACTTTTAAAAGGTTTTCATTAAACAAAAATGTAAGAAAATGAGCATTTATTGTTGGTTATTGGAGTATTATGGGGTGATATTAGTTCATATTAACTTATTATTATGTAAAATGAGAATATTTCGAAAAATATTAACTTATTATTTATTTAAAATGGTTTTTAAAAGGCTATGAAGACTTAAAATAAGAAAATTATATCGATTATTGAACTATTATTACGTTTAAATGGTTTTTATTAAACAATAATGTAAGAAAATGAGCATTTATTGTTGGTTATTGGAGTATTATTGGGTAATATTAGTTCATATGAACTTATTATTATGTAAAATGAGAATATTTCGAAAAATATTAACTTATTATTTATTTAAAATGGTTTTTAAAAGGCTATGAATACTTAAAATAAGAAAATTATATCGATTATTGAACTATTATTACTTTCAAATGGTTTTTATTAAACAATAATGTAAGAAAATGAGCATTTATTGTTGGTTATTGGAGTATTGTTGGGTAATATTAGTTCATTTGAACTTATTATTATGTAAAATGAGAATATTTCGACAATTATTAACTTATTATTGATTTAAATTGGCTTTTAAAAGGCTATAAAGACTTAAAATAAGAAAATTATATCGATTATTGAACTATTATTACGTTTAAATGGTTTCTATTAAACAATAATGTAAGAAAATGAGCATTTATTGTTGGTTATTGGAGTATTGTTGGGTAATATTAGTTCATATGAACTTATTATTATGTAAAATGAGAATATTTCGATAAATATTAACTTATTATTTATTTAAAATGGTTTTTAAAAGGCTATGAATACTTAAAATAAGAAAATTATATCGATTATTGAACTATTATTACTTTCAAATGGTTTTTATTAAACAATAATGTAAGAAAATGAGCATTTATTGTTGGTTATTGGAGTATTGTTGGGTAATATTAGTTCATATGAACTTATTATTATGTAAAATGAAAATATTTCGATAAATATTAACTTATTATTTATTTAAAATGGTTTTTAAAAGGCTATGAATACTTAAAATAAGAAAATTATATCGATTATTGAACTATTATTACTTTCAAATGGTTTTTATTAAACAATAATGTAAGAAAATGAGCATTTATTGTTGGTTATTGGAGTATTGTTGGGTAATATTAGTTCATATGAACTTATTATTATGTAAAATGAAAATATTTCGATAAATATTAACTTATTATTTATTTAAAATGGTTTTTAAAAGGCTATGAAGACTTAAAATAAGAAAATTATATCGATTATTGAACTATTATTACTTTCAAATGGTTTTTATTAAACAATAATGTAAGAAAATGAGCATTTATTGTTGGTTATTGGAGTATTGTTGGGTAATATTAGTTCATATGAACTTATTATTACCTAAAACGAGAATACGATGACAAATATTAACTTATTATTGATTTAAATTGGATTTATAAGGGTATAAAGACTTAAAATAAGAAAATTATATCGATTATTGAACTATTATTACTTTCAAATGGTTTTTATTAAACAAAATGTAAGAAAATGAGCATTTATTTTTGGTTATTGGAGTATTATTGGGTAATATTAGTTCATATGAACTTGTTATTATGTAAAATGAGAATATTACGACAAAGATTGACTTATTATTGATTTAAAGTGGTTTTTAAAAGGATATGAAGACTTAAAATAAGAAAATTATATCGATTATTGAACTATTATTACGTTTAAATGGTTTTTATTAAACAATAATGTAAGAAAATGGGCATTTATTGTTGGTTATTGGAGTATTATTGGGTAATATTAGTTCATATGAACTTATTATTATGTAAAATGAGAATATTTCGATAAATATTAACTTATTATTTATTTAAAATGGTTTTTAAAAGGCTATGAATACTTAAAATAAGAAAATTATATTGATTATTGAACTATTATTACTTTCAAATGGTTTTTATTAAACAATAATGTAAGAAAATGAGCATTTATTGTTGGTTATTGGAGTATTGTTGGGTAATATTAGTTCATATGAACTTATTATTATGTAAAATGAGAATATTTCGACAACTATTAACTTATTATTGATTTAAATTGGCTTTTAAAAGGCTATAAAGACTTAAAATAAGAAAATTATATCGATTATTGAACTATTATTACGTTTAAATGGTTTCTATTAAACAATAATGTAAGAAAATGAGCATTTATTGTTGGTTATTGGAGTATTATTGGGCAATATTAGTTCATATGAACTTATTATTATGTAAAATGAGAATATTTCGACAATTATTAACTTATTATTGATTTAAATTGGCTTTTAAAAGGCTATGAAGACTTAAAATAAGAAATTTATGACGATTATTGGAGTATTATTGCGTTTCGATGGTTTTTAGTAAAGCATAATATTATAAGTGAGCATATCCTGATGACTGTTGGACTATTCTTATTTATTTATTATTACCCAACACATGAGCACTAACAAATACAGTGCTCGTTAATTCACGTTCTGTTTTATTGAACAATTGTATCAAATAGTTACATTTATTATCTAAACGATTCCACCCAATTACCAATTTACTCTCACACCTAAAATGTATAAAAGTTGAGGCAAGTAATGTTACTGTAATGTTAACAAAATGTACCTGAAGATGTGCCAATAAATTGCGCAACCCAACCTGTTCCAGTTTCATCTGATGACTTTGTGTAGATTATTTCCATTTGTCTTGTTTCTGAAGCTAACTCTGCTGGAACATCCTGAAAAAGGGTTGATTTTAATTAAATGTTAGATATTTTAACATAATGTCTTCTACAGTATGTTACAAAAAGTCAATTGGGCTAAAAAAAGGCAAAAAGAAGTCAGGAGGTTAACATTTCGGAGAAGCAGATTTTTTTTTGCAATTTGATCGACCACCATTTTAAAATAGGAGTGCAAATAATTTTTCATAGTGATCGCGAGTCTCATAAAAAACAGCTGCGAACTTTCTGGTTCTCATCAGTGCGCCATATGCAGTTCCGACACAATACTAATTAAATTGAATTCCTAAAGACGCCAAGTGACTTTCTAAACGGCCTGTCTAGACTCTAATTTCAAAATTACTTACATTTTTACAAAATTTGTGTTTTAGAACTGAACCATTTATGTCATAAGTTAAAACTTCGACATAGTTTTGATCACAAAGGCCTCGTATGTCAAAGACTGAAACAAATATACGAAATGTTACTTAAATGAATTACTGAAAATGGTTTAAATGTTAGGTAGGCACGTCTTACCAGAAAACATCATGTGTACTTGTAATCCATAAGGAACCTCGATTGTCCATGTGCAAGTCATATCGCGGCCATAAGCTTGGGGATAGAGGGGACTACTAAATTTACCAGTGTAATCGAATATCTTCCCACCACAGCCTCGTGCTAATTAAAAACATAAATACAAAGTGTTAATTAATTGGGCTGTTAGGCTGCAGAATGCTTTTTATTGAAGGAAAGTGTAGAAAGAAAAATGTACTGAGCTGAGGAGTATCAATGATATAAAAGAAAAGTTTTTATTGACCAAGTTGTTAGCAAAAAAGTGGGTAGTAAAAGTTTAAATTTGAGATACAGGCAATGCACAATCTGAAGAAAAATTGCAACAAAAGCAAGTAGATTCCTTTCAGTTGTATATTTTAGGGGTGGCTGAGGGAGGACGCATAGAAAATAGTTGATTAATAAGGGCTTTCCACTACACTAGTTTTGGTGTTGGTGCTACTGGCAGTTGGGGTTGTGCATGGGTCTCCTCACGTAGAGCAATGGAATACAGGAGCTTGAAGATGCAAACTGGCAGAGCTCTGAAGAGGCACGACATCAGAACCATCTTCACACCAACGACGAAGACAGCAGACCATTAGACCAGTGAAAGACAGAAGGGACCCTTTTTCAGTCCCTGGGGTTTAGCGTATACTCTGTTCTTGCAGAAAAGTCTACATACACAGGAACCACCTAAAGATCGATGGGAAAAGTTTGCTGAAGCCGAACATGAACTGAGTAATGGTGATCCTAAAATACTCTTTGAAAACTGCAGGCTGCTAACATCGTCGACGGCTATCACAGCAGTACGATCAGGGAGGCCATCGAGATCAAAAAACATCCGGAGAACTTCAACAAAAGTGAGGAGACCCTCAGACCAGATCGAGAACACCGGCATACCACGGTTAACTGGAGTGGAACAAACCCCTCCCCGAAACCACCGGCATAAATACAACTTGCACAGTAGAAGTCGCACTGAAACACTTCTACACACATACAAAACATTCGTCAGACCACTAATTGACTACCGAGCAACTTCGCTCACAAACATTTTCGAAAGACAACTACATGACGTCCTAGTCACCGAAAGACGCATCTTAAAAAAAATCACCAGACTTGACAGATTCCTCCCTTCGAACATTCTCTACGACAACATCGATATAACACCCATTACAAATCGCATCACCACCCTTCAATCTAAATTCGTCAAACGAACCATCGACTCAATCAACCCATCTCCACAAAGACACTCATACATTCACCACGGAAAGTTCACAAGAAACCTAAACACAAAATTCCATTCCCACCAGCTAGGCTCTTGGCTATAACTCCCGACCTACCAATGAATGCATCGCCTACCTCAACAGCCTACCCAACTCAATTAAGTAACCCCCCACCGAACACCCACACACACACACACCCACCCACATACACACCCCCTTACACATTCTTACCAACATACCACACAACCACTTAAATTTCAACTTGTACACGGCTGAAGAGGACTATAACGGCCTCTGAGGTAGAGGTAGGTCTGAGGACACTTTCCTCAGGAATCCGACACTACCCAGTCGCATCGGGCGGCTGGGTGTCTTTTGAAGATTTCTTATCTTCCACGAAAACAAAAAAAAAAGTCGCCAGTCTATATCCAGTACAGGAGACAGAAGGACATCTGGAGGAGCTCGCCATTTGTGTTGGCGAAACGTTAGCAAGCAACTCCAATAAACTAATTTATTTCATATATAATTTAATTTGGACATAAGTCTTAAGTAATAAATAATTATCCACTGTACCTTCAGTAGAGGAAACGTAAAGAATATCGAAAAATATGGGGGCTTGTTGATTCATAACTAAATGTAGAAGAAGCTGGTTTCCAGATGAAAATATTGGATTTGGAAGTGCATATTCACATAGCCGTGCCAACTCTTGGCTAGAAGTCGAATTTCCATCGTGTATCTAAAAAAAATTGAATCTAATACTTATTAAAAGCTAAAGTGGTGTCAAAATTTTTGTTACCAAAAGATGATTGTTTGTACAACCGGAATGGTCGTAAATAGCGAACCTCATAAAGTAAAGTGAAACAGTGGTGTTCTCAGGGGTAGAAATGAGTATGAAACAGTTTTCAAGTTTGTTGCGCTGATATTTTATTCGACCTTGAGGGGCAGTATAATTTCGGTTACAACCTAAAAAAGAATTTATTCCTTTAGAAATTCATAGTCAAGTAATTGCATCCTTGATTCTACCAGTCATGGTATATTCTAATCGAAATCCTTTTCCATGGGGTTTAGAACTTCCGTAAAAAGAAACAATTACTTCATTATTTCCGGAATAGTAACTAAAACCATTTGCGCTTTTGCCGCAGTATTGATGAGAATCTGTTGGCAACCAAATACCCTGTGGAAGAAGGAACACTCAAATTATTTACGTAATCATGTCTTTAATTGGAAGCTGTAAAATAATTTTTGTCCTAAAGTAGATTATCAATATGAGTAAACAATGAGTATTCCCATTTCCAAAACTGTAGCAACTGAAGTAGCCTCAATTACTTTTACATTTTTTTAAACAAAGTTGTCTTTGATTTAGTCCCTTAGTTATGTAGCATGACTGCATTTTATATTTTTGGGTATTTTTGGGATTATGATAGAATGAGCGAATCATCAATGGGGAGGATTTCATGGTCAAATGAAGAATAGCAGTCCAACTACAGTAAGAACACGTTGACCTATTAGCTAAAGAAGAATTATCCAAACAGGATCTAGTCATTTGTAGCAAACCCTTTTACTATTTTGGGCATTACTTACGGCATATATTGGAAATTTTTGTTTTCCACTTATAACAGTTGTTGTACTCAAGGAATCTGTAATTTTGTTGAAAAACTGAAAATTTGACGGTTAATATTTTTTTTGTATGTTAATCATAACAATTTATTACATGTTTATCAGAAATTTCTATTCTGTCTTCTTGACAAAACGTGCCTTTTTGGTTATCGGTTAAATCAAAATCGATGAAATCAATTCTTATCTTCTCAAACATCTCCTTGTTCTTTAATATCCACCTGCACCTCACGTTGTTGGGGTAGCTATCAGGATAGTTTGGTGATGTCAGTACACCTGTTACATTTGTTACTTCGAGAAGTGATATCCCACAGGGCGCTACAATCGACATTCAATAACTTTTGATAATCACTTTTAAGTTCTTTAAATTAACGCATACACAATACAGGACTTAAACGTATTCGGAATCCACTGTCGGGCAAATTGAATCCTACAAATCTTATCCACACATAATTACTGGTACTGAAATACGTTGGCAAAACATGCAAAGAACTATTTAGAGTATCAATCAGTTCCGATATGAAACTAGCTCCATCGTGAATCTGAAATATTTTACAACAAATGGTAATTACAAAAATCATTAATTATTTTTAATTACTTCTATATGTGAACGAATACAACTGGTGTCGTTAACATTGGAATCATGGTGGAAGCAGCCTTCCAGATTTAGTTCAAGAAATTCAATTTTTATTACGGAAGACGTTGTCGTTTTGATTAGCCAGTGACAATCCATTACAGCGGCTATTTTTGATGGAGAAATGACTCGAGTTTCATTGATGAACAAATTGTCACCACATCCTACTTCTGGACCATATTGGAAGTACACATATGCCTGAAAACCACTTTTACTATCAGAAAAGGTGGATTTCAAATTAAGTAACATTGAACTCCCAGTTGATTTAAATACAGGAGGACTATCTGTAAGATTTCCACATAAACGTGACAGTTTCTTGTTTGCTGTTAATTGAGGCCCATCATATACGTCTAAAAATTCAAAATGACATCCCCTTACGTGCCTTATTTCAAAAGTTTTAAATCTGCAATGGTACAACGTGTTTAAGATACTAGTCAAATACCAGGGGTAAACTATAACCCTTACTCCACAATAGCATGTTTATTAGAAGGAGCTGTGATATTCCAGAGACAAGAGGAAGAACTAGAATAGAAGTCGAGGAACTTTCTTTCAACTTGTCCTTCAATTCTTGGAGATGATATTATTGTAGGGGTTGTTACTGCGCCACCGCAATCTGCAATTGTTAAATGTAGCATAGTAAATCCAAAGAAAACAAGAAGCACTTTCGTACCATCGGTGTAGAAAGAAAATTTAAATCCTCTACCACCCCATCCGGGATCAGTCCCAAACGTAATAATAACGGTGTTTTGAACGCGTAAGGGTAATGGTATGCTGGGTCCACAATATAATAGTGGTGTTCGCATATCAATTTTTCCTGTTCTAAGCCGGGTGATTACGGAAACATAATCGAATCTACAGTCAGTCGCTGTAAAAAACAATTTTCCAAACGTATCTTATTAACCCTAGATTAAAAACGAAGTGTTTAGTTGTGCTATATCGGATTCTTGAATTAGGGGTGAAATTTACTCTAGAATTCTTCGAGGAATTTTGCTCAGGCTGCGCCACCGTCGAGTCCGTCGAGAAGTTTCGAGAACAATCGACGGGTCGCTAGGCGATAAACGAGCGGATGGACTAACGAGTGAAAATAGGAACACTCTTACCAAGCACCGTTCCGAACCGATTGTAATAAAGAATTTCGTAAATGTATCATTAACTCCCAGATTAAAAACGAAGTGATTAGTCGTGTTATAGCGGATTCTTGAATTAGGGGTGAAATTTACTCCAGAATTCTTCGAGGAATTTTGCTCAGGCTGCGCCCCCGTCGAGTCCGTCGAGAAGTTTCGAGAACAATCGACGGGTCGCTAGGCGACAAACGAGCGGATGGACTAACGAGTGAAAATAGGAACACTCTTACCAAGCACCGTTCCGAACCGACTGTAATAAAGAATTTCGTGAATGTATCATTAACACCCAGATTAAAAACGAAGTGTTTAGTCGTGTAATAGCGGATTCTTGAACTAGGGGTGAAATTTACTCCAGAATTCGTCGAGGAATTTTGCTCAGGCTGCGCCCCCGTCGAGTCCGTCGAGAAGTTTCGAAAACAATCGACGGGTCGCTAGGCGATAAACGAGCGGATGGACTAACGAGTGAAAATAGGAACACTCTTACCAAGCACCGTTCCGAACCGACTGTAATAAAGAATTTCGTGAATGTATCATTAACACCCAGATTAAAAACGAAGTGTTTAGTCGTGTAATAGCGGATTCTTGAACTAGGGGTGAAATTTACTCCAGAATTCGTCGAGGAATTTTGCTCAGGCTGCGCCCCCGTCGAGTCCGTCGAGAAGTTTCGAAAACAATCGACGGGTCGCTAGGCGATAAACGAGCGGATGGACTAACGAGTGAAAATAGGAACACTCTTACCAAGCACCGTTCCGAACCGACTGTAATAAAGAATTTCGTGAATGTATCATTAACACCCAGATTAAAAACGAAGTGTTTAGTCGTGTAATAGCGGATTCTTGAACTAGGGGTGAAATTTACTCCAGAATTCGTCGAGGAATTTTGCTCAGGCTGCGCCCCCGTCGAGTCCGTCGAGAAGTTTCGAAAACAATCGACGGGTCGCTAGGCGATAAACGAGCGGATGGACTAACGAGTGAAAATAGGAACACTCTTACCAAGCACCGTTCCGAACCGACTGTAATAAAGAATTTCGTGAATGTATCATTAACACCCAGATTAAAAACGAAGTGTTTAGTCGTGTTATAGTGGATTCTTGAATTAGGGGTGAAATTTACTCCAGAATTTGTCGAGGAATTTTGCTCAGGCTGCGCCCCCGTCGAGTCCGTCGAGAAGTTTCGAGAACAATCGACGGGTCGCTAGGTGATAAACGAGCGGATGGACTAACGAGTGAAAATAGGAACACTCTTACCAAGCACCGTTCCGAACCGACTGTAATAAAGAATTTCGTGAATGTATCATTAACACCCAGATTAAAAACGAAGTGTTTAGTCGTGTTATAGCGGATTCTTGAATAGGGGTGAAATTTACTCCAGAATTCGTCGAGGAATTTTGCTCAGGCTGCGCCCCCGTCGAGTCCGTCGTAGAAGTTTCGAGGACAATCGACGGGTCGCTAGGCGATAAACGAGCGGATGGACTAACGGGTGAAAATAGGAACACTCTTACCAAGCACCGCTCCGAACCGACTGTAATAAAGAATTTCGTGAATGTATCATTAACATCCAGATTAAAAACGAAGTGTTTAGTCGTGTAATAGCGGATTCTTGAACTAGGGGTGAAATTTACTCCAGAATTCGTCGAGGAATTTTGCTCAGGCTGCGCCCCCGTCGAGTCCGTCGAGAAGTTTCGAAAACAATCGACGGGTCGCTAGGCGATAAACGAGCGGATGGACTAACGAGTGAAAATAGGAACACTCTTACCAAGCACCGTTCCGAACCGACTGTAATAAAGAATTTCGTGAATGTATCATTAACACCCAGATTAAAAACGAAGTGTTTAGTCGTGTTATAGCGGATTTTTGAATTAGGGGTGAAATTAACTCCAGAATTCGTCGAGGAATTTTGCTCAGGCTGCGCCCTCGTCGAGTCCGTCGAGAAGTTTCGAGAACAATCGACGGGTCGCTAGGCGATAAACGAGCGGATGGACTAACGAGTGAAAATAGGAACACTCTTACCAAGCACCGCTCCGAACCGACTGTAATAAAGAATTTCGTGAATGTATCATTAACACCCAGATTAAAAACGAAGTGTTTAGTCGTGTTATAGTGGATTCTTGAATAGGGGTGAAATTTACTCCAGAATTCGTCGAGGAATTTTGCTCAGGCTGCGCCCCCGTCGAGTCTCTCGTAGAAGTTTCGAGGACAATCGACGGGTCGCTAGGCGATAAACGAGCGGATGGACTAACGAGTGAAAATAGGAACACTCTTACAAGCACCGTTCCGAACCGACTGTAATAAAGAATTTCGTGAATGTATCATTAACACCCAGATTAAAAACGAAGTGTTTAGTCGTGTTATAGCGGATTCTTGAATTAGGGGTGAAATTTACTCCAGAATTCGTCGAGGAATTTTGCTCAGGCTGCGCCCCCGTCGAGTCCGTCGAGAAGTTTCGAGAACAATCGACGGGTCGCTAGGCGATAAACGAGCGGATGGACTAACGAGTGAAAATAGGAACACTCTTACCAAGCACCGTTCCGAACCGATTGTAATAAAGAATTTCGTAAATGTATCATTAACTCCCAGATTAAAAACGAAGTGATTAGTCGTGTTATAGCGGATTCTTGAATTAGGGGTGAAATTTACTCCAGAATTCGTCGAGGAATTTTGCTCAGGCTGCGCCCCCGTCGAGTCCGTCGAGAAGTTTCGAGAACAATCGACGGGTCGCTAGGCGATAAACGAGCGGATGGACTAACGAGTGAAAATAGGAACACTCTTACCAAGCACCGCTCCGAACCGACTGTAATAAAGAATTTCGTGAATGTATCATTAACTCCTAGATTAAAAACGAAGTGATTAGTCGTGTTATAGCGGATTCTTGAATTAGGGGTGAAATTTACTCCAGAATTCTTCGAGGAATTTTGCTCAGGCTGCGCCCCCGTCGAGTCCGTCGAGAAGTTTCGAGGACAATCGACGGGTCGCTAGGCGGTAAACGAGCGGATGGACTAACGAGTGAAAATAGGAACACTCTTACCAAGCACCGTTCCGAACCGATTGTAATAAAGAATTTCGTATATGTATCATTAACTCCCAGATTAAAAACGAAGTGATTAGTCGTGTTATAGCGGATTCTTGAATTAGGGGTGAAATTTACTCCAGAATTCTTCGAGGAATTTTGCTCAGGCTGCGCCCCCGTCGAGTCCGTCGTAGAAGTTTCGAGGACAATCCACGGGTCGCTAGGCGATAAACGAGCGGATGGACTAACGAGTGAAAAGAGGAACACTCTTACCAAGCACCGTTCCGAACCGACTGTAATAAAGAATTTCGTGAATGTATCATTAACACCCAGATTAAAAACGAAGTGTTTAGTCGTGTTATAGCGGATTCTTGAATAGGGGTGAAATTTACTCCAGAATTCGTCGAGGAATTTTGCTCAGGCTGCGCCCCCGTCGAGTCCGTCGTAGAAGTTTCGAGGACAATCGACGGGTCGCTAGGCGATAAACGAGCGGATGGACTAACGAGTGAAAATAGGAACACTCTTACCAAGCACCGTTCCGAACCGACTGTAATAAAGAATTTCGTGAATGTATCATTAACACCCAGATTAAAAACGAAGTGTTTAGTCGTGTAATAGCGGATTCTTGAACTAGGGGTGAAATTTACTCCAGAATTCGTCGAGGAATTTTGCTCAGGCTGCGCCCCCGTCGAGTCCGTCGTAGAAGTTTCGAGGACAATCGACGGGTCGCTAGGCGATAAACGAGCGGATGGACTAACGAGTGAAAATAGGAACACTCTTACCAAGCACCGTTCCGAACCGACTGTAATAAAGAATTTCGTGAATGTATCATTAACACCCAGATTAAAAACGAAGTGTTTAGTCGTGTTATAGCGGATTCTTGAATAGGGGTGAAATTTACTCCAGAATTCGTCGAGGAATTTTGCTCAGGCTGCGCCCCCGTCGAGTCCGTCGTAGAAGTTTCGAGGACAATCGACGGGTCGCTAGGCGATAAACGAGCGGATGGACTAACGAGTGAAAATAGGAACACTCTTACCAAGCACCGTTCCGAACCGACTGTAATAAAGAATTTCGTGAATGTATCATTAACACCCAGATTAAAAACGAAGTGTTTAGTCGTGTTATAGCGGATTCTTGAACTAGGGGTGAAATGTACTCCAGAATTCGTCGAGGAATTTTGCTCAGGCTGCGCCCCCGTCGAGTCCGTCGTAGAAGTTTCGAGGACAATCGACGGGTCGCTAGGCGATAAACGAGCGGATGGACTAACGAGTGAAAATAGGAACACTCTTACCAAGCACCGTTCCGAACCGACTGTAATAAAGAATTTCGTGAATGTATCATTAACATCCAGATTAAAAACGAAGTGTTTAGTCGTGTTATAGCGGATTCTTGAACTAGGGGTGAAATTTACTCCAGAATTCGTCGAGGAATTTTGCTCAGGCTGCGCCCCCGTCGAGTCCGTCGAGAAGTTTCGAGAACAATCGACGGGTCGCTAGGCGATAAACGAGCGGATGGACAAACGAGTATAAATTGGAACACTCTTACCAAGCACCGTTCCGAACCGACTGTAATAATGAATTTCGTGAATGTATCATTAACTTCCAGATTAAAAACGAAGTGTTTAGTCGTGTTATAGCGGATTCTTGAATTAGGGGTGAAATTTACTCCAGAATTCGTCGAGGAATTTTGCTCAGGCTGCGCCCCCGTCGAGTCCGTCGTAGAAGTTCCGAGAACAATCGACGGGTCGCTAGGCGATAAACGAGCGGATGGACTAACGAGTGGAAACAGGGACACACTTTCCAAGCAGCCTTCCGAACCAACTGTAATAAAGAATTTCCTGAATGTATCATTAACTTCTAGATTAAAAATGAAGTATTTAGTCATGTTATGACGGATTCTTGAAAAAGGGGTGAAATTTACTCCAGAATTGGTCGAGAAATTTTGCTTACGCTGCGCCCCCTTCGAGTCCGTTGTACACGTTTCGATAAAAATCGAGGGGTTGCTAGACGATAAACGAGCGGGTGGACTAACGAGTGAAAACAGGGACACACATACCGAACAAGCTCCCGAACCATACAGTCGGACGGGTGCTTGAGTATTAAAGGTGGCACAAGCGTGTATGACATCAGTAGACGATATGTGAGTGTCGATCTTAACACGTTCCCGCTTTCGTGGTGAGATTCAAGTGAAAAAATGTCATAGTATTTAGAGATATTTGTACATACATTTTTCTAAATCAAAATCATCGAAGAAGACGTTAATAACTTTTCCAGCAGCAGCAATTTCATACACACAATGTAAATTGTTTGGATATCTTTTTGGATACCCTGGACTCACGATATATCTAACATTTGTATCTGCTTCGAAGAAACCTCCGCATTGGAAAGACCATTTCGCCTATTGTTGATAAAAAAATTGGAATATAGACGAATACTTCAACTAAAATGTAGGATACTTTACTTTAAAACCAGCCGCACTAATTTCTTTATTGCTTCTAAATAGTAGTTTCATTTTAGTTGATGTAGAGTTAATGTAGCGCGATATATTTCGTCCACAGTATCGACCAAGGGATTTCCAGTTGTCATATTTATAGTCCCAAATCTAAAAATTATATTAAGTTCCTTTTCTTTTAATTTTACTTAGAGGAGGTGTGTACCTCTAGATAATCGTTGGTACAGTTAATACTCTCTTCTAAATGAAATCTGTAAGTAAATTCTAAACGGATATGGTATCCTTCATCTGCATTTAATTCCCAGAAGCATTCAGAATTGCTAGGGTATCCTTTAGGATAGCCAGGAGTTTCCAATAATCTATCAGTACTGTGCAAAATGCCACCGCATCCTTCAAAGAAAGAGGTAATGACTTCATATCACTAAGTATACACACTTACCCAAAGAGTCACTTACCTTCACTCACAGTTTCATATGATAAGGTGAAATTATTAACAAGTTTGTTATTTTCACTCTGTTGATATTGTACAAGTAACTCGTTGTTTCGTATGTGAAAACTTTTTGGCATCTGTTCCTTACAGAATTTTCCTATTCGTGGACTGCTTGCTGAGTTGCCACTGTAGAGCGTTAAATGTGAATCGTCACACGTTGAGGCAAAGTTAAAACTAGTAAAGTTAACCATTATTGCTTCGTCAATGGGTAATTTGAAAAGCCAAGCACAATTAATTCTGCCATTCAACTGTTTTGGTTCGTTTGAGTAGGATATGTAACCCACAGGTTCAGATATTATTCCTCCACAAATGAACGTTTCATACTTAATAGTAAAATTGAAATTATATGTTTCAGTTTTGTAAACCTAAAAACCGTAAATGTTAAATTTATTGTTCTATAAACGTTTAATTTTCGACCCACCCTGACTTTTGTAACGGAAAACGGTGATAATACATTAAAACCTTTAGGACCAGGGCACAATGAAGCTAAAGAGGTGGATTCCCCTTCAAGAAAATGCCAGTGTTAGATATCATTGACTGTAAAACCTACACGTAGTGATCATTTACCAACGATTACATCCAAAACAGAATAATAAGAACAGAAGTGATCCCCTTTCTCGTTATTGCCAACCAATTCTATATCGAGGCTTAACGTTTCTTGGATTTCGCCATTTGTTGCGTGAATCCAGGAACATGTGTAGTGCGTCATGTTTTCTTTTGGTGGAGTTAGAAATCCGGACAGATCGGTAAAATCAGAATCACATGCTGCAATAGTAATTATAGAATGAAGTCCCTCATGGCGTTGGCAAAAATCTAAATTATACAATATTAGAGGACACCTATTGATCCAATTGTTATTGTCATTATAATTTTCAAGAGTAGATTAAGAATAAATTGGAAGAAGTCCAATTACAATTGTAGGGCTTCTGAGGAACTGTCGATTCCTTTGAATCTCCCAGGAAATGGACGACTGGGACAGACAGGACATACAGTTATCGTGGTGAACTGTCCGTGATGTAGAGCCGAGTTCGATGAACCCACTGTTTGAACCTTTTGGGCACTTCCCCGTGGTTGGTAAAAACTCATGGTGGACGAGTTCCCCGATATCAACAAACACATTGAGCATTGTTTTGATTCTGACCTTCTTGTGAGGTAGGGGCTGCTAGATAGACTTAGTGTTTAGAAAAAACAATCAACACCAAAGGCAGTTTGCACATTATGGGAATTGTTTCTACAGTGTCTTTGTGGAGTTTTATAAAAATCTTGATAGAAATCCTTCGCTCAATCAAGTTTTGAAACGCATATTCCACGCGAGACAAACACGAGTTTCCCGAGTTTTTTTTTTTTTTTTTTGTGGGACTTTTAATGATGCCAACATTACAAATTAGTAACTCACCTGTAGGCTCATTTGAAGAAAACTTGACTTTAAATCCGCGTACGTTCGTTGATTTATAATTCCAAAAATACAAAATGAGAACATTTTCTGATGATTTAATTATTTCACCAGTTTCATATTTTCTCAATAATACGACATCACTTCGTGGATCTTGTCCAAAAGAATAAGCAATTCCTTGTTCATGTTGCGCATCTGGGCTTAACTCCAAATCTAGGAATTCTAAAGTAACACGTCTACCATTTTGTACAGTTATTATCCATTCGCAATACACTTCACTTTGCAGAAATTTGGGATAGCCGGGTGAAGTAAATACTCCTTCATCCATATTGAGTGGTCCACCGCAAGCTGAGAAAATATAAAACACAAGAACTGCCGAAAAGTTCTAATCCCCTAAATTTTAAGTGGGGAGCAAGAAAGTGCTATCTTGAGAATGATCTGGAATGTTCCAAAAATTTTGAATCGAATTTGGGAAAGGATACGAATGTTTGACATTGTTCTGGAAAGCTCCAGAATGTTCCAGATTTTTCGAGAATGATTTGTTATGTTTGAAAATGATCTAGAACGTATCCGAATGTTGTAGGGTTTCCACGAATGATTTAGAATCAGATTAGAGAATATTCTACAACGAGGTTAATAATAATTACTCTAACTTACATTCTCTAGTAGACTCAAACAGTAATCTGAATTTCGGTACAATTTCAGAATTACCAACAGCTACGAAATTAACGATTACTTCATTACTCGAAGATAAAGCTGATCCAGAAACATTATTTCCGCAATAAACCCCAATATTTTGCTCTGAAAGTAAAATCCGTAAGCAAGAACTTGTGATTTCTCATGAGAAATCACTGTTTCCTACCTTCATTATTAATGGGAAGTTTTTCTTTAATTTCTATATGATCGACAGAACTACAATCACCCATATCACTATTAGGAAGATTAATTTCAGTGAACGTTATGTTTAAATTATGAAACGCAAGTCCCATTAAATGCCACGTACAATTTGATTTTTTAAAAATGTTCGAATTATCACCATGTCTAATTAGTAATCCAACTTCTCCTTGAGAGCCAGTTACAAATCCTCCACATTCAGCTTGAACGATATAACAATTTTGAAATATTTATTAATATCCCTATTTTTAAAATGCTCATTTACCCATCGTAATGTTGGCTTTAAACCCGTTACTAGGTTCATCGACGTCAGTCACAAACTTTATGAACAAGAAGTTATTTGTTGAAAATACTGAACTTGGACGTTGACCACAGAAAACACCAAGTTCAGGAGAAAACCGTGTGCTTCCATCGCGCACTTCTACTCGCTCCAAGTGACACCTTTAACCCATCAACATAAAAAAAATTCAAATGGATCACTTGCCAAAAAGCACCTACCCATCCGATTCCCTAAGATCGAATCTATCAATGAAATCCAATCTCAAAGTTCTGCCTGGAGGAGCAGATATCAGCCAAAAGCATTCTGTATGAGGGGGTGCAATATTTGGATAATTTGGAGTAAATATTGTAACTTCCCTATCGAAATCGGTTAAAGTGATTTCATCTCCGCAGTTTGTACCAACTTCTTCAAATTTCATTTTGAAGCCCTAACAATTTTTGTGTAGAAAAAATATAAAAAGTTTGCACTCTCTTATCTAAACTTACAGCGGATAATGATGCGTCATATTTGACGTACAAAAAGTTTCCTGTTGTGTTAATATTTCTGAATACACCACCACAGTATCTTCCTTGTCCAAGGAAAGGGGAATCAGGGAATAAGCCGTTTCTCAGCTTAAAAAAATTCGTAGGTACAATTTTTGTATAAAAAACTGAAACATTTAACCTACTATAACATAGTTGCTGCAATCATTGTCTTCATTTTTCAAATTCAGATCAAGTAAAGTCACATTTACAACCCTTCCGGTTTTAACAGTGACGTTCCATTGGCACTACAATTAAATGATCACAGTTTGTTCATACTTAATTAAAAAAAGTGAGCTAAAGACTTACTATAACTCTGCTCATAGAGTCTAAATGGTACGTTTTCAAATAGTGGTCATTTATAGTAATGAGACCATTAGTTTCAGTAATGCTTCCTCCACACCCTATTAAGACAAATATTGTAAGTGGCAAGTAAAAAGGATTAATGCCATAATAAGTTAATTCTGTACCTTGAAGAACATTTGCAGAAAATCCAGTACCATTTCCAAAACGATTACTTTTGAAGATAATTTTAATAGAATTTCCATAGTCGAAAGTTGTTCTGGTAGCATTTGGTAGACAAAATGTATTTTGAACATTCCACTCATTTTGTCCATCTTTGGTGTAAATTTCGATTTTATCAAAGAAGCATTTATCAAAACCTTTTTCAAAATCGATTTCATTGAAATTAATAGACAAGTGATTTCCCAGCACCGTTGTATAAAATACCCACACACACTCTAAATCTTGACCATAGCCATGAGGATAACCAGGTGATGATAACGTATAATTAGATAGTAACGACATGTCAATGTCCAATTCTTCGCCACATTTAACACCTATCATACAATTTTCATTACTAGAGCTACAGAGAATCAATTTATTTGATCAAATTTTTTACGTTTTTGAACGATATCTGTGATCATTGCACTACATTTTCCAATGTCTTTCCATTCCAAAAAGAATTTGGTATCATAAAATGACTGGAAATTCCATTTTACGTATAGAACGTTTGAAGTCGATTTAAATGATTTTTTGTCCAATATCTTGCATCCATTGTACAAAACTCTGCCATTGTCGTCAAACCCGTCGTATATCTGGAATGTATACTGTACTAAAAGCATTCTATAGAGTAAAACTAAGGTTCGTGGAAGAAGAAGGACTTCATTTAAATAAAATGTGGCATCCAGCTCTAGAGAGAACGACGCAAAAAGCGTCTAATCCACCGACGAACCAATCAGAGATTGCCCTTTCTACGATGGGCCCACCGCTGCCTGGTATGTATCTACAATCAGTGCATAGCCAGGTCTCCACACAACAACCTATCTCTTGAACACACGGCTGAAGAGGTTCAACCATTGGACCTAAAACGGCCTGAGGTGGACGGGTTTAGTCGGTAGGTCTGAGGACACCTTCCTGAGGAATCCGACACTACCCAGTCGCATCGGGCGGCTGGGTGTCTTTTGAAGATTTCCCCTCTTCCACGAAAACAAAAAAAAAACAGCTCTCCACACAACCACCTAACTCTTCAACACACGGCTGAAGAGGTTCAACTATTGGACCTAAAACGGCCTGAGGTAGACGGGTTTAGTCGGTAGGTCTGAGGACACCTTCCTGAGGAATCTGACACTACCCAGTTGCATCAGGCGGCTGGGTGTCTTTTGAAGATTTCCCCTCTTCCACGAAAACAAAAAAAACAGCTCTCCACACAACCACCTAACTATTCAACACACGGCTGAAGAGGTTCAACAATGGACCTAAAACGGCCTGAGGTAGACGGGTTTAGTCGGTAGGTCTGAGGACACCTTCCTGAGGAATCTGACACTACCAAGTCGCATCAGGCGGCTGGGTGTCTTTTGAAGATTTCCCCTCTTCCACGAAAACAAAAAAAAAACAGTTCTCCACACAACCACCTAACTCTTCAACACACGGCTGAGGAGGTTCAACTATTGGACCTAAAACGGCCTGAGGTAGACGGGTTTAGTCGGTAGGTCTGAGGACACCTTCCTGAGGAATCTGACACTACCCAGTCGCATCAGGCGGCTGGGTGTCTTTTGATGATTTCCCCTCTTCCACGAAAACAAAAAAGAAACAGCTCTCCACTCAGTCGCTATAGAAACTTCGAGGTATAATCTTCACTCTCGTCAGCACTGATCCACTGAAGGTTCCGACCCATTCTCATGATTCTTGAAGGAGACTGAAGAGGACCTTCTACCTTACTTCTCTGACTGCCAACCAAATGGGAAGCAAACATACAAAGGCAAAAAAGGAGTACCTCTGCATCGTCTCAAATGATGAGATTGAAAGGTTTCACCGGAGGAAATTAAACACTATCCAGTTGTTTTGGACTGCTGACACTTCCACATTTAACCCTTACCGTTATGGTATACGAACTTGAATCATAATTCTACCTTGATTCAAATAACCTCAACTTTCCCTCTTTCACACTGTTGTTAACATATACTTTTAGAAAAAGAAGGTACTTACCGAAAGCAAATTTTCAAATGTATAGTCATAACATAATGTGTAGTATATTTCTCTAAGGTCTACTGAAATGCAGTGCCCAAAAGGAACAGTTATTTTCCAATGAGTAGTGATATCAGTTTTAAAAAACGATGGATAAAATGGAGACATAATTTGTCCAAATGATCCACTTAATTCATTTGCAGAGCCTGCAAGAGTATTCACTTACTCACCTGAAGACCGTATGGTTCTTAAAAAAAATAGTTACTTAGACTAAAATGCCCTTTAAAGCCGTTTCCTGTTAGATTTGATTGGGAACTTTTAAATAGTATCCATAAGTTCGCTCTGGAAGTTACAGTTGCTGGAATTGTATCTCCACACAGTACACCTAATATTTTTCCGGTAGCATTATCTTCTCGTATTTCAAGAAAATCTAAATTGCACCCTTCGGAATCAGCAACGTCGAAATGATCAAAGCTCAATGAAATAGACCAGCCTAGAAGAATTAAGTCAGCAATACAACACATATAAGTTGTTGACGAAATTTCTGCAGACCTGGTGTTGTTCGAATGTTCCATTCGCACTCGATATTTACAGGGTAACTTTTTGGAAAGTATGGAGAAGCAAAGTATCCATTTAAGTCGTTCAATTCACCTCCGCAGCCTAAAAATTGCGTTCAACGATATTACCGTCATATTTTTGGATTCGATGTTAAAAAACCTGTTTCAAAAACAGAATATGATGCTTGAAATTCAACATCCCCTTCAGATACAATGTGTAAACTATCCCCAGTGCTGACAGTTGTATAGGCGTCTTGTGGATTATTTGCTGAAAAGTTGAGGTGCAGTAAAACTGGATCAGTATCGCTGTTACCATTATGGACAGTGATAGCAGTGAATTCGTCGTAAAAGTAAAAAGCACCTGACCGTATGTGGGTAAATGTTAAATAAATATGATGCGCTAAATAAGAAAAAGTACACAAAAGTTAATAATCAATGGCTCAACTTGTGGATTATGTACCAGGATTGATCGAAGATATTGTCCAAACGCAATGATCGTTGCTACCATACTGCATATGATTGCGCTTTCCAATAAGACCACTACCATGGGTGGTTATTCGTGAACCACAAGCCTAAAAATTTATTCTGTTAATTTCATTATCCATAAGCAACACCCAGTGGATAGTGAATCTTGCCGTTGTATAATTGGCAATAAATCCTTTTGCAGCATAGGAATAATTTGCTACAAACTCTACAAGAATATGATTGTAAGACGATCTGATGGTTCCATTGGGCTTCTGATTCCCACAGAGCCTTTTCAATGTTGGATACGCTTGTGTAGGACCATCATATACTTTAATGTAGCTCTGATTACAAGAATCGTCACTGGCTATGTCCAAATCCATAAAAGACAGTTCTATTGTATGACTATCTTCGACTTCAATGTAATACTCGCAGCTTTCCTGAAGCTGGTAATTATTTGGATAATTGGGTGAATGGAACGAACCATTGAAAGCTGAAAACTTTCCTCCACATTCTGTAAAAGTGGGTATTATGTTTATGACGAAGAGTTTTCGAAAGATTTACTTGAAGGAATTGAAGAATAATTAGCAATAAATCCATGGCCATTTATAGATGAATCACTACTAAATATGACGGTCATAAAATTTCCGGTACTTGTCACCACCACAGGTTTTGAATAAATACCTCTTAAAGTGGTTAGAATTGGATAACCACTTTCGGGCCCATTAATGACCTAGTAAAAATAAAACTGGTTGTTTTGATTGGAATTAAATTGAATCGAGCTATACTTCTATATAATCGGATCTATAATCAATCCTGTATTCTACATCAATTTCTTTGAAAATCATTTCGATGCTGTTTCCGTAATTTACTTCGATAATCCATTTACACATAACATCGTGCGGATAAAATTGTGGATAATTGGGAGATGTTAAACCTCCAGAAGAATGCTTTAAAATACCGCCACATCCAACTTGTTGCCATTCTAATCGAAACCCATTTCCCATGAAAGAGGTATCAGTAACAAAACGTATTTCGACTTCATTTGATTTCACATTTAACAGGACTTCATCATTTAGATCAGTACAATACTTTTGGAACAACTTCCACTCATAATTGTCATCATAATTCCATATCTGGGAGAATAAATACATTTTTCAATAATATTGTATAAATTGATTTTAATACCTCAAAATAATTCATGGAGCATTGTGTCAACTCTGGATCATAATCGTTTATGAGACTTAAACGAGAAAGCGTCAAATTTATTTTATTCCCTTTCAATACTTCAATTTTCCATGAGCAGTTCATTTGATGAGGATAATTGTTAGGAAAATTTGGGCTCTCGATGGCACCATTAAATCCAGTGAGGACATTCCTACAATCTAAATACAATACAATAATCATTTTGTTTTAATTAATTAAAAACTCCATGCCTGTTGAATAATGAAGATGAAATCCACGTCCTTCAACGGATCCATCAGAGACAAATTTAATTCCAACATGATTTGCCGTTGAATGGATGGAGGATACATCTTTCATGGTACAATAAGTTCCTAAGAGTTTAGGATTTTGTAGGCCATCATAAACCTAACATACACATGAATTAGGAATTACGTAGATGAAAAATTATTACCGCAGGAATACCTGGATATAATCAGAACTACAATCCCCAGATGGTTCCAGTTCTATATCCGTAAACGTTATCCTGAGAAAAGAACCCACGTTTGTTGATATACGCCAATAACATTCCGAATAGCTACTGTAGGGTTCTGGGTACTGGGGTGATATAATAACTCCATCAGGGGACGTTAAAGAACCTCCACAACCTATTTAAACCCACGTAATATGAAATATCGTTTTAGGAACGTGGGCGGATGAGATGGGATCAAGGGGAGTGGAATTTGATCTATTAGTGTACTACCACAGGGAACTACTACAGGGCCTCTACTTTCTATACTGCATATGAATTCAATGCAGGAACAAATGGATGACCTGCAGATGATACTGCTATCACCCATGAGGTTAAAACTTAAAACGAATTGAAGAAAATGAATTACAGGTAGTGTATAATTAATTGGCTTTTTGCAAATAAATTGCCCACTGAAATATATACACAATATTCCTTTATGATCTTTGGACAATACCAAGCTTCAACTCATGATGAAAGTGTTGTGGAGTTTGCTGAATGTGATGGAGATAATTAATTATGTCACATTCCATTATTTGGCAACAAACAAATTCTAATTCACCCTCGTTTGCTTTGAATGACAAGGCACCTAAAAGGGCATTATCCTAAGGAACAATATAAAACACTTACCGGTAGAAGTAGCTGACCAAAATATTCTAAAACCTTTATCTTCCGTCACTTCGTCTGTTTTAAAACGCAGAAATAGCTGGTTTGTTAGTGATGGAAGCAATCGAGGAATAGTTGTTCCACAGTATTTACCAATTAATGGAGATGAAGCCGTTCCACCATTGCTAAAAAGATGCTACTTTTATGACTTTTTCAAGATTCGCAATAGTTTCCATCAGTAGTTGCCCAAAAGTGAAATTTTAAGGTTCTTCAGGTATGAAAATATTATCTGGGCAATGATTCATGGTGACGAGAGAAGAAGAAGAAGACTTTACGTTTTGGAGCAGAAGTTGCTGGAATTCTTGAAAAACAGGATTGGAATTTTTGGTCAAAAATTGGGACGCCGTTTTGAAAAGAGTACATGGACCAGAGGTACGAGGCGAAAGCATTTTGTGACAAATAGTACGATTGTAGTGGATCATGAGACACATTTCACGTTCTCATATTGTCAAGTGAGAGGTAACAATGAATTTTATACCCATGGTATTGGAAGTAGCACAAGAAATATAAAATCTAAACCAAAAGCAAAATTTTTGGCCTGGGGTGAGATTTATGAAGACGGTTCTTCAACTTTCTACGTTGGTCGTACATGTGGAGAAGCTGTGGATGCTGGGATTGATACCCAACGATGTTTATAGAACCAAAATACTTAATGTCATTAATGTGCGTCACCAGAACGATGATGTAACATTTTGTACCCAGGGAAGATAACCCTGGAGATGTTCTTCAAATTTGCTTAACAATAGAAGAACTTTGGACATTACTATGTTGAAAGGAAAAATTATGAAGTAGACTCTCCACTGTTGATAGTCAAAAAATATAAAATTTCTAAAAAATTCTCCCCCATACGAAAAATACTCACTGAATTTCCAACCAGTCATATCGACATTCGTTATCTTCCAAAGCAAAATCGGTCACATTGAGTTCTATCTGTTGCCCAGCACCTACATGTATAACCCAATCGCAGCTCATCCTTTTCGAAGGATAATTATTAGGAAAATTGGGTGATTTAATAATACCAGAACTAGTGAAGAAGGAACCTCCGCAAACTACAAAAATGTTTTTCTGTTTGGAAAAAAAGTCTACAAAACATCTCATTTTTTACCATCTTTGTCATTCAAAAATACGTAATTGAGAGAAAATTGACCACTAGTTTTGCTTTCGTCTGTAGTAAATTGAATCTCCAGCATATTTTCAGAACTGACTATAATTGGGGGTAATCGAAAACCACAATATGTTCCAATTTTGCTTTTACCAAACGTGCTCGAAATATCATAAACGGTGACATGATCGAAAGGGCAGTCGTCAAGGTTGAATATATCCCACGTCAATTTTATGAACTTTCCCACAGGAGCGACAATCAGCCACGTGCAGTTCAAATTGTTTAAATAGTTGCTGGTACTACTTATGGTACCTGTATCTTTTTTAAATATACCTCCACATTCTGTGACAAAACAATTAGATAATTTATTGAAATCCAAAAACCTAAATCGAAAAACCCACCTACGTCAATTGCGGTGTAGTTGGCCAAAAAGCCCTTTCCCGTTATGCTAATGTCAGATACAAATTTTATGTAAAAGTAATTGTAGGTTGATAAGAAACTGGAAGGTTTCTCACAAAATTTTTTCAATAATGTCGAATTTTCATTGTCACCATCTCTTACCTAAAGGAGTATCTTCATTAAAACAATATCAAAATTGATAACAAATAGTCTTAATGTAATGTTTCTGTTACTTTAATTTTTTTGCATAAAGAGTTTAGAAGCCGCCATCTATCGACAGACGTATTTATTACCATTTACCTGAATGTAATCGAACGTACAATCACGTGCTGAATTTTCAAGATCTACTTCTTGGAAAACTAATTCAATAATTTTACCAACGGGTTGGATTATTTCGTAAACGCATGTCTTATCCTCTGGATAATTTGATGGATATCCTGGACTAGAAATAGTTCCAGATTTTTCCGTAAAAGTGCCACCACACACTAAAATCACATGCTTCAGTAAATATTGGCTCAGAGAGCATGCCTCTAAGTGGATGGTGGGATCCTTACTAAGGTACAAAGGGATAGCTAGAGACGTATTAAAAGCAAAAACAGGTGTAAAGGGGGGCAGACAGACTGACGTTAATTAGATCATTGTTCGTAAATATTTTAGACGTTTTAATTTTTGGAGGAACAGTCAGTGTTCAATCAAGTGATACAAAAAAATTTTTAAGTACCTGTTTCGTATTTGATGGTGAACCCTCCTTCTTCTAAACTGAAGTCCGTTTTAAAAACAATAAACAATTCATTTCCTACCGATGTATACGGATTGGGTAACTCCTTTCCACAATACGTACCTATCAGCGGTGCTGATGAGTCTGCACCTTCATGTAACTATGAATTACAAATTTTGAGATAGACAAAAAATACTTATTTAAATTGCAGATAAATATACAGGTAAGTGTTGAGGACCTCTTCAATATAGTGGAGCATGTAATCAGACTTAATATTTGGGGTTCTCATGAACCTAGAGAAGTTCATTTGAGAACGCATATATGGGAAAAAAGAAAATAATTTTAGACGACAAGGCACAGTATCGAATCAAAAAGTTCAACTTATAGATTTAGTGTAAAACACTACTTCTTAGTACCTCTACATAGTCGTATTCACAGCCACTAACTTCCTCCAATTCGAATTTAAGGAACGTTAATTTGATTCTGGAACGACTATCAGTTTTTATTTTGTATTCACAAAAACTCTCGCTTGGATATCGTCCATCTACTGTAGGAGAATGTATTTCACCCCTATCAGAAGTAAACACACCACCACAGCCAGGTAAACCTACAGGGTGCAATGTAATAAATTGGAAATGAAGTGACTATTACAATGTAATAGAACCTTCGACAGCAGTGTATGTTATTTGGAAGCCAGAATGGGATCCTTTATCATCTGAGTGAAAGTGAACTTCAACATCTGGGCCAATGGATGTTAATGGCGCTGGTTGTGATGTTTCACAGTACTTGGCCAGTTGTCGTTTCGTAGACGCGGAACTGTCTAAGAACTAAAATACCCCCAACGTTAAAAGAACAAGAGTTCAATCATGACAAACTTATACCTCTATATAATCCCCTGTGCAATTCCGATCATAACCAATATCCAATTTAAAAAAATGGAATTCAATTCTTTTTCCTGGGGTAGTACTTAAATGCCATTCACACTCTCTAAAAAAAGTAGTAACAGGATGTAATGTATCAAATAATAGTAGAACTTAGGTTCGTTCTTGTAGGCCGTGGTCGATAGCACTCCGATGCAGAAGGCATCGAATCCATCGACGAACTGCTCATAGACCGCCCCATCCACGACACGCCTACCGCCACACGGTATATACATCAGTGCGCAGCCAGCCCTCCACTCAGTCGTTGTCGAGACTTCGAGTTATAATATTCCCTCTCGTCAATAATTCTTATCGACTACGACCTACAAGCTCGAACCTGGTGGGAACTTATGTTCCTACATTATCACGTAATTCTTACAAAATTACCGATTTAAAGGATAGTTTCCTGGTGATCCGGGTGATTGTATAACTCCATGAGATGTAAAGGCTATGTAATCGATACAAGCTAAATTCAAAATGGTATTAATTAGACATTTGCAATGAAAATCAACATCAAATTTACCAGGAACAGGACTGTTCCACGTTATCCTAAATTTAGTGTTTGGATGATCTGATTTCAACCAAATGAAGATACTATTGTGGGAAGTGGTCAGAGTTCCATTTGCTGGGAGGGTGTCTCCACAGAAACGACCTAATGAATGTGCGGCGGTGTTTTTACCATCATGTAACTAAAATAAAATAACAGTGGTTGTTTTGGATGACACTAGCCTTATGGTAAAACGTTTAGTTCTCAAAACTATGGTGCCCTGATGAGAACCAATAAGTTCGAGACACCGATACTTCTTATAAATAGAACAGATTAACCTACCTGCAACCAATCTGTCTGGCAGTCAACACTTTTGTATACGTTAAATTTATCAAACACAATGCTTAGGACTAGGTTTGGTTTAGTTTCAATTAACCAAGCACAGCTGATTTTTTGATTTGTCGACGAAGAACTGGGTGGAGGATACTCTAATGTTCCAAACGCGTCTGTTATTTTTCCACCACAAGCTAATAGAAATAGTATTATATTGTAACTGTTTCTCTCAAATGTGGAGAAAATTAGTTACCCTGTTTCTCCTGTTCACATAATCGTCCCATAAAGGAAGCAGAACAGTTGCAAACAAAGGACGTATTAAAGAGTTGTATACAAGAAGCCCCATTCAGACATGGATTAGGAAGGCAAGGGTTTTTCCGTCTCTCACAATTTTCCCCTAAAACGTGGAACATTGCTGTATAGGGAATGACTTTAAAATAGAGAAATTAATGAATGTGTAGGTACCCTCAAACTGAGGTTCACAATGACATTGATAGGTAGCTCCATCTCGAGAGACACAAGTTCCGTGGAAGCATGGATTTGATGAGCATGGATCCCCACCTACTCTTCTTGTACAACCGTTTGGTCCAATTCCTAATCCAACAAATCCTTCGGGGCATAAGCACTCCACGTATGTGGAACTTATTCCTACAACACTGAATTTAAACTAACACCAAAAAAATTTTCAAAACAGTAGTACTTGGGTTATCTCTACACTGAGCTAAATAATGGCACCCTCCATTATTTATATGGCAAATTCCCTGATAACTACAAGAAAAACCATCCCCGATATAACCAGGAGGACAGGGTCCACACATTCTTGACCCCTAAAATATTCAAATGAAGTATCTGTGGGTAGGTACCACAATTGATGAGAAAAATGTTACCGGCGTATTTATGCATTTTACGGTAGGAGCAACGCTACAACCACCATTAAAAATAGCGCATTCGTCGATATCTGCACAAAAGAATCCACTTCCGGTGTACCCTAATTATGAAATAGCATCTAAAATGTCTATAGTATCCTTTGCAAATAATTATACCTGCAGGACAACTTCCACACATGTAAGATCCAGGAGTATTAATACAACTAACCAGAGGATTAACCGAACATGATGGTTTATCCAGTGAACATTCGTCAACGTCTACGGTACAAGCTGGATCCTTTCCATCTGTTTTCCAACCCTAATCAATATACAAAAGTATATAAAAAGGCCATGACTATGACCACCTACTGCTACCAACTTGAGGTGGTGCCTTAAATAACAGGAGACTTTGGTGGCAGTGGGTGGCAGTGGGTGGCAGTGGGTGGAAGGTGGTACTCGTGGTGGTAAAAAAGTGAAGTGAGATGTAGTTGAGTCGTATAGAATACGTTTCGGGCGACACCAAAGAGCAATAGTGAACTAAGGAAGTTGTAGAATTTGCAGGAATGTTCCAGAATGTTTAATAATGTTTATTAACTTTCCGAATTGTTTGTGAATGATTTAGAATGTTCTAGAATGTCTAAAACTTTTGAAGAAGAACTGGAAATGTCCTAGGATTATCTAGAATGTTCTAAAATTTTTAAAAGTCTTATAGAACGTTCTAAAACCGACCAGGATGATTTGGGTCTTTAAAGAACGATTTGAAATGTTCCAAAATGTTTGAGAATGATCTAAAACACTCAAAATGTTGTTAATACCTGTTCGCAAATGCACTTGTAACCCTGTGCACTATTTTCGTTTACACATGTACCATGGCCGCAAAGTTCAGTAGATGACCCAGAATTACAATCGGTTGACCTTCTGGTACAATGAAGACCATGCCATCCGTTTGGACATTCGCACCTTGTTTGTTAGAGAAGAGAATTTTACTTTCCAAATAAATAACTTATGAGATATGAAGGAAGGTTTGCTAAGTGGACCAAGAATTCATAGGTTCATATCCGGCTCGAAGGACCAATTCTTGCTTAATAATTTTTTAAATAATACAAGCACGACATTTTAGTGTAGACATGAAACTAGTTTTTATTAGTTATTACGGACAAAAACAGGAGTCAGAATGAGGCCCAAATTAGATTATTGCTAAGGAAGTTCTAATTTTTGGAGAAATGACTCAAGAAAGGAAGAAGTGGAGGAATCAGCTTTTGGATTAACGATTTTCTGATGTCACGATCGAATATCTGTAGTTGTCCCATTTCCGTTCGATAGACTGTAATGATTGTTATGATTTTCAAAAGAATTGACCGTTTTAGCGAAATTAGTCGTGAGACAATCCATCAGTAGCATCAGGGTTGATTTTGGTTTTTAGGTTAACTGTGTATCTGCTTTTAATTTAATCAATTAGAATATAAGTGCATATGTATGTACAATTGACATACGTATTTGGTAAATACTAATGCTGTTGATCAAATACACATACCTACTGGCCTTTGGAGTGGTTTGTATTTCATATAATAAATCAATAAAGCAACGAGAATAAAAGCGAACCAAACCCCTAAACAGTCATTCATTTTTATTTGCAAGGTATACGATTCAATTTTATTTTATCACGTATTTTGTCAAAAATTGAAATGTAGCTAAAAAAGAAGTCACAGTAACATATAGACACTCCAGGGTTTTAAAGGAATTTTGCTGCATCTTTTGATGCACATTTAATTAGATATGAAATTTGGCCCTTTTATTTGAAAACCCACCAATCTCCTAATAGAGAAAAATTGCAGTAGGGACTTACTCATAACTTCCTGGCGTATTCACACATGTAGCTCCATTCTGGCACCCCAAGTCTGTATGAGTGAATCGTTGACATTCATTAATGTCATTTTCACAGAACGCACCCTGTAAGTACGTAGGGATTTAAAATTATATTTTGTAGCTTAATTTCTAATTAGCTTTTGGAACCTATGTGTTATAGATCAATATATAAGTACATAAATTAATGCTTGTCAGTCGATACACTAAGTTAAAAGTTTCGAGAGATTCTTTATCGAGTGCATTCCTCGCAAGTGGATCTTCTTCTATTGTCAATTGTGAATTTCTAACATTTGTTATACCAATTTCCGAAACAAATTACACTAGTCCTCAATATTTTTTGAGGAGTACTTTGATAACGCATCGATAGCAAAATATAGTCCAAGAATATAATTAGCAGTTGGAGTCCAAGGAGATTATTCCATCCTCATGAGAAATCTGCTTCCTGAGGGGCGTCGATTTGTGGGGTGAATCTGTCGATTGGGTAAATCAATCTGGAGATTCTTTACCGTTTCCATTGCGCATACTCAATGCGCCGAGTCTGGGAAAGTCTCACGAATCTACGTGAGCCGAGCCGATCCGACGTTGACTCGTATTCCTTCGACTCGGGTCACTCTCACCGATAATCGACTCTTCCGCAAGGCGTGGCGCGCGGTTTGCCTCACCATATGTCAGACTCGCCGAGCCACACGCTGGTCTCTTCCGCACGGTGTATGGTTTGGAATGTCAAATGCTAGACTCGCCGAGCCACACGTTGGAGTCTACCGCACGGTTCATGGTTTGAAACATCAAAAGCCAGTCTCGCCGAGCCACACACAGTGAGAATCCGGTTTTATCGGTTTCCTTCTCTCATTAGTCACACAATGCACTTTTCTATTTCACAATTTGCACATTACGAAAAAGGAAATTGTTTTAGAAAATACCACCATATGACGAATTCAAAAAATCATTAAACAATTTTTTTTAATAATTAGTAACATATTTATTAACGTTTAGTTTCATACCTCCCAACCAGTTGTACAAAAACAAATGACTCCATTATAAATATCCTTACATACAGCCCCATTCCTGCAAGGATTACTTGCACATTCATCAACATTTAATAGCCTGACTAGTCTACGAACTCTCCTTTGAATCATTGATATTCTTCGGTTAAAAACTGTCATTCTAACGTTGCTTAAACGATCGTTCTGAAATATTTTGGTGTTATGTGCTAAATGGTTACAGTTTCGAACATGACATGATATACCACATGGGAAAGGTTTCCTTTTTCCAAAGCTTTAGATTCGAGTAAAGTCATTCTTTGGATAATTCCCTCCTTACCATGAATATAATCGTTCAGTCGTTGGATTGTACCTATTGAGTCATGGAAACTCATTTCATGGTTTTGTAGGACTTCAGAAGCATTTTTTACCTGCAATGTTTGTGGGTTTGTGAACCTATACCAATTATAGAACCCTTTCCAAAAGGCTATCAAATGATTTACATCAAGAAAGTGACAACTATCTCCAAAATGGTGAAATTGGTAGACCAGAAAAAAAATTGAGTGAATAAAAAATAAAGGGATGAAGAGCCTAAGGAATGGGAAGAATTACAACATTGAGAAGATCCTCATTAGAAAGAGGAAAAATTTGATTTTCAACAATGTGATTATAATAACTGTGAAGATGTTGCCACACAGAATCTAAAGTTTAATTTCTGAAAAATTGCCGGAAAATTGATGGATTCATTCATATTAATTTGAGAACATTCCACGATTATTTATTGTACTCCTTCAGCATACTGGACGATACTTTCTCCAAAATATTTTCTAATTTGTATTAATCACCACAAAGGATAAATAATACATACCAATTCTGCTGTTAAAAATAAATCATGTCCATTTAACATCACTGTCCCTTGTCCTTTTGTTGAGAACTGTATATTCTTATGTTTTCCTGCACTTACTACCAAATTGCCATTCGAAGAGCTAATACGAGGCCTAAAATTGTTAAAGGGAATCCCAATAAATAAAAAAAGTGAACTTCAAAATTTCCTTAGTTTTCAATGGATATTTTGAGTAAATATTTCCTTTTGCAACCGCTGGTGTTTATGAGGGGTAAGAGCTCTGGGTCTCCTGTCATGAATTATGGCGGTTGCGCGTCAGTAGCTATGGGGGTGTGGAAGACTTGGTGGTTGAAAGTGATTAACTTCTAAAGTGGGCTACTTCTCATCAAAAATGTTTGTTAGAAAAATTTTGAAAGAAGTTGTGTAATGTCCTGCAACTTGGGGGAATGCTCACAGATTCCTGACGTTTGCCCTTCTTGCGCCCTCTCATCAAGCTGCTCTTTCAACATCAGTTGCAAAAAAAATAGGGAGGTAAATCGTTCTGAGATATCCCTTGAATTATCCTTAGCCAGAATGTTCAGGAACTGGCTAGATTAAAAGGATTGAAAATGTTTTTGAAAATTCCATTACTAACAGTGGGTAGTAGGGGTGGCTTTTTATACTATAAAAGACGAAGGATGACGTGTAAGCGCTTTGGTCCTTGAAGACCGAATAAACGGCTCTATAATGGTCTGAAGTAAAGGGGATTTGTTGGTAAGACTTTCTTTGGAAGGAATCTACCATCATCTGGTCATGTGGACTGCTGGGTCTTTCGAAAGTTTCCCCTCTTCCAGGGAAAATAAAGAAAAATTCCGTGCAAAACTTTATTAAAAATAAAATATTTAGTGAATTGTAGAAATGTAAAGGCAAAAAATGGCGCTGAGAAATGAGACTGAGAAAAAAATGGACATATAATTGCCATGCGTCAGATAGGAGTCGTTCCAAAACTTGTCTTTGACTAAATATTTTCTATCAGAACGTCTATTTGCAATTTGTAATTTTCCAAAATAGAAAACTAAATATTGCAATATCGATTTTATTATAAACAAGTATTAATTTTAGTTACTAAAGTAAACCGAAAAAATTTTGGAAATACTTACCGATCAGGATCAAAAACACTTGTGGTTAGTGATGCACAGATACAATTTAATAAGTATAGTAATAATTTCATTTTGTTGTACTATTTTATTTCCTATTTTAAAGATTACATGTCTTTTCTGGCGTTACTACCAGACTGATGGTGCCATTATCGGCGAGTTAAAACAATAATGATCTAGGGGCGTTCTCAGAGGAATCGTATTACAGAAACATACGATTTTACTAAACGTATACGTATCGTATTACTATCGTAGAAATATTAATGAAAATAGATATAATATTTGTTGTACCACGTCTGCATAATCAGTTAATTATTATGTAAAATAAAACTAAAACTAGAAAAAAAAAAAACACCCACTATTTACAAGTTCCCAAAATAGATACCCTTCAAAGCAGAATCTTAAAAGAAGTCTGGATTGCTGCTGATGTTGTCAGAAGAGTATTATGCAACAGGCCAGGAAGTCACTCAACTTTTAAAAACGAAATGCACCCCTAACCGATTCTACCACGCAGAAAATTTCAGTAGAGGTTATCCAATTTTGATGTTTTTTTTTTTGTTGAATGGGAAAGGTGTACCCATGAATAAGCCCCATTTGAATTTGAAAATAGAATCTGTCTAGAGGACAGAAAAAAATAAGGGGTGACTGATTTTTGACAAATGAACTGATTCTATGATGATGATGGTCTAAAATTTTGGAATTTTCTGGGTCATTCACGACTATTCCAAATCATTATCGAAAAATATTATACGTTCCAAAATGTTCTATATGATTTCCCAACATTTCAAGCCAATTTCTAAAAATCTGGAACATTTTAGAACGTCGTAGATCACTTTTCAATATTATGTAATGAGCGTATGTGTGCGAGAGCGGGCAGTGTAGCGAGCGTATATGTGTACGAGAGCGAGCAGTGCGGCGAGCGTGTGTGTGTGCGATAGCGGCGACGAGAACCGACAGCAGATAAGCGGAGCTCAAAGAACGCCGGTCGGCGCTTTGATGACGATAAACAAGGCCATAGATTAGACCAACACAATAAGCACTCCAGTAAAGTCTAGTATGTCATTCTGGAACTTTCTGGATTGTTCCTAATCAGTATAAATACCTGTTGACGTCGCCAGTAAGAGTCAGTTTACAGTGAGCTTCCGAACGAGTGATATAAATACCGAACTACGATATATAGTGATATAAATACGCATTTTCCTTGTGATATAAATAAGTCGTTGAATTGATATTAGTGTTTAAGTATTCTATTAGTGTTTAAGTGTTAAATAAATAGTTGTAAAATAAATATCCGTTAAATAAATAAGTTCAACTAGAAAAGTCGTTACATTGGTGTCAGGTGTGGGGTGCTCAGCCAATCAATCCCCCAAAGAAGAGAATTTTCTAGTAGAAGGAAAATAGTTAGATAAATCAAAATGCCGAAAAAGTTGTTGGAGTTGAAAGTTGCCGAACTGAAAAGTGAACTCGAGGAGCGAGACGAAGATACGTCTGGTAACAAGCTCACTTTACAAGGGCGACTTGAGGAAGCTCTGATACGAGAGGGTTTCGATCCGAATATCTACGAATTTGAGGATGAACTAGAAAAGAAATTAAAAGAAAATTCAATGGAATTGGAAAGGAAACTGAAAGAAAATTCAATGGAATTGGAAGGGAAACTGAAAGAAAATCTGGAAAAGAAATTAACCGAAAATTCAAAGGAACTAAAAGGAAATCTGGAAGAACTGAAAGAAAATTTGAGAGAAGAATTTAAAGAAAATTTGGCCGAAACAGAACAGAATTTTGCAGGAAAATTTCAAGAATTAGATTCACGAATTAAAGAAATAGAAGAAAGGTTTCTATGTACGACAATGTCCGAACAGATCGATAATGAAGCCAGAAGTGTGAAGCAGGAGAATGGACACGGGGTTTCATCGAAAGCATATACGAAGCCACCTAAATTCGACGGGAAAACATCATGGACCACTTTCCTTAAGAAATTTGAAACGGCCGCGAAGTCGAACGCATGGACGTTAGAAAATAAAGCCTCCGAGCTGGTCTGCGCGCTGCATGGTAATGCCGAGGAGATTTTGGATACCATACCACCCGAGAAGTTGAACGACTATGAACACCTAGTGAAGAAGTTAGAGATGCGGTATGGTCAGGCACATATGACAAGCGTCAGTCACGTGCAGCTAAGAAACCGACGTCAGAAGGCAGGGGAAAAAAGGCCGATATCGCTCGTCTGGTCCGTCTCGCGTATCCAGGTACTCCCGACGACACGCTAGAAAAGTTGGCTGTCGACTCTTTCATCGATGGGTTGAGGGATGACGACATACAACAGCGACTCCGATTAGATAGGCCAAAAACACTCGCTGACACGTTGGCTCGGGCACTGAAGTATGACGTCGTTAAACAGGCATCGCAACGGCAGGGTAGAGTGCGTGAGCTAAGGGAGGAGCCCGACGGCCGATACGAAGACAGACTAGAAGAAATAGTTAACAGGATAGTGGGAAAATTAAACAAGAAACCGAGACCAATACGATGTTGGAACTGCGGGAAATTGGGACACGTAAGAACCGCTTGCAAGAGCGAAGAGGTTACTCAAGAGCGCGTGCCCCGAGTTCCGGAAAACTAATCAGGGACGACGCGGCGGGGCAAACGTCGGTCCCGGGACACGAGGCCCCAGGTTTAGTAGCACTGACTAAGACAATGAAAGATCGAACTGACAGCCTTTTTCTCACTGGACTCATAAACAGGAAGCAGTGTTCATTTCTGCTGGATACTGGAGCTAGCAGAACAATCATAAGGCCCGGAATATTGACCGAGCCCAGTAAACTTCTGCCAACGCAATGGAAGCTCCGTACCGCCACTGGAGAACAAGTGGTACTCAGGGGTGAAAGTTACGTCAACATCCAAATGGGAAGAACGTCTTTTAAACACTGCGTGTTAGTGGCAGAAATAGAGGACAATGTAATACTGGGTTTGGACGTCCTCCGAAAATATGACTTCTGCTTGAATTTCCGGAGAAAGAATGTGACACTGAACGGCGAAACGTTCCAGTTACACGCCCAGGACACTGCCATGCCACAAGTTAAAAGATTGAGTTCAGGGATGCGCAAAGTTCAAGGTATTCCGGAGGCGTTGTTAAAACTGTACAAGGAGGCGGGTGAAAACCGTAATCAACCTGAACAACGTCGATTAGGGGAACTCCTTGTAAAGTACCAGGACGTGTTCGCATTGGACAACGGCAAGAAAGGGCGAACCAACATCGTCGTCCATAAAATCAACACTGGCGAAGCGCAGCCCATCCGTCAGAGACCGAGGAGACTACCACTGGCCAAAAAGGAAGAGGCCGAAAAGATTATAAGCGACATGCGGAAGGACGGAATAATAGAACCATCAACCAGTCCATGGACGTCGCCGGTAGTTTTGGTCAAGAAGAAGGACCGATCTACACGCTTCTGTGTTGACTACCGCCAGCTAAATAATGTCACCAAGAAAGACAGCTACCCCTTGCCACGCATCGATGATACCTTGGACACGCTTGCTGGTTCGACAATATTCTCAACGCTAGACCTTAAAAATGGATACTGGCAAGTAGACCTGGATCCTGAGGCCAAAGAGAAGACGGCATTTTCGATCGGAACCGGGCTGTGGCAGTTCAACGTGATGCCGTTCGGGTTGTGTAATGCGCCAGCCACATTTGAACGACTCATGGAGACGGCTTTGAACGGCTTGATTGGGAAAACTTGCCTGGTATGCCTTGACGACATAATCGTGATCGGAAAAGACTTCGACGATCACCTGAAAAACTTGGAAGAGGTACTTCGAAGGCTGCGTGATGTCAACCTTAAATTAATCCCCAAGAAATGCCAGCTATTGCAGGAGACAGTGAACTACCTGGGGCACGTAGTCACGAAGACCGGCGTTTCAGTCGACCCGCAGAAGATCACAGCCGTACGAGAATGGCCAGTACCTACTGACGTACATCATGTCAGAAGCTTCCTTGGCCTCTGTACTTACTATAGACGCTTCGTTCCTGGATTTGCCAATATTGCCAAGCCATTGACTCGACTAACCGAAAGTGGCAGACCATTCTGCTGGGAACCGGGCTGCCAATCTGCCTTCGAAAAGTTAAAGCAAGTTCTCGTTTCCACACCCGTGTTGAGTTATCCGATACCAGAGGGGAAGTTTGTTCTGGACACCGACGCTAGCAATGTTGGGTTAGGCGCAGTACTCTCACAAATACAACACGGAGATGAAAAAGTCATCGGCTATTTCAGCAAGACCCTATCCAAGCCCGAACGAAACTACTGCGTAACCCGACGAGAACTACTGGCAGTAATAAAGAGCGTGGAGCACTTTTATAAGTACTTGTATGGAAGGAAGTTCCTGCTCCGAACAGATCATGCTGCTTTACGGTGGTTACTGAGTTTCAAGAATCCAGAGGGTCAAGTCGCGCGTTGGATAGAAAAGCTCCAAGAATACGACTTCAACATAGAACATCGAGCTGGAAATAGCCATAAGAACGCTGATGCCTTATCCAGAAGACCATGTTCCGAAAACTGCAAGCGCCTGGAGGAACATGAAGAAGTCCGGAGGATAACCGTCACGGATGAACAATGGCATCCTGATAACATCAAGACGGAACAGGGTTCTGATCCGGTCCTGAGCTTGTTTCGGAAATGGAAGAATGAAGGCAGCCGACCGATCTGGCAAGAGATCGCCGCTAAATCTGGGGAGGTAAAATCGTTGTGGGCCCAATGGGACTCCATTGTTGAGGAAGATGGACTCCTGAAGCGAATGGTGGAAAACCAGGATGGTACTGAGAGCAAACGTCAATTGCTTGTACCGAAGAGCCTGGTAAGGGAAGTCTTGAAGTGCCTCCATGACGATGCTTCGGGGGGACATTTTGGTGTTAACAAGACCCTTGGAAGAGTCCGTGAGCGGTTTTACTGGGTCAATTGCAGAAAGGACGTTGAAGACTGGTGCAAGAAGTGCACAACTTGTGCAGCCAGTAAAGGACCGCAAAGACGACGGCGTGCTCCTATGCGCCAGTACAATGTCGGCAGTCCATTCGAACGGATTGCCATAGACATCGCAGGACCGTTTCCAGAGACCGATGGTGGCAATAAATACATCCTGGTGGCAATGGACTACTTCACGAAATGGGTTGAAGCGTACGCACTCCCAAATCAGACAGCCACCACAGTAGCGGAGGAGCTCATAAACCATCTGATCAGCCGGTTCGGCGTGCCCATGGAGCTTCATTCTGATCAGGGTCGGAATTTTGAGTCCGCCGTGTTCCAAGAAATCTGCAAGACTTTAGGCATTCACAAAACCCGGACAACACCTCTGCATCCTCAATCAGACGGCATGGTCGAGCGAATGAACAGGACCATTAACAAGTACTTGTCCAAAGTGGTCTCCAAACACCAAAGAGACTGGGATCGCCATCTGCCACTGTTTCTTATGGCATATCGATCATCGATTCACGAAACTACTGGACAAACACCAGCAAAAGTACTGTTTGGTCGAGAGCTACGGTTACCATGTGACCTGAAGTTTGGCTGCAAACCTGGTGAGGACGTTGCCGGAGAAGACTACGTTAGTGATCTTCGCAGAAGACTTGACGATATCCATGAGGAAGTACGTTCCCGGATGCAGATAGCTAGCGATCGCATGAAGGACACTTACGATATACGGGCCACTGATGGAGGTTTCCAGGAGGGAGACATGGTGTGGTTATACAATCCACAGCCCCGTAAAGGTCTTTCGCCGAAGCTACAGCAGCACTGGGAAGGTCCATATACAATCGTCAAGAGAATAAATGACGTTATTTACCGGATTCGACGCACACCAAATGGAAAACCGAAGGTTGTCCATTTTAACTGTTTGGCCCCATATGCCGGTGACAATCACGAAGAAGCACGGATCAGGCTTATGCAAGCTCGTTCTCCGGATCCCCAGTATGACGAGTTTATGGCCACGCCGAGCTTATATGCCAATTCCAGATTCGGTGTCACCTCCGAGAGATCCGAAGATTTGTTTTCTGCTTCGGACTCGCTGGTTCATTGTGTGGCCAAAGACTTGAGGATGGATCGCGGTATTGCCACCGTATTCAAGAAGAAGTTTGGCCGCTTGTCAGAGCTGCGGGACCAACTCGGAGATGGAAAGAAAGTGCTAAGTCTGGTGGACGGAAACCGATCCATTTACTACCTGGTTACTAAGGAGGCGTCGTCTGAGAAGCCCACCTACCGCTCGTTATGGAATTCGTTGGTGGAACTAAGAGACCAACTGCTATCCACAGGTACCACAAGGTTAGCCATGCCAAGGATAGGATGTGGGTTGGATGGACTGAACTGGAGAGTGGTGCGGAGCATGTTGGAGGTCCGGTTCCGGTGGAGCGGCGTCGAAATAACGGTATACACCAATAATCCCCAACGAGATCCCGCACAGCCAAGGACGGTGGATTGCTACTTCCATATGACGACTGGGTACCTTAGAGGACAGAATTGCAAGTACCGGCATGATCCTTCGAAGGAACGGAAGATGTGATCCGGGACGGATCACCCTTAAGGAGGGGGCAGTGTAATGAGCGTATGTTTGCGAGAGCGGGCAGTGTAGCGAGCGTATATGTGTACGAGAGCGAGCAGTGCGGCGAGCGTGTGTGTGTGCGATAGCGGCGACGAGAACCGACAGCAGATAAGCGGAGCTCAAAGAACGCCGGCGTCGGTCGGCGCTTTGATGACGATAAACAAGGCCATAGATTAGACAAACACAATAAGCACTCCAGTAAAGTCTAGTATGTCATTCTGGAACTTTCTGGATTGTTCCTAATCAGTATAAATACCTGTTGACGTCGCCAGTAAGAGTCAGTTTACAGTGAGCTTCCGAACGAGTGATATAAATACCGAACTACGATATATAGTGATATAAATACGCATTTTCCTTGTGATATAAATAAGTCGTTGAATTGATATTAGTGTTTAAGTATTCTATTAGTGTTTAAGTGTTAAATAAATAGTTGTAAAATAAATATCCGTTAAATAAATAAGTTCTACTAGAAAAGTCGTTACAATTAGATACAAATCATCCTAGTGGAATCAGCAATTTCTCAAGAATCTGAAACGTTCTAGATCTTTTTGAAGGGTATGGAACATTCTGAGTCTTCTTTGAAAAAACTGCGATGTTCTAGATCTTTATTGAAATTTCCAGATGATTCTAGAATGATGTAGGACATCCTTTGGTCCAGAATTTTGGAATATTTTGTAATTAACTAGATCATTCTCGACTATTCCAAATCATTCTTGAAAAACCTGATACATTCTGGAAGGTTCCATATTATTTCGTAACGCCTCGAGGCAATCTCTAAAAATCTGGAATATTCTAGAACGACAAATATAACTTTTCACTATTACAAATCATTCTAGAAGAATTCGGATTTTCTTAAAACGCCTTCCCCTAAAATTCTGGGACGATTTCGAAAAATCTGGGATGTAACATCTACTAGTCTAGAATTTTCGAATACTCTAGAACTTTCTAGAACATTCTCGACTTTTTTAAAATACTGCCGAAAATTCTGATACATTTTGAAACGCTCTATATCATCTAAAACAATCTCGAAAAATTTGGAAAATTGTGGAACGTTCCAGATCCCTTTTGAACATTATACATCATCCTAGGGGAATATGCAATATTCTAAGTCTTCTTGAAAGGCTTGGAACTTTATAGATCGCCTCGAAAGGTCTGGAATATTCTGGGACGATTTCGAAAAATCTGTAATTTATTCAAGATCATTCTTGAAAATTTCAGCCCATGCTGGAATGTTGTAGAATACCCTCAAGCCTAGAATTTTGAAATATTCTGGAATATTCTAGGTCATTGTCTACTATTCTAGATTAATTTAGTATTTATTGCTAAAGCTCAAAAAGTATTTGAGCAAGACAAAAATTTCTTTCCGACGGTTTAGATTTTTTTTTTAGTTTACGTCTGTTATCATTTGTGTTTGGTAGAGCGTCGAGTCAAGATGTCGAGAAATCTTAAGGTGTTTTCTGCTCGCTGATTTTGATGCATAGACTTCATTATGTTTTAGGAAAAAGGGATGCCTAACGGTGACGGCCGAGCGAAGACGACTGAAACGCGACGCGCCGCCTATCGCGCCGACGGCGTCGCGACGCCTGGTCTTCGTCGGAAAAACCTTGTTGGTCCGTTGCTTCGGCACAATCAGTTAGATTGCGGTAGCATCGTACAGTCGTTCCGCTTGCCGCCCTTTACGATCGCGCGTGCAACACGTGTTATTAATTGATCGATACTTTGCAGTTTTTTAGTGGCAATTAGTGAATCTTTCTAGTGAATCGTTATCAAAATGACAAGATAACACCATTCACTTGACTTACACTTAATCGTTGTGGTAAATTAGAATTTACAATTTGTTTTTCCTTTCTCTAAACTTCGAAGGGTCGAAAGAATTTAAAAGTTTGAAATTCTCCCTGATCCTTAGGAGGATCATTATTGAACCTTTTTAATTTTGGAGGGTTTTTTATGCAGGCTAATTTTACACAAAATTTTGCAAAGTAAACAAACCATCCCCTATATCTACCCTCGTCTTTATTTATATAAAAAATGACCATATGTTCAAATTAATTACAACGTAACACTTAATATTTTTTGAAACTCCAAACAAAAATTAGGGGTTAGTTTATTTATTGTAACACCAAAAATAATAAAGTAAATGATTTACAATTGTAATTTTATAACCCAAAAGGAGCAGAATTAAACTGAAAGGAGTATAGTCCACGTTCTGTAAAATGTAATAATAAAAACTTCTCTGTTACCAAAGTATTATAAAAGGCTGCACGCAACACCGTGCTCTGTTATGCAGATCACCCTTTAATCGGTAACGTCACCCCATTTCCTTTTTTTTCACAATGATAACAATTACAAAGATGAATTGCCATTCAAAACATTTATAAAAAAAAGTACATTTATTTTCTTGAATTTCGGTGTTACACAAAAGAGTTCCTGAACCTTTGATAGAAGCAAAATTAAATGTAGAAAAATAAAGTCGATTAAAAACACAAATTGTAATTTTCTATATGCATTAAAAATGCTTTTAGAAGAATCTTAAACTCTATTGGGAAAGTCGTCATCCAAATATCCAAAAATTAGCAAATATTTTAATAATTTCTATAAAATGCACAAACCATTAATTGAATCATGACTAAGGACATCTATATGTCAGTAGATAAATTTATGAGAATCAAAATCTGTCTGTCCATAAACTGCACAATGTTTTTTTTTTTATGTACCTATACGTAGGAGAGTGGTGGGTGGTCCACCAAAATCTTTTATATTTTAGAAACAATCTGATGGACAGGTATAAAGGGTTGCTGATCCCTGCTCTAGATAATGGAGCTTGATGCATATGTACATGCATATATTTAGGAAATAATTTGAAATCGTTTAATTGACTGAGCTTGTAGAATTTGTACAGTTATATAAATATTATTCCGCTTAATTGATTTTTGCTGTTACTGTAAATGGAAATGTATCTATTTCACTAATTTTATTCATTCCGCGTTTTATAGTGTGCTCTACGTATAACAAAATATCTCGAATGAAATTTAGTTAAAAATTTCCAGCTTAAAATTAAATTAGGCTGATAACGTCGAAGAGGTTCAAATTTTTACAGCAGCTTTTTTTGAGTGGAGTTATTGAGTAGATAATCCAATTTACTTAACCAACTTTTAAATTCCATTTGATCATGTGATTAGAAAATGGAATTCAAATTTGAATGAAGTGAATGACAATCCATCTCCAATAACCAAGCCCCAACGTGAGTCAATGACGTGAGTCACTTTTAGTAACTGTGAACACATTTATTTACTTGAACAACTTGTGAATCGGTTAAAAAAATAAAGATTCGAGTTACGTGCGGATTCATAACTTGAGACCGAACTTCTTGCAACGATTAATTATTGAGACTATAAAGCAACTTCGGAAGACAGAAGTTGAGATAATGGTAGAGCTACGATAGTAACTAGTAGGCAGTATGTTATAAGTTTCCGCCAAAACAAGAGAGTTGAAGACGTCGTTTCCGTTGTTAGAAAGTAGGTGTCACGGAAGAGACGACATCCATGGAGCTCCTGTTCAGAATCTTGGTCGTTATTTGTATCCTACGTTCTATTGGACATAACTTTGCAAGTGGTAAGTTGAATTTCCTATTTCTAACGATCTTAATAAGTAGCTTATTCAATTTAAAACAAACAAACTTCAACAAAATATGTAAAGGGGTGAAACGGTGGTTTCAAATTTGGAATATGAATACATAGGAACTTAATTTTCTGCTAAACAATTTAATAAAGTTTTTAAACGTACAATTAATTATTGAGATCATGAGACCATCAAATATGTCCAAAGAAAGTTGTTAACCTCCACAATAAAGTGATGTTTGGAAACAACTTACTTTTTGTTTCCAAGGTGAAATCACTTTACAACTTGAAGTCACGATATGGATTATCTTGATAGGATAACAGTTGGTATTGAAGTTATAAATCCACAGCTTTTACCACAACTATTTGACACGAAAATAAATAACTTGTCACTATAATTGAACCATTTACCAATTTCCAAACCTACAATATCTACTGCAGATTCCAACTCAACAGGAAAACAAAAATTATTTGTCACAAAAGTGTAATTGTCTTCCAAAAAGAACCAGTTCATAGTGAAGATTCAAACTGACAGAAGATCTTAACAATTGTTTCACTCAACAAGAGCAACTTCAGAAACAGCATCTTCAAAGACCTTTAGAAAGTTACTAAACCCACTATTTCTACTGTAGGTAGTAAATTGTCACGATAACTTGTCACAATGATTCAATCGATTTCTAAAGAGTACGTTTCCATATTTAAGATGGAAACTGACGTCAAATCTTAACAATTTTTCGTCCCCAAAAGAGGATCTTCAGAAGAAGGATTTTTGAAAATCTTGATTCTATTTTACACGATAATAAATAACATGTCACAATAATTCATAATGATTCAACCCTTCTCCAAAAATACCAACTTCATATTGAAAATTGAAACTGATGATAGACCTCAATAGTTGTTTCGCCTTACTAGAGAGTCTTCAGAAGAAGAATATTGGAGGGTCTTTATGAAATTCTGAACTGACAATGTTTACTGCATCTGCTTGAGAAGATAACGAATAATTTGTCATAATGAATCAACCCTTCTCCAAAAAGACCCATTTCAAACTGAAAATTGAAACTGATGGCAGACTCTAAAGGGGAATCTTCAGAAGAATGGTTTTGAATTTCCAAACCCACAATTTTTGTTAGAAAAAGAAACAACTTGTTGCAATGACTCAATCCATTTCATACTGAAGATTGAAGCTGATGGTAGATTTCTTCATCGTACGAGGGCATCTTCTGATGATGAAGCAGATCGAATTTTGAGTTAGTGAACATTATGATGTTAAATGGTTAGGTTGGGGAAAGAAGCATTTTCTAGATTTTAACATAATTGTTATAGTAGCATGGAACTCGACACAAAAAGCACCCCCTTTATCAGCTTTGGTGACGTTTGGTAGGTAACAACATGCTACTTGGCTAGCTGGTTGAGTGCAAGTCGACGAAATATGAAAGCGGATTGCATGTTTGCATGACAGCTATCGTTGCCGTTCGGAATAACTGCATTTCGATAAATAAGCGGTACCTGCCAATTAAATCATTATTTACGTCCGTGTCGTTACCACTTTGCTTCAGCATAATTCGCCCGCTATTCAAATTATTTTTCCTTATTACTGCAATTAAGTGGGATCGTGGTAGTTTTACTCGCTAATCATACGTGAAGTGATTTGCAATTGAACTGACGAAAGGGGTGGTGGCACGATGGTGCAGGAAAAGCAATGGCAAATTGGAGAAATAAAACAACAATAGGAGCAAGAAAAGTAAATCATTAACGAACAGGGTGAAATTTGCACACGGATTTTCTAATTGTCGAGCGATAATGAGTTTCACGTGACCTCATCTAACCTGTAACGGGACAGAGTGCAGACGTCTTAGATCAATACGGAGAGGCCTAGAACGTTCTCTAATCATTTGGAATATTTTTAATGACTTGCGAACTTTCGAAAACATTTTCCAAAAATCCCAAACTTTTTCTAAAGTTTAAAGTGAATATTGAAAAATCTGAAATATTCTGGAAAGTCGTAGAGCATTCTTGAAAATTGTAAATATTCCTCAAACTGGAACATTCTACATCTCATTCCAAAATATGGAATACTCTGGATTCTCTGGAAGAATCTGTGATACCGATTCCACATGACTGCATTCTGTATCATTCTCTACCACTTCAAATCACTCCAGTGAAATATGGAACATTCTAGGCCTGCTTGCAATATTTGGAATACTGTAGATCTTCTTGAAGATTCTGAAACTATCTGGATCTTGAAAGGTCTGGAGTCCCTTTAGAAAAATCTGGCATATTCAAAATCAGTCTTGAAAACCTCAGATCATGCTGGAATGTTGTACAATATCCTCAAGTTTAGAATTTTTTCATTTTTTCGAATTATCTAAGTCATTCCCAACTATTCCAAACCACTCTTTAGAAATCTGAAAGATTATATACCATTTTACAACTTTCCAGGCCAATTTCGAAAAATCTGGAACATTTTAGAACGTCGTAGATCACTTTTGAATATTATAAAACAACCTAGTGGAATCAGCAATTTTATAGGCTCCCTTGAAGCATGTGGAATATTCTTCATCAAGATTCTGAAACGTTCTAAATCTTCTTGAAGGATGTGGATCATTCTAGAATGATGTAGGACATCCTCTGATCCAGAATTTTGGAATGATCTAGATCATTCTCGACTATTCCAAATCATTCTTGAAAAACCTGATACATTCTGGAACGTTCTATATTATTTGCTTATACCTTAAGGTAACCTTGGAACGCCGTAGATTACTTATGACTGCTACAAATCATCCTATAGGAATCTACAATATTCTGGATTTTCTTACAAAGCCTTCCCTTAAAATTCTGGGACGATTCTCGAAAGTCATAATTGAAAATTATGCTGGAATGTTGCAGAAAATCTACTTGTCTGGAATTTTCGAATACTCCAGAACTTTCTAGACCAGTCTCGACTATTCTAAATCACTCTCGAAAAATCTGATACATTCTAAAAAATTCTGAAACATTCCAGCAAATTACACATGTCTCATCTGACATCAGTTAAGAACCTCAACCTCATCTCATTTAATAACCATAATCTTGAAGTTTCCAAAAAGGGACGAAAAATGGGTTCCTTTTGTGGGTCAATGTTTATTTTTCTGTTATATTATTCAAACACATATACGCTTTTGCAATGTTTTACATACGTTCCCATTGAATTTCCCTAGAGGTTTCATTCTTTTTTTTTTCTAATCTTCAGTAACAGCTTTATTATTCATGTGGTTTTATCAGATATTCTCGTACCAGAAAGTCGAGTTACTTTGATTAATTTCACATTTACATTTCTGTGGATCGATTTAGATAACGCAAGACGAGCTGTTCGTTTTTTCGGTGTTCCATTACTTGGAATTAAATGAGACTTGAAACTAACTTTCTAATCTGTTAAATATTGTTTCTCCAAAATAACTTTCTTCTAAATCTGAAGTTTCCAAATTTTTTATTTATTTGCCTAAAACTTGCATGGTTTCAAAATAAAGGACCCCTAATTGAGATTATTGTTTGAAAATAATGAGTTCAGGGTAATGGAAAGTGAAGCTTGGTTCAGGATAAGGGAAAGTGGATTCTCCGGATTCAAGACCATCTACATATGTGATGATGAGTCTATAACTTCCAAATGAACTTGGAAAGGATTCCAATGGCAATGTTCTAACTGTAGATTTCTACTTTTATACCCCATGAAGAAGGTGCTAGTTTGTGAGTGAGAAACGTAAGAACCATGTATGAGGAATAGTGATTGTGGTTTGTTGTCAGGAATAATGAGATGCGTCATGAAACAACGCAAGGAGAAGGAATGAGGTTCAGGATGGTGAAGCGAGTAAAATTCTTACCCAGTTTGACAAATCGTAAATGGAACGTTGAAAAAATAATATAGCCTCGTCGTAAGTTATCTTGAACAAGTTACGAGCTTTCTCCTGAAATGTAAATGGAGCATAAATCAATGTTAGTCCTTCTGTGAGCATGAGGATTTCTAATGAACTTCATGAATTATAAACAAGGAACTGAGTACTTGACGGCTATAAATTGTACAATTTATCTCTAATATTTTCTTAGAAGTATTCTTTTTGTTTTACATTTATTTAAGTAATATAGATATATCATAGAAGAGTCCTTATGCTTATTTTTAATTTGTTTATTGTGTTCGTGTACTTATACATTTTCAAACAAATTCAAACACCTTTACTATTTTCTATTATGAGTTAGTCTTTTACTTAGAGATCCTTCAGATTCTTCATGACATTTTCAAAAACTCGAGAACTTTCTGGAAAGTCCTGGATCGTACTTGAGGAATGTGGACCACTCCTGGACGTTGCAGCTTATTTTTTAAAATTACAAATCATCCTCAAAAAAAAAAAAAAACCGAAACATTCCAGATGATTATTGAAAACTATGGAACATTCTACTTATATCACTCGCGATTATTCCGAGTCATTTTCGAAAAAACTGGAAAATTTCGGAACATCCTATACCATTTCCCAACCAATATTCGAAACTCTGGAGCGTCGAAACTCATTTTTGGATATTTTAAACCGTCGAAAAATCTGCGACAATTTAGAACATTCCAGAACGTCCTGGGGTCATTTTCTAACACTCTTGAATAATGTGAAACGTTCTTAAATTTCGTATTTGGAGCATTCTAGACATCCCTGAGAAATATGAATAATTGCAGTTCATTCTAGAAAGAACTAGAACAGTCTGTGTCATTTCCTCACATTCCTCAACCAAGATCCTAAAATTTGGAACATTCGGGAACGTCCCAGATAAGCACTTCCATTATGTTTCATTCTGAGCTAATCTTTCCATTCTTTGGAAACCAAAAACACCTTAAATTCCATAAACTTCAGTGTCTTGCTTATTCTAATAACCAGATCATCCTGTTTCTCCTCATCGCTCTCTTTTTCTATTTCTATTTCCAATTTTATTTCTTCCACTGCGTCCACCACCCACGTTCCGCACTTGTTCAGAGCAACGTTCCAATGATAAAAGTCGTGTTCACATTTTGACATTAAGAAGCAATAATTAAGGCAGCAGAAGGAAGCAAATTGTAGCTCTTGTCGGCAGCATTTAAACATACGTAGCCCATAAAGAGCAGAAAACTCTCCCTCCCCAGTATAATGGTTAAGTCAACCATAAACTTAAGACACATGCATAATTCATTAAATGAATATCAAGAAGCTCGACATCTTTCAGTAGTAGAGCGTCGGCGTCGTTGTCGTAGTTGGGGCATTAGGGTGTTTCAGTATTTGCATAATTACCAGTGAAGTTGACAAAACTAGTCTCCAACAACAAGAAAACTTATCAGCTTATTCGTGCGAGCCACACTCCTAAACTTATTCTCCTCGACCTCAGTTAATTTTTAATTGATGCCCTTTACAATCTCGCGATATGGAAATGAAAGGATTTCTTCAACTGCTGATGCATATTCATTTTCTGAGTTGACATATTTTAAAATAACGAGACAAGACCATCGGTGTGCATTCTCATTATAGGTTTTTGTTGTACTTTTCGGCATAATTTCAAATCTTTTATGAAAATTTCTTCAGCAAAATTGAGATTATCTAGTACCTACTGCCTTTCCCTTACTACTCAAAAAATAAAAAATAAACATGTTTTCATCATGATGGTTCATGTCAAAAAACTATGGAAGACTCTATAGATGCACCATACAGCCTTATGAAAGTTATGCTACCAAAAACTTTTACCTTTACAAATATTTGACTAAATTTCTACACCCCTTAATTCAGTTCGTAAATGCACTATTGTGTTATGAAGTTTCTAATTGAATTTCTTGTTTGACTTGCAAGTTATTTTGGGGAAAGAATAGATCTGTTGTCTCTCCTGTGGAACAAACAGAAGAATAGCTTCATTGGCATGACAATTGTGAGACTTCTTAAGCATTTGCTTTGGAATAGGTTGGGTTTTAATTGTCTTCGTCAAAGGGCAGTTTCTCATTCTTGAAGTCTTCTGTTATGCTCCATTCTAGTGGGTATTGAGATGGTTTTCACCATAATTCGATTCATTTTTAATTTAGTCTTAAATGGAATGATGGTTTGCAATTTCCTCAATCGAAAAACAAAAAAAAATCGTGAGGGTCTATTGTTCAACACCCGTGGACTCTCCTCCAACGTATTTCCCCGATCACAGCCTGAAGAAACTGCGATTTAGAGGAAACTTTACGACACAAGTCATTAGTCAGTTCTACTTTAGATGTCACCCTCGTCTGGCCTCTCCTGTATTGTTTTGCTACTCTTAGGATTCATTTGTCTTTGCTTGATGGTGTGAAAGGTTTTTTTCTTCTATGCGGAAAATAAATCGCCTCATAAGCAAGAAGCTTATCTGATCACTAACTAAACTTTTGCCTATCAGCACAATGAAACTTACTTCATTTATCCAGAACTAATGATTCGACATCTTGTGAGTCTTTTTTAACTAGGAAAACGGTTGATTATGAATGAAACGTCAATGCGACTGCAATATAAGGGTGTACAAACAGTACGTTGTTTCTGGTGAGTTATTTTCACTGTAAAGTAACTGACAAAGTACAGGGAGGATTTGAAGCAGTGTGGAGGGATGATAATGACATGGGGTGCATTTGAGGGGCGTTCAATACATATTTAGATATGTAGAAAGTAGAATTGGATGACGTTATTAAAATCTTGTTATTGCATCGTAGTGAAACATTTTGATCAGATACGACAGAGTATTGACAAAAGATATTACGTAGAAGGACATTTAATGGCATGCGGTGAAAATTCTCATAAATGTCAGATTCAGGTGGCAATTCTCAAAATAATCAAAAATCGTTTTTATGCCTTAAGTATCATCATAGGAGAAAAATACAATCCGCATTATTTGCTTGCTATGATTGATGCCTTTTCTCCCATTCTTCCTCTTCCCAAAGCTGTCAAAACGCAAACCTAATCTTTTACGTCTTTCAGTTGTCGTGTTTCGCCATTCCGCGCGTTCAAATCTTGAAAAAGGAAATACAAAAAACAAATTCAATAGATGATGCAGATTATTTTTATTTTGATTTATGACCACACATTTGTCGAGCTTTCGTTGAATTTAACAGCGGAACTTATTATGTTTAGTGAGGGCACTAATGCAAACACAACTTATTTGAATTTCCAAAATTAATGTAAACAGTTTAAGTAGAACCGAAAGTTAAATGTCCATTTACAATTTAAATTCTGATATATTCCACTTAACATTCACAAAAAAAGGGGAGGACGTGTAGATAAATGCGGAGCTAACATCGAAATTAACAAGGAATTAAAATGTTTTGGGAAATACAATTCTAAAGCAACTGAATTTACTATAAAGTGAGTATAACTTTTAGTTTGAGAGTTGAACGCTGCTCGTAAGTGGAGCGACAGTTGGCGCGTGTTTCCGGCTCGCCAAGTGAATGTGGCGCGCGCCTATCGGCGAGTCTTGCCATTACCATCGTTAAAGAAGGCTGGAGTGCTGATTTGCCTCACAAGACTAGTTGATGTGGTTGCGCGTTAGCGCTCTGGCCTTCAATAACGATGGTAACGGCCTAGCAAAGTCTCGCGGATATTCGTGAGCCGAGACGGCTCATAAACCGAAGGTCAATAGGAACTCGAAGCTGCGCCGATTACAACTGAGTTTACTCTCTTCTACGGCGCCGGGGAAAGGCTCGCCAAAGTTGGAAGTAGTCTTAAGTCTTTAAGACTAATCTTCAAAATTTTTTTGTAGATTAGTACAGATACTGTCCAAACCTCAAATAACCATAGTGAATCTTCAATAAGCAATATCGTTCCACGAACAGTCCATTGACCTAAAAAGGTAAATTGCCCGAGCGACTTAAATCAGCGGTAGCACGATTTTTGCGCTGCTCTGTTTTCGTATGGAAATGTATGTAGTTTAAATTGCAAATTATGTATACATTTTTAAATCACCTAATAACCATTAATTTTCATGCAAATGCGATAAGGCTTTTCCAATACTTGCTCTTCGTAGCGCGGGCAATTGCTATGCTTATTCAGGCCGTTAGTGTCGGAATAAAAATAGTATTCTTCTTTGGACACCGATAGAATTAATCGTTGGAGAGATGACAAAAGAAAAGCAAAGACGTCCTACGTACAGTTGATTTAATAACGAGGGTTAATGTATAATTAATCTGGAGGAACTTGCTTATAAAAGTTTTTATTGCTTTTCAACCGGAAACTTTGCACCTGTAATTTGCAAATTAGCTCCTTGACTGCAGCTACTTTAAATTGAATTTCTCGTCTAGAATTCCCTCAACTTCGGAAGCACTTCAAAAGCGATTTAAACTTAAACAAGCAACATCTAATACTTCCATTTAGTTTTTCCATAATCATACAAATTTTAATGATAGTAAATAATATGAAGTAGGTAAAAATTTTACACATTTTCATATTTTAGCATTCAGTATTGTATTGCCATGTTGATCATTACCCAAGTCAACATTAACTGAATAAGAAGTGTATTGTAATACTTGTATTCAATTAGTCAATTCACTATCCCTATAGAATTTCTTTTATGGGGCACTCAACAAGTTAGAGACTCGAAGAAAGCACTTATCGTCTCAATGTAGTGCTCCTCAGAACGAAAGTGGTGCAGCTCTTTGAAGTTGGACAAAGCCCACAAAATGGTATCAAAAGCTGGTTCATTGTGTAAGTTTATGTTGATTTAAACGCTATCTTTATTTAACTGAATCTTTAATGAAAGGAGTAAGATATCGACTTTAATAGAGTGAAGACTTTACGTCGAAGTCCCGACAGCGACTGAGTGGAGGACTGGCTGTGCACTGATGTATATACACCGGGTAGCGGTGGGCGCGTCGTAGAAGGCGCGGTCTCTGAATGGTTGTGCGTCGGTCTCCTTAGATTCCAAGACCGCGCCTTGTACGACGCGCCCTCTGCCACGCAGAATATATACCAGTGCACAACCAGCTCCCCATTCAATCGCTGCCGAGACTTCGAGGCATAACCTTCAATAGGTGTTATCCACTGATGGTGTCAACCACAGTCTCCGACGAAAGAATATTTGAGTGACATTGGCTTGATATAAATGTTAAATCTTCATTACTTATGCAATTGATTGTTCATTTAGATAATAATAAGTGGTAGCCAGGGCTGGAGGGAGCGAGACATTCTGGGTGGGATGTAGTGAGATCGACAGGGCTAGAGAGAGCAAAACAGATAGGGCTAGCTGGTGTAAAACACGAAGCGAGTGGGACTGTAGGGTGGAAGGGAGACAGTCAGATTTGAAAGGGGTGGCATGGATAGTGCTGGGGACAGAAAGGGCTGGAGATCAAGAGACAAACAAAGCCAAACAGCTGGAGTGAGAAGAGAATAGTCAGAGCAAAAGGGTGGGAGACGGTTAGGACTGGAGGGAGCTATATATACTAGACCCAATCGGTGTTTTACTTATTTGATGCACATGGGGAAGCCAGAATTGCGTGATACGCTGGCAATTTATTCAATATAAGAAGTTTAAGGGATGAGAGTGTAAATTTGAAATATTTCTAGTAGGAAGAGATTTACAGTTTAAATGCTTTTTATTAGACTGCATTATCATTTTTACAAGCTTCCAGTTAGGTAAATACGGATGAGTGATTCTCGCCATTTGGGAATAAAATACGAGTCTTCCGTTGTTTGCTTCCCTTTGCACAACCACCGACGTAGGAAATTGATCGGTAACATGGTAATTTTTCAAAGAAATACACACCCACCCCAATCTGACGAATATAGAGGCGGCAAAGCGACGACGACGCGACGGTGTTTTAATAAAAAGAATACCAACCTTTCCAACCAGCTCTCTCCGCGTCTCTAGCGTCGTAGTGTTGTACCATCGGATACACGTGTCGTGTACATGGACGTAGACAGAACGTATGCCTCGCCCACAGGGAAAGTGGCAATATTTCATCGTTATTAGCATTAATGACTTCACAAAGTAAATGTGCTGATTATCTTACCCTGTGTTTTTATATTGCCATAAATCACCAAGAGCACATTAATGTTATATTCATTGCCATAATTAACATGACTCTGTCTATAAGGAAAGTATAGATTTCATTATCGTGAGTGTAATTTGAAAGAAAAAATGTATTTAGTAACTCGATTACACGACATATCAAAATTAGGAAGGACTCTCATGCTTCTATGACCTATATTCATTATCCGACTTAAAATCGACTAATTCGTACTTAGTGTGCAAATGTGAGGAAATGGGTATGCAAATTTTCTAAATTTCAAAATCAATTTTCAAGTCATTTAAATGTTCTAAATAATAATTTGTGGCATACTGTAAACCCTCAAAAACCCCAAATTGGTGGAGGCCGCTATCTAGGGGGCACAAGAGGCTGGGCCCCTGACCAAACGACAAAAGCTACATACAAATTTTGTTTGGAATGGGGAGGTAAAAGGGGCCCAAAGGGTTTGTGATTTTGCGATACACCACTGACGGTTCTTATCCTTTTGGGGATTAAAATTAGCAATATATTTTCTGGTGTGTGTAAGGAACTTTTGTACAAAATTCAAGTTTCTAAACTTAGTGGTTTAAGCTGTGTACTTATATCTAAAAATTAGAAACCCTGTTTCACCCCCTTAAAAGTTGAAGAACAGATTTTACTCTTCCATGTCCCTTACCACAATCTCCAAGCAGCTCTGAGTCGCTGTCTTTCCAAATAATGACCTTTCTGTATTAATTCTCATGTTTAAAAATGGTTGAAAACTAATTTTTCAGTTGTAACAAATTTTACTGCGAGTGAAACATTTTAAAAACGTATGTGATGTGCTTTTGTGGCGAGGAAATCCATTTTTATTAAAAAAAAGCAATATCAGAGTTCATGTTGCATTAGCCAAAATCTTTTGGACTTTATTTGGAAAAGTTGCTTTATGATATCTCCATAGACATCAGTGTAATGTAGTATATTTAGGAGCGAGCCGCATATGATTTGCATAATACAATTTTTATGGAGCAGGGACACACTTGTGGGGATGTTTTAAGTTAATATGAAAGTGAGAAACATGTAATGGCAGAAGAATGACAACATGGTTGTTTCTGTTTAAAATAAAGTTATGTGTTGTGGATTTTTGTGGGGGCTGACGTTTCGGATTTTCAATTTTAAATATTGCGGCCTGAAATTACATATTGGAACTCTATGGCAAGATGCAATTGCCTTGCGCAGTTGCTTTCTGTCAACTGTCAAAGAGTATCCAGTTGGTCACATGTGGCACTGGAGTATTTAATTTATGAATGATTGTAACGTTGTTATTATCAACCACATGTGTAATTAATTATATATTTTTGTACCAATTAATGAAGAATAAATAAAGAGTAAAGTAAATATAATAATACTGAAGTTTATAATAAACCTTCCTTCATTTTGCTTATTGATACAGTGGTGGATTGGTGTTACAAATAAAGTGATATAAAAACAAAGTTCCCAAATGAGGTTCAGTTAATAGTTAAAATAAGCCGATGTAAGCATCCCATCGTTATTTAAAATATCTATTATCTTTTCGTTTGGATGGTTAGCTAAAGCATGTTCGAAGAGAAGGCAAAATTTTATTCCCTGATTGGTATGCAGAGCCGATTGTTGATGTGTCCAATTTCCGTTAGGTTTCCTCTTCCGGAGCAACGAGCGTCAGCGTGATATGAAGCAAAACCGATTCCAAACCTCAACCGTTGTCGCCGACTCTGGCAACGTCGGTTCCGATGGGTTTCCTTTCATTACCATATAAACTTCCCCAACTAGACACCCACCGAGCACGACCCCCGATCCCCATTCCTGATAATTTGAGCCTTCTGCAAGGGCTTTGCTCAGGCGATTTGCTAGGCAACTGGAGATTCCACCGGCCAATGGAACTTGCTCGAGCAGTTTAGCAAATTGCTTCTTCAACTTACAGTCAATAACAACCGATATCGACTTAGTAATATTTGCTGTATTGTCGTCGATCTATTTCTATATTGACTTTACCTAAACTAAAATCTTTTGCAGTTCGTGTTTCACCCCAACGACTTTTTTTATATTAATCCTATTATGTCGTAATTGTGCGGTTCAGTGGTAAATAGTTGTGAAAATACAAATACCAAGTTCATTCAAATGCTATTGAATATAAAGGCGTCGCGCCGCCCAGTCGCCGGCGTCAGTCAACATTCCACTGCAAACAAACCTTAATCTAATCGTAATCGTCCGATAGCACCAGTCCTCCCTTAGTAAATTCATGCATAATGCAACAGTGGCGTGTTCTTCGATTATTAGGGACAAATTTTTCACTTATACTGGGTATCAGGCGGTGGTGGTTGCAGTAGAAAGCAGCAGTTATAAAAGATGTCAGAATATCATTGAAAAGAAAAAGAAAATACTCAGTAAAGTCGAAATACTTTACATGCAATATCTATTATCCAAGTAAAGTGAATCAAGTGAAGTATTTTTTTAATTAAAGTTTTCCTCAAACTCAATGAAAATGAAGAATACGTGTGACAAATTATAAAACTCCATTTTATACAAATGAGATCTGTTTTTAGAGCCCACATGGGCACTGACACCAAAAATTTTAAATAAAATAAGATTCCTTTTAAATCATCAATAACTTACTTAGAGGAGAAGCAGTTTCACGATTTTCAAGATTGGGTCTGAATAAGTTAGAACAAGATTGCATGCTTCATCAATTTTCGTTTCACTTAAATCAATAGCAATTTAGGAGGTCTGACTCATGAATTATTTGGCTAATCACTACTGAATAAAGTGGATTATATTATGAGAACAATAACATATGGTTCGTTGAAGGAAAGATAACACATGTTGGAATAATATTGGAAGACAAATTTATGGAAGAGTCTTCTGGATGAGCTGGGAGAGAGTTAAATTGAGGAGAAGCAGCTTCAAACCAAAGTAGAAAGTCTTGAATCTGGAAGAGGTTTTGTCATTCAGCACTTTTTTTGGTGGAGGGTGACTTTTTAGCTTCCTCCAGCAACAGGGTGGAGCCTACGGAGCCTACAGTATTTGAAGCATTGTGGGTTTTCGGTTAAGGTCATTCCGGTTAAAGTCTCAAAGCTTAACTAGGAGTCGATTTTGTGAGATGAGCTACGGGAGCTGAGATTGTTAAATTGAGAAGAAACAGCTTTAAGCCTAACGGGTAGTAGATAGTATTGAAGCTGGGTTAGATTTGGTCACTGAGGACCTTTCGATCCTTTTGATGAAGGTTTGCCAGTCAGTTTCCTGAAGCAACACGGTGAACTCTGTGGAGTTTCTTGTTATTAAAGTAGAAGGATATTTGAGAGTAGAAGTAAGTGTAAATTATAGTCCTTGAAATACTTTGGGAGTTCGCCTAGGAGTAGATTTTGTGAGATGAGCAAGGAGGATTGTCAAATTGAGAACGATCAGCTTTCCAAAGGGGTAGCAGAAAGCATTGGAGTTAAAGGACATATTTTTGAAGAAGATCGACTATCCAGCTTCCACCAGAAACAGAGTTGAGTCCATGGTGCTTTTTATAAGAGTGGAAGGATATTTAAGACTAGGAATAAAATATAATTTAAATCACAACGTTTGAAGCATTTTGGGAGTTCGATTGGGTCTTTTTGGTCAAAACCTCAAAACTGATCTAAGGGTAGATTTTGTGTTTAAAAATGGAAATGGAACCAACCTGGCAAAGATACATAAGCTTGCAAGTTGTACAATAAATTCCTCTTCAATAATTATTTTCAATTTGAAACTCCGTGCAATTCTACTTTCCGCTATTCTAGTTTCCCTCTTATTCGAAGTAGCGACAGCAGGTCCAATTTCACGATGCTGTTTCAGCTGAAGCGGCTGAACGTAATTTGTTCTTAACAGGGGAGAACAGCAACTTCGTTAATTGTACTTGACAATATTATTATTATACCCTTTCTTCTTGCATAATGCAAATAAAAGCCCTCTCAAATTCTTCCCGTTCCTGTACAAACTAGCTTAAGAATTCCAAACTTTTCCTCATCTATTACGAACTATTCATCTTTATCCCAAACATGTATGACTTTGCGCACAGGTATACAAGTACCTAAACGTACAGACGACAAACCCCTTTAGTCGTGGTTCCCGTATTCGCAGACCAAAACACTGCGACCTCTTCCCTTAATGATGCAAAATGAGGATGAGCTATTGGTTTGACCAATAAAACCAATAAAAAAGAGAAGCACGAGAGTTAGTGAAGACGGGATACAATGCTGATGATTCAGAGCCGCGTGTCTACGTTTCACCACCCTCTTCTCGTTCTGCTTTGATCCAATTCGATATTCATTAATCGTGTGACACGTCTTAGGTTGAAATTTTGAAAAGTACAGCCACAAATAATAATTTATGGAATGTAGATGTTACGTTGCAGATTTATAGGTGCTGAAGATTCTCAATTGGAGTGCAATATTATGTTTGGAATTGTCGTCACGACTTTGGGGTTGTTTATTTCTAGATCAGTCTGGGAATGCCTGTAATTATTGCATCAGGTCTAATGCAGAACACCACAACGTAATTATAGTTAGTTAATGTTCTGGCATATAGATCACATTTGCGGGTCAACGTGACATTAGGCGAAGGCGCACTAGTAAACTGACTGGTGTTAAATAATTAGAAAAGCTAGATTACGGCACTTCGAAAAGGAGTCCCTCAGGATACGTACGGATTCAATTGATTATGAACACAGACATCTAATCAAATCGACCAACGCTGATGGTGATATATCAGCACCGTAGTATATGTGGTTTAGAACCAGTAAATAATATTTGTTGGATTCTCCCTTGAAGGATTTTCAAAAATTTTGAAGATACGTATAAGACACAATGGTTTTAATAATTATTTATTGAATGTATATTCATATTAATAAATTAGAGCGTTTTCCCACGTTATGAATATTTGATATGGAATAAAAGCATTCCCTTATCATTTCTTTCATTTTGGTAGGGGTTGGTGAACTGAAGGGAACGAACGATACCCTAAAGCGTTCTATATGAATGGCTCGTTTAGACAGAGTAGAAGACATTTTGTAGCTGTCATTACGTCACATTCATCCGAAACTCTATCGTTTATCCACTGCCGTTGCCCAACATTCCAGAAGGGCAATCGGAAAAAGGGCGCTGCAGAGCATAAAACGTACATTCTGAAAAGCTATTTATAATTTCGTTGCTTTCCAACATTACTATCCAATTACTTTTATCGACGATATGTTATACGTCCGACCTGAATTCATTCAAACATTGATTTGCTAAATAATGGGTAGTTCTGTATAAATATTATCGATCTGTACCTTTTAACAGAAATTTTAATAAATAATACAAACTGAGAGATCTAAAAATGCAAATTACTTCCAAGAGAAAGCTTCCAGTCCTTCCATCGATTTCAGTTACGTAGGAACTAGAAGAGGTTAGGTTAGGATCGTACCATTGTCAGTCGTTACTATGATGGATTCGTGTCAAGTCACCCTTTTTATTAGCGATGAGATCCACTATCATCTCTGTGGAGTGGGCGAAAAGCAAAATCTTCGGATCCGGGCTGAAAAAGCACAAGGCAACATCCCGAGGGATCTCTTCATTCTCTACAGGTGTGCGCTTTCCAAACTTGGGGTGATTGAGCTTTAGTGTTTTGAAGAAGGTGGAGGAACCGTGACTTTTAACGCTGTTTCCATATTAATCTGGGAGAAATATTGTTTTAACGGTCCAAACTTCTCGAGTTTCAATGACTAAACTGGCATAAACGATCGCCCCGTGCCTTGTCTGTCTGGAGATGACGTAGGGTGTTCAGCGCGCTTTCCTGGTCTCAGTATTTGCGACTTATTCCTGCGGTATTACCTGAAGGAACAAGTTTTCTGACATTGCATCTCGTTGGATGAACCCAAGGAACGAATTATGGAGAAAATTGTTGCTATTCCCATCAAGATGTGCCAAAATCAGACCATAAACTTTAGAAATATCCTTCTCAACGCCGCTGAAGGTGACGTGGGGCGGCCAGCGCGCTTCTGGTCTGAGCATTTGCGACATTCTTTTGGTACGATCTAAAGGAACAAGTTTTTTGACATTGCATCTCCTTGGAAGAACCCATGGAATGAATTATGGTGGAAATCGTTGCTATTCTCACCAACATGTACTAAAATGAGACCAAAAACTTTCGAAATCTCCTTGAATGGTCGAGTCTCAATGGCTAAACTGGGACAGATGACTCCCCTGTGGCCTCTGTTACTGGAGGTGACATGGAGTAGCCAGTGCGCCCTCCTCATATGAGTATTTAATTCCTATTCCTTCGGTATAACCTTAAGAAAAAAGATTTTCGAAGATCTCAAGGAACGAATTATGGATGAAATCGTTATCTGTTTTTATGGACCGTAGTAATTCATTTCGATAATTTGAAAGTATCCAAATTAACTCTACTTCTTTGGACGTTAACTGCAGCTTCTAGTATGTCAGAGTTTATTTCATAAATTGGTTTTTATCTGCAAGAATTCGTTGGCTTCTAAAGTCGTTTGAAGCTTCATTAAAGCCTTTAATTCATCTGACCAAGCAAAGCGACAGTACGTGCCTTGTGAGTTTTGGTTAAGTTTCACAAAAAAACAACATTTGTAAACGGTTCACATTTCCTTTTCTTTGGTAGTTACGTCTTCATTAACTTTAACGTGACTCTTGTATGTAATGATTCTGTTGCTATTAGGGATAGTATTCCAATTCTTTTTTTTTATATGAGCAAATATTTGATCTTTGTTGAAAATTCCTTTTATGGAAAATGTAGGTAGCTTTATTTCTGTAATGTGTTTGTGTGTTTATAGTGTATTTGCATAATATAACAACTTCCCCAAAATAGGAAAGTTAGTAAACAATGAATCTGAAAAGTCTCTCTAACAAATATTATAATGTATATTTGTACTTTCTGTATATGCTTAAGTGAATAATGTATTATATATAACACAGCTGCTTCTTTGTTTATACAGTATAAAGTACTTACTTCTTACGCTAGAATTTCAGAAAGAATTTATTTTCTAGTTCACGTCAGTTCTTTCTAACGACGCAATGAGCATCACTAATGATGTTGTTAATTGCTGTTGCTTTTGAAGTTGCATTCGTAGTCGATGCAGAAGATGAAGAAACGTTTCTGTTTTTATTATTCATACGAGAAAAAATAGAAATTTGGAAAATGAATAAATTAGTTAATTCAATACGACATTAGTATCAGCACAATAATTATTCTTGAATTCCTTATAATTTCAAATTTAAAGTCACGTCATTGTCTAATAAAAACCGCGCGCCACTGATAAAATATTACTCTCACTGGCAGGTTTGGGTTTCTACTCTTCCTCCATTATAGGGCTGTACATAAAACATTTCCGATTGAGTATTTCTAAAGAGTTGTTTGTTACATGTCTCGTATCACCGTTCACAATGTTTTGAACAAAGAACTGTTCACTTTCACTTCTAAAGCAGCTTGTGAGTAATACATTAGCTTTTATAATTCATCCCCTTGGAAAAACGGACGATAAAGGAACTTCGGATTATGTATATTCTTACCCATCCTGATTCTTCAGAGCGATATCCGCAAGCTACTAATATTCTTCAGCTCATTTTCCCCTACTTGCTACCCAGTATCTATTAATAATTTTCTTGACTTACGTCTACCCAGCGGCAGAAAATTTCTATTATCATTACTTTACCTGAGATAAAGATTATTTTCAGTTTTCTTTTATTTTTTTGGCTTAGAATGGGAATATCTTTTTATGCTCGGATAAATTCTCAAAAGACTGATAGAAATTGTATTATTAAAAGAAAATTTTGAGATTAGAGGTTTCATTCATGTTGACGATAACTAAATAAAATTAAATAAATCTTATATGCTCTATGGAATGTATAACAGTAAACATAAATGGCGACTTCGCCACGCCTCGATTTAATGTAAAATGCAAAGATCCACTCTGAGCCATGCTGCTAGCATTTTAAGCAAGTTTTACTAAAATAATGCATAGAAATAGAATTACATTATTGATCAAAATAATTTTCTTTGTTTCAGAGTATCTACTACTAATTAGGTAAAAAAATGCGAATACTACAATAGGTAAGCTGAATTTGATTTAATTCTTTTGAGTTTTCGTCTTTACTTAATTAATTCAGAAAAAAATAATAAACATAATTGCATTGTTAGTCTATAAAATAAAGTACAAGATTAAAATATTTCGCCAATCTGATACAAAAAAAAATCAGTGAAAGCATCAAAAACAATTCAAGTCTGGGCGCCGTTTTCATTTATTAAATAGTAGTCCACTAATTCTAAATTCAACCTCAAACTTTATTTAAAAATAATTTCCATTCAAACTTATTGAAAGTTTTTTGTTGGATGTTTTGATAAACAAATTGTAAAGATGTCGAGTGTTAATTAACCATTTTCATGCTAAAATCCAGTTTCATTACTGGCAGTTGTTGATAGTACTCTAGACACAAGCACATGTGGAAAGTACAAAAAGTTATAAAACTCGAAGAAGGTGTACGAAGCAAGAATAAAAGATCCACTGTAAAAAAAATTTGTTTGATCATGTAAAAGATAAAAGCAAATCTTATAAATGTCTGAAATTCTGTTTACGATGATATAAAAAGGATATCCTTCGAGTGAATGCAATTAGCAGATTTAATCACTGAAAAGTCCAAGGGGTTTCATGAATGAGAAACTTTGTTTCTTTTCATTTGCATCAGTGATGTAGTAGAGTATATTTTAAGCTACCAGCAATTTTGTACGTTTTGAAATACCTACACTTAATTGCGACCATGCTGAGAGAACTTTAAATAAGATAGTAGAATGCCAAAGTGCTCCAAGTTTTATGGCCAAACGGATTGGAGAGGTCCTTAACGAACGAAGTAGCAGGAAGGTTCTTAAGAACGTTGGCAATTCATTACAAATAAATTGCTCCTAATTTAAACATTTAAGAGATAAAATATATGTTTTATCATCTCGTCAAAAACATTTCACTCGATCATTAATCCATAAAGTGATTAAAGTGGACAATAAAATGCACCCTGGTAGTTTGGGTAATATAGGCGGATCTCTTTGTGTACTAAATTTGGCGCACGACCGTTTTATTTCGAAATCGCGTCAGCGACTGAGTTGTGAGTCGACTGTGCACTGATATTTATACTGAGAAGTAGTGGGAGTTACGGCATCGGGGCGGAGTCGGCCTCTAGGCGGCTTGTCTGACGAACACTCGTTGATTATTGGCTCACCTGTGGACTATACGTCTGTGCACAGTTGGTGACCATATGAGATTTAAACTTCGCACACTTAGTCAGGGCTTATCCATCAAAGATTTGTTTTTCTTTGGATTGAATATAATTGTAGGTACCAAAATTAAATAAACTGTTTAATGTAATTAAATTGTACCTACATTGCGTCCTTTTTTGCGGAAATAATTATTTTACCTTATTAACTTTACTTGTCAAACATGGCTGAAGCTTTTGTGTATATAGTACCCACCGCAGTATCTATGGAATGTCCACATATACGTGATACTGCCATTCATTTAAGGAATTAGCTTTTAGCTTTGCTCGACTACGAGGAAGAAATTAGACGAGGAGGGTTGAAGTAAACCTATACCTGTTCAGCAAATACAGAACGCAAATTCAATTAAGTCGTCGGATAAAGAACAACTTTTCTGTCTCATGCTGCCTCACATCGCTTTCCCAAGAATTCTATTAGTGAAATTAAATCCAGAAAGAGAATGTAACCTCGCATAGAATAGCCTCGTTTGTAACAAGTGTCCGGATTCACATCTTCTTTTCCTTAGTATCGAGTTACACTTAGCCAGCTTCGGTTACCGATTCTAAAGTAATAGAACCGTCTACTTTCATTACCGCTTTGAGCACAATTTCGAAAAAGAAAATTAGACCTTGAAACTTATATAAATTGAAACTGGCAACTCTATTCTTTTTCAAGCTTTTATTGTTAGGCGCTTGATGTTGGCCCGTACTCAAACTTGATTAAAGTCTGTACAATTCGGGGATTCTAAGGAGACTTGAAAACCCCAAAATGTTAAAATGTGCAGTGGTAGTAATTTATATCCAAAGAGGGTGTTATATACTTAAACAGAGAGTAAAATTGAGTGAACGTAACGGAAGTAAGCGTTACGGAAGTAGCGCTGCAACTTCCATATGCTTTCTTCAGCCCACCTCACGTCAATTTAACGACGCTAGCAGTTACCTCCTCGTTAAAGTGTTGCGTCAGCAGCTGACGACCCTGTATTTGCTTACATTAAGTCATTAATTTCTGACCAAAGATGACATGATTTGGCAATGAAGATGATACACCGATATCAATAGTGAATGTTATACAGACTCACAGCTCAACAAGCAATGTTGAATGCTGATGTCACGACTAATCTGTTAAACTGGTCAGTTGTCTGTCGCCGTCATTGGTGCCGCGGTAGTGGCATACACTCATTACTATAAGGTACGTATTCAGTGAACTTAATGTGCGGAAGTAGATACATTGGGACATTTGGGAGCATTAGGAAGCTTTAGCTGAAGCTCGACAAATACCCTTACGTGTACATTGGTCCCTAATGTTTGTCAGAGTTAGACGCAAGTCTAGTATTCTCTATAAATAGACAATTTCGGTTCTAATGTATCAGTATAGTACAAGTAGTATAGATTCGCCGGTTCTGTGACACTGAGGAGGACGAGTTCAAACTTGTTGAGTTTGTGCCAATGACCTTAATTGGGGTACTGAACTTTGTCATTTTGTTAACTAATCAAAACAATGGCATCATTTTTAAAATTGGTAAAGCTTAAACTATTTGGCAAACAAAAGCAACTTTCAAATATGCCAAAATAGCAGCTGGGGTTTCTAAAGTTCTGGGATACATTGGAAAGAAATGAGTTGTTGCAGGTTAATCGTAGGCGAGCAAAGAGGTGAGCTCTTTTTGTTAAAGGGGACTCGAATTTTGGTTTCTCTTTTTACTTTGGTTAGTTTCTTTCATTGAAAGTAATTGAAACAAGAAAAATATTATTTGTAACTACTCCAGAGGGTGTAGTGTTCAATTAAAGAAAGAAGTACACCGCGAAATTGCATTCCGAATGAAGTGCCACGCAGATTTTCCAAATTAGAAAGGAATAGACGAGTAGCGTTAGTGCAAACGGAAACTTCACCTCACTGCCTTCCTTTACGTAAAATACTCTAAATAATTAAAGCTTCTCTGGGCTTGAGCTAACAGAGAGATTAATTAACATTGAGGAATGCTTGAGGGAAATTCCAAGAATTTCGTCACAGGATTTCTTGTTGTCACGGATGGAGCTTTGTTTGCGTTCCAAGAATTTACTTTACAGGAAGAAATTTTCTTAAGAACAAAAAAAAATTGTTTGACTCCTGTGGGGCATTCGATTTTTAAAATAGTTAAGCGAATGGTACGAAGCACTAACCATAGCTGGACATATTTTGTTATCCTGGTATTTTTTAAAAATTTTCAGGAAGAAAAAATGGTAATCATGCAGTCGAGCTGATTCATTTTAATAGTTAATTTTAGAATAGATGAAGAACAATTGAATGTTATTTATCAGTGATTTATATCCGTATTAGGTGACGGTAGTGGCTGTGTGTGTGTAAACACAAACGTTTCGCCGTCAAGTGTTCTTTATCTATTCTACAAAATAAACACGATATGCTCGCAGTTAAGTATTAAGTTTGTGGCAGGTATGTCTAGAACTAATACTTTATTTATTTAAGGAGGTCCCTAAATACAACATGAAATTGAAACATAAAAAATTGTAAATAAAATGGGAGCTTTTAAAACATTAACTTAATTTGAATTATCTCTACACGAAAAACCCCTCTAAATAGTTTTTTATCGACTCTCATGAACTTTAACTAATCGAGCTTCTACTGCAAGTGTTATAGCCCAGTAGCGTCTGAACTTTTCATAAAATTAAGTTAGAGATACAGTGCAGTAATTTGTATGTCCAGTAAATTTACATTAAAGTAGATCTAACATATAGTGAATATTCAGTGGAGAAGCTTCTCAAACTTTCGTACTGTTAACAAAGATATCAAAGATGAGGAATGTTCAAAATTTTGAGACGTTTCGGTGAGACACTCAAGAGAAGCGAAGCTTCAATATTTTAATAGAGCAGAAGTACCAACAGAGTTTCTTTTGAAGAGAAAATACCAAAAAAAATAGGTCTGTAATAGATAACGAGTGGTTTAGATTTTAGCTTCAAGGTTTTGTTGACACAATTTCTAAAAGGCTTCCTCTGGAAGAAAAAGCAAGTCTGTAGAAAGGATACTTTTCACACGCTGAGTCACTTACGTATAAATGAGGGAGAGAATTCGTCATATTGCAACTTTCGTGGCACACTTGTGGCGTGCTTGGGGCACTCCAGGGTGCCGCGGCAACCACTTTGAGAACTACTGATTTAGTGGTTAACATTTAGCCTTTATTAGAAGTCACAAACTACGTGTAATAACCTCCTCGTTAAAGATTCTCAAAAACTCGGCGAAACATTACGAAAAAATTTATAAAGACAATCTCTTTCTACCCTATTGAATAATTCATTAACTTAACTCGTTTGAAAGTCAGTGAAACTCTATTGATTGCGGCATGAGTGGTGAATTTGTATCTCTGTCGTTCTTTGTCTTCCATCCCTTCGTCTGTACACACCAATGAAAAATATTGACAGAAAGTGTCAGTTCCTTGATTATTTAATTATGTAGAGCCACAGCAAACTTTGAGTTTCTCACCTCTTTTACTGGATTACAGTTACATAACCCAACCTAACCCAATACATACATTTTTACACTACAGGTGTCATCCCCAGACCAGTTACCAAATCTTTCGAATAATTTAAAAAAAATAATTTCAATTTTTCATTCATTTTAGCTCAAGACCAGTCTTCAACTTCCCTCCTATGTTCTTCATAGATGTACATTCACTAATGCCAATATTTCTTACAGACTATTTTCATTTGTTGCACTTGGATTTCCATCAGAGGGATTTAGCTTATATTTTTGAAAGCTTATTTTTTCGAACAAAACTCCAGGGTTAAATATAGATTTATTTTAAAGCTCACTTTCATATAATTCTTTCCCCATACCTTCTTAACGTATGCAAAGTTTTCATATTTTATAGAAGGCAGGAGGAAAGCTTTACTTCAATTTTTAAAAATATGAGATAACGGAAGGATCCGAGAGCAGAGAGTAATCCCAAGATACATACTTGTTTCATCGCTTTCTATCCATTTGGTGTACCACATCGGCCTTATTTTCTTTTCACTTTGGAATGTGTTTTCCCAACATCAAAATTCACGGCTGTTATTTTATCTCAATACGCCACGCAGTTCGGTTAAATTGCGTCTATATTTTTCTACATGCTTATCTTCTTCGGGGAACATGACCCGCATAAAAAGCTACCAAACTAATATTTTTTTACCAGTTTGCCACCTCGAAAATAAATGAACTTTTGGAGAAACCACCAGCGCTTCTCCCTCAAGAAATTCATTCCAATTTATCTCGAATAATTTTTAAATAGACAATAATAAATTATGGATACAGTGAGCTTTACTTTGTTGTTCTTCGTGCTTTGAGGTAAGCAGATGGGCAGCTGCTCGTGTCGTGGACGTATGAGCAGCCAGCACTGAGTACCTAAGGTCATTCCAGCAAGCACAGAGGTGCTGCGGCCCAGTCTCTGGTAACCTTGGGTCCTATTTCGGGGAGTCACTCTGCTGACAGCCCTTTGAGGTATCGGACCGGGCGCGTACGTCTATCACGGTATTCGAGACCACACGCCGTTCACCCTGATCGCATCCTATGTGGGTAAAGGCTTTGTAGAGTGTTGTGGTAAAGGGTAGGTAGGTAGGTAGGTAGGTAGGTAGCTTAGGGGTTGCAAGTAATCTTAACTGGGAGAAACTGCAGTGGGTCCGAACATCCGGCCAATAATGTAAACGGGTGCTGAAGGAGGTCTGGGGTAACCCCAGGCAGGGACACCTTCTCTGTCTGTCCGACAGTATTGAGGTGAAAGGGTATGCTAGTGGAGAGGCATGATTGTCACGACGGGTGAGCTGCGTATATACTCGGGTACCAAGCCTGCTAAGTCTGGGAGGGATTGGATAGGTCCCGCCCATACCAGAGGGTTTCGATGGTCTTGCATACGTTCGGAAGATACTGGTAGTGGTTGATTTATGATCCAGGGATCACCCCCTTAATCAATATATGCCGATACGGGGTATCTCGAAGGTTAAGGCAATGCTTCAGTACTCTTTTGCCTGCTTCAATAACCAATTTATTATTTGCAGAGCAGGGCTAGCTGTTGATTTGCCTAGTTCTACTAGATATTTATTTGATGCGATTGTCCTGATTGCGTCCCATTTGCTCTTCTCCCCCTCACCTCTAAATACTGTATGTGAGGAAGCTTCCCACTGATACCTCCAATTGGTATATTCATCTTTCTTAATATTCCCTTAAATTTCTCTTGGTAATGCCTCAAACCTTTCCAAGGTCAGCTGTGGCTCGTTTCTTCCCTCACCATTGATCATCTGTAAAACTTACCACTCCAATTTTAAAATCCCTTCTCTTCCTCTATAACTCATTCATTCCAGAAAAACTAGATCCTCCTTGTTCTGCCACCAGCTTTCCTCCATCTCAATAGGTACTTGAGACCTCTTTGTACTGAATTCCAAGCTTCTTCTCTCTTCATATCTCTCAAATCCTCTCATTATTTCCTTCAGGCCTTATTTTCCTATTCCTTATCATAATTTTTTAAGTTCCCTTCATTTTCAAAATAATATCATCTCTTTTAGAAGTGAAGACAATTAAGCAAATTTTGTGTGTCAATTCGTAGACGAGTTAATTCGTTGACCGTATATATCACCTTGCAGCCAATCATTTAAAAAGTTGAAAGAGCAGCATTTTATTGGCCGGTTCATTCATCTGTCTGTCCATCCGTTTGATATTTTAGAGAACAAAGCAGGAACAGAGCGAGTGCATGAAAAAATATCGTGTTGTTTATACTGCGGTTAATCGAATTTCCACTCTGTATTGTTTCGTCGCGCATTAAATGATTCGAATTGAATTTCCCTGCTGTTACATTCGAATACCGCCGTATCATTGTTTATTCAAAAGTTCACAAGTAAACGAGTGTGTGAAAATGGCGAAATTAAAGGGATAATTTTTTTCGAAAATGCGTCAACGCGTAAGCAATGGTGAGTATAAATCTTCTATACGTGTGTATGTCACTGAATCCTTCCTAAACGGTAGGACCAATCTTGGTAAAATTTTGTATGAGTGTTTTAGATGAATCCTAAATAGTTCAGGTTTAAATATTAAATCCATAACAATATTTTAAACAGTTGCAGTTAATCTCTATGTGTCTAAAATTTTTTTTCTTCAAGCTGGGGTTAAAGTAGGGTGCATAGTTAGGGGCGCGAAGGGTGAATTAGACGAATTTCCATTAAGCAATGTTTGACCACGTAGCTTTTAGAAACTTTGAACTACATTGTGTCCTTGGATTTATCAGTTGGAAATGGGATCAGTTTGTAAGCCCGATCGGAACAATCATCTTTCGAACAGTTCTAGTCCGATCGACGATTGTGGTGGAGTCCGACAAGAGAGCGTAATTTCGGTTGATTGATTTTACTGGTTAACAATAGAGGGAGAGAGAACGGGGTTCGTCTCCCGGCCTCGTTTTGCTTCTCCACCTTTCCACCCCGACACGACAGTGCCAGTGGTAGAGGTGGCGGAAAATCCCGTGGCCAGTGAAGACATAATGAACTTGCCACGGCTGCCCTGATTGCTTGTGCGCCATTAATAAACGTGCTAGGTCTGCGAACATTAATATCGTTCTATTCCTAAACAATCCCTCGCTAAATTAATTTCCTCGATTCATCTGCACCACGACTACTGTCGAGTAAGTAGCAGATATGGGTGCGATTACAGGTACACGAGAAGTGAACGATGGAACAAAATGAAAACCCACTCGGCCGTCAGCCTTCCAACGAAATCTTGATTAATAGATACCCACAAAAAAGGGATTCATTATTTATGATAACTCCTCCAACTTTAATCATAAATATGGTATACGAGTTCAGTTTCATCAAAAAAATTATCAAATTTATATTGGTCAAACTGCAAGAACAGTAAAATATAGATTAAGTGAACACAATAATGCAATAATTAAGTACAAAGAACGTATAAAATTACTGCCATCATTATCATTAATACCTACGTCTCTCCTCCGGGGGAATTGTTTCATGCAGATTGAAATCCAAAAGGAAGAGCTGTACATTTATCTAAACAGACTTTTTCGTATAGAACTGGGAGCGAAGAAAAAGGGATTAAAATCTGAAAGCTTCTTGAGCCATTAATAGTTTGTTGGGATTAGGAAGAAAGCCTCGTTGGCGCAACTAATTAATGACCTCATTAAGACCGTTTAGTGTCCGTCGAAAGAAAAATAATCCGCCTTTGGCTAACGAAATATCTTAAGAAATCGATCCTGGGCTTTTTAACGAAAAAGAGTATTCAGTAATTATTTTTGATTTGTTGCGGCCATTTCAGAAAACCTTTGAGAAGTTTCTTTGTTCTGGAAATCCATTGATTTAATTAAATTAGTAATCATAGCCAGAATTACGTTGATCTCATTCCAATTTCATCGATTTATTGAATCAACGATTTTGGAGTACCTAATCAGTTTTTAAGTTCTCTGATTTCTGATCGCTTTCTTCTTCTCTTCACTATCGCTCGCCACGTAATCACTACTACTATTGATCCTCTTCTATTTCGACGGTTCTGGCTGCTTAGAGAACGTTGTTTCCAGAGCGTTCTCCGCTGTTCTCGCCGATCTTCAGTTTTTACACGTATAATGGGTTGCCTATATTCTACATTGCCCTCCGCTTACAATTATCGATTGTCTACCCAGTATCCGCTCTATTCTCCTCACTGTAGTATCTCCTGTTCAGAGATTGTCCATTCCTTTTGAATCGCTCTGTACATCTTTTCCTTCTTTCGTTTAATTTGTAGGGTAGTTCATTTTCCCATCCCTATATACGAAACGCTTTCGTTGTTTGCTTCCGGGGTGAAATGTATCTCGCCTCGGTCAGATGTTATTTGGTTTAGTAGTGGACCAAAATGACGTGTTTCGTTACGGGAATGAAACGTGCTACGTTACCAGTACCTTCGCTTCCCAATGTATTTCCCCCAGCTTGTCGGGGAGTATTTAGAACATGCTTTATTTGGTCATGTGGCCCGAGTTTCGGTTTAATATCAGGCAGATCAGACAACGGTCGTCATTCATTTCACTTAGAGCTGACGCAAAAGCCGCCGCCGCAATGCCGGTAGCGTCGAGGCGCTTCCTCTTTTCTGAAAGAAGATTCCTGTGAGCTAAACGAACATTCCCCCGTTGGGGAAGCTCACGTTTTTCGTTCCAAGGAAGCAACGTCTACGTCGTTGGTAAGGAATGAATTCATTGAGTCACGTCCGTACCGCAGGTTAGTAACACTTTGCTTTATACGACAAGATGTGCGGTATCCGAACGATGTTGATTGCCAACGCTTTTATGACAAAAACAGACAAATGCGGCCTTTGAATAACAAATTTCATTAAGGCTGTAATATGATATGAAATAAGGTTTCTTCAATGTAGAAAAGGCTTCTTAAGTAATACACGTATCACTTTTAATGTTGTAGGTAACTCATTATTTTTATAATGTAACATAATATACAGGGTGATTCATAAAGAATCGTAATTCTATGGTGTCTAGTATCTCCAGCTCAAGTAATTAAATGGCAGCTTTCCTAATGTCCTTCTCTTCCCTTACAAATTTTTCATTCAAGAAGAACTTCATCTTCCTCGTTCTCCCACCAGCTTTTATGATCTTATCCTCCTTCGTCTTTGAGAGAATCCAACTTAACCTAACCCAACCTCAACATAGTTTATCTGCAGAACTCATTCAAAGCTCTCAGCAAGTAGGATTGGATAGGTTAATTAGTTTTCAAAAACTAAAGATTGATTGTTAAAAGATTGGTAGTTCTTTAAGCTAGTTCTATGACTTTTTGAGACAAATTTTAAATAATTCAGAAGTTCATTTAAGGCAGTTTCGTAGAGAATAAGCTTAGTTAGTGTGTACTCGTGTAGCAGCAACGAGAGCATGAAGATGCAAAGTACACAGTATGACCTGCTTTTTCATATTGTTTGCTTTGCTTCTCGAAAATCTGAAAAGGATGAAAATTAATTCCTCATCTTATGAAAGCATACACTTTATCCTAATATTGCTTGTTCAATTATACCAACATCTTATGGGAAACGTTACCAAGCAGCGGTGAAAGCACTGACGGTCTTTAGCGACTGGGGCTTGTCTCTCTCCACTTGTGTTTGTTCAAAAGAAAAGGAAAAGATTTGTTCGTCGCACGCCGGTACAACCACGACCTTTCTGATTTAATTTTCTCCGTCCTCGTGGTTATCTTATATGTATGTTATCGAATTTAACTTCTTTTTCCCTTCCATCTTTTTAAATTTACATTACGTTCCGCATGCTCTTCAAACTCTCTCTACATTGCTCCAAACTCATAAAAATCTTATTACCACTTATCAAATAAGACAGCGATATTTTTCCTCAAGAAATCAGTTTTAAGGCTTATATTGGGGTTCTTCTGCTACATTGTTTATTTCATAAACGAATTATCTTTAAATACTTATGGAGCAGACGTCATTCATCATTTCCTTAAGCATTTATAGTCTGTTCAAAGAATAAACTTAAAATAATTCCAAGACAAATATTTCCATAGTGATATACAGGGTGGTTCCCAAATACGTACGTAAGGGCAGATGGTTATTTATTGAAGCCTTGTTAAAGTAGGGGTGGGAATGGTAAACGAGGTCTAAAATGAAAAAAGCTGCTTAACGTGTGAAGAGAACAAAAGGAAAGCCTACTTGAAAATGAAGTGTGGAGAAAAACGCATCATGTATGAAATGGACAAAACCGCCACTTCTGGCTTGATGAATTTGTTTACTCGCTCTTACCATCTGTACGTGGCACCACTGAAAGCGAGGCGGAAGTGTAGCAAAAACAAGCGCATGCAATAAATCTTCTTTGTTGGTACTATGAAAAGCATAACTTTTTTACAGTAAGAGTTATAATCATCATTACAGTTATCCTAGTCCTTCATTTTATATCTTTAATGCACATACACAACATAAATTGGATTTTATATTGCAGTACTAGAACAGTAGGGTAATTCCCGGCGAAATAGCTTTGAAGAGTAGAGAAACGTTCGATTTCTCGCAGATAGATGGCATTAGTAACATTAATGCGCTTTGTTCCGTGATGGATTAGCTTCAGTTACTCTTTTAGAAAACTAGTTGCTTTTGTCAGTCCAAATTTCTATCAATTTTAAACTAGATGATCCAATTAAAAGTTAAAACTTTAAAAAATAACTAAATATTCAATGGCGAACGTGAAAAGCTACTTAGAACATCATACACTTGAGATTTTCTTTTTGCAATTTGCGAATATGATTATAAATACAACGCTTTTAGTCTGGTGTGGTCGTTATAAAGGAAAATTGCAAAGTGGCGAAAGGAGGAAAAGCACATAAAGTTTCCAAGAGAAGGTACGTTAAAAGCACATCAAATAACTTATTCTTTTGAGATAGCCGCACCTTTTTGCAAGATTTAGGATTTTAAATATTGTATATACACAACTTTAAGAGTAGCGTCCGCCTATGTGTAAAAGAAAAACCGATATAAATAAATTGTAACACTATTTACAATGGCCAAAACGCTAGGTCTGTCAAAAAGCAGATTTACGAACACAATAATGCAACCAATAAGAAATTTTAAATTGCACTTACCCTATTTTCCAAAAGGATATCGTCACTTTTGGAAAACCTGAAAATAAAAAAAAAACTATTTTAATGTCGTATTTATTTGTTAGATAACTGTACTATAATATTTTCAATTAACTACTGAGAGACGCAGTCAAGTTTGATAACTGTAATCATGTACACATGTTACAGCTTTAATAAAAAATAATGGAGATTAATCTAAGAAAAAATGGGCTTTTCCAGCTGGGAGAAAATTGACTTGAAAAATTAAAGAAGGTACTTCGATGACAGTATGAATACGAGTGAAAACATCTTTTATAAACATTATGATACAATGTCAAACAACCTAAAAGGCACACGTCGTTTTAAAAAATAAATTCAATTTTCTTCAAGCATCGTCAGGTCGACCTCAAAGAACGTAATTACTTTATTTTTCAAGAAGCCACCCAATGTCAAAACGGATTTGTGAACAACAGCAAGTAAATTCCCAACAATTTTTATAAAGGGGTTCTTTTTTTGAAACACAAAAAAAATAAGAAAAACTTCAGTTCAATAGAAAATACCAATTAACTAAATAATGTTCGTATAATAACAATTCTGTGTTACATAAAGAGAATAAACATTTCTGTCTTATACAAATTTATAAATCAAACTTTGTAGTTTGGTGAGTCTGCCGCTGGTCGAATTAATTTGGCGCATATCAGCGTGGTGCCAAATTACTGCGAGCCTCACTGATCATAACTGAGTCCACTGGTCTCCACGGCGCACAATGGGACACTAGTGACAGCGACTAGTGGCAGCCACAAGTATTAATTTAAATTTTTCGTGCATTATATGGTTTTAAAGCAAAGTTGGAGTTAAAGTAGTAATGTAAGATTGACAAATGCTGGCTACTTGTGGCACACCAGACCCCAGTCGTCCGCCATTACGTATCTCAGTGTAAAAAAGTTGGTACGACTTGTGGCCTTATGTTGCCAATTGTAACTATGACTGGTGGCTGCGTATAGACTTTTGTGACTACGGCTGGTGGCTACAACTAGCTGTTTGTGGCTGAAACCGGCGGCCAAGTCTAGTGGCTCGTCTGAGTCATTGCCTGTCGACACTACTCGCTGCTATGTGTGGTCCAGCGTTCGAAGGGGGCTTAGTACGCTACCCACTGATTATTATTGTTTGAAATAAGAGTTCCAGTGGTTATGCTTGAGCCACAGGTTGTGAAAGTGGCCAACGGGTGCTACTTGTGGCACACTAGACTGCATTCTACAAAAGTAGGGGCGACTTGTGGCTATGTGTTGCTACTTGTAACTATGACTGGTGGCTACGATTATCTGCTTGTGGCTGAAACCGGCGACCAAGTCTAATGGCTCGGCTGAGTTATTGCCGGTCGCCACTACAGGTGCTCCAGTGTTCGGAGAGTGGTTTAGTATGCCACCGAATGTTTATTAATGTTTGAAAGATAAAGTAAAAGAAAACAGACAAGAACTTGAGTAATTATCTTAATAATTAATAATATAAATGTACAAATGGACATTAAAAACGAATTTATATATCCATTTAAGTAGAATTAGTGTGCATGTTTCGCATTAAGACGGTTCAGGGATTTTCCTTTTAGAAATGACAGAAACGCAGACATTATACGAGCTTGTGGTAAGGGAAAGTAATATGCCGTGCTCTGCTCTGCTTCGGAATATTGCGTGCTTTAATTTGATTAAAACTGTTAAACATGTTTCTGTGAAGCTTCCGCAATTTCATTTCATCGTTTTCCGCCGTCAATATAGCACAATACCATTATTCAAATTGTCGGGTATCTTACGCCTCATTACAAGGTTAACAGATACCACCTATTGTTAAACTAATCTGAGTAGCTAGAAAACTTCATCGGTACCTCCCCTATCTTATCTCCTCTGGGCGTACAGTGTACCCATATTAAGACGAGATACTAATAATGATATTGAACGATAGGTTTCTCTGCATAAGACCTGGTCTGGTTTCAATTAATGTAGCAAGGTCATCTTAAATTTGAATTTCAAAAGGGGATGAATAGGGTTTCTTCCTAAATGCTTAATATTTAATTATATTAACATATGACGTAAGGAAATTCCAATACTAAATGTGATCAGAGTCACAGTGAAGTATAAATGTTTAAAAGCCATTGCTCGTTTATCCGCATCAGGACAACCTGATACATTTTTAAGCTTTATAGCTACTTCCATGACGGTTTGCCTTCGGGAACTGAATCTAAGAGACACTTCATGAAGAAAGCAGAGTTACTGTTTTGTCTAAATTCTCTGTTTGTAGTAAAATAATAAACAACATTTTAAAAAAAAGGAAAATATAGACTAAAAATATAGAAGTAAATAGGAATCCATAATAGAAATAAGATTTCGGTTTGTACAGTTACGTACAGGCGTTTCGTCAGTGGATATTGTTGTGAGAATCCAGGTAAAAGTTACACGCTAAAGTTTCAGCAGCGATTGAGCGGATTGAGCAATGAGCGGCATGTGCAGTGATATTTATACTGAGAAATAGTGGGGGTACTAGGGTGCGGTTAGCCGCTGGGCGGCTCATCTGGTGAACGTACGTTGCTGTTGATTGGCTGGCCTCTGGATTCGAGGTCATAACGTTCACATATTGGATCGATATATAAACAGCTACTTTTAAGCTTGTTGTTGACTGTCTTATATTGATTGTTATATTATTATATAATATTAACTGCATTTAGGTAAATTGCAATTAATCTATCATTGCTATCGGTATAGGCAGACATGAATTGAAAAGACCCCGTTTGCTTCTGGTCTATCTAGATATTGAACACATTTAATTCATCAGCGTGAAACGCTAGTTATCGGTGTTTCCGCAGGCAACGATCAGATTCATTTCGTGATTGTTTTCAAACGCTGCTGGAGTTAATATGTTCATGACCTACATTATGTTCGATCAAAAGTAAATTACGAGTGTCGTGACCAAGCACATTATTTTGCTTCTGCCGTTTCGAGTTTTACGAAATCGGCCGGCATCAGGTTAGTTTAAACTTCATTTTGCGTTAGTCTTCTCTGAAGTGCTTAAATGCAAAGGCGAAATACACTCTGAATTTTTATTAATTTATGCACTGACGTGACTCGACCTGAATTAGAAGCATGCAATTTTTAAGCGTGGAATTTAATAAAATGAGCCTTAAATCTGAATATTATCACGTTCGCAACAATGCACTGCTCAGTAAAACAACACGAGCTACATTACATTCTACTTTTAATGGCTATGTTCTTTTTTGTTCTCTTTTTAATTGCAAAACTCTTCTATACCTTACACCTAAGTCATTGAAATAGACGGGGATGCCAACGGACACGAAAGCTACAATAATTATTACTGAAAACAATATGAGTAAATAGAAGAGCAACATTCAGACATTCAATCAACCGTGCTGATTTTCTTTCATATAATCTGGAATGTTCCAAATTTTTCAAGAAGTTGAAGGAAGTTTGAGTTTTTTTATGGAATAGTTATGAATAATCCAGAACATTGCTGAATGTTCTAGATTTTTCGACATTTTTCAAAATTGCCTCAATGATATCATATTTATTTAGTACGACGACGATAACAGCAGATGTGTCGCCAGTTGTGAGTCGATTGTGGAGACGCTGGCTGTTACTGCCTTAGATCAATTCTGGATGATAAATAGCACCTTAAAGAATGGCGTAAGTTCATTAATTCGCTTAACGAGACATACTATTTCCAATTCGGTACCGTTGTTGAGCTGCCGCTGATATCGTTGCTGCTACGAATGAGCAGTAATTAATTAAATTAATTATAATCAAAGCAGGGTTTACTTATACATGGAGACAGAAAAGAAATTGCACCCTTAGAGGAGATTCATGAGGCAGCGAAATAGAAACAGACGTTGCCATTTTTCCCCGATGCTACTTTAAAATTGAGTTGGAAAGCAGAATGAGTGAGAGAGAGAATAAATAATCGTTTCCAGAATCACCCCTTTCGAACGTGCTGTATCTGTGAGGATCGGTTATTTTCCGTTTTATTAATGCACGAAGACAAATTGTTTATTTAAAGTTTCTTCAAAGAATCCTTTTGTACAAACCCATAATCCTACCACTTGTCGACAACATTTGCGTGCTTTGTATGAAGAAAGGTGACCTACACAGCATACGTAGATATGCAGTTGGATAAGTTTCTACTGTAATTGCCTGCATTCACTTGTGTTTGCTTTAAATTTGTCGTTCATATTTTCTGCTATTTTACTTTTAGTCGAATCAGCTCTGACATTCTTTACATCGTCCGACTGAATAAGAGTTTCAGCTTTGAGCTTATTTTGTATACATGACTTTCGAATTGTGACTAAAGTCTAAGGCTACAGATTAACTAAATGCAAATACAAGAACTATAAATAGAAACCACTTATTTTATCGATATCAAATACTTCCCATAACCCTAATAAACTGCCACAGACATCAAATAGGGACTATCTGTGGCTGTTTCATGCAAATGAGTACCAAACAACCAAGGGACGACTAAGGTGTTGACTGCAGTTGGTAGTAAACAGTGTAAGTGTTCTTAATCCCCTGCTTGTTCGATATGTACAACGGTATCAACACGACTAGTGGCAGCCACAAGTCGTTTATGAGCTTTTTCATTCAACTTATATGGTGTCAACGCTAATAGAGAATTTGAATGGCTGTTTTCAAGCCACAAGCTGTGAAACTGCCATCAGCGCAGCCACTTGTGGAGACGTATGGCCTTCTTCACATGATTACACCAGCCCAGTCGCCGGACGCTACTTATTTCACTCTCTATAAGTGGCTGGAAAGGTTAATGCACCTTGTGGCTACATTTGGCCAGTTTTTACAATGACTAGTGATCGCGTTTGGTTACTTGTAACTGTGATTCGTGACTGGTTCCAGCCTCTCGCGACTGGTGGCTACGTGTAGCGTGTGACTGGTGGCTGTTTCCAGACAACAATTACTGTGACTGGTGACTGCGTTTGGCTACTTGTAACTGTGGCTTCTGACTGTAACTTGTGGTCGCGTATGGCCACTTGTAATAGTGACTAGTGGCTTCTTCCAGACACTTTTGACAATAACTGGTGACTGTGCCGGGCCACTTGTAACTGTTACTTTTGGCTGATCCTAGCAGTTTATTATTGCGACTGGTAGCTTTGTGCAGCCACTTGTAATTGTGACTAGTGGCAGCTATTAGACACTTGCGACTGTGACTGGTGGCTGCAAATATATACAAAAGTTTTTGCGCAATTCATTGCAATTTTATAAAACAGGGCTTACATTTATGTGTGTTATTATTTTTAGTTACCATGATTCTATGTAGCTCGTTAAGCTGTTTCTGTATCCATATATCTTTACTATAGTGCAAGCCCTTCTAGAAAGTAAACCCGATAGAAAACTTTCTTGAGATGTTCGCTAAGTCGGCTATGAAAAGTTTCGAAGAAGTAGCTCGAAAAGTGCAGGTGTCGGAGATCGTTACAGTTTTCTGGGATCCGAATAAAATTGACCCATTCGTTTCAGATGCAGCAAGCATCTCCGCAGTTCAAGTTTTAAATGATTCGTCTTATTGCTTTCCATTATCCTTAACGGGATCTAGACCTCGGATTGTGGTTTCAGGTTTTTATTTTATTTTCAAAAAGTTACTTCAAAAATTAAAACAAAGTTATACACCGTTCATGGAATTTTTTTATAATAAACTTTTTTATTTTTAGACAATAAATAAATAAATTTGTTTTTAACATTTGGGAAATTTTATAAAAAAAATTGATGACAGTTTTTTTTAAGTAATTTTGGAGGTCTACACTAGAAAGATAAAAAAAATGGATTGTCCTTAACGTATCGCATTGAATAGTATTAAAGGTGTTTGGTCCTGTCCATCACTGTTTTTGAACTGAGACCTTATTCGCAATTACTAAATAATTTAAGTACTTCAATAGCAACGTCGAATAGCCCAACGTCAAACGTCAATTTCCTTAACTGACGCAAGTCTAGGAACAGGATCGGAACTAATAAAGTTCTCCCGGAAGTTTTCAAACTCCGGACTTTTTTCTCGCCTTTTTTCCCTTACCGAAGTTCTTTTCATTTAATTTCATTACCTTAAATTTCTTTTCAACTCCGATTAAGCTCCCGTTGGACTTAAGCGATTAAAACATTCTGGAACTTTTAACACATTTATATAAACTCCTTTAATTTATAATATCTACCCACTTTTAAAAAAAATCATTCTCTATTATATCATAATACAAAGTTTCATATAAACGCGCTTTGACATCTATCGTGTCACCCTAAGAGTTTAATTTCAAAATCCTTTAGGTGGGTGTAAGAAGCTCTAGAATTTAGATCAAATGGGCTTCCATATAAGTGCTAACGTTGCTTATCAATAGATGGCGCCATCATTAGCGGAGAAGGTAATGCTTCAAATTACCTATCAATAATCCATTTGAGTAAAATGTTGAGGATAATTACTTGAAGATTTTGCATATATTTAGTAATGAAGAAGGTTCGAGGTTCCCTGCTCTGTTCTACAAACAAACGATTACAGTTTTTAGCGCTTGCTCTGCGTGCAACACGTGATAGCGTGCACTCGTAGAATGTCAGAGAGCGGCAGTAATTATACACCTTCCTCAATCCAATTAGACTTTTGTTTTGAGTAGGTACATTACCGCACGACCTACTAGAGGGGCAGCAGGTATATGTTTTTCCTCATTCATTAAACCCACGTATGTGTATACCCAGTCACTAGTGTTATATTATCTTTCTTCATTGTAAACACTTAGCTAATACCAATGCCAGTGTCTGGTCCAGGTCGTACATGTACAATGTAACGACTGCACTGTTGCCAATGTACTACTTACTGTCCTTTGTCCCGTTTAGTAATTGCAAGAGCAACGGCAATTTCCTAGAAAATATACAAGGTTGCATGTGTGCCCCAAGTAGAAATTGTGTCGACTAATTTACAAAATGCAGCAATCGTGGAAATTCCTGGTTCAATGGGCAATAGTTTTATAAAGGATTCGAGTAAATATTGCCTAGGAACAATTATTAAAATTGCATGCAGTACTTACATAATTTATCCTTACTAAAAATACCTTTTAAAAGATTGGTCGTGATTCGAAACAATTCTCATGATAACAATCTAACAATAAATTATTATTGAGAACAATAAGAGCTTTTCATTTTCGCCTTAACTAATTTAAATTTACTTTTGCATCTGTAAAATTATTAGACAATTCTTCGATTTTAGTTCTTTTAACCGAACTATTAAAATCCTATGCTAAAAATGCATCCGAATCTAGCATAAAAGGATCGACTGACGACTATAAATCGGATCGACCCATGGCTGCAAAGCCGATCGACTCGTCGCTGCAAAGAGGACCGACCCACGCCTGCATAGCGGATCGATCCGTGGCTGCACAGCCGATCGACTCGTCGCTGCAAAGAGGACCGACCCACGCCTGCATAGCGGATCGATCCGTGGCTGCAAAGCCGATCGACTCGTCGCTGCAAAGAGGATTGACCCACGCCTGCAAAGTGTATCGATTCGTGGCTGCAAAGAGGATCGACCCACGCCTGCAAAGTGTATCGATTCGTGGCTGCAAAGCCGATCGACTCGTCGCTGCAAAGAGGATCGACCCACGCCTGCAAAGAGGATCGACCCACGCCTGCATAGCGGATCGATCCATAGCTGCAAAGTCGATCGACTCGTCGCTGCAAAGAGGATCGCCCCACGCCTGCAAAGCGTGTAGATTCGTGGCTGCAAAGTCGATCGACTTGCAGCTGGAACTCAGCAAAGTAGTGGTAGAAGGGGAGGATCCTTATTATTATAACTGAAGATGTTTCTTTTTCTTTATAATAGAAAAAATGATCAGTAGATTACCAGTGAATTGCTAATGGTTATTTTGTACCATGATTTACAAAAGCGTACTATTTTGTAAGCTTATTGATGTGATTTATTATCAACCTATTCTTGTAAATTTAGAGGAGAATGGATTCGTCGCGACGCGACGAGGCAGTAGACGGTCGGTCAGATTTCTAGTTGTTGACTTCAAGACCGCAATAAAGAATTCACTGCTCCTGAAAAACGAAGCTTTTGTCTATTTTTCGGAGATAAAATCAATAAAGCTGTCTGCTTAGATTTAAACATGGCTGTCTCTTTTTGTATATCGAAATTGGCGTCAACAAAATAAATTCTTATTCAGTTCTACTACGCGAAAATAAATTTAACATAGTTTTATGTGGAGTTCATAAAATAAATTGTAGTTTCAAAGAAGTTCGGCTTCATTAGCAAAAAAAAAATGGAGTCAACTAAGCACCTGTAATAATATATAAATGAAAAGCGAAAATAGCTTCTGGAAAAATAATGGGTTTAATTAATTACTATTAGACCATAAATCTGGCTGGATAGATGAATGGATTAGTAGATGAGTGGAGGAATGGATGGGTTGCTGGATGAATGGACTAGTAGAAGGATGGATGAATGGATTGACAAATGATTGGAGGAATGGATGGAAGAAATATGGATTTATGGATGGATAAATGGATGAACGGATGAATGGATGAATGGACGAATGGACGAATGGACGTATGGACGAATGGACGGATGGATGAATGGATGGATGGATGGATGGTTGAATGACTTGGTGGATGAATGGTTAGTGGAAGGATAAATGTATGAATGGATTGGTGAGTTGATAGTTGGATCTAGGGATGAATGGTTTGATGGATGAATGGATTAGTGTTAGGATGGACGGATGGGTCTAAGGATGAGTGCATTTGTGGATGAGTGGATGGATAGATAGATGGATTGGTGGATGGGTGGATTCTTACACGGATCTATGGATGGATAAATGAATACGTAAAAGTGGTTAGATAGTTGCATGTATGGATGATGGATGACTGGATGTACAGGCGGATGCATGAAAGGGTGGATGGATCCAATCTAATTTCTCCACATGTAAAGTCTAAATTATGTAAAATGAAGTATAGCGACTTATTTAGACATCCTCTATAAAAATAGGTAAAGAAATCATAAATGAAAATGTAACATTACAAACAATGAATAATTTATTTAAATACATATTTATATTGATATTTTGACACTGATATTGAATTGAATAAGTCATAAGTGTAGAATGTATAAATTTGCAAATTTTATAACTTGATTTGTATTGTTCAGACTGACAGAACATTTAAGGAACGAATTCTAGATCATTCTAACAAAATAGAACAGCAAGTCTCCATTCATGAATTATGTAAAAGAACACGGACACGATTTCGGTATTTGAAATGTTAAAATATTGCATGTTAAAGACAAAAGTAAGGAATGAACACTACAAGAGGCATTAAAAATAAAACCTCATTTAATTTCAAAGAAAGAAAATGTTACAAATGGAATGGAAAACTCGTGGGACTCTTACATTGTAAAAAAGTGTATCAAACATTGGCTTCGTCCACCTTTGTATTAAAATTTAATATTAAAGGCAGATTTGTAGAAATACTTATCTTCTTCTGAAGATTTTGTTCGGATTTGAAAGTTTTACGAGTGTTTGTTTCTTTGCTAAAATATAAAGCGAAACATAAAAATGTAAAGTAATATATAAGAAGTACGTTTTCTTGTTCTATATACTTGAGTTTTGATTATTTTGTATAAAATTTCACGAAGGTACATTTCAAATTGGATGAACTTTCCACAGCAGTTTATTTAATTTTTTTTTTTAAACTCGAGGGATTGAACTTTGCTTGAGGACAATATTTTAGCAGAACTTTGTTCATCGATAACGCTTCAATTACGCCACTGGGGCAGTAACATCTCTATTAGAAAGCTCCCGAGATTAAACCTTCGTAGATGAGGAATAAATTTCAATAATCTATAATTAAATTTAACGCGAACTGGCTGCAACGGATAATAATACTGGATTTCGTTGTTGCAGCTTTGGCCATTGTTGTTCCTTTAATGTGACGTACACAAAAGTTTCTAAATCAACAACGCTATTGTGTTTACTCTGTAACGTGATAACGGCATTATTTTGACCAAGGTTCTTCCCACCAACGAGTGTGTTAGCGCGTTGAATTGTTGTTATTATCAACTTCAATTAAAACCCACTTATTGAGATAGCAAATGTGGAGTACTTTGTTATTTCAACATATCTTGAAGTAGCTCAAATTTTTTTTCACATGATGGGGAAGACTAAAATTACTTCAACATAAGAATCTTTTATTTGTTTAATATTTTAATAAACCAACTCAAAAAATAACTGTACTTCAAAGAATTTACCAGTAGATTGAGGTTATGATTGGAAATGGAGGATGACTCAGATCATTGATAATGCTAAGAAGATGAGAGGATTCATTGACCTTCCTCAAAGCATCCTCCATGATCAGAAGGAATTTTGAAAAAAATAAGCAAATTTCAACCAATGCTACAAGCAATACACCACTAAAGGGGATTCAGTTGACCCGACCTTAGGTTTTGTCTAAAATTTCATCACTAAAATCAGCAGATTTTAACCACTGGTCCACATTTTATTAATCCATTCATTACAAAAGTCCCTATTGAAGTTATCCCTGCTTACGAACATTCTACCAACTCAATTAACATATTGATATATTTGATTCCATTGATCCATCCCATGACCATAATTCTACAAAGCTCCATTTATCATCCGCAAACTCACCCCTCACTATATATAATTACATAAGTACATATGTATGTATGATAATCTTAACATCTGACATTAATTAATTAGAGAAACCCTCATTTAACTAGTGGATTAAAACGTCAGTGACAAACGTTAATAGTATTCAGAAAAAAAAAACGTTTATTTGAATTCTGTCATTCATGATCCATCCTGATAGGACCATGACAGAAACGAACGTGCCATTTACATTAAAATGGTTCTAAATGATCACACAGTTATCGTGTCCGACTCATATTAATTATGCAGTGTTTTCCGAGCACTTAACGTGTATCACGTACAGTTGCTTGTTGAGGATCAAAATGATTTAAACATTACTGAAAAATTTTGAATTTAAAGCAAACTTTTCAATAGATCAGTAAATATCAAAATAAGTAGCAGTATTTTTATTCAAGCCTGGTTTTTAAGACTCTGCTGAGAGTGGAAGATATAATAAATTACTTGATTGTAGTTATGAAGGCAAACTGTATCGAAGAACAATAAAAAAAATCGAAATTGAAGTCGAATATTCCACTAAAGTGTTTTAATGTTGACAAACATTTTTTAGTTTCTAAAAGTTTACACTAAAGGTATGTGTCCCTTGACATTGAAGTTGTTTCCAGAACAATTTATAAATAATTTTCATTAATTAAGTGATGAGAAGTCCATCTGCCAATTGTTTGCTGACTTACTGCTAGCAGCTTCTATTTGTGGAAGCAATTTATGTTAGTTTATTCGATTTTTCTTAAGTTGATGTCTTCGTCTGTTTTTTTAATCTCCTAGAGTAGTGTTTGGCAAGATGAAAGTACTCCCGAGGAACATACAATTAAACCTGAACCTTTTAAGGAAGATAATCGTGACGACCAGAAGTTAAGAGTATTGACTAAGAGTATACCAGTTGTTTATTTGAGAGAATCTTTGAATTTTCACTCGAGAGTAGAGCACATCTACATTAGATACTTGTCTATAATTACTACAACTTTAAAATCACCAACGACGTTAAAATTTCTTTAATTTATAGTATTTCTGTAATTTCAACATGAAGTGAGATACCAATTTCTGTATATCGGAAGAACAACTAGAGGGGAGTCCCGGATATTTTAGGATTTTGTTCTCACTGGAACGTCTAAGAAAATGGAACATTTGTTACTTCATTTGACTCATTTTCAAAACAGAAGCTCAGCTTTATGGTTATTTGAACCAATGGGGGTAGTGATTTATAGAACAGGGATATGAAAAAGAATTTCAAATGGTTGTAGGAGGCACAGAACACAATTGCTAAACCTGATGGACATGAAGGCGAGTCTTCTTCATCTAGTGATTTTGTTGCCCATGAATTGATGACGAATGGACGATGGAAGATTCAAGTTGATCCAAATGAATAAGAACATGAGCTTCTCAAATAAACGGTACTAGTATTTTCTATACCAGCTGCTAGCCATGGGGATGGTACGCTTGCTTAGGAATGATCGCAAAGGCTAACAACCTCCAAGGACAATTAAGGTCATATTTCACCCTCCAAATTCATCGGAATTGGCAAATTTATACTACTACCGAGAAAAATGTTTTTTATAGGAAACGTCTTCAACATTAAAAACAATTGCATTGAATCTGTAGCCACGGATGGAAGCTTGAAAAATAAAAATGTTTTTCGAGAACTGCTGCTTTCTTTGAATTTTCAATGGACTTATCAAAAACCTCCTAACATATCAAATTAATTCTGATGGTAGGTTTCTGAATATAAAATTAATTGGGAGATAGTGAGAACATTATTATATAGATAACACAATTAACCCGAACTTTTTTATTTGTTAGAAGTAGTTTTCTGTATAAATGTAATTAAGTAGGAAAATATGGCTTTATAGAGGGCAGAACGTACGTAGGTGTTCATTGTTCAACTCAAAAGGATAAGTTGACTAGGGAATAATCATTACAAAAAGAATCATTTGAAGTTAATTATGATGTGACTGGTCTTTGTAACTTGAGCTTTATTTTAGCAAACAGAATTTACAAACGAGAGGGACATAAATAACTTACAGGAATAATAGCGTTGTGTTTCGCACCAATCACGATTTGCTTTGGCGCTTGTCAAACAAAACTTTCGCAAAACGTTGGAGCTGTAGTTCAAATTTGTATTCGTTCAATTAATTTGACTTGTGTAACTAATGACCTTTGTTCCACTTGCAGCAGTCTGCAACGAGTAATATCTATTTTCTTGTTTTTAATGAACCTACAGATCTAATTTTTCGCCTAAAAAAATATTACTAATGAATTAATTACCTACACAGGGTGATCTGTCTTTAAGAAATACTCTAAAACAAAGGTCTAAACCAAAAACTCCGGGATTCCAAAGGGACATTAACCTTCTGGTTATCTTTACACCTTCAATTTCAAGACATTCTCAATGATAGAGTATAATAGGTCGCCCTGCAAATAGTTTTATGAGTCCCTATTTATTCATTTTGTTATTATCGGTGAAGTATCGATTTGAACCGTTGTTTCAAAAGTTGTAAAATCGATATTGAATCATTCATCAGCGATCAGTCCTCGTAGATCCTCAATAGACAATTGAGATCGGCGTGCATAATGAATTGAGGGGAGATCATGGTGAACGAGCGAGCGACACAACAGCCAGCTTGGCGAAGGATTGATTTGCCCCGTCAACTAACCCTTCTTATCCGTCCAACCACCGGCAGCTTTTAGGATGATGAACCGGCCAATTTTAATCATTCAGTTATACGTCGGCCTTTAATAAATGGGATCGCGTACATTTCGTACCTCTCAGTTGTTTGTTTCGTAAAATGAACGAATTGCATACTAAAATATAGCCAACCTGTTTTTTAAACAAAGCTCAAGAGCGGTAGCTGCCTGTTTATCTACTTCGGACAGGGTAGTACTTCATCATATATACCCGTGAGGGCTTCGAATTTCTACCACGACGTGCATGCATAGCTTACGATGCAAATACATCATGTTGGGAAATAATAAATTTGCCACCTTGACAATAATATGAGTCATTTAAACAGAAGAATTTGTCCATACTGATATTTATGCTCTAGTTTACCACTTCAAGAGACGGTACACTTGTGTAGAATAAAAAAAAAAGAATGGAAGTTATGAAGCCAGGTAACGCCATCTACCACCCTACAGGGTTTATCTGTGAAGTGGTGAGACTCAAGGTTCCAGGCGCTATCACTGGGCCCCTCGTCTTTGAGCTTCATGGTTGGAGGTCTGAACTAAGCGACGTGTGGCAGCTGCGTCCAAGCTCTGACGCAGTGAGGATTACGGGTGGTGTAAAAGCAGTTTTTGAGTTTCTCTCTAGAAGCGTCAAAAATTGATCGAAACCTCTTCCTGTAAAGTCGAGTAAGTTTGAAAGGATCACAAAGACGAATCCCTGTGGACGGCCACAGCTTTTTGAGTAGTTCGCTGGATCTAAGAATAGTTATGGAGCGGTCTGAGTGCTCTCAACGAGCAGTTTGGATGAAAATGAAGCCAATGTATAAAATAATCTAAAGACATTCTCGTCGGTACCATTCGTTGAAAGGTGTTTAGATCGCTCTACGTCTTCAGGGGTCTTCCGCTGCTGAGCCATCGATAAACCTGGATTCTGCATAGAACGTCGTCTTTGTAAGGCTCCTCGACGAAGAGTATTGGGGGCTGTCTGACCTGATTAATGAAAAATTTAATCGCGTGGTGCAGTTTTAGTGGACGCTTCATTTTTGACAGTTCCTGCTGAGAAAAGCTCGCCAACGTGTGAACCTTCCTGCGTTAAGGAACGGACACGACTGTCATCTCTTGGGCTGCTTAGTTTTGACTTCCCCCAATAAATCTCGCTGAGCGGTGTCCAGTCTCATTTTACTCTACAGGCAAACAATTTTCTTTCATTGGATTCCATTGTACATTTTGTTCTCCTGTTTGTTCATCACTTCATCACCTTTGACTTTTTCTTTATTGCTTCTTCATTCGTCCAAGATTTGACCCCAAAACAAAAAAGAGGTTTTCTATGGCTTTTGTATGTTGTCCTTCATTCGCGAGCACATTTCTGTTGAAAGGTATCCGACCTTGCATTGGTCTTTGTTTACCCACAACTTTTTTCTAATTTTTGGCTTCTATAATTTTAGATCTTACCCTATATTTTTTTAATTAATTTTCTTGCTGAATGCTAAAGTTTCTTAAGAATTCTTTATACTAGATGGGATAGGGTCCTTTCTGCTATATATAATAAACAATTTCAAACTCGCACTGAAATTGCCGAAACGGAAAAGACTTTTCTAATATGTTTAAGTGCTTCCTCAATGATGTAATACTATTAAAAAATTAAATACAGCTAAGATATTCTTTACGAATCCAGACGTTCGGATGCTTTATTCCCGGTGGTAGATTTAATGCGTTTTTTCTATATAGAAAGTGTATAATAAATTGATGTAGCTCCGTTTTACCGTGCGGATTTCATTTCACTCTTGTTTAAGAGGAAATGTTTGAAGGACAGGCTCATGTTTATTATTAATTTAGCAGTTGCTTGACCTGAAAGTTACAGAAGTGGTAAATTTTTGAAAAATACTTCGGGTAAGCGACAATATTCTTATTCTTTTCCTACTGAGAGGAATCAAAAGAGAAAACCCCTTCGCTAAAAACATGACAAGATTATTGGGAGACTGGATTTGTTATGGTTGATTTCTGGTTTGAAGACTTGGTATACCAAGCTACAAGTCTTAGGAAAGGTAAAGGCTCGCCGATTTATGAGCGTCAGATTCATCATTATCCAAACTTCTCCTTCAGCTTCTAACACAAAGACACACACCCTTCCGTCATCGCAATCCCCTCAGCGCCGAAGACTTCATCATCTTCAACGCCTTTGGCCATCGACTTAAACATCCCCGAAGATTGATCTTGAAAAACTTCTTCTTTGCCGTCTACCTCCCCGGAGAATGACCTTGAAAGGCCCATCGCAGCTGAAAGATGACCTTCAAACCTACGCAGTCGCATCCACTGTTACAGAATCGGCGTAGTATAACTACTCATTCGAATATACACAGATTCTCATGGTTTTACCCACACATTTTAAAACAAAATCTGAACTAGTTTTTGAAGACGTTGCTGCAATACTACACAATGTTGTGTAGGTATTGCCAAAAATTATCAGCATGTTTCAGAAATCAGTCATCGATTAATTGATGTGAATACTTTTACGGAAATAGAGTGGAAGTATGAAAATAATTTTTTGTTTTACTTTTCAAAATTTAATCTAATCGTTCAAAAATTAAATTTTAAGTAACGCAAACTAGATAAGGCGGCCTAGAACTGTCACATAATTTAATTTTTCCCAATTTTATATTCCCAAATTTTATCAATAAGATTTTATTTCATGTCCATAATTGTAAAATATGTAATTATTCATTTGGTTGGTACAAAATGCAATGCGTCTGGTCTTTCGAATCACGACGTGGACGGGGAGGGTGCTGTTTATAGGGATGTAGGTCGAGAAGAGTAATTTTGGGGAAAACTCCACATTCCGGACAAACAAAATCGCAGCCAACGTTTATATTACATACTTTGGGATAGAGAGTGACTTCAAAATTTTTTCAATAACTCCAAAGGTATTCCAAACAGCCGAATATATTTTTATAAATCATAAAGGGGTGGGTTATTTGCACAAAGCTGAACTTGCCTTCGGAAAATATTTTGAAAATGTTAAGTCGAACTTTTTCTTTAAGTTCGAAGAGATTGTGGAGATTGTTTTGGTAAGCTCGTAACTTTATGCACCGCATAAGAAACTATAACAAGGTCTCAAGTCTTAAAATTGAGAGAAGAGGGGAGGAGGGTAAACTTACTTATCTCACAATGAGACGGGAATGTCTCACCCTATAGAATGATTGCTTTTTCAGAGAAAACAAAAATTCTAAATGAATACTTATGCAGGGATGAAAAATATTCTCATCAAGTGTGGTGAATTCTTACTTGAAAACTCTCCCATATGGCGAGTCTTCTTCATCCAGTGACATTGATGCAAGGTTATTTACTAAACTTTACCTTTACGAGAGGTCTGTTAAGAATGGAACGAAAGGAAACATTAACTAAGTCCATGAATAGATGACGAATGGACGAAGGAAGATTCAAGGTGATCCAAATGAATGATACCATGAGATTATCAAAACAAATGGGACTACTATTTTCTATACCAGCTGTAACGATGGGGTTGCCAGAGTTGATTAGGGATGATCGCAAAGGCTGACAACCTCCAAGGACAACCAAGGTCATATTTCACCCTCCTAATTTATCGGAATTGGTAAATTTATACCACTACCCAGAAAAATCATCTTTATGGAAGATTAAAGGAAATTAATCTGAATGTGTAATAATGTTTTCTAAATAGAAATGGTGATTTTTTGAAATCCCGCGTTGTTTTTGAGGTAAACGTGGTTTCTTTTTGTTGGACGTTAAAATCTCCAAATCAATACTTATGCAGGGATGAAAAATATTCTCATCAAGTGTAGTGAATTGTTACCCGTAGTTGAAAAACTCTCCCGTACGGTGCAAGAAACATTTATTACTATTCAGTTCATTTCTCGAAATTGGCAGTTGCTTGAGCACGGCGCGTGTATAATGACGAATAGTCGTAGCAAACATCAGACGGCGACGATTTATCGGTTGAAATGGTTCGATTTCGAGCATAGGAAGTCGATTTGAGAAATATTTGGCGCCTGCCCTACACCAGTCACGTTATGAATACCAAACTCCCATTCTTTCGGATACGTAACGTAGATTTTCTCGTGTTTCTACGGTTTTTCGACGAGTATTTATGTTTCTCGTGAGAAAAGTACGCTTATGGAATTGATTACCGATTTGAAGGGTAGGAAGTCAATTACGAAGGTGGAAGCTCTCGAAGCCAGATTTCAATCCCTTGGTCAGATAAACTAACTACCTTCACTTGATCTTCGTTTAGTTCAGAAAAAATAAGGGTTAATAATTTCACAAGAAAGGCCAATAATTCAAAACCAAAAAAGTCACAACTGGATTAACTCACAATTTCAAGATAATCATTTCATTTGTTTTCTTCCATTAAATTTGAAATCAATCAAACGACATATATTATTTGAATTAAGACTGGAGTATATTCCTCCAAATTTTCCATTTTCTTTATAGCAATAATTATGAAAAAAAAAAATAATGTAATTCCAGTACTATATTATATCCATTTTAATAACAACAGAATTTTAGTTATGTTATAAATCAAATTAACTTCACAGGTGTTTACTTAAAGATAATACTAATAAATACTAATAGTCCCCACGCTGTTGGAGATACACGTGTCAAGTTAGGCAATAGAATTGTGAAAGTTACACGTGTGCTTTTGTTTACTACCAATTAAAGATAATTCTTAATTATCTTCAGACATCAGCTCATTAAAATAACTGTTATCGTCGGTTCGCCCTATATACTATTTTTTTTTTGTTGATGGATAGTAACAATTATGTACATATTCCCAGAAATATACTTATGCATCAATCAAAAAATTTTAATAACAAAGATTTAATGATATTATTTTTTTTACAGAGGGGAACTACTCAGAATTTCCGTTCATCCAATATTTGACACGTAAGTATTTTTAATTACAATTTTAGATTCAGTAATGCTAAAACTGTACTTTAATTCCATTTTACATTAGAAAAATTTCACTGTTGTCAGTTAATTTTAAAAAAAATTCTAAATAAAATGGTTGGAAATGATCTACTCCAGAATATTGCAAATATTTTCTCAAGGATTCATATTTTTGAATATTCTACAGATTTTCAGTTACACGAAATGCTTAAGAATGGTCTGAAATATTGTAGATCCAAAATAATTTTAAATGTGAATGATTGAATGATTGAGAAAATAATCCAGAATTGTTTTAGAACTGTTCAGTCAGTTCCAGAAATTGTACGAATGTTTCAGATGGTTTCAAATGTTTTGAAAATTGTTTGGTATGTTTGCCAGTTGTTTGCTCCAGAAAATTCCAGAAATTTGTTGAGGAATTTAGAATGATTTACAATGTTCTATTTTTTCCGATAATGATTTGGAGTATTGGATGATAATACCTAATGTTCAGGACCTTTGAAGAAGATGTCCTGGAAAGTTGTAGATTTGTCTAAAATGATTTTAAATGTTAGAGCCTGATCGAGAATGTTCCAAATTTTTAGATAATGAATCAAAAGAGCTTTAGAATTTTCCTGACAACTTTAGAATTTGTTGGATTGTTTGAGAATGGTCTGCTCTACTGTATTCCAGAAAATTTCTGAAGGATTTAGAGTGTTCTATATTTTCCGATGAAGATCCCTAATATTCTGCACTTGTACATAATTTAGAGATTCAGAATGATGTCTAGAATTAATTATTCTATAGGACAATAAATTAACAATAGTTCAAAATTATCAGTCAAAATTTTTAATATACCTTTTCTCACCGCATGATCAGGTGCAATAAGTATTTTCGACTTTGAACTGATAAACTTAAGTGATAAGGAAGATATGTAAATGAGTAAAGTATAAATAGGGAAATCATTTGTAAGAAATATTCATTACAGTTCTCTTTTGCTAATAATAACTTCAAAATGTCACTGCTTAAAGTGAATAAGTTTTCTGCAATTATTCCATTAATATTTGCATTCAATTTATTGAAAACGGTTAGTAGTGTTTCTGTCACAAATGAAAGGTATAGAGCGAATTACCATATAATGGCTCCAGCTGGATGGATAAATGATCCTAACGGATTCTCATATTTCAACGGTGAATATCATGTGTTTTACCAATATGATCCTGACAATGTTACTCCTGTAAGTATACATTGGGGACATGTCAAAAGTAAGGATCTTGTCCATTGGCAGCATTTGCCGATAGCCCTTTACCCGGATCAACTCTATGACGCTAATGGTGTTTTCTCTGGTAGTGGTATAGTAGCGAACGGACGTCTCGTGCTCATGTACACAGGAAACGTCGATCAATCCAACGGAAGCTATTACTCATCTCAAAGTCAAAACTTAGCGTTTAGTTCGGATGGCAAAAATTTTGTAAAGCCCAGCAACAATCCTGTCATAAGATTTCCTCCTGCAGATGGAGATAGTGCCTTCCGTGACCCAAAAATATGGCGGTACAACAATAGATGGTACGTTGTCATGGGCAATCAAAATAATGCCACAAGACAAGGAAGAGCAGTGGTATACTCTTCTGCCAATCTGTACGATTGGGTCTATATGGGTGTTTTGGCAGAGTCAGTATCCAGCTATGGATTCATGTGGGAATGTCCTGACTTCTTCGCACTTGGTAACCAATACGTGTTGGTAATTTCACCTCAAGGAATGAACCGAAGTGGTGACGATTACGCAAATCTATACCAAACTGGTTATTTTATTGGCTCATACAACCACTCGAATAATAATTTCTCTTATGACGACATCTTCACTGAAGTAGATTATGGGCATGATTTCTATGCTGCTCAAACAATGTTAGCTCCTGATGGTCGACGAATCATGATAGCCTGGTTGGATATGTGGGAGAGTAATTATTTGGAACAAGTTGACGGTTGGGTAGGACTTCTAACCATTCCTAGGGTACTGACTCTGTCATCATCAGGAAGAGTACTTCAGGCTCCAGTAAAAGAACTGACAAAACTTCGAACATCTACCTTATTAAAAACCACTCTAAATGTTAAAGGAAGATCGAGACTGATTCGTTCTCGTAGTTCTGAAATACTTATTAAGGCAACTTTTAAGAAAACTGCCACCCAAGTGGGCATACAAATAGATATAGGCAATAATTCGTACGTTTCTGCATACTTCAATAGGTCTACTAATCGATTTGTACTGGATCGTGGAGATGGCGATCCCCGAAGAACCCGAATAAATGTTACGAGCGCAAAAAATTCTGAAACTTTAAAAATGAGGATTTTCTTGGATAAATCTTCCATCGAAATATTTTTAGGCGATGGTGAAACAACATTCAGCAGTAGAATTTACCCAAGTTCAACCCCTACTGTGTATGCTTTATCTAAGGGAACCGTAACTCGTATGGAAGTTGTTGCATACGAACTGGAAAATATCTGGAGCGGTAGTTCGTATATTGGATAGAGCTCATCAGTTTTAAACACTTCTGATAACCCGTTTGCTTATTTTTATTGACCTGATAAGTGGATATTTACCAGTCTATCATTACTTTATCCCTTAGTTATTGTAATCATTTGTTTTAATTCGATGCCTTCTTTGTATTAATCTGACACGTGGAATTTTATCGTTCTAGCTTGAAATAATTATATTATCAATAAAAATGTGGTGCAAAATTAGAATTACAGTTGTTGTATAACACAAGATTGCTATTACTTTTTCCAACGTTATAGTTATTATGAAAAACTTAAGAGACTCATTTCTAAATTAACAACAACACTGAAAAAATACTTAAGTACTAGTCTAGTAACCTCTAGAAGCTTCCCGAAAACTCATGATCTAGTCGCTAGAACGTTCGCCAGAGACTGTCTATAACATTGCAGACGTGTATGAAGTATTGCCCCTATTCGTAACAATACCATTTCACCTAGACTATTTTTCTTTTTTATTTCACAGTCAGTTAAAACTAATATTAATTATTATAGATGCGTAGTATTGGAAATGATTACAGATAAAGAACGTTAAATAAGACGTTGGTTGGTGATGCCTTTGGTTGATACGCTTTCGTATCTCACTTAACGTTTGTAAAATCGAACGCCAAACAGAATACTAACGAATTGTACGTAAAATGTAACAGCAGCTTTGCTTCGAAACTTGCTGGGATATCAAGAAAGCAATGATACGATTTATGGCGAATTTAAAGTTTCCAGACTCCGGTTTCCCACGTGCCAGAAAGAGAGTGGAGATGACTTTACGGCCTAAACAGGCCGCTGCTTTCTTTGATATTCTCAGGGAAAATCGGTTATACGTCGGCCTTTAATAAATGGGATGGCGTCCCTTTCGTACTTCTCACTTGTTTGTTTCGTTAAATGAACAAATTTTATACTAAAATATAGCCAAGCTGTTCTTTAAACAAAGTGCGAGAGCGGTAGCCGCCTGTTTTCGGACAGGACAATACTATATCATTTGTACCGGTGAGGGCTTCGAATTTCTACAGCTTACGATGCAAATACATCATGTTGGGAAATAATAAATTCACCACCTTGAGAGAAGCGAAGAATTAGTCCATACTGATATTTATGCTCTAGTTTACCACTTCAAGAGAAAGTAGAATACAAAAAATGGATGAAAGTTATGAAGCGAAGTCACGCCATCTACCCTACAGAGCTTATCTGTGAAGTGGTCTTTGAGCTTTATGATGGAAGGTCTGAACTAAGCGACGTGTAGTAGCTGCGTCCAAGCTCTGACGCAGTGAGGATTACGGGTGGCTTAAAAACAGTTTTTAAGTTTCTCTCTAGAAGCGTCAAAAATGGAGTAAAACCTCTTCCTGTAAAGTCGGGTTGGAAGGGATCACAAAGACAAAGTCCTGTGGACGGCTACAGCTTTTTGAGTAGTTCGGTGGATCTAAGAATAGCTATGGAGCGGTCTGGGTGCTCTCAGCGAGCAGTTTGGATGAAAATGAAGCCAATGTACAAAAAAATCTAGACATTTTGTCGGTACCATTCGTTGTGTGGGAACACTCAGTACCAGTCGTAATATATTACTTATTACACTCTGTACAGCAAAATACAAATTCTGCTGACAGAGAACATGTCAGTTTTGCCACAAATTAGGTCAATAAGTAAATACACACACCAGCGTAAACTGTTGAGTTCGGTATCTCCATAAACTTAATGTAAATATTTTTAGTATAAATACCTGTATATTTTTGTAATAAAACTAGTCTAATCCTGACTCGCATTTCATTGGAAGCTGAAATATCCTTCTAATACAACGGTCCTTATTAGGACCTCTCTCTCAACACGTACCTTCAATGTAGCGCTGCAATACCCGCTACATTGGTGACCCCGACGTGATTTGAGAGATCAACGAATTCAACGCCGCTCCATCGTATTCATCTCACCAGGGAATGAACTCTCGTCAGCGGAGTACTCAACGTCGCCAGTTGGAACGCTTCAACCCTGTTCATCGTCGGGCCGAACCCCGAGTGGAGACGCAGAATTTCATCCGAGCATCCAACAGCAGAACGGATTACGACCACCGAGCATTGGACGACCCTTTTGCAAGGTTGGAATTTGCGTATTCACGTGCCACCACTTCAGACGAGATCCCAGTGATCAGTTCTTTTTGTGTGTTTTTGTTTGTGTCTTTGTCTCTCTCTCACGCAGATCTCATGGGCTCCTCCCCTTCCAAGGAAGAAGTGATCATCGTCCAGACAGGCAATGGAAACGCCACCGCTGCACCCCTAACCAGGCAGGAGTCGCTAATTGCCTTATTGCTGGTACTGCAAATCATCAGCCTCCTTTGGACAGCCTATCGGGAGTACCGAGGACACATACATCGCAAGGTATCCAAGACGGTTGCACAAGCAACCCATAGCGACGCCTAAACACGCTACCCCGCAAACTCGCCACCGCAACACTGGTGACGTATACATAGTGCAACATCGCCCTGCCGCCGTCACCGCCCTCCCTCCTGCCACCGTCACAGTCATCGTCGCCTGATCATGCCGCCACCCGCCGCCAACCCCTCATCTCATCATCCGTGGACCGACTCGCGGTCAAACTTCCCCCCTTCGTGCCCACCGACCCTGAACTATGGTTCTGCATGGTAGAACGTAGTTTCGAGGCGTCATCTATTACGACAGAGGCCACCAGGTTTGGTTATGTCCTTGGTAACCTGGATCCCCGTTACGCTGCGGAAGTACGGGACATAATCATCAATCCTCCAGCCACACATCCCTACAACACTAATAAGAGGGAGCTTATTCGTCGGCTCGGTGCCTCCCAAGAATCTCGAACGAGACAACTCTTGGAGCATGAGGACCTTGGGGACAGGAAACCGTCCCAATTCCTGCGCCACCTGCGTAACCTTGGTGGTCCTACAACTTCGGATGAGATGTTACGTGCCATATGGAGTGCCATAAGTCGTCTTCCCCCTCTATCCAGCCGATCCTTGCAACTCTCAAAAGCAAGGACCTGGATGAAGTCGCCGAACTTGCTGACAGCATCATTACAGCAAGTTCGGCACAGACCATTGCCTCCGCCACCCCCACAACTGCTCAGGTCATGGACCCCATTCAGAAGTTGACGCTCTCGTAGCTCCTTCTCCAGACGATACCCCACAAATGGTATTTGTTTCTACCATAACCGATACCAAGACAAAGCAAGAAAATGCACCTCTCCCCTTGCAAGATGGCCTCAGGAAACCAACCCGGAGATCACTAACGGCGACGAGTGAAATCTGCCAGACGCAACTTCGCCTCTTCGTGACCGACAGAAACTCACGCCACAAATTTTTGGTCGACGCTGGTGCTGACATCTGCGTGTATCCCAAGTCTTTACAACATGGGCCACGTCAGAAGTCCGGCTTCACACTACAAGCCGCAAACGGCACCACCATTCCCACATACGGCACAATCAATCTGTCTCTCGATTTGGGTCTCCAAAGAAATTTCACATGGCGTTTCGTAATTGCTGACGTCACGAAACCAATAATTAGTGCTGATTTCCTGACAAACTATCAATTACTGGTCGATCTCAGCAAGCAACGACTACTGGACCAGCTGACGCATCTTGTTACCCCTGGCCAAGTCTCTGGAACCACTCAAGCCTCAATCACACATTCATCTCGGACGCACATCATGGCACATCGGTCTACCACAACGTACTGCTCGAATATCCATCGTTACTACGACCGAGTGGCCAATTATCCGTCCCGAAACATTCAACAAGGCATTACATAACCACCACCCCCGGTCCATCCGTGTGCTGCAAACCACGCCGCTTAGCCCCGGACCGTTTCATGGCTGCAAAGAAGGAATTTTAAACTAGGTGCAACTGGGCATCGCTCGACCATCCTCCAGTCCTTGGGCATCACCGCTATACATGGTACCCAAGAAACAAGACCAATGGCGACCATGTGGAGACTACCGCTCCCTAAATGCAAGGACCATTCCCGAGAGATATCCTGTCCGCAACATCGATGATTTCACGCATGCGCTTGCAAACAAAACCATCTTCTCCACCATCGATTTGGTTCGTGCATACAATCAGATCCCGGTTGCAACAGAAGACATCCCCAAAACAGCGATAACAACCCCATTTGGTCTCTTCGAATTCCCCTACATGAACTTTGGGTTACGTAATGCCAGCCAAACATTTCAACTATTTATCGACGAAGTATTGCATGGCCTAGATTTTTGCCATGCATACATCGACGATATTTTGGTAGCATCAGAGTCAGCAGAACAGCACCGTCAACACTTACAGACTGTATTTTCACGATTACAGTCGTACGCAGTCGTACGGAATTCTGCTGAACCAGGCAAAGTGCAAACTTGGCATGAAGGAAGTCTCTATTCTGGGTTACTCGGTCACGGCAAATGGAATACGTTCTTTACCTGACCGAGTTACGTCAATCAGCAACTACCCAAAACCTACCTCAGAAAAAACAATTGCATCAATTCTTGGGTATGCTGAACTTCTACAGAAAATTCCTGCCAAATGCCGCACGCACGCACTCACCACTCAATGAGCTACTCAAAGGGAAAATTAAGGGCAACGCTCCGCTGCAATGGAACACCACGGCTGATGAAGCATTCAACACAAGCAAACGACAGCTTGCACAAACTACTCTCCTTCATCATCCACAGCCAAATGCTACGTTAGCAATATTTTGTGACGCTTCCGACCACAGTTTGGGCGCCGCGTTACAACAATTCCACCAAGGAAGATGGGAACCACTGGCATTCTTCTCTACGAAACTCTCCGACGCGGAGACAAGATACAGTGCTTTTGACAGAGAACTTCTGGCAATTTACCGCACCATCAAGCACTTTCGACATCTCCTACCGCGAATCAAACAACTCCCTAGTGCTGAAACAGATCCATATTCCCGGATCAAATAAAGCCATTTTCTGCGACATTTCCACTGGAACTGCGAGACCTCTTTTGACACCAACCTTTCGTTACGCTGCATTCAAACGGCTGCATGCGCTCACGCATCCTGGCAGTCGAGCATCTAGCAAACTGGTAACACAACGTTTCGTTTGGCCATCAGCAAGCAGAGATTGTGCCAGATGGGCTCGTGAATGCATGAGTTGTCAAAAGGCCAAAATATCCCGACATGTCTCAGTTCCCTTAGGCACCTTCGATCTACCAGTAGAGAAATTCGATCATGTCCATATCGATATCGCCATCTTACCACACTCAGAGGGATATCGATACTGTCTAACCTGCATAGATCGATTCTCACGCTGGTCGGAAGCTTTCCCCCTTAAAGACCAAGAAGCTGTAACAGTAGCACGAGCTTTCTACGAAGGTTGGATTTGTCGGTTTGGTACACCGCTACGAATCGCGACAGATCAAGGCCGACAATTCGAGTCCCAACTCTTCAACGAATTGTCACGCCTGACAAACTCCCAACGTATTCGTACAACTGCTTACCACCCTGCAGCAAATGGAATAGTGGAACGACTACATTGCCAACTTAAAGCTACGATAACATGTCCCCTGGACCCAGATCCTGCCCACTGTTCTTCTAGGTATCCGTGCAGGATGGAAGGAAGATCTGAAAGCTACAACAGCTGACATGTTGTATGGTAAAACACTCCGTCTACCGGGAGAATTTTTGGCACCATCCACGAAACCAACCAACGTCTCGCTATCATCATATATACAAAAACTCCGTCAGCATTTCCAGACATTACGACCCCTGACTGCATCTCGTCATGGTGAAAATAAGACTTTCCTTTTCAAGGACCTGGAAACATCAGATTATGTCCTCATCCGTCGCAATGGACCCAAGAATGCCCTGCAATTTTCTTACGATGGTCCATATAGGGTCCTTAAAAGGAACCAACATCATTTCGTTTTACAACTGTACAATTCAGAGAAAGCCGCGTCCATTCATCGTCTTATACCAGCTTAAGTAACCACAGATGAGAATCGTGAATCAGTTCCCACAACTACAACGACTAATGAGAAAGATACACATAAGAAAACCACCCGCTCCAGATGACGAGTTCGATTTCCTGAATACTTCCAAGCTTCAACACTGGGAAGGCGGTCCTGTGGGAAAACTCAGTACCAGTCGTAATATATTAATTATTACACCCTGTACAGCAAAATACAAAATCTGCTGACAGAGAACGTGTCAGTTTTTGCCACAAATTAGGTCAATAAGTAAATACACACACCAGCGTAAACTGCTGAGTTCGGTATCTCCATAAACTTAATGTAAATATTTTTAGTATAAATACCTGTATATTTTTGTAATAAAACTAGTCTAATCCTGACTCGCATTTCATTGGAAGCTGAAATATCTTTCCAATACAACGGTCCTTATTAGGACCTCTCTCTCAACATGTACCTTCAATGTAGCGCTGCAATACCCGCTACAGTTGAAAGGTGTTTAGATAGCTCTACGTCTTTAGGGGTCTTCAAGTGTGGTGAATTTTTACCCGTACCTGAAAACTCTCCCATATGGCGAGTCTTCTTCATCCAGTGACATTGTTGCAAGGTTATTTACTTAACTTTATCTTTACGAGAGGTCTGTTAAGAATGGAACAAAAGGAATCATTGACTAAGTCCATGAATACATGATGAATGGACGAAGAAAGATTCAAGGTGGTCCAAATGAATAATACCATGAGATTATCAAATAAATGGGACTAGTATTTTCTATACCAGCTGTAACGATAGGGTTGCTAGGGTTGATTAGGAATGATCGCACAGGCTGACAACCTCTAAGGACAACCAAGGTCATATTTCACCCTTCAAATTCATCGTAATTGGTAAATTTATACTACTACCGAGAAAAATTGTCTATATGGAAACCGCCTTGAAAATTAAAGAAAATTATTCTGAATGTGTAATAATGTTTTCTAAATTGAAATGGTGATTTTTTGAAATACCGCGTTGTTTTTGAGGTAAACGTGGTTTCTTTTTGTTGGGTGTTAAAATCTCTAAATGAATATTTATGCAGGGATGAAAAATATTCTCATCAAGTGTAGTGAATTGTTACCCGTAGTCGCAAAACTCTCCCGTATGGTGCAAGAAACACTAATTACAATTCAGTTCATTTCTCGAAATTGGCAGTTGCTTGAGCACGGCGCGTGTATAATGACGAATAGTCGTAGCAAACATCAGACGGAGACGATTTATGGGCAGAAATGGTTCGATTTCGAGCATAGGAAGTCGATTTGAGAAATATTTGGCGCCTGCGCTACACCAGTCACGTTATGAATACCAAATTCCCATTCTTTCGGATACGTAACGTAAATTTTCTCGTGTTTCTACGGTTTTTCGACGAGTATTTATGTTTCTCGTGAGAAAAGCACGCTTATGGAATTGATTACCGATTTGAAGGGTAGGAAGTCAATTACGAAGGTGGAGGTTCTCGAAGTCAGATTTCAATCGCTTGGTCAAATAAACTGACTGCCTTCACTTGATCTTCGTTTAGTTCAGAAAAAATAAGGGTTAATAATTTCACAAGAAAAGCCAATAATTCAAAATAAAAAATGTCACAACTGGATTAACCCAAAATTTCAAGATAATCAATTCATTTATTTTCTTCCCTTAAATTTGAAATCAATAAAACGATATATCTTATTTGAATTAAGACTGGAGTATTTTCCTCCAAATTTTTCATTTTCTTTATAGCAATAATTATGAAAAAAAATATTAATGTAATGCCAGTAATGATAACTTTATTATCAGAAAATCTATATTATATCCCTTTTAATAACAACAGTATTTTGGTTATGTTATAAATAAAATAAACTTCACACAAGTATTTACTTAAAGATAATACTAATTAATACTAAGAAGGCACAGTGTGTTTTTGTTTACTACCAATTAAAGATGATAATTCTTAATTATGTCCAGATATCGCTTTTTTAAATAACTGTTATCGTCGGTTTGCCCTTTCTACTAATTTTTTTTGTTGATAGATAGTAACAATTAAGTACATATTCCCAGAAATATACTTATGCATTAATCAGAAAATTTAATGATATTATTTTTCTTTTACAAAAGGGAATTACTGTACATCCAATATTTGACACCTAAGTACTTTTAATTACAATTTTAAATTCAGTAATACTAAAGCTGTACTTAAATTCTGTTTTACATTAGAAACTATTCATTTGTAAAATTTTGTCAGTTAATTTCAAAAAAATTTTAAATAAAATGGTTGCAAATGGTCTACTCCAGAATATTGAAAATATTTTCCATAAGATTTATATTTTTGAATGTACTGCAGCTTTTCAGAGTGACGCGAACTGTTCAAAAATAGTCTGAAATGTTGTAGATTTATCCAAAGTTATTTAAAATGTTTGAGAATGATTGGTAATGTTCCACATTTTTAGAAAATGATGCAAGTGTACCATATTGTTCGAAAATGATTCAAATTTGAATAGAACTTTTCATACAGTTCCAAATTTTGTACGAATGTTTCAGAATGTTCCACATATTTCGCAAATGACAATTGGTCCACTGAAGAATATTCTAAATATTTTCTGAATAATTTAGAATGATATAGACAGTTGCATATTTTCAGATAACGATCTGGAATTTTAGAAAATTGTCTAGTTTAAAGTATTCTACAAATTCTCGGAAGGATTTAGAATGATCTAGAGTGTTCCATATTTTTCGATAATGATTTGGAATATTAGATAATGATCCGTAATGTTCAGAACATTTGAAGAATATGGCCTAGAATGTTGCATATTTGTCCAAAATGATTTGCTGAATGTTTTAGACTGATTGAGAATGTTCCAAATTTTTTTACAATGAACCAAAAGCGTTTTAGAAGGAATGTTTGAGAATGGTCTAGTCTATAATATCCCAAATAAATTCTCAAGAATTTAGAATGTTCTACATTTTTCTAATAATGATCTAGAGTATTGGAGAACGATCATAAACTATTTGAGAATGTTCTGGAATGTTCTACTTTCTTCCAAAAGGGTTTTGATCGTTTGTTTTTAGAAAATGCTTCAGATGTTCTGAATATAATTTAGAAAGATTCAGAATGATATCTGCATTAGTCTAATTCATAAAAATAGATCTTTATTCCATCAAACGAGCCAGTTTATTTTGCAGGCATGACTCAAATTAATTATTTTATAGGACAATAAATTGTGTACGCATTGTCAAAATTCGTCAACACTTAATTTTCAGTACGAAATTTTCAGTCACAATTTTTAATATACTTTTTCTTACCACATGATCAGGTGCAATAAGTAGTATATTGTGCACTTTGGAGTGATCAACTTAAGTGATAACGAAGATAAATGAATAAAAAAGTATAAATAAGGAAATCATGTGCAACAATTATTCGTTGCAGTGCTCTTTTGCTAATAGTAACTTCAAAATGTCACTGCTTAAAGTGAATAAGTTTTCCGCAATTATATCATTAATATTTGCTTTCAATTTATTGAAAACTGTTAGTAGTGTTTCTGTCACAAATGAAAGGTATAGAGCGAATTACCATATAATGGCTCCAGCTGGATGGATAAATGATCCTAACGGATTCTCATATTTCAACGGTGAATATCATGTGTTTTACCAATATGATCCTGACAATGTTACTCCTGTAAGTATACATTGGGGACATGTCAAAAGTAAGGATCTTGTCCATTGGCAGCATTTGCCGATAGCCCTTTATCCGGATCAGCTCTATGACGCTAATGGTGTTTTCTCTGGTAGTGGTATAGTAGCGAACGGAAGTCTCGTGCTCATGTTCACAGGAAACGTCGATCAATCCAACGGAAGCTATTACTCATCTCAAAGTCAAAACTTAGCGTTTGGTTCGGATGGCGAAAATTTTGTAAAGCCTAGCAACAATCCTGTCATAAGATTTCCTCCTGCAGATGGAGATAGTGCCTTCCGTGACCCAAAAATATGGCGGTACAACAATAGATGGTACGTTGTCATGGGTGTTTTGGCAGAGTCAGGATCCAGGTATGGATTCATGTGGGAATGTCCTGACTTCTTCGCACTTGGTAACCAATACGTGTTGGTAATTTCACCTCAAGGAATGAACCGAAGTGGTGACGATTACGCAAATCTATACCAAACTGGTTATTTTATTGGCTCATACAACCACTCGAATAATAATTTCTCTTATGACGACATCTTCACTGAAGTAGATCACGGGCATGATTTCTATGCTGCTCAAACAATGTTAGCTCCTGATGGTCGACGAATCATGATAGCCTGGTTGGATATGTGGGAGAGTAATTATTTGGAACAGGTTGACGGTTGGGTAGGACTTCTAACCATTCCTAGGGTACTGACTCTGTCATCATCAGGAAGAGTACTTCAGGCTCCAGTCCAAGAACTGACAAAGCTTCGAACATCTACCTTATTAAAAACCACTCTAAATGTTAAAGGAAGATCGAGACTGATTCGTTCTCGTAGTTCTGAAATACTTATTAAGGCAACTTTTAAGAAAACTGTCACCCAAGTGGGCATACAAATAGATATAGGCAATAATTCGTGCGTTTCTGCATACTTCGATAGGGCTACTAATCGATTTGTACTGGATCGTGGAGATGGCGATCCCCGAAGAACCCGAATAAATGTTACGAGCGCAAAAAATTCTGAAACTTTAGAAATGAGGATTTTCTTGGATAAATCTTCCATCGAAATATTTTTAGGCGATGGTGAAATAACATTCAGCAGTAGAATTTATCCAAGTTCAACCCCTACTGTGTATGCTTTATCTAATGGAACCGTAACTCGTATGGAAGTTGTTGCATACGAACTGGAAAATATCTGGAGCGGTAGTTCGTATATTGGATAGAGCTCATTTGATAATTATCTATTACACTTACTCAGTTTTAAACACTTCTGGTAACTCGTTTGCTTATTTTTATTGACCTGATAATTGGATTATTACCATTCTATCATCACTTTATCCCTTAGTAATTGAAATTTTTTGTTTTAATTCGATGCCTTCTTTGTATTAATCTGATAAGTGTAATTTTACCGATCTATCTTGAAATAAATATTATCGATAAAAATATGGTGCAAAATTAGAATGACAGTTGTTGTATAACATAAGATTGTTACAACTTTTTCCAACGTTATATTTATTAAGAACAACTTAAGAGACTCATTTCCAATTGAACAACAACACTGAAAAAATCACTTAAGTACTATAATAATTCCACTTCACCTAGACTATTCTTCCTTTGAATTTCACAGTTAGTGAAAACCAGTATTAATGGTTATAGATATTTAGTAATAGATTAAAACAAAGAACGATAAATAAGACGTTGGTTGATGATGCCTTTGGTTAATACGCTTTCGTATCTCACTTAACGTTTGTAAAATCTAACGCCAAACAGAATACTAATGAATTGAACGTAAAATGTAACAGCAGCTTTGCTTCGAAACCTGCTGCGATATCAAGAAAGCAATGAAACGTTTCATGGCGAATTTAAAGATTCCAGACACCGGTTTCCCACGTGTCAGGAAGAGAGTGGAGATGACTTTACGGCCTAAACAGGCCGCTGCTTTCTTTGGTATTCTCAGGAAAAATCGGTTATACGTCCATTTAGTACATCTTACTTGTTTTTTTTCGTTAAATGAACAAATTACATACTAAAATATAGCCAAGCTGTTTTTTAAACAAAGCGCGAGAGCGGTAGCCGCCTGTTTAGTTTATCTATTTAGGACATAGTATTCCTTCATATTATTTAAACCCGTGAGGGCTTCGAATTTCTACCACGACGTGTATGCATAGCTTACGATGCAAATACATCATGTTGGGAAATAATAAATTTACCACCTTGACAATAATATGAGCCATATGAAGACAAAAATTAGTCCATACTGATATTTATTCTCTTGTTTACCACTTCAACAGACGGTACTCTTGTGTAGAACAAAAAAAGAATGGAAGTTATGAAGCCAGGTCACGCCATCTACCACCCTACAGGGTTTATCTGTGAAGTGGTGAGACTCAAGGTTCCAGGCGTTATCACTGGGTTCCTCGTCTTTGAGGTTTATGGTGGGAGGTCTGAACTAAGCGACGTGTGGCAGCTGCGTCCAAGCTCCGACGCAGTGAGGATTACGGGTGACGTACCTAAAAGCAGTTTTTGAGTTGTTCTCTAGAAACGTCAAAAATGGAGCAAAACCTCTTCCTGTAAAGTCGAGTAAGTTTGAAAGGATCACAAAGACGAAGCCCTGTGGACGGCTACAGCTTTTTGAGTAGTTCGGTGGATCTAAGAATAGTTATGGAGCGGTCTGGGTGCTCTCAACGAGCAGTTTGGATAAAATAGTTGAAAATGGTCTACTCCAGAATATTGCAAATATTTTCCATAAGATTTATATTTTTGAATGTACTGTAGCTTTTCAGAGTGACGTGAACTGCTCAAAAATGGTCTGAAATGTTGTAGATTTATCCAGAGTTATTTAAAATGTCTGAGAATGATTGGTAATGTTCCACATTTTTAGAAAATGATGCCAAGTGTACCATATTGTTCGAAAATGATTCAAATTTGAGTAGAACTTTTCATACAGTTCCAAATTTTGTACGAATGTTTCAGAATGTTCCACATATTTCGCAAATGACAATTGGTCCACTAAAGAATATTCTAAATATTTTCTGAATAATTTAGAATGATATAGACAGTTCCATATTTTCTGATAATGATCTGGAATGTTAGTATTCTGGAATATTTTAAATAAATTCTCAAGAATTTAGAATGTTCTACATTTTTCTAATAATGATCTAGAATATTGGAGAACGATCATAAACTATTTGAGAAAATTCGTTTTTAGAAAATGCTTCAGATGTTCTGAATATAATTTAGAATGATTCAGAATGATATTTGCATTAGTCTAATTCATAAAATTAGATCTTTATCTCATCAAACGTGCGATAAATTCCTGATTGTGGGTAGTTACAAAATATAATGATATAGAATCATAACGAGTTTTGATTAAATGATGACGACAGTTTAAATAACACACCTAATCCAACAAATTAGTTTTTGATGTACTCATCAGTAATTGTTATCTATGAAAAAGCAATAGAAATAATATAGGTGCATAAACATTGTAGGTAACGCATTTATTAGTGTAAATACCTGTATACCCTAATTAGCCAGTTTATTTTGCAGGCATGACTCAAATTAATTATTTTATAGGACAATAAATTGTGTACGCATTGTCAAAATTCCACAACACTTAGTGCAAAATTATCAGTCTCGATCTTTAAAATAGTTTTCCTCACCATATCATCAGGTGTAATAAGTATTTTCGACTTTGAAGTGACAAACTTAAGTGATAACGAAGATAAATGAGTATAGTATAAATAAGGAAATCATGAGTAACGAATATTCGTTACAGTGCTCTCTTGCTAATAGTAACTTCAAAATGTCACTGCTTAAAGTGAATAAGTTTTCTGCAATTATATCATTAATATTTGCTTTCAATTTATTGAAAACTGTTAGTAGTGTTTCTGTCACAAATGAAAGGTATAGATCGAATTACCATATAATGCCTCCAGCTGGATGGTTAAATGATCCTAACGGATTCTCATATTTCAACGGTGAATATCATGTGTTTTACCAATATAATCCTGACAATGCTACCCATGAAAATATGCACTGGGGACATGTCAAAAGTAACGATCTTGTCCATTGGCAGCATTTGCCGATCGCTCTATATCCGGATCAACTCTATGACGCTGATGGTGTTTTTTCTGGTAGTGGTATAGTAGCGAACGGAAGTCTCGTGCTCATGTACACAGGAAACGTCGATCGATCCAACGGAAGCTATTACTCATCTCAAAGTCAAGCCTTAGCGTTTAGTTCGGATGGCGAAAATTTTGTAAAACCCAGCAGCAATCCTGTTATCAGATTTCCTCCTGCAGATGGAGGAAGTGACTTCCGTGACCCAAAAATATGGCAGTACAACAATAGATGGTACGTTGTCATGGGCAATCAAAATAGTGCCACAAGTCAAGGAAGAGCAGTAGTATACTCTTCTACCAATCTGTACGATTGGGACTATATGGGTGTTTTGGCAGAGTCAGTATCCAGCTATGGATTCATGTGGGAATGTCCTGACTTCTTCGCACTTGGTAACCAATACGTGTTGGTAATTTCACCTCAAGGAATGAACCGAAGTGGTGACGATTACGCAAGTCTATACCAAACTGGTTATTTTATTGGCTCATACAACCACTCGAATAATAATTTCTCTTATGACGACATCTTCACTGAAGTAGATTATGGGCATGATTTCTATGCTGCTCAAACAATGTTAGCTCCTGATGGTCGACGAATCATGATAGCCTGGTTGGATATGTGGGAGAGTAATTATTTGGAACAAGTTGACGGTTGGGTAGGACTTCTAACCATTCCTAGGGTACTGACTCTGTCATCATCAGGAAGAGTACTTCAGACTCCAGTCCAAGAACTGACAAACCTACGAACATCTACCTTATTAAATACCACTCTAAATGTTCAAGGAAGATCAAGACTGATTGATGCTCGTAGTTCTGAAATACTTATTAGGGCAACTTTTAACAACACTGCCACCCAAGTGGGCATACAAATAGATGCGGGCAATAATTCGTATGTTTCTGCATACTTGGATAGGTCTACTAATCGATTTGTACTGGATCGTGGAGATGGCGATCCCCGAAGAACCCGAATAAATGTTACGAGCGCAAACAATTCTGAAACTTTAGAAATGAGGATTTTCTTGGATAAATCTTCCATCGAAATATTTTTAGGCGATGGTGAAATAACATTCAGCAGTAGAATTTATCCAAGTTCAACCCCTACTGTGTATGCTTTATCTAATGGAACCGTAACTCGTATGGAAGTTGTTGCATACGAACTGGAAAATATCTGGAGCGGTAGTTCGTGTATTCGACAGAGCTCATTTGTTGGAGCGTTTTATTTTGCGATTGCTGCATATTTAATCGTGAAAGTTTATGATTGGTAATGGAAAATTGAAGTGTGTAAATACTATTAACTGATATTTATTTTATAACTATAGGAAAATACTAGAGCGGCTATATTGACCACTCTTAGCTAATATATTTTTTTAATAATTATAAGTTTAATAAAGTAAATAAATAAATTCCTTTGATTATACCTTTTTTTTATTTATTTCCTAACAGTATGTCCATTGAAACTAAAAGTTCCAACTTCCAAATTCGGTTTTATTTTCGAGCTTTTGTAATCGCAGCTAACAATATAAACTTTTAAATGCTCCCTTATACTAGTTTCGAACGTTCTAGCAGTTCGACCTACGATACTGTAGGATAATTGTTACAATTTAATAAATACACCTACTTCTGGTCCTTGAATTTAAAATACATTTCATGTTTACCCCAAACAGTAAGGGAAAACTTTTTTGATTTTTTGTAATTTTCCATAGTTACATAATGAGCTCTTTATCTGCCATTAGTAGGATATGTATAATTAGTAAATCAAGTTAACACTATCTTGTAAGGTTATCTATTACACTTACTCAGTTGTAAACTCTTCTGTTAACTCGTTTGCTTACATTTATAGGACCTGATAAGTGGATTTTTATCAATCAACCATTACTTTATCTCTTAATTATTTATATTTATCCGATAAGTGGAATTTTATCGGTGTATCTTGAAATAATTATATTATTGATAAAAATGTGGTGCAATATTATTATTACTGTTGTTGTCTAACATAAGATTGTTACAACTTTTTCCAACGTTTTATTTATTGAGAAAAACTTAAGAGACTCGTTTCTAAATTAACAACAACACTAAAGAATTACTTAAGTACTATTATAATTCCAATTTACAACTCAAAATCACTAATTATCACTATTTGCTCTTCGTAATCTAGTAACCGCTAGAAGCTTCCCGAAAACTCATGATCTAGTCGCTAGAACTTTCGCCAGAGACTGTCTATAGCATTGCAGACGTGTATGAAAGATTGCCTCAATTCGTAACAATACCACTTCACCTAGATTATTTTTCTTTTTTATTTCACAGTCAGTTAAAACTAACATTAATGATTATAGATGCGTAGCATTGGAAACGATTACAAATAAAGAATGTTAAACAAGACGTTGGTTGATGATGGCTTTGGTTAATACGGTTTCGTATCTCACTTAACGTTTGTAAAATCTAACGCCAAACAGAATACTAATGAATTGAACGTAAAATGTAACAGCAGCTTTGCTTCGAAACCTGCTGCGATATCAAGAAAGCAATGAAACGTTTTATGGCGAATATAAAGTTTCCAGATACCGGTTTCCCACGTGCCAGGAAGAGAGTGGAGATGACTTTACGGCCTAAACAGGCCGCTGCTTTCTTTGATATTCTCAGGAAAAATCCAAAACATAAAATACTTTTCAGTACCAACGTCACGTTTATAGTTAAAATGTTCAGTTTTATTACGTACAGTACTCGTATGAATTTGAAAATAGAGATAAATCTGCTAGCATATGGGATAAACGAACATCACTTCGCACCCTTTAAATACCAAATTCCCTCTAACATAACAACATTGTGTTTCTTAAGTTTGTTTTTCTTCAGCTTCCAACTGTTGGAATGGCATCTTGGAAATTTTTAAAAATTTCACTTTTGTAAATCAATTTCAAAAATAGTTCGGAATATTCAAGGGTGATCCAGAAAGTTTCAAACTTCAGAATATGATCCAGAATGTTTCAGGTTTTTCGACAAAGATTTAGAATGATCGAGAGCGATATCTACCGTCTTTGTCTTTGTCACATTGTACATCCAACATATCTTTCTTGGTCTAACGTGTCCTTCTCTATAAATAAAGTTGAATATGTTTTGCAGTAATGTTTCAAGATGTTCCAAATATTTCAAAATCAATTTGGAATGTTTAATGGGGATTTAGAACGTTAGAGATTTTCCTAGGATGATTTGGAATGTCGGGAAATGTTCTGTAATGTTCAAGTGTTAATAATTAGTCCAGACCATCAAATTGATGAGAAAGAATTGTTACTGTTGTCGTGTTCTAGCCCATTTTTTGAGAATGACTCAAAATGTTAGAGAATTACCTGGAATGTTCAGGATTGTTGAAAAACGATTTTAACTTTTCAAGAATAATTTGCAATGCTTAAAGATGATTCAGAATGTTTCAGATTTTTCAAAAATTAGCCAGAATGTCCTAGATTGTCAAAGACTATCCAGAAAGTTCCAGATTTTTCAAAAATTGGAATTCATTCTCTAAAACGTGTGGTGTATTGTTGCTGGGCCTTGCAGCTAGGACTTAGTTTGGACTTTAATCTTTGCATTGAAATCTCAACCATCTAATTAAAAATTCATTGTCGTACAAATTAATTTTGAGGGAATCTATCTCTTCGCATTTGAATTGCTGAACTTATTATCGCAAGATCAAGCTGATTTTCGTTATTTATGAACATTGGATTTGCGAGTAGTTGTGCAAAGGCTCAACTCGAATTCGAACAATTTCATAAACTCATAAGGGCAAAGCAATCTATAATACACTTTAAATAGTATTTACGAATCATGTTTGAAGCAAAAAGAAACTAGAACGACTCGAGTTGGTTTGGCTTGGTCGACTTTACTGTGTTTTTCTTCGAGCCACTGCAATGCATCGGCCCGTGGCTCTATACCTTCCACGGATTCGTGCAATCCTAGTAATCCGCTTAGGTAGACTGCGCGCTAACCTCACGATCCATAAATTTTAGCTTTCGTTTTATCTTCGGTCCGTGCAACCACCGCCAGTAGTAAAGAGAGCGCCGTCGACTCTTTCACCGTTTTAGTTTCAAAATGACCTTTCATTCTCATCCGGTTCTTTCGATAGGAAAACGGAAGATACCTACCTATATTTTTAATACGTACAAGTGGCGTTCGTCTTTGCCTCGGTCATAACTCTGGGCTTTAAAAGTTATGGCCTTTGCCGGCAAACTTCCACTCGCCAGTAAATCTCCACTTAAACGCTTCCACTTTCTTGTTGAGCGACATACGCGAATTTGATGAAGTGCAATTCTCCTCCGAAGATTTACTGCTAGTCGTATTCGAAATTCATTCGAAATTATGTTTAATCTATAAACCTGACTGCACTACATGCTGTAACACTGTGTTGAAATTTTTGTAGAATCAAACTAAATATAAGAAACACTGACAAAAAAGTTGGTCTGGTCTGGGTTATGTTCATCCCAGCATTTCGGTTTACTCACCATGGCCTCTTAGGGCGCGGAGACTGGGATACGCCCAATCAGCGCATGTGAGACCTAAATCAACTACTACGAAGGTTTACAAGACCATCGGAACCCTCAGGTGCAGGCCTACCAGGCTAAGCAGGCTTGGAACCCGAGCGGATACGCCGCTCCCCCTAGCATACAGGGTCAACCTCTGCCACTAAGAGGCCAGGCATTCAAGAAAAGTGTCCCTGCCTGAGGCTTCCCCGAACCTAGTATAATACTAATCGAAGCCAGCGTGGGTCCTCCAGTTGGGGATCCTTGCAACCCTTAAACACTAGTAAGGCCCTGGTACTCATGTCGGCTGAGCTACCTAAACCACCTCTAATGAGTGACGGTCGAGGCCACTTTCGTGGTTACTCTACCACACTTCTCTACTAAGGTCCCGGCCTTTACCCACATAGAGTGGGATCAGTTACATGGGTAAGCGTCGTGTGGTGTACCCACGGGACTAGCATCGGATACTATGATGAGTATATGCGTCAGATCCCACACCTCAATGACTCAAGCGGTGGGACGTCCGGGTAACTAGTGTCCCAGCGCCTCAGTCCCCTGGGTTCGCGTCGAATACTAACGCCGGTCGTGCAATCCCCCACGACACCTCAAGCGGCTGCTGCTGTGGGTTCGTACTATGTAACTGTTTTACCTTGTTCCATGACATCTTACGGAATTATCCCATCTGTGTCCCAGAAAACAGAATCACGAATTTAAATTTGAGGAGACCCAGAATACTGTCATTCTTAAAATTGGTTTTGAATTGGTTTATCATCTCCACCCTCCCTATTCTCCCGATTTAGCATCACCAGACTACTATTTATTCCCAATGTTCATAAACTATTTGAAGGGCAAACAATTTTCCGGTTGTTTGTAAACAGAGATGAAGATTTTTTCGAAGAGTTTGGAATTACTTCGTGAACGTTGAGCTAAATGTGTAAATCTTTATGGATATTGTTTTGTAACGAGCGTGTATATGTGAGAGAGCGGCGACGAGATCCAGGAGCAGATAAGCGGAGTTCAAAGAATACCGGCGTCGGTCGGCGCTTTGATGACGATAAATAAGGCCATAATTAAACGAACACAATAGGAGCTCGAGTAAATTCTAGTAGATCATTCCCGATCTTTCTGGAATTATTCGACGTTTCTATAAATACTTGTTGACGTGGTCAGTGACGGCAGTTTACAGTTAGCTTCCGAACGAGTAATATAAATACCGAACTACGATATACAGAGTGATATAAATACGCATTTTCCTTGTCATATAAATAAGTTGTTGAATTGTTATTAGTGTTTAAGTGTTAAATAAAGATTTGTAAATAAATATCCGTTAAATAAATAAGTTAAACTAGTAAAGTCGTTACAATATTAAATAAATTAAATGTTGTTTTAAATTATTGTTACATGTTACAAGCATCATCTTGAAAATGGAATTGAGAAAAATAAGCTGAAAAGTCTGTTTAAACGGAACTGGAATATATATCAATGTCTCCTTCACTTCGTATTATAATCTTTTAGTAGGGAAAGTTTCGAAAGGTAAAACGATGATGAAGAATGGGATTATTCAGCTACGTGATCTTATAATAATTTATCTTGATTCAAATCGATTTCCTTTCTTGAGGTAGCAAAAGGGTTTATATAAAGAACAAAAATCATTTATGATAAACACAAAATTGATTCCTAATTCCAAAAATAGTAAAACAAGAAAAGTCGAATGTTTAGCGTTCTGAAAACATGTGATTTAACAAAATTTACCCCTTAGTAATATAGGTATAAGGGATGACCGGTGCAGCAGTTGTACTTCCGGTAGTTAATAAAAGGCACATCCCTCTAAAGTCTCGCGTTGATAATGCCCACATTCAAAGTGGCGAAACACGTGACCGAGTTGTGTAATATTCGTTCTGATATTTAAGGGTGAGTCTCTTTGAATTATCCCTCTTCAGCTACCAAATTAACCCTTTGCCAGAGATGTTGGTCTTGCCATTAATTAAAAAAAAAAAAAAAGAAAAGAAATTCATATTCTTGTTCTCAGAAAACGTGGTGTGGATTGTAAGGGTAACAGTAAAAAGGAATCGTTTCGCCAGGGTAATATATGTAAGTCATCGGATTGTAATCTCTTTAGTTTATGGTTACGTTCGATGTTGAATCGCAGAAAATAATTCGAACATCTGATGTATTTTCAGGTAATAAAATCATAACGAACGTCAATTAAATAAACGTAAAATGTAGCAGTTTTCTAGAGTTGGAAAATAAATTTCCCAAGGTTGGTAATAAAATCGTTTTATGACAGGTATAAAAGTCTCGAAACGGCTTGGCTGTGGACAATGGCTAAATGACAGGTCTACTAAATTGCTAAAACTTCCGTCCATTTTGTACGTGGGTTGTAAAGATATTACCCATAAGGGGAAAAGGTTAGCACTATGTTCATAAGAAGGTTGTACATATTCACCACCTCACACATGAAATGCTTCCGTTATGGCCAAAATAATGATCCCATTTCGAAGTAGGCTCTGGCTAATGACATCGAATGTTGGAATATTTCCAAAACAGCTCTCATTTCTAGCTTCAGTTTTGGTTTAACGACATATGTATCAAAATTGAGTATGAGGGTGTAATACTTTATGCTTACTTATTGCATAAAATTATCTACTTCAACAATTAACTTTTTCTAAAACCATAAATTCTGACATGAATTGACCCAGTCACAACCAAAATTGTCAAACGTTCTGCTGTGCGGGAAAGCCTAGTAAATTTTTAAAATCAATTTCAATTACTTTTATTTTATTCTCTTCTTAAGCAAATACCATCTTTCGTACAATGCACCTTCTCGACCTTAATTTGAAAACGTGAAGATGATGTCAACCTAATTTTTATAAACAAATTTAAAAAACTCAATGATTGACAACCATGAATTTAGATCGTTAATTGGATTTCATTTCTACAACGAACAGTACACCCCTTGCGTTAACATTAAATGCCCCTAATCAAAAAATGTGTTATTTTTTTCAGATCCACCCCAAATTATCACAAAGCCCCGCAACCAACACGTGAAGGCAGGAGGTGTCGCTGCGTTCTTCTGCAGTGCACGTGCTGATCCTCCTCCTATCATACAGTGGAGGAAAAACGGGAAGAAGCTCTCAAGTAAGGGTTGAAAATTATGATGTAATTGACATCTTCAATTTAAAAAAAAACTTTTGAAAGTTACGTTATTCTTAATTGTATGATGTTCAGCAACTTAATTTGTTAGTTCTATGTGTACTGCTTTTTAATTAAATTTATACATTACTAGGTATATTATTAGAGACGGTTGTCTTGAAAGCTTGAAAATTCGATTACATTTAGTTTAAGAGATTTCCGAAGTTGGGGAGTATACCTGGTTCCACTTTTAACTCTATATTGCTTGGTTGCAGGTGTACAGCCTAGATATCAGGTAAACGAATTTGCCGTTGGGGAGTCCCTGCTGAGAATCGAACCGGTACGAGCCAACAGGGATGAAGCAGTTTACGAATGTTTGGCGGAAAATGGAGTCGGTGATGCAGTTAGTGCTGATGCAATTCTAACTGTTTACGACGGTAAGTTGTCACCCTTTTTACATTTTCGTTCCAGACACAAACCAAACCTTGCACAATCTCTTTCGTAAATTGGTAAATTTCTTGGCATTTTTCTTTCGAAGAAGTTAATGATTAGCGACATGTTTTGAACACATAAACGTTGTGCTTATGAAATTTATATAGGACAAGCTAGTACTTTATGGCAAAGGTCATAAAACGATTGTGACTAATGAAACATTTAATATCAAAGCTCTAAAAATAGCGTTCAAATAATTTCTAACCCCTTCATACCTTAGTTCAATCACAATAATCAAAACAACGACAAAAATTGTGTTTGTGGCTAGTGACAGATGCTATTCTTACACTTTTGCGGATTTTAGTGGCCTTTCCCGGCCACAAGTCGTAAATGTGGCTAGCGAAGGCAACCTGTGGCGCAATATTAGACCACAGTTAGTTGTCACTACGTACTTCACTCGCAGCAAATAGGAAGAACGATTGATACGACTTGTGGCCGTGCCTAACCACTTGTAACTGTGAATGATGGCTGCGTCTAGATATCTGTGAGTGCAACTTGTGGCTACGTCTAGTATTTTTTTTTATATTACTGGTTGTGTCTAGCAACTTGTGAGTACAACTGGTGGCTGCGTTTAGCCACTTGTAGCTGTGACTGGTGGCTGCGATTAGCCACTTATGATTGCGACTGGTGGCTGCGTCGAGTCACTTGTGAGTGCAACTTGTGGCTGCGTCCAGCTACATGTGAGCGCAACTTGTGGCTGCACTTAGCCACTTGTAACTGTGACCAAAGGTTTCGTCTAACCACTTCTGATTGCGACTGGTGGCTACGTCTAGCAGCTCGCCTTAGACACAAGTCGTCGAAACCAAAGGCCCAGCGGGTGGCTATACTCAACTTATTTTCAATCCACATTCCAAAATCTATTTACGATCTTACAACACCATATAATTGTTTAATTAATAAATAATTTTTTGATGTGCATTTCACCCTAGTGTCGTTTATTTTGTTATTTGGGACGTTTCATTAAGTTGTTTTGTAGAATAGCAGAAAGGCAGAAACCCTTTATTTTTCGTAGATGTTTTATTTCTTTCGGGAATGCATTCGGTGTGTTTATTCGATACAAAACCTGCATTTCAGATCAAAGAGATCATATAAGCCGATACACGAAGCCGACGTTCTTCCTTTGTAAGAGTTAAGCTATTCGTTTTCCGAAAATTTTCGTCAAAGTATCCGATGAAATTGCGGAAATCCTTCTTCAGGTCAAAAGCGGTTACCTTAATAAGTCCCCGGAAAACGTTTGCAAAGGGAGGGACTATTCTAAAATAAAAACAGAGACGACTAGAAAAAATCTTTTCGTCTTCGTAGAACAAAAATAATTTTTTGTTTATTTAAGTTTAAATAACTAAGAAGGATACTAACCCACGTTACTACTTTATTCCCTTATGTATGTTGAAATTCCTTAGTGATCAGACTTTGTTTAATAAAAAGTTTTAATAACCGTTAGTTCATGAGTTTTAGGGTTAAAGGTCATTATACAAGATAGAGACTTACCGCTCACATTGTTAGGTAGCTCTTAGACCAGAGAATGACTTGCTCGAAAAAAATTTTTATGAGGTGTTTAAATTTTTCGTTATTTCAAGAAAACTGCAGAGATATCAACAGTCAGTCAAACAACGAACCTCGATCGTTTACGTCTATGGAGCAGTTGAAACCCTTAGGTCTAAGACTTGAAATTTTGAACAGGGACTCCTTATACAACGTAGACGAGCACTACGAAAGGGTTTTTTAAAATTCAACTCCTAAAGGGGGTGATATAGAATTTCTAAATTTAGAATACTACACTGAAGTAACAAGGCTTGCGATATCTGTAAATTTTAACATAAAACGGTAATAAATGAGTTCAAATATTGATTGGTATAGGAAAGCTAGGGACTGCGTAATGAACTCCTGAAGAAGCAGTTTAGGGGATGGGGGTGTGCGAAATAACAGACTTCTACGCAAAATTGCGGACAAGAGCTAGTGTACCTCCCGTACACTTGATGAAGAGAGATACATTAAGGAAAATATAACAATTTGGCCTCTTTCGCCATAAAAAGTTTTAGGATCGACCATAATTTCTTTTTGTTGTTATGAAAAGGACGATCCCAATGTTATTTTCTGGGATAAGCTTTCCGGGTAGACTGTTTTGTAGAATAAAATACAATCGTAACAGCGGTAGCACTTTATTCTGTCGTCGAAAAATTTGCATAAAGCCCCGCAGATGTCAAAACGAGGCCAGTAATCCCTTTCTCGGGTTGCTGTTTTATATATATAAGTGAAACAAGGGAGGCATGGTAAAAGAATTTCGGTCCCTTTCATTTTCTAGTTGCAGTTTCGAATACGCTTATGGTGATACTCTATACTATACCCACCCTTTCTACTTTGTATTGTAGACAGTTGGCCCCATTTTATTATAACGTTTTCTAGTTCAGCAAAGGACACTCATCCCTATCTAAGAACTAAGCGTAAGGGTTTCTACTGATATCTAAAAAAAATTAAAATAAAAACTCAAATGTTCAAAGAAAGAACTACAACGCATACAAATATATCAAAAATAAATATTTTGTCAATAAACTAAATCAAAATAATTTTCTATAGTTAATAGTCTACGGTGTTTTTGTTTGTTTGTGAAACTACTGTTGACGTTTCGCTTTATTATACAAGGCATCTTCAGGGTCAAACTTCAAAGTCTATTAAACATTATGGCAATGAGTTTCTGGCTCAGTAACCTTCCACCCTTCTCGATAGACATTTCGCTTATACTACAGTATCACGTCCCATTGAAATACAACACTATTTCTGGATGGATTAAAAATTTACCCCATTAATGACAGAATTTTTTTTCCCTAAGTTAATCGTCTAGATTTTTAAGATGTGTTTGAAAAAGTTCAAAACTTCCTGCGAAAACCGTTGCTCACTTTAGAAACACCCGATAAATAGGACGGTAGGAGATAAGAAGTAATCGTTCGTAATTCTGCCTGAAATCCCCGTTTCAGCACTTTCCAAAGATAATTTTCTGAGAATGACTTTCACTTGCTAAGGCGTTAGCCTGGACAAAGCGTCCTCGGTGTTTTTGTTTCGATCGTGGTAGTAGACAGAATATTATTTAAAAAATTTTTCAACTTAATTTTTTTTAAACATGGCATCAGATACACATATCCACTTAATTATTAACGGTAATTAATTAATGAAAATCATTTTTCTGGATCCGCAAAATTAGATTATCAAAAAGAACCTATTTGAAGAATCCTGATGTCCATAACCTCTCCTACTTACAAGTGGCGAAGAAGGGTGAGGTGACGTAAATATCTGGATTACATTATTTTATCTCTACCATCTAGTTTTCCACAAAATTCTAAAGCTTAACTTTATTGCAAACATTTTCTCAATTTAGAAGACGTAGTGATGTAGATCATGGTAGCAACATAAATCTAGAATCTCATGGCATCATCTCATGAAGATGTTGAGATTCCAAAATCTTCTGCTTCATCACTACGAGTTTCAAACTTCAGCAATTGGTTCATGATATTGAATACCATGGATGGAGTTCTCGGATTTGGTAACAGCTAGTGGCATTTTGGTATGCAGAGCTCCAGGTGACCATCCCGTAAGTGATTAATGAATGACAAATGATTGCTTATCAGGAATACTATTCTTCTTGGTAGATAATAATGATACAAGTACATTCTTCCACATTAAGTTACAGTGGTAGCACATACACCCCCAAAAGTTTCATGGGGTCAGTTCTAATAGCCTGCACTGACCGATTATCATCTGTCATGATTGCAGGATTACCATAACTAGATCCACTGTAGACTCTAAATGCTATGAAATGAGTTTCCTAATCCAAATAATCAAAGAAGTGAAATGTAGAATACATAGCTTTCTCCACAGGGACCATAAGATCATCCCCAGTAGCTATACTGTAGACTACAGTCGAGTGAAGGATTTGAATTAACAGTATATCAGCCCAATGACACGGAAATTGTCTGAATACTTATTTTAAGGGTTGACTAAGTTCCTGTTTCCATTAAGTTTGCAAATTTATCGATAGAATCCACAAAATGTACTATTTAAGGAATCCCAATGTTCATAAACCTCCCTAAAGGTTCTATTTGATGAAACTCACCAACATTTTGCCTCAGACGAAGACTCGTAATTAGAGTTTCATAAAATAAAATATGTTTGCTCTTCTACAGTTTAAACTTCTTTATCGATTCTGGGAATTCTAAGATTAACTCAGAGTTGGAAGAAGTGGAGAAACGTGTCCAACTAGTCTTAAGGCTGACGATCCTACGATAATGATGTGGAGATCTATTCAGTTTTGCATCGTCCTACGTCGTTCAATTACTTCGTAATTTTATCTGTGGTGTGGTACATGTTTGATGAATATGATATTGTGAAAAATGGTAAAGTTGATTCTGTGTATGCACATGCGTTCAGTCAAGGGAGCAGAGCGTTGGATGGAGAGCATTCATCGCTTCAACAATTTCCACACATAACATGGAAAAGTGAATATATGTAGCTTCTCTTTATTTCACAACGTTTACGAATGACTGTACTTGAAATATTCGCTAGTAATTGAACCTCTTCAGCAGTTCCCTTTACAAATAAACATAAATACGCGTACATATTGACATTATTCATACACAGCATCGCACTGACGGGGGTAAAGTAATGACAGCATTGCAATAAAATTAGGTTCAGTCTGTTTTCGTACACGTTCAGAAAGTTGAACAAGTTCCTTTGAAGTGCGCAAAGTAAAACTCAAAATACATCAAACTCATTAACGAAATCAAGCTAATGAATTTTCGCTTACTTAAGTCCGAAGAAATTGTTAAAGGAGAAACTTCGTAAGGATTTTTTGGAACGGCCGCTCCAATCCCAAACGGTTTAATTTTTTCATGTGCCATGGAATCAATAATTTAGTGATATCTCCATTATAATTTACCCATGTAGATTTAATATAAAAATATACACACTATTTCTCATCAGTATTGACAAAAAAATTAAAAGTGAAGAAGGTACATGAAGCACAAGTAAAACGTTAGGTACGGCATCACTCAGTTACGTTTGTAATCGTTAGCAAAATGGCCTTACTGAAACCCCCAGTGCACCGCCAATGGACGATCAAGAAATCCATTGACGGATCGATAACTGGGGAACTACTTGAGCATAATTTTGACAACCCGTACGTTGAGGTGCTATTGCCTGATGCACTCCCCTACATAACCGCTGGACATATTACAGTCTTGAGTGGTAAGTCATAGTATCACCCTATTTTTGCAAAACCAAAAAAGGATTTTAATCTTTTAAATTTACATACCTGTTGTCTCTTTAGCGCATTCCCTCCTTTCTTCTGAAATAAAAAAGAAATTGTTTGTTCAGTTGGTAGATGCAAATCAAAATTCGTTTAAAAGCAATTATCATATTCAAATATTCGAACAATTGTTCAATGTTAATGGTCCTGGATTAAAGGAAACAAACAAAACGTCGTACGTAGAACAATGCAGGCGTGTACAACCAGCACATTTAATTCAGAGGGTGCATCCATGTGCGGTGTAAGTGTTCGTGTGTCTACGTGTATATTTGTAAGGGGTAGGTGTGTTGTGTTTCCATCGTGACAGAAATGAATTATACATACCCATGCTTAGTATTTTCATACGAAATTAGTACATTTTCAGCCCTGTTGGTTACAACATCCGTTTCCCTTGTATTCTAACAATTTAAGGCAACGAAGCGTTAAAGCGGCAAAATTTCCACTATTTACTTGACTTTCTGACTTCTCGATGGTTTATCGTACACTGTTTATCATCATAATTAGTTGATAATGAACAATAATTAATATTTTTTTATCGATCAGATTAAAAAAAATCCAAAAACGCAATTAAGTTAAATGAAGTCACTTTATGACATAACGCGGTCATTCCTATAACCACATGAACTCAAAATGGGGAAAGAAGCAGAGAAAATTCAAATCTCATATAAAGGGGGTGGGATCAACTGCAGTGTATATCTAACATGAGGAGGCGGTAAATCCCATCACATCTCATCAAGAAAAAGGGAGAAGCCTAAATTAAAAAATTAACACCTCACGTACTTATTGGTTCTCCCCTACAACTTGCTGATGCCTACGACTTTGTTCTCGTTTAATTAACTTACATCACAAACCCTTATATTTCAAACCATAAATTACACTAAGTTCTTTAGTTAATCAGCATGTTACAGTAGTTTTGGTAAAGAACCAGTTGCCAACTCTAACTAAAATAAACAAGCACGAAGATAAAACATAACGAAGAAGGTGGTTTATTGCTGTCTATGGATATGGTTTGGCTTGCCACGTATTTATCCTTAACAAGACCTTGTTAAACTTTTTGAATACCATCATTGACAGCTGGCAAGTTTCTCCCTTTTTCGTCTTATTTCGAGCGCCATTCAACACACAAGGGAAGTTTCTAGCGAGCAACGTCATGATTTATAGAACCAATCAAATTAAAAATTTTCATTCATATCTGTTCTGATTTGTTGTACTTTTCACTAATCACCAACATTATTGGTAATAACCTTCTATTGACTACCTTAGAAGTAAATAGATGCAGACGTTATCTATGGAATAAAAAGTGGGTGGTCATCAGACTCAGATCGTGATTTTAAACTTATTAGTTCTGACGGAGTACTGAAAAGGGTTTGGCGTGTCAGGCGTGTGTTGAAAAGGGGTAGACTCGTCTATGATCAACACGGCTTACAGTTCTTGTCGATGGTTGATGAATGTGACTCGAGCAAATGCAGAACGAGTCAGCGCCGAGCCGGCTCGGCTCAGATGGATCCCTGAGTGCTCCTCCCAGGCTCTGCGTGCGGAATGTGCGCTCTGACAAATGCATGAACTCGCCGATAGATGTTCCTAGACGGTGGCAAAAATTTTCATTCGTTGCTTTCCTAGGTCATTGTGTTTTGCACTAATCACCAACACTATTGCTGTTAACTTTCCATGGGGACACTGTAGAAGTAAGCAGATGCTGATGTTAGTTCTGACAGTACTGAGAAAGGTTTGGCGGGACAGACGTGTGTTGAGAAGGGGTAGACTGGTCTATGATCAAAACGGCTTACAGTTCTTCTCGATGGTTGATGAATTTGACCCGAATCAGTGCAGAACGGGTCAGCGCCGAGCTGGCTCGGCTCAGATAGATCCCAGAATGCTCCTCCCAGGCTCTGCGTGCGGAATGTGCGCTCTGGCAAAGGCATGAACTCGCCGATAGATGTGCCTAGACGGTGGCAAAAATTTTCATTCGTTGCTTTCCTAGGTCATTGTATTTTGCACTAATCACCAACATTATTGCTGTTAACTTTCTATGGGAACACCTTAGAAGTAAACAGATGCAGATGTTAGTTCTGACGGAGTACTGAAAAGGGTTTGGCGAGTCAGGCGTGTGTTGAAAAGGTGTAGACTCGTCTATGATCAACGCAGCTTACAGTTCTTATCGATGGTTAATGAATTTGAACCGAATCAGTGCAGAACGGGTCAGCGCCGAGCTGGCTCGGCTTAGATGGATCCCTGAGTGCTCCTCCCAGGCTCTGCGTGCGGAATGTGCGCTCTGACAAAGGCAAGAACTAGCCAATAGATTCATCTAGACGATGGTGTATCTACAATTTATGCAGGGGTTGTTTCGTTTTATGTCGTAGCTTATCATAAATAATTTCTTCTCTAAGTAAAAAATAAACGAGCTTACATTATTCTATGTCCTGCATCTTCTCCCTCGTAATTTGTGCATGACTGATAATGTATTTTAATTAATTTTGTTACGCGTATTTTGTGTAGGTGCCTAATTAATTGTATTCTTCTTAATATCAGTAACATTTTAAATAGCTCCCCTAAATGAGTTGATGTATGGTACATCATTTTTAAAAATTATTGTGGGATCTCGTATTTTCTTTGAGAAAAGTCTTTTTTTAAAGCCGCACCAGACTTGTTGAAATTAGTTACATTTGTTACGCCCCAGAAAGGGGCGCACAGTCGCCTACAGTGCTCGAAGACTTATACACACTTAACAATGAGATCTTTAGTCGTAATTAAAATGCCACTTTGATTTAATTATTCAACATTCCAGCGAAGATCTTTTGATGTGCGCTCATTTTAACACGTAAACGATGGTAACGAAGAAATAAAGCGTACCAACTGTTACCTTTATTGTTTTGTATTCGAATAAAGCAGCGAGAAATCCGCAAAAATACAGCATTTATGTTAAGATAAATGGAATTGAAAAAAATATTTTTTTATTTGAAGAGTCTAAGAATAAAATAACTAAAAAGGGACTTACCCTAATTACGTACTGCTACACTTTTAAAGCAGTGTAGTCACGTGTATCGCCCACTTCGGTTGTAGATATTGTGTTGATAATTCCCGCAACCGAAGTGGGCGAAAAAGTGTGACGCTATTCAGGGTGAGATTATTTTTACTTATTTTAAAGTATTTATTTATAAATCCAACGATTGTCCTCCCTCAAGTTGACCTGCCGCATACAAATAATAAAACGAATTCGTTATTATGTGGGTTTTGAATTAATTAAAACTTATTCAGTCGCGGTAGCCAACATTTCCCATTTCCATTGTTTCGGAACATTCTGAAAACAACAACGGCCGATGGATATAGGGAGAATAGAGTTTACCGCATCGCCGCGGCGCACCGCGCCGCGTCGCGAGCCGCCGCCTCGCGCTCTGTGTGTCCCATCAACCTAAGCGAATTCATAACCCACAGAGATGTCAAATATAGGAGCGCGATGGTGGTGGTGTGGTGTTGGTGGTGGTGGTTGTGATGCAGCGTATAATCTCCCCAAGCGACTGCCGCTTTGTGCCGATGGATGGAACGACGAGACGACGCGGCGTCGCGACGGGAGGGACAGAGAATCAGCACGGTTTTCATTCATTCGCACATAAATTGGACATTTCAGGCATTCGGAGTCGCTCTCTCGTGGCTCTGTCACAATGTCTCGTTATATGAGGATTCTGATAGAAACGAAGTTTCAACTTTTTCGAATTTATGGAAGAAAAGCAGTCGGCGAGAAGGGCCAATACCGACTGCTTCAGAAAATTATGATAGGAAGCCCAGGTACAATAAATTGTTTCAGAAATTTAGTAATTTCAAGGAAGTGACCCCTCAAAAATAGTTCTTATTTACCATGCAAATTGATGGAAGAGTTTCTATGAAGGCTCTCTAGTAAAATATTGGTAGATTTCCACTATTTCCTAACATCAACCAATCTAGATCATCCCACATTCCTAACTATACCCCACTGCCTCCCTTTGATCCTATTTCTTCCTTTAATATACTCCTAATTAACCCTCTGTGTCTCAGAAAGGTTTGATCTTCCCCTTCATCTTCACATGTGCTTAACTCCACCAAAGTGGAGGTTTACACCAAATGTGGCTATATTTAGGTACTAGAATACTAGTCTTCACCATAAAGGGGTATTTTTATCGTTTTTTAATAGATGGCTAACCAAGAGGGTACAAAAGATTAATAAAACCAACTCGAAAAAAAAAGGAAAGGTTTGAAATAAACCCTCTTAGCTGCTGCGTCATTGATGAATACTTAGGGCTTTATCATTAATGTGCGTTTGATATTAACTAACTTTCAACTTTTTCTTTATTATATGTTCGTGAGTTTGCCTTATCATAAGAGACGGTGTAAATAACTGGACATTATCTGGGAATAGAGGTAAGTGATTTCGTGACCTACATCCATTTTGTCAAGATTCAAGATAAATGAGCAGCCCATTTTTGTCATTACGTGACAAAGGAAAAAAGGGGCGATTCCAATTTGTTGTTTTCTATTCCAGTAGTAGTTCAAATCATCGATCTAAGATCAGTTTTTGATTAAAATAGTTTGTAACGAAATCTACATTTTTGGCTTTCAGTGTTTTTGGTTTTTATGTGTCTCTCCTGAGTAGATCATAGTCGAGTTTTGGTTTTTGTGTAGTTCCTCAGGTTCACTAAACCATAACTCCTCTGTCTTGGTGTTTCCTAATAAGATATTGTTAGAACATGCCAAAGATGCTCCTGAATCCAGTGCGAAAGGCATTAACTCGCTGCTGAAGTCGAACAAAAGTATTATTACCATCGCTTGGTTCACCTTTATCCTTTTTCTGCTACCAAAAAATTGAGACAGAGGAATTGTGATTTGGTGCACCTGAGGAAGTTGAAAGTATCACTTCAAAATAAAAATTCTAAATTGTCGCTAGGAATCAATTTAGAATAAAATTGATCCTGAATCCGGAGTAAAAGCGAACAACTTATCGAACAAAGCGGCTTTGGCTCACAATTATCATCGCTTGATTCAAGTTCAGTCGCCAGTTGATCTGTTTCGCTCCGGATTCAGGAGCTTCTGACTCCTACGCGACAACTCATTTGTTATTTGTGTTAGTATTGCGCATACAATAGTCGAATTTTAATTTTTGAAGTGAACTCTGCTCTGGTGAACCAAACCACAATTCTATCGTCACTATTTTCTCTAACGGAATCCTGAATGCGGAGCTAAAAAGATTAACAAGTGAATAAAGTTAAGTCAATTGATCGTAGTGTTGATTCAGAGCCGCTATTTTGACTTCAGCCGTGAATTGATGTATATAGCTCCAAATTCGGGAGCATTTTTAGCATTTTTCAACAATTCTGTCCGAAAAATCTGAGACAGAGGAATTGTGGATTGATGCACCTGAGGAAGTTGGAAGTTGGAAGATCCTGAATTCGGAGCGAAAGAGAAGAGATTGACTCATGAATGAAGTTAAATCAAGCGGTGGTGGTGGTGATTCAGATCCGCTCTGTTCAATTTCAGCCGTGGGTTCATACCTTTCTCTCCGAATTTTTAGTAAATTTCAACATTTCTATCAGAACACACTGAGACAAAGCAAATGTGGTTGGATGCATCTGAGATGCAATATATGCAGAAGTGATACCAAACTTAACCTGTTATCGAGCTGGATTCGGGAGCATCTAAAAAAACTCCTGAATTCGGAGCAAGAGGGATCAACTCGAAGCTCAAGTTGAACCAAGCGATGACGGTGGTTAGTCAGAGCCACTTGGATTAAGTTCAGCCGTGAGTTGATCTCATTTGCTCCGGATTCAGGAGCAATTTTAACATATTTTAACTATTCTATTTACAGTTTCACAAAAATTGCACCACTAGTAGTTCAAATCATATTCTTAGTTAATGGTTGACTACAGCGTGAATTACGTATTTCGAAGTGAACATATTTTGTATTCAAATGGTGTAAGAGGCCATTCGAATGAAATTTTGGTGAATGTAGGGGTAGTTTATTTTCCCGAACAATTTTTTGATACCACGACAGTGCTCATATATCGTGTAACAGTAGGAAGTGTTGCTGCTGGTTGTCGGACAAAATATTAACCTGGAATGGGAGGAAGAAAACGATGACATTTGGGGCTGAAGTAGTGGAAGCGTAAAACGAAACGAAACGAAACGAAACGCGATACGAACTTAATGTCGGGACATCCATTCCCTTGAGGCGGTCCAAGAATAACAACGGTTCATTTAGTACGGAACGGCGTCGTGTGTGCGTGAGTCAACGCAATTTTTCAGAATAAATTCTCGTATGGAACCGGAAACCAAAACGACTCTTATCCGTACCGTATCGGGTTTCGTGCAGTTCGAAGCGGAGTTATGGCACTTCGTTCGACAGTTTACCCTTCTACATGCTTTGAAATTTAACACCGTGTAATCGCGACTAAGCATGGACGCTTTATTATAACTTTTCCTTAAAATTCTTGTAGGCGACTTCATGATACTTCTTTTACAACCAAAAACATCTAAACACTTTATTACTTTCAATAATAAGATTGGCTGCGGTGCTCAGTGTTGCTCGCGCAAAATGTTAAATAACATTCTGGGAACATTTTAGATTGTAGATTATTCTGGAATACACTAAACCATTCTGGAAGAGCATGGACCATTCAAGAATATTTTAGAACGTTAAGGAACATCTTCTAACAGCTGGTGTTGTTTTTCTTCGGGTGTAGAGGCCGTGGTCGGTTGGAATTGCTTCCTGACGTTTCGCTAGCACGAGTGGCGAGCTTTTTCTGAGGTGCTTCCATCTTCGTTGTTGGTCGTAAAATGTTGGTTTCTCCTAGGCAGATTGTATTTATGCCGGTGGGTAGGGGGCGGAGCCCGTTCCGCTTCAGTAGATTTCAAAATATCGATCGGTTTGGTTCAGACGTTTGTAAGAATCTACTGAAACGGAACGGGCTCCGCCCCCTACCCACCGGCATAAATACAATCTGCGTAGGAGAAACCAACAGTTTACGACCAACAACGAAGATGGAAGTACCTCAGAAGAAGCTCACCACTCGTGCTTGCGAAACGTCAGGAAGCAATTCCAACCGACCACGGCCTCTACACCCGAAGAAAGACAACACCAGCTCATCAACTGGCCCCGAAAGCCTTAATCTTCTAACATATTTTCATACTCTAGAACATTCTTCATAATCTCGGATTGTTCTAGATCATTCCCTTAAAAAACAATTTTGATCTAAGATCATTTTAAAATAAACTTAATCATTTTCGAAAAATAAAGAACACTCATATGAACATTGTCGAATATTTCAAAACATCTTCGAACGTTAAATAACATTCTGCAACATCTCTTACATATCTTAGGATATTAATTCGTATTTTAATATCATATCGAATATCTACCCTAAATTATTCAGCAAAAATCTTGAACATTCTCGAACATTCTAAAATAATACGGAACACTCTTGAAAATTCTAGATCATAGTATCAAATAGGCAAAATCTGTGTTTCGGAAGGTTTTGGCAACAACTGAATCCTATTTTCACCACTTCTTCTATTGTCATTTTGTATGTCGGTTTCACATTTAACGAGATTTAACCGAAATGTGCCAAAATGCAAACAAAAGTGATCGCAAATACAATTATGCCTTTTGTCTGAAATTGCACTTGTTATCGTGAAAACAATTCGACAAATACATGGTTAATACGTTTCATTTAGAGAAGTGATCGTCAATGTTATTATTTTTTAAATTTATATAACATTTCCAGTAACAATTGGAATAGCTGACGATAATGTACATGATTCTGTATCCTATTGTTTGAAAAACAATTTATTGTAGATTTTTCATTTATGTACAAACGAGTTGTTGTTATTATGAACATCTTGTGTAATAATTTTCAAAAGTTATTTACAACTTAATTTGTTTTTGTTCTTGAGAATTAAATGAGCAACTGTTTGAGCACAAGAAATACTTGAAGGCTTTCCCTAGACTACCACTATGCGGTTACAAAAATACATAGAGGGTACCTTATCTATGGAGGGTACTGTACTACACTCTACATGCACTATTTTAACTTTCAACAATTTACTTAATACAATTCAAACTCTAACTATTATCACTCCCTGATCGACTTCTACTTCTCATCGCCATCGTTCGCCACGTAATCACTACTACTACTGATCCTCTACGATCTCGACGGCAGCTTATATAGGCTGAATAGTCGTTCTCGATGTTTCGAGAATAGTGTTTCTAGAGCGTTCTACGCTGTTCTCACTTGTTAGTACGTCCCAAACCGATCTTCAATTATAACATGTATGATGGGTTACCTATATTCTACGCCACCCTCCGCTTACACGTGATAAAACGTTGATTCAAGACAAATAGAGACCAACCCCTATTTTCTATTCAACTCTCGTTTAACAGAAACAAATTTACGATTAAGTTTTCCACAGCACGAAAGATAACATACGTAGATGGGTGGTTATTGAACAGTAAAATCTATCAAGCCTTCTTCTTTAATTGACCGCAGGAAATGAGTTGAAACACTTGGTCCGTCCTAGGGTTGATGGAAGACAGGGCTAGTTCGATCTGCTGCTTTAATGTGGTTTCACGAATTTACGGTTGTCACTCAAATTATTTCTGTTCAGTAGGCAGAATAATAGAACAAATAATTGTTACATTCGTTCCAATTAGATGTTCTAGACATGCACACCTGCTAACGACTCCTTCCCAATTTGCCTTTACCGTAATCAAAATAATCGAACGATAACTCAAAAAGGCTGTTGGAAGTTTTTGTTAGGTAATTAAATAATTGTCAGCCACACGATAATACGAAACGAAGACTATGTCGATTGAACTAATTAAGACTAAGAGGAATTACCCCAAAGAAACCACAACAAATGTGTATTAGCGGTCTCTTTGCGGTAAGCATTCCAATGAAGACCACCATTTCTATGTTAGACTTATGTAGTCGTAATTCATAAACATTCTGTGTCATTATAGAATGTTATAGATCATTTTTTAACGTTATAAGTCATTCTCAAAAAATATGGACCGTTATAGATCATTCTCGAGCATTGCCAATCGATGTTAAAGGGTCTGGAACATTCTAGAGACGATTGTCAAATATTGCAGAATGTTTTAGAAAAATTTGGATCATTTTGGATCGTTTTTGAGCTTTATAAGTTGTTCTCAAAAAATTTGGGACATTATAGATCAATCTGGATTGATGTAGAACTTCCTTTAAGATATTTATATATTCTATAACGTTCTTGATCATTCTCGAGCGACTATTTTGATCAAATTCGAATTTGGAAACAAAATAGTTCCATGAGAGGAGCGATCTCCTTTAGTTAGTAAATTTCTATTTTGCATTAAACTTTTATTTTAATGACGTATCATAAAGTTTCGTTCCACAAGTTCTATAGAAGGTATTATTTATATTTATAATCGTATTGGTTTTCAACAAAACGCTTTTGTATTTACGAACTCAAGAAAAAAGAAATTCACACGGAATAAAGTTAAACACCACCAACTCTGTCGTGGGCGCTCTCTAGCTCCAGGATACCAAAAGCAGCATTAAAGGATATCGAGTTTCCGAAAGAGTTTTACTTCAACAGAAATTTGATTTGTACTTTTCCATTCTCTCTTCAATAACAGAAATATCTTAAAAAGTGCCGTGTGATTCGATTTGCTTGAAAGCAGGCGAAGGAGGAGGAGGAGGTGGAGGAGGACGAGGAGGAGAAAGCAAAAGATAGCCTAGTGAGATATACGCCGGAAATTAAATTGCATTCCCAGGAGTTGTCTTAGGAAAGCAAAACCTTTTATTATCGATCTGTGCAGTCGTGATTCATCACTGCTAGTGTTCCTACACGTATACATCGAGCTTCATCTTTAGTGCTACAGCTTTTGCCTACTACGGTATCATTCGTAGCGGCGAAAGCTCCCTGTTGAGCACATTTATCTGGTTACATGGAAAGCAACTTGCCTCGCTTTCAAATAAATCATCATTAGATGTATTTGTTTTACATATAATCGCAACCCATCTATTTGCTGAGACAACAAACTTTCCTACCCTCCCATCAATACAAAAATTTATATGGTCGAATCAGTTCGCTTCCCTCTTTTTACTGAAGCTAACTTTTTTGCAACAAAACGATGATACCTTGAGGAATAAAAAAACCCAGAAATTCATATAAATTGGTCAGTCATCAGAGTAAAAAAGTTTTTGTTACAAAAGCTTTTAGGATATATACATCTACCATATGGTAAAATATGGGATGCAGTTTTTCACCAGGTCAATGTTTATCGTTTCTGGAAACGATAATAGCACACGTGCTCATTTAGTTTAAAAAATTTCATGGTAACTATTACGCGTCATTCATTAGCCATCAAAACATGTCATATGCCTGCTTGAACCATAATAGTCACAGTAATGACAGGACATTCTGGATTGGATATAATCACCATAGGATCAAAAACAAGCCACTAATATCATAATGGAATGGAAACGTCTACTTCAATATCATAGTCGGCCATTTATAGGGACCTTAATCGCAGATGACCTCCATAAAATGGATTATTGAGCACTTACATACGTACACCAATTTTGACCATCTACTTTAATGTTTCTCACCTACAACAGGGCTGGCCAAAGCGTCAAACGCGTTACATTTATCATTAGGACACAGGCGACCACAACTTGTGGCTGACACAAGTCGTTTCGGATGTTTTTGGGCATTTTTAACGTAAATTGGGAGCTCTAGTGGTCATGTTTGAGTTACAATCTGTGAGGGTGTCATTACATGTGGCGTTACATGTATATGTGTTGCTCCAGACCACAATCGTTGACCGTTACGTATTTTAGTCTTAGAAAATATATGTTAATACGACTTGTGGCCACCTGGATCCACACGTAACTGTGACTTGTGGCTACGTTCAGGCAACTGGTAGCTGCGACTAGCCACTTGCGGCTTTAACTGTTGGCTGCTACTTGTGGAAGACTCCAAGTCGTGGCCGGTGTTTTTAGGTACTCTCAACGTAACTTAAGGATCCTAGTGGTCGTTTTTGAGTCACAATCTGTGAGGGTCTTCAGTGGCCGTTACATGTGGCGTTGCATGTATATGTGTTGCTCCAAACCACAATCGTTGACCGTTACATATTTTAGTCTCAGAAAATATATGTTAATACGACTTGTGGTCGGACACCTGGATCCACATGTAACTGTGACTTGTGGCTACGTTCAGGCAACTGGTAGCTGCGATTAGCCACTTGCGGCTATAACTGTTGGCTGCTACTTGTGGAAGACTCCAGTCGTGGCCGGTGTTTTTAGGTACTCTCAACGTTACTTAAGGGTCCTAGTGGTCGTTTTTGAGTCACAATCTGTGAGGGTCTTCAGTGGCCGTTACATGTGGCGTTGCATGTATATGTGTTGCTCCAAACCACAATCGTTGACCGTTACGTATTTTAGTCTCATAAAATATATGTTAATACGACTTGTGGCCGGCCACCTGGATCCACATGTAACTGTTACTTGTGGCTACGTTCAGGCAACAGGTAGCTGCGATTAGCCACTTGCGGCTTTAACTGTTGGCTGCTACTTGTGGAAGGTTTCAGTCGTGGCCGGTGTTTTTAGGTACTCTCAACGTAGCTTAACAGTCCTAGCGGTCGTTTTTGAGTCACAATCTGTAATGGTCTTCAGTGACCGTTACATGCGGCGTTATTTGTCTAGTTGCTGACCTCAATCGTTGACTATTACGTACTTCAGTCTCGACAAATACATGGAAAAGTTTATACGACTTGTGGCCGTCTCTACCAACATGTGTCTGTTATTTGTGACTACTTTGAGCCGATAACGTTAACTAGTGTCTGCCACCAGTGGCTCCGTGTGACAACATTTGAATTAAACTCAAAGATTGAATACTTCGGTTTCTACTGCTGTGTCACACACTGCGACCACTGGTCGACGGAGGACATTCCACTCGGGTGTTGTCGTATTCTTCAATATAGGCACTGTTGTGTCATAGCTGCGTGTTCTGAAAGTAGATAATCAAATGAGATGGGGGAGATCCCAGCGAGGGCATTTATCTACTATCACAAGCAGCAACTGTTCTCGTAAGTCTCTCGATATATCATCATTAGATATTTATGTCGCATATTTGCTATCAGGTTTCTTTGCGGAGGGCACGTTCGCCTCGGCTGTTAGAATGGCTCGGCACAGTCGAGTCGTCCGTTTTATATTGGCAGCGCCTCAACATCAACTTTATATTAAAATATATAGAGCCCGTGGGAAATGCGCAAAATGGATGGAACGGGATCTCCGCGTAGGAGCATAAATACGGGCAGAAGTTTCTACAACGGGATAAAGATCAGGTTTTATTATTTAATATTGCTTCTTATACCTGAAAAGCAATTACTGTCATTTTGTGCTTTTTTACGCCCCTTTACCAGGCTTTTAACTTTTATGACCCGCGTTATGTCCATTAATCTTACTTATTTGAACATAAACATTAACATTATATTCCCTTATTTCGTACTTTGCATATTTTATTGGGATCTAAAAGACTTTAAAGACGCCAGGTTACTTATAGTTCTAGTGGCCTTATTTTACATTTAGGGATGTTTTAATCAATACGCTTATGTTATAAAAACGGAGGCGATTTTTTGTTTGTCCTCATTTTTATTTATGACCACCGACTGCCACCTAGTCACAATATCATTAATAGATAGCTCTTGATTTTCCACCCTTTATAGCCCTCAGAGAAGAAAGGGTGGGTGTGATTAGCAAAAATGTCTAGAGAGATGCATATATCTTTGTTTAAAGTATTGAACATCCCATAAATATTTATTTGGTGTGTCAAAAAAGCAACAGTCCAGATATTGGGATGGATTAAGAATTACTTGGAGTGTTGAGAATAATCTAGAACGTTCCAGAAAATTTGACATGGTCCTAGAATGTTCCAGATGTTTAGGAAATGATTTGGAATATTGAAGAATGATGCACAACGTTCCAGATATTTTGATCAGGGCCTAGAATGAACTAGATGTTTAGAAAATGATCCAGAACGTCTCAGATAATTCGAGAATAGTTTAAGAATTGTGCAAAATGTTCCAAAGTGTTCTACATCGTTCGTGAATGACTTCAATGGTTCAGATATTCCTAGGATGTTTCCAAATGTTCGTCAATAATTTGGGATTTTTGAGAATCATCCAGAACATTCCAGACGTTTTATAAAATGATCCAGAATATAAAGGAATTATATCTTCATAAGTCTAAGGCATGAAAGAGGATCCTCTACCCACCAACAGTGTGGTTTATTCTTTTTCTTTGCAGCCAGTTCCTCATAGATTCTAAACTGAAATTACCTATCATTCTGAATCCACATGGCGTATCCATTTGTCTTTTCAAACCTCAAAAAGCCCTAGGGTCCATTGAAACCCACGAGTTACTCAAATGTTTAAAGGTAGAATTATTTTCAGTTTTCAATTATAAAGAGATGATTTTTCAAGAACAAAATTGAGCATGCAATGTTGAAAAGACGTACTTTTTTCTCTACTTGTAAACTGCCTTTGCCATGGGTTGTCTGAATGTACATATATTATCCAATTATTTCGACAACATACAAAATGGTGTACGCTTTGTCTTTGACTCCTTCCGTTCTTTTTGCTTACGAAAGGCCGAAGGTGAAAATTTTTTCTAACTACAGGAAACGGATGGGCATTTATTAGAGACGTCTCCGTGCTGTGCTCGGTTTAACCGCTTCACCTTATAAATAAACTTGTATAAAACGAATTTGTCTTTATTCCCCGAAACTGAAGTCGAGGTGCGGCAGTTAATTTCTATTATTTATTAATCTTTGTGTTACAGCCAGCAATTACTTTACATTATTCTATCCTCTGAGAATTCCACCAACTTCCTACCTATCTGTGATCAGAATTTACGTATGTGTGTACCTACGAAAACATATAATCTCGTTCTATCGCAAACTTGGAGAAGCTGCATTTTCGACAAAAAGAAAATATCCATAGAAAAGACAACCACTTATGTACTGGCGGATAATTAACCAGACAACTAGAAACAACGTGGATGGTGGGCCTGGTGAGAAAGAAACGTTTGAAATGCGGTGTAATAGATGAACAGTCAAAATGCTATTCATAGAAAACTTTGAAAGGTCTCTGAACAGTTAGGAGACCAAAGACCACCATGAAGGTCAGTAATGAAAAGAGAGATAAGATAGTGGGATCCTTCCAAGGCATGATGGTCCAACTAAAGATATTGTACAGACAGGAGTAGTGAGGAGATCCCAACTATATATGGGATGAGAAGAAGTACAAGAAGTTGATGACCTAAATTGGATTTTTGGCTCAGGTTAGAAAGAAGAGGAGCTACGTGTCTAAGCTAACCTAACCACATCTTGTAGTGTGACCAATAGCAATACCGATATCCATGAATTAATTTTTCTTGCTTCTTTTGATACCACTTTTGAACACTATTTGTAACTGTGAAGGTCAGTAATGACAGTGAGATAAGGTAAGATGATGGTCAAAATAATTATACAATAGAAACATGAGTAGTGAGGAGACCGCAACTATATATGGGACAAGAAGGAGTACGAGCAGTTGAAGACCTAACTTGAATTGTGGTTGTTACAGTTTTTGGGTTATGTGAATTTTGGCTCAGATTGGAAAGAAGTGGAACTACGTGTCTAACTTAGCCTAACCAGACCTTGTAATGTGATCAAAACCAATATCCATGGATTAATATTTCTTGCTTCATTTCTTACCAGATTTGAACACTATTTGTAACTAATTTAACCCAAGATAGGACATCACTCATCATTTCCTTTAACACACTTTGTGCTTGCCTATATTAGGAGAAAATGTTTACCACCACCAACACGAATGGTCCAAAAACATTTGATGAGAAAAGGAAATATGATGAAGCCTATTATTTGAGTAATTACTTGGCATATCATGAATTCACGTAATAAAGAGAAGGATTTGCAACAAAGCGTGCATTGTACTATGGATGGATGCAGGACAATGTATTGTATTGCATACGTATTTAGGATAACTTGTCGCCCTGCAGAGAGTTGCTGATGTCATTTAGAATAGAGATTAGTCAGAGACGTCACATTACTGGTCGTGTAATGACCAATGGGGAAAATTTATGCGCATCTAACAGCTTTCAAACTAGTTTTATGGATTTATGTTCCTAATGGATGCTTTCACGGTAGCCATAAAGATATATTATTGCGGACCTCGGATTATGGGTTCTGATTAACAGATGTAGCTGTGATTTATTTAACTGTTAATTTGTGTTACGTAAATGAACCTGTACGAGCGACGTGCATCACAAATGCATGCGTGCGTATTTATGTACAATATCAAGAACTTTATGACAGCCTAATGAGTTATAATAGCCGTACGGAATTCTACATGGAGTCTTCATATGAATCAGTGGAATTCAACCAGTGGCTTATATTCAATTTTTGAAAATAAGTACCATAAAAAACAAAGAATCGAGCGCTACGAAGACAATTTGTTCTTGATGACATCAATTGGATGACAAATTCGAAGAAGAATACAGTGTCAGAGTCCATGAAAGCTTCAGAATTCGTAAATGAAGATAAAGTAATAAAGAGTCGCATTTGCTAAGTCTGTTGGAATTCCAATGAAGAAGTGGACATGGCTTACAAGTAAGAATGTGAAATGCAAAGTGGAGTAGGAAGGAGGACAACTGGGAAAGATTGATGAAACAGAGGAAATTGGAACACACTTTTACCAGAGGTTCCTCCAGAACTCCAAGGTTCCTTGGATTTGATGGAGAATTTCACTTTTGGGGATAAAAAAAGGTTGCTGATGTGAAGTTGGGAGCTTATGGAGGTTGAAGGATCATCACGACGCCGTTTTTCTTCAGGTAATTGGTAATTTTAGAGAAGGTCAGAAATGAGCAAATTGGGAATGATGCTAATAGTTTCCTTTGACTTCAAGGAGTAGTCCATTGAGCGACAAATAGTGAATGGTGTTTCTCACTTGGAAATGCAAATAAAACTGAAAGGAAATGAGGTATGCATAGCTGGAAATTGAAAACGACAATGTGTCCAGTCTCATCTGCTCTAAGGTAACAGACTATCTGGTATCAAATGGTGCCCCAATGATTCCCGAATCTCATTTAAGTCCAAACGTGGGCTCCAGAAGACTTTTTCTGTTCTCAAAAGATAAATTTTCCAACAAAAGACATCACCATAGGATTCCAAATGCCTCCAAAGAAGTTTTCAGGTCTAGATGTTATGGAATCCGGCGAAATTCTTCAACAAAGGATACTATCATAGGTTTCCAAGTGCAGCCAATGAAACTGACGAGTATACCCTTACTATTTTCTAAACCCTGTCCACTAGGGAGCCTTCAAATCGTATCCTAGTAGTATATGTAATGTTCACGCCCAAACGCCCCTAATCAAATAATATCTAGAGATGCATATTACATAGAAATGGGAATTTTGTTTTGAGTTTGATGTCATGTGGATAAATACTGTTTCGGATGCCTTCCTAGTGTTAGATTAAAAAACGAAACATAAGCTACATGGAGTATACGGTTGTAGACAATGGAAGCGTGAAAGTATAAGTGCGATTGTGTTGCTGGTATCAAGCGCATTACGAGGTTTTAATCCAGTTGTAATAGCAAAGATAATGAATTCAAATTAAAAATTCAAATTCTGACAAGTGCATGAGCTTGCTGGCGGTGTGCCAACATCCGGTGTTGCAATTACGTAATATTTCAAAGGAAATTGCAAACGTTTTTATCGCTGCACAGGCAACTTTTTTAAGCTTTCAAAACAGAAAACTCTGAAATTAAATTAACAAAGTTACTATACAGAGATTAACCCGACGCGCTCTTTTGATAGAACTGTTTACGATTGCCATTAAACTTTTTAAAATAACTGAATTATTAACGATTTTACACCCCTCTTTGTCAGTTAGTATTTTCAGTGTTCATCCAAATTCGATGACGTTATCTCGTTGTTTTTTTATACACACACGGTTTTTAATTAGATTGTGGAACCTTCTGCTAGAATATTAACGAATTCAAACGGCGTGTCCCAGAAAATATTGCATTTGGCCCATCTGAAATATATATCATTTTAGAGAGTCATAAATAGTCGATTTGCATGAGTATCCCCAGTCCACATTCTGTATGAGCAAGTTGAGGTAGAAGGTGGTATGCTATAGGTCTTAAAATTAATAGAGAAAGGAATGGAGAAGGAATTTTGAGACTTGTACTTTGACCAGAAACTTTTCAAGATTCTGAAATGGAACACAACTCATTTGAGCAAACTCAGAGTGATGCTCAACGTTTTCTCTGATCCCAATTGGATTGTGAAGGGCAGTAAAATAAAGCTAAACCCAAACTCCCCATGGGACGTTCAGAGTTCACCAATGAAACAGAAAGGAAGGTCACCTTGTTAACAGTTCCATTACAAATTGTTGAAGAAACCTCTACATATGACTCTGCAAAGTCACCTTCAGTTGGACGATGGGTTGGACACCCCCCAACTATCTCTCCCTTTCTTAATTAAATTTCATTTCAAAATGTTGTGGCGCCACTGTGGGACCAGACGCATCCTCGTGACCAAAATCTGCCCAAATTTTTACCTTCTTCTGTTGGTGTTACTTTTTTTGCGTTTCCAATTAAGACCCCCCTCTGTATGACGGTATGGGTTCTTATTATTGTGGAATACTAAATGGAAGTCGTTATACAGTTTATGATCCGGATTTCGACGATTAATGAGAAGATGCTGTTTTAGGTGATTTTTTTACGTATTCGTAAAAGTCAGTTGCTGCAGCGACTGCTACCGAGGGACCGCTTAGTTTAATTGGTTGTCTGTTACTTTAGGGATCGCAATTATTGGTCGTAAATTCAGTAAACATGCATCATTGTCGTAAAAGCATCGAAATTTATTGCAAGCACATGTTGTAGGTACCTACCCTACTTTTGATGTCGTATCCACCTACCATCCATCTACTCACTCGCCTCTTCGGCTTTCGTAAATTTAAGTGATGACTGCACCCGTGGATGTAATTCACTTGAAAAGTGCTTCCACGACCAGGAAGTTAAACTGTAATGCACGATAATGGAACCGTAGTTTATAGCCCTGCTTCTACCAATGTTGCCGTACCGCCGCACCGCACCGCGCCGCGCCGCGCCACACCACGTCGCACCGCTCACTTCGCTTCCTAGCTCTTATTCTCGGGTAATGTTTCTAAGAGCATCCACCGGCTGATGCTTTAATGGCAGCCAAACCTACATCCCTACACTTGCTTACGTGTAAACCGATACACCTTCGCCTTTATGCATGACTCGCCGATATACAATTTTCATATTAATAACCCCAGCAAACAGACCCTGTTAGGGTAACATTATCTTGCACCCTACATCAATTACCGGACTTTGTTTTGTTGAACCACTAAAAATAAATTTACATTCTGCACCATAAGGATTTTTACAGTCATTTTTATTGTTTTTTAAGTAAGTAATCCAATATCCCACTTCTAAAATTCATCTGATTCTGAACCAAATTGGCTATGCTTTCCGATTATCTCAACAACGATTTAAGAGGTTACAATATTCATAAAACCATCATCCAAGTCGTCAACTTTCTTTTATCGTCTTGTATCCTTTGAGCACGTTTTTGAAAACAGTAAGTAGAAATGTTACAAATTTTCAATGGATATCTAACTACATATAATATGTATATATACGAAGCCACGAAAGTCAGAAGAAGAACTGTTTCAATTTATCTGCCGAATAAACATGTTAGTTGTGCATTGAGACATTTACGGGTCGCAGTAATTTTCCTTTGCATTATGTAATAGATTCTCCACTCGCTTGGAACGTCAACGACAAACTTACTTAATTTCTCGTCGCTACTTAATTTATCATAGTACAATTTAATGGTAGGTACATTATAAACCGAATGCGCTAAATTAGTCTTCACGCAACAGAACCCTTGTTTTTGCAACAACTTGGGAACAAGTTACATCGTTATGAGTAACGTCTGATCAGTGTTCGTGAGTAAGACAATTTCGAGCTCGAGATAAGATCGGAAAGAAACACGAAAGGGCTGCATAATTGGGAGCTGAACTGAGTGAGGCTGTGCTGAAGTGGGACGAAAAATAGTCAGTAATTTCGGGGCTTTGCTAAGAATGTGAGAGGAGACGAATGGGGTGCAGTATTGGGAGCTAAACTGAGTAGCACTGTGCCGAAGTGGGCCGCAAAATAATCAGTAATATCGAGGACGCGCTTAGAGTGCGAAAACCGGTGAATGGGATGGAGTATTGGGAGCTGAACTGAGTGCGACCTTGCCGAAGTGGAGAGGAAAATATTCAACAATACCAGAGCCATGCTAGGAGTGCGAAAACCGGTTAATGGAGTGCAGTAGTGGGAGCTGCACTGAGTGGGACTGTGCCGAAGTGGGCCGCAAAATAATCAGTAATATCGAGGACGCGCTTAGAGTGCGAAAACCGGTGAATGGGATGGAGTATTGGGAGCTGAAATGAGTGCGACTGTGCCGAAGTGGAGAGGAAAATATTCAACAATATCAGAGCCATGCTAGGAGTGCGAAAACCGGTTAATGGAGTGCAGTAGTGGGAGCTGTACTGAGTGGGACTGTGCCGAAGTGGGGCGCAAAATAATCAGTAATATCGAGGACGCGCTTAGAGTGCGAAAACCGGTGAATGGGATGGAGTATTGGTAGCTGAACTGAGTGCGACCTTGCCGAAGTGGAGAGGAAAATATTCAACAATACCAGAGCCATGCTAGGAGTGCGAAAACCGGTTAATGGAGTGCAGTAGTGGGAGCTGCACTGAGTGAGACTGTGCCGAAGTGGGCCGCAAAATAATCAGTAATATCGAGGACGCGCTTAGAGTGCGAAAACCGGTGAATGGGATGGAGTATTGGGAGCTGAACTGAGTGCGACCTTGCCGAAGTGGAGAGGAAAATATTCAACAATACCAGAGCCATGCTAGGAGTGCGAAAACCGGTTAATGGAGTGCAGTAGTGGGAGCTGCACTGAGTGGGACTGTGCCGAAGTGGGCCGCAAAATAATCAGTAATATCGAGGACGCGCTTAGAGTGCGAAAACCGGTGAATGGGATGGAGTATTGGGAGCTGAAATGAGTGCGACTGTGCCGAAGTGGAGAGGAAAATATTCAACAATATCAGAGCCATGCTAGGAGTGCGAAAACCGGTTAATGGAGTGCAGTAGTGGGAGCTGTACTGAGTGGGACTGTGCCGAAGTGGGGCGCAAAATAATCAGTAATATCGAGGACGCGCTTAGAGTGCGAAAACCGGTGAATGGGATGGAGTATTGGTAGCTGAACTGAGTGCGACCTTGCCGAAGTGGAGAGGAAAATATTCAACAATACCAGAGCCATGCTAGGAGTGCGAAAACCGGTTAATGGAGTGCAGTAGTGGGAGCTGCACTGAGTGAGACTGTGCCGAAGTGGGCCGCAAAATAATCAGTAATATCGAGGACGCGCTTAGAGTGCGAAAACCGGTGAATGGGATGGAGTATTGGGAGCTGAACTGAGTGCGACCTTGCCGAAGTGGAGAGGAAAATATTCAACAATACCAGAGCCATGCTAGGAGTGCGAAAACCGGTTAATGGAGTGCAGTAGTGGGAGCCGCACTGAGTGGGACTGTGCCGAAGTGGGCCGCAAAATAATCAGTAATATCGAGGACGCGCTTAGAGTGCGAAAACCGGTGAATGGGATGGAGTATTGGGAGCTGAAATGAGTGCGACTGTGCCGAAGTGGAGAGGAAAATATTCAACAATATCAGAGCCATGCTAGGAGTGCGAAAACCGGTTAATGGAGTGCAGTAGTGGGAGCTGTACTGAGTGGGACTGTGCCGAAGTGGGGCGCAAAATAATCAGTAATATCGAGGACGCGCTTAGAGTGCGAAAACCGGTGAATGGGATGGAGTATTGGGAGCTGAACTGAGTGCGACTGTGCCGAAGTGGGGAGGAAAATATTCAACAATATCAGGGCCATGCTAGGAGTGCGAAAACCGGTTAATGGAGTGCAGTAGTGGGAGCTGCACTGAGTGGGACTGTGCCGAAGTGGGCCGCAGAATAATCAGTAATATCGAGGACGCGCTTAGAGTGCGAAAACCGGTGAATGGGATGGAGTATTGGGAGCTGAAATGAGTGCGACTGTGCCGAAGTGGAGAGGAAAATATTCAACAATATCAGAGCCATGCTAGGAGTGCGAAAACCGGTTAATGGAGTGCAGTAGTGGGAGCTGTACTGAGTGGGACTGTGCCGAAGTGGGGCGCAAAATAATCAGTAATATCGAGGACGCGCTTAGAGTGCGAAAACCGGTGAATGGGATGGAGTATTGGGAGCTGAACTGAGTGCGACTGTACCGAAGTGGGGAGGAAAATATTCAACAATATCAGGGCCATGCTAGGAGTGCGAAAACCGGTTAATGGAGTGCAGTAGTGGGAGCTGCACTGAGTGGGACTGTGCCGAAGTGGGCCGCAGAATAATCAGTAATATCGAGGACGCGCTTAGAGTGCGAAAACCGGTGAATGGGATGGAGTATTGAGAGCTGAACTGAGTGCGACTGTGTCGAAGGGGGGAGGAAAATATTCAACAATTTCAGGACCATGCTAAGAATGCGAAAACCGGTTAATGGGGTGAAAGTATGCTGAAGTGGGTCGGAAATTCAGTAGTGAATTTTAGGCTCAGTATGACAGCGTTCAGTTGCCATTACCGCGTCATTTATGTGGAACTATCGATCAAAGGAGAATATGCCACTCGCATGTTACCGCACTCGCTGCACTCATAGGATCCTACACTTCTCCCACTGGTCGCACAATACATTATTCAGTGATTCAAACGCGTCCTTAAGATTACCATGTTCTATTTCAAAATTTGGCCAATATTTTAATTCAGGACGACTATTTGCCACTAGCCTTTAACAAATTTTTGTTTTAATTTCAAAACCTGTTATCAAATTTATTAGAGCACTTAAAATTAAAAAGAAAAAGTATGTGGATGGCGATGGTTATAAAAATCAATCATTTTCAAGTGTCATTCAAATATTTTTCTTTTGCTAAAGCTGCTGCTTTACTCTGTACGTTTGCTCATTATGTTGATTGTTCCAGCTGACAGTCTACCCGAAGGGTTTCCACACATCACACAACCTCCGGCAGCCAATAAAGTGGTTGAAATTACACACACTGCCGTTCTTACTTGTGGTGCAATAGGAAATCCGTTGCCTAAAATTAACTGGTTTCGGAACATGATACCACTCAACGTTACCAATAATTCTCGAATTAGTGTTCGAGATGACACCGGTAAGTGATTAGGATAAGCTAATTTCCGAAGGAAACCATTACGGTAACTCTTGTTCCTGCTTTTAATTGGGATTAGGACAAAAATTAGTAAATTACTGGAGTCAGAGAATATACAATAGGGCACTGCAGAAGCTGTTATTTTTTATTAACTTTTAGTCCTACGTTGGTCAGAGTGGTCGATCAATAAATATTAGAGTAAAAGGGCATATATATAGAATAAAAAATTTTAAAGCGATCTACTGAGCTTACAATGTAAGTGAGTTTCGAAAAGCTTTAGAAACAAAAACTGTAATAAAACTTGTTGCTCAACCGGATCAATAAAGTGTCACATTCACGTCAGCTCTACCCACAACAAGGCTGCCTCATGACTTTGAAAGGTAAACCTGCTATTTGTTTTTATGAAAAAGTGGGTAAAACTAATATTACTTTTCTTTTCACGTAATTGAATCGAAGGAACGATGATTGCTTGCTTCCAAATTTCATCATGTATGAAATTAAATGAAGGTTGGCCCTTTAGAAGATTAAATATGCCAAATACAGTAATTTACGCTTATAGGGATATATTTTGACCTTAATAATGAAGGCAGCCCTGTTGTTGAATGTTTTATGTGATTCCATTAACAACGGGCATTTTCGTTTCTCTTAAAAGCCATATTATTACAATTGGGGGTGAAGTGAGTTCAACTCACCTGAATATTTTTCTTTTAAAATTGACAGAGAGGAATACGTATGGAACCCTAAATATGAGTTACAAAACAAATGTTTGCCAAAGTCTGGAGCAGTTTTACAACTGAATTGACGATTATAAACGACGGACCTTTAAGCTATTTTCTAATTTTAATTCACGCGATGACGAAGACCGAAGCGAACATAATCGTTCAAGAATTTTAATTCGAGTTTTAATTACTGGAATGCAAATTTCATTCCGTGGATTAGTGTCAATTGTAGTTCAGAATTAAAATTTAAAAGGCTTCCTATTAAAACTTTGAAACGTAAATTCCTTCAGCTGAAAAAATACATAGATATAAGTTAGAAATATCTTGCAGACCCAATAGATTCCACCTCAGTTACATTTTCAAAAAGATTTGAGAGAGCATAACCAAACGAAGACCGAATTAGTACCATAGATTTGTTTAAAATACTGTAGCGACTTACTTACTTCCGTTCGCTCTCTCGTAACTTTCACGTAAGACTGACTGACTAACTCACATCGACTCCTCGATCGCTCTGCTTATATACTTATCCGTTGTTGTCTAGTAACCGCTAGAAGCTTCTCGAACACTCTACTCGCTAGAACTTTTTCCGGAACTGTCCATAACTTACATAAGTCTGTAACAATACGTTGTTTATTGTACATTCAAAAAATAAAGACACGTTGTCGTAATTATACCAGAAATTATTTAATATTTAGATACAAACTTCAATATCAAGCACAGATTAGTTGCTTTGTAAAAGTCTGAACCAATTATTGTCTCCAAAATTATTTTAATATTTGGGTATCTATGGTATCTCGTAAAATAATGGCACATACGTAGGTAAACAAACTGCCAATATATGTTCGAGTCAAACAGTATGAGAATAGAGACGGAAACGGATGGAAACCAAAATTTAAACAATATTTTCTTCAACGTGAATAATAAGAGAGCAAACAAACAAACAAACAGACGTAATTTAATATCGATGGTTTTACTAGTGTGTTGGAAGCACCACCGACACCGTTCGTTCCAGTTTACCGGATTGGGAGAACGAATTTCATATTCTGACCGAGTTTCCCATATCAATATGCACGGTGGTGTGCGATGAGCTTTCCTACTAACTCACCCCTCGTTCTTCCATGTTATACCTACCAGCAGAGCGCACGGATCCAACGGTGCCGACTGCATATAAAATTTATGAAAGTATTTAGAAAATTCCAGAAGACAAACATACTACCTCCAGTAGTTGCTTAGGCTGTATGACAAAGAATGTTGTTTGGAGAAGAGTTAGAACAAACGTGTTGTTTGTTAGGAAAGTCTATTCGACAGCTGTTGCATTTCAGACATTGCTTTCAAGTGTAAATATTTCTAAAATTTTAACTACCTACAAAGCCAATACTTAACCACACAGAACCACCAGAACTTTTGAAAAATTTCTGAAACATTTTGAAGATTTGAAAGTATTACTTATTATTATGATTATTATTAATATTCTAGAACATTCTGAAACATAATAAAATTATTCTGGAGGAATCTACAAAATTTTTCAATATCCAAAAGAATATAGAATAATCTCGAAACTTTAGAAAGACTGTATGACATTCCATGAGATTCTGCAACACTGAAACATTCTAGAAACCTCTCTAACCTCCTCAAGGGTTCTGTGCTCATTTCATTTGGATCATTCCTTTACCTTCTGAAATCCTACAGAAAAATCAATAGCAATCTGTAAGTATTGTCACATTTTAGAAGCGTCTGAAAGACTCTATAGGATTTTGGAACATTTCAGAATCTTCTCAACCTTTTTTAAGAATTCTATAACTGAAATTTTTTGTAAAATTAAGGGTATTGTAGAACATCTCGAGGATTCTTCAAACAATCTTAATAGTTCTTACAGAATAATCTCGATCCTTTAGAAATATTCTGTAGCATACCAGAACGTTTTCGAAGATTCTATAACATTCTAAAAACTTCACTATCCCTTTCGAGGCCAATGTTACTTTCTGAAGCCTTAAGGAAAATAAAATAAAATTCTAGAAGTACTGGAAGATTCTATAATATTCTTGAAATTTCCAGAATATTCTGCAACATTCCGGATAGTTCTAGAACTTTCTCGAACCTTTAGTAGAGTTCTGTACCTTTCTGAAAACTTATAAACAAGTAAAAGCTTTCTGGAAAATCTTGAAGCATTTTTCCACATTCAAACCATTTTGGTAGACTCTTCTGCATCCTTCAACCTCTCTAACCGTTTCGAGAGCCCCATTATTTTCCGGTTCCCTTGGCATAATTCAATAATATTCTAGAAGTACTGGAAAATTCTATAAGTTACTGGAACATTCTACAAGTTTCTCGAACATTCTAGAAGTTTCTGGAGTATTCTAATGTGGAAAACTATAGAACCATCTTTTAGAAATCTAGACCTTTGTGAAAAATTTTTGTATCATCATCAATCATTTCTTAGAAACATCAGTAACATTTGAAGAACCTCTCTAACTTTTTAAATGGTTCTTATAATTTCTGAAATCGTTGGGAAATTTCGGTAACATTCCAGAAGTTCTGGAACATTCTAGAATTTTCTCTGGGCACTGGAGAAGTTTCTGGAAGATTCTATTACTTTCTAGAAGATTCTATAACATTCTAGAATGTTCCAGAATCTTATAGAACGTATTGGAGGGTTACATAACCTAAAATTTCATTCACTCAGTTACCCCATGACACGAATTCATTGCCTAACAGAGCTCAAGATATTTTGACTTTTAATCATAATTGACATAACGTAATTTGAAGCTTCCATACTTCAATTACATTATTCTAGTTTACTTATTTCTTATTAACAACAACGTTTCAATTACACCGGTAATTAATAATGGATTACACCGTACATTCATTAAATGGAAGTTCTGTATTGACTAAGTTTCACTTGTTGTGCATTAATAAACGGGTTCTCCAATAATTAAGCAGTACTTAATTATAAACTAGTTGCCTTAATTTTAATAGTTAATTATTGTACTAGGTACCTCACTCGCTCATTACATTGAATACGTTTCCCATCTTAAACTGAGGATAAACCAAACAATTAATGTTAAATATCTGAAGAGCAGTTAGTTGATTCAGCTGGAATTTGTGGAAAATATTTTTGCTATTAAAGTACGTACATAAAAATTTGAATAAATTAATAAATAAATAATAAACTACATGCCAGAATGGCAGCTAAACCACACAGATTCGTTCAGAAGCAATGAGTGATGTAATGTGCCAGTGGAATATACTTATTCAATCAATGGTCACACATTTGAATTCTGTGACTGGTGGGAGATCTCCAACAGCTCAGAATTAGCCGCTGGGGCGCAGTGAGTGCGGTAATACTCCAGTGGAATATTCTTCTTCGACCAGTGGCCGCACATTTGAATTCTGTGAGTAGTGGGAGATCTCCAACAGCTCAGAATTAGCCGCTGGGACGAAGCGAGTGCGGTAATACTCCAGTGGAATATTCTTCTTCGACCAGTAGCCGCACATTTGAATTCTGTGACTAGTGGGAGATCTCCAACAGCTCAGAATTAGCCGCTGGGACGAAGCGAGTGCGGTTATACTCCAGTGGAATATTCCTCTTCGACCAGTGGCCGCACATTTGAATTCTGTGACTAGTGGAGATCTCCAACAGCTCAGAATTAGCCGCTGGGACGAAGCGAGTGCGGTAATACTCCAGTGGAATATTCTTCTTCGACCAGTGGCCGCACATTTGAATTCTGTGAGTAGTGGGAGATCTCCAACAGCTCAGAATTAGCCGCTGGGACGAAGCGAGTGCGGTAATACTCCAGCGGAATATTTTTCTTCGACCAGTGGCCGCACATTTAAATTCTGTGACTAGTGGGAGATCTCCAACAGCTCAGAATTAGCCGCTGGGGCGCAGTGAGTGCGGTAATACTCCAGTGGAATATTCTTCTTCGACCAGTGGCCGCACATTTGAATTCTGTGAGTAGTGGGAGATCTCCAACAGCTCAGAATTAGCCGCTGGGACGAAGCGAGTGCGGTAATACTCCAGTGGAATATTCTTCTTCGACCAGTGGCCGCACATTTGAATTCTGTGAGTAGTGGGAGATCTCCAACAGCTCAGAATTAGCCGCTGGGACGAAGCGAGTGCGGTAATACTCCAGTGGAATATTCCTCTTCGACCAGTGGCCGCACATTTGAATTCTGTGACTAGTGGGAGATCTCCAACAGCTCAGAATTAGCCGCTGGGACGAAGCGAGTGCGGTAATACTCCAGTGGAATATTCTTCTTCGACCAGTGGCCGCACATTTGAATTCTGTGACTAGTGGGAGATCTCCAACAGCTCAGAATTAGCCGCTGGGGCGCAGTGAGTGCGGTAATACTCCAGTGGAATATTCTTCTTCGACCAGTGGCCGCACATTTGAATTCTGTGACTAGTGGGAGATCTCCAACAGCTCAGAATTAGCCGCTGGGACGAAGCGAGTGCGGTAATACTCCAGTGGAATATTCTTCTTCGACCAGTGGCCGCACATTTGAATTCTGTGAGTAGTGGGAGATCTCCAACAGCTCAGAATTAGCCGCTGGGACGAAGCGAGTGCGGTAATACTCCAGTGGAATATTCTTCTTCGACCAGTGGCCGCACATATGAATTCTGTGAGTAGTGGGAGATCTCCAACAGCTCAGAATTAACCGCTGGGACGAAGCGAGTGCGGTAATACTCCAGTGGAATATTCTTCTTCGACCAGTGGCCGCACATTTGAATTCTGTGACTAGTGGGAGATCTCCAACAGCTCAGAATTAGCCGCTGGGGCGAAGTGAGTGCGGTAATAATCCAGTGGAATATTCTTCTTCGACAAGTGGCCGCACATTTGAATTCTGTGAGTAGTGGGAGATCTCCAACAGCTCAGAATTAGCCGCTGGGACGAAGCGAGTGCGGTAATACTCCAGTGGAATATTCTTCTTCGACCAGTGGCCGCACATTTGAATTCTGTGACTGGTGGGAGATCTTCAACAGCTCGGAATTGGCCGCTGGGGCGAAGTGAGTGCGGTAATACGGGAGTGGAATATTCTTGTTTAACCAATAGTCGCACATTCCTAGTAATCGCCGTACATTGCAGTTGGTTGTTAAGTAATTTCTGTTTCTATTTATGCAAAAGAAAATATGAAGTGTTTGACTATAGCAAAAGCATTATTTATTGGTATGACAGTTTTGAAATAAGCTTAGCAACATCCGGAAGAATACAAGTTGTCAATTTAAAATATTCATATCCGGCTCACATCGCATCCTATCTTGATTTAAATTCTCACGATACCGTATATTAGACTGACATTGTAACGTGTTATTGCACAACTTGCACGAAGTATGTCGTAAAGCGGCGTTACTGTATGTCTAGCATCCCTGCAAGCTTAATCTAAAAGTTAGGAAAACATGTTTTTCGAACCACCGCTACGCCACCACTATACGGCTGCTTGGCGAGAAAGGTCTTTGTTAACGTAAGGAGTTGTTAACGTTTAGTGTTGCTTATTAAAATTTCAGCTTGGCGTGCATTAATCTCAAATTAAGCAATTAAATTACCGACGAAGCTGAACCCAATTTGGGGGAAACCGCGCAATATATTTATCTTATTTCATCGTAACGATGCTCGTAAGATTTATGTAACTTCATTATGCAGTTAAATTTCGAGTTCTCCTAGAAGAATTAAACCTATTTGTTTTAATTGTCTTAATGTTTAATGTAAGCATCATGATAGTTTTAACGTTTCTCTAGAAGCAATGTATACTAATTACAAGTTCTTCAGCATCCTCCTTAATTCCTTTATAGTTATCCTTTGCTTTTACTAATATTTCCGGAATGTCAGTAAGTATTAAGTACCGCACTAGTGGATATATCAACGCTACTGGAGTCACCTCCTTATCCCACACATCATACATCGACTATTGGTAGCAGATGATTATTCTTCTTGTGTGCTTACTACATATACTGAAGCGGCCAGCCCTACTCTCATCGAATCTTCTCCCACTTACACTAAATGCACAGTATACTATTGGTCGATGGAGAAAATTCCGCTCGTGTGTTACCGCACTCCGCTGCCATTAAGCGGCCAATCCCACCCTCTTAGAATCTTCTCTGTTGGTCGATGACGAAGACTTACTTGCATGTTAATGTACTCACTGTGCTGGAGCTCATAATTTCACGCTCTTGTAAGCCTATTACCATTGTGCGACTGTTGACTGATGGAGAAGATTCCATTCGAACTGCTCGTGTTATTAAATCCGATGCCCATGGGATCTTCCCTCTTCTTCAAGATCCTTCTGCTTGTATTCTTACTACGCTAATGCGGCCAACCCTACTCTCATCGAGTCTTCTCCCACGTACGCTAAGTATACTATTGGTCGATGGAGAAAATTCCGCTCGTGTGTTACCGCACGCCGCTGCGTTGAAGCGGCCAATCCCACCCTCTTAGAATCTTGTCTGTTGGTCGATGAAGAAGACTCATTTGCATGTTAATGTACTCACTGTGCTGGAGCTTATAATTTCACGCTCTTGTAAGCCTATTACCATTGTGCGACTGTTGACTGATGGAGAAGATTCCATTCGAACTGCTCGTGTTATTAAATCCGATGCCCATGGGATCTTCCCTCTTCTTCAAGATCATTCTGCTTGTATTCTTACTACGCTAATGCGGCCAACCCTACTCTCATCGAGTCTTCTCCCACGTACGCTAAGTATACTATTGGTCGATGGAGAAAATTCCGCTCGTGTGTTACCGCACTCCGCTGCCATTAAGCGGCCAATCCCACCCTCTTGGAATCTTCTCTGTTGGTCGATGACGAAGACTTACTTGCATGTTAATGTACTCACTGTGCTGGAGCTCATAATTTCACGCTCTTGTAAGCCTATTACCATTGTGCGACTGTTGACTGATGGAGAAGATTCCATTCGAACTGCTCGTGTTATTAAATCCGATGCCCATGGGATCTTCCCTCTTCTTCAAGATCATTCTGCTTGTATTCTTACTACGCTAATGCAGTCAACCCTACTCTCATCGAGTCTTCTCCCACGTACGCTAAGTATACTATTGGTCGATGGAGAAAATTCCGCTCGTGTGTTACCGCACGCCGCTGCGTTGAAGCGGCCAATCCCACCCTCTTAGAATCTTGTCTGTTGGTCGATGAAGAAGACTCATTTGCATGTTAATGTACTCACTGTGCTGGAGCTTATAATTTCACGCTCTTGTAAGCCTATTACCATTGTGCGACTGTTGACTGATGGAGAAGATTCCATTCGAACTGCTCGTGTTATTAAATCCGATGCCCATGGGATCTTCCCTCTTCTTCAAGATCATTCTGCTTGTATTCTTACTACGCTAATGCGGCCAACCCTACTCTCATCGAGTCTTCTCCCACGTACGCTAAGTATACTATTGGTCGATGGAGAAAATTCCGCTCGTGTGTTACCGCACTCCGCTGCCATTAAGCGGCCAATCCCACCCTCTTGGAATCTTCTCTGTTGGTCGATGACGAAGACTTACTTGCATGTTAATGTACTCACTGTGCTGGAGCTCATAATTTCACGCTCTTGTAAGCCTATTACCATTGTGCGACTGTTGACTGATGGAGAAGATTCCATTCGAACTGCTCGTGTTATTAAATCCGATGCCCATGGGATCTTCCCTCTTCTTCAAGATCCTTCTGCTTGTATTCTTACTACGCTAATGCGGCCAACCCTACTCTCATCGAGTCTTCTCCCACGTACGCTAAGTATACTATTGGTCGATGGAGAAAATTCCGCTCGTGTGTTACCGCACGCCGCTGCGTTGAAGCGGCCAATCCCACCCTCTTAGAATCTTGTCTGTTGGTCGATGAAGAAGACTCATTTGCATGTTAATGTACTCACTGTGCTGGAGCTTATAATTTCACGCTCTTGTAAGCCTATTACCATTGTGCGACTGTTGACTGATGGAGAAGATTCCATTCGAACTGCTCGTGTTATTAAATCCGATGCCCATGGGATCTTCCCTCTTCTTCAAGATCATTCTGCTTGTATTCTTACTACGCTAATGCGGCCAACCCTACTCTCATCGAGTCTTCTCCCACGTACGCTAAGTATACTATTGGTCGATGGAGAAAATTCCGCTCGTGTGTTACCGCACTCCGCTGCCATTAAGCGGCCAATCCCACCCTCTTGGAATCTTCTCTGTTGGTCGATGACGAAGACTTACTTGCATGTTAATGTACTCACTGTGCTGGAGCTCATAATTTCACGCTCTTGTAAGCCTATTACCATTGTGCGACTGTTGACTGATGGAGAAGATTCCATTCGAACTGCTCGTGTTATTAAATCCGATGCCCATGGGATCTTCCCTCTTCTTCAAGATCATTCTGCTTGTATTCTTACTACGCTAATGCAGTCAACCCTACTCTCATCGAGTCTTCTCCCACGTACGCTAAGTATACTATTGGTCGATGGAGAAAATTCCGCTCGTGTGTTACCGCACGCCGCTGCGTTGAAGCGGCCAATCCCACCCTCTTAGAATCTTGTCTGTTGGTCGATGAAGAAGACTCATTTGCATGTTAATGTACTCACTGTGCTGGAGCTTATAATTTCACGCTCTTGTAAGCCTATTACCATTGTGCGACTGTTGACTGATGGAGAAGATTCCATTCGAACTGCTCGTGTTATTAAATCCGATGCCCATGGGATCTTCCCTCTTCTTCAAGATCATTCTGCTTGTATTCTTACTACGCTAATGCGGCCAACCCTACTCTCATCGAGTCTTCTCCCACGTACGCTAAGTATACTATTGGTCGATGGAGAAAATTCCGCTCGTGTGTTACCGCACTCCGCTGCCATTAAGCGGCCAATCCCACCCTCTTGGAATCTTCTCTGTTGGTCGATGACGAAGACTTACTTGCATGTTAATGTACTCACTGTGCTGGAGCTCATAATTTCACGCTCTTGTAAGCCTATTACCATTGTGCGACTGTTGACTGATGGAGAAGATTCCATTCGAACTGCTCGTGTTATTAAATCCGATGCCCATGGGATCTTCCCTCTTCTTCAAGATCATTCTGCTTGTATTCTTACTACGCTAATGCAGTCAACCCTACTCTCATCGAGTCTTCTCCCACGTACGCTAAGTATACTATTGGTCGATGGAGAAAATTCCGCTCGTGTGTTACCGCACGCCGCTGCGTTGAAGCGGCCAATCCCACCCTCTTAGAATCTTGTCTGTTGGTCGATGAAGAAGACTCATTTGCATGTTAATGTACTCTCTGTGCTGAAGCTCATTATTTCACGTTCATGGAGCCTTCTCCTCCTCCCACTTATCGCAAAATATACTTACTACCATTGTGCGACCATTAACATTAACGTCTGGTTAAATCCGACGCCCATGGAATCTTCTACTTCTTCAACTACTGTTTCAGTTAGTATACTTTTATAGAAGTGCTATGGATTTATTCTAAATATGAACTAATGTCACAAATGATCAGATACATTTCCCTGTATCACCTTTTAAAAAAATTGAAGCCTTCACTGTTGTCATTAATGTGGAAATCACGTGAGTTATTCCCATTATTTTCAGTAGAGTCGTACGTTATTGAATTAATTAAGATTTCGTTGAAATTATAAGTTCCTTCGTTAGTTTCGAGTTTCACGTTTGTGCGGTGGGTAATTCAGCATCGGCCAATAAGGTCCGTTGTCTTTATAAGGCTTCTACCCTCGCTGATTAAACCGCAACCACAGGATCCTAATAACCAGGACAATAATGATTCCCAGCTGTGCCAGGTCGCAACCATTTTCTTGCTTTTTCAGACGGAGCTATGACATTATTAAACTTTGAACAGCCGCTAATTGTCGGTTCGGCTGTAAAATCTTCCCTTCTGGGTAATATTGCTGCCGCAAAATTGTTTTCACCTTGCTTTATTAAAAGTTAAAACTCTTACGCAGCGGGTTTGTACAATAAAGAAGCCGTACGTATCAGTGTTAGTCAGATAACGACGTTCTGTAAAATTAAACTGTCTAATGACGTAATTTAACCGTACAAAAAACAGGATCATAATATCATACGACACGCTGATACACGACGAAACATTTAAAATCACAAAAGATACTTTAACAATATCCTGGAATGGAATTTTGAAGCACATTCTACACTTTTGAGAATAGAAATAGAACTTTAGACGAGAAAAAAAAATACAGAGGTTGTTAAAAAGTTCAACCAAAACACGAAACATGATAGAGATCCCGGAAGTCTCGTCGAGACCTTTCATATAATTCTACCTTCTCACATATTCGCCACAACCTCCATGGGCAACCATGAGTGTATGGTAGCTCCAAATCTATCACTACCAGTCTTTCAGAATTTCTAGAAGACCCTCAATTGGTAACCATAGAATCCTTCACGTAAATTCTATACCATATCGAACATGCTTTAGAATTTATAATGAGGACTTTTGAAAGAGTCGATTTCCATTGAAAATTACATGACTTCAAAAATTCAAACTTTATGCTTTATTTACAACTAGATCATAACCATATTTTCTCTATATTCAAGACAGGTAGATATTGCTCTCACTACGGAATTATTTAAAGTTAATGCTCTACGAGATAGTTCGTATTTCTTAAAGTTCTACTGTTCTCATCACCCATTCTAATTTTCTTAAGAAGTAGATCACAGTTCATCTTCAATATAATGGCAAGTAACTGAAAGAAAAGACTGTGAGTATATTGACTCTTTGTCACAGCGCTCGGGCGGCTAATTCCATCTCATGGAATTCTTTCAAGAAGAACATTCTACTTACGTCTGACCGCAGTCACTGAGTTTGAGCGGCCAATTCCTCGCTTATCGTATCTTTCTCCCTTCCACTAATCCCAAAGAATACTAATGTACGATCGCTACTTGACCGTGAATCGTCCGTTACCGCATTAACTGCGCACAAGCGGTCACTTCTACGTTTATGGAAACACCTCCCTCTTACATCGATTGCCAAACTATCCTACTAATGTGTAACTGCTGTCCTAAGAAGAATGTCCTACTCGCTGCGCTTGAGCGGCCAATTTCATGATCATGGAATCTTCTCCCTCTTCCGCTTCTCGAACAATACGCCAATTGGTTAAACGAGGATATTCCACTTACACGTTACCGCACGCACTGCACTCGAGCGGCCAATTCCACCCTCATTAAATCTTCTCCCTCTTCCAAAAATCTCAAAATACACTAAGGTGCAGTAGTGTTAATTCCACGCTCATGGAATTTTCTCCATTGCTGTTCTCCTTTCGTCGACTTTCAAGTAAATTATTTTTTTTTCCACTCACTCAGAAATTAAATATTACTTGCAGGCGTTGAATAATATACTATTCTAAAAACCTCGACTGAAGAATACATTAGGTATACCTCTTCAAGTTATTTGATTTCCAGATAATCAAGGGACTAAAATTGAGAAAAGTCGTTTGAAAATTTCAATAACACGCACATATATCAAACGCTGAACGCCAGAAACTCTAATGTATAGAAAGAGAATTTCATTACAGTGCCAAGCCGTCATCTCTTATTTAATAATATTTCAAGCTTTCAAATGCAGAAACAGAACGCCTGTAACGTGACAGAATGAAGAGCGGAGGATGCCGTATGAATATTTCATTGAGAAAACCATTTATGAGAAGATAAACTCTTTGTATTCTTTTCTTCACACACCCATCCGTTGCAATGTGTTCATACAATGGAAAATTAATGATGCAGTAATGTTTATGAAACTTTAAAAGATGGAGCTCTTCGGAAAAAAGTGGAAAATTACATCCACAACTCGACCATAACTTGTCACATGAATAACAATCGAACGAGCAATATATTTTCTAGAGTGATTTATAAACTATATTTTACTCTAATTAAATGTTTTACTATGACTGCTCCAAATCTCCCCTTAATACTCCATTAAAATTAATGCTTGATTAAAAAATATATTTCCAAGTTGTACTACGAGGATGAACAGTTTTGATTGTTGCAAAATAAATAAAAATGAAAAATATTAAGCTTTATTTGTGCCAGTTGTGGTACAGAATTCTAGTCGTCGACAAAAAGACCGTATAGAACTTTGTAACAGTTACACAACATCATGTACAGACACAAAGACTAGTGAGTTCGCTCTTCAAACGTTGCGGCCAAATAGCGACCACCGCAAAAAAATATAAAAGTTCTTCAATTTGCACACCAAATAAAGAACTTACGTTCAGCCAGAAAACCTTTCAAAAAAAATTGTGGCTATGAAGTTCGTAGATCTGCATGGAGATATAGATAACGAAATGCGTTGGATTATTGCATATGAGCGGAATTTCAATGGTACACTTGGTCCGGGAAAAAATAGGGAATTTTCTTTCGATGAGATGGTGTAAATAAAATCAAGATGAATTTTTAATATAGTATGAGTGAACATTAAAATCGTTCTGGACACTGGCTGGAAACTCATTGAGTTCCATGGACGAACCCAACTGAAAATGTTCTAATACCAACCCTTAGAAAATGGGGGAAATATCAATCAGTAACAAGTGAGAGATGAAAACAAAAATCCAAAACGAAATACCAAGCAAAAACGAAAAGGGAGGTTAAAGAGGATGACCAAGCTCAGAAACGAAGGATCTTCAGATTCCGAAGACTTCATAGCGGAGTTTGGTCATCTTGAAAATAAGTCTGTGGAATGCAAGGATGATTACTCTGTGCCTGCGCGATGATTGTACTTCCTCTTCCAGTCTTTTAGGATTTTGATCGTTAAAGATGGAGGCAGTGACGTGACTAGTGAACCCTCTCTGCAAATTTCAGAAACCACCCAGCAATTTTGCATTCATCTCGATTCTTTGAAACAAAGAGACTTAAAATTACATTCAGAAGGGTGTTCCTGGCCTTGATATGCCTCGTCCACAATGCAGAGTCCGCTAGGGTGTCGTTTACACCACTGGACGACGGTCCATCTCTCCTTCATTAGATGATACACAGTGGAAGAGAGACGAACTGTTGTGGTGACTATTTCACAGAAGTTATTTGCCCTACGTGTCAACTAAATCAGTCTGTCAAAAGTTCCTTAGGGTAAAAGCTAATATTTTAATACGTGTGGATCTATTTTTCCTATTTGGCTGGTAGTAGGTAATCCTAAATATGTAATGCACCACCCACTTCTGTCTGAAGCACATTAAAATTCCCCGGAGCATTTTATCTTCCAATATTGTGTTTGAATCAATGGAAGTGTTTTGTACCAAGTAATAGTCGCAGCAAAAAGGAAACGACAAAAACGACAACAGGTATGCGGGTTGTAAAATTTTAGATCGCTTTCGTCGTGACGATGCCAATGCCGGTCGTATGCCGCTATCGCGGGCATTTGCCGAAGCTTTGTCCGGTTAATAGCTGAAACGTGGGGTAGTTATTTCAAGTAAGCGCATGGAAAATGTCGCAGCGGTCATGTAACTTATTCAGGATTTCCATCGTTCTATACCGACGAGGTTAGCGAACCATAGATAAATCATTTAATTAGTGCGGTTTGCCCGATTCACGATAGAATTCTCGACCACACAACCCATTCCGAAAGATATATTACGGCTGAACAATAATAAACGGAAAGATTACCGAACGGTAAAGATTTCTCGTAATGTCTCAATTAATATTAATTACACAGTTACAAGCCACACGATCCTGCTTGTAAACAGATTCACAAGGAACTACTACTTTGTTTTTGTCTCGGTCAAGCAACCAACCATACATGAAGAAACCGCTCATCGTGTCAAACTAATCCTCTTTGGTGTTAAATAAGTTGCAGGTATGCACGACCTTGGTCGACTTAAAAACTTTTGAATAATTGCAAAATGTTCCATCACGTTAACACCCTGTACAGGAGCACTTTAGGAGCTATATTTATATGAAGTTTTATTTTCATCATGACCCAGATAATCACTTCCTTAAATTTCGGTACGAACTTTGGAAACACTCTGCACAGTTGCTGACTCATTGTCTAGAAAACTCCAGATTGTTCTCGAAAACTTCTAGCAGACTTGGCGCAGTAATACTCCACCACAATTCCTAGGGGTTTCGGGTAAACCAACCAGAAAAGAAACAACCCCATTGGTAACTCTATTTTTCCAAGCACAAAAGGATATACCAAATACTGAGGACGGCTGTCAAAGCAGTAATGGTCTTGCTGTTATTTAGTATTTTTATAAAGCAAACACCATCATGTAATACAATAAATAAACCTATGAAACATTTATGATTTACTGAAAGATCACAGAATCTGTGATTGACATTGAATTAATTGGCGCTGTTGATATTTATGTCTCGTACGTGTATCGCCTGAGGTCCCAACTGGCAAAACTTTCCAATTATTTTTTTTCACGTGAATAATTTTAGATCCAAAAACACAACAAATTATTGACGCTAAAATTCAAGCATGTTCTATTTGATATTAAACCTCTGGGGATATCAACTGTTTTATAATTTTCCATTTCAACTTGACGACTGTTCTTTCAGAAAAAAACAATATTGTAACGAGCGTGTATGTATGCGAAAGCGGCGACGAGATCCAGGAGCAGATAAGCGGAGTTCAAAGAATACCGGCGTCGGTCGGCGCTTTGATGACAATAAACAAGGCCATAAATAAAACGAACACAATAGGAACTCGAGTAAATTCTAGTAGGTCATTCCCGATTCTTCTGGATTGTTCCTTGTCTGTATAAATACTTGTAGACGTGGTCAGTGAGAACAGTTTACAGTTACCTTTCGAACGAGTAATATAAATACCGAACTACGACATACAGAGTGATATAAATACGCATTTTCCTGGTCATATAAATAAGATGTTGAATTTTTATTAGTGTTTAAGTGTTAAATAAATAGTTGTAAATAAATAAGTTAAACTAGAAAAGTCGTTACAATATTTAATTCAGTATATTTAGCTGAACTAGCTTTCACGACGAAATAGAAGTGTACTGCAGTATTTTGGGAAGAAGAACCACAAAACTTTAGATGATGACGTTGTGAAGTTTCATGTTAACAAAATATCAATTCAATATTGCCTGTAAGAACAGGAGCTCCATAGCGTATCACAACTTTCAGCTTGGGAAAAATCATAAGTTCCCTACGAAAGAGCAACATCCACAAATTCTGCATTGGAGTGTGACCCATTTCAAGAGAGATCAGAAGTTGCTTGTTTATCTTTGACATTCTTGTGGTAAGAGACAAGTAGACTGCTACCCTACAATGGGGTGACATCATTAGAAAGATATCTTGCTTTTGCCATAGCCGACCTGTCTGACCCTCTTCCCCTTCAAGCGAATAATTGCATGTACGTCTGTACGAAGCAATCCAAAGGAAATGCTGAAGTAATTTAGGGAACCAGTTACAACGTCTTCTAAAGGAGTCAGTTGTCCTCACTTTACAATTAGTAAAGAGAATCTGCTGCACTGGTAGATAAAATTACAGATAACTAAGAAGAGGGCCTTCAGAAAACTTCTTTAAACGAGGAGGGAAGTTCTGAAGGGTAAAATTACAAAGAATTGGTTCTTGAGCTTCTGTTCAAGGAGATCTCGAAGTTTTCCAAACAAAACAAGTAAAAAGTAGTAGACAAAAGAAGACGCGAGTATCCATTCCAAAATTTATAATGTGGCCAAAGAAGTGACTGTGCAACAGTGTTTTGGATTGAAGTGTCACAAGACTTTAATCAACTCGTGGATTTCTTAGAGAGGGGTTTCTTTTAGTGAACCCAAAAAAATCGAGACAAGATTCATCCAAGACAGATCCATTGAGGCATCTCTTAATACCCTCAGCTAACCGGCAAAGAAGGGTTTCTATATTAAGTAGCCCAATGATGGGTTCAATTGAGCCCCAATTTCGTTAGATATAATGATGAGCCTCCCAAGTGATCAGTACCAGAGATTCTGTGGAGAGATATCCGGATTCCTCGGAGTGCATGTTGAAAGCAGATGACACAGGGTAACTTAATCGTAGTTATCAAGTCATAACCAAAAGATTTTAAAAGACTTTGTCTTCTAATGTCCAGATTGACCGTTTCCAGTTTATTTTCATACTTATCTATTCTTCTACTAAGAAAATTGCAGCATCTTCAAACTTGTTAACTTAAGAGAATGGAATTCAGTAGACAAATCTATCTGCACTAAAGGGACTAATGTTTCGTTTCATTGTAAATTCTACAGAATGGCACTGTCTGCATGCTAACAAGACTATCTACCTACTGCTATTTGCAGTGCAGCAAATTTGGAAGTCAACTGGAGTACCCCAACATTACTAATTGAAACAGGAGGAGCAAGCAAGGAAAGGTAATTTAAATTGTTAACCAAAGATAAGCTAATCAATGTGTGGCAAGTGGGTAAACTAGGGCATGAATTGTCATTAGAGTTAGAACAATGAAACTTAAGAAAAAAGAAAAGAAAAATCTTAGGTGGGAAATGTTTGCTTCTTGCCCAAATTATTGGATGGATTTGGTCATAAATTTTTGATGATATTTCTAATTTCATCTTCACGATTTGATTTCTTTGAAACGCATTGTGATATTTCAATTTCTAGATTGCTGCTGAATCTTCATTCTCAAGTCAGTAGAAGGTTTTATTAAAATTTATTTCTGAGACTCAGTTGAAATGTTCCCTGCTAATTTACTTCAACATAACAATGAATTGAACATCAGAAAATTTAAGGGAATGTAGGATGTGATTATTGTTTGTATTACGTTTCGCTACGTAGCCAATTTCATACCCTAATGGAATATACATATGAGTAATGGAAAGATTGGGATTGTGTTTTACTTAATAGGTGTACCATTACGAGTGAAGTGCTATCTTTGGAATGGAATTGGAGTAGATTTTAAATTGGAACTGCCAGTCCGTTGTCTGCTATTATTTAGTTGCTGTCAAGTCAATAATCCATTGTGGACGTGCATATCACATGTATTTCCCAAGTAATTATGCTGATAGCGTGAACGTTATCACTTCCGTGCGAGAACGGTAAAGTAATTAATAAAAGACTCCAGCTATTCGCCCTGGTAGAAAACAATTTGCGGTAGAATTCCCTGATATCCATCAACTGTAGTGCGCAGACAAGTGCACAAAAAATTAATGGTCAAACGTGACGTTTTATCATCATGTGTAGCCTACTACGTTTAAAGCTTTCATCACAATTGTTTCTGGCTTTGATTGAAAACTCCTTGTTTATCGAATTTGTTTTCTAAAATGGATTTTTTAATTATGAAATGTTCGCAATTATTTTTATTAAAATCCCTCTCCGATTGCACACCTAACAAAATCTAAAAGGGAGAAAAAGTGGTAGCCACCTATGATCGTCAGAGCTTTTGATAAATGAACTAAGTTACCACTGAGAGCTGACACCACCAACCTATCTTCGCTTATTGGTATAATGCACACTCACAATGGGCCTCCGGTGGCAGCGACTAGTGTTCACCACCAGTGGCTGAGACGTGCTAGGTGACAGCCACCAGTCGTAGCTACAAATGGGTATGCACAGAATCCAGTCGCAGTTACAAGTGGCTAGTTGAAGCCACTTGTTAAGGTTAGAAGTGGTTATATGGAGCCACAAGTCTCAGTGGCTATACACAATTACTGTTGGTGAATTCAGGCGTAACAAGATTTTGGACAATGTCTGAGATCCTTGTGGAAATTTTTAGGGATTTATTTTAGTAAACCCAAAAAATTTAACACCAAGTTCTAGCGGTCTCTTAAGCTGTCATAGTTGGTGAACACGTTGTGCTATAACGAGACTTTTGGTGCTGCAGCTAGAACTCCTTGTACCGCGCGTCTACCTGAAGACAATGCGTTCAATTATTCTTCTTCCTGTGAAATCCACAACGCGTTTGTGATTGTTTGTTTGAGTAAAATAAATATCTATTGACTGGTTATTTATGTGGAAGGTCTTGAAACAACGAATCCTCGAGGTCGTTTGGACAGAGGAAATTCTTTTCCCTTTTTAATAAAAGATAAAAAGCTTCAAAATTTTGTGATAAATGAAACAGAATAACTTGAAAAACGAATTTAGACCATCGTAACAAAAGTCCACTTCGGTATGCAAAATTCAACAAAGCGAAAGTTGGAAAGAAGTTTCCGGTCTTCGCCGGTGCTGTTCTGAGAAAGTTTCATCCACCCTTAACTGATTCAGGGCAAGACTGTTTCATTCTCTCTCCACTTTTGCATACATAAACATATATTTGCGTGGGTGTCTACCTCTGCTTTCATCAGTAATAACAACCGGGATCCTCGAGAATATTCATCAGCCCTTTGGTGCTTTTTTAAACAAATATCAACAGTGAAATATCGAGAAATATTTAGTAGTGGTGATTTTAAATACATTAATATGAATTTGAGGTAATTTGTAGGTGGTTCTTGAATTTAATTCATATTAATGTATTTAATTATCAACATTTCTTTAAACGTGAAGCCACTCACTCTTACGCCCGAAATAATACAACAAAAAACAATATTATATAGGATTAACAATATTTAGGCGCAACCCTACAATACTTCTCTTTTACCCTTATTAAAAAGTTTGAATATCATTTTCAGGAAATTCCGCTTATTTTCGAGAAAATTGAGAAGTAAGAAGCGCTAAAACGTAGGAACCTACAGGATTAAGTATGCTATTTATGTTAGGGGCTTTTTTGCGAATTAAGGCGTTTCACTTTACGCGGTAAATACCCAAATTGTGGAATCAACGTTGTGATGCTCATTAAAATTAAAACGCGACTTGCGGAACTTTATGAAAATTCACTCCAAATACAAACTTATTCATTTATAAGATCGACAAATTAATTATTCCGTATGCAAAACAGGGTAGGTAAAAGCAGAAATTTTAGAATATTAAATTAAATTACCACAATTTTATATAAGAGTTAAAATAATTCGAACTGAGGGTGGAGGTGGTTCTTTGGAATGGGGTACAGCTTCTTAATGGTAATGATGTTGGGTGGAAAGCGTAGTGTTGAAGTTGGAGTAGATTTAATGTGTGGGGTGGGGATGTATTTTGTAGTGACGCTGGGAATGGATAAGGGAGTCTAGGTGGGCCATTAACCAGAAGCATCTCCGACAGCTAACCTACCATCAACACCACCTGCTACCTATTCCCACAGCCACTTCATTCATAAAATCACTCCACCACAGAGCCCCACCCAACAACTACACAATATTCAATAAGGTCTCACTCCAACTCTGCAGTTACGCATACACCACCCCCGGGGGCATTCTCGATATCTACCATACCTTATGTTCAATCTAATCCACTCCCAACACCACCCCCATCTTGCCCATTGGGATATAGGCTGTTTTCAGAGGTGGGTTACAATTTGGATCGATTTTGTTTGATATTAATTATCAAAGGACAAATTAGAATCATTAAATAGGTTTTTGCTATTTGTAACTGATCCTCGTATATCAAGAAGAAGCAAAATGAAGTCATTAAAATAAAATCAATTTTCAAAAGATTGGAAGACAATTATCAAAGCTGCTGCTGCTTTAGGATATCTGGCTGTCCTCGATTGAACTACCGTACTTATTTCCCAAGTTGTGCTACCATTTCGTTTTGCACCGATACTTGATTGCTTGTATTGCAGAATAATTTAAAGTTAGTCTTGGAAACGAGACCCGACTACTAATTCATTCTGCGTCCTACGGGAGTAGCTTTAGTAGCGAAATCAACAGAATCAATTCGCGGAAGAGCGGACCAGCAAAAGCAGACACCAATTGGTGACTCTGATGTGGGACGCTGTTTACGAAGTAACTGACCCGAAACAAAGGCTGTAACATATTTCCTTGAAACCAATGAAAACAGAAAATTTACCGTGGCGTGCATGTAGGTTTTGTGTGGAAATGAACACAACAAAGAAAACGTTCACAAAATTTTTAGGTTTTCCGACCCACAGTTCCTTGTAATGAGAAAAATAGCAACCGATTAATGGCAATACAATCAGAATTTGATTAATTCATAGAAAAATTGGCCACTTAAGTTAAAACAAAGAGTTTTATAAATGTTTTTCTTTTCAGGAATCCTTAAAATTAAGAATAGCGAAGAAAAGGATCAAGGAAGGTACGAATGCTCCGCCGAAAATTTAGTTGGTACAGAATTTTCCAAACCAGCTCTTCTTTATGTTAAAGGTATGACTTAATCTATAATTTTCAATATTTGGTACGTAAACCCCCTCATGGAATAGCATACAACAACCTAATCTGTCCAAAAAATCCATAAAAGGACATATGAAAACCTAATACACCTCTTGACACCCAATACAGTATCATCGCTTCATATGAATTCAGCCTGAACGTCCTAACTAACAATTCACTTTTTATATGAAAACGTTCTATATCATATCGTTCTCATAATGGATTGCTATCATGATTTATGTAACCTAGACTAACCTAACCCAAATATCGTGTCTCATTTTTCAGTAAGAAGAGTTCCTCCTCAAATAACCCGACCTCCACCATCCATTAACGAAGTGGCATTAGGATCAGACTTGAATTTAACGTGTGTGGCTGCTGGTTCACCGATGCCATTTGTAAAATGGCGGAAAGCAAACGGGGAAGAAGTGGGTTTTGATCAAACGGTACCTATTGGATTGAACACTTTGGTCCTCAACGATATTCAAGAATCTGCCAACTACACATGTATTGCAAATAGTTCACTTGGTTTGGCTGAAGCTGCCACGCAAGTTAAAGTACAATGTGAGTTCAAATTTTCTATTTTATGAGGAGTTACTATTGTTTATTGTGACTGTCTATAACATGTCTCCATTTATTCGTACTATGCACACTCACAATGGGTTTCCGGTGGCGGCAACTATTGTCTCAGTGGCTCAGACGTGCTACGAGAGACGGCCACCAGTCGTAGTTACTAGTAGGTGTACACAGCCTCCAGTCCTAGTTACAAGTGGCCACCCAGGGCCACAGGTCTCAGTGGCTATACAAAGCCTGTAGTAGTCGTTAGAAATTTACCAGTGGTTAGAAGATTCCACTTGCTATAGTTACAAGTGGCTGTATGGGGCCATAAGTCTCAGTTGCTTTACACAGCCTCTAGTCGTAGTTACAACCTTACAAAGTGGCAAGAGGAAGTCACTTGTTACCTTGTAACAGCCTCTAGTCCTTGTTAGAAGATGCTACTTGTTACGGTTACAAGTGGCTACACAGGAACTCAAGTATCAGTGACTATACGCAACCTCTAGTCATAGTTACATACCTACAAATAGTTAGGAGAGCCACTAGTCGTTGTTAAAAGTGGCTATAGAGATGGCCACAAGTCGCGTCAACTTTTCTGTGTATTTGTTTAAATTGAAGTACTTAGTGGTCAACGGTGTAAACTAGTGTGCGCAGGTTGCAGATGACTATATATCGCCACAAGTGGTAAACATTGACCACTTTCACTACATGTGGCTCGAGTAACACCACTCGAAGCCCCAGTTTGCGTTGAAAGTGTGTAAAGTGTACGAGAAATCTCGTTAGCAACTTGAAGCTGCCACTATTCGTCGTTACTGGAGGCCCAAATCCACCCCTGACTTCAATTAATTCAATGTTATATTTAAAGCATCTTCAATACAACTGATATACCTAAATTAAAGATGTATTTAGAAGGTATTAGCAAAACATCACGAAACTAAACTGCAGTATGAGTGAATTTCTGGATTGTGAATTAGAAGTGGGTGTTATCAATGTAGCGAGAGATAAGAGCTTCGGTGTAAATGTCACCCGAGAGGATATTTCAGGTCGCCGGTGAAACAGTAAATTTAATTTGGGTCAAATTCCTCTGGTTGCAAACTTCAAATCACATTAACATCTATCGTTGGCAACGCTGCAAGAATGCCATTTATGCAAGTGAGAACTCCAACTATAAGTTCGTAAGCCCCGCAGCTGTTGGCTTTAAATCGAAGAGTTTAAAGTTCGGTTCACTCCGCTGGTTTCGTGGTGCACTTGAATCTCTTAGACATATCAGATAAGGTACAAAAACGTACGTAATTAAACTTCGAAAGCATATTCTACAAATTAGTGCGAGCACAGATACATGTTCTCAGCAGTTACCTTGTAGACATTTTCAAGAAACTTTGTTAAAAGCATCCCCGGAATCTTTCTTAATTAATAAACAATTTAACTCACGTAAACGTTAATTAACTCTTTCATAAATGTTTGTTTCAATTCCACAGAATTCTATACATCTAGATTTACTTCCTTATTGTAATTGTCTTTAGTTTACATGGCATCTCTGGTACATAGAGTGAATCAAAAATTGTTGAGAGTGGTTCGAAATCGATTATAATGGTTTTCATGCAACTACCAGCGAAGGGTGTTAGAGCGGTTGTGGTCAGATTGGACGTTAGGGTGGATTTATAAGGGATTTGAGTGTGAAGCGTCCAGAGAGTGGGGAGTTGCGGTCTGACGCTCTAAGAATGGATTCTCACGGCGCCGAAGCGTGGATTGACGACTCTGGTTACGATCTGCACGCTCAGCTATGACCGGCTCCGTTTATTATCGCTTGGCGAGTGAATGGTGCGCAGTCGAAACGGCATTTACTTTAAATTGTTTGAGTTATTTAACATTGATAAGTCATTTATTGATCCAGAATGAGTAAGGTTGTCATGGGGTGAAAGATAAGAGATGAAAATTACCAAATTAACGAGAAATGGGAAATTGGTTCGCCTATATCTACATGAGTTATTAGCAGATGATTTGCATGGGGAAGTATGGAAGAAAGGAACGTTACACTGCTGCACAGAAGGCATAAGGCTTAGATGAAGAATGTAAAAGAAAATTAGGGGAACCGATGGCAGAAATGAATAATGTATTTTCAAATAAGCCGGGATTAATATCGGAAAGCATTTATTGCGTCGATTTTAAAATACACAATTGGACGGTTTTTTATCGATAAAATGGAAGAAAAAAAGCGAATAAATCTGATGTTCAAATGGGTGGCGGTTATTGAGTAAAAAAGTATAAAATTTATGAGGTTGTAAGAAAAAATTTGATGCGTTTTTAAATCTATGGGAGTTTTAGCAATAGGTGGATGATGAAGGAATTATTCTGTATCTAATAAGAACATGGTGTTTGCAATATGTTTCTGCTTAGGGGGTGATTTTAATAATACCTGATGAAAGTCGATTGTAGCGTCTCAATAATGAAGAAAATTTTCAACTTCAACGAAGTATTTACTATTGAAAGTACGTTTTCAATTCTGAAATTTATAGATAGAGGTCCAAACAATTTCTATGGTTTGTATCGTTCACAAAACTGCAGGTCTTATACATTTGATGCGCAAACATTTTCCACACGAGATCAATATTACAAAGTGAACTTTGTTGTAGCCATAATCCGGCTTTCAGCGGCTTTTTGGATTGTATTCCTCTGTACGCGGTTACCTGTTTTCTTATTTACCTCGATAAAGGTGCCCATCAACTTTCAAAAAAGGCTTTCAAAAGTTTACTCAACTTACCGTTACTCTAAATCTAATAATAATACTGTAGATTTCCGTCAAATAAATAAATAAATAAAATGTGATTGTTAGTTTGCAATATTTAATTTGAAAGTTGGTTCTATCTTTATATGTCTTGAGCCAATATGTACATTTCATCGAAAACTAGAACATCCAAAGTCTTTAACTATTTCGAAAAAATAGTTTGTCTGATTTTGCCTCTTAATACTCCTGTTTCTGTCTTTAAGATGTCGCCAACCAGCCATTCAAGCCTAAGGTGTCTTAGCATCCTATATATATCTTATCCTAATCGATTTATCGATACTTATTGAAAGTTATAGAAATATTGATAACAATAATAGCAATTGATGACTATCGATACATCTAACTATAAGTATCAATGAAATATTCGATATTTAGAACTTTTTGTAAAATCAGTCATAGCTCAGGACTTATTAGAGCTGATTTAAAGTTTGAATCTCAACTACTCCTGGGCAGAAATATTGACATATGGATATATGAATAGTAGTTATCGATATCCTATCGATGACTATCTATGGTTATCGCTATATCGTTATACATTTGTGATTAATAGTAAATAATCGCTAAAATCAGTTATCGACCAAAGCTAACTAGAGCTGATATATCGATATCGATCGATAGTTATGGTTGACCGTCGATATACCGATAACTTTCCATAACTATTTATACACCTATCGATAATTACCGAAAGTTATTAATTGTTATTATTGTTATCGATACTTATCGATAACTACCGATACAACGATATTTTTTCCCAAGACTACCCAGGACTACTAGAGTCCTACGAATATTCCAATTCAGTATGGATTAGTTAACATTATAATTAATATCAGATATAATTTCATAATTTAACAGTACCATCATCAAGAAGAATGTCTTCCTCTTCTAATTATCCATTAAAACATAATTTCAACGTACCTCTTATCTCTAACCCATTTAGGAATCCATAGCTGGAATGATTGAACTGATGGACACCAATTAAGTCACTTATGCACAAACTCAAATGTGTTTTTCGTCAGTTAAAAGTTAATCTTTTGCACTATTTTCGCGACACGACGTGAGCTAACAATTAACACACGAAAACTGAAGAGAATTTCCACGGACAGACGCTCACATTAACACAAAGCAAGGAATAAGCAATGGAGAGTCCTACGTCATCACCGAGGCATTCGGAGAGAAACCGTCAAGGACAATACGAGGAATGATAGTGGGTATTAGAGCGTTGTTATTTCGATCCATAAATAATATTCGTTCTTATCGAGCAGAGTAAAGAAGGATTCAATCTGGGAAATTACGTCGTACGTTTTCGGCGGTGCTCGTAATTTCGCTTATTGAATCCTTCACGTTCCTTCTTTGGAAAAATGAATTTAATAACTTTAATAATAAATTGTACACATACAAAAATATTAAATATGTAATAAATAAAACGAATCGATGCGTTGAAAATAGGGAAAAATATTTCAAATTAAAGTTGGACAAAATACCAAAATTATTTATATATGTACATATATTTTTGAATTTCTAAAAAATTTCTAGTAGTATACAGGGTGTTACTCAATGAAAGGCTATGATTCCAAGATCGCATTCCTGCCCTTAAAAGGTTTATTTCCAAGATACAGGGCGTCAAAATTTTTGACAAAATGGTTTATTAATAATAGCTCAAAAATTCCTAGTTCCGATTTTGTTGTTATTTGGTAACATTGTTCATTGTAATAAGACGCTAAGTAGGCAATTATGAGTTCCAGTGATTTCTTTAAAAAAAAATTCGGATTAAGCTACTAAAACTACAACTTTATTGTCTCCTGATATCTCTTCGTATCTTACTTCGTTTTTGAGGAAATTACTGAAAACCATTTCAAAAAATTGTTAAAACCAAATTAATTTAACTGGAACTTATAATTATTAGATAGCTAGAGCTAACTTAGCGTCTTATTACAATGACCAACGTTGCCAAATTTGAAAAAAATCAGTACAAGGACCTTTGAGCTATAAATAATATTTAATTTTTTTTAAACTTTGACACCCAAATATTTTAGGACACATTTGAATATGAATTTTTCTACTTGAATTAATAATTAATAAATTAATTTTTTTATGGCAACTACGAATTTACGCTGCCTTTAAAACACGTGTGCAAAATTGTGGACAATCTGTGTGTCGAAATCTCTAGTAACGGTCTAGACTGTTCGAGAAACTTCTAGTGGTTACTAGGCGACATCCATTTACTATAAAAGGAGGACGACTAATGAATCTAAGTAATAAGGGTAATTATTTACAAGTGGGGCTCCAGACAAAACTGGCTCCAAAAAAATTTTCACCTCTTGGGGACCATTTTAATACATCAAAATAGTTCATTTACGGTGGGGGAAGACATTTTCAATAATTGTTTATAAACAAAAACATTGTTATAAACAAAAAATTTAAAGTTTTAGAAATTACCAAATTAAGAGAAAATTAAAATAGAAGGTAATTATTGAGAAAATTGCTCCAAAAACTTTCTTGTATTGCACTAAAAAACTTTTTAGTGCATCAAATGCATTCTAGAGGTGGGGGAGATATATTTTTCACAAAAAAAACGTCGTAATAATTCCCTGTGTCTTGAAATAGGTTATGGTAGAGGGTGGGTGTGTTTATATATACATACCCCACACCCCAAAATTTTAATTTAATAATTAATTTGGTATTTGGTTAGGTTAGGGTAGGGGATGTAGGGTATGTGTATGTAAACACACCCACCCTCTACCATAACCTATTTCAAGACACATTGAATTATTACGACGTTTTTTTAAATATTTTTTATAAAAAATATATCCCCCACTCAATTTTCTCAATAACTACCTTCTATTTTAATTTTCTCTTAATTTGTAAAACTTTAAATTTATTGTTTATAACAATGTTTTTGTTTATAAACAATTATTGAAAATGTCTTCCCCCACCGTAAATGAACTATTTTGATGTATTAAAATGGTCTCCAAGGGGTGAAAATTTTGTTGGGGCCAGTTTTGTCTGGAGCCCCACTTCTAAATAATTACCGTAATAAGTAAGTGAAAGTAATACGTAATTCACCCTGTATACATCGTAATATTGTTATATTACCCTTTAATAACAACAAAAGTTGATTTATTTAACATTACACGTTTTTTCTAATTACACTTTTTGGGGGTTGTAGTAGTAGTAGTATATTACTTAGGTAAGAAATAAAAAATTCCCTTGAGAATTATGAGGTTGTTATACATATACTCGGATGATTTCTATGGTAAATACTTATGTGTGTAAGTACGTATGTAGGAAAGGCAAACATTGGAATCGCTGAAAAATAAGATTAAAACAAGAGCCTTTACTCAATGAGATGTTTACCTCAAGGGTATTAAATTCCAATATCTCTGTTTGCGAATGTGATTTGATCGTCGACCTCGCAAAGAGAAGATGAAGACTCACGGATTCGAAGTGTTTGATACGAATACGTTCTGGCATATAATATTCGTGTTCTTTTCAATTCTGGCCGTCACGTGTACGATAATGCCGCAATGGATGGATGAGACGTCGGTTAAGTGGATTTCCCATAAGACCATCTCATAAATAGTTTCGCGTCGATTCAAATCGAGCAAAAGTTCAATTTCAACGTATGACGTGCTCCGTATTCATATGGTCACGAAACAGATAAATATTTGATGTTTATTTATCTTCTCTTTATGCCAAAAATTTTTACACTTCATGTGCCCCAGTTACTGTGTGGCGTAATGGTCATACTGCATGAAATGTTGCATTCATTTTTCTTCTTATCTGCACCCCTTGGGTCGAAAAGTACATAACTAGTCGTTTTGACCTTATCCCGTTGAAGACCAGAAAGGACGACAGCAAAATGAACTTGTTTTAATCGTTAGACCTGATGTTTCTCAAAATTCCGGAGGATCTAGAACCGTTTGAGGAATTTTCCCAATTACTCAGATTTTTGGATGCTCCACAAAACTTCGAAACTTAAGAAAAACCAGATGAATCATGCAGAATTGCGTATGATTTTCCAAATATTTTGTAAAATTTTGGAAACTTTCTGAAACTCTAGGAGATTTAATAGAATTCCTGATGCTTAGAATTTTTTTTTTGAATTTCTCAGAATTCTGGATGGACCTATTCTGATCGTTCCACCTGGCTATGAGTTCATATAAATATTTTCAAGCTTGAATTTTCCAAATTTCTCAGACCTCTGGATGCTCTAGAACGCTTCGAAACGTAAGAACTATTTTGATTGGTCTGGTCATTCCAACAAAACGTTTCGGACAACATGCAGCAATTGTCAAGAATTTAATAATGACAGACAAATTTGGAAATCAACTAGAAGTGGTATAAAATAACTATATAGTTTTCCTATTTACATAATTTTATAATAATTATGTAGTGTATTAAGTTAATTTGGATAATTTATAATGAATTTAGTATTTTGATAAATTCAGCAATATATATGTAATTATATTTATGTTTTCGTTGCTAAATAGAAACATCGGAGAAGTGTCTGTTAACATTTCAACGGTCTGTTGAATATTGAAATAATCCGTTCGATTGGATTCTCCTATTGAAAAATTTAATGTGATAGGAAAATTATTCGCTCGAAAATTCGAATTCTATACGATTGGTTCCAACATTTCTCAACCTTTTCACAAAACTTATCTTTCTTGTGAAGGCAGATGTAACACAATATAACCGCGATGACATTTACGTCAGCTGTTTTATTCTCACTCTCCCCATCCGCTACATATGAAGAATTCATTTTATTTTTTCCAATGCATTTGTCAAATCCTTCTATCGAAAAACGACCCTACCTTTAGGCATACCGAAAAGCGTAATGTAATTTAATGTAACACGAACGTCGCACTGATTTAGATGTTTTCCACGTTAGTTCTTCCATTTTCTCGGAATTTGTACTTTCAACAACATTGTCAACGATTTTTAACACGAGTACATTATTTTTAAATCCCTAACTCAAATTTTTCACTTGAAGGAATTCACATTCATTTTAAGAGGATTACAAACGGGAAAACAAGTGTTCATTTCCTAATTTCATTGCCAATTGATACTACATTTTAAAACTAAAAATGACAATAATGTTATCATTGTGATGGATATGAAACATTTGTAAAAGCGTTCCTGGGAAGGCTGCAGACCCACTGAACGTCACTCTAAGTAGTGCCTAAAAGCTGAAGGTACTGTAACGAGCGTGTATGTATGCTAAAGCGGCGACGAGATCCAGGAGCAGATAAGCGGAATTCAAAGAATACCGGCGTCGGTCGGCGCTTTGATGACAATAAACAAGGCCATAAATAAAACGAACACGAGTAAATTCTAGTAGGTCATTCCCGATCTTTCTGGAATTATTCTACGTCTCTATAAATACTTGTTGACGTGGTTAGTAACAGCAGTTTACAGTTACGTTCCGAACGAGTAACATAAATACCGAACTACGACATACAGAGTGATTTAAATACGCATTTTCCTTGTCATATAAATAAGTTGTTGAATTGTTATTGGTGTTTGTGTTCTATTAGTGTTTAAGTATTAAATAAACAGTTGTAAATAAATATCCGTTGAATAAATAAGTTAAACTAGAAAAGTCGTTACAGTACTCAGAATTCTGGAAATTATAGACAATTTTGGAAGTTTTTGATTCACAAATATTCCTAAAATATAAGCCTTCCGGATGTTGTACAAAACTTCGGAATTTCTGTCAAAATTACGAAAATTATAAGAAGTTTTGGATGGTATTTAAAGAGAACATTTGGGAATTTTTCTGAATTTATCAGAATTTTAGGTGTTCTAGAAAGTTAGGGTACTTTAATTTTGGATACTTAAGCTATTGTAGCATTTAAGAAATTGAAATTTTTCGCATTTATCAGAATTCTGCATAGTCTTTAAAACATTACAACAAATGGGAAACTTTCTGAATTTCTCAGAATTATGGGTGTTCTAGAAAGTTCATGAACTCATGGAAAGCCTTAGTAAATCTGCAGAATTTCGGATATTTCAGAAGTCGTTGTAGAATTTGAGAAACAATCCAAAATTTTTCGGATTTGTCAGAATTCCGAATGCTCTAGAATGTCAGGAAGGATTTGGGATACATCTCGCATTTCTCAGAATTTCAGGTGTTCTAGAAAGTTAGGGAACTTAAGCTGTGAATATTGTCAAAGTCTGTAAAATTTGAGAAAGTCTCCGCAATATCTCGCATTTATCAGAACTCCAGATAGTCTAGATAGCATTAGAACATTTGGGAAATGTTCTGAATTTCTCAGAACCTTGGGTGTTCTAGAAAGTCCATGAACATGAGGAAACCCTTATATGTTTTGCAGAGTTTCGGGTGTTCCAAAAATCGTTGTAACATTTGACAAACTCTCCAAAATTTTTCGCAGTTCTCAGTATTGGGGATACATAGTTCAAAAATCATTAGAACAATTGGTAAACTCTCTGAATTTCTCTGAATTCTGGATGGTCTAGAAACTATTGAAATATTTGGGAAAGTTAGCTAAATTTTGGATCTTTTAGAAGTCTTTGCAGAACCTTCGAAACTCTCCGCAATTTTGAATTTCTCAGAATTCTGGATATTCTAGAATATTATGCAATTTAAGGAAATCCTTAGCAGTTTAGGAATTTCGGGTTGTTTAGGATAGGGTCTATTGAGTGTTTAAGAAATGTTTTGAATATCTTGGAATTCCGAATGGTGTAGTAACTATGGAAACATTTAGGAAAGTTTCCAAAATTCTCATAATCCAGAATGTTCTGGAAGAATCTTCAGAATATCGAATTTTCTTGAAACCGTTGCAACTTTTGAGAAACATTTTCAGCATTCTTAAGTGAGATTTTCCGAATTCATGGGAATTAATTAGTAGGATTTAGAATTTTTCAGAATTGCCGGGAATTCTCTGAAAGATTGCAAAAGCTTTTTATTTGGTCCACGAGTAGGTATTATAGCTGATTTGACCGAATATGAGGTTACGTGATTTACTAACAAGATCAGGGCCGGACTTCGTTTTGCCTTTATTTTTGTACCTGCAAACATGTAAATATTTTTCTTGTTTTAAAATGCCCATCTCTTTCAGTAACCCCCTGTAAATATTACAATGATTTTCCAAGAGGAATCAGTAATTAAGTATAAATATTTATGTTTTTATTTTATTCCTTCTGCAAGTAAATATTTTAGATTTTTGAGTGAACTTCCATAAATAAGTAGATTCATTTGTAATACATTTGTAATTCAAATTCGTTGCTTATTGTAAATGTGATTTCCTTGATCTCGCTTTTGGCGAATTAGAAATAGGTAAGCGACTAACCTAATCCACTTTGCTTCCGTACATAGTAATAGCTTCTTAATGTTAAGGTGTGCCCGCAGGTTAAAGCGAAGGACTAATTGGCTCAAGAACACTAATTATCTCACGTCAAATCCACGACCTCATCATTTATGTTCGAAGTGTTGCCACGGATTACGCGAAATGAAAGAACGAATTTTAGAAACTGATTTGCCTAAATGTCGATGACCTAATTAATTTCCTTCTTCAATTTATGATCTGGATTCTTTTACTAGTAACATCTTCAGGGGTAGCGAAAGGCTCATGAGACCCCTATCCCTCCAAGGGAGCGTGGCAAAAAAACCGCCATTAATTAAACTCTTATAAATTAATAACTAATTAGCAGTACTTCAAAACATTTTTGATTTTGGAAATTATTTTACACAAGTTACAACATTCCGCACAAAGTTTACTGCAATTCATTCTGTCGGAGTATTAGAGTACTTACTTATCATTATATTAACTCGACTTTTATAAGTCAAATAGCTTCTTCAAACCGCAAGAATATTCAACATCCAACTACCTACAACTATTTTAATTTACTTCAATATTACGTTCTTAATTTCTACTGGGACTGTCGTCCTAATGAAGTCACTCTAGGAACTTTACGAAACTTTTTATCCCATTTTGTCAGAGGCAATATTTTACGATTGCAGGCGAGCTGCAGGATATTATAAGTAATTTCAATATTTAATTAGTGTTTTTAAATCTAAGTGGTAAAACAAAACGTAAATTAATTAAGTTGATTTCAGTAGTTACTACGAATTTTACATGGTGTTTATAGTGGCCATTGTCACAATTCATGATCCATGTTGAACCTTTTGATATAAGAACTCTGGAAGCTGCAAGGAGTGACCTCTAGCTTCAGAGAGTTTCTCATACAACGTGGACGAGTACTTAGAATGGATTTTAATACTCAGCCACTAAAGGGCTAAAGAATAAGTTCAAAGTTTGATGTATCGATCAAAACTCAGTCCAAAGTGTGGATTCACGAACCATAAAAGAGTTTAATTAAAAAACAGGATTAGCAAATCTTGAAATAGCGCCTCTAAACGTAGGGATCGAGAGTTGGCAGTTCCTAAGACCATTCTAGAAATTTCAAATTTACACGAAGGCTCCTAATGCAGCAGGAAGAGTTTTTCCAAATTCAACCCTTATGGATCTGAAATGTGGTCTCTAATATCAATACACTGTGAACTATATTTACAAGTATAAATCCATAAGGAGATAAGAAATACGTTCAAAAATTGATACATTGATCAAGACGGAGTTCAAACTGTTGAAACTAAGAGACTTCGAACATTGCACACCTTGGTTCCTTATGCATTATAAATATCCAGTTAAGGCGATTGGATCGAGGAGAGGAAGTGGTTAGATGTGTTTCGCCTAAAGGTGTAAACGGGCGGTTTACAGTATGAGGGATTTCTACGAGCATGAAGTCGTGAATAAGAGCGTCGTTTATAGCTTTAATATCTTCTAAAGTTTTAAAGAGATTCAAAAATATATTTAAGCTGAGGAGCTGAGTTAATTTATTTGAAAACTAATAAATGTATTTTCTTACAGCTTTGCCTATTCAGCCGTCTAAAGTTCAGGTATCAGAGATAACAGCCACTTCGGTCAGGTTAAGTTGGTCTTACAATGGAACTGAAGACGTACAATATTACGTTATTCAGTTTAAGCCGAGGTATGCAAACCAGGCTTTCAGCGAAATATCTGGCATTATTACGATGTACTATTCAGTTCGAAATCTGAGTCCGTACACGGAATACGAAATGTACGTCTCTGCTGTAAACAACATAGGCAGGGGGCCGCCGAGTGCAACTGTCACTGTTGTTACCGGAGAAACAGGTGGGTAATTATCTGATAGAAATTAGTTGCATATGTAACAGAGCCTGGCACGTGTTTAATTAACTACTTCTTTCAAATGAACATGCTAACACCAGGTACAATTTGACACCTGAACGGTTTCACTGATGGTTTTTGTGTATAACACCAATGTCCATTTCACACCTCGGATTCTGAGTGTCAAGTTAAAATTGTACACATGATACGAAACGTGAAAACCGAATACTAAACATGATGTCATAAAAATAAGTTCGTCACACCACACGAGCTTTATACTAAATCTTTATTTAAACAACTACAAATAACGTACAAATATAACAATTTAAAGAAAACAAGCGTACTGGATCACATCACGATCTCATAACAACTACCCTCTTGACATGACTCGATCCATCACTGACTATCACTCCACTAACAGCATCGGTTAACGTTCAACCCTTAAAGTTTAAGTTACAACTATAGTAAGAGACGCGTTAGGAGATTCAGTGACGGTCAGATTGACAGGTAGGTAGGATTGTAGGACCGGAGTGGTAGAGCGTTATTGCTCTGACCAAGTTGCAGTTCAGTGGCGCGTATTCAACAAAATTTATTTCATGCTGACTAACCCCGCCTGAGTGAGCTACTCTTTGCCACTGCGCATCTTATGATTTATGGCTTTTGAATCTCCTAAGACGCCGGCAGTTATACCTTAATGTCTATTGTGTTACAATTGTTTTCTGGGTTGACGCTTCTGGCAATGGAATCCTCCATAGAAGGCGTCAGGGGCAGAGTTTCTAATGTTGCAACAGCAGCAGTGGCAGGCATTCTCCAGGATTACCTCCAGGTTGAACACGAGGCCATGTTCTTCCACGAACTGAGACTTACTTTCAATAATTATAAGAGATGCCGATCTATATTGCTGTTAGAACGTTGAAATAACGAAACCAACCCCTAAAAAAAACTTGAAGGGGAAGCATTTTAACCCTCAATTATCTCGGAAAATAATTTTGTAGAGGTACGAAAACTTAAAATTTCACAGCAATGTTATTTTCTGAGATAACTGGCGATTGGAATGCTTTCCTTTCGAGGTGGTGTAGGTATTGGTTTCTAAAAGTGAGTCTCAGTTTATGGAAGAATATGACCTCGTGCACAATCTTGTAGTAATCCAAGATGATGTTTGCCACAGCTGCTGGTACATCATTAGAAACTCCAGCCCAGTCATCACCTATGGAGGATTCAATTGCCAGGAGCATCAAGCTCAGAAAGCAGTTATTATAATGGAATGGAAAATGGTCGTGGGCTAAAGCATCAAAAATAATAATTCCGAGACGAACGTACTCCACAGTTCTTTGAAATCCTATATTCTTCATGGCTGTTGTGCTGGGGTTCGTGGAATTTTGCTTTTGCAAACGTTTCGTTGTTCCTTGCTGGAGATGCCATCAACAAGGACCAGTGAAATTTCTGCACGAACAAAATCTCTGGGACCACAGCACAACCATCCAGAAGAAGACAGGATTTCGATGGCCACTGGCTGTAAAAGTCTTAAATCTACAGGATTCCATAGTTATAAAAACTAAATTAAAAGAATTGCTTTGTTACCCCTGTAACTCAGCTCTTAGTGAAGATATAAAATGTGTCTGCCTAACATTTTATAGCTATGTGAAAGTCGAACTTCGTACCCAGTGTATCAAACTTCATTCCACTTTAATACAAACCTACAGAGTCCCACGTTTGACATTTACAGACCGTCTGAGTGCCTCACATAAATTCCATGAAAAATATAAAGTACTTTAGCAAGCCTACGAACTTTAAACTAGAAACACATGCAAAACTTGAAGCTCATATAGAGGGGAAAATGCGACTACGATCGTATGTGCCAATTTGTTTCGAAATACTTTCGATAAAATGTTTCGAAACTTGAGAACAACAAAAAGAAAACCTGAACGATTAGGGAAAAAGAAAAGACATGACATATAAAAATCATCATGTAACATGAACCCCCCCTAAATATAAATAGGAGTCTGAGTATTTGGATATTTTAACTTGTAATACTATATACTTCTATCTTCTCTTTCAGCTGGTTCAGCTGCTGGTGTAGGTAAGTTAAAGTAAAGAATATTACTAAAATTTAGAAAATATGCTTGTGCAGTAGATCATTTTTTTGGGCTTCTTCTAGAAATGGATACAGTTCCTCATAACGTACAGGTTAGGCCACTCAGTTCTAGCACAATTGTTATACAGTGGGAAGAGCCAGACATACCCAGCGGACAAATCACTGTAAATATTTATCCACACAACTTAAACCCTTAATTATTCCTCTCAACTCAACAAATTGTAGGGATACAAAGTATATTTTACCACAAATCCCAATTTACCAGTGGCTCAGTGGAGATCACAGATGGTAGACAATAATCAATTAACAACGATAAGCGAACTTACCCCGCACACTATATACACTATCAAAGTTCAAGCCTTCACCTATGACGGACCTGGACCTTTAAGTTTACCTGTAAACGTCAAAACACAACAAGGTTCGTTTTTTATTGAAAGGGAGTGCATACTGTGGGAATGGTGGGAGAAGGGTAACATTCCATGAGCTGGCGGTAACACGCAAGTGGAATATTCCCCTTCAATCAATAGCCGCCTATAGTCTTTTTCTATTATCTTTTTGGGGGTTTCGGAAATGGCATAACAAACTTTTAGGGGTACCAAGTCAGCCAACAAATATAAGGGTTCTAGAAGCAAACGAAACGGCTCTTACGTTACGGTGGAACAAGCCTACATATTCTTCAGAAGACCTGTTAAGTTATGAGCTCTATTGGAACGATACTTACGCCAATGAAAGACATTCACATCAGCTATCACCCATTGAAAAGTATACTTTACTGAATTTACATCCCAACACTTTGTATAATATATGGATAGCTGCAAAATCGTCTCGAGGAGAAGGAGCTACTTCACCCCCAATTGTTGCACGTACAAAAGAATACAGTATGTCAATGACGTGTAGATTTTCTTAAATACTTAGCAAATTTTTTTAAATTAAATTTTAGTTCCTGGTGAGCCCCACGACTTAAAAGTTATATTCATTAATTCAACAGCCTTAACGATAACTTGGAAACCACCTATATTAAATTTCCCAGAGTCTATTATCCAAGGGTATTTCGTGTTCATACAGGAAACAAACAATGAGGTACAGAAAGATAATAAATTTTTGCCCTGTAGCACATGAAAATGTAATATCGTTGTTAGGATGTGCGAGTGGAACAACCTACTGTATTTCAAGTGTTGAAGTCTTCAATTTTTGAGTTTAATGTAACCGAGTTGCAACCTGATACGAGTTACTCGATACAAGTTGCGGCATTAGCAAGGGGTATAAGTGGCAACCGTACGGAGCCCTACGTCATTAAAACCCCTGGTGGTGTTCCAAGTAAACCAACTTTATTTGTTAGGTATAGTAGTTCATCTTTTGTATTGCCCAAAAATTGATAGATCTCTTTTGGCCTTCCCTAGTTCAGTAGAACAAGATTCAAAAATCGATGTAGAACTGGAATGGTCTAGACCAGTCAGCACCTTTGGTGAACTATTAGGGTACAGAATTCGCTATGGAATCAAAGGGAAGCCCCTAATAGAGAGCTTCATAAGAGGTAGTTTCCATTTGTTTGCCCAAACTCATCAAAAATCCCGCTTCTCGATTGTATTTGGTATTATTCTGTCTGCAGGCCAAAATATTAGCAGGTATCAAATCACGGATCTTCAGAAGGGAGAAGAATATGAGTTCAAAATCGCAGGACAAAACCACATTGGATTTGGAAAAGAATTTGTTACCACAATCGACATGCCCGAAGGTCTTCCGTCAGGTCCGCCTTCCAATGTTTCCTACATTTTTCAAACACCGGACATCGTTTGCTTTTCCTGGCATCTTCCCAGTCAAAAATACCGAAATGGAAAAATTACAAATTATGAAGTACAATTTCACAAAAAATCCGATCATAACAATATTATAAGTCGAAACGTTTCCACTTCAAGGGCGGTTTTTACAAATCTTGATGAAAATTCTGAATATGTCTTCCATGTCAGAGCTTATACGTCCAAGGGTCCTGGACCATTTTGTGAAAAACTATCGTTGGAGACAGAGGATATAGGGAGAGCCCCTATGAATGTTAGGGTTGTGGCTACTTCAGACTCAAGTGTTGAAGTTTGGTGGGAAAATATGCCTTCACGGAAACGAATCCTTGGGTACCAAATATTTTACACCATGGTGGCTGTAGAAGATTTAGACGAATGGCAGCAAACGTCTGTAGGATTAACTGAGTCTGCGAATATTGTGAACTTAGAAAAGTACGCCCAGTATGCTGTGGCTGTAGCTGCCAGATTGGAACAAGGATTTGGAAGGTTATCAGAAAAAATAACCGTCAAAGTTAAACCAGAGGATGTTCCGCTTAACTTGAGGGCTCATGATGTAACTACACATTCGATGACTTTATCCTGGTCTCCCCCAATTAAATTAAATCCAATACATTTCAAGATTTGTTTTGACGCTGTGAAAGAGTTCGTGGATTCGCAGGGAATAACTCAAACACAAATTATACCCAAAGTGGAAAAGGTCGTAGAGTATAACATGCGATTTCATACAATCAATGATTTATCTCCTTTTACAACTTACAATGTCAATGTCAGTGCTGTCCCATCAGATGGATCATATCGCCCACCAGCAAAAATAACAGTAACAACTCAAATGGCTGCTCCTCAAGCGATGGTTCAACCGGATTTTTATGGAGTGGAAAACAAAGAAGAAATTCAAGTTATTCTTCCACAAGCATCAGAAGAGTATGGTCCAATAAGTCATTATTTTTTAATTGTAGTTCCTGAAAACTCTGCGTTGAACTATAGAAATCCAGATCAATTTTTGACTGACAGTATTATAGAGCAGACCAGATTGGAAAATAAAAATTTGCCTTACGTGGCAGCAAAATTTCCTCAAAGGAATATTCCTTACACCTTTCACTTGGGAACTGGCGAAAAGTATGGTGGGTTTTTTAACAGACGTTTAGAACCAGGAAAGAAGTACAGAATATTTGTCCGAGCAGTTGTTGATACTCCTCAGAAACACTTATACACGAGTAGTCCCTTTTCTGTGTACTTGGCGTTAAACATGAGGGAAGTTCCTCCAGGTGATCCACCTCTCAGGCCAAATCCTAAAGTACCTACGGACACAGACGTTAAAGTGAGTTCTCATAGAAAAGAAGCAGGAATATTTTGGATCGTCGGCCCACTGATTGCTGTTGTTACTGTGTCAATTTTTTTCGTATTCATTTTTATATTGAGGAAAAGACGACAACCGTGCAAAACTCCCGATCCTTCCTTGCAACATAAGTCTTTATTCCCAAACAATTTAAAAAACGGCGCAGTACCCACGGATCCGGTAGAATTAAGACGACAAAATTTTCAAACTCCAGCAATGGCATCGCATCCGCCGATACCGATTTCAGAATTCTCAGAACATGTAGAACACTTAAAAGCGAACGAAAATATGAAGTTTTCTCAAGAATACGAGAGCATAGAGCCGGGTCAACAATTTACGTGGGAGCATTCAAACATGGAAATAAACAAGGCCAAAAATAGATATGCGAACGTAATAGCATACGACCATAGTCGTGTAGTTTTATCTTTAGAAAATGGTACTTTGGGCACAGACTATATAAACGCGAATTATTGTGACGGCTATAGAAAACCAAATGCTTACATTGCAACACAAGGGCCATTACAGGAGACGTTCAACGATTTCTGGCGAATGTGTTGGGAAGTGAGGACATTCACCATTGTTATGATGACCAAGCTGGAAGAGCGCACTAGAATCAAGTGCGATCGCTATTGGCCAGAACGTGATTCAGAAACCTACGGATCAATAACAGTCACAATGACCGATTTTCAACAGTTGGCCTACTACTGCATTAGGACATTTCGAATTTCAAGGCTGGGTTATACAGACGAAAGAGAAATTAAGCAACTTCAGTTTACTGCATGGCCTGACCATGGGGTTCCCGATCATCCAGCTTCATTTCTTCAGTTTGTTAAAAGAGTAAGGACCATCAACCCACATGGAAGTGGTCCAATCGTCGTCCATTGTTCTGCAGGAGTTGGTAGGACAGGTAAAATGTTAACATTTATGTCATGGTGCTTTTATTGTAAATTATACCATTGCAGGTTGCTACATTGTGATAGATTCAATGTTAGAACGTATCAAACATGAAAAATCCATCGACATTTATGGGCATGTAACTTGTCTAAGAGCTCAACGAAATTATATGGTACAAACGGAGGAGCAGTATATTTTTATTCACGATGCCTTATTGGAAGCTGTGATATGTGTAGAAACGGAAGTTCCTGCCCGGGAACTCCATTCTCATGTACAGAGGCTTCTAGCGCTGAGACCCGGAGAAAGCGCGACAGATATGCTTATAGAATTTAGAAATTTAGGTTACTTCAAAATAGATTCCTTAAAAATAATTGCCGCTAATTTACCGTGCAACAAGCACAAAAATAGACTGACACACATTTTACCCTACGAAAACACCAGGGTATTCTTAACTTCACTACCCAACGTGGAGGGCTCAGATTACATTAATGCCAATTTTGTCGATAGTTATAGTTGTAGAAAAGCTTACATAGCTACCCAGGAACCAATGCTAGAAACAGTAAACGACTTTTGGAGGATGTTGTGGGAACACAATTCTACTATAATAGTTATGCTGACCAAACTAGCCGAAATAGGAAGAGAAAAAAGTCACCAATACTGGCCTAGTGATCGATCAATAAGGTACCATTGTTTGGTAGTGGATCCCATAGCAGAATATAATATGCCCCAGTACATCTTGAGGGAGTTCAAAATAACTGATGCAAGAGACGGGGTATTTAGGACTGTCCGTCAGTTCCAATTTACAGAATGGCCGGAAGAAGGAGTGCCAAAGTCGGGGGATGGTTTCATTGATTTCATAGGACAAGTTCACAAAACGAAGGGACAGTTCGGACAAGATGGACCCATAACAGTTCACTGCAGGTAAGGAATTTGTAGTGAAATTCATAGAATGATCGATAACTATAGATTATAATTTTTCTACAGTGCTGGTGTAGGAAGAACTGGAGTATTCGTTACGCTCAGCATTGTGATACAAAGGATGCAATGTGAGGGTGTTGTGGACATGTTTCGAACAGTGAGACTTCTTCGGACACAACGACCGGCAATGGTGCAGACAGAGGTAGGACTTTTTCATTAACCAAAAATTTTATATGGCTTCTTATTTTAATACTGTCAAACGTCATTGAAGAAATTGAGTTAGTCGTTTTTAACCTTTTTGTGACTGTTTATAGCTAAATGAATAAAATGTTGTTCTATTTATATTCTACATCTATAATTAATACGTCATACAATAGTTCAAAGCCAACAGTATCTTATTTTTTACTGTGTTACCTTAAAATTAAAAATAAGTTAGCACTCCAACTATCAGTGACTAAATAAGCGAAGGAAGCGAACCGGCGCACGCCTCACAGACCCCTGCACGGGTGCACCTCAATTCGGCGACGGCTGCGTTCGCTACTTGATTGACCGGTTAAGAACCACTGAATTAAAAGCAACAAAGAGAGGAGCAAAGCAAGATGTCCAGACATTTGGATTCCTTATTTTGCTTCTTATTATTGTGTGTCGTTGTTATTCATCTAGTGTTAACTAACATTTACCGAAGTACGATAAAAGAAAATGAACAACCGCAATCATATTTATAGCGTTTGTATGACGTAAATAAACGGAATGGGTAGTTGTCTTATTCTCCCTACCTCTCACTCTCTTCATATGCAAATTTCTTGTTAAATTTCATCGAGGCAGACTCACTTAAACTCAAACATTGGAGCAGCAACGTACGAGCATTGTATGGAAGAGGAAATCTCATACTTGATGTAAATTGCCTGCAGTCCAGGCGATTCAAGTTGCCGGCATACATAATTATAATTAGTAAATAGAAATTGAAGGGGAATTGGTGAATGACCTCAAATGCATTTGTTTCACGGAACTGTCATTTCATTTCAATTTGTACTTCCAATTTCATGCTATGCAATTTTATTGATCATAATTTTAACGAATGGGTTTTATTCAATAAGCGTCACTTAAAACTTCAAATAGGTGGAACAAAATCCAAACAGTTTTTCTGGAGGAGACTTAATTTTGAATTCGGCGTTAAGTGAATGTTTTAATTTAACAGTAATAAAATATTCTGGAATGAAAAAAGAAGTAAAAAAGTTGAAGTAGCCCATAAAACTGAAACACGAGTAAAAGTGTCTGAAAATTAACTTAATTATTTCTCAGAAGGCATCGTCACCGCATAAATAACTTTGTACCTAATTGCGGCTTAAAGGGGTGACTTTTTTTTTTTTTTTCAAAAAACAAAAAGAATGAAGCGTAAGTCGAAGAGCAACGAATATAATAAGACTTTGTTGGCCGACATGTTGATCTATGTATATAAGTTCATGAAAGAGAGAGAAAGCTGAAACGGCAGTTGCGGAATATGTGCTTTTTATGCCGTGTAAAAAGCACCTCATCCCTTTTTACGATTTTTCGCGCTTGCATAAATTTAAAAAAAACCAAGCTTGGAAGACGTTTATGTTCCCTTTAAGGAAGGGCATCTAGAAGAAAAGGTAATTTATCGATGATAGATGGCGAGAATTATAAAATACTTTTAGCTGCAAATTCCGAAAACACATGGCAAATACGTTAAAGTTTGAGGTAATCATTTTTGGTTTTCGTGCGACACAACTTCAAATATTTTTATTTTGTGTGTTCCCACTCGAATGCATATACATCTGGAAATTCCTGTGCACTGATATTTGTACGTAACAGTGGATGAATCGTGATCCTTTTACCTTTTCGACGGAATGATGGAATTTCAGCGCACTACTTCTTTTTACACTTTAGGCGAGATGCATCTACAGAAGCCTTTTCAACTTGTTCAGTCGCTTTATGCGCTTTTGAAAATGCGATCGCTTTTACTTGCATACATTGCCGAGCCGAAGATAACCAAATAAAGAATACAAAGTGTCAGTTGACCAAACATTTCATCGACTATTTGCGATTTAAAATTCAAAAAAGGAAATTTCATGTAACATTGCCAAAAAAATTTAAGAGACTATTTAATATGTGCTAGTCATTATTAGGATAAAAACAAAAACGAAGGATTCATACATAATGCAATTCATAGGGCACTACGAATACGTAAGTGTGTGCTGTAGACTGTCAGAGGTGGATCTAGTGGGATAGGGAGGAAGGGAAAATGTTGTGGGGCGTTGTTTGTTGTCTTCACCTTCAATTTCTTAATTCTTAATCTACACAAAAGTTGTTAGCAGGGGGTAGTAGATGACTACCATGACATTCAAAGGAGTATTTTTGAGTTATTAATAAAAAGCAAATTTTTTCAAAAAATTTGACACCCTGTAACTTGAAAAGTAGTTTTCTAAGAATACATGTGGATATGAAACGTTCTACTTGAATTGGCTTCAGGAATGCGCCTTTAGAAGCATTAATGTTTTATAGTGAAGAAAGTTATCGAATTTTATTTTGTATTTATATTAATTTGTAAATTTAATATTGATCTAGCGACTAGTTGCCATTCCCTCATGTCTAGTAATTTAAATGAAAGTAGGTACACAGAGATTCCTACCACAGCTACATTAGAATAACAGCTTTAAGTCATAACCAGGTGATAATGAAATCAAAATAGCAGCCAGTGTATCAAATACGTCACTCTATAACATATATTATTATATTTCTATTTACTTATAGATCCAAAATCTAGTATTAGGGTGGCACTCTGCTGTTATTGAAACAAATAGGGTAGGCAGATAACATGGACTATCCGGTTATCATCGTTACAGAAGGCCGGAGTGCTGATTTGCATCGTAATCTACAGTGGGCCTCGTAAGGAACTGTTTTGATCTAGTAGCCAAGGGTTTTTATCGTCGAAAAACCTTTTTGATACCAGATTCTTGTAGAGGAAGGTTAAAATAACATTTGTTGAAATTTTTAAGGTGGAAAATAGTTGCTGATACTTTTTATTTAGTGTTAAGTTCTTCAAAACGTGTATTTCCATCTTTCGACGATCCTGTAGCCCAAACCGTGATAGATAAGAAAAATGTATAAAGCCGTTCTTTTAAATAATTGAATTTTACATGATAAAGTCCGGGGCAGCACCCCTGTATATTTTACAGGTAAAATAACAGCACCACAAGAGCGCTTAGGCGGTACATTACACGTTGAAGGGCGTCTTTGAAACGCTATATTTTTTTACCTGTAAAAGGTACATAGTTGCTGTCCCGGACTTTTTTGTAGAAAATTTAATTCTCTACAAAAAAGGTCTGTATACTTTTTTCATATCTATCACGGTTTTGGCTACGTAAGCGTCGAAAGGTCAAACAAGACGTTCTGCAAAACTTCACGTTAAATAAAAATAGTAACAATTATGTATGTGCCAATACTAAAAATTTCCACAAATGCTCTTGTGATCTTCCTCCACAAAAGTCCGCGATCAAAACAATTTTTGCACAATAAACACCTCGACTATAAGATTAAAACAGTTTCCTAAGAGGACCAGCCTGTATGACGTTGCGCGTTAGTGTTCTGGCCTTGAATAACAATGGTAACGACTATCCCCGAATTTTTAAAATCTAATAAAAATTTGAAGTAGATATGTAAAGTAGGTCGTAGTACGTTACCACTTATATTTAATAAAATGAAAACGTTTTTCAAGTGCTCTCTTTAAAAACCATTTTCTTCATAATTACGAAAATGGAGCGCCTTGAACGTTACCTAGTTTAATATCTCCGTTAGCGGTTAATCATTTTGGTGTTGAAAGTGCATCGTTTCTGCTACTTCACAGCGGCTGATATTTATCTTTGCCAGTGTTGATAAAATCCTTGGTGTTTCTTCACTTGAATGGTTAATATACGAAATCCTGCAAGATTTATGGCGTCATTTTGGCCTCTCAGGCGTTTATTTCATTGAAATGTCTACATTCATTTACATATGAAAGCTCCCTTATAAAGAGTGAATGTCGGGTCGTGTACAGCGGGCAAAATCACGGCATTGCGGACCAAAACGGACGTATGGTGTATTTTTTAGGAGTTTACCAAATTTTATTTCAAAAAATCGCCTGCATTAACGTACTCTGGCGGGAAAGAGGTTAATACTTTTAAGTCAACAAAATTAAGGGTAAAATAAACAGAATCTGTCGTAATAAATAATTTTCGTAGTTTTAAATTGATACAGAAAAGTCCAAAAACAATTTTGACTATTTGGTAACGACTTCCAAAATCTTTTGAAAGCTCGGGAATGTTCTCGTTTGTTCTGCAATGTTTCCAAAGATTTATGAATATTTTGGAGCGTTCCTGGATATTGAAAAATGTTGAAGAATATTCCAGAAAAATGTACAATATTCGAAAGTATCTTTCCAGTCTTTCATTTTGCACAATATTGTAAAATCTTTTTAAAAATTTGACTGTGCTGTACAGAACGTTCCTAGATATTACATATAGTCCTCTGGAATATTTCGGGATGTTCTAGAATGTTATATAATTTTTCAAAAGGTTTGAGGAATATGCAGGATTCTCTAAAGTATCCATGAAGTTCCTAGAACGCTGTAGTGGGTTATAGATATTTTCTGGAAGCTTTGTGGATTCCACTGTGTACCTACTGTTAAACGTTTATAAATATTCAAATTTATTGTATTACATTCTTAAAAGTCATGGAATATTGTAGAATGTTCCAGAATAATAAATAAATTTTGAAAATGACTTAGGATTCTTCAATATATATCCAGGAACGTTCTAGTACATTGTCAAATCAATGGAAACATTCTATAAAATTATGGAAAATTCAATAACATTTTTGATATCCAGAAACATTTTTGAGAAACTTCGAGAAAGTTTTGCTTCACACTAGAACAGTACAGAACTTTCTTGAACACTTTGGAGAATCCTAGATATTTCTAAAAGCTTTTGAAATATTATATAAAATTCTACATCTTAAAGCATTGTCGAATATCGTAAATCATACTCAGGAATTATGTAGGACAGTAGTGTAAGGTGACCGGTTCTAATTCAGAGGAGGAGATAAGGATGATGAAAACAGAGACGTTATAACTAAGGGCTATATCGCCGACTCTTTCATATTTCTACAAGTTGTTAGTACTATTAATGTAATCTTATTGTTCAATATTTGGATTGTATCACTTACATACTTCATTTATATCAAAATAAGAATCGATAACTATAACGACTTCACTTTTATTTCATATGTCTATACCCTACACTTTTCTCCACTTCCTCTAAATTATCATGTAAACGTATTTAAGATTCGTAAACTTCAGACGACTGCAGACGTATTTAATTTTACATTACCGATACATGTACATATGTTTCAATTCATTGTGAAGCATTCGACCACTACATACACACAAGTTTAAAGTCAATGACCTTCCATCAATTTGACTTTAAGTAACTCCTCCTCTGAATTAGAACCGGTCATCTTACACTACTGTCCTACATAATTCCTGAGTATGATTTACGATATTCGACAATGCTTTGAGATGTAGAATTTTATATAATATTTCAAAAGCTTTTAGAAATATCTAGGATTCTCCAAAGTGTTCAAGAAAGTTCTATACTGTTCTAGTGTGAAGCAAAACTTTCTCGAAGTTTCTCAAAAATGTTCTAAAATATTTCTGGATATCAAAAATGTTATTGAATTTTCCATAATTTTATAGAACGTTTCCATTGATTTGACAATGTACTAGAACGTTCCTGGATATGATATAGAATGTTCGGGGATGCTTCAGGGTGTGATGAAATGTTCAAAGGGCTCGAGAAAGTTCTAGGATGTTTCACAATGTTAAAAACTCTGCACAAGTTTTTGAGAATGATCCTGTGTACTCCAAAATTTTTCTAGAGCTTTGAAAATATTCTGGAGCATTCCTGGATATGATATAGAATGTTTCAGGATGTGTAAGGACGTTTCAAATTCAATTCAGATTAAATAGGGTCTGATTCACTTGATAAGTAATTTGTTTATGTTTTGATTATAAAATTTAAGTGTGGCTGTTCGATGAGAAGTAAAAAGGGCAATAGGTTAGTCATCATTTTTGTATTTTGGTGAGAGGCGTGTAAACACCGATGTCGATACTTGTAACAAACAACAAACTAGATGTTGATGCACTCTTTGATCAGTCCGTGAATAATTCAAATTTTCAAGTTTGATTGCACTCGAGAATGAAGCTTGTTTATATCGAGGGGGTAGTTTTCAAGTATCGGTGCGTCAAAGTGATGGCGTAGATACAGTTGGCAGACTATTAATTTTGCTGCCGTTTCTGCTTTCCATCTCGACCTGATACTGTTTCGTTTCAGCTTTTCCCGGTCATTAAATAGTCCGATGCATTAATTAACCGCAGCAGTCGAATAATTTCCTACAGGTGGGGCTCGAAATGCTGTTCCATCGTTATTTATTGAAGCCGATGGACGTAAAATAATACGTGAATACGGTGGTAATTCAGGAGTGCTTTATGAGATTGACGAGCCAATGTGAATATTCGCATTCATTTGTAATGAAGGAGCTAGCTAACTGATTCCTCGCTTATTCTGACACAGGCAAATTGCATATTGTTGCCAATGTTATTCGTGCTTAGAACTCAGAACATGCGGATTTCGCAAATGAACTAAATTACAAATATAACATATTTATCCCTAATATCCTCTGCTAAGATACAACTGAATGACTGAAATAAAGCCCGTTGATAACTGCTACATTCTATTTATTGTGCAAAGTTTATATTCAGATGATTAACATTGTGTTAATGCTGAACTATTTCTCTGTAGGAGTTTTGTATTCAAATGAAACTAGCTGCAAGACGCAATTTGGAATATTTTGGATAACTTTGCCAAAATAAAGAATGCTCTGGATCGTTTACGAAATATCTGAAGCTTTTCGTATAAAAAACACTGGAACATTCTCGACCATTTTCGAATATTTGGATCAAGCTTCAAAATTATCGAAAACCCGGTATATTTGTGATTAGTTCATTAATAAGGAGCATTTTGGATAATTTTCAAAAAATTAAGAACATTCTCGATCATTTTTAAGTAATTTGAAACTTTCTGGATAATTTTTGAAGAATCTGTAGTATATTAGGTGAAAAATCTACAACATTCTGAGACATATCAAAAAAACTGCAACATTCTGAGACATTTTCTAAAAATCCAGAATACTCAACATCATTTCTGGATAATTTTCGAAAAATCTCTAAAATGTTGATTGTTTTCGAAAAGTTCTGTATCAATTTGGATCATTCACGAAAATCTGGAATATTCTATACCATTTTCGGAAAATATAGAATATTCTGGATTATTTTCACGAAATTTCGAACATTTTTAAAATTTCTGAAGCACTGGATCATTTTCAAAATAGGGAACATCTCGGAGCATTATCTACAAGCCCAAAGTCTGAAAAGTTGAAAACTTTATGGATAATATTCAAAAATATTATAAATATTCACAAATTTAAAACATTCGGGATAATTTTTGAAAAATCTGCAACATTCTGAGCTATTTCCAAATATCTGGAAGATTATAGATCAGTTTCGAAAATTCCAGGATATTCCATGCCATTTTCGAAAACTCTAGAACATTCTGGATAATTTTCAAGAAATGCGGTATATTCTGGACAATTTTCGAAAAATTGCCAAAACTTTTTATTTTTTCGCAAAAATTTATGACAGTATGGATCATTTTCGAAAAATATATAACATCCTGGACTATTCTCAAGAAATTTGTAACATTTTGCGTAATCTCTCTAAAAACTTGTAACATTCGAGACCATTCTCAAACATTTCAACTCTTTTCCAAAAAATGTAAAGTATTTTAGATCATTCTTCAAAATTTTATATCATTCTCTCAGAATCTGAATCATTTTAGCCTTGTCGAAGTTTCTAGAATAATCTGCACCGTTCTCGATCATTCCAAATAGTTTTCTAAATATTTGGAACATTCTGAAACATTACCGCAATTCCCAGAACTTCCAGAGAAATCCTATCAAGATAACATTTATTTCCTGACACACCAAACGCCCCTAAAAACATTTCAGAATTGATTAATAGGAAATAAATTCCATTATTATCGAAGTTTAGTCTACAATAGCAACCATCCAAGTGGGTTAGGCACAGAAGGTGGCTACAGAGAATAATGAGGACAAACAGATAAACACCACAATGCTTTATAATAATTCATACTTAGTGATTGTATTACTTCTCAGTGCAAATCATAAAATTAAGTAAGTATCCTTCAAAAAATAACTAAGCTTTGAGGATATATCGAAGTAGTAGATTGGTACAGTGGTCAGAGCTTTGAAGCTCACTAACAGCTTTACATAGCTTCGAAATAGCTCGCGTACAAAAATAAGGAATAAGCTGGATTTGAAAAAAATCGGTGTTCCAGTATCCCTATAGCTATACTACTCATGTCTTGTAGATTAAGCATGTTTTTTTTAGTAAATTTTCACTGTTTAAATGTTTTTTTTTATGTTCATGTCATACTTTTGTTTGAGAGAAGATGAAAGAAAAGCATTCTACACAAATTGAAGCTTAGGCTTTTAGTTTATGAATTTTAATAGCATCCTACTCTTTGTGGTAAATATTAATAGATGCCACATAAGCTATCCTAAATAATAAGGAAAAATACTTCAAAAGATGTCTCTTGCTATTGTCTAAAGACGAAGCTTCGCCGAACTGGACCATCCTGCAAAATTACCCCATTCTAGTAAAGTCCATCATCTACTGAACTACTAATTTAACATAATGTGTTCGTGTTGAGCAGATGCCCACGTCAAAAATTGTTAGTTTGTATTTTCTAACTACCTGTTGGAATTTCTAGTTCCAAGTCACGAGTGTACGCTATAAATCGTAATACTGTACCCTAAGAATGTTGTTCGTGTTCAAGTGTTCATGTTTGCAGAAACCCTTTTTGTTTTTGAAAATGTCTACACACGATGCATGCAAACTGTAAGTATAAAATTAAATTTCGTGAGCAGGTGTTGTAATAAATTACTCTCTGCTTCACTCAAAAACACTATGTATCGAACAATATTCGTGTTGCTTTCCTTAACGACATCGACAGGGTCACATACATACGTACTATAAATTATGTCAGCCTTACGTACGTACGGAATACAGAATTTAATAAAACATACTTGACAATTAAGAGACATATAAAGCCGCTCCTGTTGTAAATGTAGGCCAGAAGGACCGTGTCCTAAAAGCTCGCTTGGAAGAACATGCTTAATCTACAAGACATGAGTAGTACAGCTATGGGGGATACTGGAACACCTATTAGTCCAGCTTTTTCCTTCTTTTTGTACGCGAGCTATATCGAAGCTATGCAGTGATCTTTGAAGCTCTGACCACTGTACCTATCCACTATTTCTACATATCCTCAATGTTTGGTTATTTTTTGAAGGATACTTACTTAATTTTATGATTTGCACTGAGAAGTAATACAATCACTAAGTATGAATTATTATAAAGCATTGTGGTGTTTATCTGTTTGTCCTCATTATTCTCTGTAGCCACCTTCTGTGCCTAACCCACTTGGATGGTTGCTATTGTAGACTAAACTTCGATAATAATGGAATTTATTTCCTATTAATCAATTCGGAAATGTTTTTAGGGGCGTTTGGTGTGTCAGGAAATAAATGTTATCTTGATAGGATTTCTCTGAAAGTTCTGGGAATTGCGGTAATGTTTCAGAATAATCCAAATATTGGAAAGCTATTTGGAATGTTCGAGAATGCTCCAGATTGTTCTAGAAACTTTGACAAAGGTTTAGCGTCATCCAGATTTTAGGAGAGCAAATTAAAAAAGTCACTTAAGTTAAATTATATTGCACATCTACAAATTATATTCCATTTCATTTGTGCACCATTCTATCATTAATAAAATTAAATTTGATAACGTTGATTGAAACAGTAGCACCCACATTACTAGCAAACCTAAACAGAAATTTTTTAAATGTTCGAAACTTAATAATAGTGTGTAACGCAGCTCTCCAATTAAAATTCGTGTTTGCTTTTGAACTACTAATACAACCTATGCATTAGCCTCTGTTTTCATTCAATTATATGTCATTTAAACGCTCCCCATTGAAATTATTAGGTAGATACGCTCACCCTTTGTGTCACACAATATGCATAATCTAATTTGTTAAGTAACCAGTGCGTCAACATAAAATTATACAATCTCTCGAAATGACGAAAATTAACTAACGGTGGTGGGTAATTATTTATTTATTAAAATGAACAATGTCAGCGGAATTGTAAATTCTAGTCGTTTTCGAAAATTTTACCAGAAGCATAGCGTCACGTTTTCGGATAAAACTCGAAAAAGACGACCTTAACCGAGCAAGGAGGTCATATATAGTTGGCTGTTAATTTTAATGTACAAATAATACAATAAAGGTAATTATAAAATACTAAAAATTTTGCTATATTTCAACTCAACTCCATTTATTTCTGTCTGAGATCTATAGAAATTAGGAAACAATAGGTACAAACTACGAACTACGTACTTGAATCATCATTTTCTGTCTGGAAGTTTGGTTGAAGTTCTGAGTCGGTAACTTTCACTTCATCAGGCATTCCAAGTTTCTCTAAAGTTTCTATTACAAAATGTACATTATTCAAAAGGCAATTAAAGAGCTTCTTGGGGTATTCATCCTTCATTAGCCGTTAATTGCCAGAAAATATTCGTCAAGGGAGGTCGACGATAAATGCCACGAAATTCAGACATTTGCAACAAAAACCTCGCCATTTTCAATCCGCAAAACAAGAATAAGTCATTAAAAATAAAATAAATACGAACGTATTTTTGGTATTCAATCTCCAACTGTAAAAATCGTAACAAATTATATGAATGGGAAGGAGGGAATGATTTCATAAGGGTGGAATTAGCTAACCAGTGGTGTGCGGAAACACCCAAAGTGATCCGCGAAGCCATCTGAAAAATGTAGCCAGTCAAGTAGTGTACGAAACCGTCTCCGCGCCAAGGTGAGGAGCACCCGTGCAGGGGTCTGTGAGGCGTTTTCTCGTTTGTTTCCTTCCGATTCAGTTACTGATAACTTGAGTGCTCACAAAAAAGCTATGAGCCACTTCTTCAGGAAGTATACGACGTGGTAATAGATTTCCGCCTGCAATCGGAACATTTTGGCTACCATTACGCCCCGAAATTTTATATTGAATTTTCTTAATCATCAACTAACAGAAATATTGAAACACTGATTTAGACTTTCTTATCTAAAACATGTTATGTAACGCGCAGCCCCTATGTTAGGGGAAATTAAATGAGCTGAATTTCCTGTGGAAGATATAAACAGTTCCCCAATCCAAACAGAATAGTAATTAATTAACGATTGTAATAAATTAATTACTACGCTTTCAGATGCAAACAGCGTTGTTTATGTACACGGAACTAATTCCGGTTATCGCTGCATCAGTTCTATTATATTCATTAATTTGAGTTGGATAGAAAAGTAAATAAGTGAAAATCTTTTGCTATCATTCGTTCCATTGAAAAATAAATAGACAAGAATAAAAGGAACTAGATCAATTTGCTAAGATCAATTTCAAAATTCAATTGTAGTTAATTAAGTTAAAGAAATAGACGTGTGGCAAAATAAGGGCGAGATGTGGTGTTGAAGTATGAAAGTCGACAACGACTAGGAGTGGTACCTTCTGAGATAAGAAGGGTTAGTTAAGGGCGTATTATTAGAGGTAGAATTAGGAATAAAGGGAGGCACAGGAGGGAGAACATGAAGATCCTTGCATATAAAGCGAAACGTAGGTGTTAGTTTCACATTAATAAAAGAATCAGTTCAATCTTTTGTCTCCTACTTCTCGTTACACTTGTTAGTGTTAATATTTTTTTTTTTACAGGATCAGTATAAATTCTGCTATCAGGCGGCGTTGGAATATCTAGGCTCATTTGATCATTACTCTAATGGACTCCTGTAGACTAATTTTGTGTACATATGTATATGCATAGGGTCTCTTAATTAGGATTGCTCTATTCATGTATAATACTTGGCCTGTAATTAAGAGGACGATTAATGCAGACCATAATGAAGCTTATCGAAGTAAAATAATGAAGCAGACAAGTGTAATCTTCTAAGTGTTTAAGTGGATTTCTTGTCGTAAAGTAAAATCGTAAATTTTCTACTGCAACATTGTAGGCAAAGGCACTAAGTGTTTTTTTCTTTTTAATTATTTTCGATGTCCTAGCGAAATGTGTATTTATTATTTAACTCACACTTTAGTAATATGTTAAACTCCATATTGAAATACAACTGAAGACTGTTATTTTAGATAAATGTCGATGTAGAAAAAACTACTCCTGGTTTTTTTCGAATAAGAAAGTAAATTAATATTAAATCCTTCTGAAGGATATAAGGCATGAATTTCAATAAAAGACTTTACTTTTGAGTTTTTATTTCTATTATCACGCTTACCTCAATGAGGTATGTGGACACATTCTTGCTATTGTATCCAGAGAAGAATCATCAAAGACCCACTCATACAAATTGAGGTAAGTTCTTTGCTTAATAGTCGAGTAATAACTGGAGAGGCCACAACCGCTTCTATCGAGGCTAAAGAGCCAACAGCTTACGCCTGACGTCATCGAGTGCCGGCCTTGCACTACAACTGTTTTAGTCTTGTAGCTAAGGGTTATATTACGCAAAAATTCATTTGCATAGATCGAAGGGATGAGCATTTATGCTAATTTTGACTTTTCGACATTTCAATGCAGCTTACTTATAGAATATTGGTTATCGTTATCAAAGACAATGTTGCATAAGGTTCAAAATAGCAGATAATTCAGTGACCTTAATCATTTTTGATTTGGGAAGCACCTAAGTCTCTTCCCAATGTCTGTTGTTTCAGATAGCCTGTTTTCCTTTGTTAGTTAATCATTCGTGAAGCTTGGAGGAATGACTTTCACATTTGCGACACCGCTGTAGTGGCGGATTATTAATCACCACAAACATTTAGGACTTCACAATTTTTTTTGCATAACTCTAACACGCTTTTCATTTAATTTCACGTCCGTTGTCCGCTTCATGAAAAAGAATGATTAAAGTTGCTTCAGTTTTTATTCATAAATTCACATTACATGCTTGATGCATTATACAGTCGGTGTTATATAAATGCTGTGAGGATCGAGTACGACGCGACGCTTCGGTTGTTACGTTAGAAAATTTCTGACGTCACGTTGGTTATGTTTCGTGGCGCCCCGGCGCTGCGTTACGACGACGCGACCCTGCGCAGCGTTGGACGAAACAATGTCGGAAAGTTAAATGCAAATTTCATAATTCATCTTGTTAATTAATTCGGCTGCTGGAATCTCTGGCAACGATGGCTCTCGGTATTTCACCTTCTAAATAGATCGCTTTTGCGTGCTAAGATTATTCACTCAAAATGCACTGCTACTCGTTTAACTGCAGGTAAGTTGGGTTATTTTCTTAATTATTCAGTCTACACTTTCTTTTGAATGATGAGATCCTTTTTAGAAACCGCTTCGTTTAATTAATTTTTATTAACATATTTTTTCGCTGACAAACAAAAGCAAATAATAATTTCGTTACTTTCTGGATGGAAGGATTCATCAACAGATCCACTGAAAACAACAATTCTATTTTAACAAAAGCACCCTTTACTAAAATATGGGCAAAAGCCAAAAACACAAACTTGAATTAACAAGCGTCATTCTTCCATGGCGCGTGGCATTGCACACTACACGCCAGACGTGTAGTGGGAATCCAGCTTTGGAAGACTAGTTTGGAAATGTAGACAAACACTATACAACCATGTATCTTTCAAAAATTTATCTACTTCCCCACGAAATAGGACAACATCGTTCACCTAGGGAAGACATTTACTCAAATTTTCAACTCTGGTAAAAAATTGTTACTATTGATTATTTTTTTTTGATCTTTTGAAAATCGTCATGGATACAAAAAAAATGTAGGGACATTTTTTGTAGAGATTTAAATTTTCTACAAAAAAAGTAGGAGTCTGATTTAGAGCGCTGCAACTTTTTAGCAGTAAAAGATAGAGGGGTGCTGTTTTGACTTTATTATAGCAACTTCAATTTTGTACAAAAAAAGGTCTCTAAAATTTTTTTCGGATCTGTCACGGTTTTCGCTACGTAAGTATCAAAAGACGAAATAGCGCATTTTGAAAAACAACCATGAAATAAATAAAACTAATAATAATTTTCCAGTGTTAAAAATTTCCACAAATGCTCTTCTTATCGGTCTCTACAAGAATCCGCGCTCACAAAAAAATTTACGCAATAAATCCTTTGGCCACTAAACTAGAACTGGTACTACAAGGACCTCCATAAATGACTAATCAATGACGCTGCGCGTAAGCCTGCAGGCCTTCTATTCTATTTAGTCAAAATTAAATTCTTTGTGGACCACATGGACCGACCAAACAATGGTGTTATAAACAACTAGACGACGACATAAACCGAAGGAGTGAATGCGGTCTGCTCATGAGAACATTATATTCGATATCACAATACAAACTTTATGGCTCATATTTGAAAACTTTTCGGCAATTGAATTAAAAAAAAAAAAATGTAATCTACCTGTATAATTGGGGTAAGTCACAGTACCTACAGGAAATCATTGCTCTTCAATGGCCTGTTCTGAATTTTATCACTTATTGTTGAGCTTGAAACAAAAGCGTCTTTTATCAATTAATTAATTATTGTGCGTCGGCATTATTTTTTAACGCCCTTTTTTGTGGCTTCCAAGAAGCGTCTCATAATTAGTGTAAGAATGGAAGTAGGTCAAAACCTTTTACACCCCTTGGGGACCCGAACGCTGCGCTACCCGGAAGACATAATCCTTCGGGTAGTTGACAGCAATTTCGTAGGATCTTGTCACGGCTTCCAAAATTCCCGCCTTATTACAGTATATTTTTATGAGTTTATGTCAGATGGAATAACTCGACAAATTATGTGTGAAATTCTGTCCTGAAAGTAGCCGCGTCTACTCCTTTGCGTCGGGAATCTCGTTATTTTATTTTTTTTATTTCGAAACTAATTTTCCAAAACTTTTACTTTTACGCTTTTCTGGTGGATATGTAGTCGTTTATTATGAAAGTGAATTACTCACCAAAGGTGAAGTCTTCGTACATTCACTCGCCAAACAGTTCAACGATCACCAAAATTGAAATTTTTGAAAAGCAGTTCGTGTTATTGTCTATAATCTGTAATAATTAATTTCCCTTTGCAGTGAAAGAAATTGATTGGTATGAGCTTTTTAAGAAAGGAAACTACGACAACTTAAATAAAAAATGTAAATTTATTTACAACCACCTTTTCGAAACATCGGTCGTATGTATAAATTTTCACAGGGTAAATGTGACATTTTCTTTCTTAGTTTCCAGTTATTTTTAACTTATTGTTACCATTTTTAATGAGCCACTTTTTAAAATAAGAAAAAAGAAATATACGACCTACTATAAAAGTTTCATTTAAAAAACGGAAAATATACTGAAACTTTGAGAACTTTCACCATCTCTATTTTAAAAAACTGTATGAAAATTTTCAGAAAATGAGATAGTAACTAATTTGTTCAGACCATTGTGAAAAAACATTAGTTTTCCTAACGTCCAGTTTTCTTCTACTACAGTAATTTCATCAGTATCATGAATATTTACCTTTACTCAAGTCTGAGGGTGCCAAGTCTGGCGAATAGGGCGGGTGAAGAACGGATAGGTATAGTAAGCGGCGCGTAAGGAGATTCAGTAACGGTCAAATTGACAGGTAGGTACGCGGAATAATATTGTAGGGCCGAAGTGGTAGAGTGTTATTGCTCTGACCAAGTTGCAGTTCAGTGGCGCGTAGTCAACAAAATTTATTTCATGCTGACTAACCCCGCCCCGAGTGGGCTACTCTTTGCCACTGCGCGTCTTATGATTTATGGGTTTTGAATCTCCTAAGACGCCGGCAATTATAGTTGTCCATGTGACTATTTTAGATAGGTCACTCGAAAGGCAGTTCGAAAAGGGTAGAGAGGGAGGAGACTTGCTGTAGGGTCTATAGAGTCTTTTAATAGCCACTTGTCCTTCAAGAAGTGGTGCTTTATCACCATTTGAAATTCCTTATCGTACATTTTCTACAAACCACCAGACCTTATTTTTTCAAATCTTTAGTGCTAAATAAATAATAGTAACAATTTTTTACCAGCTTTGAAAATCACAAGTGTCTATTGTACCACTCTCAGAACGATGGGCTTGTGGAAAACTAAATGCACAAGCGCTATTTTTACGAAAGCTGATATAAAACCTGGTGAATAAGCAAATTTAACACGCAAACGTGAATAATTTGGAATACAACATTCCCTTGATTTATTTCTATTGGATTAAATAAGGGTCGTCTTGAAATTTATGGATCCGTTGCTGTTGGTTGTTTGCTAATTAGAATTTTGTTTCCGTGTTATTGTGCTATTTATGTGCTGCCTTTAAGTTAATTACTCCTAAGTTTTAGCCCGGGAGTTTATTACGCTGCCTTATTTTAGTTACAAAGCAATACTTAACAAAGCAAGTTTTCTTTTAGCTTAGCAGAATTAGAATTAGAAACAATGAAAAGTACAGAGAAAGATGAGTAATATATGTTGCTCACGTAAATGATGCGCGGTTACCTCTCCTCTCGGTGACAAGAGGACACGCATAGTTGAAGCCATCGTTGTCATGGAATTTTATTTACCCTACATAATGCTTTCAGTGAATTTCCTTACTTAAGTGACTTGAAGTTTCATTATTTTGGTTCCCTTTTATTTCTCATACATAATCGTGCTGAATGCTGGCTTTTATGATTTTTCTATATAAATATCGTTTTTGTAAATAAACCGAGAAATGACTCTCGGCGAGTAGCATTCGTGAAAAGTGCTTTTTTATGTGGATAAAATGGACCTAAAGAGGATATGGTGCGATAATATTTTGAAGATCTACCTGTACGATAAACCAAAGCTAACAAAATAAATTCTGTCAGGTTCCCAAACAGTTAGATAACGTTGAAATGTATTTTTCTTTTCATTTCTAATTGTTCTCGAAGATCTGTAGATCATTCTCGAAAACCGTGGAAGATTCGTGAAAGTCTGGAACATCCTGAATCATCTTTGAACTGGAACATTCTTAGGTCAACCACCTAACGTCTCCAGGCTATTCTCGAGAAATATCGAATCTTCTAGAATATGTTAGACCATTCTGGATAATTGCTAACTGTTCTCGTAATGTATGGAATATTCTGGAACATCGTAAGTCATTCTTGAAAATCCGGGGAAATTCTAGATTATTGTGAAAAGTCTGGAACTTTCTAAATCATGCTTGAACTATCTAGAACATTCTTAGATCAGCCTCCGATGTTTCCTGCTATTTTCGAACAATATCAAACCTTCTGGAATATTTTAGACCACTCTCGAAGATTTCAGTTGTTCTAGTAATTTCTGGAACATTCTAGAATATCATAAATCATTCTAGAATATTGCAAGTCATTCTAGAAGACCGCGGGAGATTCTAGTTCATTCTGAAAAGTCTGGAGCTTGTTATGACACGTCTTAAATATCTTTTCTTATGAAATTGTAGGAATTTTCAATACTTTTCATGGTGGTGATACGTTTATATATTTTTTAAAAGCCACTAAGTCAAAAACGGGTAAAACATGAAGCTTTCATTCTTAGCTACGTAAACGCTGTGGGTATTAATTTTATCCCTACAGAAACAACTTTAATTATAGGGAAATTTTAAAAAGTTTCAAAAAGAAGACCGACATCAAAGAAACGCTTCTGCTTAGAAGTTAAAAATAATTAACTTTTACAAAAGTTTTTATTCCGAGAAACGTTTACTTTTAAAGCTTCACTCAATGATCTTGAAACAAAGTTAGCGAAAAAAATAATAATAATAAGCGGGCACTTAATAATTTCTTCTCATATCTGATAGCATTGCCAAAAGAAATATTAAAATAAAAGTCTGCAAAAACGTATTAAAAAATTTAAACGTCTTACGAAGTAAAATGTAAAACACCCCTCTTTACACCCTTAGGGGCCTTTTTCTGAAAGACCGGCCGGTTTGCATTAGAATAAAGTCTAATTGTAAGTGGGCACATTTTTCAAAAAAATTTCTATCCTTTTCAATTTATCTCGATCCAAATATCGGGATGTATTTGGGGACCACACTGTAAATTATTTAATTATTGAACGTTCTTAGTTTTCGATCATTATTGAGTCGAATTATTTTTGTTTTTGTATCGTGAAGTACAGTAATTGATACTTCTGTAAGCTGCGGAAATGTAGGAGTAGTGTACATCGGAGATTGAAGTTTATATGTAAAGCAAAACTTGCTCCAACTCATGAGATGAACGTTAAGTGCTTCCCTCTGGAATTGAAGTTAACCGGATAAGATTCTTGCATAACATACACATGTTTGCGTTTACACTGATACCCCAACCGTAATCCATACCGGTTAAGATTAGTCTTCAAGGAATATCGTTGTACAATATTATTTTGCAGATGATATTTTAGTATTACCCCCTAAATCTATCATACATATTTAGTGCGTTGTCTTCAGTGGATGAGTGTTGCCGAGAGTGAAGGTTATACATACTTCGCAGTCTCGACAGCGACTAAATGGATACCTTATTTTTTTTTTGGTGCATCGCAGTTATACGACGTTTCAAGTGCTGAGCACTCATGACTGATCTAACATCTTATTTTTATGTTTCTGCTTTACGGGAATACGTCTAAAGCTAATACCCATACCCGGGTTCGAACCGACAACGACCTGTGCGGGAATCCGCTTTTCAAGTCGCTCGGTTAATCATCATTGCCTCGCGGCCACCTGGCCGCCCAAATGGATACCTGGCTGCACACTTATATATATACCGGGCAGCGGTGGGCGTATCCTCCATCTGTGGCACCCCCTCTGCCGCCCGGAATAGATATAAACGCGCTACCAGCTCTCCACTCTGACTCTGCCGAGACTTCGAGGTACAATCTTCCTACTATAAGCCCGAGCCTTGGTTTTGATATAGATTCCGGCCGTGAAAGCTTTTGTTCTTAAAAAGTGAAGCCATCGAACGTTTTCTTCGCTAAAAAGTTTGGTGAAAGTTGGATGAGTGAGGAGTAATTAAAAGAGAGTTTTCCTCGAGGATAATTCGCTTTTAAATTAATAAGACGAAACACAATTTGTCCTGGGATTCGCTTGCGGTTCTTTTGCAAAAAATAACGATCGTTTCGGCATCAAGAGTGACTGTGTAGGAACAAACTTTTTATTTGTTTTAAAAATTTTAATTCGAACTTATTTAAACAAAAGGGTCGTAATGAATGGACGCTCGGGAAAGCAATTACGACGGAGCAGTTCTATTCGCCCACCGCTAATAGAAAAATAATGGATCGTGTAATCACAACGAAATTGCTTCACACTTATTTCTGGCTCCGAACCATCTCACCCCGTAACCAGAGGGAAATTTGTTACTTGTCCACGACCGTGTCGACGGAGGCCCCGAACCACCATTACCAACTAAAGGGTGAAATTAAAGCTCACTCGGCTGTCTTCCTTCCAGAAAAAAATATCTCGTCACTTATCCGCCTTGCTTGCTACCGATTCCTCAACAGGGCATCAGACCCTCACCTCATTTTTTGTTGATAATGCCTGTTAAATTGCATGTTTGGGAAAAATTCTTTCCTATCTTCTTTGTTATTTTTATTTTCATTCCACCACCTCCGCTTTTTTACAATTTAAAACAAAAAGCTTTTCAAAAGGAACAAAAACAAAAGAACCACCACTAATCTGATAAAATGCAGTCATTCAATACGATTTTATAGAACCTCTTTATTCTTCTCGAGAAAGAATTTAATGTCTATTTGGATGTCTAATTGTATGAGACGAATCAGGATTCTTGAAATTTAAATTATGAAAACTCTAACAATAGTTAAACGGCCACACACCACTGATTAAAATTATTCGCACTGGCCGGTTTGGAATCGAACTCTTCGCCTATTAATCGTTCCACTCTTAAGTCTTTGGTGGCAAGTTGTAGTGTAACAATTATACGATAGTAGTATAGATACGTCGGTTCTGCGACAGGTCAACGGCACGTCCATCCAGTTCTTACCATTGTGTAGGTTTGAAGGTCATTCTTCATGTCTTTGAAGTTCATACTTCGGGAAGGTCGATGGCGAAGTAGTCGGACAAGGTCATTCTTCGGTGTTGTTGAAGTTGATGTTTCCAAAGGGGTTGATAGAAGTCTTCGGCGCTGAGGTGGTTGCAATAGGTGCGTGTGTTTTTGTTAGGAGAGAAGACTACTTCATCTACAACCCCCTTGGGCAGCTCAACCACTGTCTTTTGTACAAATATGTTTTGTTAATTTAGATTTTAACCCCTGATGCAAAAAGATGAGTGTTATAAATTTGTCGTCTACCTGTGTGTCTGTAGCTACTGAACGAATGGGCTAACCTTAATGCGTTTTTTTTTATCTGAAGGTTGACGTGACGTTTAGCTAAAATTTATAAATATCTTTTCAGGCGTTTGATGAACTTTAGCTCATTTCTTTCTTGAAGATTGATCTTACCGACTCTCATTTGGTATAGTGTTACTTTGGTAGTTTTTCCAAGAAACGGTAGAGGGTTAAAATTAAAATTTTCAACGAACGATCTTATTTTGAGTAAGGGCACTATTTGCAATAGATTAATTTAAACTCAGCATACGAAACTTAGTTTTGATAATAAGAATAGCCAATAGGTTTTCAACCCACACAGTTCCGTTAAAAATAAATACCATCATATGTATCGATCCAGAACGACGGAAGTATTTGGAAAGAATTGAAGTGTCGAGTTTTCCTGAACTTAATAGCTACAATGATCGTAGTTAAGAAAGTTCTTAGCTGCAATTGTGGATAATTGCGGAGAGGCGGCATCTATCCGGTTTGCAGGAATTCTTCTCTACGTAACTGTCGCATCGATGGCAAGCAATAACGGAGACTGATTTTTTTTTCCATATTTTCATCTGGATAGACCCTTAAAAGTTCGATTGCTTTTCGAACTTGGCTGGCGTGGCGTTTAGTTGAATTACGGTTAACAGTTATTGTGTCTTACGATATTTCATACCTAAACAGAAAGAAAAGGAAACTGCTTCAAAAATCCAAAGCGCTGAAGTGTTACTGAAAATCAATTTTGCTGTTACACTCTCCTTTGCACTGATTAATAATTTTCTGCAATATGAGATTTTTCTGATAAGGTAAAACCATGTAATAGGGCACCATATTTTTAATTCGTTCAGTAAAATACCCCGACAATTATTATACACATTTGCAATTGATACCAACGCTTTGCAATGAGATACTGTTAGGGTAAAACCATGTAATACACACCCCTACCTTTCTTAACTTCTTCAATATAATACAATTGAAATTGGATAATTTTTGTCTATCATTAACGTATGCAAAGATTATCAACCTGTAGCATGAGATTTTGTTGCTAATGGGGCAAAACCATCCAATACGTCCTATATTTTGAATTTGTTCTAGAAAATACATTTTTTATTTAGTTGATTAGAAACTTATTGCAATACGAGAGTTTGTTTCTTAGAGCCTTAGAGGGTAAAACCGTGTAATACGCTCCCTCTTTTGAGTCTTCTCAATAAAATACACTTATAATCGAATACTTTTCAAGTATTATTTCCGCTTACAACGATTAACAACTTTTTACCGTCTGAGGTTCTGCTTCTGGTAGGGTAATACCGTGTAATACGCGCCCTCTATTGAGTGTTCTCAATAAACTACACTTGCAATCAGATACTGTTCATCTATCATTCCCGTTTACGATGATTAGCAACATCTTACAGCATGTGGTTTGACTTCTGGTAGGGTAAGACCGTATAATAGGGCCCATCTTTCGATTTGCTGATTAAAATGCACTTAAAATTGGATGGTCTTTACCTACAATTACCGTTCGTAACGATTAGCAACTTTTTGCAATACGAGATTATGTTTCTGAGGGTAAAACCGTGTAATACGCTCACTCCATTGACTCTTCTCAATAAAATACACTTGCAATCGAATACTTTTGATAAATTTTTTCCATTTACAACGATTAACAACTTCTTACAGTATGAGGTTTTGCTTCTGGTAGGGTAAAACCGTGTAATACGCGCCCTCTTTTGAGTCTTCTTAATAAAAAACACCTGCAATCAGATAATGTTTGTCAATCATTCCCGTTTACGATGATTAGCAACATATTACAGTATGTGGTTTGGCTTCTAGTAGGGTAAAACCGTATAATAGGGCCCACCTTTCGATTGGCTGATTAAAATGCACTTAAAATTGGATGGTCTTTACCTACAATACCCGTTCGTAACGATTAGCAACCTTTTGCAATACGAGATTATGTTTCTGAGGGTTAAACCGTGTAATACGCTCACTCCATTGAGTCTTCTCAATAAAATACACTTGCAATCGAATACTTTTGATGTATTATTTCCATTTACAACGATTAACAACTTCTTACAGTATGAGGTTTCGCTTCTGGTAGGGTAAAACCGTGTAATACGCGCCCTCTTTTGAGTCTTCTTAATAAAAAACACCTGCAATCAGATAATTTTTGTCAATCATTCCCGTTTACGATGATTAGCAACATATTACAGTATGTGGTTTGGCTTCTAGTAGGGTAAAACCGTATAATAGGGCCCATCTTTCGATTGGCTGATTAAAATGCACTTAAAATTGGATGGTCTTTACCTACAATTCCCGTTCGTAACGATTAGCAACTTTTTGCAATACGAGATTATGTTTCTGAGGGTTAAACCGTGTAATACGCTCACTCCATTGAGTCTTCTCAATAAACTACACATGCAATCAGATAACTTATATCCATAATTTCCGTTTGAAGTGATAAGAAACTTTTTGCAACAGCGGATTTTGTTTCTCATAAGGTAAAACCGTGTAAATCAACTTGCAATTTCATTTGTCAATTAGATCAACTACACTCAAAACGTCGTCACAGTGAATGATGAATTGTACCCTGTAGATGACATAAGGTGCAATAACTTAACCGAAAGGTGGATGGTTTTTCTAGTGAGGTTAGGGGTTTTACACGGTTTTACCCTAACATACCCCATGGTAATTTTTTTCTCAGTTTATATTGACTGTGCTGCATCGTAGCTGCAGGTAATCTTAATAAGTATTTCGTAATCCGTAATGCAGTTTTACTATCCGTATGCATACAACAGCAACGCAGTGCAGCGTGGGGAAAGAGTTTTAAAGAAAATTAATATTTATAGCAAAGTATTCTCATATTTCCGGCTGTGCATTCATGTCGGTATTATTAAGAAAAATGGATGGAAATGCATACGAATTCCTCATGTCACATGTTTTCACATTCGTTGTTGTTTTGAATTCGTGCGCTTATTAGCTACTTTTATGCTCGTTTCCGCAAATATACAGTTTTTTTGCGCGGAAGTTGTTTTAAAAGTAATGGATGTCGTATTCTGTTAATTTAATTTGTTCATTTACATTTCGAAGTTCTTTTCGAACGACGACATGCGAATAGGAAACTTATGCTTTTTGCAGAAAGCCAACTCATTAAATTTAATTTTAGTGTTTGTTTCGTATCAGAATAAGTTTCAGTAAAAGGCTGCCTGCCACTCACGTGCATGGAGACCAAGTTACGCGTTATTAAAGGCTCTAGTCATCGAGGCCATGGTTTTTGACCAACGATAAAACAGAATTTTAAAATAGGGTGCTAAACGACGTTTATTTCATATTTTCCCCGCAATAATTACCTTCCCGCTTTGATAAAAGCTTTTAACGACCTTTCGCTAAAACATTTATGCCGTTATGGAGTATACGACTCATAAAACGGAAATAACATTACAAAAAGCTTTCATGTAAAAATTTGATAGTGCCAGTGCAGGCCTCTTTCCATCGGCTATTTTACTCGTCCTTGTTGTACGAGCTTTTAAATTATTCAATCATTGTCAATACATTTTTAATGTTTATTATTGAAGGCTTATTTTTATTGCCCGTTAAAGTGATACTCTATTATATTTACGTTGTTTGTGAAATTAACGCAATATCGAAAGCTACATGAAGCTGTGAATAATTTATTACCCTTTCTGAAATGCTGGCTTTTTCTGATGTAATCCTTTTCGTAAAATCTACAAAGTTGGAATTACATTTTATACAACAACATTTGTTTTAGGTTAATGGTTTGTGCTTTGGAACTGCCTATGACGCGCTGATGGGAACCAACAAGACAAAAAGTCATGCTTTGTGAATCTCTAATCTTGGCCTGTTCTGGATAGTCGCAGGTCCAACCCAGTGATGCATAAAGCAAGTTTTCTGATCCTGATTGTTAATTTTTCAACTTGCTTAGATTGGCAAGATAGGGAGCTGCTTTACATCTTGTCTTGTCAATTCCTTGATATTGACCATCAGCTGAAAAACGTACAGAAAAATCAATGGTGATTGTGGTGGCTTCGCAGTATTCTCGACGAAGCTTCAGTAGAGTCTAACCTTGGTCCCAGCGGAGCAGTCGTATTTATGCGTTCGGTGATGGTTAGCCTTCATTCAGAAACAATCGTTGACCAATCAGCGCCAAGCACCACCGACCTTCTACCACCGACACGCATAAATACGACTGCTCCGCTGGGACCGGAGGCAGACTCTACTGAACCTTCGTCGAGGATACTTTGAAGCTTTCGTAATCACGATTGATTGTTCTGTATGTTCTTCAGGTGACGGTCAACATCAAATCATACATGTTTTCGCTTTGTACTTTGATGCTTATAGATTTTTACCCAAAAAAGGAGAATTCTTGTCCCTTGCCAATTTATTGACAAAAAAATCTTACTCCAGTTGATAGAAATTCTTGTCTGTACTGTTTTAGAACAAGGAAAAACAACACAAGAAAATAAACTTGTCCAATCTCAATCCCTGAATCTTCAGCAGTTCAGGAGATACCGCTTCTCAGGATTTTTCTAGATTCAGACTCTTTTCCTGAATGGCTTCAACTCGACTAACTAAAATTCTTAGACCATAACATCTTCGACCCTAATTGAAAGACCATAAAATTGGCAATTGTGTCTGATGGTCCAAATGTCTCATTTATTAGGTTAGGCCAACCTAAATACAGACTCTACGCCATTGAAGGAGTTTTCTGAACTCATTGTCACTTAAGAATAACTGATGAGAATATTCAGTCAAATATTTGACAGGTATTGCCAAAAACATTGGAAAGAGCGGTAAAAATTATTCAATTAAAATAACTGACTACCAGCTGGTACAAAATATGGATATTATGGGTGATGATACTGGAGGAAATGAAAGACACTGAGGAAACTTTAAAAGAAGAATTGTGTCAAACTAGTTTTCTGTTTCCAAATGATTAGTTTTAATGACTTGTTTACTGATGAGTAAATTAAATTTTGGCGAAAAACGTACAACCATTTCCACCAACCTCCATCCGAAGGCCAGATTTGCAGAAGCGATACAATTTGCTCGCAATTTGTGTGAAATAACAGCTGTAGAAATGAGCGTCGACTACGGCGTCGGTCCCATTGTCTCTTCGGCGTCGTCAACGTTGTCGCCACATCAGATTGATATCTTAAAAGGTGCGGTTAACGACGACGACGGTCTGGCCTTATACTTCCGCCTCTACTGCTGCATCTGCAAGATAAGATCTGCGACGCTTTTGCCTTGCTTGTTCCATTCTTCCGACGCGACGCCGGCGTCTTTCTCGTCAACGCGTACAACGTGGCTAAGAAAATAGCGTCAGAAAGGACGTGAACATAATCCAAACCACTGATAGAATCTAAGACCGCACTAAATTTTCACATGGATATCTTATCAAGAGCATCCACAGAAATTTTTGCTTTAAATGTTTGTCTATATGAAGTTACGAATCTTCTTACGTTTTCCTCGGTAGATTTTATGTCATCACTTTTCTTTCTACCCACATAAGTTTGACAATTTAAAGTTTTTGAAGAACCACAAAAGCTGCTTCAAAGGATTTTCGAAACACCCTGTGTACATACGTACATGTGTAGTGGCACAATACAGAGAAGGAACCTCGAAATGTAACCCATACGACTACCTCGTAGACTTATATTTCATTATAAGATTAATGTTAACTCAGAGCTTTTGTACGGTAGCTGATAACAAAAGCTGTTCCTGTTACTGTTCCTGTGCGTCAAAAGGGCCATGCAAAAGGCATCAACCGGAGCTTTAGGAATTATGTTATTCCAGTCTTTTATGTACTGAGTGGCTGTAGTAACAACATTAAGACTTATATAATTAGTTTGTACAGTGGCTAGAGAGAGTTACGGTTCTTGGAGTCGCTTCCAAGATGAAGATAGAACAAACGATATTTACCCTCTTACGCTGAACTACCCCTTAACCTTTGGTATACCTCAAGAACTCATGCTGACAATTGGTTTAGCCAAGTACCTAAATTAAAATTGCAAATTTAAATATGCCACATATTGTTAAAATGGCAAAAAGTTTCGAAATGGCTTCAACGACTCGTTTGTAGAATATTGTTCGAACAGAAAGGATAATTTCTGTTTGATGACTTATTTATCAAAGTTTGAAATTGTTTGATTCCGAGCAACCCTCATTTATTAATGCAATAAATTCCTCAAAATTCAATTTATTGGTACAACAACCTGTTAGTCTATCATTTTGTGTGAATCAATTTATTATAAACCGCACGCTAATTTAATTATTAATTATAATACAACTCTTAAATAAACATAAACCGCTTCAAAATAGTCTTTTACCAGTACAGTAAAACTTTGAAATTGAAATCCTTTATAACTCGAAAAAAATCTTCATTCTTCTTCTTTCAAGCCTCGAAACTACCAGCATTCGAAATTGTATGAAACATCCATGAGTTTCTATAATCAATTCTTTTATACAGGGCATAGCAAAACGTTTCCTACTACAACTTAAATAAATTCATTCTACTGCTATACGCATGCCCACTAATCGCCACATTATTGAGGCATATGCATCAGGTCACCACATTACAGTGGAATATGCATGCCCACACTTCACCACATTACATTGGCTTATATATGACTACATTTCAGCAGATTCCACTGGCATAGTATGACCACGATTCACCACATTGCATTAGCACACTCATGGCCGAAGACAATACCTCACCACATTCCCCTTGCATACGCATTGGCAACACCACACTACCCTGACATATCGTATGTGTACGCATGATCACAATACACCACATTACACTGGCATCCTCGTGACTCATGACCACGTCTCACCACATTACCCTGGCATACGCATGGACACATTTCTCTACATTAGAATGCTCACTTTACAGCACTCTACCATGACATATCGTATGTACACGCATGACCACGATTCTCGACATACTTATGACTCATGATAACGTCTAACTGCATTCACAATTCACCACAATGGCATACTGATGACTCATCACTACGTCTCACCGCATCACACTGGCATACTTATGACTCGTGACCACGTCCCACCAGATTTCTCTGGCATACGCCATGCACACGTATAACCAAGGTCTCAAAGAAGGTGTACTTTCTCTCCACATTTTCCTATCTGTAGCAAAAAGTCTCATCAATCGTACCACCTTGAAATCGTTAGCTTGAAATATTGTCCTATAAGATAGAAATCGTCTTCCTTGGTGAAGCTACTCTTGCTTCTACCGTGTGATAATAAGCAAGTATAAAAATCTGGTTCATATTCAATAAAGTTCTTATTTAATCTAAAATTCCCTGAGCTCTCGATCTCACACAGAATTATTAAATGTTGGTGTTGTCCGTTACCTAGCTTCCACTTTTTGCTTCCGCTCTTATAAATTGATATTTATTTCTTCGTTGATTAACTTTCTCGGAAGGGGTTCTCTTAATGATTAGAAACAATGAAATATAAGTCAGGATGCTATTCGTGAGTCGTGAACGGACGGGGGTGATAAACTAATGTTATACTTCTTCCGGCGTTTTATCCAAGCCACCTTGCTAGCAGGGCTCCGTTATAATAATCGTCCCCCAGGGATCCGGGCGCGATAATACATATTTCAAAGAAATTACTTTTCGTTTTGAGAAAGTGAGATTTCTGTCGCATTTATTATCTGTTCGAGCGATGCGCGGGGAACGGCATCAGCGTTATATGAGCGGCGTGCATGAAAGAACCGTTTAGAGCAAACGAACGGATATTTAGAGACTAAAAGGTCGATATTGAACGACAATCGTGATTTATAGATTTGTATTAAAAAGAAAATTTCATACAACGAATAAAAAATGTCGTAAAAGGGCCCATAGTTTTGTAAGTTGTGACAGTATTTTCTTGAAGTGGAGCTTCTGTAGTCTCCTACTGAACATATTTCAGAGATTTCGTCGGAATAATCTTGAGGTCAACATCTAAACGGTTATGAGGAGAGATCTTATGTGGTAATAGTGTACCCTTAAGGCTTTAATATACGTGAATAAGAAAAAAAAAACACCCTTGAAGTTGTATCAGATACCAATTTATATATGGTGATCCAGTGTTCCATTAAATCTATACTGACGAGTCAGTAACAGCCAGGAGTGATCTGGGCGTTTTCCTCATGACCTTGTAATATGCGCATGAGCATAATTCATCACACTACATTAGCACACTCATGGCTCATGACCATATCTCACCACAATACTCTACCATATGCATGGCCACAGGTCACCACATGACAGTAGCATACAGACTCACATTTCACCATATTATACTGCCTCTGGATGCCCTCATTTGACCACATTACTCGGTCATATGCATGGCCACAGGTCCCCACTTTACAGTGGCATACGCAAGCTCACATTTCACCACATTACAGCGGAAGATGCATGCCCACATTTCACCACATTACACTGGCTTATTCATGCCCACGTTTCACTACATTACTGGCTACTGGTCACCACATTACACTGGAAAGCACTGGTGTAAATACATTGCGCTTCTAATTATTAATGGTATCTTTCTTCCATACGATTTCCAAAACGTCAAATTTTGGATGATGATACCAGTAAAGATCCTTTGAAAAGGTTGATCTAATTGTTCCTGTTGGTATTAGTATTATGTACAATAATTAATTTAATATTCTGCAGTGAGAAAGGCAGACATCGCCGTCGAAATAGAAGAGGCCATAAGATGTCCTAAAGGGGCCACAAAATCTGCAAGGCTAAACGGGTATTGTAGAGGCGTTTCTGTTCCGCTTGATTTATCGCCTTGGTCGGAAATTGAATTCCATTTAATTTTTTTTTTCAGCAGGTAACAACGGCCATATGCCCCTCTGTAATAACTTAGTATGCAAATTCGCGGACGGCAGTTCTCGTGTTTTGTCCTTCGTCATGTCGACCTCGACGCTTTCCTACTAAATGAAGTGGGTCGTTATTTAATCGAAAGCTTGTCTACCAGTTTTTGGTCAATCCTCTTCTAACAATAGGATAAAGTAACAAATTATAATCAAAAACAATTGAGCTGCTATAAGATGGGTTGGAACTAGTATCCAAATTGGGGACGTGGAACAAGAGGAAGTAGCACTTGACCAATAAAAACAAGGCCAAAACATATTTGATAAAATAAATCTCTCTAGTGTAGAAGTTGAAGGATCATCTGATACTTTTTTAAAAAGGATACAAAAATATAGTAAAAATAACTTTACGAGTAGCTTCGCGAATGCAATAAACATAGAAAACCTTCTTTTGCCACTTAAATCAAGAAACTTGAATTCTTTGTTGGATCATCATATTCCATTGCTTGCTTGCGTTATTATATTTTCTTCCTTAAATGACAAACTAGGAAATGCAATAGTCCACGGCGAATGGGGAATAAGAAATTGTGACAGTTTTCAAGAATAACGAAAACAAATTTTCTTTCTCTTGAGATCAAAGAAGACTTCCAACATAATTTTAATATACTTTGACATAATTACCTTGCACAGTTTCACGTACAGAACCCTTCGCAGGAAGTAGCAAGGAAATTCCTTGTGGAATATTCAGTCTAATGCTAAGGATGACAATAAATTCTGGAACGATTTTTTTGTGGTGTTTTGGTGTTTATTGTATAATTTTTGCTACTTCTATTTATAGTAAGGGGTGTTTAAGATTTCATAAGTAAGGGTGGTAAATCCTCATTTTTGCCAGTTGTTACTTTGAAAAAAGGTTCACGTGTCGAATAACTACTCGCTAAATGACTAACGTTTCGTAAAATAATAATAATATCTGCTCAACATTCGGACCATAGATGTATTAAATGATGCAATGTTAGGTTATGTCATGGTAATTGCGGATAACGATTAGTGTTGACGAAATAATATGTTTGTGACATGGTATTTACAAATTTCTATTCAGGTAGGTACAATTCCCTAAATCAAGCGGTAAATGCAGTTATAGCCCATTAGGTATTATTAGATTCAGGGCCTTTCCAGGGCACAGGAACAATCAGCTAAACGGACGGCGTATAGCTGCCTGTTAAATAGATAGGTATAATCATTTCAGAAAATATTTAAAAAACAATTTTTTAAACCTAGCATCGAAATAATATGGTACACTTCATTCGCTGAGGTAAAATGATTCCAGTTGACTAGTAATGCGTTGATACGAGCAATAATTTCGTTCATCTGGTGTATATAAGCTCCCTCTCACCCTTTTTGTCACTCTCCCTCCAATACTAAACGTCCTTCACGCTTCCGTTTTAACTGTCTCCTTTCCGCCCTGGCTGTATCGTTCTCTTTCTTGCCTCGTATGTCTCGCTCCCTCTAAACCTGTATGTCGTACTCCCTCCAACACTGCCCATCTCGTCCTTCCGATACGACTGCCTCTCTTCCGCCCTGCTCTCTCGCACTTTGGCTGTCTTGCTCCTTCAAGTCCTGCTCGAACTGTTTTGTTTTCTCCCACCCTGTCTCGCTCCCTCCACTACTAAACGTCGCGCAAGCTTCCGACTTAACTGTCTCCTTCCCACCCTGGGCATTTGTTCTCGCTCTCTTGCCTTGCATGTCTCTTTTGCTCTAGATCTGTACGTTTTACTTCTTCTAGCCCTGTCCGTCTCATTCCTCCATCCAGACTGCCTCTCTTCCACCCTACCTAACTCGCTCTTTCGCGCCTTGACTGTCTTGCTCCTTCCAGTCCTGTTCGTGTTGTTTTTCTTTTCTCCCACCCTGAAGGTCTCTTTCGCTCTAACCTTGAATGTTTCGCTCCCTCCAATACTAAACGTCTCGCACACTTCAGACTTAACTGTCTCCTTCCTGCCCTGGGAATTCGCTATCTCTCTCCCAAGCCTTGTATGTCTCGTTCCCTCTAGATCTGTCCATTCTACTCCTTCAATCCCTGCCCGTCTCATCTCTCCACCCTGACTCCCTCTCTTCCGCACTGACTAACTCGCTCACTCTCACCTCGACTGTCTTATTCCCTCCAGTTCTATTCGTCTTGCTTCCTCTATCCCTGCCCGATTTGCTCCCTTCCACCCTGAGAAGATCCAGAGCCAAATTGAATTACGTCGAGGGTTCGTTTTTAGGAAATGTTTAAGTAACAAATGAATGACGTATTTAAAATTTTCTGACATTTTCAAAACTACCCACAACTTTTTTATTTCGAGGAACGTTTAAATTTGGTTAACAGATCCTTAAGGACACTTGAGTATTCTCAATAAATTATTTCCAAACTGTAATAATAAATGCTGTGTATTTAGTAGATAAGGTTATTAAATGGAAACAACTCATAAAATGATGATTTTGTAGTCTTGTAAACATAATATTGGTATAAAGAAAATCCGATACGATTTTACGTTCATAATACCTAATTGAACCGATGCATGTGTGCAACAGTATTGGTTGTCTGCGTGAGCTTTTCCTCATTAGTCCTAAGCTTTTCTCCCCAAAAGCCCGGACCATAATCCTAACCAAGATTTACTGTAATGGCAAAGAAGAAAACTAAATTTATTACGAGGGATTAAGTGGGTTCATCGATAAAGAGATAAAATATGTATGGAAGTTGAACGTTGGCTATTCGATTAAAGTTTCGTAGGGAGCGAATTATAGGGTTGCAATTGTTCAAATCGCCTTATAAGGACAATATGGAAAAATAAAATGAATATTACTAATTCTGAAACCACTCAACCACTTGTTTTGTTTCTGATTTTTTTGACTTATCAAGAATTGACGACATCTTCGTCTCTTAATACAACAATTTCCAAAAAGTCGAGTGTCCTTTTTAAGATACTCCCCTAAATTTGAAAAATAAAACTGTGAGAGCTGCGTTCTGTACGGAGCAGTCCGTCCCATTTGTAAAGAGACAATTCTGTAGGTTAAAACATATCAATTTGTAGTTGCCTCGGGAATCGACTAGTTTATAGTTCACAATAGAACTATTGAAATACACCCTTATGCCTCAGGATGTCCATGTTGTTTCCGGGTCACTAACTCCAACATTTAGTTCTATTTTGACAATAACAGAAACGAAATATTTCACGTTTGAGCGAGACGACGAAGCTCATCCTGCTACAGAACCTGTATTTACTTTAACCTGGGGTAGATCGTTTCAATTGCTATTGAAGGCCAAAACATAACGTTAAATAAAAGGTAGCAACAATTATTTGCCAGCTTAAAAATTTCAACAAATGCTCCTTTAAGCTTCCTCTGTAAGAATCCGCGATCAAAAAAATTTTTGGACATTAAACTCTCTTGGGTGCAACATTGAAACAGCTCCCAACGATGAGCCCTGTATATTACGCCACATATCATCACTCTGGCCTTCTTTAACGATGGTAGCGGATAGATTCAGGATTTTGAAGAATAAATGTCGTATTTTTGTTTTTTGAATATGCACTTGTGTTTTAATTTCCAACTTCAACAACAATGATAAGTCTCTTATGAAGATTTGTATTAATTAATATAATATTTTATGAAGAGTTGAAATGCTTTTCAGTGTCACAAAAGTATGCTAATGTTCTTGTTCACTCCATCGTCAAATTAATTCCCTCTGTGTGTGTCTTTATTGTTTTAATTAATGTTTTGAAAAGTAGTGTTTTAACGGTGCCTATAAAATGAAAATTCCCGTTGACGTTATTCTTTTCGAAATTAGCATTTCAATTAACTGGACCCATTTCGAGACGAGCTAATTTTATCATGAATGACATTTTGGGGACTGTCAACCCCACGGAGAAACGAAAGTGGTTCGTGGGTCGAACATGAAATAGGAGAAAATTCTCTACCAGGTGCAAATAATGGTTCAAAGCGACTCCGTATGGAACAGCCCGGCATTTTATGACAACTTTATATGCAAATTTGATAGTTTGGCGCAGGTTGAATTTCAGCCAGCAGATGTCCTCAACAGTCCTTACCCATGGTAACAATTTATTAATTTCAAAACTTTTACATTATTTGCAAAAATAAAACCTGTGGATTTGCCTGCTACTAGTAATTGCACAGCGTTCTCAAATAATAAATAAAAATGAAACTTTTAAAAAACTAATACCATTAAAGGCTCTTCGAATATCTATAATCAACAATAGAATACCATCGAATAAGCGGAAATTCATTAGTGCCAGTTTTAGAAAGCAGTAATGTATTTCCGCCTGATTTCGACAACGTTCGACTCTTATTACAGCGTCATACACTTGAGGTGTTTGGAAAAAATGTTTTTTTGGTCCATTGGCCAAAGGAAGATAATATCAACTTTTGTAGAGACGAACTTTCAAAAACACAATCGTATTGAATATTTTTGTTCCTAATGAAAATCTCATTAACTAATGCAAATAAATTCGGTTTACGACAGTCTTCTCAATTCGCTGACCCTTATGTTTGCTTGAGAAGAAGGTTACGCACACCTGCAACACGTCAACTCTAATGAAGCCATCTCGCTAAACTCTACGATCATTATCCCCTTGGGGTGGCATTAAGAAGCATCTCTACGAGCAGGTCTCTTAGACTCCTCCGCTTAAATGTTATGTCCAATGTGTTCCTCTGGGTAATTCCCCTGTAGTCTTGCATAGATTACTGCCACAGAGGTACCATTTTAACAATAAACCAGCAACGGTATTATTTCGGGACCCATTAATTAACCAACTATTTATAAAGACCTTATATTTTAATTCCTTCTTCCAGAAATAAAACCAAACGTTACAATAGCAAAAAAGTAATTAAAAATTAATATCAAATCGAAATTGGGTTGTATGCTCCCCTTAATTTTACGTATCAAGTGAAACTTTTTTTTTTTTTGAATTTCGAACACCGTTTCAGTTATTTAGTATTTTTTCAGTTTACACTACAATTTCAAGTTTACATTATTTGATCGAGTTTTTTCATTAAGTCGAGTCAATACTACGTAATAATAAAAAATTGCTCTATTTGTTGAACGTGACGATTGACGTAAATCATTCTATTGCAAATTCCAATTATTTTCTACACCAAAGTTTTGTCTCGTACCCATTTTGTGCCTTGCAGGTAGGTAAATTTGTTTATTTCTGCACATATTGTGCGGCATGCCATCAAAAATACAATGCGAAGAGCAAATTTGTTTGACGTTCATCGAAAAACTGACGGATATACATAAAATATAAAGCATAACACAAATGTTTGTTGACATGGAGCTCCTTCATGTGATACCTGAAGGCATAGGATCATATTCTAGTAACATAACCTAAAAAATTGAATTTGACTGTTACCCATTTCCGTTACATTCTCGAAACCAATTCTAAGATGACTGAAAAAACGTAAATTATCTGTACTTTTTACTAATTACCTATAGATACTATTTACGAAAAGGTGCATCCCCTTCCTGATTCTCTATTAATAATTCAGATTCGATGCGGATGATTAATTGAGAGTTTTTTTTACAATCAATTTTGGAAGGTGGAATGGACATACATGCATCAATCCTTTCATTTAGTCGTGTCTGGGAAATTTGTGATACGAACTTCATTTATCAATCACTGTTACTGTTTAATTTAGCAATGTAGTGAAGTTACAAACGAAAATGTATGACAGGAGGCAAAAAGCTGATGTTCTAGATCCTGTGAGGTATAGGGCTCGTTCACGTGCACTGATGTTTGAATAGAGAAAAAATTATTGGACTGGAAAAATGAGAGAATATTTACAAAAAATTCAAAACTGATAACCAATCGACATTCAGATATATATATATTTAAAAAGTCAAACGGAGAGACGATGTTTTGTCATCCAATTTATTTAAATTTCGCGCCTGTACCTATCTAGTACCTACACTCAAGAGATGCCGCTAGCGCCCAAAATTTTCAACTATGATTCCATGCATTCCTTGCCGTTTAAACTATGTAACCTAACCTCAACTATACAAAAATGGAATGCATACTAATACAGTACAACCCACTGGAGCCAATTGTAAATCTAAACCATCTGGGACTCACCCCAAATACGTGCACAATATTTCACCAAAATCGGTCCAACCGTTTAGGAGGAATTCAGTGACAAACACACGTACAGACAATTTGTATATATAAAGATATTTCTACAGGGTGATCCAAATTGTACTGTTTTGGTGGGGAAAGCGAACTTCCCAACTTGATACAGCAAAATCGACTTATTGTAAAAAGTGATGGGATCGATTTTTTTAGAAAATTTGAGCCCATGACTGCTACATCGCTGTCAATTTGAACCACCCTGTAGATTTCTGTAATGAAAGTAACGTCAAGGAGTAGAAGTCCTCTTTAGCTCTGTAAACTAATTCCTGTCTACGTATGTACATTTCTACGTTCACAAATCCGACTGTTTCGTTTTCGACGTAGGCAGTTCGTTCTTAGGCTTTCAAAACCCATCATCCGTGTCTCTCCTTTGCAACTGTTAGGTACATGATTTAAAGTTGAACGGGAAAAATAGGGAGGGGCTTTATGTTTTCTGGAGCGAGCATACCTGCGAATGATTTTCTTCTTCCATGTGAGCAAGGCGCGAACGACTGAATAATGGGTGACGATGTGCACATGAAGTATAAATACAGTCGTGCATATTTTATGCACGTACACGTACACACTAAATCAAAGCGCTGGATCCTTTCTTTCGGAAACAATTGGTTCAAGTTAAAAACGCACTGCTTTTAAGCAAAGGAAATCATAAAGGCAAAATGGACCTTTTAAATCATGGAGCATTCACTAATCCGGCGTTAAAATCCCCTTTTTTCTTTATCTCATTGTTGCAGCGCGAACAACAGAAGGTGAACGAACTACACGGTTTGATGAATCACGTGGAATTCTTAGAAAATTAAATAGTCACATGACATCAAACTCTGCAGGGCGTGCTTTCTTTTGTGATACGTAGAAATCTACCCCTTTGTTGGCAATGTAATACATTCACTCATATAGCGATGACGAAGATCCATATGGGAATCAGACGAAGATGACCATGAATTAGGTAACACTTCTACGTTTTAATGAGGTCAGCTGGTGCCCAATTAGATCCTGTGGGTTCCTCAAAAACGAGGACTCATATCCCCTCGCTCTGAGTTCTTGACAGAGGTATGTGAAATCTCATTCCTCAGCTGCAAGAGAAACTAAATTTCCAGGCTTCTTTTCGACAGCGACAGTAAAAAAGCAAACACCACGTAATTGGATCCGGTTCGCCTCAAGGTTTCAGAGCAATCCTCAGAACTGTGATGTTTAAAAAAGGATTATTAGCTTCCTTGGAAGAGAACATATTGATCTGCGCCTAATATCGGACTACTTACTGGACTTTTTTAACATCTGTAGAATTGGACGTCTCCCTGGTTCTAAAGGAGGTTCATCGAGCCTTAGGCCAAGGGGACACTATCTATCTTGCAAATGATGACGGGATCAACGGATTTTTATCTTCCCTTCTAAAAATAGTGGAAGACTGACCAACAGAATTCCCCTCAAGAGTCGAGAAGCCACCATGAGGACAGTGACATTCCAAAGCGGCTCATAAGGTACCTTGGTCGAGAACATATTGACCTACCCCTAATCTCGGAGCATTTTCTGAGCTCTTCAAGATCTGTACTGTCAGGCAATCTCCTTGCTCACCGAATTTTGGTCTGAAAGGACACAACCATTGACTACCTGCCCATCTTGGGTAAAGCATATATATGTTGTAAGGGAGAAGAAAGGCTTTCATCTTGAAAAATGTCAGATGTGAGTGTATTTCTGCAAAGGATAGTGGTTTCATTAGCTTCATGTTTTCCCTCTTCAAGGCAGAGAAAGACTGATCCGCAGAATTCCCGTCAAGGATCCAGAAGCCATCCTGAGAACTGTGATGTTCCAATGCGACTCACTAACTCATTGACCTACACCTGATATCAAAGCATTTTATAGACTTTTCAACACATATAGAGCAAGACAATCCCCCTTCTTCTAAAGGAGGTTCATCGAGCCTTGGTTCAAAGGGACACTAACTATCTTGGGTACAGCATATATGTTGCAAGGTACAAGAGTGGCTTTCATCTTGGAATTTGGCAGATGTGACTGTAGTTCTGCAAAGGATTTTGGATTTATCAGCTTTATGCCTTCCCTCCATATTTCAGTAGATGACTGATCAACAGAATAAGTTGAAACAGTCTTAACAAAGTACTATATAGAGAACGACCAGTAAGCATATAGGGTCCGTCGACCTACTGAAATGGACCTGTATCATAAAATGTCCTTGGACAGTTAGAACTGAGCCTCCTAGTCTCCCATATGAGGTGTATGTAACGTTCAACAAACGTGGTATGAATTGATTGGGCGGAAATCTTAGGAAGTAGTTGATCAACTTCCTAGTGGAAGAATCTTTAGTAAATAGGCAGAGAGTATGTAGATTACCAATTGAGTACGAATCTGCTTTTGAAGTGATTCTCCAGTTTTCTTCATTTGTGAAGTTAATGAACTTTTATATTTACTGAACAACTCTGTCTCTTCCTCTTTGTGGTAATAACACACTCATGATGTGCTTTAGCTAGCACATTCTAATAAATGAAAATGTTCGTCGTCACAAGTAGTCATGAACGAATAATAAAGTGACTAAAATCCAACTGGGATTCCGACTGCGAGTAAATGCTCTTCCTCCGATACAAATAATATTTAACCAGAATGTTTATTTAAGCATAATGAGATGGGTGAGCGGTGTATTACACTGCTCCTATATTTACACTTTAGTGTGGTAGGTGGAAAATTTGAAATAGCTTCGTAATTTAAAGGAGATGTAACAACAGTATCATTAGATAACTATACAGTTAAGTTACCATCAGAAATAAAGCCGTAAGGTTATAAATTGAATTGAAAACTCGTAAAAGAACAAATCTCTTAAGAAATTGGAAGCAAACTATTTTACTGGAATTAGTTTTTAATTTGGTTTTAAAGCAATCCCTTTATAAAATATATGAACTCTTAATTGTTACGACCATTCTCGCTACATCAGTCACCACAATGGATTTAGCCAACGTTTTAGAAATTAGAAAATGGTTTAATATTCTCCCCTGAGGATTTCTAGGAATAGTGGTTAAGAAGCTAAGGAAATTGAGTTCAAAAATGGATTTTAAGGGATTGGGAGGTATTTCCAATTTAAGATAATCGTCAGAAGAACACGGTACGAATAAAGGATGGTGTTAAGGAGGGAGATTAAGTAGAGTTAGGATTAAGTACAAACGAAAAGCTCTGCTCTGCATATGGCTGTCTCATTAAGATGATCTGAGTAATACGAATAAGGCTTATGAATATTTTGTGGGAACTACAGTAATATATCAAAGTTTAATTGGATTTTAGTGAATTCAAGACTAAAACTACAGTGAGTCACAAAAGTTTACTTACACCCACCTAGATAAAGACGTCAGTAAATCAATATTTATCGATTGAAGACTTAATGAAAACATTACTGGGTTATATTTATATGACAGAGGGTAACTTTGTAGGTACAAGCGTCAAACCGACCATTTTACAAAATCCACTTTTTGGCATTGACGTATAAATACTAGACGATTTATTCAAGTGGAACAGATACGGAAGGGATGAGAATCTTTTGCTTGAATAAACCTGAACAATACTTAGAGAACACGACAATAAACAAAAGCGAAACAAGCTGGTCGCTTGGCCGACTCAACTACCCCGCAGCGACGGGGTAACGCAACGCAAGCAGCTTCAATTCGACACACTTGTATCCAGGACACGAAACGCTACTGTTACCACAGTTCGGACCTTGAATGTCAATTCACGTTTCGCGTAACATTGTACAGGAGAGCAAGTGAGGTATGGAGGGCTCGTTCCACTCGTTAAGTACCCAGAACCAGGAGGACTATCGTGCACGTGACGTAATACGGGCGCACCCCCCACGAAAGAATGATCTTACACCAGCAAACTGACTTCTACATGTTAAGGAAGAATGCGAACACATTTCTGAATCCAAATGTGCTTCCTTGACGTCAAACCAGACCTCCATCTACAGTTACTCCCAAAAATGATGTAACAGTTACTGAAGAAGTTGATGGGGTTGGTTTTTGCTGCACTAAATTAATTTAACCACCCCAGATAGTAAGAAAACTCCACTATCAGACAGTGATCGCGATTTTGACAATGTCAGTTCTCATCAGAGGCAATCCAACAGGGTACTGGCCACTCTAACAGTTGGCCAGGGTCTGATGGCTGGACTTGCACTAGTCACCGTTCTAAAACGTGCTCTCCTTAAGCGTTCAGTATAATATAAGTGGGGGAAGCATACGGAGCTGACAGCGGTAGTTCCGCTACACCTACATCCGTTACATTCATACCCCAAGCCTTATACTGTTCCTTAAGAGGAGTAAACTCCAAACGTATATTGCAATATATTCTGCTCTTGTTTTGATTATTCCATTCCAATTAGACAGTCAATTATAATTCCAGTCTCAATCAATAGCTAAGTGTTGTACTTTGGATCCCATCTTCCTCTCTGCGTTTGACAAATATTTATTGTCGAACCCCGTTTCTAAACTTAATACTGGATGTTTGAAATTCCTGTGTAGATAATTCAGTTAGGTAAGTAAAGCAGGTATTGGGGCAATCTCTCCGTAATGCGATCACCAGACCACTGTTGTTTCCGAACTTGTATCAAATCTGACCTCAACCATTGCACCGTTTGCGAAATGGCTTATCTTATTTGGTTTACACAGAAGCGGAAAGTCAGTGTATTAGATAGGGAATAATTTGACACGAACATGATTCTATTAGAATGGAAATAGAGGGTAGTTGGCATAAGAATCTTCCTTGGTTAAATAATATTAATAATAATGAGATGAATGTTGGTTTGAGGTAAACTACCAAATGATTAATGATTCGAAAGTTCATGTTTCTTTGGCTTGTTAACTTTACCTACAAAAGCTCTGTGGAGGAAGCCAGATATACGTACATAATAGTGTTTCACATTCCTGTGTACATATTTTAGCTGTTATAATTGATTTACTGATCGAAAGCGATAAATCTGGTTGGAAATAATCACGCGTCACTATGGGCACACGAATTCAAAACACGCAATAACGAAATTACTGTAGTGGATTGTACTAAAAGCTAGCACTTTTGCATGCTGGTGGTGATAAGATTGGAAACAAGCTACTTGGCGTCACTTTTTAAGTTTAAGGAAAAGCAAATATTCACTAGCCTTCCATCTAAACTGCCACTGACATCAAGTGACTGTCATCTGTTGTACAGTAGTGTAGAATCCACATGGGGGAGTTAGGTTAGGTTAGGTAACCTGATCCTCTCCTTTAGAATTTGATGCACACAGTTGCCCATATTTGTGCAATATTCAAGACTGAATGATTACCTGATTCAACGAGGGGTACTTTTGATGTAAATTAACCCGCTTCGAAATAGGACAAGGCCGCGACTGGTGTAATTATTTACCCTCTTTTTAAATTCAGTTTAATTCCTTCTAATGTTTGCCTTTGCGGTGAATCCAAAACAATTTAGCGCACAGTAAATTATCCCCATTTCTTAAGAGGAAGGTATTTTATGTCCTTCCATCAAGCATTCCGAATTTCAGAGTGGATCACTTACCCTTAATTACACCAACTACAAATTTTCACCTAAATGTATCTGTTTTCACTTCAATGCGGAATCAGGAAAAAAATTAAAAAAAACATATATACAGCTGCTAATGGGTCATACAGGGATCACCCTGTATAATATTAATACATTATTTTATCTTTATTGTATGAGAAAAAGAAAAACTTTCATTACATCACTTGAAGTGAATAGGTCCACCTGACCGACCGCCTGATCCAAAACGGATTCATTCAGACAGGATAATTCATTCAGTCTTAACGAGTATTACGTTTCCTCCTTTTCGAAGTTCATCTTCTCTAATATCTATATGTTCCTCACGAACTTCCAATATTATAGGGAAGCAACCGAGTCATATTAAACCAGAACTTCTACATAATCACCTCCGGTATAGATCCAATAATTCGACCTATTCACGATAGTTCTGTAGTAGTTGCAGGCAATTAATTGGAATTCACGTCATAATGAATTTATGAAGTAGCTAAATATAATTATTTTTGAGTTATTCTGATTTTATGATAGGTAGAATAATGGGGTTTAGGGTTGATTTCCAAGCAAATTGATCACATAAAATCCCCTTTATTTCATTAAGTGAGGATATGAAGCATGAAGGTGTACATTTATGTACCGAAACAGTCGAAGGGTGGCCTTGTTAATAAGTAATTAATTGATGTAAATCAAAAAACCACTTAACCTAATAATTATCAGGCGTGGTGTAATCGGCAGTGGATTTTGTACAGATTATTATCTACTGGCAACGAGTCAGCTATATCCTCATAAGAATCTAAACTACCAAAAGATAATGTACCATTTTATAGTGACGTTTACTTTTCAAAGTAGTTTTCCCTAAATTTGGATCTCGCGTAGAGTGAAATTTTTCAACCGAGACTTGAATTCGGTCAGATGTAGGAACAACGATGGGCAGTATTATTTAACTGACAGCCAATCACGTGCAACTATCTGCCCTATCTGTAGCCGATAGAGTGTCTGCCCCTTCCAACATTGTACCTACCTTCTTAGGACGGGTTTTTTTGGTGCGCATCTAGTCGTTAAGTCTCGGTAGAAAAATTTCACGCTACACGTGTACATAGACCTCTACACTTGCGTGTGCGCACAAGTTTAGCGGTGGAGCTGATCTAAAAATCGTAAGACGCGCCTAAAGGAGTTTTCACTTCAGAACTAGATTTTGAAAAGATATTACTACGACACTTAATTCTGCATTTAAAATTTAGAATGACCATTACATTAAAAATAAATTACTTATACCTACATATCTACATATTACATCAGAAATTATAGTAATTAAGACAAAAAAAAGATAGAGAAACCCGTTGTGACACTATAAAGTATGCATGTTTAGTATATAAATAATTTGTAGTGAATATAGTAAGATAATTTGTTTCATTCCGTTTCGTTGTTTATAATATTATTGATAACGGAAAGTCTGTTAACAACAGTCACAACAATAAATTGTAATAATCTTTGTATCGTCATTTTTTTCTAGTAATAGTATCACTCAGTAGGTGCCATTTGCTGACGGCGTTGAAATACGATTCGAAATTCCTTATCATTTAAATTCTGATATAATATGTACAAACGCTGAGACAACTGTTTAGTGCATTGTGATATCTAAACGAAGCAGATAATTTGATATTTACAAATGTTGTAAAGAGATTACATTTTTTTAATGAAAAAATAGTTGCAGTGGAATTGTGAGATTATTAGTGCTGGTCACAAATTAGTCTAAAAGTATTACTTGCTCACTAGCTGTATCCATCCATAGAAGGCTTAAAGAAAATTATCTAAAGGTAAATATTTGATTTTTAATAAATATATTTACATTTACTATAGAATATGAAAAATTAAGTAATCTTAATCTTAAGTAAAAATATGCATATTTTGTATAACCACATTTATTTCCCCAAATTTCCACTGAATGGTATCACAAAGTGGTCACTCAACAGGCGCTGACGACTCACGGACTTGACAGAAAAAAACAGTCTCTGCATAATTTAAATTAATAATGGTTTTAAGTACTCATTAGGGAATTCCCTTCCTCCATCATCCCCCCAGTTCATACTCAAAAATCATTTTGGTTTTCATTCATCTTCTAATAGTTTACTGGTCAAGTTCGTTCTTTGACCTGCTGACACTTACATAGCGAAAACCGTCACAGGTACATAAAATGTGTACCAACCTTTTTTGTACAGAATTAAATTTTCTACAAAAAAGTCCCAATCTTTTGCAGGTAAAAAGGTAAAGCTCCTTAAATACGTGCTTAAAAGTCGATAGTTCTGGTCGTTTCCGCAGATTGTGGCGTTGAGGATATTCAGTTGTTATAATAAAAACAAATTCAGTTTTCGATGTACAGATTTTCAAAAATTGTTTAGAAACAGAGAAAATATTACATTATTGATATGTCCAGCGACAGTTCGTTAGAAAACCGACCAAGCTAAGATCAACGTAACTATAAACGCTCGGTCAATATTCTGTCGAAACTTCAAACTCTTAATAGTTCTCATCAACGCGCCATAGGCAGTTCCGAGAGACTGCTTGTTTCTATTTATAAATCAGTGAAAAGATAACGAAAGAAGCAGACGAATTTTTCAGTCGTGTAAAACTCCATTAAAATGAAGGTGTAAAGGCCAAAAAAATAAAGCGAAATTTTCAGAATTCTACAAATTGAAAAGATAAAATCTTTAATATCGAAAAACTGATAACGCTCGTAGATCAATTAAATTAGATTACATATATTTTATTATAAATTACACTTAAAAATTTACAACGAACAGTGAAATTTGATTCACTTTCACTTCAATTCGAAAATAAACATAATTTTTATTAATAAATACGTGAAACGTACATATGTGTATTTATTTATTTAATAGTAACAGTTAGTTATTATATCAGCTGCTGTTTGTAACAATGAGATAAGAAAGCAACTATGTAGTAATTTTAGAATAAATAATATACTCATACTATACCTGTCTAAACTGTAACTAATATTTAGTACAATAAACAAATACATGATTTGTTTATCTTTATCCAGGTATAAATATATTATGTAAGTACTACTGTGCTAAAATTTGGATTTCGAATTTAGTTAAAATTGTGGATGCTTCGTTTTTTTTTTTTTTTTTTCATAAAAGAATTAAATCATCATTCTATACTTATCTTAAATGTTGATGAAGTAACTTAAGTAGAATTTTAATTGCGGATTTATTATCAAAAATGCTACGTCTCAAAGGACTATATTTGCTCCTTCCCCTCTTTAGCTGCACGTATATCGAAAAAAAAAAAAAAAAATACGCAGGGCAATAGAAACGTAGTTATTATTATAATTACCAGGGTAGGATTTACATTGAGATGCTCACAAGGAGTGGAATTTACGTATTTATTATTTTTATACTAGATAATGAACTATAGGTTATGCGGTAGTCGGTGTGGGTTCGTATAAATGCACACGTCGACGCCTACACCATATAGCCTACGTCGTACGCCAGTATAAATATAAACAATTCCTGGTCAAACGTTCCTTAATCTCATCTTAACATAAACAGTACATGGTCGCAGGATTGATTAAACACAACAATACAAGTACTAATTATGTCATTATCGTGTTGGTACACATACACATTGATGACAAATACGAGACATTTTTGAAAATTTGGAAGCTCAAAAACACCATGAACGTTTCATTTCATTATCCTGAACCATAAAAATTGAGACATTGTGTACATTATTCTATTGTTAACATTTACTAATTTGTTTTTCAGCAAAATGAAGATTAATTTTTCTATCAACAAAGGGCTGTTGCCGATGAAAATGCACTACTTCCTATTTAACGCAGGTAAGCAGTACTCTAAATCTACAGGGTGCTCCCTATGTACGTCCCGATATTTAAAAACATTTCCAAAGTCATATATTCTTATCTCGACCCTGGTAACCATCTCGTTAAATATCGGTACTTCCTAAAGAACACCCTGTATATCGTTTTCTTTAACTAAGTACTTCCCATTCTTCCTATCTTTTCCATCAGAATCAAAGGCAAAATAATGATAATAGGGGTAGTCACCAAACTATTGCAAATATATAACATATTGTGTAGCCAGTGGAAGAAGAGTATGAAGAACGTGAAGTTAGCTTGAGTACAATCAGAACATAAACGCAATAAATAGTTCATACCCCAACATCGAGTTTTTAGTTAGGTTTTGGCACTGGGGTTTGGGCTATTTAGTACGGTCTACAACACCTCAAAAGCACCTCCAAGTGTTTCTGATACTAGATTAGTCGTTCGAACCTGGGTTTTCTGGGTTCATAGCCAGCACTGAACCACTGGCCACCATTAACCTTAAATCTCATAAAATATTGCACAATGCAGAGGAAGAATATGAGGGTATATTTTGAAGTACTTCCTGCTGAAGTTTTCAAACTTTCTTTTCCCAAAAGTTACCACCTGCAACTCGAATTTCTGCTCAATCAAATACTTGGTTGGCAAATACTAAGCTTCAGAAAAGATAAAATCACACCGTCATCAGGATTTGTTTTTTAACTTCAGTAGCTGAATATCATTTAAAATTATTCAAATATAATTTTAGATTTCTTTTCGTAATTTAGAATAGTTGCACTTCAATTGAAATTTATCTATAAAACTGTCGTAATCTGTATTGATTTAAAGGATAAGAAACGTGTAAGTAGCTTCATAAATAATTGAAGTTCACAGGCTAGAATTTCTGAATCCGTAAAGGATTTATGGGTATCTCTTTCCGTATCTGCAGAATTTTTCATCTAAACCTGTTCTGATAGACAGATTTATGTCCATATGTAAAATGTAAAAACTCTTTTTGGTATTCGTCTGCAGATTGTAATCCACAGAAAAATGATGCGAAAAAGGCACATACTAGAAAAAATTTCAGGAAGAAAAATAATAAAGAAGGTAAAACGTTATCTTCGTCATCTTTCTGCCACCTACACAGGGAGGTAAAGTCCAAAATTGGAGTTACTAACCAAAGTAGATCCTGAAATTTCAAAAGGCTACTACAAACAGCAATTTTTTAGAGAGAACGTATTAATAATATTGACCTCTGCACTGATCGATCAAGTTTTGGACTTTGCACCAATCGAACAAGTCTTGGACTTTCCACCGCACCGGTCAATCAAGTTTTGAATCCTGGACTGATCGATCATATCTTGAACTTGATTAACTTATGAAATTGTTATACATCGATCGATAGTCTGCAGGAGTTTCTGTCTTTCAGATAATAAATAATACACTTTTGAGATCACTTTTAAGTGTGAAGTGTTTTTTGTCATCGCCAATTTATAATATCAAAGGCACTACTACCCATCTGGTATTTTTTTTTCCGGTTTGGCGATGAGTTCTCTTTTAGTAGGACTTTTCACAAATTAGTTTGTTTCGTTCCTTATTTCTTGTATTTACACTTTGTAATTCTGTTTTCGCTTCATGTCAATTTACCATTGAACAATTGTCCTCTTGGACGATATTGTTGAAATTTTATTCCCATTGTAATATTCTGAAGTTAGTAATAGATTCTTGCTTTAGTTCTCAACTGGGGATTTTAATGTTTTGAAAAGTAACAATAATTTTAAGAGGCAGCTTATAAATAGTATGATAAACGAGGGTTGTGAACAAATTGTAATTAATGAATTGCTTTGGAAACGTTCGGGATCATCCAGGGGCTTGCTAATTAAGTAAACGATTCTCAATAATTAATACACCTCCATTAATATTTGTTAAACGAATCGATATGCAAAAGTTATATCCTCGGAAGCTTCAAAGGCTTTACTTCATTTAGTTGACCTTACTGGTTTCCTACTGTACCTCTCATACCTCCCCAAGAATAAAAAAAAAAAAGGATTGGCAGTCATAGGGACATATTGAATTATTGTCAGCAGATAGCGTCTACGAAAATTGCAAAAATGTTTTGTATGTTTTAATTGGTAACTCCCCAAAGATAGCAATACAATGGTGTATACGTCTAAATAGGCCGATACGCGTATGTGTGTGTGCGTGCGCGCGCCACTCCAGTGCTGGAAGGGTCTCGGCCGGCTGTTGATTATAGCGTGGTCAGTTTGTGACTAGGGCGGCCTGTTGGTGACTAGCGCGGCCTGTTTGTGACCAGCGCGGCCTGTTGGTGACCAGCGCGGCCTGTTGGTGACTAGCGCGGCCTGTTTGTGACCAGCGCGGCCTGTTGGTGACTAGCGCGGCCGGTTGGTGACTGGCCCGGCCGGTAAGTGACGACGACGCGACCGGTTGGTGACTGTGGCGCGGCCAGCTCGTAGCTGTGGCGCGGCCGGCTTGTGACTGTGGCGCAGCCAGGCGATAACTATAGCGCGAATCCTCAAGTTAATCGCCAGAACACGTCTAAAGAAGTTGAAAATATGAATTTGTTTTACAGGTACAGGGTGTATTGTGCCCTTCATGGCAGTACTTGCCAGACAACTTGGATTTTCGAGTGTGACCGTGGGAATTATCTACACAGTTTCACCATTTGCAAGTATGGTTAGTAAGCCAACGATGGGGGCTTTTTCTGACAGGTGACTATTAATAAAAAAATATCATAAAGGCACTTAGACGACTAGTTTCTTTAAATGATAAACGACACAGGTACGTAGAATGCAAATGTACATAACTTCAAGAACGTTTTTCTTCTTATTTAGATTCCGCTGCAAGAAAATTGTATTCCTAGCAGGTATTTTACTTACTGCTCTGGCGGTTTTCCTTCTGCATTTCGCTCCGAGTGTGCCAACTAGTCGTAAAGTAAGATTTTCATGCGACGACACGTCTAGCACTATGGACACCTGCGTCGATAACTTCACCATAACCGACAATTGCTCCGTCGAAAGCATTACGTCAGAAACGGGGAATATCACTCTGGATTGTCAGGTAATAACTTTTTTAAGTAGCAAACATATTACAAAATAGAAATTGCATTTCGGAGTTTATCCCACGAATATTCCACTCGGAATTAATGTTTCATGAAGTCGTGTGACTTTAAAAAAAATCTTAGATGAATGTTTAGTCAATTTTCATAGAAGAACGTCATCAGAAGGTGTCGTGCTTAGTATAGTACAGTGAAATTTTTCATCCGAAACTTAAATTCGGCCAGATGTAGGAAGACCGAAGGGCTGTATTACTTAACCGACAGCCAATCACGTGCAACTTCCCTATCTGTATGCCGATACCTGCACATTTCATAGGCATACTTGAAGGAAATAGCTAGAGAGCCTGCCCCTTCCAAAATTGTACCTACCTTATTAGGACGGGGTTTGCTGGTGCGCATCTATAGTCGTTAAGTCGCGGTTGAAAAATTTCACACCACTTAGTTGTGGATTGTGCCACTGGTGGGGGAAGATTCTATGAGCGTGGCATGGACCCCACGAGCGCATCAGGCAGTGCGGCAGCACAACATTGAACGCTGGGAACTGTGATAGAACGAGGCGGTGTAGAATGAGGTTATTGTCCATTTATTTGAGTAAAATTTTTTCAAATTTTTTACTTTTCTGGATTTTTTGTTACCCATTCTCCTTCTGTCCGTTTCTTGGTACGCTCAATAAATAACTGAAACTTCATAACAATTGTCCAAGTTTACGTACCATCTCAAGAAGTGGTGTCGTGAAACTTCGGAAAGTTTTGATTTGAAGGCACTTTCTGATTAGGAAGAATTGAACGAATCAGTGAAGTTTCACTGAACTTTCACAGGACGAAGTTGTAATTTCATTCCGAGTTGCTGTTCCTCCTTTATAACAACTACATCTACCAATTTATTAAGAAAATATATTTTGAAAAGATATTAACAGCTCACTACGATAATTAATTCGATTTGAAATAATCCTGGAGATTTATACGTCCTTGTCAGAATTTTTTATCTCCTTATTTATGAATTATATAAATTATTGAAATACTTCTTTCTTCTTTAATTATAAATTAATTGGGAATTACGTTTTACTACACTTGTTTTATTGTGATCCTTGATCTTGATTTGAGTCACCTGATGAGCATCAATCTAACAATGTCAATAATTTAAATAGAACCAGTTTCAAGTGTGAGGCTCTTGTAATACTATAGGAACAGTGATAACTGAATTAATTAAGTGCTTGACTTTAATACTTCAGTTCAAATTTCTGAAGTGTTGATAATGAAAAATTGTAGTGTCTCTATAAACCCAGTAAAACGTTTTCTGTGGTACATTTGTCCAAAAAAAAAAAATTAGGGGATTTCCATTGGCCAATAAAGTCAGCAAACCCCAAAGTTTTCATCCCTACTGAGGGTTTCACAAAATTAGAATTCTATTTGTACTACTCTGGTAATTTCGCTTTTATTGAAAATTGGGTAGTTCCTCATGTGGTGTCGTATATTTCTCGTTCCAGTTACATGTCCATTAAGCCCTTTTTCAAATTTATAATTTCACAGATGAATTGTGAAATGGACTCTTCAGCTTGGGAAACCGTATGTAGAGTCTGGAATTTGAACCAATACTGTAACACCAATTCATCTACGTTGGCATTTACTGCAAGAACTCCAACAAACTCAATGGAACTTGTTGAAGGATGCCTTTTGTTTGACATAGGTAAATAATGAAATATTTTGCTAAGATGGTCGGATGTAGCCCCAAATTGAATAAACAGTTATCTTTTTACCAACCAACAACTTCCCAAAAATGTATTTTATCCAATTCGTATCTTTTCACCCCGACACTCCATGGACAATTAGGTCAGTTATAGAAGTCACAGCAAATACCATTTTTTTGTCAATTCAAACAACTTTTAAATAAGATACACGAAAAGCGAGTTGTGTATGAACAGCAAAACTGTATACTTGAACGGAGCCACTCGTTAGAGGGTGCATAAAGCAATGAGCAAGGGGCTTCTGCCACCCTAACCGAATTCGTATAAGGGTGCCTTACGTTCAAGGTCATTTCTAAGGAATTGGAAAATGTTTGAGTGATATTCATAATATAAATAACCAATGACAGACAAAGGCGTGATCAAAAATTTACAAAAAGTTTCTAAGGACCCTTTAAGGGTTTTCATGTATTGTAATAATTAATTTCTTTCTTTTTTTGACGTGTTTTGTTTTAATTTAACGAAGAAAATTTACATCTCCTCTGGTAACGTTAGACAGAGAGCTGAGGATGGAGACTTATTATTTCAGTAGGTTTTTATAAGTGGGGTTTTTAATAACAGCTCATTAACTAACATTGTTTTCATACTGTTTCCATTAAAGCTTCCCTTCCGGAAGTAAGTAGGTAACTAAAGCTCGCTGTCCTAATTAGAATTCTACTTAAAACGAAGAAGAGATGTCTATTTTTTATTGGAATAAAAGTTATTAGGGTAGTTATTACAATTATTAATTAAAACTTTGGCCCGTCCTGTAGGAATAGGTTGTTGGAATTCATAAAAGAATGTTTTAATGAAGAAATTTCCAATTTACTATAAGTCCTCCAAATTATCGAGAGAACAATCTCCGATTTTTTATTTTGTACCTTTAAAATTGAAATTTTCGAATTTCTGACCCTTTACTGACCATGGTAACGATATTAAAGAACTACAGGATGGAAATAAATACGAATAAAAAAAGCATTGGTTTGTAGAAGACGTAAAAGTAGGGTTAGAACTAAATATCAAAATTGGGGATGTAAAATTAAAAAATATTGCGGGCCTTTGATCCAAGATAGAAGTTGAAATAGAGTTTTTAAAAAAAGGGTTAAAACGGGAAATTTGAAAAGCTATTAACGGGGAGGAAATATGGTTGGTGGGCGAAACAGAAAACCCTATTAAAAATTAATGAGAACAAAAGGCTTCATATACTCATATTTTTATTTTAGAATAAAATGTTTGCTTTCATCGGTATTTATAAATATTAATTGATTGTGTTGCTGTTTACTTAAAGTTACACAATAACATTTTACGAAACAACATAAAAATCTATTGACATTTTGGAATTTACTCCTCATCCTTTTTGACAATTTTGTGTGAGGTAACATCAACTTAAGTAAGAATAGAGCCACAATCAAAACAATATGTCTCTCACGCAAGTGATTCGCAGCGAACACTAACTTTATAACGCCGAGACAGTAGAAACCTTCCTACTTTTCTGCGCATGCAGCCTGAGTTGTTTGCCCCTCTCCATAATTCAGTGGCGGTGCACGATCCTAAGATGGGGTTAGCAACAAAAAACAAAACGCTAGGGATGCGGGAAGGCGAAAAATAGCCTAACCAACCACCATAATGACATTTTAGTCAATAGTAAAATCCTTTTAACCCCTTTAACAATCCCACAAAGAGGATCAATACTAACCGTTCAATAAAAAACAATAACAAAGTCTTCATGTTATCGTTATTGAAACAACTTAAACGTAAAATATATTTTTTTCCTTTTGCTATTGAAGATGGTATTGAACTGGATGGAAGAACTTTTGCTCCATTGTGTTCAGCTGAAAGAAACATAGACTCTATATGTGATATTGAATGTGACGCTCCAACTATCAATGAACTACTGTCCAGCCCTCTGATCGCCGACAATGAAGTCTATGGTAACAGTTCTTTCTGGGTGGTAATGATGTTTTATGTGTTTGTATGGATATTCCAAGCTGTTGCTGTAACCAACAGCGATGCTATTTGCTTTGGTTTATTAGGTTGGTATCAGTTTCAAAAAATTAATTATTTGGACGCCAGCTGAAGTTCCCCCCTATTTGGCTGTGGATTCACTAGTTTAATTATGTTTCCAATTATCCCAACAGACAAGGAACCACACAAGTATGGATATCAAAGATTATGGGGTGCTGTTGGTTGGGGTACTTTCACGTTGATCTCAGGATACTTAACAGGTAACTACAGCCAGGGAAGAGGCAGAACCGATTACACACCATCAATTTATTTGGGAATGTCACTCTTAATAGTGAACTTTGTTGTATCCTGCTTTGTAAAGGTAAGATAAAGATAATGCTGGTGGGGGTCAGTTTTCAATGAGATTCGTGGGGTTTTCTTAAAACTGCTGGCTGACTTTTTATGATATCACTGTATGGGGACATAAATTTTGCACACGTTGTAAGAGGCGGGTGTTCACCAGCACTGAGGGCATGTTGCAACATGGAGAACAAGGGTTGGGATGGCCACCAACACTGCGAGTGAACATGGGAAACAGGGGTGGGCATTCCTCACCACCCATACCTGACGCTAGCTGATCAACTAGAACACATTGTAGCTACGGCAATAGCTGCTGGTATCAATTTTTTGATATCGACCTTTAGGATTTGCTTTTCTTTGTAAATCCTCCTAGAAGAACCTACTAAAAAGCTCAAAGCTCAATGCCAAAACCCAGACAAGGTCAAAGGTACCCTTTTCAGGGATCTTCACTTAACTTTAATTTGTTGTCAAAGATTTGGCGTTGGAATTCGAGCTTTTTAGTACTTTCTAAAACACCGCAGAAGCTTTTCCAGTTTTAGTGATTCCTTCTAAAAGGTTTTTAAAATGATAACCAAAAGAAAATGGCCAAGCTTTTCAGGTTTATCGAAGTAATTTATATTCTATATCCTAACCTAATTTTTTTGCACCACATGCTTAAGTCTAAACTCAGATATGTTTTCATCTTATGGTTAAATAATGATTATGGATTTAATGCCGATAATAAAGTGTTATTGTATTAAAACTAATGGAAAAGTTTTGTGTTTTTGAATTGGTATGGCATGTAGCAAATTGATGCCAGTGAACATTTTCTGTTTTATAAATTATTCGTCGACTGAAGTACATCCGAACAGATGAGAACTGCAGATGTAAATTGAATATTTAAAATTAATTAAAAATACACATTCATAAATTCCGGGAGGCTTTAGAGGTAGCGGTATGTTAAATTCAAAAATTTTAACTTATGGCGTATGGTCACATTCCAGAGTAAATCAATTAATTCGGAATCGATGAACTAATCAACTGGCATATTAAACAAGCAAATATTGTCGATTGCTGGACAGATTGAAAGATCCATTTTACATAGAAGAATATTAAGCCGATTCGATTGCAATGACAATACGGTTTATCAATAATAAAATATTTATCGAGTTGGAACTCGTAAAAGTGTGCAACGTTTTTCAAAGAATCAACTTCTGATGCGACTCCTACCAGTTAAGGTTACTTGCACCTTTGGGCACTGGTCAGCCACTGGCACTCATGTCGGATAAGCTACCTTAGCCACCTGTGACGGTCGGATCCTCTACGACACCTTAAGTGGGATCGGTTGCGGGATATCTCAGTTTTATGAGTAAACAGCGTGATGCTGTACATTATCTATGAATTTTCTACACAAAACAATACCCTCCAATTTATATGACCTTTTTTTTATTACAGTATGATGAAACAGAAACTAAACCAAATATAATTAAAGGTATGGGTCGACTTTTGACAAATATCCGTTTTCTCGTGTATATTGTATGGATTACCTTCATGGGCATATGCACAGCATTGTTATGGAACTTCTTATTTTGGGTGGTGGAGGATATCGCTGCTGCATATGGTTGCGAATCGTTAACATGGATCACGACTCTTGAAGGGCTTCTGCAAATCATGCAGGTATTTTTTGAACTCATTTCCAAAAATCGAATCCCAAATTATATGTACGTATCAGTGTTTAGGTGGCGAGCTTCCTTTCTTTTTCCTTTCTGGATGGATAATTAAGTATTTAGGTCATGTTAATTGCATGACCTTGATAACGTTTGTCCTTGGGATACGATTCATGTTATATTCTGTTATAACGAATCCATGGCTATTTTTGCCAGTGGAAATATTGAATGGAATAACCTTTGGCCTCTTCTGGAGCACCATGGCGTCATATGCAAGTATAGTTGCACCTTCTGGTGCTGAAACTACTTGTCAGGTAAATAATTGATAATTAATTTTTTTATGAATTTAGTGGTCGAATGTCTTTATAAAATTCTTTCTTATCGAGTGTATCTTTTAGGGTATAGCAGGTGCAGTTTTTGAAGGTATTGGAGTCAGTTTGGGAAGCCTCATGGGAGGATTTCTTATAGACAGATACGGAGGATCCATGACATTCAGAATACTAAGCATAGCAGCTTTTATATTTTCTATTTCGCATGCTTTGGTTCAATTTATTATAAAAAAATTTACTACAAATAATGACACACCTGTAGTAGTGGAAGCTGAATCCAGCAAAAATCGTACTGAATAAATTTATTTTACTCTACGAAATGTTTTTTTATTTTAAATAAAATACTAGTCTCAACGAACTTTTCTATCATGAAGGTATTATTTTCAAATAGTCTAAACCATTCTGGTAAGCTACAAACCGTTTTGACAACTTTTTGGACATTATAGACTTTTATCGAACATTTTAAATCTGTTTGAGTTTGAGTTAAGAGTCTGGAACATTTTCCAATGTTCTATGTCATTCTCGAAAATTCCAAATAAATTTCGAAGAATCGAGAACATTCTGGAACGTTCTAGATCATTTCTGAAACCATTGTTGAAAAAAGCTGCTATATTTTACATCTTATTGGAAAATGTGGAACTTTCCAGATGATCATGTTTGAAAAAAATGGAATGTTGATCAATCCTGAACATTATAAACCATTTTAGAAAAATCAGGAGGATTCTGTTACATTTTGGAGTAATCCCTCGAATATTTTAAATCATTTTCGAAAAATCTGGAAGAATCTAAATTACTCCCGAAGAATCTGGAACTTTCCCGTCCATTATCGAACATTCCTGATCATTCTCAAAAAAATTTAGTGCCCCGAATCATTGTCAAACATTTTAAACTATTTTCGACAAATTTGGAATATTCTTAAGACTATTTCCTCGAGTATTTGTGATCATTTTGGAAAGGCTGGATCATTCTGAATTATTCTCGAACAGTCAGGAATTCAAGTTAAAGAATGATGAAAGGTTAACTACTTTTTTGTAATATAAAAAACTGATACCAACATTTTACAATTGGTATAAGGCTTCATCAGGGTAAGTTCTTTCAGTAAATTGTCACTGATTAAGGGTGGACAAGCATATTGAGTAATTTAACGTTGTAATTACTTAATAAGTATTCATTATACAACTATAACGTTACTATTAGTGCACCCTACCATCAAAACACTTATTCAGTAGATCATAAAAGGCTTTCTACGTAAAGCACTTGTTCAAAATGTACTGTTTCCTGTTTCACAATAACACAAAACTACTAACAACAACTCAGAAACTGTTTCCTCGAAAACCGGAAAATGCAACGCGTTTATGATTACACTATTTCCCGCCAGAGGGTACTAAGTTCGTCTTATGTAATGATTTTCCGACTTTTCCTAGATTCAAAATGCTCAAACTTTTATTTTGTTTTTACTCATATATGATCTACGTAACGGTTTTAAATGATGAACTAATAAAACAGACGTATGGATAAAAACGAACAGGGTGAAAGACTCTTTATGAAATAATTTATAAAAAAGTTTTTACTATTAAAAGTACTTATGTATACATGTATATAGTAAACACGTTACAGAAACGTGCGTAAACAAGTAAAAAATTGTTCAAAAAATAAATGTTCTCCTGATTGCCGATATAAACTTTTATGTACGGTTTTAAAGATATCACATAAACAAATAAATACTTTTTATTGCCAGGATTTAGAAACTTTCTCAATAAGAGCGTACGTAATAGGCTTAATATTAAGTGTATGCAATAAAACTTAGATCCATAAGAATTACAAACCGCCTTCAAATAATTAATTGGCTTTATATCAAATGATAACCGATACAGTCAAAAGGACAACACAATTTTTTTGGCTTAAACAATAAAGTGAATGTTTTAAATCAACTTTAGAAGTTGCATTTGTACATTAAAAAGTATCATAGATTCTATTTTTAAAAAATGCAAATGTATTGTAATAGTTTACATACAGATTAGAAGTAGTTGTAGTATGTTACAACCCTCTAACCATAAAAACACCCTCAGAGACATCCTAAAGTTTCGATAAAATTTAACCCAGCACCAAAATCCCTCCAACCGCTCTACAACCCCCAATTCACACGAAATTTCATTTAAATCGAAACAGCAGTTATTGCTGTGCGTTGATTGTTAATAGATTATGTTGATACTACATGAAGTGTAGCGCGATTTCGAGCTTAGTGGTTCTCATCGGCGCGTCATGTGCAGATCCGACATATTATCGACCCAACTGCGTCTACTGTTACACAGGAACTGCATAAGGGGCGTTGTTGAGAACTAACAAGCGCGAAATCGATAGAGCGGTTTTCTTCTCTTTTCTCAAACACTCAAAGGGTCAATGTTGACCGCACTAAAGGGTCATATTATAAGTAAAATAAATAAATTAAATAGCCCACCTTTGCCCTATTTCATATTCAGTTGGATTTACGAAATTAGTCCCACAGATTCGTGAGCTCATCTTAGATATAACCGTGTTGCAATGTATATACTCAGTGTCATAGGTAGATTCGCATGTCTGAACACATGTTTACATATTAACGTTTTTGATTTTGTTTGTGACCTTTTATTTAGTAATTTCAAATGGTACAATACCATGCATATGTAATTTTTTAACGCAAAATCCGTTTTTAGCACACACGAATGTGATCCTTAATTGACTATGCTGAAATTGGAAGACGTAAAGCGCGATTTCGAGCTTAGTGGTTCTCATCGGCGCGTCATGTGCAGATCCGACATATTATCGACCCAACTGCGTCTACTGTCACATAGGAACTGCATATGGGGCGCTGTTGAGAACTAACAAGCGCGAAATCGATAGAGCGGTTTTCTTCTCTTTTCTCAAACACTCAAAGGGTCAATGTTGACCGCACTAAAGGGTCATATTATAAGTAAAATAAATAAATTAAATAGCTCACCTTTGCCCTATTTCATATTCAGTTGGATTTACGAAATTAGTCCCACAGATTCGTGAGCTAATCTTAGATAAAACAGTGTTGCAATGTATAAACTCAGTGTCGCAGATAGATTCGCATGTCTGAACACATGTTTACATATTAACGACTTTGATTTTTTTGTGACCTTTTATTTAGTAATTTCAATTGGTACAATACCATGCATATGTAATTTTTAACGCAAAATCCGTTTTTAGCACACACGAATGTGATCGTTAATAGACTATGCTGAAATTGGAAGACGAGGAGCGCGATATCGAGCTTAGTGGTTCTCATCGGCCCGTCATGTGCAGATCCGACATAATATCGACCCAGCTACGTCTACTGTTACACAGGAACTGCATATGGGGCGCTGTTGAGAACTAACAAGCGCGAAATCGACAGAGCGGTTTTCTTCTCTTTTCTCAAACACTCAAAGGGTCAATGTTGACCGCACTAAAGGGTCATATTATAAGTAAAATAAATAAATTAAACAGCCCACCTTTGCCCTATTTCATATTCAGTTGGATTTACGAAATTAGTCCCACAGATTCGTGAGCTCATCTTAGATATAACAGTGTTGCAATGTATATACTCAGTGTCACAGGTAGATTCGCATGTCTGAACACATGTTTACATATTAACGTTTTTGATTTTGTTTGTGACCTTTTATTTAGTAATTTCAAATGGTACAATACCATGCATATGTAATTTTTTAACGCAAAATCCGTTTTTAGCACACACGAATGTGATCCTTAATTGACTATGCTGAAATTGGAAGACGTGGAGCGCGATTTCGAGCTTAGTGGTTCTCATCGGCGCGTCATGTGCAGATCCGACATATTATCGACCCAACTGCGTCTACTGTCACATAGGAACTGCATATGGGGCGCTGTTGAGAACTAACAAGCGCGAAATCGATAGAGCGGTTTTCTTCTCTTTTCTCAAACACTCAAAGGGTCAATGTTGACCGCACTAAAGGGTCATATTATAAGTAAAATAAATAAATTAAATAGCTCACCTTTGCCCTATTTCATATTCAGTTGGATTTACGAAATTAGTCCCACAGATTCGTGAGCTAATCTTAGATAAAACAGTGTTGCAATGTATAAACTCAGTGTCGCAGATAGATTCGCATGTCTGAACACATGTTTACATATTAACGACTTTGATTTTTTTGTGACCTTTTATTTAGTAATTTCAATTGGTACAATACCATGCATATGTAATTTTTAACGCAAAATCCGTTTTTAGCACACACGAATGTGATCGTTAATAGACTATGCTGAAATTGGAAGACGAGGAGCGCGATATCGAGCTTAGTGGTTCTCATCGGCCCGTCATGTGCAGATCCGACATAATATCGACCCAGCTACGTCTACTGTTACACAGGAACTGCATGTGGGGCGCTGCTGAGAACTAACAAGCGCGAAATCGATAGAGCGGTTTTCTTCTCTTTTCTCAAACACTCAAAGGGTCAATGTTGACCGCACTAAAGGGTCATATTATAGTGAAATAAATAAATTGAATAGCGCATCTTTGCCCTATTTCATATTCAATTGGATTTACGAAATTAGTCCCACCGATTCGTGAGCTAATCTTAGATATATCAGTGTTGCAATGTATAAACTCAATGTCGCAGATAGATTCGCATGTCTGAACACATGTTTACATATTAACGACTTTGATTTTTTTGTGACCTTTTATTTAGTAATTTCAATTGGTACAATACCATGCATATGTAATTTTTAACGCAAAATCCGTTTTTAGCACACACGAATGTGATCGTTAATAGACTATGCTGAAATTGGAAGACGAGGAGCGCGATATCGAGCTTAGTGGTTCTCATCGGCCCGTCATGTGCAGATCCGACATAATATCGACCCAGCTACGTCTACTGTTACACAGGAACTGCATGTGGGGCGCTGCTGAGAACTAACAAGCGCGAAATCGATAGAGCGGTTTTCTTCTCTTTTCTCAAACACTCAAAGGGTCAATGTTGACCGCACTAAAGGGTCATATTATAGTGAAATAAATAAATTGAATAGCGCATCTTTGCCCTATTTCATATTCAATTGGATTTACGAAATTAGTCCCACCGATTCGTGAGCTAATCTTAGATATATCAGTGTTGCAATGTATAAACTCAATGTCGCAGATAGATTCGCATGTCTGAACACATGTTTACATATTAACGACTTTGATTTTTTTGTGACCTTTTATTTAGTAATTTCAATTGGTACAATACCATGCATATGTAATTTTTAACGCAAAATCCGTTTTTAGCACACACGAATGTGATCGTTAATAGACTATGCTGAAATTGGAAGACGAGGAGCGCGATATCGAGCTTAGTGGTTCTCATCGGCCCGTCATGTGCAGATCCGACATAATATCGACCCAGCTACGTCTACTGTTACACAGGAACTGCATGTGGGGCGCTGCTGAGAACTAACAAGCGCGAAATCGATAGAGCGGTTTTCTTCTCTTTTCTCAAACACTCAAAGGGTCAATGTTGACCGCACTAAAGGGTCATATTATAGTGAAATAAATAAATTGAATAGCGCATCTTTGCCCTATTTCATATTCAATTGGATTTACGAAATTAGTCCCACCGATTCGTGAGCTAATCTTAGATATATCAGTGTTGCAATGTATAAACTCAATGTCGCAGATAGATTCGCATGTCTGAACACATGTTTACATATTAACGTTTTTGATTTTTTTGTGACCTTCTATTTAGTAATTTGAATTGTTGTAATACCTTGCATACATAATTTCTAACGCAAAGTACTATCACTTGGCGTGACGTGAAAAGCGAATGCACACCAGTACGTGAACAATTGGAACGAATTTAAGTTTAGTTCGTATTAGTGATTGTCATTATGTGTGTACAACATATAAAACTTATTTATGTATTCAAGGCGTTCCAAATTTGTGCCGGGTTCATATGATGAAAGATAAAATTATTCTCCGACTGTTCCTATTTGCTGTACACAACATGCTTATCATTTTGTAAGTTTCTCTTCGAAACACACAAGAAAAAGTCTTTGTACTTACGTTACTCAAGTATTCCGTTCGTTGACTTCGATTACAAACTGGAAAAGAAGAAAATTGTTGTTAATTATGAAGATCCTTTGACTATTACAAATTAATGTGAGTTTTTACTTCAATTAAAGTTTAAATGTAAGTGTACATGTGCTGTGTCTGTTTCAATATTTTTTTTCGACGTTCAGGTAAATAATTATTATTTATACGAATATTGAACATTTTGGATAGAATTCAACAAAAACATGTGTAAAAGTTACAGCCACAATTCAATTATTGGAAAAACTGCTTTTAACTTTTGTGGAAACTGTAAAATGGAAAATTAAATACATGGTCATCTCCAATAGTTTTATCTGTTTGGTGTTACATAAAAAAATATTTTAATTAACTGTCATCCAGTGTTAATAACATTTGCACTCTACTCTTGAGAATGACCTACGTAGGTCAAAACAATTGGCGGAATATACGTACACAGTGTGACCATTTCAGAGTTCAACATATGGATTTTTATAAAATTAATTTCACAACCAAAATACAAAATATTTCCCAAAGTTGGTGCATGTTCGATAATCATATTTGGTGCACAATAGCATACAGGGTAGGACTTAAAATATAAAAATTGTATAAGGGTAAAAAAATTCTTAAGGATAAGTTGTGGAGAATTAAATTTTACGTAGGTATAAATACCAAAACATGGTTTCAAAAAAATTGATTCCAAAAAAAAAAAAGAATTTTTTTTTATATTCAACTTAAACACCCCGTATGAATAATCATTAGTAACTGTAGTAGCATTGAACTTTGCCCTTGGTGAATCCAAGAACTGTTTAACTGATTATTGTACTCTAGAAATATTTTTATCTGACGTTATTTTTGCTTTTAAAGTTAACACTATTTCAACATATAATGTGTTTTGATATAGATACCAATTAATAAATCTTCGTAGTCATTTTTGGCACCAGAATATGTTGCAACATTTACATAAATGTCTCCGCTTTGAAAATAATTTAGACTTGTTTATAACTATTTATAATTATTTGCTGATTCAACCTTTTGATAATAAGAACGTACATCAGTGACATATTTTTTCGTTATCTATCACAATCATAAAAATTATTTATTATTAACTGATATTATTCCTTAGATTAAACTGTTTTCGTCTTTATTGCCGATATAGTGTGCACCTATTTTATTTTTCGAAAATAATAACGTGATTATCTATATGGGTGCATGGGTAGAAACGTGATTTGTATATTTAAATTACTATAAATTGGGGCATGACTTTATATCTATAAATGCACGATACATTTGATTTAGTTATTTAAAGTTTTCTGTAGTTAAGCACACCTTTAACTTGTTAGTTCTCATCAGTGCGCCTTAGACTGTTTCAACAGAATATCCATCACTCTAAGTATCCTGTATCCACAGGTATATCAAGAAACCAACGCAGACAGCAAAATAGCGTCCTCTATGGATATTGCTATAAATTATTAATTTAAATTAGGATATTGTGGTACCTACTTCATATTTATAGCGATTGTCATAGATGGCACTCCTTTGCTGTCTGTGGTTATACAAATTAACTGTTAGTTACAAATCGTTCCGTTTTTTCTAATTGTAAATTATTTATATTTATTGCATATTTTTTTGTCAATTTTTTATTTTCATTTTTCACATTTCATACGCTTCTATACATTTTCTTCTCCACCATTACAAAGCTAAAGATTAAAGATACTCTTTTAAAAATCACTTTCACTTTGGTTCTAATAAAGTGTTAAATCTTTGGAAAACCCCAAAGGCTTGTCCTACCTTTAAACCATAAACCATTCCAGGACTTTTTCTTCCTTCGTCAGTGCCACTTTTAGACAAATCCTTTATTATTTCAGGTACCACTAGTACGCCGCATTAAAGACTGAAGATGAGCCTCGATGAACTCGTTAATGATTCAAACAAACCACAACATCAAGAAAAGAGGGAAGGTTAGAAATCTTTATTATTATTATTATATATAAATGTTAATTGATAATTAATATTACTGGATAAGAATTAGGGATTACCGAAAAATCATTATCTCATAAGATTCAACTAGAGTGTATGGTAAATTTCAACTCATTCTTAAAAAATCTGGAACATTCCAGAAAATTCTAGATCATTCTGAAGCATTCAAAGTTATTCCCAAAAAATATGAAACTTTATAAATCATTTCCAGGCATTCCAAATCATCATACAAAGATCTGGAATATTTTAGATGACTTTCAAGCATTTTAAATCGTTTTTGGAGAATCTGGAACATCCCAAATCATTATCGAAAAATTTGGAATGTTCCAGATCATTGTCCAACAAAAACTTAAACACCCTGCAGATCTTCTTGAAAAATGTGAAACTTTCCAGGTCTTTCAACTAATAGAACTTCCCCAAAAATTCTAGACTGAAAAAAATTAGAGAAATTGCTTTGTTGCTTTGATTTTGCTTCATTTCAAGGTCATTGTTGTACCAATTGGCAAAAGATTTGAAGTGGCAAAAAACAAAATCTGAAACGCTAAATATGATCCCCAGCCACGTGTCCTGTTTTTACTCATACAACTGCTTCTCTGCATTTCTACTTCTTCCTCAAACTCCTCAAAATAGATGATTATGTTTCACTCCAGTTGTAACTACACATTCATCATTTCACATGGTAAACTAATACCAGTTTCGCGTCTGCACTACATTATTCTTTGATCAGTTGTGAACCAAAACTTCGAGGCTTCAGCTGCAGCAATTTGCCCTCCAACCGATACTCAGGCTCAATATAAATTTCAACTTTTAGTAAGTTTTAAACTATTGCCTTATCCTTCTATTGAGGCATTCCGTCCAAAAATTAGCCGAATTTCAACCAGCTTTTCCTCTCACTCTAATTTATGGTATGACGCCCATTGACATATCAAAAATTAGAGACTTAACAACAATGGTGTAACTAAGATGATGTGGGGGGGAACTACCAAAAGCGCCCAACTATTTTGCACGCGTTTTGGTTTTTTGGCCCTTGCACAATTTATCATTTTCATCAAGGAATTTGAGGGCGCCCATGGTTTTGGTGCCACTCCCCAAAACATGGAGTCTTCAGGGACGTTATTTACGCAACTACAGCTTCATTTTATAAAGTTTAAAATAAAACTTTGGAATTTGTTTGTTTCAGGATGGTGGAAAACACGTCATACTGTAACGTTCATGCTGTTCCTGGGAATGGCGAATGCGTACGTTATGAGGACGAATATGTCTGTTGCCATAGTGGCGATGGTAAATCACACTGCTCTTTTAACATTAAACAGTAACATCACTAACAACGTAAACGACACACGAGTAAGTTTTTCGTTGACACTATTGTAAGGGAGGAAGCTCCTTAATACGAATATTTGTGTGACGTAATTTTAATAGTCCTCCACGGTTTTGCCCGACGGAAACTATATATGGGAATCACACATCCAAGGACACATATTGAGTTCCTTCTTTTATGGATACGTGCTTACGCAAATTCCTGTTGGAATTTTGTCAAAGAAATATGGTGCCATAAATTTTTTAGGTTATGGAATGCTCATAAACTCCATATTCGGTCTTCTAGTTCCTCTTGCTGCAGACTGGGGTTACATATGGCTCATTGCAGTCCGATTTATTCAAGGTTTAGGGGAGGTAAGACTCGTTAAAACTTGTTGCGGAATTGTTTATAACAGGAGTTTCCAATTTCAGGGTCCTACTGTTCCTTGCACTCATGCGCTCCTAGCGAAATGGATTCCTGTAGAAGAAAGAAGTCGGATGGGATCTTTCGCTTACGCTGGTAACGATTACTGGTCATTATACAGGAGGAAAATTTAAAAAAATCAAAATTGAAAATTTCCAGGGGCTCAATTTGGTACTGTGATAGCTATGCCAGTAAGTGGCTGGTTGTCAGCTTCCTTCATGGAATGGCCTTCTATTTTCTATATTTTTGGAGCAGTTGGAGTATTATGGTCGATAGCATTTCTCATTTTTACTTACGAGGATCCAGGGTGTCATCCCACGATTCATCCGATAGAAAGAAAATACATCCAGAGAAGCATTTGGGGGACAAGCAAAAGTTCGGTAAGTTATTTACAATAACGCAAAATGATCTAGACGGTTTACAATATTATTATATTTACTTAGGATGTTACCATTCCTTGGATGTCAATTTTTACGTCACTGCCGTTTTGGGCAATCCTCATTGCCAACGCTGGTCATAACTACGGTTTTGATATGTTAATGACGGAACTGCCAACATACATGAAACAAATTTTACATTTCGATATTAAAGCGGTAAGGAATTAGGGAAAATGAACATGAAATTTTTGCATATTGAAGATAATTTGACTTCCAGAATGGAGTTTTGTCAGCGTTACCTTATCTAGCCATGTGGTTCCTATCTGTTGGAATGAGTTACATTGCTGATGGTTTACTAAAAAGAGAATACTCACTGACCATTGTTAGGAAATTTTTTAATGGAATTGGTAAATATTCCAACATATATTTTTTTTGGAGGTCAAACCATTTTCTTTATGTTTTAGGATTGTTTGGACCAGCCATTGCATTGTTTGCTGCCGGATATACCGGAGGTAGTAGATGGTTGACTGTGTCACTTCTCACCATAGCCATGGGTTTGAATGGTGGCATATATTCTGGCTTTAAAGTAAATCACCTCGACATATCGCCTAGATTTGCTGGAGTAATGATGGCGTTTACAAATTGTGCTGCCAATGTAGCTGGACTACTTGGCCCGATGATTGCGGGATATATCATCAAAGGCGAGGTAATTTGATGATGATTATCCACAAAATTGATGTTTTATATGACGGAAATATTCAAAGTATTTGTCTATATTTTCTAGCCAACGGAAGGAAAATGGCGGATTGTTTTTACCACTGCTTCCTTGGTGTACGTGGGGAGTGCAGTATTCTTTGCAATATTTGCCTCCGGAAGACGTCAAAGTTGGGATCGAGAGGAAGAAGTTGAAACAACTACTAACAATAAGACTGATACCATAGAACTTTCAATAAAATAATTATTCCCACACTAAATCAAAAGTTCCTTTTACATTCCTCTTTTGTTAGAAAATTATTTTATCGATAAATAAAGAATATTTTATATTTGTTGGATTATTTTATTCCTTCCTGAGTTAGATTTCTGCCTTAGACTCATACAGATACCATTATGAATCAGTCTAGACGAAACTAAAATGTGATAGAACATTCTAAAAAATATGGAACATTCTATAGGTCATTTCCGAGGATTTCAAATCGTTCTTGAAAGATCATTTCCAAGCGTTCCAAACTGTTCTTCAAAATTATGTAACATTTTAGATCACTTCCACGAAACAGATCATCTTGAAAAATTCATTAGATGTCAATTTTTAAATCACTAAGTACCTTTTTGGGGATTCCTCATGGTATGAAAAGTAGTACCACTTTTGGAAAACAAAATCTTGGTTTATTGGAAGAATAATATTTAGAATTTTACACTGTAAATCACTATATGTTCCAGTAATACCTTTTGAGCTCATATCTTGTACTTTTGTCCATTTGGAGTTCAATGCATTTGATAAAAAATTGAGTATGTTGACGCTATTGATTTTAGAACAATGACATCTCGAGGAATTTGATGAACTTTTTAGTTATCAGCTCAAATCGAATTTCCATAGTTTTCCCTTAATTTTCTGACGTTTCCTCTTTTGACTCCTGCTAAAATTTCCACAACAGTTTGGTGTCTGACTGGAAGATGCCGCAACCACTGAGTTTCTGATAAAACTTCGTATGATGATAAATCTGATTTGTAAAAGTTATTTTTCTCTCAGTGTTCTAATTATTTTCTTTCATCATTTTTTTGATTGCTGTTTAATTACTTTAGCAATTCAACCCTCGCAGACATTTAATTTAGACAGCGAATAATTAATTGATACCCTTAGTTTTACACTTTTCTCTCTATAACTCATCAATTAAATCGGTTTCGGGCATCGTTAAGTTCGGTAGTACACTCAAGGGTGCGATTTTCCTTTGCACTTCGCTGTTTGCTGTCGACTTTAACATCTTATAGACAAGTCCCTCGTGTATCATAGAAAATCTGTGCGAATTGTTCTTATATAACTAAGTGCTATTCAATTCAAGAAAACAATAAAATACTTTAGACAATTTCTTTCAAGTACAGGCGTTGGGGTTGAGCTGTTTAGTACGTCATATGACTGACAAGGGTTGCTGTTTGACTGAAATATTTTCAGAGGATACGTTGTTTAATTTAATTAATCCAACTATAGCTCTACCTTCAAGCTCAATTTTCCTCAAGTTGAGGATTTATAGACACTGCCACCCCATATGGTCTGAACAATATGAGTCTATGGTAGTTAGAATCGACTCCAATAAGACTTTTTTCACCTTTTGCATAATGTAACTTCAAAATGCTTTTGTTGGGTTAGGGAATAATAAAGGGTAGGTGAGAAACTTTCCGCATAAATATTGGATAGATAGAGAGCAGCGTATATATTCCAAGTGGTTTCTATGCATTAAGATATTCCAATGTTTGAGTTAGCTGCAAACTGCTACATGGAACAGAAGTTCACGGGGTCATAATTACAGAGTTTCAGCGGCGTAAACTACCACTGCGCTGCGACATCGCATTAGACGCCCCACACTACTAAGTTTATTGGAACTGTTCCGAAGATTCGATCTAAACGACAATAAATTAGATAACTTCAGGAAATCGAGATGCTTCTCAATCTCTTTCTGCCACAGACCAGAAAATGCATTCGACAGAGCCACATTATCTAAATCTACATTCACACCATTCGTATGAAGACGATCTGCGGTTATTGATAACGAAAATGTAAAAAAAATTTGGCTAATGGACTAAAACGTAGACACAAGGTCTTTAAGGTTTTCAGTTATTATTCAGTCCTTGGAAGAGGTAACTCTGTAACTGAAAAGTACTTTGGGTATTTTTGGATTAAGTTGTACCATTAGCAGTTGAGTTTTATGGAACATTCTAATTGCATTTGCTTGAAGAATTCCTTCTCCACTAAATATTCCCAAGGAAACAATAATAGATTTTATGAGACTAAAGAGTCAGTGGGACAAATTGGCCTGGATCAGACGAAAACTGAAACACTTCAACTGACAATTAAGAGAGGAGTGACAGAATCGTTCGTGTAGGTTCTACTCTTCCAGGTATTCAAAGAATTGGTGATCACTAGGATCAGTGAAGACCCTGTACTGAGCTGCAGAACGTATTGTAACGACTTTTCTAGTTTAACTTATTTATTTAACGGAAATTTATTTACAACTATTTATTTAACACTTAAACACTAATAACATTTCAACAACTTATTTATATGACAAGAAAAATGCGTATTTATATCACTCGGCATATCGTAGTTCGGTATTTATATTACTCGTTCGGAAGCTAACTGTAAACTCCTGTCACTGACCACGTCAACAAGTATTTATAGACACCGAAAGTTCCAGAAGAATCAAGAATGACCTATTAGACTTTACTCGTGTTCGTTTTATTCATGGCCTTGTTTATTGTCATCAAAGCGCCGACCGACACCGGTATTCTTTGAACTCCGCTTATCTGCTCTCGGATCTCGTCGCCGCTCTCGCATACAGACACGCTCGTTACAGTATGCTGCGTACCCTCGCTTTAACACTTGCTTCTGGATCTGTTTTGATTCAATATCATAATCATCACCATCAAAATCTTCAAGCGTTTCCTTTTAATAGGATTTCCACTGACTTACTCATAGGGTGTCAGTTGCAGATTTAAACTGAGGGTTGGAATAGGTTAGGTTAGGCTAGGATTATGTGGTTTTTCCTTCATGAAGGCTAATTGATGGGTAAAGATCAACTAATTGATTCCATTTGTTAACTATTTTGTCTTTCTCCATTATGATCTGAATGTTAATGGTAATTTTGAAATCAGGTGAAGACCTAGAGTCTCAAATTAGGTCAGTTTTGCAGCATTGAGTCCTGCATGAAAGTTAACAAATTATAATAGGTAAAATTTACACCTTTAACACTCGAGGATATATAAATTGAAAGGATTTAGATTCCTATTGTATATTTAGTTAAAATATTTGACTAGGTTTCATATCGACCATTTGGGTTGCAGATGGTATTCAAGAGTAGTAAATTCGTTTCCGATTTGGTCTGTCTTTTCGTTCGCGAGAATTCATATCTTAAAATATACCGCCTCAATTTATTTCTCGTGAAATTGGAAATCGAATCCATGACAATATGGCATCCGAGTAATAATAATAAATATCGTCTCGTATCTCCTTCGCCAGAAACGCCAAAATTATCATCTAAATCTCACAATTCACCAACTCGAACGTGCCAAACCAAAAACTCTTTCTGCTCAAGTTGATGAATATGTTAGAAGGAAATACGTATTTAAGGAAAGACATAATTTTCAAAATACGTGCTTAATACTTTGTGCCAATTATAAACTATAAACCTTACTAAATATAAAGGGCGTTTCTTAAAATGTCAGATAATTCCATGGATGGATTCCAGAATGTTATCTAATCCAATTAACAGTTGCCTGTATGTAATTCTTATTTTATTTAATGTAAACTGAGGTTTGGTTTCATATCCTGGAAAAGTATAAGTTCATACACGAATAAGCGAAACCTAGAGATATATTCTCGTTGAGTAAACTTTCCAAGCAATAAATTCCATTTGCGACACGTGGCTGTCACACATGTAGTTCCTGCACACCCGTTATTCAATAATGTAGCTCTGCAAAGTTTGTTTATTGTTTGCAAGCAGATTTTTAATAAATCAGCTGTTCCCAATTTTTCCTAGATATCCTTTACCACAAACCAGGCTAACTTTGTTGAAGATGCTTCAGAAATATTAATTTTTGAAGCACTGGGAAGCTGGTACTGAACGTATACGAATACGATTTGTGCTCCTTTTTTCTTAACTTTGGTATTTATCAATAGTTTTGACCTTTCGAGTTAAAGGAAATCCGTTGCTATGAAGGAAACAAAATTTCCACAAAAAGTTGAAACTTTTAGTCATTTCTTTTTCTGAGATAAATTTTATATGAGGTTATAGAAGGACGAGGACTGTCGTTGAAGGAGTTATGTTCACTTGAAATTTTTTAATCTGAGCAAGAGTTGTTGGGGACGTTCCCAGTGGACTTGCTTGCATCAGCGTCAAGATTGATGAGTTGGCAGTTATCGCGCTTTTGTTTCCTCAAAGATTAGTTACGTGAGCAGAAAACATTAGATATTATTTATGGTCTTTTGGGAGATCCAAAGTTAATTGAAGATTTGCTATTTTCGCATTTTCAAGTACAACATTATCGATTGATATTTTTACCACCTTCGTGGTCATAAGATTGCTCAATACATGTTAGCCCATCTTGGTATATTCATACAGAATGTAAGGGGCAGTTGCGTAGATGAACAGGCTAAGGCTTTCACTACTAGGGTTATTTGTCTGGTTCCAGGTAGCTTGATGACCATTTATAGTAATGGATTTCCAACTCCACTGCTGGAGGTACTATGTATGGAATCTACAGGTGACGTAAGAAGGCCATAAGGGATATCCCTGTGGTTGTACTGAGATCGGAAAGACACTTAGAGTGAGACTGGTTCATTCAACCTTAGGAACTGGAAGGCTGCCAGGTTTTATTCACTTAGGACCCTCAATATTTTGTTGAATTTGCTGGAGTGATTCGAAATCTCAAAATAATGACTCTTGAGTTATCCAACGACATGAACGATACTGTGTACAGTACAATAACTGAACTAAAGAGCAGTAACAGAACGTATCTTGTAGGAGAGACATAACTAACAATTTTAGAGACAGAGAAATCTTAACTAACTCAAGGAGCCATTTTTCTAAATCACCATATCCATAGGTCAAATGGATTCTGAAGCATTCCAACGACTTTAACATAAGAAATGAAGCCCTAATAGTCAGTAAAGCCTGTCTGCCATTGTTGAACTGTTTTTGTTAATCCTCTGCATTTGAAATAGTAAATGCAACCGTGCTGCATTCCCTGTGGATGTCACCCAAAACGTCAAAACCGAATATCAAAAACCAGTCACTTGCGTTATTTACTGTAAAATAGATATTCGTACAGCTCCTATTTTGCTCTTATTTCCATAACGTTAGAGCGGATTTTGTTCAGGAACTTAATATGTCTCTAATTTTAGTTCTGGTTATCATTTCTTCCCCAATTTTTTATTAATGGTAGGTAATAAATTAAAGCCAATAAAGGGGCAAATACTTTAATGTTTAAAAATTTTATTTGAGCAATATAAGCATAGGACGCTGACAAACGTGTACGACGTAGTGTAAAAAAATACAAGTAACAACTAGTATTACACTTCACATCCCTGTGGTAAATCCTTATCCATCTTTTTTTCGGGTATGCAGATATTTCTTGAAACTATTACCAACTGCTGTACTTTAATATAGAGTTTATAATATAGTACTCATTTGCAAAAGTAACATAGCATTCTATGCTAATGGATCGTTATAATTATAAGGCAGTGCAGCAAATCTTTCCCTTTAAACATTACAGCGTCTTCTGTTAGTAATTGGAGAGAGTTTAATTCTAAAAAAGTTTCGGGCTCCTTACGGAATCTTTAATTAAAAGTAAATGGGTGAAGCGTGACTTCAAAAGAACAGAAAGAATTCTCGGCCTTTGAGCCTATTCTTTCCGAAACAAACTTTTCCCGGAGAATTCGAGTAAAAGTTGATAACGGTAAGTAGGAAGTTCGCACTAATTACCTTTAATGATATTATCAACGGTTTCCTGAGGGGTATGGATGATTTACGTTGACTACGTGACCAAAAAAAGAACTGCTAAGGAGCTACTTGTGTAAATGACTAAGAATATGGTTACTAAAATATATGTGTATGTCGATGTCCATTATGTTTTAAAAAGATACTTCAAATGAATTAGATGAGAATTCAAAGATTATAATATTTACACTTACAAATAACGAAGATGGACAGAGCCCATCCATAGCATACCTAAATGCAGAGAGTATCAAACATAACTGGCTAACCAGCCATGCCTCTCTGGATCCCCCACTATTGCCCGACGAATCGCACGCCAGCTGGCATCCCAAACCGCCGTATATAAGCAAGCTTCACCCGTCAGGGTCCTTAAAGTCACTCTCTCGCTTTAACGAGCAATTCAGCAATCAACAAGCAAGTACACACAGTAAAGTATTTTTGTAATAAGTGTTATGTGCTTGCAGTTTTATCTATACAATCCAAAGGTCACACACCTAGTACAGTCTATTTATAAAAGTGGTTGGAAAACATTAACGACTAAATGAAAAGTGTAACAACGTTTTAATCTGATAGTGGAGCTTGAAACTGGGTTAAAATGAAATTCTTAACAGTAATGGAATGAGTGCTAATGTTGGAGGTTTAACATCTGGCAATTTCGTACATTAGCGTAACTATTGCTGAAATTTAATCAGTCAGAATATAGGCGAAGCAACGCCATAGCTCTAATGGCCCAACCTTAAGCGCAGACGACTTTCTGAGGAGACAATTTAACTAATTTACACCTATTACACGTGTAATAATGCGTGAACAGGCGTTCATGGTATGCGACAGGTATTTTGCGAAACCTGAGAGCAGTCACCTCAATACATACACGTATATGAGAATGCAATCGGCTAGACTGAAATTTCAGGATAATTGAAATGCTTGCGTCAGACATATTATGGTAACAGTTAAACTCGAATTTATCACAATTAAGATCGACAATCACATCAGCTTAAATATTTCAAATCGTCATCAGAATTACAATTTTTCCAATTGAAATCGTTTTTGAATTTTAAGGAGGTACAATTTTTTAATTTGAAATCGTCTACGGAATTTGAAATCCATTTTGGAATTTTCGAAACGTCTTCCCAATTTAAAAGCGTCTACGGAATTTGTATGTTTTCAGATTATGAAAGTTTAGAATTCGTCAAATTGAAAACGTCATCAGATCAAGACGGTTTACAATTTTCCAATTTAAGGTCATCTTCAGAATAATTTACTTCAGCAATTGCTACTTTCATGTACGTATATGAGTTAAAAGTGATTATCTGATGCGATTGGGAGTTACATTGAAGTACCACTAGTTGCAATTGAAGAATTCCTTTTGATGTATGCTTTTGGATTGAGGAAATGTTTTCTGTTTTGATTCGAGCAAATACCATGAAATCTTTCGTACATAAATAATTCAATCGCATGTCTTACTATTGAAAATCAGTCCACTCTGAGCACTCAAAAAGACCCATTCGATCGTTCAAAATCACATTTTGCTTTTGTTTGTCGGACAACCATTATTCATCATGGCTGAAATCAATGCATTCAGATATTGAACAATGTATTCTTCTGAACAGTATAGAAACTAACACTCCTGTTTAATCTCCTGGGACAGGGTGAATCTTTTTTGGCATGATAAATGAGGAGTCTGACAGCATTTAGTTTTTTTTCTTGAGACATTTATAATTGCTGTGATCAGTAGATGTTGAGATACCACCACCAATTTGATAACATTATAGGTACTAGGTAATCAAAATGATTTCCATTGTTTGCTGAATAATTTTATCAGCAAAGATCCAAAATTGCTCAACATTTCCAATTTGATTGATTGTCCAAAGTTGTTTCAAGATCACATCTTGAGCTCCCTTTTACAGTCTGTCCATTTGCCCGTGGAGAATCTATCAAGAAAATCTCTTCTGAGAATTATTATCTTCCTTACTAATCCTTAAGGGAAATGTTTAATTCTTTTCTTTTAGATTTATGTGATTATGCATTTCGTTGCTCCCGTCCATTTACCAGAGAGGGTTTCCATTTGTTTGCCACATAGGTATGTGTCACAAAGCTTCATTATATATTCTGGTGGCGTGACGTTTTAATGGTCGTGTTCACCAAACAGGATGTATGTATTTATAATACATCTCAGTTGCGTGCTGACTTTGAAGTGCGTTGTTCGGTGCACAAGTCTAATTATCCTTGCAAGATAATGGACTTCTTCCTTTGAATACTAAGCAATACTGAGATTAAAGCTGGGAACTAGGCGGCAGTACGGTGTTATTAAATTGAAATTATGAGTCGTGAATGAGGAAGATAAAAATATGGGTCAGTTGCTGACTTTTCTTTCTCTTAATTAATTTTAAAAAGCTGAATAAGTTGAAGATTCATAGTAATTCTTTAAAAATTTCACCACGATATATTTCTAAGCAGTCCATTTTGTCATGCTACACAGGAACATGGATTCCGAGTGAACAGCTGATTATCTCTATGGATTAGCTGCGGCACTTTAAGGTTAAGTTCATATTGTCGCTGTTATGAACTCTATTTAAAAATATAGTGGATGGGGTTTAAGGTCAATGACTAAAGATGGCAACACTTATTGTCCATAGAAGTAAATTATGCTTTTGATAGAATTTTGACAGAATGAATATGCCAAAGTCACAAAACGTAATTCAAGGTCTTTGAAATGAAACAGTAGGAATCTCCTTGCGACCTTTCAGGGAGTATAAGTCGCAACTTGTGCCTTTCACCCTCGTCTATTTTGTACAGAATAAAAATCATCCCTGCAGCCCGGAATGTAATATTAAATTTCGTCTTCTGGTCGTTAGACGGGCGAAATTACTCCGCTTATGGCTTCCTACTGTAACCATAAAGAAAACGGGTCTCGCGAACACGTAACACGTATGCTGCTATTAGGGTGCACTACAGATTTATAACTAAGTCTGGCAATAAATGATCTCACCACGTTCGCTCACCTACCATCTAATACAGAAGTGATTTTATAGATTGAATTTATAGCAGTTTTTACGGTTTCCGAAATGAAAAGTGATATAACCGTAGGGGTTTTTCGTACGACATTTATGTAGAAATTTTATAGTTGCTTTGTTACAACTTAACCCTACAACTCTGTCTCACGTCTCTTTTATTAAACCCTCAAGTTTTAAAGATTCTGCTTTGATGGATTACTATAAACACTAATAGATAATAACATAATTATAAGTTACCCTTCAATCTTCCTCCTTCAGGGTTGTAGGTCGCTCACGTTAATGATGTGCGGCTGACGCAATCCTGGTCACAATGAGGGTTCACAATGTTCTAATCTGAAAACGTCTTCCCAATTTGAAAGCGTCTTTTGGATTTGAAAGGATTCAGAGTACAGAATTCGTCAAATTGAAATCGTCTTTGTAGTTTAAAATCGTAACGATTTTATAAAACGAGTCGAAAATGTTTTTTGTAGCGTTATATATCGTCTAAGGTTGCTATAGAACATTCCACGTTGCTCTAGAATAATTTATAATGTTCCAGAAAATCTAAAACTGTTAGCGAATCTTCTAGAATGATCTGGAACCTTCGAAAATAGTCTGGAATGTTCCAATAGGTTAAACAGCATTCTTAAACATTCCAAGTTGATCTAAAAAATTTGAGAATGATGTCCGTGTCCGTCTAAACTATTGACGGTTTAATAAACATATCAATAAACTTTATTTGGAAATCCTATAAAATATTACAACCCTTCCTTAGCATTTTTAATGAATTTACACTAGTCTCGCTAATGGTGTTATGCATAGATTAATATTTGCCAATATTAAAGCTAATGCATCAATTGGAATATTTTTTTACATTTTGCACGCTCGCTTTTGGAAAGTTCTATGCGTTAGCTAATACGATCAACGAAACGATTCCATGATCAGATTAACAAACAGTTCTGGTAATTTGACATAAATATTCTGTTTGAGTTTCGCGCAGTTTTTATATTTATCAATATAGCTGGCAACAGCGAAATTGGAGAGCTTCTAAATTGAGAAAATTTAGCAATTACCTTTCTGCATTCGCGTTCTGGTCTGTTCGCATTTTGAATAAACGTATAATAATTAAAGTTCACTAATTAGGTTAAACTAAAATAATATTCCTCTGCAGAGAGCGTATAAGTGCAGGAATCTGGATGATATCAAGTTTAATTTATTTAACACACAATGGAATTTCAACTGGTGAAACTGAAATGCAGAAAAGTTGTCAACTATTAGCAGGAAAATTATTCTAATTAACGAGCCATAACTAATTGTTTCCAGACGAGACGTGATCATCGAGGATTCCACATCGTCTGAGCTTGATCAGGCTGAAGCCGCTGTACTTATACCGATGGTGAGAGGGAGGGAGCATAGGAGCTTAGCGCTTATTGGTAGAATATCGGAACCTTGAGTTCACTATTGGACGGCCTGAAGATATTCGTTGATCCAAATAATGACATATTGAACAAAATGAACAATACTAAATTAGAAGAACAAAAATTCCTAGGGGAAGTAATGATGAATAGGGATTATTCAGAAACAATGTAAATTTTAAGTGCTGGAACCCCTCATCGTGTCCCTATGATAATGACAGTGAAAAGAAAAAGCTATTAACCAGACTCGAAATATTTTTTCATGTTTTCAACGTCAGCCAGTCAGCCAAGTAGAGCCATTGTAATGCTTCATTCGTTACCTGGCTACACAAAGCCTGCAATTTCATTCACTAATTGTTGTTCTATTCAGCACAGCGAACGTGAAAGCGACGAATGTTGCTCGTGTCATGATGGCATTTGTCGAGCATTTTAATTCGCTGCAGGTTTTTCTGTTTTTCTTACTGCTGATTCGGATTAAATGTGAACGAACATCCTACCATTCCATGTATGTTTACTCTGAATACAACACCAAATTCTGACACTAATTAAAATAAATTATCAAAAACTAAAGGCGTAATACTTGTATATTTAGTTATTGGGGTTGAAAATGACTGACTTCGAAAATGTGTGACATTTTAATGGGAATATTCTACTGAAGAACATTCAAAAGCTGCCTAAAACATTGCGGCATGGTCACAGATTCTCAGTCCTCGGCCTTTTCCTTTACGTTCAGCTCAATTCAACTTCATAGAAAAAGATAACGATACAGAATCTTTTGGAACGTTTCACCTATGTCACCATGTTCATTAACTGGACCAGAAGGGTCGGAAATGTTGGCAGTGTGGGAGTACCATCATGTGGGTAGTGAGAATGGTTTCTAAGAGTACATGGTACAGGTGATTCTTTTAATAAAGCGTTAATAGAAGAAGATGAGTAATGGAAAGACGAACGATGGTGTTGACAAATGAAACCGAGAAGGAAAGAGAACCTTGAAGACTTGCCATCTTATTTGTGAGAAGTTGTAGAAACGTTATGAGTGTTTTTCCAAAAGTGGACGACTGAACAATTATTTCGTACCTACCTAGAAATAGCCACACGGAAACTACTATTACTCGTGAAGTAATATTAATAACCTTTAGGAATAAATAAAGAATGGGAGTGCCCAGGATTACTAAATTATCATTCCTAGACCAATAAAGCTTGGGTTATTGGTCTGGCGCGCCAAAATCGGCTTATGATTAGGCTTAGATTTGATTAAAATGTAATTACTGAGAACTCGTGTGGCTATGGATCACCGGTAATCCTGCAGTTTCCTCCATAATTAATACATGATTCTACCTGCAAAGGGACTAGCACATAATACACCAACAAAGGATCGAGATTATTCAATTGAAGCTTTCATAATGGTCGGTTCTCGTATTATAACCGCAATGCTGCCTCTGCACCCTTACCGCAATTCACACATAAACAAACAATCAATAACAATATAGAATGGGACGTATTGAAGTAACGCAATTTTCGCTCATTTCACAACTTGTTTCAGTTAATATTTCACAAAGAAAATATTTTTAATACTTATGGGACAACAATAGTAACCCCTACATCTCTGCAGTGGGATTTCTCGATAGACTAATGATTGAGGTAGAGTAGGGTCATCAGGGATCAATCCAAGATTTTGAGAAGAGTGTGTGGTGTCCACAAATGTTTCTTTCATGCTAATTATTCAGTTGCATTAACTGTGAATGTGTGTCGAATTTTAGTCCTTTTTAACTACAGAGGATGGCGTCTGGAACCTACCCCCTGCTAAACTTTCTATTCTGAGCTATTCTTCGCATCTCTTGAAAAACTAAGTCATCTAACATTTCTGCTCCTCTTTACTTCTTATAATATAATTCTGACTAAACCTTCATGCTTCAGAAGGTGTCTTACCATTCCATTATGTCTCCATTTTCCGCCATTGATTTCCAAAAAGCCCTTGATTCTGAGTTTTCTAATACCCCATCATGTTTAACTCTGTCTAATCACATTATTTTCTCATTTGCTTACAACACCAGACCTCAAAGATTTCTGGATGGCGTCTGGAACCTACACCCTGCTAAACTATCTATTCTGAGCTATTCTTCGCATCTCTTGAAAAACTAAGTCATCTAACATTTCTGCTCCTCTTTACTTCTTATAATATAATTCTGACTAAACCTTCATGCTTCAGAAGGTGTCTTACCATTCCATTATGTCTCCATTTTCCGCCATTGATTTCCAAAAAGCCCTTGATTCTGAGTTTTCTAATACCCCATCATGTTTAACTCTGTCTAATCACATTATTTTCTCATTTGCTTACAACACCAGACCTCAAAGATTTCTGGATGGCGTCTGGAACCTACACCCTGCTAAACTATCTATTCTGAGCTATTCTTCGCATCTCTTGAAAAACTAAGTCATCTAACATTTCTGCTCCTCTTTACTTCTTATAATATAATTCTGACTAAACCCTCATGCTTCAGAAGGTGTCTTACCATTCCATTATGTCTCCATTTTCCGCCATTGATTTCCAAAAAGCCCTTGATTCTGAGTTTTCTAATACCCCATCATGTTTAACTCTGTCTAATCACATTATTTTCTCATTTGCTTACAACACCAGACCTCAAAGATTTCTGGATGGCGTCTGGAACCTACACCCTGCTAAACTATCTATTCTGAGCTATTCTTCGCATCTCTTGAAAAACTAAATCATCTGACATCTCTGCTCCTTTTTACTTCTTATAATATAATTCTGACTAAACCCTCATGCTTCAGAAGGTGTCTTACCATTCCATTATGTCTCCATTTTCCGCCATTGATTTCCAAAAAGCCCTTGATTCTGAGTTTTCTAATACCCCCATCAAGTTTAACTCTGTCTAATCACATTATTTTCTCATTTGCTTGCAACACCAGATCTCAAAGTTTTCTGACTTCATCTTGCCCATCAAACCCAGCGTCCCTTATAGGGTTGCTTTCATGCATTTGTATTTTTTTAATTTTAATTGAAGGAGAATTTTTAGGTAACACTACGTACATATTTCCAATTTTATTCCACAGGGATTCAAGTAAATTTTCATGTCCCTCAATTGATACATTTTGTCTTATTTTTTTTTTGTGGAATATCGTGCTTACACCGTTGAAAAAGGTTAACTATATAAATGCCGAAAGTACATTATCAAGCTTCCGCCTCATAAAATACCTGGTACACAAAAAAGCTTTTAACAGTCACGGAATTATTACATCCGCTTGCCACACTTTTAAAATAAATTGATGTGGAGGTATGAAAAATTCAATAATAATTCCTTCAATCAATCCCGCATTCAGGATAGGCTTAAATTGAAACGAATTTGATATTCACCCCGAATACAATAGGTGCCTATATTTTTCACTAAATTATTAACTTCTCGGTGTCGAAAAGCACCATTAATTTGGTTTAAAATTGGTCACATTGAAAATGCACGCAAATTCACATTTGGAATTTGATGAGTATGATCCAGGATTGAATTAGCTACTTCTTCGATGGATCCATGGATAGAAATTGTTATCTATGTTACTTTAATCTACAGGAAGGGATGAAGGGAAGAAAGAATCTTCCCAAAATTTCACCCCTAACCGTTCTTTTTCCTATGTTCGCAATTTCATAAGTATGTTCTCCAAATTTCTGTAAGTGTTTACGAAAGATGATGTGAATGAAATACATAATGAAAACTCGAATATCTGCTCATACAAATTAATGATTGCAACGATTATTCGAAAGCGCTATATATTTATTTACCGTCTTGTCATGACGACACTTCATCCACTTTACCGGATCATTGGAGGAGCACACGGTATCTGCAAGGTAATCAATATGCATGCTTTACCAGTTGAATACGTTAATATCCACGTGTTTGACAAGAGCAACCATTAGAGTTGTGCGAATGGCAGCTGGGACAAGCCCGTCTCTGTCTGCTACCGTTCGCCTAAGTCGTTTTCTACTTGTCGCTGAAAATGAGACAAATTGTTGCGTCTCCTTCTTGTTTCCAAAGATAAACTGCAACTAAAACAGATGCTACCTACTTACAGTCGCAACTGAAAATGAGATTCCACGTAGTCTGACGCTTAACGAAAATCCATCACACTCGCAGCCAACTGTATAATTTGACGGAAATATTCAACGTTCGCTGAATTTTGAGGAATGTTCTGTCGCAACCGTCCTCAATATACGAGGATCTCTACGTATGTACCTACTCACTTTCAGTAATAAATAACCGGAAGATTCGATCTTCATAAATCATACAGATTGCGATATCATAAAATATCGTTTGACATACGTAGAAACATTGAAAGCTCAAAAATGAAGAGAGTACTGTGGAGCGAAACTAAATTAAAAACACTAAAAACTGACATTCAGAAGTATGAACCGGAGTTCAACGTTCAACACCCAACGAGTCACCTCCAGTTGAAGAATCCTCCTCACGAACGAACGGAAAGCTTCGAAAGACACTCACCCTCCAGTACGACTGAGTGGTGTTGGATTCTTTCTGAGGAAGACCCAGCCAGCACTTATATGAACTGTGGCAGTACCTCTGGACAGGAGAATCTTGCTATCTAGAGGCTTAGCTCGGATTGGCTTCTAAACGAAATGGTGGAACCAACTTAGAAAGTGCTCTGAACGGTGGGATTGAATCACACAAATGGATAAAACAGAAGAACTATAAAGAGCAGAGATAGCAACAGCTATAGTTCGTTGCTGAGGACTGATCTGTGGTGGTATATTAATCTACTTCTCTGGATACAGGAGACCTGGGTCGGTCAGTACTCTGCCGAAAGTGCCTGTGGAGGACCAATCTAGTCACAATTTAAATAGTCCTTCCAAAAATTAAAAGAATTTCACTTGTTTCAGTTCGCTCAGTAAAAGTAATCAATGCATATCCAAAAAAAAGTGCATGGTTGAAAAGTATGACAAGTGGAGGTCAGCAATTTTCGCATTCATTTTATGTCGTTCGTAATGACGTCGCCTCTGTTTCCATTCTTTGATGGGAGCCGAACATAAAAAAAAGGGTATTAATTAATCCTAGATTGTCCGCTGTTTTTTGTATTCGCGTTTGATACGCGTAGCATAGTGCTTGCTAGTCGACGTGACGTTCGCAAGTCGATCACTTTTAACGGCGCGTCCGTTATTAAATTTTCAGTAAAAAATAATTCGTATGACAGGGTCGCTTAATACGTGTCACCATCAATAATTTTTTGATGCTTGCCTACTTGCTAGTCAGCCCGGTTGTTCGAACCAAACCTTTGATGTCGCCCAGTCGTCGACACGCTACACAAATGACCTATTGACAAAATGGTTGATGAATCGCTGCAACGTTTTCAGCGAATTTACCACAGAGATATTAAAGATGGAGAGGACGAGCACATGAGTAGGAGAACTTCTCTACAGGAGAGTGGGGGAGAATCGACCGATCTGCCTCTAATTCGCATTTGAGGGTGCCAGAGTGGGGGTTAGTCGTATATTTACTGCGTAACTCGTTGCGACCATTCAGAACAACATCAGACAGTGTCAGAGAGATATCACTCCAAAATGGAATACGATAAAATTTCAATATTTAATGCCTTTTGGTGAAGGCTGACGTCAAATACTTTTGGGCTGGTTGATCCTTTGGAGAATTCCGACAAAGTATTGACCAAACGTAGTGGAATGGGTTAGTATTGTTTGAAATGAGTAAACAAAGGGTCGAATTGACAGATTAAATATTTAAGTACCCGTCGAAAGTGGATCCGAGAAAAGTTTATATTCTCTGGAGGACCGCCACGGAAACATGACATGCATCTTAAGAAAGCAAATTACGCAGCATAAATTGTGAATTTCGAGTTTCTTAACAGCCTCTTGTCAGCTTTAAGCACGTCTCTCTTCTCCCCTAGAGTCGATGGCTCGAATGTGACCGCAGTTCCTTCGGGATTCTTTTTGACGGAAACGACAGATGGATTTATCCTTAGTTTTTTCTCGAAGAATGAAGCTGACAGTTGAAATATTTCTCCCGCTGTTGTGATCGTGTGAAGGGAGCGACCGACCTTTCAGAAACACTTTTTTATGACCCGCACCCGCCATTATTTCATTCTCACCCCCAATCGTTTTAATTTGATATTGTAACAAAATAAAGTCTTCAGAGGAATTTCTTCTTAAACCTTAAAATCTGACCAAAAATTCTCCATTCAGCAGTTTATAATTAAAGATTTATTTTATTAATAGTAATTTAAAACCAGTGGCGTAAAGTTCACCACCGCAGACTCTGGATTGTATGGGGACCAGCCATATTAGAGTCTCAAGAAGTTGGATCTGTGGCCAGGAGATGAAAAAATATAAGTTCAATTTGTCTGGAATGGGAAAGGTAGTAAAGGTCTAAACTGGCCATTTCGGGGGGCTTAAGGTTTTGGACTATGCCACTGGTTAATCAAAAGAACGTATTTAACAATAGGGAAGCAAAATAATATTTTAAATTTTAACAAGGTGGTGTAACTTCCATTTGAGGTTGAGTAACTGAGGTGAAAAGGGGTTTCACATGAAAATTAATTTAATTGCTTCCCCATGCACATATATAGGTATATACGTACGTTAACAGGCAGAACATACTTTATGATTTGCTTCTATCAACATAAATAACGGGATTAGTTCAAGTACCAGTCAGTACTGACACGATATTTAATGTGCTTTGCGCTGCCTGATGAATAAAACATCCGGAAATTTTGGGTATTAACGCCTTCATGAAAATCCAATATGTAAATTGCCGTTGCAGGGTATTTCCAGACCTTCCATAAGCTAATAGCCATATCAGGATTAAAACAGGTCAGTGTACAACCTACGGCAATGTTCAATGCTGTCTGAACAGCACCACTGTCATCAAGTTTCAAATTGCCCATTATAAAGGAACTTTATGGATTCCCACTCATTATTATTATTAATCGATCCGTTACAGTATCAATATTTAATCATAATGAAGCATAAATCATTACACCAGCGTATGCCAATAACACTGTTCACGTAGAATTAACAAAAAGAACGATACAATCTGCGTTCATGTACAGCAGAATTATATGCAAAAATGTATATTGAGTTGCCTAAGAGACATGGCGTATGAAATGATGCGGTGCTAACCATAGAAACGATTTTCTCATGCACCCTTTCTATTATGAAACGTGTACACTTATGCATAGACCTATACGTGTATGTATGTGCGTCCGCGCTAGTGCTGGAGCGGTATCGGTCGGCTGGTGACGCGAATTTACACTTTTATCCCCTACTGAAAATCTCATAACGCGCCTAAAGGAGTTTTCACTTTAAAATATTTTCTTTTCGCACTATCAAGGTCCATTTGACCTGCCATACGTAAAGAAACTTCATCTTAAAATGGCTTCAGTTACTTCCGATAACCCCAAACAGGCTCTAATTTTTTTAAGTGTAAATAGCAAACCAGAATAGATAGTGAAACTGTAAAAGGGGCACTATTTTTTGTACAACCACCACCGATAGGTACCTTAAACCATTTAATTTTAATTGAGTTAATTAATCAGCAATAACTAAATTAATTTTTCTGTCAGGGTTTTAATGTATGTAAGTGGACCATTATTACTATAAACGAATAGACTTTTAATTTGGCGTTCTCTTCCCTTCAGAGAATCGTGAAGTCGTACAGAGTCGAAAAGACACTTCACATATCTCAGCTATGTACATGAAAGTTTCGAACTAGTTTAAGAATCGACATCTATTGAAAATTACTTTGATCTTAAACAGACGTTGATTACCATTTTAATGTGTCACCCTTCAGAGTTTGAAACTTCCAGGAAAGTTATGTAATTTATTCATTTCACATGTTTGTACAAGACTTTTAAATTAAACTGAAAACTTCAGATTCCTGAGATACATTCAGATGTAAAAGTTATTCAAAGAGATAAATGTACCTAACACTAACGTTTCCTTTTGTCTATTTCATCGTGATAAAACTTCATTAACTTAAATTAAATTGGAACAAGGATATATAAGTTAGTAATAAAAAACCAATTTATTTAAAAAAACTTTGACACCCTGTATCTGTAAAACCAGACTTTTTTGGAGACATGTTTATATCAACCTTTCTACTTAAATGTGGTTCTGGAATGCATCCTTGGAATTATGGCGTATCATTCAGTAACACCCTGTATAACAGTGTACTTAAAAAATTAACGAAAACCTATTTTTGGTATCTACTGCATAAAATAATTGAAACTATGTTATCACTCTTTATCCAGTGAGGGTGTGGGGGTGCATTTTTTTATATAATGGTTTTTAAGATAAGACTTTCCACGCTTTTACATTTAAATGTGCTATTTGTTAATGAGAAAATTAAATAAAAACTTACAGCAACATTATCAGGACTGTAGATCCAAATACAGCAACCATGAGAACCCTACACCGATACACACACACAAGCGTCATTTTTTCCGAAAGTGGTCATTAATAGCCACGAGATAAAAATTTCATGGTTTTTGTTTTTCAGTTTCGTGCACTTTCTACGAGGCGAATTTTCAAGAACAAACTTTATTAACGATATTCACGATTAATAATCACCCTGTCTGATCACAAAATACACATTTTAGTTTATTTCGGATAATAGTAGCAATTTATTTTCACGACTGTTTATCGTAAGTCTTCAGTCCGGCGTTGTTTACGTCAAACTGGAGATTTGTTAAATAACAGTCACCTCAACTCAACTCATCTAGTCAACTTTACTATTAAACAATAGATGACGTTATAGTTAATAAACCGCAATTAAAATCAATTAATTAATTAACTGATTAACGATTATGATATTGATAATTACCCTATCTAAGCACAAAATACATACAGGGTAGTTTAGATTCAGCATAACTGGCGTCATCCTGGCTTCGTACAGTAGCAATCGCTACAAATCTGTTGCAGCCAACTTATGCTATTTGTTTGTTGATTATTTACCTTTTTAGAGTAGGTAGTTTAAAAAAAAAACACTTTGTGGCACTTTGTCGTTCAAAAACTGCTTATGTGATTGTTTTAAAATTTTGGATTTGTTTTTTGGAGCATGTAAAAATTTAAAATGATCATCATATGAAAGGGCTCATTAACGCTTTTTCGTTATCATATTCTTTAACTTTTCTAATTATTATTTGGACCAGTTCATCAAGTCCTCTTATAGTCAATAATTTTAAATATTCTGTTACCTCCTGTTCCATTAGAAAAATTTATTGAAATTTGAACGCAGTTTTCCTGGAAAACCCTCCACCATAAGCGGAATCGGAATATCTCAAACTCCCAGGTGACTTCTGGATTGAAAGCTTCATCCATTTCGATCTTAACACTTTAACTTCCAGTTTCGGAATCAATTAGTTTCGAGAATCGAGAAATGTTAATGTACTGCTACAAAGTGACGCGAATTCCACGATGAAATAATGACGTAAAAGGTACTGCGGAACAAGATGGTGGTTTTGGAATTAAAAAATATCAAATATCTGCATTTTTATCAAAAAGTTGGTCAACATTAAAGAGAAAAAGTCGAGGATGACCAAAGCGTCAACTTCGATTGTTTTTTTGCACACTGCGCCACCGGTGACGATTACTAGTGGCAGCCACAAGTCGCTGACGGAATTTTTCATACACTCAACATGGTTTCAACGCAAACCGAGGGTTGGAGTGGCCACGTTTGAGCCACAAGCAAAGAGAAAGCTCAGTAGTAGACACTTGTGGCGACTTAAGTAGTTTCATCTGCGCACAGTTGTCGACCACAACGTGATTTACTCTCAGTAAGTGGACAGAAAGGCTGATACGACTTGTGGCCATGTATAACCACTTATAGCAGTGACTTGTGGCTGCGTAGAGCTACTTGGGGCGACGTAAAGTCACTTGTGATTACGTTCAGTAGTTTGTAACTGCGACTGGTGGCCGAGTCTAGTGGCTCAGCAGACATCGGTCATCGCCACCGACAACTTACTTTTAGTATATTAAATTACCATATTAAGAAGAAATAAAATTTGGTCAGCCTTGCTATAAGTACATGAAAGTATGATTGTACTGTACATATGGCCAGCATGTTGGTCACAAATTCAAACTAGAAGTAGATCTCTTCAATTTTAACAATTTTCAATACTTAACCTAGAAAATAAGGGCTTCAATGAGGGCATTCCCCATCGTACCTCTGCGAGTGTAGCAGCCCCACTCGAGATTTTAACATCGACAACTTCTAGAGCCTGTGGTTCGGGTCAAAGGGAGAGGAGCTAGTGCCGGCTCTGCTTCATTCACTATTTACGTTTCTACTTCACAAAAAATTTATACTTCTTTCTTCTGACGTTACTTATATATATATAAAATTTAAAATTTAAATTGACAGTTCCAAAATGAGGAGAAGTTTTGTGTAAGTTTGAAGAAATGATAAAAAAAATAAAATAGACAATGACAATTTCGATGACATCTGGAAAAGACAATTTCGATATTTCATGTGGCGCAGTCAAGAACAAAGCAAACATAAGAATTTCAGAGACGATGTCATATCAATTTTTCAGGGTATTCTCGATTTTCCGGAAAATTGAGTTCTACTACGGAAAATCAAACAGCGAGAGACGTGCTCGGGACGTTCAAACTGATTTTATTTACATATTCTCATCTACAACATACTTTTCTCGTTTAAAGATGTGGATAAACTACGCATTCTATCTTCTGTAGTCAAATTCTGAAAATTTTGGTGAAATATTATTCATCAATGATTCGTACTTTTGTAAAACTGAAAAAGGCTTTGTGATTTTGAACTTTGTAATTCTCATCAGTGCGCCATATGGAATTCCCACAATATTAAGTCTCAGGCGGATTTAAATACTGCGGCAGATCACAAATTGAGCGCCATCTGTCTTGATTACTATGAACACTAAGTTCTATGATGTTCAAAACAGGATCCTTTCCAAAAAAAGTCGGTGTAGGTGCACTGCTGTTGTTCACCCTTCAGCTTCCAGAATTTATATTCAAATGTTGCTCTCTATGAGTCAAGGTATTGATAATGGTAGCAGATATTAGATCCGCGAGAAAATACTTTCAAAGTCTTTCGTATTTTAAAATTTCTGAAATAAGAAGATGGTGATCAGAATGTCACAGGATGTAATAAAATTGGAACATTGCGTTATGGAATCGAAACTCGAAAATGCAGACTGCGTACGTTGGTTGTTACCACCACGACGGCCGTTACCACCCTGCTCACCACCACCGCCATCGCCACCTACCTATACGTCCCTTCCTTATTCGCATTTGCATCTGACAAGTTTAGACTTATTTTGGATGCGAGACTGTGCTTGCAGGCGCTGTATTGGGAACATTCGAAAGGAAGGAATGGGGAAACTTGTCATTACGTATGCAGAGATGGTTGTAATCTGCCTGTCGCGAAATGATGGGAAAGCCGCAAGGGATAGACACTGCTATGAACTTCATTACATTTACTCCCCTAAGATCAACTGTTGAAGAGATATGTTCGAAGAATAAAATTATTTCATCTACTCCTTCAGTAAATTGAATAACAGCCTTTACATGACAAAAATCCGAAACTTAGTAAAAACAATACATATAACAGATATATGTCCAAAAGCTTTTGGAATTAGAGTAGTGGAACATCTTCTGAGACATCAAGGTACAGGCAGGGAGATATTAAAGGCAGAAGCAGAAATAAAGAGGGTATTCACCGCTTGGTGTATGTACGAAGTGATCATTTCAAGAGCACTTTTTTGTTCTGAAGAAAACTTCATAGAACAGTTTTAGTGACTTTAATAAGAATCTAAAACAACTTAAACTTCGTATTATATATTTTAAGTAGTTGAAAAGTAAGGAAACTTTTAGCTACCGATCATTCTTAGTTATCGAGCAGCTCACAACACGTTTCCGGAAGGCCGAATTGGTGAGTCAAGCTGTTGCGAAATATCACGTCCAACTAAAGCAGTTATCGAACTCCTGATAAGAAAGAGAACTGGTTCAATATTAGATTTACAATACTTCAACTTTGACACAAATTCTATTTCGAACTTCTCTGATGGGTATTTTTGTTAGGTATTCGTTTGGCCAGTGGAGAGACAAATGTATTCTGGCAATGTTTCTGCTCTCCAATTTGGTTTTCTTCTTTACTTCCCTTTTCTTAGTTTAATGGTCACCATTTGTAAATAGTCACATTGAAAATCGTGGTAAGAAATAACTTGTGGCTCGAACAACAAAAAAAAACCAAAGGTAATCAGGATAATAGTTTTTGTTTCCATATGTGCCTCTCCTACTAGAAGTTCGCAATGTCGCTGGTGGCAACATCATACGTCGTAATGCTTCCATTTAGTTTGTGGTTTCATGTCTTTGTTCGTCACGAGCTGTTGGTGTTGCCGTCGGTCCTTTCATCACTTTGTCCTTTTCTGCTCTTACATTGACGCAAAACTTTGAAATTGAACCAAGTTTCTACCCCGAACAGTTGACGTCAGCTGGAAATTGTACTTACGGCTTGAAAAGTCGTTTAATGGAAGATCGTTCTCACAGAAACAACTTCGACCATTCATTTTTTGTTTTAACACTTAAACCAGTTAGAAAGCTATGTGGGGTTAAAAAAATTATCTACATAATCCTAAAAATTCACAAGCATAATAAATGTATGGAAATCTAGAGACATACATTATCTGCCCTAGTTCATCTCAGTGAGTATGCCTCCTGATCCATTCCATTCCGCCCTGCCTGAGTCTAACCCTTCCCACCTCTTTGTCTCACTGCTCTCGTAGTCAAGGTCCATCTCTACCTGTACCTCACTCCCTCCAACCCTCCTCGACTGTTGAATCTCGCTCTCTCCCCTTGACTGTCTCGTCTGGCTAGGACCTGTAGCACCGTCTGCCTCAGTTCATCCCATTCAGTATGCCTCTCTCCACCCCATCCTGCCTACTCCACTTCTCGTTCCCTCCCTACCTATTTGTCTCGCTTATTTCTGCATTATCTGATCTGTACCATCTCACACAGTATGTCTCACGTCCAGTTCCATACCGTTCTAGCTTCCTCTTTCTTCCCCACCCTGGCTGTCTCCCACTCTCCTTATTTGTGTGTCCATCTCATCCAATAGCTCTCTTCCTTCAATGCCCCTGTCCATCCCACCTAACATGTCTTGTGTCTCTTTAAATTCCGTTCTGGGTACCTCAATCTTGACCACCCTAGCTATCTCCCACTCTCACGACCTGCATGCCTCATTACCTTTTGTATTGTCTGTCTCGGTCACTGTCTGCTCCGCTCCTTCCTGCTCTAATTAACTCGCTCCCTCCAGAGCTGTCTGTCTCGCTCCTTTCTGAATTGTTTTCCCTGCTTCCTGTTCAGACTGTCTCGCCTTCTATCTACTTATTTGTCTCGTTCTTTTCTGCATTATCTGCTTCGAACTGTCTTTTGGCTGTCTCCCACTCCACGACCTGCTTGCCTTACTGCCGCTCGTATTGTCTCTCTCATTCCGTCCCTCACTGTCTGTTCTGCTCTTTCTTGCTCTAAATAACTCACCTCCACCCGAACTGTCTATCTCGCTCCTTTCTACATTGTATTCCCCTATCCATCCCACTCCTTACTGATCTGAAAGTTTCGCTCCTTCCCTTAACTATAAACGTGCTTCTTTCAGTCTCATAATTAGAGTACCTATTTGTTATTCAAAGTGCAGTAAATTATGTATTTTAAATTAAAACATTGAATTCATTTGTTTCTGTAAAGGATGGTAATTTAGAAATTCGTCCCTATGACTGGAAGAGTTGCTCAATTCTCTCTACTTATATTTACTTTGTCCTAATGGAGCTTGTCCTTAGAAAAGGAAGACTATTAATTAATTAAGGAAGAACACACACATTTCAAATCTTGTTATATAACAGGAAATGGTTTAATCGCTTGCTAAATCTGCTCGTCGTGACTTCTATGCAGCGGATTCTTAATACCCATCCAATATACTTACAGATTAACAAATGGAGAACATCTTGAAACGTTGAATCAATAATTCTCTGTTCGTGACGTTTACAAAGTTTCTTGCATTAAATCCTGAATGTAATTGTCACGTCTGTAAACACTCCATCAAGAAACTGATTTCAATACTAAGAGATAGATTTCTGTTAGAAATACAATAATCTTACTGAAATGCTGCAAAACACGACAATGGATGCTCCAGAAAATTTCAAGTTCCTGTAATTGAATCTTAGGTGTTCACCATTAATTCTTAGCAATTTTTTTCGACTCATTTTGGATTTCAGTGTGAATTTAATTTTGAGTTACACTTGCCATTTGTAAACGTTTTGTAATTCTGTCCAATTCTTGATTGTCAACAGTAGCGAACAACCTTTCAATCTTCGGTTCTCAACTAATCTCCATCGTTATCTGCTCGCGAAAAAAATTCGCAGCGTGGAATACAGTCTAAAAAAAGCAAAAAAAAGAGACGAAGCGGGATGTCGGGACAACGTCGCGACGCTTAACGTCGTCACCGTGCTTGTGATATATGTGTGTATGACTTTGGAATTGATCATTGGGATTTAAAAGGGAGGGAAGATTAAATCCATTAGCCACCTGCAGACTGTCACGTTAACTTTGTGGGTGACAAATGACGATCGCGCTCGAGATGATGATTGAACGTTCTAACATAAAGGCGTCACTGTAGTTAATGTACTTTCTAAAAGGGTCTTCGCGCACCACGCGGAGGCACCGAAGGGCGCAAGAAAGAGAAGGAAAGGGTCGATCCGATGTGACGGTTAGATCTGCAAGCCAAAACTAATCGTTCGGAACATGCATCGTACGGTATCTACAACAACAGGAGCGGCTGTGAAAGCGTAATCCCGTTTCACGTCCCGAAGGATATAAACAATGACATCCGATGCCTTAAAGGAAGACTTAGAAGATGTAGTTTAATCGGAATACGTACTTTCAATTAAAGATCTTGGGTAGTATGTTCTCCACAATTTTACACAGGCTACAAAGCCTTGATGACATTAATTAAGACCTTACATTTATGCACAAAAGGCTTCTAGAAAACTTTAAAACGTATAAGGAATGTAACATGTTATAATCATAAAGATAATTTCAACAAAAAAGAAGAAGGTATCAAGTTAGCTAAAACTTGGTACCCGGTACTGCACGAACGCCGAGTGGCCAGAGACACGCCCCCGACCATTGCGCATACGGTTTCACGCATCGAAGACCGTATAAATACGACACCACGGCACAGTACAGGCGCATTCGACGTCCAACCATCAACGAGAAGACTTCGACCACGCCACTGAAGATGTCTTCCGTAGCAGAAGACGAAACGTCTGGCAAACCAAGCCAAAATCGACCACGGCAACTCAACCCGGAGAATATTTCAATCATCTTATACCAGACTAGAACATTCCAGATCAGTCTGTATACTTGTACTTGAGCATTCTAGAAGGACTTAAATAGACGGAACGTATTGGTGAAAACCGTGCGAAAGAAATTGGTTTACTGTTTTTGGAGATTAGCTCAAATATGTGGAATGACAGATCCAAAAGGGGCTTTGTTTGTATCTATAATTTGTTTGTGGCAAAAGAGAGAGAGATTTGCTGATAGAATTTTCCTGAGCTAAACTTCGTATTCCACGAAAACTGGAAAATCGAACATCTTTAAGGAATGTATTTACGAACGATAATCTAATCTAGGTCTGCCTCTGCCTCTCCTACTGATTGAATTGAGTGATTATAAAGATAACTAATACGATTTTTTTTTATTTGGTATTACGTTATCATATTAGTATATTCAAAAGAATTTTGTTTCGCTTTTTTTACCTGTTTTAAATATCAAAAGGTTCGGAAAATATTGTAGTGCTGATGGTAAACGTCCTCTCATCCATTTTCAAAAGAAACAGGTCAGTGACGGCGACGCCGACGTCTCATTCGTCGTAAACAGAATTCAGTTCGAATTCATAATCAGTGTCGGGACACAAAGAGCCTTTGATCGTGTCAACAAAGGGAACATATTGATAAGTATGTATGAAGGAAGGTTGGAGGACCTTCGTCTTTTCTCGAGGGCATTTTAAAAGGAAGTCGGATCTCGGTAGTTCGATTTGAATATATTCTACTTTGCATGATGAAAAGCAAATGTTTGTTTTGTTTTCATGAGCGCACGGGGAAGTACCGAACAATGTGATGAAAATCAAATATTATTTTACAAGGTGTTTGCAATATTTCCAGTAATTTCTAAAATGTACCAATCCGGAAACCCAACTCAAAAAACTGCACCTAATCAAAAAATATTTGAAAAAAGTGAAAAATAGATTTAGCCCAGTGCACTATTTGAGATCCTCATTATACGTTGGGTATTTCTTCCCAAAAATGACTGCTCTTCCAACAGTTAGGATTTTCATAGCAGCATTCCCAGGAATTCCAGCAGATAGCTCATCAACCCTAATGAATCCCAATAGCAAGATTCATGATGTGATCATCATCAATGCTATTAAAATTCAAACATTGTCAAAACGTCATTCCAAATATTCTTACTCCTATTTTTGATAGTTGAATAGTCAGGATCGTTCTCATCTGGACGTCCAGAACTAGTAGCAAATCCTCCAAATTATAACAGGTTTTGCTTTGCTTTGGATCCAGAGGCAAAAAGATTAAGAACCTGTTTTGGGCAATCTACTCGTCCAAAGTAATAGACGTCATAAATTGAAAAAGAAGTGACTTAGCATAAACAAATTAAGAGAATACACTATCTGTATTTGCCTTAATCACTCCATCATGATCTAATCTCTTTTGGCATTTCATAAAAAGCAAGATAAAAGTCAATATTGTGCAATATAATCGAAAATGAGTAATTATATTACCTAATCACTTACTAAGCAATTGCAGAAACATCTAGAGAAAAACGCATGTCGATCTATATCAGATGGTACGAATGAAGGTATTTCATGAAACAATGATATCGAGAAACGTATTGACTTTAAAAATATTTTGGTAGTTATGTAAACATCATTTAAAGTATTTTCGGCCTATAATCAATCTCAGGATGAAGTGAATGTACAGAGGATCATTGAAGGACGATTTGGATTTCAGGTTTGGGTTTTTAGGTCGTTCTAGAGTGACATTGATAACTTTTATAAAAACGATGAAATGACAAATCATCGCTTAGGTCTCCTTAACACTGAATTGTGAGATATTTGTGGGCTTCTGGGTTTCTTAGCCATGGTCTGATTTAGTTAAAAAATTTTGTCAGACCAACTAAGACTGAAATCTGTGTTGAGTTTTAGTTGGCTACGAGGTCGAAGAACTATGCTTGCTATGACCTTGGCATTGGTATAATTGCCGGCGTCTTAGGAGATTCAAAAGCCATAAATCATAAGATGCGCGGTGGCAAAGAGTAGCCCACTCGGGGCGGGGTTAGTCAGCATGAAATAACTTTTGTTGACTACACGCCACTGAACTGCAACTTGGTCAGAGCAATAACACCCTATCACTTCGGTCCTACGGGATTATTCGCTCTTCCATTTGTTGTTGTACTAAATGTAAATGTCAATCTGACCGTCACTGAATCTCCTTACGCGCCGCTTACTATATCTGCCTCCACAACCCAACCTAGCCTAAAATATAATCTCAGATCCCTTTACTTTAAAAAGTGAGGCATCGTTTATGAGGTTCAAGAGGCCTTGCTGAGCATCAATAATTTGAAACACAATTGTACTTTCTTATCTTTTTATTAATTCGTACATAACTAATTGGTATTTAGAATTTCTTCCCAAAATTTAACTCTTTTCCAATCTGGATTAACACCAACGCTAAGATTTTCACCGAAGTCCAGGAAATTAAATCTGTCCTGTTGAACAGGTCTCCACTCAACGTCAATTGTATTAGTTCCTGCCTTTGAATTTGGATTTCCATACTTGGCAAAATTTGCAAACAACCTGGTGTACCTTTTTACAGCACGATCTTCTAAACTATTTGGATTCAGTTGAAGAGGGACTCTTTCCGTTCTAAACAAATAGGGTACGTCGTCACCTTGGGGAGTACCTGAAACAGTATAACGGGAAGATGATAGTGTTATTCAATTGAAGGTATTGGTATTGAACGTGTAAGTACCTGGTAAAGTTGAATTCAGTGTTGTGACTGAATTTTTTCCTTCTAATGAAAATCTGTACAAGTAGATAGTTTCGGGTGAGACTTTGATGGTTTCTTTTATAGCTGCGTATATTCCATATAAAAATTTGATGTCATTATAAATCTAAAAACATTATGCATGCAATTATACATTACTGATCCACCAAATTCAAAAAAAGTTAATTTACTTTAAACGAAATGTCACTGTTTTCATCTGACAGAAATTGTCCAATCTTTCGAGTAACTTCTTCAAATTTGGGTGAGCTGTCGGTATGATTCAGAGTGGATGGAACAAAGTCCCCATATTCACGTGTTGCCAACTTCTCATCTAATTGTGCCGCTACCGAACCTTCGCGAGATGTATATCCGAAAATGGTGGGAACTTGGTTGAAATTTCCTGACCTAATTATATTTAAAGGGTGTTCCGATAGGAACGCTGATTCATTTGAGGGTTTTTCGATAGTTGGTGCAAAGGGTAGAACATCACCGAATTCAGACTAAAATAATGAAATGTAATGATACCATCATTTACGTTGATAGCAGATTAATACCCTTAATTTAAGCTGAGCTTGTTGGATTTCCTCAGTAGAAAGATTTTTAATCTCATGCATAATAATTTTTTCGTCTTGGCTAATGATACCCTGAACTTTTGCCAGCCCATGCAACAGTGTATCAGAATCGACAAGAGCGCCTATATCGAGAGCAGAACCGTTCTGAATTATTGCTTGATGAAAAAGTCCTAAAAAATGTAGATGGAAATATTAAAAAGAAAATAAGGGCAATAAATGGAGTGATAATCTCACCTTTAGCTAAAGGAGATAACATAAGATAATGAACAGCGGTTCCACCGGAATTTTCCCCAAATATAGTGACGTTATTGGCGTCACCACCAAATCTTGAAATGTTACCTCTTACCCATCTTAAAGCCTGTACTATATCCTTCATTCCAGCATTGCCAGGAATGCCCACGGTTTTATCGTCAGCCCTCAGAAATCCTATTCAAAACATTTACGTAAACTACGTAACTATTGGCAAATTTGGTTAAAAAGTCTTACCAAATATTCCTAGTCGATAATTGAATGTGACTAATACTACATTTTCAGTGATTAAATAATCAGGACCGTATTCATCTGAATTTCCAGAACCGGTGGTAAATCCACCACCATGGATATAAAACATAACAGGTTTTTCTCTTCCATTTGCTTCTCTTGGATCCTGTGGAAAAAAATTAAATATGGACTATAATGGAGAACAATCGGTAGCAACAGCTTCAGTAGATTGTTAATTTTGTATCAAGATTAGATACAAGAACGCCCATCATCTATTATCTGCGGAACGGATTTTAGAAAGGAATCAGTGGCACTTAAACGAAATAAACACTAGGACATAATATATTATACAATTTTGAGATTTCAAGTTACCAATTCATCGACGTCATTAATTTGGAGAAGTGAGTAAGCACAAAATAACTATTGAACTACTTAAATTGATCATTTTGTTACATAAGTATAATCAAAATAATCTCATGAAGTATTTTACAAAAATCAGATAAAAATAATTAAATTCTTTGATGTCTAAAAAGATATGGCTCCAAAACGTTGTCATGGACATGAAAAGAAAAGATGAATTGAAAAGCCTAAGAGGCTATAGGTCAAAGACGCTTAAGAACCTTCCAAAGCTGAATTTTGGAATACATAGACCCAGAAGTAAAAAACTCCAAAAATTATTTCGAAATATCGTGCCTTGCTCAGTTTCCATTGGTCTTCATTATGACTCATTTTATACACAAATTGCATGTTTACCTCTAATGTATAAACATTCAAGTACAAGCAGTCCTCAGAACCAACAAGAGTTGGAGTCTCCTGGAATATGTCAAACTGTGAACATTTATCTCTGTGTTGAGTGGCATCAAGGATTCCTCTCCATGGATCTGCTGGTTGGGGAGCCTGTTAAAGTGTAATGTGGAATTAAAAATCATGTGAATACAAAAGGAATTATTATTGATATAGGAAATCAACAAGTTTTAGTTTCCAAAAGTATACATATATAACATCATAGTACTGAATATATGTAATCAATGAGTCCTTGATATTTCAATGACGCTATGCTGATGATTCATCATATGAAGCCTAGAAATGTTGTACGTGACTTATGCCAGGTTTACACAAAATTATGACGTGGTACTGTACCATTCCATGAAGAAGAAATTTAGAGCAACTAGTGAGGATTCAGTTTCTCCTAACTCAATGTTTTGATAATTAATTTTGTTTTTCTGTTACATAATTGAGATAAATGCCATCTCAGAATTCTTCAATAACAACAAACTTCAGCCCTTCCAATTTAAATTTGAACAAAATGCTTTAGACAAACCCTCATGAAACATCAGCTAACCCTAAGCATTAGAAATTATAAGTACTTACACGAAATCGAAGTTTTCCTAAAGGTGGTTTAGCATACGGAATCCCTTTGAAACTGTAAAAAGTGTCACCCTTGTAGGTTTCGCTTTTTAGGCCCCTCAAAGCACCTTGACGCACTGTAACAACCACATCACCCATTGCACCAGGTTTATTCAACCTTTTTAAATCAAACAGTAAAATGAAAATCGAAAATTTTATATTGATTTCACTTTTTATATGTTAAATGCAATCGCATCGTCTTATCGGAATTGTCAAGGACTGCTCGCAATTCGGTATGTTTATCTAAGGCTATCTATTTTTGTTAACTCACGATCAGGTAACTGATTTGCGAATTTTTGTTCAAGTGGTGTAGAGAATATTACCTTTTATGTACCTATATATTTTTGTAGTTTCACCAATTATTAATAAATGACTAATAAATAAATATATTATGTAAAAATTTATTGTAGTACTTATCTTTACAACTGAACATCCTGAACTAATTAATTAGAATCCAATTTCTAACGTTTGTCTATGGGATCGGCACTGTATCCACTGAAGGTGTCAGAAGCGTCACTGACGAAACGTCTGGATGACCTCTTCAAGCCTGAATTTTGTTCTATTAGTTTACAAATCCGCTATTCGATAAATGTTAAATGTTTTGGATAATACCATTATTAAATTTTCGGAGCAGAGATAGGGATGTTGTGAAATGGGAAAATTAAATATATCTTATGCTAAGTGCCGGGGTTGAAGTCAACTACGTAATAAATTTTACTTCTCCGCTCAGACTTTCGCTTCCCTAGAAGTGTTTACTTTCGGGTTAAATGAATAATTAGTTGCTCATTGCTCTAATTATATTTACTGCTTCTGGTTTACCCTACTTGCAGAGATTTGGAAGCTGTATGCCATGGGTTTAAGCAAAAAGCACGCTCTATAATGTCTTTGCATTTGTGAAAGTATAAGGTAATACCTTTGGTCAAAACTAAAAAGCCCAAAAGTGTGTGACTTGTAGCTATATTCAAAATGATTCTTGAACATTCGAAATATTTTTCCAAAAATCTGGAACATTACCGGAACTCCCACATTATTCATGAACATTCCAAACGAATCTCGAAGGATGTGGAACACCCTGGGTACTTCTAGATTATTTTTTAAACCGCAGTCCAAAATCCTGGAGGAAACTAGAACTTTTTAAAGAATCTTTAAATTTCTCAGCCATTCTCGAAAAATCTGGAACATTTTAGGAACTTCTAGATCATTCTAGAACATTCCAAACAAACCTCTAAGGATTGGAACATAGTCCAAAAGAATTTTAAATTCTCTAATTCATTCTAGATTATTTCTCAGCCATTCTCGAAAAATCTGGAACATTTTAAGAACTTCTAGATCATTCTAGAACATTCCAAACAAACCTCTAAGGATTGGAACATAGTCCAAAAGAATTTTAAATTCTCTAATTCATTCTAGATTATTTCTCAGCCATTCTCGAAAAATCTGGAACATTTTAGGAACTTCTAGATCATTCTAGAACATTCCAAACAAACCTCGAAGGATTGGAACATAGTCCAAAAGAATTTTAAATTCTCTAAATCATTCTAGGTTATTTCTAGTCATTCTGGAAAAATCTGAAACATTTTGGGAAGTCCTAGGTTATCCTTGGAAATTCTACTTGAATCTCGAAAAATAAGAACATCCTGGACACTTCTAGATCATTATTTGAATAGTAGTTCAAAACGCTGGAAGAATCTTAAGTTTTCTGAATCATTGTCGAATACTTCAAGTCATTCTCGAAAAATCAGGAACATTTTGGGAAGTACTAGATTATTTTTGAACATTCCAAAGAAACTTCGAAGGATGTAGAATATAGTCCAGAATCCTGTTCAAGTTTCTAAGTCTTTGTTGAAAATTTCAAGTAATTCTCGAAAAATCTGAAGCTTTCTAGACTATTCTATAACTTTCAAATTCATTTTCAGGAAACGTTTTGGATCATTTTCTCGAAAAATCAGGTACATCCTAGATTATTGTTAAGCTATCTATATCCCCTAAAATGTTATCTGAGTTCTGGGTTTTCCTTTAGAGAGTAATAGGTTACTTTTAACCATAACGTTTGAATGAATTCTAGATAATTTATCACAATAATTATTTATCAGAAACAAATCTTTAGATTTTGAAAAAAACTCACGTTTAATTACGTAAATAATTGTAATGATAACCTTCAAAATATTTTTATTATTCCAAGATACAAGATACTGTTCATACATTATGTCAAAAATTATTATTATACCTGTTTACCTGAGTATACAAAAAGAACACCTTTGGTATAGTCTTATCAGTAATGGTATTGTCCCATCAGGGTATAAACAACATAACATTCTGGGTTCAATTAAAGGACTATTTTAAACTTGTTGTCTCTACAAGTTTAACGCCTCTTCCCAAAATTTTAATCTCTTCCACTCTGGATTAACACCAACAGTAAGGTTCTCTCCGAATTCCAAAAAATTAAATTCATCATGCTGGACAGGTTTCCATTCAACGTTAATTAATTCCGATTCCTGTCTAGGATTTGGATCACCATATTTGGCAAAATTTGTCAACAATTTTGTATACCTCTTGATGGCAATATCTTCTAAACTGCCGGGGTTTACCTTAAGTGGGACCCTTTCCATTCTAAGGAGATATTGTGTGTCGTCACCATGACAAGTACCTGAAGTATGTATAATTTACTCATGGGAATTTTAGTCAAGTTTTGGGACTCTACCTGGTAAAGTTTGCTTGAGCATTGATTTGACCAGACTGGCCTTTCCTTCCAACGAAAATCGATACCAATAGACGTTTTCAGGTGATACTTTTATGGTTTCTTTTATTGATTTATATATTGCATTTAAAAACACGGTGTCTGTATAAATCTGAAAGTATTTTATTAATTATTCTACGCAGTGCGATGTGCTGTTTGAAAATTTACTGTAAAGGCAATGTCAAGATCTTCCATTGAAGGTTCTTTCCCATTGTAAAAGAATTTTCCTATTTTCTCAGCAATTTCCTTTGACTCAGGAGAGCCTTTAGAGAAACCTAGATCGAACGGAACAAAGTGTTCGTAATCTTTTGAAATAACTGTTTCACCATTCGCAGCCATTAGCATACCCTCCCGGGCTGTGTGTCCAAAAATTGTGGGAACTTTATTAAAATTTCCTGACTGAATTATATTTAAGGGATGATCTAACAGAAACGCTGGTTCTTTCGACAGTTTTTCGACTGTTGGTGCAAAAATTGCGGGGTCTCCAAATACAAACTACAATAATTGTAAATTAATCATTAACCATAATGGCATTTAACACATCCACAACTAAGTAAATGCAGATGGTACCTTTATTTTAGCCAGTGCCTTTACAAGTTCCTCAGTGGAAAGCTTTTCAATTTCTCGTATAATTTTCTTGTCGTCACGATCCTCCATACCCAAAGCTTCTGCTATTTTTTGTAGTGGTTTAAGATCAGGCGGAATTAAAGCCCATAAGGCAAGGGCAGAACCGCTCTGAATTATCGCTTGGTTAAATAGACCTAAAGAACGTAGAGTAACATACTTGGCAAAAGCAATTTTCGGACAAACCTTTTCACCTTTTGCTAGAGGAGATAAAGTGAGAAAATGCACGGCAGTCCCGCCGGCACTTTCTCCGAAAATAGTAACATTATTGGGATCACCACCAAACCTTGAAATGTTCTCTTTTACCCACTTCAGAGCCAAAACCATGTCCTTCATTCCGGCATTACCAGGAATTCTCACAGATGGTTCATCAACTCGCAGAAATCCTAATTGTGGAATCACACAAATACTCAATTGCAGATAAAAGTAACTGACATAAAAAAATAATACCAAATGCTCCTAATCGATAATTGATTGTGACTATTATTACATCTTCTGTGACCAAATAATCAGGACCATATTCGTCTGAGTGACCAGAACCCACAACAAATGCCCCACCATGTATCCAAACCATTACAGGCTTCGCTTTGCCATTTGTTTCTCTTGGATCCTTGAGGGAGAAGGTTTAGAAAAGGTAGAGTATGTGAAAGCATCCGAGCAGTGGGGAGAATCTCATATATGGAGTTCCGGCTGTAAAGGGAAGTTTTTCTCTTTGGCTTCCGGTCTCTCCACTACTCGGCTGCTTTCACGTACTCGGCCGATTATGGCCAAATTATAATGAGACGCGCTGACAAATATTACACCAAAATTTTACCTCTAATGTATAAACGTTCAAATACAAACAATCCTCAGATCCAATGAACCCTACATTCCTTTGAAGTATATCAAATTGTACACATTTGTCCCGATGTTTGGTTGCGTCTCGAATTCCCTTCCATGGTTCTGGTGGTTGTGGAGCCTGAAAACGTAAACGGATCATATGGTTTCTGCAAAAACCAGTCTTTGTTCATTTTCAGCCCTTAGCTTCAGTCTGAGCCTCAGCCCAGTAAGATTTATAACCCGTGTGAATTTCGATGGTTACTAAACTGAGGCACATGCCTCCCCACTCTCATTGAGCCTCCATCATTATCCCAAAAAGAAGACCATTCTATTCTTTCTAAACTCATCTCTCAGCTTAGTGTTTATCTCATATATCTCAGTTCTGCAGCTGATGGTAAATGACCAGGGGTTAAAATCTATGAACATAGATCATAAGGAAGCTCTAGCAAAATTCTGATTTTAAAAACCAAAGGCTGAAGCAATTTCTCAGAATGTTGGAAATGATTTTGGAATCTCATTGGACATTTTGCAGAGGCTTTTGGGGAATTTTGGAAGAATTCGTTAAATCACCTTTGGAACAACGTCTTCTTGAGAAAACCACTCCTAATTATTGTTGGACTCTATGGCATATCACAGTTTTTTGAAAAACCCTGATTGCTCAAGTATTTACTACAACTTGGTGAAGTCGAGCTTTAGTGTAGGTAATCGAAAGGAAGGAAAAGAAATAGTGATAGATACATTTATCACTGAAAGAGAAAATTATATAATACCTGTACAGGTAAGAAGTGTGGATTATCACGATTTAAGTATATTTTCTTATAGATGATTAAGAATCAAAAGTGTATCATTCAATGTACTGTAAACATGCCAGTAATGATCACATCAATTTCAAAATCTACTTGTGATAAGAATTTATTTTTGTCGATGAGATTGGAATGTACTTCATGTATAATTAATAAGAATATCTCTATTTTACTAGCATGCAATGTTTTGACCATCACCTTTGGCCATCTTCAGTTAAACTTTTCATATTGAGGCACGTATGTTGTTTATAATATTTCTTACCCTAAATCGAAGTTTACCCAAAGGTGGTTTAGCATATGGGATTCCCTTAAAACTGTAATAGGTATCTTCTTTGTAGGTCTTTTCTTTACTTCCCCTTAAAGCACCCTGTTGCACTGTAATGACTATGTCACTCATGGTGAAGTGAATGCGTTAAAAATTTAGCGATAACTGCTACAAACACGGTTCTGTCATCATTAAGTTTACTTATTTGTACCTACATGTTATCTCATTTTTTAAGTAGATTTCAAGGTTCACATTCATAATAGCACGGTTAGTAGGATCTGTCTATTTTTGTACAGTTTAGCAACAATTACGTAGCTGAATCAACAAAAATTATACAATAATAATTTATCTGTTTATTTAAAAAATACGATTTAGTTTTTGAAGTCGTGTTGTTTTTCGATAAAATGGGAATAGTTTCTGTGTGTTGGTGTAAAAAAAAAAAACGATTTGGAGCTCCCAATGAGTGCCCCCTTGTCTGAACAGCTTTTGTGAAAAATGTGGAAGAATAACTAATGTTTCGTAACAGGGATTAAAAATTAAAACCAGAACCTATCAAAGTCAACTTGTTTATTTCAAAGTAAATTACAAGACTGTTACAAACAAGTAGTAGAAAGTAATGCGACAGATAAAAAAAACAAACATTATTTTTTAAATATTCAACAGGTTTTCCCAAAATTTCATTCTGTTCAAGTCAGGATTAATACCAACAGTAAGGTTTTCACCAATTTCAAGAAAATTAAGTTTGTCTATCTGAACAGGTTTCCATTCAACGTTAATCAAATCAGTTTTCTCCTCAGGATTTGGATTTCCATTTTTGGCAAAATTTGTTAACAGACCAGTATATCTCTGAGTGGTTAAATCTTCTTTGCTATTAGGAATTATTGTAACTGGGACCATATCAATTCTGAGTAACCATGGCATGTCATCACCATGGCAAGTGCCTAAAATTTTGATAATGTCATAAAATAAGAATAAGTTTTCTAAGCCACTGGGTCTACCTGGTAAAGTAATTTTGAATAAGGATTTCAAAAAACCGACATTCCCTTCAAATGAGAAACGATACAGAAAGACATTCTCTGGCGACACTTTGACAAATTCCTTTATCGTCTGGTATATCCCGTTTACAAAAAATGTATCAGAAAAGATCTGAAAAGAAAAAATTAAATTGTTTGTTCATATGACTAGTCATCCACCTATGCCAGAAGATTTTGTTACCGTATATGCAATATCAAGATTTTCCGGGGATGGTTTTTCCCCGCCATAAAAGAAACGTCCAATTTTATCGGCAATTTTTCTAGATTTCGATGATCCCTTTTCATAGCCTAAATTGAATGGAACGAAGCCTTCGTAGTCATTTAAAGAAGGGAGGTCCTGCCTAATTGCCATTAGCATACCCTCTCTTGATGTATAACCAATAATGATAGGCACTTTATTAAAATTTCCGGATCGTATAATATTTAAAGGATGATCTGGTAAAAATGATGGTTCCTTTGAAGGCTTCTCAACAACAGGTGCAAAATGTGGGGGATCCCCAAATACAAACTGAAATGAACAAACATTACGATGAGATACTATGAGTTTGTATTATCTCTTGGACCTTCATTTGCATGTGGGCTTGGATAATCTCCTCAGTGGAAAGCTTTTCGATTTCTTGCAAGATTCCTGCTTCATCCTTATTTTGAATTTGCAAAACTTCTGCAAATTTCAGTAACGATTTTGTTTCTGGCACTGCCAAAGTCCACATATTTAAAGCTGACCCACTTTGAATTATTGCTCGGTGAAATAAACCTAAATAATTTGAAAGTCACTGACTCAAAATAGAAAGGAAGACCAAGACGTTGGGTAAGTTAGTCCCTTAAAGGCTTTTCAAGTAAATCAAACGAAATGTTTAAAGTTTTAGCACCTTTTGCTAGTGGTGAAAGTGTGAGGTAGTGTACGGAAGCTCCACCTGCGCTTACACCAAAGATGGTAACATTATTAGAGTCACCACCAAAAGATTCAATATTTTCCTTTACCCATTTAAGTGCCAAAACCATATCTTTCATACCCGCATTACCAGGGACTTCCGAATCTGGGCCATCAACACTCAGAAATCCTAGGGTAGGGTTTTGTCATTTCTATGGATGAAGTTCTGAATAACTTACCAAAAATTCCTAACCGGTAATTTAAAGAAACAATAATTACATCGTGTGTAATAAGGTAATCAAACCCACAGTCGTCTGAGTGTCCAGAACCCATTATAAAGGCCCCACCATGAATCCAAACCATTACAGGTTTAAGATTATTTGTTGATTGTATGGGATTCTAAAGAAATTGTTAGAACTTTTAATGGCTTTAGATAAGGTCAGAAATCTGAGTCTGAGAGCTAGTCAATGATTTATCAATCCACCAAAATCTTTTAGATTGAATACCTTACCTCTAAAGTATAAACATTCAGGTAAAGACAGTCTTCTGATCCAACGTTTTTTTCTCTCAAAAGCAACGGGTCAAATTGTATACATTTATCTCTATGTCTTGTGGCATCCAGAATTCCATCCCATGGTTCTGGTGGTTGAGGAGCCTGCAAAATGTTCATGGTAATGTAATTTAAAACATTTGTGCCAGTTATTTCTTCTGCATCCATTTGGGCAGGATATATAATGATCAATTGCTAACGACTATTGATTTGGTTGACCACTCACACAACAATTTATTCCCAAAACTCAAAAAACATACGAATTTGCTTAGCTCACATACATTACTTACTCTAAATCGAAGTTTCCCTAATGGTGGCTTTGCATAAGGAATCCCCTTGAAACTATAGAAAGCAACCCCTTTACACGTTTCTTCCTTTTTCCCTCGTAAAGCACCATACTGTGTTGTGATAACTATTCCACTTGTTTCGCTCATTATAACGCAATTAGAAATATTTATTCAAACGAGCAAGTATTATCATGAAATAAACGACAGTGACACTGAGAAATAATAATCGTTAGTGTTTATCAGTCCGAATATGTTATCAACATTTGCATTTACGAAGATTACATTTAAACTGATGTACATTTAATGAAATTTGGTTTATATACAGTGTCACATAATGCAGTATATTCAAGTCCATTTTAAAATAGATTATTCAATTACTTGTGAGTTTACATAGAAAATAGCACCTCGTATTCTAACAAGGTCAATACGTTAATTATCCAATTATTTCATGTAGAGATGCAAGTAACTGGTTAAAAAAAACTACATTAAATTATTTTAATATATTATTACTTCTTCTGGTCAACAGGGTCAACTCGTAAATGACCTGTCATAGAATTCTATAAATGAGTTAATTAAAAAAAATTATAAAATATTTTTTGTTCATATCCTCAACAATGTTAAGAATCGGTCCGCTCCTGTTAACGGAAGACACGTGGCTGCCACATGTAACACCCCCCCCCCCACTTCTCACATGACATGATTCTTCTTGAGGTTTTATTTCAATAATACGAAGTGACTGTCTATTGAATACAATTTACACAACATTTATACAATCGATAAGGTTTACATTACTTTGTTAAACAAACAGTATAATCCTACACAGCTATAAAGACTTTAATTATTGATAATTAACAATTTAATGAAGCGTACATGGATAACGTTGTACGTTGGCATTTTAAGTTCGATATACTTTCTGTCAGTTGGCACTCTTCTTCAATGTTTTGTGCGCATATGCTCCTATTTAAAATTAGTAGTTCATTCAATTGTGTCTATAAATAAATCAGTTGTGAACTAAAATTGTTTCAAGGTGTAGTAGACTGTAAAAAAATGAGACCAGAAATATTATGGTCCTTCTTCTTCATAATTAACCACATGGAATGTTACAAAATCCTCGTGCTCTTCGTTCATCCTGGAAAAAGCCACTTCCTGGCATTTGAACCACTTTTTAAAACCCTCGCAGGAAGACAGCACGAAGTTACTGTTGTCAGTTACTTTCCTCAGAAAGAAAAAATTCCCAAATACACCGACATTTCCCCTAAATCAGAACTTTTTACGTACACAGAAGAAATTACCCTTGGAAAATACGATGGAAGTTGGATTTCAACACTAAAAAGTGCTATTGTCCTTGCTGAATTTTCAAAGATATCATGTGAAGAACATTTTTCTACTGATGAAGTACAAAACTTAATCAAAAGTGATCTTAGATTCGATCTTATAATATACGAAGCATTTACTTCGGACTGCTTACTGGGGTTTGCTCACAAATTTAAAGCTCCATTAATAGCAGTAAGTACCCCTGGAACTATGATGCCATGGACGTATGAGAGATTCGGAAATCCTAATAATCCATCTTATATCCTCAATCAGTTCTATAATCATTATGGATCGTTTGATTTTCTCGAAAGGGTGTACAATACTATTCTGGACATTTATACGTGTGGCGTTTACAGACTGTTGGTGGTGCCATCTGATAACGCGATAATACGAAAACATTTCGGCAACGAAGTTCCTGATGTCCAGGAAATAGTTATGAATACGACGATGATTCTGTTAAATTCCCATTTTAGCGTCACTCAGCCTTTTCCAAAAGTTCCAGCTGTCGTGGAAGTTGGTGGAATTCATGTCCATAAACCCAAGCAGCTCCCACAGGTTAGTATGTAGAAACTAATTTTGACTGCAATCGATAAATGTAGGAAAGTATTTAGGGATTTGTAGACATTGCCTTCAGAAGTGTCTTCATGGATTTTGACCTGTTTTTTTATGACCATGTCAATAAATATAGAAATCAATGTTAATAAAGAACTAACTTTAATTACTCCCCAATTACTAATTATATCTCTGGTTCACAACCCTTACAAAATAGGGGTCAATATATCCAGCTAAACATACCTAAGGTATTGCACTGAGTTCAACCCTGTACACTCGTTCGGTGGTGGTGGTTGATTTTGTGAGTGAGGGTCAGCAAAAATGTTAGCCTTCTGCTGACGAACACCCACTGGGCCAGAGCTCGTCCAGGACCTCTCGTTCCAGGTATCATTGAAGTAGGAGGCATTCATTTACCTCCTTCAGTTAAACCAGTTCCAAAGGTATATTGTAAAACTTTTTTAAACATTAAAACTAAAGTTTCCTAATGTACGTTTTATTGATAAAATTTTTTGGGCTACGTTGTGGTCATCTAAAGATTTTTCCATGAAGTTTCACCTGCAGTAGTTTTGTTCTGGTGATTGAGTCAGACCAGACTGTATCAGCTCAGACGTGAAAGATATTCATTATTAAGTGTTCTTTTCTACTTCCTCATGGAGCAATAAAAACGTAAATCAAATATTCGCAACCGTTATTCTCAGTGGCGTAGGTAATGCCCTCGTGCACCCCCTTGTTTGACAAGGGATATAGCAAGGCCGGTAGAGCCCTCATGTGCCTTTATGGAGATTAAACCTAAATTAAGTGGGAGTCCAAATATGATTCAAAGACATCAATTTGATGCAAAATATACGTACTTTTAGTTACGCCACTGGTTATTTTCAACTTTAACCAAGAGATCTTAGGCTGCTTTTGTACCAAATCAACTAAAAGAGGCAATAACTGCTGACTAGACAAGTGTTTTCGGTTGGAGGCACTTTTTGTGTCGACGCCAGACGATTCAATGACCTTTACCTCCAGAAATCTTAGATAAAAGATATGGGGACAATAATATGATGTCACTGGTTAAGCATCGTCAGTTTCAAATTAAATTCCATGAAGTCGTAGTTCTGACTATTAAAGGAGAAAGATGCTAAACAAAATTATTAACACTTTATCATGAAGTCAATATTTGTTCTTCAATAATGTATACCAGTCATCATTTGGAATCTCTCTGTGTATGTTATTGACAAAAAATTATTTGGATATCACCATATAGTATCATAAGATATGAGAATGGTACTAATTTTAATACATAGTACATCCCCTATTTTAATAGTTACCCGATTTGCGCTGTCATGGTCATCTAGCTTCCCTAAATTTGAAAGAAGTTCATAACACCAACAACATTGCAATTATGAGGAATATATAAAATTATCAGTTGTAACGAGCGTATATGTGCGCGAGAGCGGCGACGAGATCCGGGAGCAGATAAGCGGAGTTCAAAGGATGCCGGCGTCGGTCGGCGCTTTGATGACAATAAACAAGGCCATAAATTAAACGAACACAATAGGAGCTCGAGTAAATTCTAGTAGGTCATTCTCGATTTTTTCTGGATTATTCCTTGTCTGTACAAATACCTGTTGACGTGGTCAGTGAGAACAGTTTACAGTTAGCTTCCGAACGAGTAATATAAATACCGAACTACGATATACTGAGTGATATAAATAAGTTGTTGAATTGTTATTAGTGTTTAAGTGTTAAATAAATAGTTGTAAATCAATTTCCGTTAAATAAGTAAGTTAAACAAGAAAAGTCGTTACAAAATGTTGTCACTGGAGCAGGAACGGTGTTTCCTCATGATGGGCATTCGAGCAGTTGACCAGTTAGGGCAAGATCTCAATTTAGGTAACTTTTTCTTTTAAGAAAAAAACACGTCTTGCCAAGATTTAAAGGGTGGGCAATGAGTTTTGTAGGCTGAGTGGCGCTTACACTTACTTCTTCCTAACTACACCCATGAACGTTGGAAGGTCGCTGAGGATACTTCACCAGCCAGGTAATATTACGTCGTCACTAGACGATATGCTTTGCGATGAGCTGTAGCAATACATTGGATTTATTCTTTATGATTAGATTGTAAGAGCTTAATCACACAATTTTTTAATAAATTTATTTTTTGATTTCAAAAATGTGAAAATAACGATTCTGTTGCCCAAAAAAATGAACCTAATGTTTGAGGAAACGTTATAAAATTAAAATTTTATCAACGCATTGTCATTACATAAATTAAGGTGACCTTCAAATAGCATGTTGTTTTATCGTCATGTTATCGCTTCTAATTACCAAATAACGTTCAATTGCGAAAAACACATGACATCACATTCGTTTAATTTGGTTGTGGTATTCTGTCGGAACGTTATCACTATCTAAGATAGCAACGTATAAAGGTGAAAAATTACAAGTGTGTTTTTAGATTGGTATATAAATCAAAATTCACCAAAAATAGTGCTTACCAACTAGAAAAAGTTACTTCCGGGACAAGACAATGCGTGCGTGTGTTCTATTTTTGTTCGTGTTTCCGCTGTTTGCAAATGGCCTCAGGATTCTAGGATTATTTTCGCATTTTGGGAAAAGTCATTACGTAGTATTCGAATCCTTATTGCTGGCGTTAAATGAAAAAGGACATGACGTTACAGTTATCAGTTTCCACCCCCAAGAAAAGCCACAACCCAGATTTCGGGACATCAGCTTAAAAAATTTATCAATCCCTGGAGTAGAAATAATGAAATTTGACTCAGGTGGTTCAAGAAGTGTGATGTATGGAGGCCTGCATTTAATAAAGATGTTCGGTGAATTAGTTTGTGAACCCTTGTTATCGTCACCCCAAGTGCAAAACTTTTTAAAAGAGGATTTAAATTACGACGTGATATTAATTGAGCTTTTCAACAGTAACTGCATGATGGCCGTTGTAGGAAAAGTTAAAGCGCCAACAATTGGATTAACCGCGAACGTCATACTGCCCCAGTGGAACGACCATTTTGGAAATCCTGACAATCCGTCATACATTCCTGTAATATTTATGGATTATTCTGACCAAATCAGTTTTTTGGAACGGGTTGAAAACACTGTAATGTTGGTGTATAACAAATTATTGTTTAATTTGGTTATGGACTCAAATATTCAGAAAATAGTGAACAAATATGTACCTGAAGTTTCCTCTGTTGCGGAAGTTAGCAGAAACGTGAGCATGATGCTCGTCAATACTCATTGGAGCATATCCAGACCTAAACCCTTCGTCCCGAATATTATCGAGATTGGTGGTGTTCACCTTCCACGACACAAACCGCTACCACAGGTAATCATTTCGTACTTCATGAAACGCGTCGCAATTTTCAATAAAAAATAATTAGTTTATAATTAGATAAAATCAATCGTTTTGAATAATTTATGCAGGCATTTTCAATGAGATTATAACCAAAAAGAAATTAAACTTCAAAAACAATCAGAACCAAATCCAATACTAATTGGGCTACTATTAATAATACGTATGCTACATCGTTTTCACTGCAGCCAAGTGGAGTGAGCATAAGTCGTAACTAACTTCATACAGCGCTCACATTCCAATTGATGCGTCTGGTGTTTGACAACCTTTCCTACATTCCCATAATGTTCATAGATTATTCAGATAAATTTTTAGGAAGGTAGTCAGTATTCTTTTGCTGTGGTATCACAAGATTTATTTTATGGTGGTGATAGATCCATATACTCAAAGAATTGAGCTAATTGTCCTCATTCGAGTATGAAAGCTTCTACGGAGCTCCTTCCATCTTCGATGCTGAGTGTAGATTGGCGAGTTTTCCTGCGCAAATTGTATTTATGCCGAAGAGTAGGAGGCGGAGCTTGTTCTGCTGTGCTGGTCGGTACCTTTCGAGTGACCCTGAGGATCAAGTTCAGTCTGAGCGTCTTGCGCCCGTCCACGTCCAGCATAGGAGACAGAAGGACCTCTGAAGAAGTAACTCCAACCTACGACGGCCTTTAGACCCAAATCAGGACATCACCAGTCCATCAAATGGCCGCCAAAGGCTTTACCAATTCAATTTACTCAAAGAATTGTTGACGAAAACTTTCCTAATCGTGTAGACGTGGCTAAGAACCATAGTTTTGGTAAACATCCTCTTGATATTACAATTTATTGTGTTTTAATCACTCCAACAAAATGAATTTTCATAGCTGAAAAACAGTCTTTACACTTTTTGATATCTATCACAGTCCACGTTACGTAACCTTCCAAGGGTCAAAGATAGACCTTCGTAAAAATTTAACAATTAATAAATAAGACTTCAAACGTTTCTATAATAATTCTTTATGAATTAATGAATGAATACACTCAATTGTGTTTTTCTCTGAAATCAAAGTTATTGTTTTAATTAATTATATTTATCTTCTGTTAATAAAGCATCGTTTATTCAAAACTCATCTGAAAACAAGGAAATGATGTTTAACGTTAATTAATTATTTAGTATGCCAATGCCTTTCATTCAAAAATCAATTGTTTCATTAAATAAATTAAATAAAAAAAAACACTTTACTTATAAATAAATAATAGCAACAATTGTTATTTGCCAGTTCTAAAAAACAACAAATGTTGTCCTCATCAATCTCTACGAACATCCACAATCAGAACTTTTGTTTTTTATATTTTCTAAAATTGCTGCACAATAAAGTCAGAGCGGTTTAGATTTTGGCTTCAAAAGCGTACAGACATGGGTTCCATTGTAAAATATAGCATTTTTGACACCATTATAGAATATATACTATTTATACGTTGATCCTAATACGACGCAGACATGCAGCCGTCTAAAAGCGTTCAGCCTTTCTTGACAGTCTAACGGGTTCGGATTCGTTGGTGATAAAATTAAAAGCGGGTCAGTATCCTCTTCGACAGATAAGAAGCCATATATACCAACAGACGTTGTTAGTATTCATAAACAGTTGTCATTTTCAGTTGGTTTCAATAATGCATTTTCGGATATTTCTACTTTTAACAGTGTTTTATTCGTGTGGTGGAACTTTAAGAATTCTCGGTTTATTCGAACATGCCGGTAAGAGCCATCATTGGGTTTTTGATCCACTTTTGAGGAAACTGGCGGAAAAGGGACATGAAGTGACAGTAATCAGTTTCTTCCCCCAAAAGACCGAAATCCCTCGATTCACCGATATAAGTTTAGAAAACTTGACTGACATCGGATTTGAAGTGTGGACATTAACACCTCTTTCAAGAACTATGATGCAAACAGCTGTCCACATGCTTGAACAATCAGCTAAAAGAACGTGCGCTGCTGCTCTTCCGTCTCTTCCGATAAAAGAATTTTTGAAATCCAACTTAACATACGATGTTATCTTGACGGAATTGTTCAACACCAACTGCTTCATGTACATAGCTGCTAAAGTGAAAGCTCCTATCATAGGTCTAAGTTCGTGCGCGATTTTACCGTTTTGGAATGACATATTTGCCAACCCTGACAACCCTTCGTACATCCCAATGATGTTCATGGATTATTCTGATGAATTAACGTTTTTTGAAAGAGTAGAAAATACTCTTGTGCTGTGGTATCACAAACTCTATTTTATGTTTGTGATGAATCCATATACTCAAAGAATTGTTGATGAAAGCTTTCCTGATAGTGTAGATGTATCGGAGGTTGCTAAGAATGTAACCTTGCTCTTGGTAAACACCCACTGGACTCTTTCTAGACCAAGACCATTTGTACCAAATGTGATAGAAGTTGGTGGTCTTAATTTAGCCGAACCTGAAGCTCTTCCTCAGGTAAAGTTTTACAAGATTCTCTTCCACACTCCATTTCCTTCCTGAATTTTTAAATTTAGTTTATATTTTAAGTCTTCAGATGAAATATAGTATTCAATCCCTATTGATTTGACATGATTTTTGATTCCAGTGGTTTAGAACGAAATATCTATGGGATCTTGGCAGTAGATTCAAAAACTGCTTTTTTTTTAAATTGAGCCAGAAAATAGTATAATGTTTTTCCTCAATTTGTTAATATTAAGGAATTTCTGTCGGCATGACATTTATTTACAAATTCAATGTCAAGTTATCGCTGTTTAAAATTATCTGTTTCTCTTTCATTACAATATGCTATTATAGTAACATTATCCTTTATCATTTGTAATTTAATTCTTGAATAACTATAGATACCTTTGTAGTATTAATAAAACAAATTACGATTAATAATAACGTGATATCAATTTATTATTTTGGTGTAGTATCACAAAGTAACCGCTTGATAATATAGCTTTATTTTTCTCTGTTGAAATATTGATGATCCAAAAAGCCTGCTCGCCGTGGTGCATTTTTTGGCGAACGAATTCAGTGCGCATATATTGGCGAGCCATTGCGCACAATCCATACTCAGAGCCTGAGAAGGATTTACGAGTCTGCGTGAACCGAGCCGGCACGGCGATGACTCGTCTTCGTTCGGCTCGGGTCACATTTACCGCACCGAGCATAACTGAGTTGCAGACTCGCCTAACCACTCCCACCGTGAGAGTCTGAGCCTGATTTAGCCTTTAATAAATCCATAAGTAACACAGTACAACTGATAATGGTCTCTTTGGACCGAAACAGTGTTGTTGTTTCATTCATTAAATTAGTAAAACAATCCATCCTGTGCTTCTTTGGTAATTGAAATCCATAAGTGACTATGTAATGACCAGCGTCATCTATACAATTTTTTTTCTTAATCTTTCATCTTTGTTTCAGAATATCGAGAAATGGATCAACGAATCCACTCACGGAGTAATATATTTCAGTATGGGTTCGATGATCAAAGGGCACACGTTTCCCGAAGAGAAACGAAATATGTTTTTCCGAGTTTTCAAACGCCTTCCCCAACGAGTCCTATGGAAATGGGAAAGTGACAACATGCCCGGAAAACCTGATAATGTCATGATTCAACGGTGGATGCCGCAATATGATATCCTTTGTAAGTAATGAATTCTCCTCTTATTCCGAACTTATTGGAATTCCTTTTACTCGGATTCATTTCAAAGACTTTAACTGTTGAACCTTTATAACCCGCAAACAAGTTACTAGACGGAAATCTTTGAGTTAGTCGTTTATGCTCCAAACGCCAATTCGATTTTCAATAAATTGCTGTTCTGCAACTTTTGGTTTTGCCGTCTTTGGACCTATCACAATTCACACCCAATCTACCGCCCTTCGTCCAGCTGACAGGGGACAATGGTTTCTAAAATGACTTCACCTAACGACTTTCTCGAGGGATTTAAACCCTTTGACGACCACCTCCTGTGCTACCCCATTCGTAACTGAATAATACAGGAACATATATTTGATTTTTGGAAATTCACAGGAGGAAATTTTCTTTAAGTGTGACTTTAGTTCAATGATGTTTTTACTAGGGATACGTTATGGTAATTAAGTGAATCCTTAAGTTGTTGACTTGATAAAATATTTGTGAATTAGTTGGACATTTAGTTCATGAGGAAGTTGAGTAATAAAGTCATATTTTAATCTAGCAAGAGCGTCTGCCGAGAAAGAAACGAGGCAAAGAAAATTAGTAATTAAAAGTTAGAGACGGTTGTGCCAGTGGTTTTAAGCTCTGACAGCGCCACTTCTTAGTGGCTCCTCGAGAACTTTTAAGCTCTGCAGTTGCTGTTTCGGTGGCAACCATTCTTTAAGAAACAAATGCTCACTTAAATGAACGCCAACATTTGGTTTTGTTGTTGAGTTGGACTCGAATAAATAAGGTTTACGGAACGGCCTCATAAAGACGAAGAAGTTCAGGAATTAGACGAACAATTTACCCCGACTCTCTACGAACGTTAAACAGTTAAGGGATTTAAAATATACGTAATTATCTTTAACATCTAATTATAGCAGAAAAATTGAAAGAGCTCGAGGGAATGCCAGATCGAATAAGGGAATTCATTAATAGCAAAACTTTGAACTTAACTTCGTTAACTGGTTAAAAAGTAAAAAACTGAAGTTCAATTTCAATTAGAATACACTCTGATTATTGGACTTTATAATCGTAATTGTTCTGTCGTTTTACTAACTTTGAACTAAAGTTATAATCACTGAAATGTAGAAATTAGTTGCTGAAACGTTAATGAATTGTATTTTTCTTCAAACTTCACTGAGCTTTTTGGTGCATCTGAAGCGGTGGAACGGAGGTGGTAGGAGGGCGTGGACCGAGATTTCTACGATGTTCCAGGAAATGTAAAATTTATCAAAATGAAATTGTTATGTATTTGAAGTTCGACAACATTCAGCCCTCAAATTTCTACGCCAAAACGTGTTGAATCCATTCGAACATCCTGACTCAGAACAATCCTGAGTGTGTTCAGCTACATTTTAGATCATCTTTTGCTGTTAATTGGACGAGTGGAATGGAAGAGGGCTGAATGTGGATTAAGTTATTGTAGAACTTTCTCCAATATTCGACAAATATGGTTATTACAATTATCTATTTGAAAAGCAGCACATTTTCGAAGTCATTCACCTTCTCCCACTCCGTTTTAACTACCAACGCGCAACCATCATAGCGCATTATGGGAGAGTCAAGACCACTATTCCACACTAACACCACCGGCTAATACTGGGTAAATCATCCCATCAAATAAAAGATGTATCCAAGTCTAGTTATGATATGATTCAACAGAAATGGAAGTTCATTATTTCCGCTCGAATATTTTAATGGGCAAATTAATTAGGTCAATGGCCTCTTTTCTGTCAAAGAACAAATAAATAAGAATTGAAGCGAGAATTAATTTACTGTATACTTGGTATTCCGTTTAAGGTAGAAAGCACGAAACGCCGGTCAAAGGCAGCGGGGGTTGGTTCTCTATAAAGAAGAAGTTAACTATTAACGGGGCAAAACCGGCTTCAGAATTCTTAATTCATTGTTTTAACAGTTCCTTTGAACGTCTACAGACGGTGGATTGGGAATTAGTGTCGCGCAAAAACTTCCTCGACTCATTAAAGTTGAAGGAGCTCCCGCGATAATCTCGACATCCCGTCCCGTAAATATTGAAATAGTTGCTCCAACATCGACCAAACTTTATGGAAAATTTTACCTAGTAGAACAAACAGGAAAATCAGAGGCAGGGAACATTGTAAGGAACATAAGGGAAAGTGTGATTGCATATCTAAAACGAAGCGATTAAACTGAGGATTTTGTTTAACATCAGGAATTATAAAACTTGTAAGTAATTTTGCTTTGTTGTTACAGGTCACCCCAATGTTAAAGCGTTTATTTCCCACGGAGGAATGTTAGGTACAACAGAGACAGTCCAATGTGGAGTGCCTGTACTCATAATGCCACAATTTGGCGACCAATTTACAAATGCAAAAGCTCTTGAAGCAAGTGGAGGTGGACTTATTTTTGACTTTTGGCGAGACGATGAGGAAGCGTTATACAATAGACTAAAGCGAATCCTTGAACCCAGGTAGGTCCTCAGGATGTATTACCTCTCTTGAGCTAACTTCCACAAAACCCTCCACAAGTCTGCAAATAACTCTTCACGCCTCATCATTTTTCTTCCATTCTTCAGGTCTTTTCCTCTTCCACCCTTCGAGTTTCTTCTTCTTCCATCCTTTGAGTCTCTTCTTCATCTACATTTCCCAACACCTCCTCATGTCTATTTGTGATACTGTCATCATTTCACCATTGCAAATCTTCACATGTTCTTCATTTCCGCCAATCCCACACCGTCCACATTTCGCATCCTCAGAATGCTAGACGATTGTTTTAGTTTTCAGCAACAAGCAAAACAGTTATCAGAGCGTTTCAAAGATCGACCCTTGCCTCCTCTCGAGACAGCCATCTACTGGGTTGAATACGTTGCTAGACATGGTGGAGCTCACCACATGCGTACTGAGGCTGTTGGGATGCCATTATATAAGTATCTCTTATTAGACGTAATCGCCTTCTTGCTAGCTGTCGTTCTAACCACCCTTTGGATCACCTATAGAATTATCAAATTTGTTTGGAGAATCGCTTTTGGACGAACAACTAAAGTCAAAACTAGTTGATTTTACGAAGAACTGCTTCCACAGTGTAGTAAATAATATTCCCAGATTAGAAAATAATTAACGAAAGTTCCTGATGTCCAGCTAATAAGTAGTTGTTGTACTTTACTATTTATATTTTAATAAAGTGAAAATAAGGTCAGTGTTTGACATCTTATATATATAAATAAATTTTTTTGTTATTTTTGATGTATATTTATATACACTAGCCGTATCAACTGGTGTTGCCAACTGATGACGTCAACACCTACCTTACCGTTATAAAACATTGTGGACCATCATGGAATGTTCTAAAACATTCTGTATCTTTTTGGAACATTCTAAATCACTCTCGAAAAATCTGAAGCATTCTAAATGTTTTCTGGAACTTCCTAAATCATTGTGGTACTTTCGAAGTCGTTCTCAAAAAAAAATTGGAACATTGCAGATCATTTTCAAAAAGTCTGGAACTTTCTAAAACATTTTTATGGATTATTTTCGATCAAAGCTGCCATTGGTTATTATTATTGTCACGGAAAATTCGGTCATTGAACTTTTTGACCACACCACGTAGATGAATCTAAAATTAACTACCTATAAATAACAATAATCTCTAGACAATTCCTGGAAGCGGTTATTTTGTCCTTCTATCATTTATTGATCCCTTATTACCAACATTCCCTGGTGTTATTTAATGGAACATTAATTACAAAACAAGTTTCACGTGGAACAAATGTTTATTTCACAGAAAACACGTTTGTTGGTTTAGTTTAGTGTCATTTGGAGTAATTAATAAGAAAACTTTGTTAGAGTTCCGGTGCGTCGCCGTTTATAAGCTCCATCTGCTATAGAAAGTTTCTAATAACTTAGAAGCTCTAAATGAGTTTCTCATCACGGACAAAGTAATTGCCTGATGGATTACCGTTATAAAAGATTAATTCTTGCGGTCATACAGAAAATGAAAAAACTGGGAAAAGACGGAAAGCTGCTTAAAAAATATAGCTGAGTTTGAAAGATATAAGGATTCGCCATTTGGATGCCTTAAACCAAGAACGCTGTAACCATAAGGAGGGGGGTACCCCAACTTTCGTCAAAAATCGAGAAAAGTAAAACAAACAAAATTTAATCTTTTCAAAATCTTTATTTATTTATTTAAATCGAAGAATTTGGCTGTGAATGGGAATCGTCTAGTATTAGGACCCTTTACTTACGTTGTGTTAATAGAATGTAGTAAGATAGATTCTTTTATGAGTTCCGTGTAAGTTATATGTGCTAACAAAGAAAACACAAGAAATTTGAACCACATGATTTATTTACAAATATACATATTTACAATTGCCCTTGCTATCGGTTCGGAAAGACAAGCACCTTTTTATTTTACCATAGAATTTAGGGTTGGGACAGAGGTGTCATCAAAGACATTTAATTGCCAAATTTATGTGTTGGTACAAAGTTCGAACATCGTCAAACAGTGCAACAACGAATTGTGTAGGAAAAACGCTCGTATGTTCGTCTTGATGGACGTCGCCTCTATTTTATGGCAGTTCAGAACAACAGAGTATGTCAACTTATTCGACTTCCCTCTCTCTGATCAAGAGTTCTTCAGTTAAGAGTTTCGCTTAAATTTAGACAAATTGCAAATCTGCTATCTTTTTAAACACATCTGTTACCAAGGTAAAACCTTGAAATGCTCAACCAGTATTAGTGGTTCAAAATCAAACCAAAACGGATACCTTCAACTGAAAGAATAGATACCGCCAAATTGATTAAATACGGTAGCTACACGTTCACCTGAATTAAACATAGGAGCGTAAACCGTAGGTAGATCCTTCTAAGCCCCTGCCGCTTCCCGCTTCAGGCCGGTTTAGTCAACATCTACGTTTACGTAATTTTGTAGGTAAATATACCAAAGTGGAAATGAACCCATTCTAAAACAGCTAATCAAAACTTCTCAGGCTATACTGATTTATTAAACCAAATTAAAGTGCTTGTCATACACCTCTCGAGTACCAGGAAGCAGTTCATGAATCAGTGAAAAATTGTACATGGTCCAAAGAGGACTAGAATTAGACAATTGAATCTTAAAATTAATGACACAAGATAATCGCAATCAAACAACTACCTACGGACGAACGACCAGACCATCACATTTTCCCTCTCGCTTATTTACCAGAAGCTTCTGTATTACTTTCTGTCTCCTTCAATAACCACATGGTGGTGACTCAGAAACTACGAGGTACGCCGTTTACGCAAAGTGTAAGTTTCCAGTGTGAAATTTGTCCTTTTCTTACTCATTAAGTCCGAAAAATATTTTGAAAGAATTTATTCAATCCTATTCTCATTTCCACATAAAATCAGAAAAATAATCGAAATTAGAAATACGAAATAAAAGAAATATTGAGACGAAGAGACAAAAATACCTGCGATCCAATTACATAGAATTATTTTCAGATAAGAACAAACTGCTAAATAAATAAATATAAGAGAATTATTTATAATACTGTAACACCCGGATACGGGTGGTTATAACGTGGTAGACAAAACATAGTTCAAGTAGTTACACTCCTTATTCCTTCGAGACGTTATCGACTTGAACGTGTCAAGCTGGGCGTTAACGGATGTAATACTCTTAGCGAAGTTGTTCGATGTCAGACAAAATCTAATGGACGTCAACCAGTGGCGTAACATGAAATCCAAAAGCTCATCTCCTTTTGGTGAAGCGAATAGGTTTTCTTTGAAGGTTTGGGCAACAACACGTAAAACTAGCAACAGCTCTGAAAATGTACTTGGCCAGAACGTCAGGAGTACCCTATTCAAAGTCCTAGATGGAAGTCCACTACTCCTATGGGATCCTGTGAACCCGTTTTAATGCTGAGTGTCTTTCTAATGGACATATCATGCTTTCTTTGAGAATCATTCCCACCCTTCTATCTTTAGAGTGCAAATATTTTTAATTGTACTTCTCTCTTCTCGATACTCATGTCATTAAACCAACCACCAAAATCTATGACTGATACGATTTACCATTTTTTTGTCCGATTTCAATATCGGGTAATTCAATTTACCCTAGTGGGGGCACTTCCAAGGAACTTCTTTAGAGATTATTTTCTCAACAACACAATCGTCTCATAAAATTATTATCTCGTGATTCATTTCATTTCATTTCTTTCTTTCTTTCAGCTTAGTTTTATTTTTGACCTACATGAAAAAATATAATACGATTTGGTTATCGTTTCTGATATATGAAAGTTATCAAACAAAAATTCTATTTCCAGTAGCATAAGAATGTAATAGGAAGCTTCATCTACTTCGACTGTAACTTGGCTACGAGTTTCATTTCCGACAGTTTCACCCCTGCGGAAATTGTAATTTATAGGATTGAATACTAGATACGTATCTACCTGTAGGTTCATGACCGTAATCGTACCATATAATTGTTTAAAAATCCTAAAACGTAGTTCAATGACACATCTTAACGTTTCGAGAGACATATAGTTGTCTTCATCAAAGGGGTATCCAGATTCAGTAGTAAAGTGGTTTTCAGTTTTTGGATTATTTTGCAATCACTTTTATGTCCAGTTTCTACTTGATGTTCAGCAGATCTTCCCAAGAATTGATTTTGACATTTAAGAGATCTTCGAAACTTTGATAAAAGCATAAGGAATTGCAATCAACTGTTTCCAATTGCCAAAACTGAATTGGTACAAAATGTGAAATATATCGCTGACTTGAAGACGAGAAAAGGGTTTCCACAACGGACAAAGGAAATCATGGAATTCCATCCTTGAATGGAGAAGCAAATTTTTACTGTTCCAGTTTCTAAATAAAGTTTCTTGGAAAGGATTTTTGAGAAGGTGAGACAAATGTTAAAAAAAAAAGTAAGTTGAAATTCGTTGAAGTACCTTGGACCTACGAACCCTATTCGTTATTGCGTTGTAAATTAAATGTACCTTCGTCAAATCCCTAGGGAAATTTCTGCTAATGCTTTCAGAACTGAAATGTTTACTTTCATTTACCAAAAATTAAACCGTCCATCCACATTTGGTAGTTCTCTAATGTTTCGCACAATACTCATATGGAAAATATTTTTTGTGATGAAATGACAAAATAATACAGCCCTTATCTCAGAATGTTCCAAAATTTAAATTAATCTTAAAAGGAAGCAGATATAGGTATGATAAGCAGTTCATTATTTACCTCAGACTAACTACTTTGGAATAATCATCATTTCGCAGAAAATTCTAAATCGTTCCTTCTAATGCCACCGAGCGTAAAAGTAAGTATTTTAATTGATAATATTGAAAGAGATGAAAATTGTTTTTGTCGGCGTTTTCTCGGCTTTATTAATGCTACATCGTTGAAAAGGAAAGAGAGATGAAAATAGAAGTATCTTACCTCGGAAGTTTCATCACGTAATTATCGAGGCTTTTGAGTTTCATTTGAAATATTTGCCCTGGAAGCGCCGAAGGACTTACTCCCCAAACAGGAGTTTGTAGAGTGGATTAAAAGATCGACTGAGCAGCGCACGCAATTTGGAAAGCAAAGTCTCAAGAACAGAAAAGCTATTAGCAGTTAATTGGATTCGACCGTATTTGTCTTGCCTCTGTTTTTAGCAACTTCCTGCTAAACAATTTGTTCCAGATTTCATCTTAGCTCCTCTAATAAAAAGTATCTCCTTTTACCATGATAAATACAAGATAAATTGTCAAGGTCCTGAAAAAAATCCTGCAGTATCCTTGGTCATTGATTCATGATTCAATATCAATTGAGATTCAAAGGATATAGATCATGAAAGACAAACGAATGAGGTAGAATATATAAGGTCAATTAAACCCTTCACCCCACTATCTGGAATGATAGAAATGATTAGTCTTGTGGCAATGATAGGGACCATCCAGTCTCATGAGAATGGTGGGAACCATTTAATCGTATGAAAACGATAGGACCATTTAATCATTTGGGAATTATAGGCACCATTTAGTCTTATTTCAATGATAGGAATCATTTAGTCTTACGGGAAGGATAGGGTTCATTGAGTCTTATGAGGGCGATTGGATCTTTAAGTCTCATGGGAGCAGGAGGATCATATAGTCCTATGGTACCAACAGGATCATTAAATCTTTTGGAAATGATAGTGATCCTTTGGTCTTATGGGAGCGGTAGAGTCACTTAGCCTTAGGGGAATGATAGGGATCATTTGGTCTTATGCGAGCAGTAGGACCATTTAGTCTTCTGGAAGCGAAAGGATTATTTTGTCTTATGAGAGCGAAAAAACCATTTGGTCATTATCGGAGCGGTAAGATAATATAGTCTCATGGTAGCGAAAAGATACTTCATTCTTTTGAAGTTGATAGGGATCCTTTGGTCTTATGGGAGCGGTAGAGTCACTTAGCCTTAGGGGAATGATAGGGATCATTTGGTCTTATGCGAGCAGTAGGACCATTTAGTCTTCTGGAAGCGAAAGGATTATTTTGTCTTATGAGAGCGAAAAAACCATTTGGTCATTATCGGAGCGGTAAGATAATATAGTCTCATGGTAGCGACAAGATCATTCAGTCTTTTTAAGATGATAGGGATCCTTTGGTCTTATAGGAATGATACTAATCTTCTAACATAATTTCAGCTGATTGAAAGGAGCAACAGACGCAGCTACGTCCTAGGCACGAGAATAACTGTTTAAAACTCATAGCTACCGTTATTTTTGCACTTGCTACATTGAAATATAATTCTTTAGAAAAGGAAACGCAGTGGAATATTTTGGCTTTATTTTTTTTGGGCAATAAAGTGGACTTTAAACATTTGTATCGTGCATATTTATACGGTACGTATGGCGCACCTCCTATTTCCTTAGCAATAATTTAAACATGTTAATAAAAAATTCAAAAGGTGTCAGACCTAAAGCCCGAGAGTAATTTCGAAATGGCACTGCGGCGCGGCACGCGGCGCCACCAAGGCCGCGTTGATACGTGAAATTTTAAACAAAGGCGGAGTTTCAGGTACGACCTCGTCATAATATTCAAGTAATACGTGAGGATTTTACGAGCATTGTGGGATACACGAAAAGAGATCAGGTGTGGAAGTTTACAATAAATAACGTTAGGGCCTTAATTTAACTTTCGCGTCGTAACTCGCCTCGTTCCCAAGGCGCAGGTAAAAATAAATTATATTCACTACGGACGAAGACGGCATCGCCATGGTGCTAGTAGGTAGGCGCACTGGCGCAAAGGATTCTATGCAAGCAGCGTAATTTACTTTAGGCAGCTAGGACTCCCCGTTCGGCAAACAACGGAAACCGCAAACGAATTTCAAATTACCCTCCGTTTATTAGATGAATAGCACCTCAGAAACCAATTTCTATTTGTCAATGGTGACGAGAAAGTGAAACTGCTTACCTTAACCATTTTACGACTCTAAAATAGAAATTTTCATTTCTTAGGGCGCTTTCTAAAGTGGGAATTCCTTTAGATGGCTGAACCATAGACGTATAAAGCGGAGTGAGCAAAATAGCATCCCAAAAGTATTTATTCCTTAAAACAGAAAAAGACAATGCAACTCCACCTGCCTAATTTTTGGTCTTCATTTTATTTCATAAATATTTGCGAATTAAAGTTAATGATATTGTGCAAGCAACGCGACGTTCTTTAATAAAGTAAGTAGGAATACTTTAAAATGATGACAGCTTTTTGATTAACATAATTTTTTAAACCAAGTAAAAAGGGAAAACTGAAAGCGGTCTTTGAGGTTTATTTTTGATACTAAAGTGTCTGCATCCGATCGAAAATGTAAATTTTATTTTCTTGGCTTCGGTGGTAAAATCGTTGGAGAGAACCGTAAAGAAAAGGAACAGGTGTGACAAATAGACCTTCCTGACATAATTTCCATATTATGTTAGTACGTACCTACGCTTTTGTATTAAAAAAAAAAACCAAACGTTTTGAAGGAAAGGTCACATTTTCAATAAAAATGTAAACTACGTGTAGCTTAAATTACATTGAATATTCCAATATCCTTATTTTAGCAATAAATTGTCTATCAAGTACAACAAAAATAATTTGAAAAGCTTAAATTTTAATATTTATAATAAACTCAGTAGTATAATAGTTAAAGAAATGAAACATGCTGTAATAAATCGGGTACTATTATTGTCATCTATCGGATGGAGACGTAAATAGGAGAATAAATGAATAACAATTTTCTAGAGGTCAAAAAGTTCCTTTAAATTATGTTTTGTTGGTTAATTTATTTCTCATTAGTGAATGAAAAACAAGATAAGTTTTTTTAGATGTGTAGATAGAGGAAAGAATTTAAGGTGTGGGTCAGTTAGTGTTTAGTGTCTACAGATGATAAAAGAGGTAGGATTTTATTTTGTATTTTATTTATAAAAGAAATTGAAGTAATTGTGCTTTATCAGGTATTTTATTTATTATCCAACGAATTATGTTTCTCTGAATGACATAGTTCAATCATTACAATGTTTGTAAAGAATTTATGAGAAACGTTATCTTTGACTGGATGTCATCATATTCTTTGCTCATAAATTCATGTTGTAACTTACAACATCAGTTTAAACGTATTAATTACTACTAGTTGACAATTTAAGTTTTTTGGGAACTTCTTTCTAAAGGATCTATATAGTTAAGCTGTTTTCGGAACAGTTACACACCTCTCTGAAAATTTTTTTAAACGTTTCTGTCTAAGCTGATCGCAACCCTTCATAACACACCCCATTGTTTACTGTTATAATCTTATATTACCACCCGTCAAAACATGGACGGTAGTATACAGCTTTTAAAAATTTAATTAGAATGACCACTGTCTACCTTAACCTGATGATGGTGCATAGAATTTACCTTATTGGCATTAGAAATTATTTGTGAGGCCCCTATCGTATCCTATTTTCAACTACAGCTGGATTGCCTTCCGTATTGGACCTCAGTACTCTCTGGGTGTGCCGGATAACTAACAAAAGCTCTTCGGTTTTGTTTGAAGTTTCATAGAGGAATTTGTGTGGAAGACTCATGGGCTTACAGGTCGTGGGATAACGTCAGAATTCCTCAAACTTTATGGCGAACTCATGAGCCACACTATACCCACCTCGTGACCTTGCAGGTACTTTTCCTCCAGTAGAAGACCGGATATTCCCTGATAGGAGAGGACCAACCCTCCATATCAGCAGCAAGACTTGTTGCCAAAACATTTTCAATTGTAATCAACCTCGCTATCCAGGAGGAGATCATACACGAGTTTTGACGTACATGGGACTTTGGGTATAGCCATACCACCATCGATGATGCTTTGGTGTAGATGAAGGTCGGAGGAGTGCAGCGAAGAGTACAGGAGCCACTTTATTGACCTCCAAAACAACAATCTGCTTAATTTAATGTCGAGTGCGAAGGGTACTCTACTCTGGGGAAAGATAATGTGTCCTACCAAATGTTGGAATTCCTGATCTGATTAAGAGCCATCCTGTGAACCTTATTGAGTCCCTTTATCATGTTCTCTGGATAAGATTTTGACCGCGCCCATCCAGGTATGAGACTAGATCATCTTTGAGGAGAGAAAGCCAACCCATGACATAAGATCAGCAGTATGTCTCGATGCCAAAACCAACTGGATGGTTACATTTTCAATTGTAATCAACTTCGCTATCCAGGAAGAGATAATATACGACTTTTGACGCCTATGGAACTTTGGGAATACCCAAACCACCATCTATGATGCTTGGGTGTAGATGATGGTCAGGGGAGTGTGGGGAAGTGTAGAAGTAGCCGTTTTATTGGCCTCAGTTAGCTACATTTACTGGCGAGTTCGAAGTGTATTCTACTCGGGGAAAAGATAATGTGTCCTACCAAAAGGTTGAACTCCTGGTCTGGCTTAGGAGCCATCCTGCGAACGTATTGAGCCGCTTCATAAGGTTTTCTGAATATGGTTTTACCACACTCCTATAGGTATAAGTAATTGAGTCCTTGATGCCTAACCATCTCAAGTTGGGAATCGTTGGTAGAATTTGGAAGATACGTAACCAGATAAAGGTATATTTTAGCAATTCCATTTCATTAGCTAACTAAAAATATTTCCATTGAATTCTTGAGACATAACAAAGTAAGTATTACGTGCATGTAGGTAGAATTAAAATTTCCAATTCACCTGTATAAATGCACGCACGAATATGCTCATATTTGCACATGAACTAGAGGGATGATGGGATCAGTATTTCGTTGTTTGAATAGTGTACACACGTTGTCCGTGTATGTTCAAATTGGTCATTAATCAGACAATATTTACGGAAGCGAATGAACTTGTATGCATTATATGGTATTACGTGCTGTATTTTACGCAGTTGTAATCCTTCATTGTTAACTACTTTGCCTACATTGTTGCTGAGCGTGCTTGATTCTGAATTTCGGATAATGCTGTGGATCATCAAATTTATTAACAACCGTTGGGCTTAAATTACTTCCAGAATGGTACATATGAATTTCAACAAAAGACCGGAATATAACCCCCGCGTTCGTGTAATGCGTGACGCTAACGAATTACATTGGATGACGCAAAACAATGAATCCAAAACACAATTTCCTAATACAAATTCTGTAACTGAGCCCGTAGTCTGTCGTATGCTTCTGGGGAAAATATATGTCCGCGTATATAAAATTAGTAACTTTTATTAAATGTTCCATTATTTCTTTAACCTTTGTTCATGAAAGGATGCCATCTCCCTGGATGTCTTTCATGAGGATTACAGTTCTTCGTAGTGATGACATGATGTCCAAGGATGCACATGACAATTTCTTCACCGAAGGAAACTGTGAATTCAACGTATCTCATAACCTTTGAACGTAGAAGTATTGTCACCTCCATGGACGCTGCTCACGTGAATTACAGTTATTCGCAGTAATAACATCATGTCCAAAGATGTGACGTAACAATTTCTTCATGAAGCACCATCGTGGATTCTGCATATCTCAATATCTGTGATCATGGAAGTATTTCCATCTCCATGACAGTCACTCAAGAGGATCACAGTTAGTCGCAGTGATGACATCATGTCCATGGACGTGTCATAACAATTTCTTCATACAAGGCAATCATGGATTCTACATATCTCCATAACCGTGATCATGGAACGATTGCGATCTCCGTGAATGAGAATTACAGTTATTCGCAGTGATGCCATGATGTGACATGACAATTTCTTCACTCAATGTAACTGTGGATTCAACATATCTCATGACCTGTCAGTGTTCATGTCCATGTATTTAATTAACGTAGGTCAATCGTGGGGACTTGGACTGGTTAGAAAATTCAAAGAAAGATAGTTTGAAAATTTCGTTGGACGTTTCGCCACTTTATTGTAGCTTCTTCAGCAACTCATTTTCTAATTTCTTTCTTTTCGTTGTAACATAATATGTTTAAACCCAAAAAACCTGTTGGGTTAGTCAATTACAAAGGGCAAATGTACAACATTTAATGGTGTGGTTACTCAATCCTTCAAATAATCATTATTCTTGTTAAAAATTAAACATAAAACTGCAATTATGCATAAAAACACTGTACACAACCGAAAATTTGTAAAATAAAAATTGATTCTTGAGATAAAAAAAGAAAATTAACTGAAACTCTAACGTGCTATCAACGCGTTACTCTCGTGGTGAAAATGAGTTGCTGAAGAAGCTACAATAAAGTGGCGAAACGTCCAACGAAATTTTCAAACTATCTTTCTTTGAATTTTCTAACCAGTCCAAGTCCCCACGATTGACCTACGTTAATATCTCATGACCTTTGAGCGCAGAAAGATTGCTACCTCCATGGATGTTACTCAGGTAGATTACAGTTGTCCACTGTGGTGACATGGTGTCCATAGACCTGACGTGACAATTTCTTCAGACGAAGTAGTTATGGATTCTAAATATTTCATAATCTTTGATCATGGAAGGATTGTTACCTCCATTAAAGTAATTATGGACCAAATATCTTCTTCGATATCACTCACAGGGATTACAATTATTTGCAGTGATGATGTGCTACCCATGGACGTGACATGACAATTTCTTCATACAAGCCTATCATGGATCCTACATTTCTCAAAACCTTTCATCACCTCACATGGATCCACGGAGGTGACATAACGTTCATAGACCCGACAGAACTATGGACACTTTTTAGTAACTGCGAATATCAAAGTGAATAATTTGATATGAATGTTCTTGCTGATAGGTATAAACATTTTTTAGCTTTATGAGTAATTACAAATGAGTTCATTAAAACGATATTAAAGTAACTCGTTGAATTGAACCAGTGACCCTTTTGGACCGTCGTCCATTGGGGTGAGTTCCGGTCTCCCGCCTTTCCCTCGCATGAATCTTCATTAAAGCTTAATTCCATTTTATCGTTGCGCTCAGTAATGAGATGAAGAGGTGCACAAGCGACGAGACGTGAACATTTTCAGTTCTCTTTTTCTTTGCTGAGAGAGAAGCGCGGAATACCGAAACGCCAACTGCATGGTGCTCCGTTATTGTTGTTTTTGCACAGCCATCGGGTGACACTTTAATATACGTCCCGACAAAAGGGTCGCAAAAAAAAAAATTAGCTGCCCTCGGCTGTTGTCGACGGAGGTAATGGTGGTGGCCATTCTCTCTATTTTCGCAGCTATTCAACGGAGATAATAACGTCCGAGTAACATTTGGTGGATGCTGATAAAAATACCACGAATGTAATAACCGCCGGCAGAAAATTTGCTTTTATAATGGCCACTGTGTAAGTGTGGACCATTGCTTTTCCACTTTCAAATCGCTTGTTGCGATTATTTTAGCCTTGCACTTTTAATAATAGAAAGTCCAATATTTATCTTTTTTATGCGACTACTGTAATGTGAACATTAAAAAACATTTAAAATTAAAAACACCAAGATTTCATAACAACAGTTGGTAAAAAATCTATGCGACTAACCAGTTACATCATCATATGTGTAGCTATAGTTATAAACTTTGCATTTTGTATATAATTGTTGCGAGTTGTGGTAATAAATTTTCCATTCCACGATCTACCCTACATAGTCCAACGTTTTGTGCAACGTGCAAAACTCCATCCTTTATATGTTGCACCTAAAAGCTATTTTTCTCGGCCGTCACAACTGACCATGGGAATTTGCAGACTCGCCGCTGTTCGCCAACCGCGCTAGGTATCTTATCAGTGGCCAAACAGGCACAAGTTTCGCAAACACAGGGGTAAAGCAACAACAACTACTCTAGTAGCACTGACGATGTATCGGGGGTTCGATAGCAATACACAACACATTCCTGTTATTAGCTATCGCAGGAGCGCGATATGTGCGGTCTAGATTCATTGCTGCAGAGGCGAACATGGACAGGCGAAACCATTCGGGAAATGCTGTTAACTGCTATCGCGTTCTTTCAACATTGCGGCCGAATGCACCACGTCCGTCGGTCTGTTTGTTCGCAGAATGTTATATCCTTGTTTCTGTGCAACGAACAAACATTTCGAATTGATTTAACGCCATGCGTGGTGTTTGTTGTCCAGAGAGATTAACTACGTCAGTTGAAGAGGTATTCGGATCTGAAATTTTGAAACACAGAGACGAATGAATCTATAGACAACTGTTTATGGCCTATATGTCTAATCAATTAAAATAGACCCATAGATAAAACAACAGTCATCAAATTTTTTTCATCAAAGATTCGAGAAAGCCAAGTGACCATTTGAACTGGAATCAGGAATAAAATTAAATGAACTAGTTCTTTTGTGGAAAGAAACAAGGCCAATTTAGGTTCATGATTGCCCGAACCCAGACGGTTCACGTAACGTACATACCACAGCTCTATTTACCTTGACGTCGTTTGCTATTTGTGGAACTTAATTTCGAAGACGAATGTGACAAGGTTGTAATTTGATCGTGAACCGTTTGAGCTTCGATTCCCGAGCGAAACTCCATCCCACGCCTTCACCATGTTTTGCCATCATTGGCACCAGAGGTAAATCAGTAGCTAGTAAATTAAATTTAGATTAACCAAGCCTAGACTCTGCAAAAAAGTTTAATCTCTTCTAATATATGGCTTACTACATATAAACACACGACCCTTCCACTGACTCGACGCTAAATCATTTCCTGCTCGTTTACCTACCTTCTTCCCAGTGGACACAATGGAAATCGCGGTCATTATGTATATATGTACAGTGGCGTAGCTAGGGTGTTTTTCCAAGGGTGGGCAGTGCACTATTCGATCAGCTAGGAACAGGTTTTAATTTCGTCTATTTTTTTATTGAAAATCTAAAATCAGAACTGTTGGGTTGATCTGAGTAGGGTCATTTTCGTTCCGTCGAGTCACCCCGAACGGTGTATTTTGTTTAAAATGGTGATACCTGCCTTTCGGCTCACTCACCATCGCCTCCGAGAGCGAGGAGATTTGGTACTGGTCAGCCACTGGCTCTGATGTCAGCTAAGCTACCTTAGCCACCTGTGATAAGTAACGGACTCGCCTCAAATACTAGCGCTGGTCGCGCATATCTACGCGACAGCTCAAGCGGCTGCTCTCCCGCTTACCCTCTCTGAGCAGGGTCAACTTATGGAGATTTAACGTGCGACACCTGCCCGCGTTGGGCTTATTCACACGCCGAACCGCACAGGATGAACCTGGTGAAATGGTGGTTCCCGGGTCGACTCCCGGGAATCGACTTGCCGGGTCAAATCCCGACAAGCCACGACGCTACTGGGGGCCAACGAGTGACCCCCCGCTCGGGCCTATCTAACCCTTATACGAACTGCGTGACGGAGTGGACGCCTCGGCAGTACAGCCCCCTAAACCCAGCATGCGGGCTTTCAACCACTGTCCCCTCGAGTCCGACACCAACGGCGGGGGAGGAGCGAAGCTAACTCCTGGGCACCCCTAGCCCCGAGGTATAAGTGTAGTCATACTGGTCTCCATCGGTTACTCCGGAGCACCCCTCGCTGGGTGGCATCCGTTTCCCGTAAAAACACCGGACATTCTTCAGCATTTCCGACTAGCCCGAGCACTATACTTCTCCTCATCTCACTCTGCCATCGTCAAGTGTACACCCCCCTAAAGGGTCAGGATGTATATCCCAATCAGCGAAATCACGTCGCGGTGGTCACTGCCACTTCGCTCCTACGCATCTCAGTCGCGAACACCCCTAATGAGTCAGGCCGCTCACTCACCACACCCCCGCCTGATGCCCCCTTGCCAGACTCGTACTTTGTTGGTGGACACGAGCTGTGGGCCGCACCCAGAGGTCCAGAACGTTTCCGAGCCTGTCGAGGTTCCCATGCGATTGTCACTGAAGGTGCCGGTGACCGCACCGAGAATGCCTCCCTGTCGACGGGTTAGCTATGTCGGTGCACTAGCGCCAAACGAGGTGCCTTCGGCCCTTCGTCCATGACCGTCAGCAGCTTTCAACTCCGTCTTGCCTTTAAATGCCCGTCTTGTCCATTTAGCTTCCCCGCGCCAGCACGGGTACTAGGCCCCCCCACCACGACGAGGCGAGGACACAGGGGAGTCTGAGCAGGGTCAAAAAGAATCCTGAGGAACGATTTGAGGGTGTTGAAGAACTGGGTCTCACCGCAGTGCTAGCATTGAGAAGACGTCAGCCATTTGTAAGTATATGAAGGCACTTGACAGTTGTCTTGGACCGCATTTTTATTACACCTACATGTAAAATAAGTCTACAACGTCTTCCGAAATGACTCAAAATTGGTCATTGATATTCTTCCTCAGCTAATATCACGATTTCAAAATTAGATCAAATTAAGTGGATGATGTGTAGACAAGAGACATCTAGTGACGCAATTACAACATATCGTTGCGTGTGAAAACATTCGTGCCTATAATGAAACACATGTTGTTGTATTATGTGAGGTCAATTTACTGAAAATTCAAATTCATATCGTGACAATGATCCGGGGATATGGCACGGCCGTTTGTATCAACAAAATGCGGTTCCACGACTGGCGTCTATTGCAAACGATTGTACGTTTTCGATATGCATTAATTTATATGTAAATTGTATCCGTGCCGCTTTATAATCCAATTTTGCGTCGCAGCCGTATATCAATTATCGTTTTATAAACGTTATTTACTTTATGATATTGACACGTGAGCAGAGGCTGGGTGTTGGATTAAACTTTTATTGTACAATCGATGGAAGCGGAATGCACAGGGCAGCGGAATATTTAAAAATATCGTCATCATCAGGATCCTCTAATGAACTGAACATGTTCTTTTTAATTAATTGTATGCAGACTGTTGTATAGTTGGACCTTATTAAAAAATCTGTCACCGCAATCTGACGATGGTTTCCTGAAGTGAGCAATCCTATAGTGGATCAGGATTCCAACTGCATCATACAACAAAGCAGCAACTTAACGAGGAAAATACTCACTTCTTCTCTTTTTACTCTTGGGCGAAATTTTTCTCGACTGATTATTGGAATGAAGCTTCAATCATTGTAGTCTCTACCAAAATCATATACATTTACAAGTTTTGTCGTCAAAATCCTGAAGGCTACACATCACTCCATTGCTGTCATATTAATTTTGGAAAGAGAATAAAAATTTTTCATCAATATCAACGTAGTATTCAGCTTATAGATCGAAGACACCTTTAAATTGTTTTAAGCTTCTTTTTGTTTCATGAACCTAGTGAAGGTGGTACCCAATGTTAGTGTTAGTCGTGATAAACTTCATTCAACACAATCTAATTTTGAAATTTTTTGGATAACCACACACAGGTGGGAGTGCAGAAGTTCTGACTACTATGGAACTAAAGTAAACAGTAAATGCAACAGAGTTTCTCCATTGTGTATTTTCTTTCCACCTCCACAGTTCGTTAACTACATTGTGACCGCGGGTGCATTTCGCTTCTGTGCGGATTAAAGTCGGCCAGTTTTCCTGGAATAATGAGCTCGGACTTTTGTGAGTTTCTGCTATTATTGCAGCAACAACTGGCAATTTCCTCTGTGATGGTGCAAATCACGAACCCGCAGCTGTCCAACGAATTTACGATGTTTATATGACTATGCATAGCGTACATACGGCCCTGTAATTATACCCAGAAACTATGTAACTACAACCGCAAAACGAGCATTGACAATATGTGCACTATGAGACATTATGGAATCCACTCCTTTTTTCTACTTAACGTCTTACCACTCATTGTAAATTTTCGTTACATGCTAAGATTATAAACAGTGACGATTACTATTTACTTTCAACACCCATAAAGTTTTTTATTGAATTTAAAGCCTTGAGTGGAATAAGAGTCTTGGAATCTGAACTGTTACGAAGTGCGTCAACGTTCAGCTATCACTACCGCGTCCTGCACACGCAGTGGTAGGGGGTGCGGTTGGTGGGAGGAGGAGAATATTCCACTAATGCTGGTGTAGCCGCTCCCACCCTCATGGTATCTTCTCTTTCTCCCACCAGCTGCACAAAATTGTTGCTCGAAAATATGACAGAATGCGGCTCTGTACGACTTTGAAACACGAACTGTGCAACGCATAGATGTCATAGTAAAAAGTTTATTACGTAACTGAAACACACAAATACGAAAAGATTTACAGTGGCAACGGGAAATTTTTAATTTGTGTTGTGTGTATTCGGGGGTGAGTGTAGAAACATTTTCCATCCGAAATTGTTTACCTTGCGGACATTCGATGTATGCAAAAGGCAAGCTAGATCAGGACATAAAACTAATATTTCAAACAAACGCTCAACAACGGACCGGTTCGGTGTACAAGCATCATGGCTTTCAAAAAAGAATGTAATGAATTATATTCCAGCGCAATGAAAAATTTTGTTACACAACGTACACGAAAAACCGCAATCTCTTTGTAGTCAAAATTACATTCGAGAGAAGGGAGTCGAAAAATTTAAAAAATTCCAATAACGGTCAAGTGATTTGGCAATCCAATTTAAAGCGAGATGTTTGTTTAAAAAAAGTTGATATTTGTACAGTTTAAAATTCCAAACTACAAGGAAAATTGAAACCAAAAATCACAGACTCTAGAAGCTCATCTGGTTCGAATTGAAGTATATAATTATAACGATAGTACAACATATTTATCTTTCTTAAATACATTGCTTTATTTTGGCCATGAGGATTACCATATTCATATCAAAGTGGAAAATGCATCGAATGCTAACGTGTATGCATACATAAACACTAAATACAGTGTAACAGTTATGCAAATATTTACTGATGGCTTTTAAATATCTACTCTTTTACATCAAAGAACCAATTTGTTATTTAAATGACGTTTGGACCGTAAACTGAAAATGAAATGAACAGAGCAGGCAACTAACCAGCTAAAAGAATACGTCGAAAATGCCTCAAAAAAAGGAAGTGTAGGAAAAAATACCTAAAGATTGAATATTTGTATGAGTTATCACAAAAGAGCTGGTTTTGAACTTTAAGTTGGAGGATAGGAATCCTAGGAATGTTATTGCCTTCAGTTTGGGTCTCTTGAAGGAATAAGTGGAATAAGGAATCCAAGGAGTCCAAGTGCAGAACCTATGGAATGATAAAGCCCACAGATTAGTTACCAAAAGAAACGTCCTGGAGGAGGTCCAACACCTCTGTTTTTGATCTTCATCCAGGATTCCGTGATATATCTATCTAAAATTCTATTTAGGGCTAAGAGTTGAAATGGACACAATTAAGACTAAAAACAAGGAAACTGGAGTTTTCAGCTCCAGGAAACCTCCAGGGAGATCCAACTACAAGTGTTCAAAAGATATTAAACTGTATCCAAAAAGAAATAAAATACAATCACATAGGACAATATCCAAAATAATGGACTTTTCTGTATCAAACGCCCAAAATCAGATACCAATTTGTTTTAAAAAAGGTGCTGTTCTGAATTCACAGAAATCTCCTGAATAATAAATGGTTTGCCTCCTTCATGGCGAGATTCAGTTTGAAAGACACCTACCCCTATTTTTGAGAAACAATTTCAATGCTGCCCTTCCTATCTCAGAATCTAACCGTGTTAGTTACATAAATAAATATCTCACTCAAAAATGGTACAAAAATATTCATCATCATCAGCATTCTTAGTGCCTTTCCATATGCTCCTCTTGTTGACAGTAATATAAAGGAATAGTGGCGGAAGTCTTCTCCTGAAACGTGCTGATAACTGTTCGGTTTACTTCTAGGAACTAGAAAAGTTTAAATTACACTTTAGCCTCCTTTTTCTTAAAAGTATAAATTATTAAAGAAAAAGCTAGACAGAAAACTAAACCAACTTAAGAAAAAAGTAAAAAAGTGGAATTATCTGCGAAAGAAGTGGATACAAGGCGACACTACATTTTCTCGAAACTTTGAAATGAAGTATTAATTTCAGCGTCGACTCTGAAACGCAACGGAACTAACACAACTAGAATCTTCTTTTAATTTAACTTTATTTTCTGTTGTCTTTGCACTTGTCCTATTTTTTACTTTGCAGTTTTTAATTGAATTTTAAATTGAATAATCTAATAAAATAGATAGAAGTGCAAGGAAAACAGAAAGTTGTATTCCCAATCTATGGGATTAGGATTCCATTTGGAATATTTAACTGTTTGGCAAAAATTATTCCACACAAGTATCAACCACTTTAACAGTAATCGAGTTTTTGTGGAACTGATGATTGAGCAATTAATAGTCGATCAATTCTAACAACGAATGGTTGAAAAAGCTGAGTTTTTGCCTTCGTCGCTTTTTGTGTCCTCAGTACCGTTATTACGAAAATCCTTCATCCATCAACCCTTTATTAAAACCGACTACACCGAAGGCACTAATAAATGGGGCCTTGTTGACTCTATTAAAAGTGTTACGTTAAATATGTACACGCCACGCCTCGAACACACCCAAGTTCTGAACAAGAAAGTCATTACGTTTTCTCGTGAATTCTGAAAATCGCATTCTTTCCACCCTCCAACAGCACAACGAGTAAACAATACGAAACAAATTGAAAATAACATTTAGTTATCCGCATAACTGGCAGCTAATTTAGAAAATTACTGAAATTCCTGATCTGACAAGAATATGAACCAAACAGCAGTAATTATTCTTGTTATTTTTTCGAGCCCTTGAAGGTCGAAAAATAAATAACAACGACGATTAAAAATGAAAGTATGCTAGGGTTAATAAATTTAATCCTATTTGCTTTCAAACAAACAATTTAGGGGATTGTTAGCAACTTCTCACCCTGAAGAACTTTGACAGAGACGAAATGCTCAGTGAAATGGCGAAAGGGCGTTGTTTAATGAACGCTGTTCTTTATGAGAAGAACATTGCCCTTCTTCTACGATAAATTGGTTAAAGATGGGAAAAGATATATCGTAAATACGTGCTCTTCAATCACCGCCAACGATCCATAAGTACTACTTAGCTACTTTCCCCTTAAAACTAAAATCTACAGTAAAATAAAAGTTTAGAATGGGGTTGATATTAATGAAAAATAGAATGAAGACAATTCGTTACAATATAATCATCGTCATCAGTCTGAAGACGTTCAAACACTTTATGAAACGTGGAAGGACAGCGCGAAAGAACAGAAGGGAGCTAAAGGGGAAGACCAAGAACATACAGTAACAGAGGTAAGAGTTGGAAGATAATAGAGTTTTATTGACTTCGGAATGAAGTTTACACAAAGACACTTTGAATGGACATCTAGTATCTAATATATGTAATGCTACCAAGATTTATGGAAGAAATTGGAAGTACCGTCATCATTATTTCTGACCACTACATTTAGATGATCCAAAATCCCTGTAGTTTCAGCTACTGGGGGTACTCAGTAGTCAAAAGAAATCCACTTTGTGCCTTCTTTCTGTAAGGGCATTTGGAGAATCATACGAGCATACGCGACTCTCCAAATGCCCCCACAGTAACAAGTCACACAGTGGAGATTCTTTAGACCACTGAGTACCCCCAGAACGTGGCATTAAAAAGGACTGGATCATTTCAATGTGGTGGTCGAAAACAATGACACACACTACACTTTTACTGAAGAAGTGGACTTTCAAGAACTCAGCAACTGAAATACTGAGCCTAAATTGTTTTCCAAAATTATGGACTCATATGTATGGTTTCTAATTGTCATCAAGGATTTCAAACGTTCCATATTTCAAGAATTGGAAGAAGGTGACGGTTATATACATCCATATTTCGTTATATTTTTCTGTTGACGTAAATCTTAATAAAAATCTCACAATTTGCGATTTATAAATTTTTATTGACATCATCTGGAGAGATTCCAGTATAGGAAAAAAGGAACGAACGAACTAGTTAAGGAAAATGGAGTTTAATATAAAGGTTTTCATTTAGTTTTATGATGAGCTGTTTCGATGAAGTTTATGTGGCAACCGGTGAGTCGTAGGTTGCTGTGGAATCAGTGGAGCCGATAAAACGGAGCGCAATTCCCCTGTCAGTCCGCTTTATGTGTTACGATATAAGTTATTAGATTCAGTATAAAATATTACACGACGGTTGCTGTTCGATACTTTCCCGGTTAAATATCTACTAAAGGTTAGGAAAATAGCACTATTACCTATTTCATTACTATTATTGTAAACAGCTTCATTTCACGATTCTATAGTAGATAAATTCCCTACCACAAATCAGTAAAACTTTATGAAATCGAAATAGGTAAAAGCTATCGCCGGCAGTTAATGAACTGGTGACTCCTGATTCGAGTCTACTGATCTAGTTGCTTCCTAACGTTTCGTTAGCAAAGCTGGAGAGCGTCTGCAAAGGTCTATCCGTGTTCTATGCTGGATAAGGACTGGCGAGTTTTCCTGCGCAAGTTCTATTTATGCCGGTGGGTAAGGGGCGGGACTTGTTCCGCTTCAGCCAGCCATGGTATGCTGGACGGTGTCGTTCGGGTTCCACATCTGCTAGTCTGTGGGTCTTCTCCTTTCTCCGAGTGTTCTAAGATCTCGATGACCTCACTGTTGCTCAATGCGTGTTCGAATACCAATGAGTTTTCAGAATGTGTCTTGTTCCTATCGAACTTTTGGTGGTTCCTGCGTAGACCTTTCCGCAGTAGACCCGTGAGACTGAAAAGGGATCCCTTTTATCCTTCGCTGATCTAATGGTCCTCTGTATCCACTTCGTTGAAAATAGTTCTGATGTCGTGTTCCTCGAGAACTCTGCTAGATTTGCTGGAGTGGTAGTGCGCCGTTAGTTGATCTCCGATGACCCTAATCTGTTCAATCTAATTGACCTCTCGCTCTTCCTCTTTTTGTGACCATGTGCCTTCAGGTGTTGACGTTTATGAGAAGTTTACAAAAACCGTTCACCACAGTAACAATGTAGTTTATGTCGTCTTCATTGGAATTTTTATATATTTAGTTTGAGTCTTTTTATTGGTAACAAAAACTTATTATTTTTCATGATTGCATTTCTATCGAATTTCCGTTCGGGATGATATAAACGACTAAACTGCTTTACACCTTCCAATCGGGTCGGGGAAGTAAAAGGGTGTTATTCCGCATCGGTGGCAGCAACCGACTGTAATTTATTTACCTGCCGTGATAAGTCTGACGAAAAAGGATGGTAGGAAATAAATCAAACAATTTGCTTCGAATTTAGTCTGTGTAAACCTGATTTTTGACAGCTGAGTGCACGCAGACGATTCGCTTCACGCCCAAACGGTTCACATATATATGACATCTGCTAGAAAGTAATTTATTATCTTCTATATATAAGAATGTTACAAAGATTTGACAAAATTAGAATTAAATATATGGTATTTGTAAATCAAAATTTTTTATACTCGACTCAATTTGTCGTTGCAAGTCCTGAAGAAGAAAGAGATCAGCAACGTGGTACCAAGGAACATACCATGACTTTGAGAAACCTTATTAAAGTAACCCAGAATGTAGCATCTATCATGACCTTTGACCCCTGACATGCTAACAGGACGAATCTAAAAGATACTCCTAAATCACCAGAGGATCCTACGACTCTAATAAATAACACCAGATGAAACCTTCGATTTCTTGTAATGGTAGTAAATCAAAAAACCTATGACAAGGAAAATAGTTTCCATAATGACACTTTATGGAATCAAAGAGGGTGAAGAGGGGGCCTTAGAAACACAATGGCCCTGAATGCCAAACTAGTGCCTCTGTCGTCAACAGAATTTTCAAAAAAAAAAAAAAAATATGGAAGAATAAATAAGATTTCGTAATAGGGATGAAATTTCTCAATTAATTAAAGTCAATAATTAACCAAAAGTAATTTATTTACTTTAAAGTAGACTACAAGACTGTTACAAGCACTAAAGTTTTACGTAAAATAATACAAAATAAACCCCATTTTTCTTAAATATCTAACAGGTTTTCCCAAAATTTTATTCTGTTCCAATCAGGATTAATACCCACAGTGAGGTTTTCACCAATTTCAAGAAAATTGAATTTGTCCTTCTGAACAGGTTTCCATTCGATATTAATCAAGTCAGACTTCTCCATAGGATTTGGGTTTCCATTTTTGGCAAAATTTGTTAGTAGTCCGGTATACCTCTGACTGGTTAAATCTTCTATACTTTTAGGAATTATTTGAAGTGGAAGCATTCCAATTCTGAATAAATACAGTATATCATCACCATGACAAGCGCCTAAAATTGTCATGGTATAATAAAATACTACCTAATTGACTTTCTCTTCATATGTGAATCCAACGTATCTACCTGGTGATGTAATTTTAAATAGGGACTTTAAGGGGCTGGTTTTCCTCTCAAATGAGAAACGGTACAGAAACTCATTTCCCAACTGGGTTACTAGATGCAATGCTTCCTGATGCTTTAGGGATGTGTAACCCCACGTGTATAGGTATTATATATAAATTGTCAATATTAAAGGCAAGTTCCCGTTTGTGTTTCCTGATGTGAGCTAGTCGCTGGTGTTTCAATTTATTAACATCATTTAACTGTAAGTGCTTACCTCTAAAGTGTAAAAATTCAGGTAAAGACAGTCTTCTGAGCCAAAACATTTTTCTGTTAAAAATATTGAACCGAATTGGATACATTTATCTCTATGATTTGTGGCATCCAGAACTCCATCCCACGGTTCTGGTGGTTGAAGAGCCTGCAAAATATTCATGCCAATGTAATTTAAAACAATTATACCATTATTACCATTGTTTTCAATGGTTTCCATTTTTCTATTGTGACTTATGTTATGCTGCTACGTGCAATAAAAACAACAAACAACAATTCACTAGCAATAATTTTGCTTTAGTTGCTCCATCCAACTTTTCCTGTTACGCTCCCTCCAGTCCTAACCGCCCCTACACCTTTCTGCCTTAACTGTCCCCTTCCCACCCTGACTCTCACTCTCTTTCTCGTCTTATCTGTCACATCATTCCCTCCACGGCCTGTCCATCATTCTCTCTCCAATTCTGTTTACGTCGCCCCCTTCCACCCTGATTGCCTCCCTCCCACTCTAGCTAACTAGAACCCTCTCTCAGTGTCATTTTCACTTCCTCTGGCCTTGCCTGCCTTGCTCCCACCAGCCCTGCCCGTCTCGCTTCCTTTTACCCTGACTGGCTCGTTCTCTCTAGCTCTGTCTGTCATTGGAACGTGTTTTTGAACAAAAATGTATAAATCCTAAACCTAATACCGCTTAAAACTTATTAAATGAAGAAAAACTCGCATTTGTACTGATTTTTTTAAAAATATACATTTCTTACTTACTCGAAATCGAAGTTTTCTTAACGGTGGCTTTGCATAAGGAATTTGAAACTATAAAAAGTATCCCCTTTACACGTTTCCTCCTTTTTCCCTCGTAAAGCACCATACTGTGTTCTAATAACGATTTCACTGATTTCGCTCATTGTATTAAAATCAGAGATGTTTATTTAACCGAGTTATGGAAGGTAATAAATATTATTTTTAAATAAACAGGAGTGACGCTGCGAAATAATCGTAAGCATTTATCAGTACAAAATTTATTATCTTTATTTACATCCATAAAGATTGAATTTAAACTGTTGTATTGTACTTGTTGAACTGTGTAGTAACCAATTTGAGAAGAACTTATTCAATTGAATTTCTAAAAAACTAAAATAAAATAGAACTCGATTCAGATAGGAAACATGACGGATTTATAACGAGAATCGCTCTCAAACAAAACTATATTATTCGCATTCTGATATCTGCCAGGCAATTAAAAAAGTATGTTAAGTATCATTACGAATCAAACAATTCTGGCTTCACGTATCAACTTGAAAAATATCTGCTTCAGTAGAAAATGCAACGCATGACAATGTTGAATGTAAAAATGTGAACTAGGCGCTGTTTCATCGGGCAGACAACAATGGAAGTGGTAGCGTATTTCGAACATAAAGGGAAAATTGTAGTGCTAGTGTCATTGCAACTGGAAACTTTGTCTCTGACTAACAGAACATACGATGTAATTGCTACGGATTTCGAACGGTTTAACATTACAACTTGGTAAAGACTTTCGAGACCGGTTGATGAACTGATTGGGGTTGGAGTTGCCCTAATGTTTCGCTAAAACTAGTGGAAGACTACTTCAAAGGTCCTTCCGTCATCGATGCTGGATATAGACTGGCGACTTTTCCTGCGCAAGATGCATTTATACCGGCGACTATGGGGCGGGATTTGTTCCGCTTCAGTCAGGCGCAGTATGCTGGTAGGTATCGTTCCTGAGGATCGGGATCTAAATCTGGTTGAGTCTGAGGTTCTCTTCCTTCCAAAATTGAATCCATTAAATAAAACAAAAATATTCTGGGGCTGGTTCTGTTTTGTACCATATGTTCACTATTAATAAGAAGTTCTTTGACATAAAAGGACCGTGAACAAAATAAATTTTTAGCATTTGCTTCTGCTAGACATGAATCGTTTGTGATTACGTGAAAATGTCTACAAATATTCTGAAGTCACCCTCTCCAATATATCGTTGAAAAATTCACGTCTGTACAGCCAATACAATTCCCCAGAAACTTGAATTGCTACACAGAACTATTGCATTTTAGTTTTATGGTTCGTGTCCTTCCTGCTTTCCTAGAAGCAATCAAAAAACTCTACCATTATAAATTTCAGAGGCAATTCGTCGGAACATCAAAAGACAATAAATCGCGTTTATCGCTCTATCGCTTCCATCGAAACGACCCGTTTAAAGAATTACTTTGTTAAAAGTTTTCCAAAACAAGAGAAATGCGGATTCGATAAACCAATATTGATGTAGAAGTGCTCTACAATTGAGAAAAGTCCCCGTTAACCAAAATTACTTACCTTGAAACGTCCATCTCAGCAAAGGTATCATTTATTCATGGTGGTCAAAAACTAATAGTTTATTTATGGTCATAAAAAAATTATTATGGCGTTTGTCTTGAATAATGAATATACTGCATGATTGATCCAAATACTTGCAGATCATTTAATTGCCTAAATAAAACTATGTGTAATTTAACTGAATTGAACATAAACCGCAAAGATAACAAAATTTCTCTTTTAAACCTTTCGTGCCATAAAATTTTGATTAGTACCTTTATTTCCCTACATAAAAAGCGGAATATTAAGGAATCTTTCTGTTACATAATGATAACGGTAATTCTGAAATAAGTATATTTTAGCTGTTTAATAAAATGTGAACCGACGGCTTTAGAGCGGACCCTTCTTTAAACATTAATAAATTTTGTCGTCGGTTATAAAATTTTATTAGTTCCCTTATAATTCGATACGATGAAGGAGTTTTTATGATCACCGGGCCTTTAAAATTTTATGTACTTGTCGAGGTTAATGATTTCCACAGCCTTCATAAGGATTCTGATTTTTCAATCAAGATTCATAATTTAACATCCCTGTAATAACATCCACTGTCATAAGATTTCTATTTAAATTGGATTAAGGCAAATGACACAAAATTTATAACAAATTACTCTACACGAGACTGCACATTTGCATATTTTAAAACTTGAGCTTTAGTACTGATTTGTTTATGTAAATTATTCAGCAATTTTATTGTGGACACTCAAAAATGGAGCAAATTTTCCTGATAGCGATTTTTGGCCATTTAATTCATGTAGTATCTCCTGAAGGTGCAGCTACCAATGAAACTTCTAAATTTAGCTCTCCATCCAGCCAAGCTGAGGCGAGGCAATTTTAAAGTACTGCGAGTGAGGCGAATATATATCTGTGGACGTGTTACCGAGGCGCAGCAAATTGCCTAGAGGCAGTTAGACTAACTCCAATCGCCTGGAGTCGGTAGACGCTCAACAAAATTCGACTCGCCTCGTTTGGAGCCTCGCCGAATCCACTTAGCGCCTCGTCTCAGCTCGTCACTATGAGAAACATCGTTAAAATACAACACTTACTCGGTGAGTGTTTTTCAATAATTTGTTACATACTAGAAGAAGCTAAAATAGACATTCACATAATATGGATTTACATCAAATAACACATCATTATTTTGCCAGGCACGACACATTTTGGTTATTATTCATAAAGTAATAACTAAAAATAACCCCAACAGTGTTTACCACCTCGTCCAGCCATTTATTTTAAATGTTTTGGAAAACATTCTGCGACAGAAAAAACTGAAGCGATTTAAGCTTTTATCCATGATTAATGATTTCTGACGAGAATGTATGCGATGCAGGTGAAATTACAAACGTTGGAATATCGAACATAAAAGCTTTCAAATGTCACTCAGGCGACCTTTCAAAAATCCATTATACTGTTTGTCACATAAAAATATTATGTCGCTAGACCGCAGATAAATAATATGGGAATGATTTTCTCACGCGAAATTATATTCCACCTATACGTGAAATTAATGTTCTCCTATGTTGTTTTGTTTCGCACATTCATTTTGCACTTAAAAAAATAGAAACTGGTTTGAAATAGTACATAAACCAAGTACCATGGAAGCAATCTACCATTTAAGTTTATAAGTGTACTTTTTCACAATCCATGCATTTAATAACCGTTCTCATCACTTTGAGTCAACAAAATTTTTGCTGTCGTTCTTCCCCATAAACTTTTGTTCTAACGGGGATTACTTTCGTGTCTTCCACTAAATGAGAATCTAGATTAGTATTCCAAACTGAACTCTCCACATGGAGAACTAAAATACGTCGAGTAATATATTAAACCTTCCTGCAGTTTCAAAGTCATTACTTGTAGGGTTGATGAAAACGGCTGAGCGTATGTGGTTGGTGATAAAATTCTGCAATCGACGGACTGAAATTGGTGTTTATAAACCATCCAGTAAGAGCCATGTGTATTATGTGCATCCCAACTGGTTATTTGAATTACTTTGGGCAACATAATTTAGAATCCAAAGTCATTTTAAATCTATACGACATTAGTATTATACGTGTTAAGACTCAAAACCTTTTGTACCACTTTAAAGACGATAAAATTTGTAGGCGTATCCATGAGGTCGGTGTATAGTGATCACCGCGACGTTATTGCATGTATTGGGGTGTGCATCCTGACCCTTTAGGGGGGGTGTACACTTGACGAAGGCAGAGTGAGATGAGTAGGTGTATAGTGCTCGGGTTAGTCGAATGCCGATGGATGTCCAGTGTTTTTACGGGAAACGGATGCCATCCAGCGAGGGGTGCTCCGGAGTAACCGATGGAGACCAGTTTTACCATCACTAGTACCTCGGGTGCGGGGAGTGCCCAGAAGTTAGCCTCGCAGCTCCCCCGCCATTTGCTGCCAGAATCGAGGGAGAAGTGGTTGAAAGCCCGCATGCTGGGTTAAGGCTGTACTAGCGGAACGTCCACTCCATCACGCAGTTCCCGCTTTCGAACGTACTAAGTGTTAGATAGGCCAGAGCTGGGGATCACTCGCCTCCTTGGCCCTCAGTTGCGTCGTGCCTTCCTGGGACCAACCCGTTTGCGGAGACCCCAGAGGGCCTTCCATTCCACCAGGTTCGCCCTGTGCGGTTTGGCGTGTGAATAAGCCCAACGCGGGCAGGCGTTGGACGTACCAACATGTGGATAAGGCCGAGACGTGGGTGAAGGCCGAAACCTCACTCAATAAAGTGTGGTAGAGGATCCACGAACGTGGCCTCGACCGTCACTATCACAGGTGGATAAGGTAGCTTAGCCGACATGAGTGCCAATGGCTGACCAGTGCCCAAGGGTGCAAGTAACCTTAACTGGAAGGAGTCACAGTGGCTCCGAATATCCGACGACCAATGATGTAAGTTGGTACTACGAGAGGTACGGGGAAGCCCCATGCAGGGAAGTAGATGTGCCTGCCTGCCCAGCTGAAAGGAAGTGAGACTCGTAGTGGCAGCGGCAAGAATGTCTCGACGGATAAGAGGGGTACGAAGCACTGGTAAGCCTGGTAGCGATTAGATAGTCCCGCCTGCACCAGTGGGTTCCGGTGGTCTTACAACCATTCGGGAATAATTGGTAGTGGTTGATTTCGGTATTCCACGCGCTGAGCCGTAAAGTTAGGTATCACCATGTAAAACTAAAAAACCGATTCGGGGTGACCCGACGGTATGGTAATTTACTAACGTGGAATAAAAGTAATTGTGTCTTTCGAAAATCTTGAATTAAATTCTCATTTTATTTATAAACATGTTATATACAAAAACGATCTACCTTAAACCAACTCTTAGTTATTTGTTACTTGATAAAAAGTTTGGAGAGTTAGTTAAAACCGTATTAATTATTAAAAATTAATTCGTTCCAACTTCTATTTATAAAGACCAAACTGTTTCGGGCAGTATGTGACATATTTAAGAACTGCCATGAACGAGATATAAGTTCCGAGATTAATTAAAAGTTTAGCGACTTGCTAAGCCCTAAGTACGAGAGCAAATTTCTGAATAGCTGGCAGGGATTGGTAGCATAACTCAAATGGAACATTGTGGAAACTGGTTAGCGGTTTAATATAATTCTCATTAGCAAAATAACGTGTATTAAATTGTCGGATTTCTCATGGGCTCTTTGAGACTCGCTGACCTGCAGCATTATCGTACAACATTGTAAATTGTCCTTTGTGCACTTTGACGGTAAAGTCAAATTTGGGGAATCGAAACAGTGATTGAATTATAACACAATGGTTAAGTTATGGATGACTCCATTCCAACAAGGGCGTGGTAATTTTGTTGAACATTTTAAAATTGAGCATAACGCAGCAGAATCTGAAGACTCTTGAGATGCTCTGAAGAAAGCACCATTCAATTTCTTTTTAATCAACTTCAAAAGTAAGGCTTTGACATACTGACACTGAAACTACACGATAAGTACCGCATCCAATGGTATCGATGGTCGTCAGGAGTCGTCAGGACCTTCCTTCTTCCCTAAGTAGCAAAGTGGTTTCTTCTCATTTAATTTTTAGTTTTATTTCACCACCCTCGTAGTTCATTCTCTGCGAAGAAGTGAACAAATGCAGTTATTCGTAGGCGCAACAGAACAGTGCTTTTGGTACATTCAGTGAATAACGATATAAAGTCCTTTATCTGGTAAATTGACTATATGTAAAGCTTTCAAATAGACAAAGGGCTTTGTTGTCAACTATTGATAACATGCAACAAAAGGATTGTATTCCTTGTAACTGACAAAACCACTTCAAGTAACTCAACAATTGACGATTTTCCTATTTTCTACCCATTTCCTCAAGACTAATTTGGCTGTTTAAACAAATCCTTCGAATGGATAATTATTAAAAATAGGATTGCACTTGTAAGCGTTACTTCAATTACCATTACTTTAAGTCTCCTAGTCGGCAGGAAATTTTAAATCTCGCAAAGTGTTCCATTCGATTAGACGTTTCAAAGTGTTTATTGAGTCGCGGTTGCAAATTTATTTTCTCGTAGAAAATCCTGTTTATCGACTAGCATGGCTTGAGGTAATGTAATTTATGTCCTTATTTACCTAACGCTTGTTTACTGTGTATACTCTACCACTACATGCTTGCATGGCTACCAAAACAAGAAGAAGTCGAACTTGATCGATGAGACAGTCGATTGTGCAGACAATCTCCAGTTGTGCATTAGCTTGTTTTGGAAGCAAGATTTCGGTTCGTGATGTCACTCGAGCAAACAATAATTATCTCTTGGTCAATCTTCATCAGGAAATTGGTAGGTAATTTTGAAATTAGGATAGTCAAACAGAAAAACTCGCCAGGTCGTTGATTGGTTGAATGCTCACCCCTTGGTCACCTCCTGCCACTCTCTATTCCTTCCTCTACCTCTAGTATGTCTTTAGAAATCTCCTTAAGGTATCACAAAACACCAGTAACCTAGGCTAAACTCAAGTTGTTTGTAAAAAATGCACAGATCGATTTGACTCGTCACTGAGTAACACACTTGCGTCTAATGCAAAGTGAATCTTCCGGCTCGCCGAATCAGTCTGGCGCGCATCAATAGGTGAGCCATTGAGCACAATCCACACGCCGAGCCTGGGAAGCGCCGCGCCTATTGTAGCGGCGCATGTACAGCCACACCAATCCGACCACGTGATGTGGATATCCTGCTTAAGAAAGTACTCACATCCGTTACCTCATGTTGTACGTCTTAGGGTGAAAATGGAGCAAACGTTTTTTTTTTTTTTTGAATAAAAAATTAATTTAAACCCTCGTCCTTCACCTCTTCCTCTAATGAATATACGTTCGCATTAAATTCAAATAAAATGTATGATATTATCACGTATTCTGTTTTAATAACGGTATCGTCCCTAACATTAGCGCTAATTACGTAGCATTTTCTTTTATTCATCAGCACGCCAGTTGCCGCTTGACCCTTTACCGAAGGAAAAGCAATTAAGAAAATTTATTACTCTACATCGCAAACTCAATTTTTCCCTAAATGGGAAGTCTCGCGGGGGTCGTTTTCATTCTCGTTACCGACACCTACAAGTCGTTCTTGCCACCCCACAGCCGCTACCGACCTTTTCTTTTTCATTTTATGTGTACCGGTTACGGATGTACCGTGAAACAATTCAGAAAGAGGTTTTCGGCTCGAATTTTTATCAGAAGAAATCCTCATCTGAAACACCTTTTTCTAACCCCCTAATGCGTCATATTTACGAATGATGCAGAAAGGAATTTTGGTTATGCAATTAGAAAACAGTAGACAAGGGTTGCAAAAATACCTAAACTGAAGAGAGATGACGTCTGATCAATAGTAGTGGCGTAGGTGGAATCTTTACTGGCTGGGGTAGAAGCGCCTCCTTACCTTGACAGAATAAGTTCCAAAAGTGGTAAACCTGGTAGAAAATAAAAAGGTTTCTGTAGTGCCGGAGGGTTCCGGTTGTCTCACAACCCCAGCGTAAGAGACTGGTAGTTTTAGATCTAAGTCTACCAGGCGCTGAATGAACGTACCCCAACCTTTCGCCCATGGGGGACGTTGTAAGGGACTGACCACCCATCAATTGGGGTGCATGAGTGTACAAGCAATAATTAGGTACTTTTCCTACATATGGTTAATTATTTCTTTACAGAACTGAAATAAATGGAACCCCTTTGAGTTGGTATAAAATAGTTTAATGGTTTTGCAGTAAAGGAAACAACTCCAGACTGTGGCTAATTATACTAATTACTGAACGTGAAATATCTTGTCAACAATGTATTTGTCGCGAAACAGACAAAAAGCTCTAATTTTTCGACGGTTTTCTCCAACTGAGTTCTATTTACGCAACAAAAGGAAACGAGTAAATTATAAAGGACGCTTTTGTTATTTTAATGAACGTGGACCTAAATTTTCTACCCAGCCTCTACTCTAACCCTCTGCTTCTCCTCATTTTCTTTCCACTCTTATTTTCGGAAATTAAAAACAACGAAAATTACTTTTTGCCTCCTACAAGCAATTTAATGGATATTCACCGCAAGATCCAAGCGAACTGGGACAGACCCGGGAAACGAGCTGTAAAGCAAAACCTCATTTATTTATTTTTAGTTCATTTTTTCACAAATGGTAGATGTACGTCCCTAATTACAATATTTAATTTTCTCAATTAGTTAGAAACCGTTGACAACTGATAATAAATTTTATTTGATAAAAGGAGTTGTAGACAGGGGACTGCTACTGCACAAAGCCAGTACGACTTAAATAATGTCTCACCAAATAAGTTAAAAGGTGTATTTTGTGTTCATATGGGGTCGTAATCGATTAATGAATCCAATTAATAGTAAATACAATTTATTATTCCAAAATTAGAAATCAGAGTTGTAGTTAGGCGATTGCTACTGCACGAAGCCAGTATAACGTAAGTTACGTTGAATTAAGGAATCCAGGAGCACGGTAATTTAAATACGATTATGTTGTTTAGTGAAAAATAAAGTTACAAATCCTTTTAGAGTTGTTATAAAGTCATTATCTTCTACTTAATATAAATAAATAATGCCTCTCTTTATTTTCTAACATATTAATAACTTTCTTACCATTTTTGAGAAGGAATGAGGAATTAAATGTTTGTTTAAGCATTATAATAACGAATTAAGCACATTAATTCCTTCAAACACATTTTTCATTATTTGAAAATATGATAAATGACGACGTCGTGAGGTTTCATTTTTTATAGTTGACAGCTACAGGCTTAATGGTCGATGGCTCCATGCGATGCTTACGCAGTGAACGGTTCTTTATTTAAATTGGGGTTGGTAAAAAAGCTTCCCTACTGTTTATTTAATATGAAACGTTATAACAAAGTCAAAAGTCCAATACGCATTCAATACTCGAAGCAAAATTGCAGGTTCCATTACAGTGTTGTCCTCTCAATTGCAGTAGATAAAAAGTGGAAACAATTATTAAGTGGAAAAAAGCTCTATGTCTATGTGCGACCATGGGTCGAAGAAGAATATTCCACTCACGTTTTGCACCACCTAATTCCCCGCTCATAGAGTATTCTCCCCCTCCCATTAGTCGCACAGTTCAGCAGTAACTGAGCAATGCGGAATGTGCGACCATTGATCGAAGGAGAATATTCCACTCGTGTGTTAGCGCACTCACTGCGGTTAGTTCGTCGCTCATGGACTCTTCCCCTTCTCCCACTAGTCGCACACAATACTATTTATCTATGTATGCACCTGAAAATAGGAAAAAGCAAACACACAGATACACAAAATAAGATAAGCTTTATTTTACAATGTAGTCAATACACTGATAATGTAAATATACCATTAAAAGCCAACAATGAAGTAATAGCTTTATGTCAGAGAGTAGTAAATTCCAAAGGAGTTTGGTGAAAGCAAGTGACGTCTCGCACCTTCACAAACAGTTAAAAGATATGTTATATAGGTATTTTAACACAAATAAAATGTATTTTATATAATGATCGTTATTCTAATTAATTAATTAATTAATCAATTGATTAAGAAAAAAGTAAGTGTCCCTTTGCAGACCTTCTCGTCTATTAAATATCACTAGAACTTTCATTGTATTGTCAGGGTTGGGTTACAGCCGAAGTAAATTGATCGCTAAAGACATACAAAATAGGAAATTTGAAAGGAAAACTGATTCTATTCACATCAAAATTGAAAGAAAGTAATTTTCTGAAAATAATAAATAATTCTTTTCTTGTAATTCCTATGGTCTTTGTTTATTAAAATCCGCACACCACTGTGCCAGCTGTATTTATAAGATTACTCTCACAGGCCGGTTTGGGCTCGAACTCTTCGCCCATTAAAAGGTGCCACTTTTATTACTTTTGTGTCAATATCCACGCAACAGTAACATTTCAAATTTTTTGAAATCGTTTTCCATTGAAATTTAAACAATGGACTTTAACTTTTTGGTACAAAAAAATACCCGAAAAAGAAACTACAAGTCCATTCCAATATGAAACCATCCATCATTCTCTTTGTGACAACTTCATCTCAATTTCGCGAAGGAACATAATCAATCTACTTTTTTAATTAAATTTTCGCTAATCAAAAAGATTTTAGTATACCAAATTGGTTGAATTTTTTCAATTTTCATGTGAATAGATTTTCTGACATTTTTAATCACATTTTGCATTTCACTTAAAAATAATTGCATTTTTTTAATAGTGTAATGGATTAGGTATTATACAAGAAAAAATTCAATTTTAATTCGTTGATGAAACCTATGTGCTTGAAGAGAACCACCTTCAATTTAACTATTTATACCAGTCAATGAATACTTGCAGTTAGGCAACATTCAATAAATCACCAGATCTATTTTCAATGTTTGGATGAAAAACGTATTTCATCAATGATTCTGATTAATCAACGTTATGATTAAGAAATGCAATTAGTAACGACATTCAAATAAGAAAACACCAAATCTCGAAATCGTTTATTCAGTTGACAATTACTTTACCACTTTGTAGATTCTTAAGAGGATACAAAAAGTTTTGGAGAAATTGAGGAACCTTTCTGAATCTTCTGAAGAAGCCAATTGGTTGTGAAGAAATCGTCAAGTGAGCAAATGGTTTGGCCAAAATCCCTGCCACAGTAGCAATACCCACTTGTTAATTCTTTTACCATTTTATGGCTCCTTCAGAAGTCCAAGAACTTTTTTGACCTTCTGAAGAAGTCACAAAATTATGAAGTAAATAAATGGTGTGATCATAATTCCAATCGAAGTAGGAATTTAGAAGCCTAAAGTCTAAAAGGGGCTCCTAATGGTAATCAAAACCATTAAAGAATGTCAAATGTTCAAAGCCAAAACAAATTTCTTTTTGTATACTGTCACCAAAAAAATTTGATAGCTATTTAATGAAGAGTTTACCTTTAATTCCACGTGTTTAAAAAAACAGGGTTATGGTTGCCCATCTACAACAGTTTGAAGACATAACAATACAGTACAGCCGAAGGCACAATTTGCAACAGCTATTCCAATGATGTTGGCTGACGTCACTACTTTCTAGGGCTAGAGTAAGGAAGCATTATTAAAACTATAATGTCACTTGTCACGCTTGTAGTCAGGTCGTTATCATTGTGCTGTGTAATTTGTGTAAGTTCGTAAGTGTAGTGACGTCACCGGGCTGCAATCGCAGGGCCTCCCGATAACTGGCTGCGGCCTCTTTGTATTTACCATTGAGGTGGAGTATCGCCCCGAGGTTTGTGTGACTTCGAGCGTCCTGAAATGGAAAAGAACATCAATTAGGTTTATGCCAATCGAAATAGATAATTTTCAATTTACTGAAGAAGGTCCTTCTAACCTTTGCACCTCGACCTCCTTAAACAACCTTCATCTACAAAGTTCCTGAAAAACGTCCACGTATAATGTTACATCAGTCAAATGTCTTTGTTTTTGGGCCAACATCAAAGTGGTGAAATGACCCACATTTTTCGTCTACGTAAAAGTGCTTTTAACCTTTTTATTTCACATTCGCATACCACCCTTTTTGAAGCTCCAACTTTTAACGTCAGCTCCACAGAGCTGGAATTCCATGAAATGATCACCAGCTATTCTCGGAATACTTTGTATAATTTAATTTTATTAGCTAGTTGGTCTCTTTGTTTCTGTGCTCCTACTTTATTTGTATACTACTTGTGCGACTGATGGCAGGGGAGAAGATCCCAACGTATAGGCTCACATGCGAGTGGAACGTTCTCCTTCGTCCAGTAACTCCAGGTTGCATTGTGTAACCAGTGGGGAAGCAGAAGATTCAATGAGGATGAGATTAATGATTAAAATAACTAAACTACGCTATGTGTCAAATCGGGGATGAATTGAATAACCGTTTTTGTTTTGCTAACTTTAAGTGAACCATTTCAAAAAAGAAAAAATGAGATCAAAAGGAAGCAGGCTTAAGAGCTGTCGGTTAATTTGAAAACCGACAGACTGGTCTGGGTGGAGTAGTAGCATCTCGTGTTAGCTTTCTACTTTCCTAATGATCTTGTTATTTCCTCTACCGGCGAGATTACCGCGCCCTTAGTGGCTTCGCGTGCAAACCTCTCGAAAAAGAAGAACGGACAGTACAGGGGTGACGGCACGCCACGGTTGCAGCAACAAAAGTAGAAGCATCCTTAAGCTCCCACGACATTTGAACAGACATGAATTCTCATATTAACCGAAACAGAGAGAAAGCTGCAAGTATTTCAATTAAAAGGCAGAAAGTGAAGCACGTACTTGCTCTTCTTTTATATTTCTTTTCTTACCAATTACATCCATTTGTACAGAATATAGAAGAATTTGCATATTGTCCTACCACATTTTAAGAAGATCTGGAATTTTTTATTATGTAGCTATTAAACAATTTCGTCAATTGCTCCTGAATCAACAACAACTGCGACTGAATAAAGCCTGACATCCACCTCCACCTCTAAGCTGAAGGCGTCTAATCGCATGCACAGACGAGTCAATCAGCAGCGACGAGCGCTCAGCATCTGAGCCGCCTACAGACAGACCCCGCCCTAGTACCCACACCACTTCGCAGTATAAATAGCAATGCACAAGCAGTTCCCCACTCAGTCTGTTCGAGGTGCAACTTACGCTCGATCCATATTATTAGACCAGCTATCAGTAAAAACGAGTGATCACTTGAAAAACCGCCCAGATAAACATTGATCATTGATAATTACTTAACATAGTGAAGAACACCAGTATATTCATAAGCCATAAAACAGAGAAGGAGACCTCGATGTCTATGGATTTTATTATCAATCATATTAAATTAGCCCTGGTCGAAGTTGCTTCGGTTATTTATTATTTGGACAGGATGTGAAAGAGAAAGGAATGGATATTTCGTGACCTGGTCAATGGCAGCTCGTTTTTCATCGTAAGGAATGCCCTTAGAGTCCGCACAAATGAAACAAGTTCAAAGGTGGGAGTGTGAGTGTGCAATAGTAGACAAATAAATGATAATTAACTTGGCGTGACCAGAAGTCATTCTTATCTTTTCTCAGAAATATTCGGAGGAAGCAGTTTTAGCCCACGAACAACCCCAATGTGTGCGAGTATTAACATAACATATATACGGGTTAAATATTGGTCAATCAGAGGAGAAGAGGAACGTTAATAACAAACTCACATGCAAAACCAAAATGACATTAAGACTTACTGCTGTATCAACCCATTTTTGCTAACAACCAAATGCTCATGATGGTGATGGAAGTATAATCAGTTGAATGGGATTGACACTAACTACTTGGCATGCAATAAAAAGTTTGTCCTAGTGGGTTTTGAATGTAGAGGATCAGTAGAGATGCTTTATATCAATTGAGATTACATTTCTTGATGGAGTTGATAGCTAAGGTTGGTGGAATTAACCCCATAGACACATCAAGTGCGGTATGAGGCGAGTGGAATATTCTCTACTGATCGAGGTGGTAAAAAGAACCGAGTGCTATCGAACTGTGCTGATGTGAGGCGAAAATTTATTACTAAATCCTTATGGAGACCGCAGTAAATTTTTTTGGTAAATTTTGAATTTGCAAAATGGTCATTATATTGCAGTAAAATGAGAAGGATAATAACAGAAGCATTACAAAAAGAAAGATTGAACACTGAATTTTATACGATCGACTCAATCTCATGGTTAACATGAAATTGTTGTGATTCAGTGAATGCAATAGATACCCCTCAATAGTGAGTTCTTAAATTCAACCCTAGATTGCTAGCAATGGTCCCTTCTATCGTGTTTTCTCAAGAATACTTGCAGGTTGTCATTTTAAAATTCTGTTAAATTTCTATTTCATTACACAAAAATTAAAAAAAAAAACAAAAATTGCCTGTTTACCTACGTACAGAATATTTTAATTTTTTATTAAATTAAAATAAATTAATATTGGATAAGTATTTTGTGCTGTGTGAAAAAGATCATTGTTTTGGATAACTTTAAATAAAGGATTACCCAATATTTTTGGGTTAAAAAATGGATTACTATTGAGAAAATGAAAGGTATCCCTTTTCAAATTGAAAGGAATGTGACCGTTTCTTATAAGTTATCAAATAACGACAAAACTCAATACAGATGAATAAAAAAAGGAAACGAAGTAAAAATTTCCTTGTAAAGTAAAAGCTTCTTTCATTAATATAATGCCACAACCTTTTGAAGTTTTTACCAATGAGCTCTTTAATCGGGCTTTAATTAAGAAAACCAGTAATTACTTCTTTTGATCAAAATCAACTAAGGGATGCCAAAAAAAAAGCTTTAATTTGAGGTAGGTAATTACTAATGTTAGATTACAATAAAAATGTTTTGAGCTGGAATAACGATTTTACCACAGGGCTATTCTCAGCTTTTGGAAGTGTACTATCGAATAATTCCATGATAATCGATAGTTATTGACATACCGATAATTATCAGTTGCTAATATCGATAATTATCAGTTGATATTACTGTTATTGTTATTTCGATATTTTTGTCCAAAAATCCTGGTCGATAATTGCTTTATCGATACATTCGAAATATCTATTTTTTTATCATTGTAGAGTAGATTTCGACATCCATACGCTATTTTTATGATTTTCAAGCTGTAAAACAATGATTAAAAAAATTTTTTCACCCCCATCCCTTTGAAGTCGTCAAAAATTCTTTAAGGTACTGTCATCTAGTGTACCTCCTATACGTAGTGGAGTGTTTAGTAAAAAATTAAAGCCAATTTGACGGCTTCTGTTTGCTATTATTACGATTTTCAAGCTGTAAAAAATTTAGAAACATTTTTTTACCCTCTTCCTTATCGAGGCGCCGAAAGTCCTTTTAGGTTCTTTCGTTTTACGTGTAATCGAAGGTGTCTCTAAAATTATATGCGATTGCAAGGGTTTCTGTTTTCAGGACTTCAGCCCTTTTCTCTGTAATTTTTTTTTTGTATTCTATTTTTTCTGAATTATTTTTTTCATAATATTTTACGTAATTACTGAACTAAGGCATTGAGGGAAATTTTAAATTGAAATTCTCACATATTTCTTAAGCATATGGTCATATCAGAAGGATTCAATGAGCGAAATGACGACGACCATCGACAGCACACGACGTACATAATTTCCCAGATTGAATCCTACTTTACTCTGCTCGATAAGAACGAATATTATTTATGGATCGAAATAACAACGCTCTAATACCCACTATCATTCCTCGTATTGTCCTTGACGGTTTCTCTCCGAATGCCTCGGTGATGACGTAGGACTCTCCATTGCTTATTCCTTGCTTTGTGTTAATGTGAGCGTCTGTCCGTGGAAATTTTCTTTAGTTTTCGTGTGTTAATTGTTAGCTCACGTCGTGTCGCGAAAATAGTGCAAAAGACTGACTTTAAACTGACAAAATAAGTGAGTTAATTTACTTTGTTAATTGTTCATCAGTCCAACCATTCCAGGTATGGGTTCCAAAACGACATGACCAGATAAGAGTTAAGAGGTATGTTGCAATTATTTTCTGATAAATAATTAAAAGAGCAAGAAATTCTTTCCAAGGATGATACTGTTAAATTATCGTTTAATATTACGTAATAGAATTGGTTTACAAACCCATTACATGGAAAAGCGAGATGAAATTAGTTAAGAAGTTATATAGTCTTAAAATATGTAATTTCAGGGGGCTAATTGGTATTAGTTATCGGTTATTGATAATAAAAGAAAAATGCCGATACATCAAATATATTGAGGGATGTACATGAAATACGTTCGCAAATAGGTGAGGGGTAGGTACTGCTTCACGTGACGAGATAAGACAAGGGACTTTTGCTCGTATAATATACCCTCAGTGAGAACTAATTTGACAATTACGGCCCAATTGGTATCCTATACGATCGAATCTACCCAAATTCAGCGCTATTTGGCAAAACAAATTTAGTTTTTTTAAAATTTTGACAGAAGGGGTGGGTATGTGGTCGATTTTTTTATAAATTTTGAAATTTTTTCGTAAGAAAGCGGTTTAATTCGCACTAATTCTTCTCTATTGTATCAATTAGAGTTGTTTGTGACCAATTTTGGCTAAATTGAGCGCAACTATCACGAGAAACTGCCAGTTTCGACAAAAGTAGGTTTAGTCAAAAATTGACTTTATCTCGTATAATTCCGCTTCAGTGCGAACTAATTCGACACTTACGGCCCAATTTGTATCCTATACCATCGATTCTACCATGGGTGGTACCTTATTTTAGTTATAGGTTTTCGATAACAAAAATCGTTATTTATTGGATATATCGATGAGTACCGACACTTGGTGGTATTTTTGACCAGCGTTTTTACAAAGCTTTTGTCGATAATCCCTGTCTACAAAGTTTACTGAGAAATTCGTTTCCCAAATATTTAAGCATTTTTTTTTACTGAATTTCCTTTTTAATACTCATTCGCTTGCTAGACATACGCGGGCTTTTTTCTTGTTTTATAATTAAAAGTTGTGGTTGCTGAACAGTGGCGACAGATGTTATAAAGTGTGGCCTTTCAGGCACATATCAGACTTCTTTCATATTCCGAGATTAGAGCGCGAGCAGCTGTCGCCTGAGGGTTTCACTCCGGACTTGTAACTCTGTTCCGCGCACTTCCTCCGTGCACCACGACTTTAGGGAAACAGCCTCCGAACACTCGCAATAAAAGTCTTTTGTTTTATTCGGATGTTAGGCAACACGTGCACTGTTTGAATGTAACATCATCCGAATGTCGCAGGAATATTGTACTGCTAAATCACCTTTCGACGAATGGTCGTAATTTTACTCGGTTTTTTTTAATTTTTCCTTCACTAAAATGTGACTGAATACATATTGCTTCCATTCATTTCTCAAGACTTTGTTCTCAATAGTTGCTAGAAAAATTACTTGTAACTGTCAGTCGTCCATCGAAAGAACGAGATATTGGCCGTTTTCATACGACACTCTTCAGTTGGTTGAGTTAATTTTAGCTCGAGCAGGGTTTTGGATGTGCTTCAGTTTAGCTGAAGTGTTAAGTAAACTTTAATTCACGTAATTTCAGTCTTCTTTTACTGGCGGCTATTTCCCGGCTTGACAAAGCGATATTTATATTCGTTCCATTTCAGCAGAAGAAAAGTTGGGCTCTTCAACTGTTGCAACGGAAGTTATTTGCTTTGTGGAGGAGCAAAACTGTTTGAGTCAAAGATTTCTGAATACCGACGATGGAAAGTTCGTTTAATAATAAAGTTTTCGCCAGACAAAGGCCATTGTATTTTAGCCGATTTGAAAATGCAGCTGAACATGGCATGAAAGAAAATAGAATGTTGAGTCCTTTCATGAGGCTTTACGCTCAATTTTCTGTGATTTTCTCTCGCTTTTTTATAAAAGAATAAAGGAGTTTTGCCGGGAGGAATTGATCAGATCGCTTTTGCAAAAACGAATTTGAATAGCGTGTGACATTCCCCTTTGAAAGCATATGATATAATGTGCAGAAATAAAAATGCTTTTGTATTGACCCAGCACAAAGCACAATATAAGTACTTACAAAACTTGTAAAAAAATTATTCGGAGAATATAGACAAAAAAGGGACCAAATAAACAAATCTTAGAGCTTTCATATTTTCAAATTAACTCTTTCAGATTTAGACTCAGTATTTTATAAAATAACTAGACATTCTCAAAAGATTTAGGGAGATAGCGTTGCGGAAGACAAAGAAAATCCGAGAGCTTTACTCGTCTGATGATGAGAAGTAAATCCTTATGAAAATAGAACTGTGGTTTATAAGAGGATTTGCAGGACCTGTTATACTGTCTGGCTCAAAATGAACAATTTCATTCTGTAATGTTGAAAATCAATTGGAGAGTTCATTCTCCTACAGAAAATTATTAAAATTTCAAAGACGTATGGCTTAACTTTTTTCGATGTTATTATTGGGAACCATTCAAAGGTACAGCTAAAAACATATTTTTCCAAATTTTGATTTTTTTATATAACTTTAAACCTAACTATTTTGAAGCTATAAAAAATATATATTTGACACTCTCACAACAAGACCTTTCGTTTGATATGTCACACCCCACAGTTTGTAAAGCTTTCTAATTTTCTCTCCCAAACTTATTTGCGTTACCCATTTCACAAATCACTACTTTCCACTATGACAAACGAACCAACAGAATCGCGAATAATCCTATAAGGGTTTCGTTTTCCCAGTCAGACCCCGGAACTCTAAAAAAGATACCAAGAGAAATTTTGCAGCAAATTTTTCGTCACTAAGTCATCTATATTTAAATCGAATAGCAATCTCCGCTATAGATTTAACTTGGGAGATAAATTTTGAGAGGGAGTTGAAATTCTTTCGCGACTTCTAACTTTCAATAGCACGTTTACTGGTATCGTGCGCGATTTTCATCGTTCTTTTCCAATTTGTAGAAGCCATTGCTTTCAGTCTCAGTAATAGATCACTTGCTTGCTCAGTAGAATTAAGAGTTGTAATTTAGAGCGCGGAGAACTCTTGTAACCTCTCAGCCATTCAATTAACGACGCGAACAGGTAACTAGATCGGGAGGCGAGAGAATCGTGAGGAAGCCTGTTATTATTAAACGAAAAGTTGCGGGAGATCCAATGGAAAAATTATTATTGTCTCTAGGTAGAAACTCATTTCCCATTTTCTTTTTGACATTGTCGACATTTCCTGCTCTTTGGATAGGTTTTTTTACTCGTTCACTTTAAATTATTAAAAACAGAACTATGGTAGCAGTGGTGTGTTTGTTTGAAACCAACGAATCAGCTACGTATCCTCCTCAGATCTGCTAAGGACACTAAAGACCCCTTGATATCAGCCAGTGTTTACAAAATACCCTATGCTTGCGGAGAAGTTTACACTGGAACTATGAAAGACAGCATTAAGGCGAGAATAGCTGAACACAAACGCAGATCCCGACACCCCTACCTCAGGAAACACCTTGTTAAGTACAACGAAACTCCTGTTCATTCTACTACATCACTGTATTACGCCCTATTGCATTAAGAACCTATCGAAATTCACAGACACCTTATGAATTTCAACAGAAAAGAAGAAGGACTTCGTTTGAGTACGGTATAGCGTCCAGCTCTAACCACCGCCCCATCTCCGGCACGCCCATCGCTGCCAGGAATAAAAATCAGTGCGCAGCCAGTTCTTCACTCAGTCGCTGTCTAAACTTCGAGATGTAATCTTCGCTCTAGTCAGCAGCAGTCACATTTCGACTAAATAATTCCTATCGACCACGGCCTACAAACCCAAGCCTTAGTTTTTCTTCCCCAATTAATATTAAAGGCAAAATACAAAGTCCATGTCCATATAAAAACTAAAACGACCTTTTTTACCCCACAAGTGGTTTGTTTATGTCTTCTTTATCGAGTATTTAAGCTGCCAGGTATTTTCGAAGATATTTACCCTTTAAACTAGAAGCAAGTCGATAACTTACCCGTGGTTTTATCGAAACTGCTTTGCGATACCATCTCTCGGCATCATCGTGTCTGGCAGCTTGTCGCATGGCTGTTGCGGTTGCCACTGCAAGTTCGTAATCTTTCGGCTGCAATTCTGCAGCCTTCTCGTACATATCGGCTGCCTCTTTATGACGCCTTCTTGAAACGAGGAATTCACCTGTAAAATAATTAAATCTAACATTCGATAAACAACACCTAACACATACCAAATTAATTAGTAACCATCTAAAAAAAAAAAATTAAATAGCACCAGAATATAATTCTTTCTCTTTGCAAACTCCCAAAACTTTTTTCACGAAATCGAGCACTATTTTAATACACTCAGTCATTTTACGACATATAAAACTATATATTCCAACCCTTAAATTCTAAAATAGTACTAAAGACTCATTAAATGTTTCCGTTTAAATAAGAATCCATAAATAAAAGTGTTTGTGTTCCACAAGGATCTAGAAAACCGAGTTAAACGGTGTTCCAAGCGCCAGTTAGTAAGTTCCATATATGGACACCTGTTAGAAGCCCGACAGTTTAATAAATCCTGAGATTAAGTAGTTTATGCGAACGTAGTAGGATACTTAATCACGTTGGTACCTAATTATTTTAATGGTCGTTTTATGAAACATTATAGGTAATAAAGGAGGGAAAATAAAGTTTTACGGGAACGAAGCTTTAACCGTTTTATACTCGACAATATAATGGATTACTTACTGGAAAGCTCGGTTCGTGCTCGGTGCATTAAAGTAATAGTTATTTAGAGGAGGAGACGAAATCAATTATTATTTACTGACGACGTGAAATCCATTAGCTCGTATAATTAACCCATCGCAGCGCCGGGCCGCGCCGCTGTGCCTTTCCAGGATTAACGAAACGCGATAGCTACCCTCTTTGTCCTGCACAAGTGAACTAGAGGACCCTTAGGTCTTTAAAACGTCATTCGCTTAGGGATTTAAACGTTATGGTCTCTGAAGAATATGGAAGAGCGAGGCGGCAACGACGACGATTAGCTCCTTCAACATGAAACGTCAATCAACACAAAAAGCATAGATCCTAAAGATGCTTATTTTGTCTGATTAATATCTGGAACCATCAGAAGGGTGCTATCTACACCAATCAATATTTACCTCACAAATACTTAAATAGATGATGTCTTTGAATTCTGTAACACCATTTGCCCACTTTTGAGTTCGTTTCTATTGTATGACAGAACCCATTTTAAAAACCACCTGCAGTGATTACTACCCTTGATTTGTCTAAAAATTTCTGGTTATTCCACGACATTTCCATTGTCGTTTACCTTGTGCAAACCAGATGTGTGTGTGCAGTATTTTTTTCAAAGGAGAACGATGTGTGGCGAATGTAAAGGTCACTGGTATAATGGCATTTTTAAGAAAATTTGAATAAGTGAAGAACCACAACTCCTTAGAGTTGGTAAAACTCTTATTTACTTCAGCAAACGTGGGAAGCTCTGGACCTTTGGAACTATACCTCAGCTATAATTCAAAGCAAATAATGCAACGATAAAAGAATAGACTCCCAGTAGACAGTGGGGATGCATCTGGAATTCCTCCTCTGAACTATGGAATCAAATGTATACCCTTAGGGTGAGTGAGTAGGTGTACATTTGTCTTATATGTAGTCTTGGTATTGTAATGAGCGTATATGTATGCGAGAGCGAGCAGTGCAACGAGCGTATGTGTGCGATAGCGGCGACGAGACCCGACAGCAGATAAGCGGAGCTCAAAGAATGCCGGCGTCGGTCGGCGCTTTGATGACGATAAACAAGGCCATAAATTAGACAAACACAATAAGCACTCCAGTAAAGTCTAGTATGTCATTCTGGAACTTTCTGGATTGTTCCTAATCAGTATAAATATCTGTTGACGTGGCCAGTAAGAGTCAGTTCACAGTTAGCTTCCGAACGAGTAATATAAATAGCGAACTACGATATACCGAGTGATATAAATACGCATTTTCCTTGTGATATAAATAAGTCGTTGAATTATTATTAGTGTTTAAGTATTCTATTAGTGTTTAAGTGTTAAATAAATAGTTGTAAAATAAATATCCGTTAAATAAATAAGTTCTGCTAGAAAAGTCGTTACAGTATATATTTCCTTGAATATGAGAATCTGTGGTGGAGCATGTAATTTTTACAGACGTGTATAGGACTTTTAGAGACGGAGAGGTACAGAAACTTAGGTATGTAATTGAATATCGCGCACTTCTTTCATTTCCTGTTACCCATTCAACAAACTACTTCCAGAAACCGTGAGCTACGATATATATCAATAAATGAAATGAAACGAATTCGATTTCAAAAACAGTCTGCCAGTTTAAAAATTACTATTACAAATTTATTCATTACAAAAACTGTTTTACATTGTATGTATTATTTATTAAAACGTATTATTATACTTGCGGCTTGAAATTTTTAATTTAAACAAATTTTTAATTGGCTTTGCTTTTTCGTTTTAATTGCAGAATAAAAAGGGGACTGAAATTTAATATATTCAATCTCGTGGTGCAATTTACATCCCCGACTATTGTTTACCATATCTATACTGCTGAAAATACCTTATAATTTTAATTTTAACTGATGCTTTACACTCACGTTACCCATCAGTTCATCGCAACTTTTTATGTTCAACGAAATTAACGAGCTTCCCTTGTATTTGTTTAATATGATACGGTAAAACGAGTCAAGTTTCAAAAAGTCATTTCCTGAACAACATTAATTAACTGCGTACATCAGCCACCGAAGAAAAAAACCCAGCTGGATCGTTCCTGTTATTAGTTCCCTTAACTTCAACCGGTGTCACCTTGCACGTAAAATTCCCGTTATATTACCCTTTTAAGATTATATTGAAATGAACGTTATGGAAGCCTCATTAAATCGCTTTTTACCTGCTTATGGAAACCTTTCCCATCCTGTGCAAATTGATATCTATTCGCGTCAGTAAGCTCGCAAACACCGGAAACACCCCGTAACGATCGCCGATAGAAGGGTACGACGATTATGACTGGCTGTGACGGTTGTTGACGCCAAAATGAAAGCGTTTCTGCTGACTCTTTTCTTGTTGATGGTGACTTTAGTTTTTCGTCAGTCCTTTGTCGTCGAACTCCACGTTGTGTCTCGTCAACCGCATCATCTAATGGCCACACCAATTTGAATAATGAACCAGAGCATTGATCGGCGTCCCCGTTGCACAATGTTGGACAATAATACCGCCATCGCAGCACTGGCTGACTGGTTCGCTGCTGGTTGGTTTGGTTTGGTTGTTCGTGTCGTAACACAAGCGAACGATTGATTTGTTTGCAAGTGATTATTGAATTAAACCGAGCACACCGAACTTGGTTGCATGCCACCGACTACTCATCGAACCAAGTTATGGTTCCTGTTTGCGAAGCGAAAATGACAACCTGGCGTTCCATATTACTTTTAGTCAAAACATCAAAACGTTTGCATTTGTAAAAACAACACGTCATACAGACGAAAGCAGAGACAAAGAATATTCTCACTGAAGGGGACATCATCACATAACCCAAATCTTAAAATTTTGGACTTAAACTCTTTGCACCATGCAAGCAGAGGATTCTATATACATCAGCTCATAAAAGTTTGATGCTTCAATGAAGGCACAGACCAAACCGTTCGGTCAAATAGCTTGAAACTTTGCACACCGGTTCTTTTGATGATGCTATAATCCATAGACTTTCTTTTCAAGACGTCATCTCCAAAGGGATGAAGCTGGAGTTACAGGTTTCTTAAAAAACGAAAATTCTAGGACTATCCTGAATTTCCACAAATCTTCATAGAGGTTTCTTGTACAGTAAAAGATCAGATGGACAAAGCATTGGACTTTTAGGAGGATAAAGTAGGATTTCCATTGAGATAGCTAGGGTGTTTTCCTTGGGTAGGCAACCAAGAGAGTTAAAATTTTGGCCTTAGATTCCTTACACCACGCAAGCCAAAAATAATATAGGATCCCATAGAATTCATCCCATAAAAGGGTGTCCATAGTTCGATGCATCAACGAAGGCATAGGCCAAACCATTCGGTAAAATTTCTTCAAACTTTGCACCAATGTTCCTTATACAATGATGCTATTCCCTATCTCCAAATAAGGGTGAAGCTGGGGTTAAAGCTTTGGTACAAATGCAAATTCTAAGACCACCCCGGAGTTTCACAAACGTTCACAGAGGTTTCTTGTACAGTAAAACATTAGATGCAGAAAGCATTGGACTTTTAGGAGGATAAAGTAGGATTTCCATTGAGATAGCTAGGGTGTTTTCCTTGGGTAGGCAACCCAGAGAGTTAAAATTTTGGCCTTGGATTCCTTACACCACGCAAGCCAGAAATAATATAGGATCCCATAGAATTCATCCCATAAAAGGGTGTCCAGAGTTTGATGCATCAACGAAGGCATAGGCCAAACCATTCGGTAAAATTTCTTCAAACTTTGCACCAATGTTCCTTATACAATGATGCTATTCCCTATCTCCAAATAAGGGTGAAGCTGGGGTTAAAGCTTTGGTACAAATGCAAATTCTAAGACCACCCCGGAGTTTCACAAACGTTCACAGAGGTTTCTTGTACAGTAAAACATTAGATGCAGAAAGCATTGGACTTTTAGGAGGATAAAGTAGGATTTCCATTGAGATAGCTAGGGTGTTTTCCTTGGGTGGGCAACCCAGAGAGTTAAAATTTTGGCCTTGGATTCCTTACACCACGCAAGCCAGAAATAATATAGGATCCCATAGAATTCATCCCATAAAAGGGTGTCCAGAGTTTGATGCATCAACGAAGGCATAGGCCAAACCATTCGGTAAAATTTCTTCAAACTTTGCACCAATGTTCCTTATACAATGATGCTATTCCCTATCTCCAAATAAGGGTGAAGCTGGGGTTAAAGCTTTGATACAAATGCAAATTCTAAGACCACCCCGGAGTTTCACAAACGTTCACAGAGGTTTCTTGTACAGTAAAAGATTAGATACAGAAAGCATTGGACTTTAGGAGGATGAAGTAAAATTTACATTGAGATAGTCAGAGTGTTTTCCTTGGATGGGCAGGCTACCAGTTGGAAACATATACTGCCCATGGTCAGTGAGCTTTGTAGAGTAATTGGTAATGGGAATTTGATTGTGGAATGGTGATCAAATCCATATTGTAACAGTAGAATTCAAAACTTCGAGACTTAAAGAAACTTTACATAAAGACCTCGTGACTATTGGGTACCTAAGTGAGCTTTTGAATAAGACCTGAGGATTCACTTAGCGCTTTTATTAGATTTTCCACTTAAAGGAATAATGGATCCATTAAATCAAATTTTAATTCAAAAAGGGTGTAGAAAAGAAGTGGAACGTCTTTTAAACGAGCCGCTGTTTAGCCTTTAAAGTAAGTTAAACGCTGTAATCTGTTTGCAGGTGGTTATTGAATTTGCAGTCGGGCACGTCATGCCAACCATCGCTTAATCGATTAGTTAGAATCTCGTTTCGTGTTGCAACTGTTTGCATGACAAACGTTTGATGTTCATCAACAATTAAATGGAAATGAAAAAGTTTGAGGCCATATGCCACATGAAATGGTTACTAATTCAAGCAATTACGAACTAACGTCATTTCTATGTTATATTTCAATTACACCGGAATATACCTGGGCCTGTACCATCAAACAAATTTATTAAATTATTAAAGGATTATATTTTACAAAGCAACATTCAATTTATGATGTTGTAAAACCACAGATTTCCGTAAAATACTTCAAATCGCTAATTGAAATATCGATCTATAATGCACTTTTTCGACAGCCCTTGATTTCTGAACAAAGACGTATACAGTTCACAAAATTTGGCATTGTGAGTAATTACAAGCGAAAGCTGAAAGTGCAAGGGTGAAGCTTTGTAAAGCTGCTTTCGTCAGAAACGTTTTTCCTTCAGAAATAGAACATAACTCTTTCAAAAGATTTATAAAGTAAATCTTAACTCAAAGAAACGTCACGATTCCTTACCGGGCACAACAAAAGGACAGGACTTTAACCGATCGTTGTTTGCTACTTTCAGAAAAATTTGTCAACAACAGACTACACATAGCAAAATAATTGCCTCTTCACTTGGAGGTGTAAATTTATGTTGTGGCAGATTTAGGCGGAGCGATAACAAATGGTCGTACGTGCTCTGTTCCGAATGCCATTCCCCTCGCGTCTGTTGCGAAGTTAAAGCAAAATATATCTCTTTTTATTTTGCGTTCGATTGTTCGCAAGTTCCACGCAACGCAACATAAATGTAGATTGATGTGACAGGTTCTACATCAAAATAAATAAAGGTCACACTTGATCGCAATTTTTCCATTTTCGATCGTGGAATTCAATTAAAAAAGAGAATGGCCATATGAAACTACTTTATGGCGGCATAACCTGAACAGCAAACTGACTAATTAAATAGTGAACGAGGCTGTGAAGTAGATTAGTAGGACTCACCCCATTGTTTATAGGTGGCCATCCACGTACATGACAACGCGGAGGAGGTAAGCCATGAAAGGGTGTAGTGCTGCAAGTGAGGCGCGTTATTACAAAGTGAACTTCTCAACTAAGCGAGGCGAGAGGCGTAAAGCGATCCATACAAACGATACATTTGGTGTCGATGAATTTTTCTGAAATAACTCAGTTCGCAAATTATGTGGAACCACGCCTCGTTTGATGCCTTGGCGAATGTATTAAGTGCAGGTGCGCAGTATTTGCGAATTGTTGCCTCGTCTCGACTTGCCTCGTTCGTGTTCTCGTACAGATTGCTAACGATGTCTTAAGTGCTGCGGGCGAGGGGTGTAACTGAAGCGCGGTGTGGCAACTACCTTCTAATGTCGACGTTAATTCAATTCGCAAGTTATGTGGTACCTCGCCTCGTTTGGTGCCTCGTCGAATCTATACAGCTCTTGTCCAGTTTTCGTTCTTATGCAGATGGAGTATTTGTGGTGTTATGGTCTATAGTAAGACAGCGGACACTTTTTAAATTGTAATTGTTTCTGAATTTATAATTCCGTACTACTAAAAGAAATATGGCCATTTTACTGAGAATAAATGGGGATAATTTTAGACAGTAATTCACATTTAAATTTTCTGTAATGTTTATTTCCTGTTTATAACTGAAATATAATTTTAAAAAATGTGCGCAGCGTATCTGTTTAACTCAAGACTAATTCTAGCTAACTCACAGTTTAGCTCTCGGAGGACCTAACTACGTTATATTTGCTTTTCATATTAACTTTGCTGGTGCTAGAGTTATTCAATTCAAATAATGTAACCCGAATGAAAACAACCCAGTCCTCTCGCTTGCAGGTTTAATCCGAATTAGTGCCTGAAGTTGCCCTAGTTCCGAGATAATTAACATTTTCCTCATTTGTATTTCTGTTCATGTTTCGGGTCAGTATACTTTTCGACTTTAGATGTATGTTGTGTTTTTGTACATGCATGTACTTAAAATATACAAGGTACAAAAACATTTCAGAGACTGGAAACAAACTTAAGATAATTCCGAGTGGGTATATCTAAACGTGAGTGATGGCTGCATATTATAAAAACTGCATGAGTGTCGTTTTTGTTATTTTAATGTGCATAGTGTGTTTGGATTCTGTATCAATATAATTATTTACTGTTAATTGCCCGTCAAATAGGCACTTTCGATCACTTTTTACGGTTCATAAATATTATTGTTTGTTTACAAAAGTCGTTAAGTTAGATTTATTTGAGAACGGTTATAAAAATACCATAACTGTTCTTACTGGATTAAATTGCGGCAAAAAATTATATGGAATGAAAGCGCTCATTCTCTTGGGCATTGTCACTACGGCAGCCAGACAGAGGATTAATAATTGGTTCATCCAATTCCACCGCAGCAACAACGCTCTGCATTGTGTTATATGTACGTTGTTCGTTATTTGAATCGCTTTAATTTTTCTCACAACCGCTCTATTTGTGCAATATAATTAGGCCATTTTGTGCCGGTGATGAGATCGAGTTTAGGCAATTAGCGGAAATTTAATTATAATTACAAAAGGGCCCCGGAAAAAATAAGGCAACGTGAACTTCCAACAGAATATTAGAAGGGGGAGCCATTGGAATTGTTTGTTGCTATAATTACTATTTGCCCCGTATTAACTGACGGCGAAACAAATAATAAAAGACAAACACTTATGAAACTCCCTATGTTGGCATAGAAACAGGAGCAGGATTTAATTTCAATCCTCTAGTATACATAGAACGAACAGCAGGGTACTACGTTTAGATCCAAATTATTAGTTTGTGATAGTCCATCATACTGAAGATTTCTTACACGTGCGAAACGTTTTACAACGATTCAGTTGCATATTTCAATCTATCTCTAAGAATTTCCGGATCGCCCCCTTCACTGTCCGCATCACTCACCCGTCCGCATCGCCCACAGCCTTCATTACCCACCTTTGTACCGTTTATACTCTTGTCCGCAACGTGTAAAGCCAACTGCTTCCCTTTCACATCGCAGCTTATCAGAATTACTCATCGTCCGCATCGCCCCGATTCCCCATCGCTCACTGTCCGCACTGTGCTTTTGTCTGCAATGTTCACAAACTGCAGCTGCTTATTCGCATCGCCCAATATCCGCATCACCTTCCGTGCATCGTAATAATATCCCAAAACCACTCTTAGAAATACGTCTTTCTTTTTGTCGTTCACGACAAATCCTGAACATTCCAAGGTCTTTTCTCCATCAACGAGATTCAATGGACTTTACAGTTGTATTGTGTGGAAGGTGCATCCTTCATTTGAAACAAAACCACAGAGGTTTGTTCGCAGTACAACAGGTAGTATTACAAGCTCGTTAATACACGATCTCATAAATTTATTCTGGTCATTAACCACCAATATACGTGGCTATGGTGCTGCTACTATTCGATTCAGTAGTGCTTGATAATATTATGAAGGATCTACAAACGAATCAAAGCACACAGATGGGGTACCAATTATGGTGTCTGACATGGTTAATTAATAGGGACGTTTTTAAAACAATTAAGGTTATTTTGAACTATAAAGCGAATTTCTTCCTCTCCTTCTCGACGCAGAATGTACTTACTAAGTGCGGCGAGTATGAAAAAGAGAATGTGCACCTGTGACTGCACTAGCTGCACTCGCGCAGCTAATTTCACGGTCACGGGGTCTTTTACTTCCCCTACCAGTTGAAAAACGTAGTGGTAGTGGGAGAAAGAGAATATTACCGAATTAGCGGCTACTTTCACGCTTATAGAGACTTCACCTTCCTATACAAGTCGTAGAAGGTACTAATGTGTGACTGGTGTACGAAGCAGACTATTCTGCCTCCGTATTGGCGCAGTGGCTGCGCTCATAGAATCTTCACTCACTAATCACATTATTTTGTCAATTCATAAAATTTATTCCGACCTCCAATATATCAAGGCATTCGTTTGCAATTAAGAAAGCCTTAAAGTGTAGCTGTCGAAATGTTAATCTACACAAAATATCGTTGTCTATTTGAATTTATAAATTCCACCATTAAATTTTGAAGCTACTTCGGGTATGTTTCAAGTTATTTCTAAATAGATCAAGTTGGCATTAGGTGTATAAAGTTCCATTCATCATTGGAAATAAGTACGTTCTGCAGATGCAGCGTAGCATTGAAATTCAACAGAACTCGTAGATAAGTGAGCACTTGAATTTTTATCAGATACAGTTCTCTTATTCCGACTCAACTAAACATCTGCTATTTTCGATTCGCACCGAGCAGTTTGTGATTTATCACCTACTGAAACTAACCTTTCAGGCAATGTGTATTACCATAGGGAATTCCAAAAAATTTCAGTTGAAAGAATTACATACATACATACTTGGAAATTAATTTTTAGAAACATAATTTCTATCTTTACTGCTCTCCAAGGGAGTTCTATTGAAATACTATTTCGATCCAGAAATTCCTAATTACGTAATGAATGTCCCAAAATTAAGGTAACCCCTCTGATACTGGTATAGTTAGCATAAAAAGTATTTAGACTTTACTAACACTTACCATAATAGTGGTATACACTTGCATCGTTTGGTGCCAATTTCTGAGCTCTCCTGAACCACTGCTCTGCTTCCATAGCACGACTCGTCTGTAACAAATAATAACACCGCTTTTTATAAATTAGGAACTGAAAGCAAGAAACCGAACCTATTTATAAATATAATCACCATCTCATTAGAGCAATTTCGCAGAAAAGCCAAGAGTTTCAAAGTAGCTATTAAGATTTAATTAAACCGCCTTCATCACTTTGAAATTCTACTGTGGAAACGCCCATTCAGTCGATTCTCTCTGACGTTCTCTTTGCCATTTATAGAAAGTTAATTCTTAGCGTCGAATAAAACTTCGGAACAATTAGTGTCGTCATATGCTCTTATAATCAATGTGAAACCTTGAAGAGGTCTTTAACAGAGAGCACGAATTAAAACTTCCTAAACAACAAATTTGCCTTTGACGGTGAGACCAGTAATGATGGAAGCATCTTTAATTACCGTCTCACAGTCAATCGTCGAAATCTTTATTACGTAGTTCTCATCAGAGCACCATAGGGAGCCCCCACCCAACACAGTCCGAGCTAAAGCTCCTGCGTTCAGAATCCGATTCATATATTATCGCAGATGACAAGAGGAACGCCATCTGTGACGATTACCGTAAATGTTTTATGCTATTCGGAAGGTATTTGTATGAAACAACGTACAGTTTTGAGTTAGAACGTTCACTTATTTTTATTTTATTTCTACATTTCTTGGTGGCCAATTAGTAGAAATCGAAGTACTAATTAGTACGTTAACGTACAGACTGGTAAACTGTTAATGAAAATAGGAAAGTTGAACTTCGTTACTTTTTTTTATTGCTTTGGCGTCTTTTATTTCAGAAAATAAACTGTTTCCGGTATCTTCATATCCGATTAAAAATGTGCATCTATGCAAGCAAATAGGAGTAATTAAGTACGTGTATAATACACCAAAAGGCGTCCACCCTTTCTGCTTCAAGTTTTATATTTTCGATATGTTACTCACATCTGATATTTGGCCATTACATGGGTCCAAAATATATATAAAGCTCTTAAAAGCATTATCAAATATTCCGCAAATTTCCCGTCTTTCGCAAACCACTCGATTTAATTAAAAGTCAGGTTGCTTTGTGGTAATAGCGTGTGTCGGTATCGAATAAAACAAATATTTACGTGTCCTCATAATATACGTATAGTACCTCAGTGACGCAGGCAAACGTGGTGTTTATATCGTTGAAAAACAACTCCCGAGTTTCATCAAATCATAAGTTGGGTCTAATGGTTTACTCAAAGAAATTGCTTTTTCCCTGTTCGTCGCTTCAGGAAGAAAGCGACAGAATTTAATCATTGTAACCAGCGTCTCACTATTATGAACCACAATTCGCGAAGTGGCTAATATTTTACCTATTTTATCTTTGTTTCTTCCGAGAAATAGAAGTATATGAATACAGGCAAAGGATTTATTAAAATTCAATCCTTAGAACACAGCGTAGAATTACTTCTTTCTATTAAATACAAAAAACTGTTTTATTCTACTCACATTTTTTGCTAGAAGTTTTCCATAAGTGATATGAGCTGGAATGTGGTCTGGTTTGGCTAAGAGGGCGGCTCGATACCACCTTTCGGCTTCCTCGTCTTGTTGAAGGCGTGCCAAAGTTTCCCCCAAAAGATTAAAAACACTCTGGAACAAAATGCAACAAATTAGATGGCTTTCTGCCAGAAACTTAATCGAATTACTCAAAAACGTGATACTCGTAAATTATACACTCACTTAGTTGCTACAAATATTAGCGACCTTCGCAATTCTTAAGCAGTAAAAATTAGGAGGGTAGAATAATAGCTTAAGCACTTTGATTTTGAACAGAAGAAGGGAAGGATATAAGTTAAGTAGGTAAGCTATGGCTGTTCTGGTTATTTTTTCATTTTCTGCATGCTCTCAGTTGCGACGTCACCCTATATATATTTTTTTAACCTTTTCTTAACTTTACACCATTTAATTGACTACCTTGTACGTTCTCCTATCATGAGTCACCCTGATATCACATGATGAAACTGTTTTCTTCGTTAAATCCTTTGCCCACGATTTTTGAGATTTAAATTTTTTGAATTCTTCCAGTATTTTTTTTTTTATAGACACTTTATTTTTGACAAAAATAGTTGGTGGTTCTAAGTTAAGGACTTTGTCATAGAAATCAAAATATTCCTGGTTCGTACTCTAGTTAGCATATCGAACTTTTATTGTCCTTTTATTGGAAATGAAATAGAAAATCAAATATATTCTCTTAGTATAAATGCTTCCCAGTATTCGTGAAATTCAAGAATTTCACTACTTAGTGGATTGCCTTTCGCGTAGGTTAGCATATGCCAATACCCTTTACTTTTGGCAAAAAGAATTTTTATTACCTACCACTTGAATCCTTCTTTTTATTGATTGTATGTAAAATCTGATGAGGAAAATTGTAGTTGTAGTAGCATATATTTACTACATTTATGACGTCACTGCTGCTCGTGCTTTCCCACCAATTTAAGTAGCTGATTTTTATACCATTTCATTTAAGAGAACTAAAAATTCTTGCAGATTTTGTAACTTTTGTTATTTAAACGTTGTATCATTAGTTTAAGTGCAGAATTGTTTAGCCTGATGGCAGTCTGCAGAAGCCACCCCATTAGCTGAATTAGTTTTTGGGACGACACCATTCTATTAATTATCCGTTAAAACAACCCTCAGAGAGTGTACGACACAAAGGTAAACCGAAATTCGTTGAACGTATTCTAACTCAAAGATGGAATTATTGTATGTATCTAAGTTGAAAGACGTGTGAAGATGGAAAGCGTCTCTATTTGGCCATTATCATCAAACGTCATGTTTGTCAGGCGACAGCTGGTTGTTCTCCAGTTTAGCGAATTCCTTTCCCGGCGAGATGCCAGCGATTGTATCGAAGCATAAATTCGAGGATCGCAGCTCTTATTATAAACTCAAATTCGTAGAAGGAATTAACGTCTATGTGCGGGATTATTACATGAGCGACGGATACATAGACTTATTAAAAGCTTTGTCGTGTTGAATACCTCGAAGGATTTAAGGTTCGTAATTTGTCAACTGATGAAAATCTAAACTAATGAAATTGCTTAAGCCCGTAGTCAAGCCATAAATAGTAAAATATAACTAACTAATTAATACATCTCGTTACTTGTGAAGTACATAGCATAAAGCACTGCTCTTGCATAATTTAATTGAGGGAGCTTTTAGTCCTTGTAACATCCACTGGGATTCACAGTGTGACAAAATGATCATTATGACATTTTCATTTCATGCATAACATCAAGTTTTGTTAACTTATCAGCACTCCCATCCCCGATATAACCACTTCCCTCAGCCCCACCTCCAAGTGCCACACCACATCTACCTCCAGATTTGCCCCTTCCAAACACTACCGTATCTTGGATGTACCCCTTTCTATATCTCAACCTCCACCTCCTACACCACCTCTACTCTCTTTCTCAACTTCACACTCGTCACGCCCCACCTCCTGACCCACTCCTTTCCCCAACACCACCTTCATCAATTGTTCAACCAAAAATATAACAGCTTCCATTAACAATGCACCTTATTTTATTATAAGCTTAGAACCCTTACACGTGGAGCAAGTTGGTGCTTTTGTTGTTGAAAGTTATTTGATAATGATAGTTCACATATAAAGCTTAATGAGCTTTTCATTTTAATTTATTAAGCGATAAAATGCGTACCTGAGGGGGATAGTGCTTCGGTAGAGAATGAGCCGCTTCTCGATAAGCGGCCAAAGCTCTGTGGAGCCGGCCCTGATCGGAGTAGAGAGCCCCTAATTGAAGGAGGGCTGATACACGAGCCGATTCGTGTTCTCGCCTGTCTTTGAGACCGTAGCCGTCAAGTCGTGACCCCTGACGTAAAACTGATACAGCCTCTTGACATCTACCGGCAGCAATAAGGGCTGAACCCAAATTGACGTATGCCACTGTAACAAAAAAGACATTACTTTAGCATATTTTAAAGATCACAGTAACTAAATGGAAATATGTATGTGCATTAATTTTTAAGGGTGTTTTCTGTGAATAAGTACACCATCTCCCCTAATGCTCATTCAAAATTGATGGAAGATTTTCTACAAAAGCGTCCGTAAAAGTCAGTTTTAAAGTAGTGATACGTTCTCAAGCTAATTTCGATGAAACCACATTTAAATTTTCCTAAGTTTTTTAAATAGCAAAGACTAAATTGACTCGAGAATGGCCAGAATTTTAACAGCCATTTAAAGTTTTTTGAAAAGTTACCCTTCATTGCTTCGGTAGTTTTCAGAAACGGGATAAACAAGGGAATAAAAATAGAAGAGTTTTCCATTCATTAGTAGTAACGAAAAAGAAATGTTTATGAAGAAAGTTGTTCAACTGAACGAAAGAAGATTAATAGTATTCTAGAATATATGTTTGTCAAATTCACTTAAAAGTTATAAAGTTTAAGGAAACAACCGATGGACTTTTCGAGGAACTGTTTTATTCCACTCTTCTCTCATTCACTTCATTTCCCGAAAGGCTTTTTGAACTGGAAAGAAATTAACGGTGTGAATCGGGGAAATTGGGTAGAAGAGCTGTTAAACAACGAACAACAAAAATGCTGGAACAACTTGGAACACTTCGTCAAAGAGTGATTAAAGCCAGCAAGTTTTAAGGAAACTTACGAGAATCGCACTCTAGTTGGAGAATTAAAAACATATCGTGAGCACTGAAGTGATTTCTTTTTCCCAAAAGCTACTAATTTTCTAACTTAGATCATTTGACCTTCTATGTATCGAAGATATTGGCAATTATAAGAGGGATACGGTCATAATGTTAACGCTTATGGAAGATAAATTCTTCGTTTTCGTTTAGTTTGTAGCAGACATGCACATCTGAACAGGCAATAGCAATCCTTTACAATTCCGTTCATAACGATTTGCTCGGGGGGATATGTATCATCGAAATGTTCGCTGAATCTGTGGTTCTGTTTCAGTCTTTTATCTGTCACAGCAAATTTAACGCAATCGAAATCTATTTCCGACCCATTTCGTTCTAAAATTCTAAAGAACTCGTTTGGTTTGAGAGGAAGTAATTTTCTTTGTTCGCCATTACGAAACCAATTTTGTTGCCGAGGTAGTTCTGATGCTTTCGATTTTCTATCACTTGCACGGATCCCGCTAAGATTTTCTCCTTCCGTTAATTACTTGAAGAAAATATTGCAACAAATTATAGCATGTACTACATGTCTGAAGAAATTGCTAGCAACATTTTTGTAAATATTTATGATGAGTCTTGGTCTAGAAAGTAGAATGGCCCAAACGGATGTGCGTTGTTTGCAATAGATAATAAAGGTTTCGGATAGTGTCCCAGGGAATAACGAGGGTAAAGTAAACAAATACGATTGCTTTGCAAACTTGCCTGGTTTAATAAACCGCCCCATATGGAGTGGGTTATACTGTTAGGTTTAATAATGCTCAAAAACGTCGTTTTCAGTTGAGGGTATTTCCTTGTATCGCCAGCGATGGTGTTCCTCTTGCCAGTTTAGTCCGTCATCTATTGGAACTAGTTATGGTGCGCTAATGACAACTTGGCAAAACGCATACTGAAGCGTACCATTCTTTGTTGGAAAATGTTTAGAGAATGTAAATTTGTTTGTAGTAAAAGTACCATAAGATGGTAGCATCAGATTTCAGGTTTAATTAATGTTTTTGCAACATTCCGTCTTCCATTATTCTCGAGAAAATGCGTCGCATGTTTTGTTCTCTTTTTTATGCGACTTCTATTTTTACACAGACAATACAGCAAATTTCTTATAATAACCGTCCTTGCAATTTACCACTGAACAGAGATTCTGAGAAAATATAAATGGCCTAAACAGGAATTGCTTTCTTTTGTTATCCGTTTCCCTCGCAACATATTCATAAAGTAAATTTCACCTCATAACACAGGACGTCACCATAAACTGGCGCCGTGTTCGTAAACTACCGTAATCCTTCAGCATCATGACCTTTCAAGACATATCGTAATACGTAATATTGGTACTTTATCTTATATCAAACATTATTCACAATTAACGACCTGTGCCATTTTAAAGCACAATAGAAATAGGTACCTACTTAAATGTATGAAATTCTTTCTATTTTTGATTGTTCTTAACCCAAGACCATTTACAAAGTATGATTCGATTTGTTGAACCTGGGCACGTCCTTGAGTAATTCTTTAGTAACGACGACTAGCGGTCACCACTGATGCCTCAATTGAGCTACTAGACGCGGCCACAAGTCGAAAATATTAGTCACCAGTTGCGCTAAGAATACGAATCGATTTCGCTCAGAAGATTGGACTACCCAGTGACTCACAACTTTGACCTTGTGTGCTCCGGTGGTAAGTGACTGAGCGTCGCCACAAGTCGCTCGTAGGCGGCCACTCGTCAACAACCACAAGTCGTCGCCCCCAGTGTCTGAGTATGCGGCAGCACTAAATCAAGTTCGTGCAATCCTGAGCCACGAGCGTTTCAATTTCGGTTAGACCTCGTGATTGAAGCTGCAGAATTTTTATTGTTATATTAATATAGCTTTGGTCTAAACGTTATTGTTTTGAAATTAGCAATTAATATTGGAAATGTGCACAAATGTAGGCAATTTTAAATACAAACAAAAGTAAATATAACATATGTACATGACAATGGTGCTTACACCATATTTACAAAGCCATACCTGTGCTATTGATGTTCTGCCCTCTTGTATTAAGTATTAACGTGACAAAGCATGTAGACCACCCTTAATAACAGGTAGTGCGGTTAGAATTTAATGAATAGTGTTTGAAATGAGACAGACATGCAATTGCATCTAATTAAAACGTTTGTAGGCCGAAATAATAACGAATGCCTGTACTCGAAAATTAATTAATAATGACTGTCTGATTCGATATCGAACAGTAAAATTACAATCGAACATAACCGAATATTCTGCTGTAATAATTGGTGAAAATCCTTGAACGTTCGTGTTTGCAGTATGCAATTAGAACCGTTGCGATGTTGGTGCACTTGAATTGAAAGACGCTCGCGACACGACAGTATTACCACTACAAGAACGAAAGAGGGAAGCGAAGGGGTGAAAGTAGAATAAGGAATGCAAATACATGCAGCGCGAAATAGCGAACTAAACACAACGAGGTGATTAATGATCTTCCAGATTTCTATGCGAATACAAAGCAGAATAGTGTAACTGACAAGGACGCGATGTTTTATTAGTGTTCTTGCTTGTTGAGCATGACCCAAATCCCATGGGTTCCCTTTTTATATGTATTATACAGCCAGAAGAAACTTCTTTGAGATGCAATTAATTAAAAAAAAAAACGGTTTGAAGGGTGTACAAAAAGATGCTGCAGAACACGCCTTGTCATTAAAGCACCACGTTGAAGAATGTGAGCTTCAATATCATCAAGACAGCAAGCAATCGCTAGACTAGAAGACGAAACAGTTAATAACTTCAAGCAATTTCAGTAAAGACTGATAATTAAGGACCGAGTGATGGATTAGTGATCAAATAAACAGGATTTTATTGATATCAAAATAGTGTCAATATCATCGATATGGTGACTGTCACGTTGGACCCAGTTTTTGAATCTTCTTAAAATCGTCCATAACACTATAAGAATCTTCTGAAGGGCAGCATTTTCCAACTCGTCTAGGAAACTTGTGACCATATTCATAAATCAAATACTCCCATAGGAGTAAATTACAAATTAACAGATCTGAAGATCTTTGGGGCAGCTGAATATACATGATATGAATATTCTTGGGAACATGTTGTGGACAGTACTCATAGATCCGTGGACAGTATCTGCTTCAGAATTATATTTTTGTAACCACACATTCTTTGGATTTGGATTCATCTGAACAAGTGGGGACAACAACACCACACCGTGACTTCCTCAGAAATAAGAGGTAAAATTTATTGAGTCCATTACGTAAAATTAACTGCCCCTTCTGGGCAAATATGGGTTTCCTTATTCGTTAGATGGTGCAGATCAAGACTAGTAACCAAAGCCACTTGGGTTCGCGGGTTATTATTATAGGGGTGGGTGGAATTTTGAATCCATATGCTAGATTTTTCTAACGGATTCCTGAGATGGAACAGATACTCATTGACCAACATTAAAAAGAATCCAGAGAAGCTGCTGCGCAGTTATCATTGGCTCTTCATTTCAAATTGTGCATTGCTCCATTGAGACTGAATGGAATAAATGGGGTAGCATCCAATATTTACCCCCTCCACCCACGTTAATCACCATACTAAGAGTCCCAAGTGTCATCCAACGCTGCACCCCAAAATGTTATTCATAAATTCGCTGGGAGTACTTTTGGAATCTTGCTTAATTAAAGCTTCGTCTAACAATATCCTTTAATGATAAGTACAATAAAGCGGTGCCAAAATAAAGTGGTTTAATTAATGCAAAAAAAGCTCTTCATTTAGATTAATGTTTTTAAAAAAGAAATTACTTCATACTGAAATATAACCATAAAAACCTTGAAATTTAAAGAAGTGCTTTCTTGCTGTATTTTATTAGACGCAATAAAGAATTTATATTCATAAAATTTAATTAAAGCCCTGTGGGAAGGTGCTTATCCGGCAAGGAATAATGCTTTTTATTGCGCATTTTTTTCGTCATTGCTGCGGCACTTGGTATCTGCAGAATTACTGTTATTGTAGGGAGATATTAAAGACAAATCATTTCGTATCGAGGATATTAATATACATAATTTCCCCTTGGGGTGCTACATGAGAAAGTATAAAAAAAATAAAAATAAAAAATAAGAAAATAAAATTGTAGAAGCGTGACAGGGGCGATTGTTTGACGCTTATCGTAATTAAATTTCAGTGTAAAGTGGGACAGAATGAAACAAATGATAAAATAGTATCACACCTTGAGAAAGAAGATCCGGAAGCTGGATAAGTACACAAGCTGTTAGTATTTGTTCAAAGACACGAACGATACATTAAATCTTTGTAAACAGATAGATGGATTTCATGCAGCTATTGAAAGAGAACACTAAGGAAACAAACTATAAAGACACTACAGGCAACGAACTTCTGTAAACACAAAGAAATTTATATGTACATGGAGGGCACTACCGATTCATATGGGCAGGAGATATATTTTGTGCTTTAAGGGTATATTTAATAATAGAAACTGTGTCTTAGCTCAGACATGCGACTAGAGTTTTTTTTTTTTTTTCAAGTCGATCTACTAAATAGCCAAAACTTGGATCCAAGTTTTGGCGTTGGGGTTTGAGCTATTTAGTACGTTCTACAACACCGCCAAAGTTTCTCCAGTTTCTGATTCATCAACAGTCGTTAAAAAATATTTATTTATGACACATTGTATGTAATTGCAAGAACGTTCAGTATAAGATGGGCGGCGAAAGAACATGGAAGTGGCAGTGGTGGTTTCCGTTACGCTTACTTCCGTTACATTGACTCGATTTTCTTCCTTATATTGATTCTTAAGGACCACATTTATCGGTAAAAATAAATAAATAAATCAAGTGGATTACGAGCAAGTATGGAATTAATGGAAGATTTATTAAATTACCATTCGCAACCAATTGGGTCAATTAATTTTCTTCGCCACCAGTTCCGAAAATCAGTACCTAAATAAATCTGAGATTTGGTAAGTGCTGTCGAACAAAGTTTTTTGAAACATATTAAGAGAACGTGAGAAAGGAAAAGTGATTCAGATTTCACGTTCCGTTGAATTATCTTAGAAGTTCGGGTGTAACAATAATTTATTCATATCGTTATTTCTCTTCGGCCGCTTCAAAGTTTCCTTAATGAGACAAATTAAATTACCGAGCCTTCGGCCCCGTACCCACTCTACCTGCTCCCCTTCATTTAGTATTACACCTTCGCGTAAGATTAACATTCTACGCCATTATTTACGGTTACCTTACACTCAAATTGCCACTGCGTATACGTAGTTACCTCTGCGTGTAACCAAGAGGTAGAATTTCCTCGCGAAAATTAGTATTTATGTTTAGCGCTGAGTAAACATTCAGTCGGTAAGTTGGACGAGGTAAAAGCAAAATACTGTTTCAATATTACTTTATGTTGGCATTACTGTACTTCTACATCTAATATTCACTCAAACTCCATCATAAATGTCTTCTTGGAGCTCGTGTTTAGTAAATTAGTTCACCACTATAAAACTTTTAATGCCCTATCGTCACTCTGTTACCTCAGGGCAAACGTATTACCAACATCCGATTCCAAGAAACAACGGATGACGAAGTTTATTAAGTTACTTCACTCACTGTGGATATTAAGGAGCTTAGAAAATTCCAACTAATTCCTGAGTCCTAGCGGAGTTGAAATAGCGAACATATGAAGCAAAAGTTCTAAGATCAAAACGCTGAGGCTTTCACAGGCATCTTGAAGCAAATTTTTGTCTGGGTTTCATGAGCGTGGTCCAGGATCGGCTCTACTCCTTCGGCGAATCCTCGGACACGACGATTCGCTAGCTGAGAATGTCAGCCAAAGCAGCAAGTGAAACGTCGGACAACGATCTTTGCACGGGGATTCGCCGAAGGTGGGGAGCCAATCCTGGACCACGGTCAAAAAACCCACACAACTGTTTCAACAAAAGTTCAGGGGTCAGGGCTCCGCGGATGGAGTGCTGTCGTTGGGAGGGGAAGTAGATACGGTGATGGATTCTGATGGTAATAGTAACGTAAGTCTTGTCCTTCGCCAAAGCAGCTGGCGAAACGTCAGACAACGACCTTTGCTCGAGGATTCACCAAAGGTGGAGAGCAAATTCTGCACCACTATCATCAAACCCACATAACTGTTTCAACAACAGTTCAGGGGTCGAGCCTCCGAAGATAGAGTGGTGTCGTGGGTGGAAGGGGGAGTGGATAAGGTGATGGATTCTGATGAAAATAATTACGCAAATCTTGTCCTTCGCCAAAGCAGCTGGCGACATGTCGGACAAGATGTTCGCTCGAGGATTCGCCGAAGGTGGAGAGCCAATTCTGGATCACAGTCATTAAACCCTCACAACTGTTTCAATAAAAGTTTATATATCGAGGCTACGAGGATGGAGTGCAGTCGGTGGGAGGGGGAGTAGATAAAGTGAAGGATTTTGATGGTAGTAATAGCGCAAATCTTGTCCTCCGCCAAAGCAGCTGGCGAAACGTCCGACAACGACCTTTGCTAGAGTACTCACCGAAGCTGGAGAGCAAGTTCTGCAGCACGGTCATCAAACCCACATAACTGTTTCAACAAAAGTTCAGGGGCGAGCCTCTGATGATCGAGTGGTGTCGTGGGTTGAAGGGGGAGTGGATAAGGTGATGGATTCTGATGATAATAATTACGCAAATCTTGTCCTTCGCCAAAGCAGCGGACGAAACGTTGGACAAGATCTTTGCTCGTGGATCCACCGACGACGGAGAGCGATCTTTGCTCGAAGATTCACCGAAGGTGGAGAGCCGATTTTGGACCACGGTCATCAAACCCACACAACTGTTTCAACAAAAGTCGAGGCTCCGAGGATGGAGTGGTGTGGTGGGTGGGTGGGAGGATGAGGTGACGGATTCTTATAGTTCTAATTGCACAAATCTTAAACGTATCACCAGAGAGTTTCAAAGAAATAACTATTGGTGTAAAATAACAGTGCACTTTTAGAAATCTACCGGAGGGAAGTGGGCGCGCATAGTGTTAGTTATACTGCTGACTGTTCCATCTAAAATAATACCCCGTTGAATGTGTTCATGCTGCCCTTATGCCACCACTGAGCATTAAACCGTTCTCGTGACACTACCATGAAATTATTACCCCGGTACGTACCTAAAATAGCTGTCTTCTGTTATGGATAAATTGCATTTAGTTTTCGAATCATCTATGAGAGATGAGAGTGCACTATCAAGTGTTGTGTATATCACTCGAGAGCCGGATTTGTTCTGCTTACTATTCCAATTCAGTTTCTCTTAGTTGGCGTCTTACATCGGCAAAAGTGCACCGATAACATCCAACATTAGCGCGCTCCTGAGAAAGACAATCTTGTATCTTCTGGAACGTATTCCTCATAATACTCACTTAGCTGCGAGTACACGTTCGACGATATTTGCTGAACAAACAATAATTCGAGCGTCTGCCCGCTTCATCTCCCACGTGCTCACTCGGTTTATTCCTTTTATTCTTGGCTCGCTACAGGAAACCATCGAGATGTTTCCATACGTATATATGCTACGTCGCATTTCCGTATTTTACTTTATTAGGTTTGTAATTTATTATAAACGTCATAATAAAAGTATTGGACAATATCCCTAAATTTCATAACAATTTTCACTACGTGGACGCGTTTTTTACCCACTTTGAAAGCCGCCATTGTAAACGCGAGACTGGCTGACTTTAATTCCAGCATTGGTAATACAGTGAGCAAGACACATGTCCACGTAGTGAAATTTAGGGGTGAGTCTCTTTGAATTTATTTATATAGCACGGAGTCCTTCATGATTTCTTTCAAGACCACACTTTTTAGTAAAGATACCATTAAGGTAGGCTACCTATCGATTATCATAAGAAGCAACAAAAACTACTCTTACGAAACGTAATCCGAAGATGTTACTAACGAATATATGTTGAAGAATTATTAACCAAGGAACGTGAGTTAGAGGAACAGTTTCAAATTAATGCCTCTATGAATATTAAAATTTGATATTTATCTACATTTTGAAGTATATATTTCAAATATTCCGTCATGCATCCATTTTCTACGCTAATTACGTTTTCCCTTATTCCTCTTAAATTTCAACGAGGAAGTAACAAAAATTTGTAGTAGCAAATCCTTGGATGCTATGTTTCGTGAAAGTGGATTCCACGTGAACTCATAATTACTTGAGCAAATGCGAAATACGATGAAACAGAGTCAGAGTCTGCCGAATGCAGATTAGTTTTATTTCGTGCATACATTTACCATCTACCCTCCCTTCCTTTAATTTAACTGGATTTCCATGAGAAGTGTTAATTACAAGACGTCTTTTCTTCTCTAAGACAGATTAGGTATTCATGAGTCTCTGCGATTATGACGGGAACGATGAAACAAACTTTTATTAACCAAGTTGCATTAAATTCACATTAACCCTTTTCCCTGAAAGGTTTTTTCAGTATTCTAAACGATGACTTACTTGATTCATTCAAAACCATATAGTGTAACAGACTTCAAAAATGAAAAATGTGGTCGTTGGATATCTTTTATAAATCACGTTTCTGCCATTGCTCCTGATTCTTTGAAATCATCCCAAAAATCCTTAGTTAGGCCAAACAGAACAACCTTCTGTGGCTTTGAAAATATTACCCCTTTTTAATATTAAATTGAAAAACCTTTTGAAATAAAGTCACGTATGTCAGCGTTAATCTTGTAGTAATTCTGCTGTATATGATTTAATGAATCCATCCATTAGTAGGAGTGCAATATATAGAAATAAGTGATTTAAAATTCAGCCGAGTTCGATAACCATCGAAATCCGCAAGTGTGCTGACTTGTAAACATTCATATCGGAACGATAGGGGTCTGCGGAAGCGCGTTCATTCGGAATGGAGGTCAGCCCACTTCAGCTTTCATATCCATACACGAGCCCTTCCTTTGCTCCTATAAACTCACGAGTCGTCGATATTCCTGTCCGCCCGAATCGGATATCCACAGCGAGCACAAAGGCCTCATGCAAATCAACATATTCAAAGGATATCGACCATCCCGTTCTCCTGCCTCCGAAACGAACGGCGATGGGGGCCACATGCCGATTTGAATCCCTTAACAGATACTTCTTTCCTACTTTACGGGACGGCTTTGTACAATGAAGTCCATCAATCCTCACAACGAATTATTCGTTCCGAAAGGGGAAAAGACGGAAATGTGCAGCTAGATAACCTAGACAAACTCGATACACCTACACAAGTATACGTATTCCAAAATATCGTTTGATAAGTCGTAAAACTGAGCATATATCCCGCATAAATTCGAGGGATTCATTCGTAAATTGCTTGCGTCTGAAAGGATATCTCGAAAGAGTTTATCTGAAATAGTGAGCGGAATGTGAACGTTGTATCATGTGACATTAAAATTCAACATAGATAGAACAGGCAGTCGCAATGGCAAAATGTATCATACATCTAAAAAACTTATACAAGGTCAAAGCTACTACCAGACGTATGGTTGGGGTCGTTCTAAGCCGGCGGTGCTAGTGGTGCAGGCCATACGGACAACAAGTTAAGGCGGCATCTCTAGCATACAATTCTGTGAAAAAAGGACAGACGTGAAATCTCTGACGATTTGAACCAACGTTTCTACTCAAAGTTAGGATCTTCCATGAGGCAAATTTCTTGAAGACTTTGATACTTAACAAATATCTTTGTTTTTAGTTGTTAGATAGAATTGAGAATGACCTTAGAGCTTCCGTTGGAGTCCTTGGAGTCCCATTTATATGCAAATGATTACCATGGGTTCAAAGCAAAAGTTTATGGGTTTCAACATTCCACAGTTTCTCCAGTTACTGATTTCGAATAAATTTGAAGAATATTGTTAGGTTAGACGGCACCGGGACACATTACGTTACAAAGTTCGGTAGTTGCACATCTCACAATTCGACTCGACTGAAACTTCCGGAACGAAGTTATCGACTGCCGGACGTCAAACTTAAAGTTCCGTCAGTCCGTCCGTCCGCTAGAACTAACAAATAATACCACAATCAAAACTTCCCTTTTGGAAACTGTTTTTCATGCGGCCATGTGTCTGTCCTGCCATTCCATATTTTTCTATCCGTATTCATTGGCTGGTGTGCTCCGCCATCGTTTCCACTGTACGTCCCCAAGGATCGCATCTTCATTTTCCAAGTGCAATAAAACTCCGTCCTCGGAACGTGTTTTGCATAAAAATATGTTGGAGGATAAAAGGGAGGATGTCGTCGCAACCACTTCTGGAGTCTAAATATGAATTGGATGTATAGGAAATTTGAATGATAAGTGCCACTAGACCGGACCGAAATTGCTCCACACACTCCGTGACATCTTTACTAAAAACAGTTTGTGGATAGAGTTCAATTTTAATACAAACCGGATAGAATAGTTTGTTCGAAATTAAAATGATGATTCAGAAGGAATAGTAAAATTTCTAAAATTTGAATTGTGGATAGGAAGAAGTTTATAGGATGTGGGGAGAAATCCTAATCAAAATAGAACATATAGGCAAATTCACAGATGAGCCATAAGCCATAAGCTTTCACAGCCGGAATCCATAGTAAAACTGAGGATTCGTCATCAACAGCGGCTGACATCTTCAGTGGATCTGTGTTGAAGGCACCTCTAAGTCTTGAATGCAACTGAGTGAAGAGCTGCTGTGCACTGATATATACCGGTTGGCGGTAAGCGCGTTGTAGAGGGGGCGATCTCTGAATGGTTTATCGGTTAATTGACCACACTGTCCTTTCCACCGATATATGAGTCAGTGTACAGCCAGCTCTCCACTCAGTCGCTGTCGAGATTTCGAGATGTAATCTTCACTCTCACCAACACAGATCTGCACAGCCGCCAGTTGGAAATCAAAAAGGTCTGAAAGAACTTTTATCAAATTTTGTCCAATTATTTTTTTGTATGAAAGAAGACTCAATAGTTTTGTATATTAGATATTCCGATATAGAGCTTTTATCAAAGGACATCTTATCATATTTTATACACATAGTTACAAAATAGAGAAAATATATAAAAGAAAAATGGTAATGTAGTTTTTGAGGTTATTTTATCGTCAGCCACAGAATCCTTTTTTGAAAAGCAACGACCACTCGTTCAAGTACATTATCGAAAACATCTTTCCAGCTTCATCCTCAAGTCCTACATTTCGCACATTGCTCAGCGATCCATAAGGCAATACAGTATCCATTGTAAAGATTGATTAAAGGAATGTGTTTCAGTTTTCTCACTTGAAGTCGATAAAACAGTTCAAGTAATCCTTCAACATTATCATTCTGTCAATCTAATTTAGTACAAGAAATTTTGCTTAAAATATATTTCTCATAATAAATATTTTGAAGGAAAGTTGCATTTCAAAAGGAAGTACGTTTCTTTTGTTTGAATAATGTAAAGGGATCTTTTTTCATTCAGACAAGGGTTGCTTTTGTGTAAGCTGAATCGAAAAGAATATATTGTACTCTTCGTTCAGAAGACAGATTATGGGGAGTTATTTTTAGAGTGTAATAGCCATCTGAAGCTTCATGGACCAAAGGCAATAAGTTATTAAAAATACGTAGATCAATTTAGTTATTAGTATAACTCCAGATTTTACAGAGACGCTCTAGATTGACTTTAAATTATCGAATTTACTCAAAAATGATCTAAAATCTTTCAGATATTTCTCAAAAAAGATTTGGAATGTACGAGAACGACACAGAACGTTATAGAATTCTCAGAAATGTTAGAAACCTTTCAGGAATGATCTGGAGCATTCCAGCATACTCCAGACTTTAAATGTTCCATAATGATATTTCTGAAAACAGGGCGACCTTCCTTATGATCCCACGCTTTTAGCCAACCCCCGTATTGCTGAAATTATCTCAGGATTCTTTAATCAATTGGATAACACAAATACGGCTTCTTATAATCCCTAATGTGGACGTGAAAATTTCCAAGAAGTGAGTTCTAAATTAATTATTCATTGTTACGTTGAAGAGACATGCAAGAGGTTTATTTTGGTTAAATATACAGTTGTAGCAACGTTCGCGTGTCATGGCGGCTTTTGCGGCAACAAAGAGACAAGGTGCGAGTGGTTCTTAGAAACCCAAACGGAATAATGGATGTAGTTCTTTTAACAACATAATAGACAGTCCTTGCAATGACTTATTGACGAAGAATATTTAATTTTCTTCAACAAGTTATAACTCAGTGAAGTAGGGATGTTACTGACGACCAAACCCAGTTTCATGATAAGCTCTTCTCATCAATTTTATAATAGCTCTTTTAAAGTATGATTAATTCTAATAGGAATCACATAAATCAACAAAACGCTTATAAAGCAAGAGTTCAAAAGAAATTATAGATTCAAGCTTCCCACGGCGGGTTGTTAGGCGAGTCTGGCACGTGGTGTGCTAAGTGGAAATGAGTAAACTCGGTTCTGATCAGGATAATGACTCGCCGATAGGTGCGGACTGGGTTGATTCGACTAGCATGCGCCTTGGGAAGCGGGTCTACTGGCCCGCATATATATATATAGCGTAGACGGTGGACGGCTTTGCTAGTAACGTACGGTCGTCCACCCAGAATGAATGCCCGTCCGGAATACGAGGGAGTAATTATATGCTCTTTAGTGCAACCAATAAAACAAGAATTTCAGCATAAATATTATGTAGAACATAACGTCGACGGCATTGTTATTTACCAGGTAATAGGGCCTGTTAGTTAATGGTATATATTATCTTGATAGAATATTCTAGAAAATAGCTACAAAATTCTTATGGGCAACATTTGACGCACTGGTTAGGCTCTGACCCATGAAGGTCTCTTTAATGATCCAGGCATTAATTTCTATAATTTCATATCATAAAGGAGAGTGCAAACAACCGACAACAATAAAATATTAAGACAAAAGTAATTGATAGCATTGTACTACACTCTCTCTAGACAACCCTGAGTTAGTGACCCACGAGCAAGTATTAAAAGAAAGATTAGTAAAAATTTGAAATAGGTTCGCCCTAAAGGTTTTGATGTTTTTCAGTATTGAATTCGTCGTAATCTATTACGTCTTTCAATATCTGTATCGTATTTGCTGAAAGGACGGTTTATCATGATCGTTTGTTGGTCGATGAAACCGCAACCCGTTGAGACATGTTGGCCTCGTTTTAGATTAGTTCAGAGTAGCTGCTTTGTTTTATGTATCTAAAGTCGATTTAAACAATACCACGACGTCCTGAAAAGCTGAAATTTAGCGAAGCGGTTGATGAAGTCGGACTTTATCGGTTGCATGAATCATTCATTTTATAGCCTTATTTATTCTGCAGTTTTATTAAAATAACTGTGGTCTTAAGATACCCACTCTTTCTTCATAATGAACCCAGAACGAGAATTTTGAGTATTCCTTTTATAGTAGCTACTGGAATTATTTATTTGGCAAAAGAGGAGATTGATATATAGGTACATGTGTGTTTCATTTGAAATACTTACGTGCCAATGTCGGGCGAAAGTGAATTGCTCTCTGGTAGCTTCTGATGGCCTCCTCCAACTGTTGTTTGCTCTGGAGCAAAACACCCCTGAAAAAAAAAGTGTTTTTAGTCGGATTATCCGGAATCGCTCATATATGAAGATTGACAGGAAAACGAAATTGAGGCAAAAAGGCCGCAATTTTTGCTCCTATCGCTCGTCGTCTGCCGTCCGTGACGTGCGAAGAAGGAGATAAATAAGTGACTTATATTGTACCCTTTTCATCTCGTACAATAAAAGCGTATTGATTGAATTTGGGTCGCATGAAAAATCTGTCATCTTTTTACAAAAGCAGTTAGATGCTTCCTTTTCTATTGGGTTTCTAGAAGATTTAAATTCATTAAACTTAAAATCAAACCTACACACTGTCAACCCCATATTCTATTACATTCAATATTTCTATTGAATTCGTTTACTGGTAATCCTCTTTTTGACAAAAAATGACTCTGACATCCACTTTATTGGTTAATTCAAACTTTTTATTTTGGAAACTGTCTCTTCAGCAAGCATCATTTTTTTGCCACTTCTTAATGTTAGTAAAATTACTGTCATTTAAGTATCTGGAACTTTTTTGGCAAATGGAAGTATGAGTAGGTAGAAAATTTTGTCTTCTGAAACTTGTTCCATAATGAAAGGTGACATTGAAGGGAATAAACGTCCACTTTTAGTGCTACATAAACCAGCATTTTTGCAATAAAGACGTGAACATAGGTATTTTATACTTGACCTCAAAAATAGTACAAAATTGCCAAAAGCGTCAAACGTCAACGACGTACTGTCTCTATCATAGAAGTAGAACCAAAACGAAAAGAGAAGAAAAAAGATCTAAGGTGGAGGCATCGAGACATTCAGGGAAGAAGAAAACGAGACGGTTGAACCTGGTGGGAGAAACATGAACACTGAACAGAGCTGGGGGGAGTAAGGCAGTCTGGATGGTAGGAAGTGAGACGGACTGGAGGGAGAAACACGAAGAGAACTGGAGACAGCAAGACAATCAAGGCGAGAGGAAGCGAGACAATCAGGGTGGTAAGAAGCTAGACCAACAAGACTGGTGGGAGAAACATGCACAGAGCTGGAGGGAGCAGGGCAGTCAAGGCAAGATGGAGCGAGATGATCGTGGTGGTAGGAAGCTGGTGGGATCGACATGAACAAAGCTGGAGGGGCAAGACAGTCAAGGCAAGAAGAACCAAGACAGTCAAGGCGAGAGGGAGCGAGACGATTGTGATGGTAGGAAGCTGGTGGGATCGACATGGACATAGCTGGAGAGGCAAGACCATCAAGACAAGAAGAATCAAGACAGTGATGGTAGTAAGGTGTGAGACCAACAGGAGCACTGGGAGCAGAACGAACTGGGCGGAATGGAGAAAGGCAGTCGAGGTGAAAGGGTGTGAGGAAGGCAGTCAGTACCAAAAAAGACGACACAGGCTGGGTTTGAGAGAGGGAGACGGAGAGGGCTAGAGGAAGTAAGACAGACAAAGCGAGAAAGAGTGAAAGAGCCGGGTCAAGAAGGAGATGATGAGGGCGGAAATGTGGATACAGTTGGGGTTGGAGGGACAGGACACCTTACCCTGAGAATGTAGAGTCTTTAGTTGCATCTAGACCAAATTTGTTAAAGTTTCAAAAAAAAAAGGCTGTTGGAGCCCTTAACCCGGTTGCTCATTCCGGTGGGGACACTACCGTGCTCCCACATTGAACAGATATAGGAGTAAAGAGGGGCAGAATAGGATGTAAATTAGTCCGAGAGATAGCTAAACGAGATGAATAATTTTATGATATTTCCGCAGTTTCATTAAAAAAATTAAACTGGGATTTCTCGCAACTAGTTGTGTCCGCGTGAATAGTTAAAGCGAAGGCTGTGTGTGAATAATGACCTTCGTTTACAGAATCGCACACCATTTGGAGGGATATTTATTATAGTCATTATGTGAAAAAGCTCATATATGGAAAATACACTGATAACATAGCGGTCGCATGCAAGTTTACAATTACAGGAGAAACGAAATACAAGACGGAATTGCTTGTTAAGTTTCTCGCTGAAAGAGGAATTTGAATAAGTTATTATGCTTGCGATATGGATAAATTTTTAGCGGTTTGTCATTCCTAACCATCACAAGAGAGCACTTAGAAAACAGTAAGCATGACACGAAGTTAAATCGCGAACACGATATTTGAATAAAGCAAATGAGCTTTATCTCGAAAGGAACGTTAACACGACAGAAAACCACAGACTGTGACTACGTCTAACCTTTTTGGTTCACATATTTCAATACGATAGGTATTATGAATTGTTACGTTTGTTTTACATTTTTAAATAACTGATATCAACCCAATCATGAAGACATAAACTCTACACGAAAACAACTTGTTATCGTTATCATTTCCAGTTTTGCGTCTATGACCCAGAAAAAAAAATCTTTTGGTAATCCTGCAAAATACGATTTCGCAATTTTCAAACCCCTAAAACTGACGACCCCTTGAGAAAAATGATCGTACTTGTCAGCTTTTGAAATATGCATTGTTTGGTCATCATCCTTCTACAATCAGCTATTAGTTCTCATTGATGCCATAAGCAGTTCCGACAGAGCACCGACCCAATTGGATCTCCGGGTTGAAACCTAAATTAGTAAACCACCACAGACAGTATGTTAGATCTATCTGCACCGATTTGCTATAGATTTGGTTCTTGAATTCCAGACGGACGCATGGAATCCCTTCCATGTTTTAGAAAACAGCAGTCTGTAGTTCAACCACATTTTCACTTAGTCAGTGGTGGAAAACTCATGTGTACCATTTGAAATCTTGATTCATTGTTGGGTCTCAGTGGTGTGCCCAAGTCTTCTTTTCAGCTAGAATTTTAAAGAGGGTGATAAATCTGCTGAATATTCTCCTCGCAAATTTCTCTTCTGCAAAATTTGAATTACACGAGGACTGAGCAACTTGGGAATCCACTATTTCGTCAACTATGATAATATTTTAGTTACGTTACAGTCATGTTGCCACCCTTGAATTTGAATATGTATATTTTGAAAGCAGTTGTATCAAGGTAAGACCCACAGTTTGTGATACCCAAAGGATATTCTCTTTCTGGAAAGCTCCTTTGTTGGCGTGGATCGGTCAGGTGGCATAACAGGGGGATGCCAATCATCTAGGGCTCTAAACATCCCCAAACTCAACAATAATACTAGTGTAGTAAAATATAGAGTTTGTTGTTTCTTCTCTCCTTCTTCCCTCTTCGTAGCTAATCAATAATTTGATAAAATGGTGACTGTATTTCAATTTTTCGTTCTCCAATTGGTAATATTTTGCATCTCGAGTCAGCAGTCAAAAGATAAACGAGTCATGATGTAAAAGGTATAAAAAGTGGCACAACGTTCGCCTATTTGTTTTCGTTAATTGATATCGATACGGACGATCGTGCATAATAGTGGATCCATTAGTTGCCCGAGAAGCCACTGGTTCTATTTGCAAACGGCAAATGGCGCGACAGGAACGAGCGATAGCGAATACACGTAGAGGGGCTGCTAGTGCGGCCGCGTCGCGTCGCTCTATCTCTAAATATGTGTGTATGTGTAACTACCCCGATCTTTTCTGCATTTAAATTGCGTCGCTTTGTGGTTTGCAATTCACTGTAAACGACCTTCGTGTTTGCTGGTGCATACAAGATCGCTGATAAAAATAATCGCCCCCTAAATAAGGGTTCTTTTTTTGACTAGAGCTATTCAGGCTTCGAAATGCTTTATTGAATAAAATTAGTGAAATATAAATGTCTACATTTGAGATATACATCATAACTGTTGAACGTGCTGAATGGCATTCTAACCACTAATTTGAAAGAGGGAGAGGAATAAGCAGTCACAAATAACATAAAAGTTTCTTGGGCTCAGAAAATGTTGTCAATAGATAAATAGACATCTTCGTTTTCGTTTCAAGGAAGAAACTTGACGTGGACCGAACAATGACGTGAAATGCCTAAAAGATAAATATAACTGACAACATAAAACCGGTAAAGTTTCCCAGCTATTATTTCCTCTAGTATCCCAATTGTCAAAAAAAATTAAATTCTCCGAGGAGTCACGTATTAGATGGGCTCTGATATTTATTAACATCTCCATTTTTCCCATTTAATTGCGCAGGAGGCTTGTTACCAAGCTTATCGTCCTGTTCCAAGTGACAAAAAGAATATTGCCTCAGACACCGACGAACAATTGTCACATGGTGGGTAGATACATATGTACAGGGTGACTATTTTAATACATAGGGAAAATGAACCCAAAATAAATAAATTTATTGAGCTTCACCAGAGAAATCTGAAGCAGCCAGCTAATTAACCGACAAGAATAGTACAAAATTGTCAAAAAAGTCAAACGTCGACAGCACACTACCTCCTACATTGAAATGCAAACGAAAAGGAAAGGATAGGCAGTCGACGAGAGAGGAACCGAGACATTCAGGGTGGAAAGAAGCTACAGTCAAGGCGAGAGGGAGCGAGACAATCAGCAGACAAGGCTAGTGGGAGAGGCATGAACGACGCTGGAGGGGACAATACAGTTCGGGCAAGAGGGATCACAGTAGTCAGGGTGGTAGGAAGTGAGACGTACAGGAGTGGTGGAGACAACACGAAAAGAGCTAGTGGGAGCAAGACAGTCAGCAGACAGGACGAGTGGGAGAGACAAAAACAGAGCTGGAGGGGACAATACGGTTAAAACAAGAGGGGCCCCAATAGTCAGGGTGGTAGGAAGTGAGACCAACAAGAGTGGTGGGAGAAACCCAAGCAGGCCTGGATGGAGCAAGGCAGTAAAAATGAAAAGGTGTTAGTTAGCCAAGACGGGAGGAATGCAGTCAGAACAAAGGGACGAGACAAACAGGGCTAGAAATTTTTCGGTCTTTACCAAACGAGCTTTTGGTGTTACCGGTTCAAATTATTCGTCAACACAGGGTTGTTAGTCCAACATTCAGATTTAGCCTTCATGTCCCACCTTCTTCGAGTTTTTTGTTCTTCTACATTTTCCAAAACTTCCCCATGTCTACCTTTTTCTATCTACTGAAGTTTATTCATCCACCAACAACACTACATTTCAATCATTTCTAACTTTATCTAGTCCGTTGTATGCAACATCCACGTTTCGCACCCCTACAGTGCCGAATCCAAACACATATATTCAATACCAATTCCATTTCAATTTCGAGATAATTTTTTCACAAGAAGAGAGTAACTTTCCTCTGGTTATTATTACTTGCTATATTTAACAAACAAAAGTACGACATATTTCTATTTCAATCTGATTTGTTTCTGTATAATCTTTTCTGTTTCTGAAGCAAACATTAATAGCTTTGTTCAGTTTGTGTGTTATTAAATTTCTTGCCTGTACCTTTCAGCTTCTGATCGGATTTTCTTTCAAAAGATACCTATTTATAGTTACTAATCTAACTTTATCGAATAAGATGAGAAATTTGAAATTCGATTCATGTTGTGATAAAAAACTCTTTTTTGTTGAAAGTATCCTTCAGTATGAAATGACTTTCTACTTTTTGTACACACACAATCTATAGAATCAACATTTTAGTAGTTTTTATCGTAAATCTTTTTGCGCCGAACTTAAAAAAGGGAAATCTATTGTATTATGAGTAGAGTATACAACTATAAAAGCACGAAATAATAGAATTTATTTTTCATTTCCACTTAGGATTGGGGATGATATGCCTACATGTCTGAAACGATTCTGCTATAAGACCCACAACTGTAATAATTTCTGTTGTGGTTCAATAATTTTTATTCATGCCGAGCTTTATAAAAAAAAAAACATTTTATCAGTAATTGTGAAATATTAATGAGTTATGATTTCATGACTGGTTTACCAATAAATTAGCATTTATAGGTATGAAATGACAGCTCCTTATTATCCTCGAATATGCATGTAAACCAAAGTCTGGGAATGTAACACGTGTTTGTAAATATTAATCGAGAAAATGGAATACAAATGTCATTACCCATTAATAGCCAACTATAATAAACCTTTACTACCTCTTTAACTCGATTATTAAATCCATGATTTGGTAGGCAGGTAGTACAACATATAAAATTGATTAATTTAATTACATAATGTGATATTATTTTGAAATTGTATGAGCGCCATCTGTATGAAACTATTCGAACAGATGACCACTGAAATTTAAAAACAAACAGTACAGCCACTGAACCGAATCCAATATGGATCAAGCTAAGACCAATGTCTGTAGGTGCCATTGTTTTCACTAAACCAAGAGGAATGAACATGAGCCGTAGCTAACTTCATGTAGCGCTAACCTACGTTCCAATTGATGTACAGTGAGATCTAATGAAAGACACTACGTGACGTTTGTCGGCGTCTGATTCGTAATAAATCTATAATGTTTTATTTAATGGTGTAAAATGAACTCCAATTTTTTATTCCAAACTCGAAACCTAATTTTCTATGGATTAAACCTTAAACCGCTTTTTCTTGTTATGCTAAAATAAAGTAGGGCATTGACTCATTCAGAAAAAATTCAGTACTCCAATTAAGGTCATTGACATAAACTCAAGAACTCGTTCGAAGTCAAGGACTTCCCTCCTCAAAAGTGCCACAGAACATTAAGGTCAATGACCTAAACTCAACAAGTTTGAACTCGTTCGAAGTCAAGGACTTCCCTCCTCAAAAGTGTCACAGAACCAGCGAATATATACTACTTACGCCGAAAAAAATATTAATTAAAGTGTCGCAGGTGATAATAAATTTTAGAGAAGGATATCCGAACAAGAACAACTACGATGTTTAGTAATTAAAATTTAAAATGCATTGAAAAAGTAGCAGTGGGAACAAAGCATCGCCGATACAAAGAGAATTGTTGAGCAGATCATCAAGACAGGCTTTAATGTAGCAAAATTGAAATATTGCCTTGGAAATAATTTCATTTCTGAAAAATTTCATCTCGACCGGATCTGCTATATCGAAGTTGTATTTAAGTCTTTATAAAGTTTTTAATGAAACATTTGGAAAAGGTTCTCTTCTGCGTTATTAAACGTTATAAAAAGTTTTCTGCGGTAGTTTATTACTTTTCAGGCGGCTGGGGATACTTTTGAGGTCTTATCTTTTCGAATTTTCACCGCGGCGCGGCGTCGCGTCGTTCCCAATCCCCTAATGGATGTCGTGTAATCCGGATTCTTTTCGAAAAGGCCGGCTCTACAATAAAATGAAACACGAAAGGAAAAAGCATTCTTCTCTCGGGTCAAGGGAAATGAAATTGCACTACTTTATAGATTTTCGCTTTAATAACGACTTCTTGCTTTCGGCCTTACCATCCACGTAATTTTGGAATTACTCCACCGTTTCGTAATCGCTTTTACCGTCACGTCGTGTTAAAAAATATTAAAACAAGTGACTAACTGCAACCTATGATGTTCATACTTTAGACAAATCCTATCAAAAATTTCTAAAATTATCTTTACTTTCACACATAAAATCAGCTGCATCAAACTTCACATCATGTCGACATCATTCCTACTCGATCACGTTTTGGACAAGAGTGAAGACAATAAATAACCCACGTATACACAAATACCCACTTTTCTTCTTCTATGTCAAACTGTATTGAGCAAAGAATTTCTATTTTTACTTCCGGAATGAATTCTCTGATGAGGATACATCGAGGATGCTGCATAAAAATTGAAGATATAGCGATCAGAATCGTCGACTGGCTATTGGAGACCTTTTTAATGCTTTGGGCATTCTATTTAGTTCAACCCAAACAATTTTCAAATATTTTGTGGCTTGGGTGCTTAAATGCATCAAGTTTCAGTTGACTCAAAAGCCGCTCATAATCGATCCACGGTAAAAGAGTCAATAATCAAGTTTTCGAATTTATATATTGTAACTGGATGAGTGCGTCAAAATTAGGAGCATTAAGTGTGATGAGAAAAACTCAGGAGAGTTTAATCAGCCCCTGCGAAGACGTGTTTTTACGTATAAAACTGAATGAAGAAACACACCCATAAATCTTGAAGACGCTTTCGCAACTAAGTATCAAGTCAAAAAGAAAAATTTTACAACGCAGAGATTATATCGTAGAAGCAAAAGACGAACAAAGAACTTAAATGTTGAAGAAATGAGATTGTGTACACGAGGATGAAAAGTATTGAGAACCGAACAAAAGCAACGGCAGCAGAATGGGGCTTTAAGTAAAGATAAAGGAGATGTAATAGAGTAAACAAGTGGAAAACACAGTTATTTTAGTTTGGATATCAAAAAAGAACAACAGTTGAAATCTTTCACCGAATTTATTAGACACTTGATCACTATTTTGGTAGGTACGACGTAGAATATTAAAGTATACAATAAATGTATACTTGGGAAGGGTCTCAATTTTTCGGGTGGGTTGTGCTGTTGCGTTCTGAAAACCCAGTAAATCGTTTCCTGGAAAACTGACCTGGATCTATGCTAGGTCATCCTTTTTTAGTTATGACAAAGCCTAGTTTCATCACTGCAGAGAAGTTAAGCAACAAAATTTTTAGTGTTGAGCTGAAAATAGCCCATGGAAGACCTTTCCGCTCCCCAAAAATGAGTGTGTGGTGGATAAATTCCAAATTTAGGGCGATTGGGGATCGTGGTCCCAATGGCTGTCAACGCTCAACTGAGAAAGGGAGAACAAATGTGGGGGAAGTTTAGTTTCCACTTACTGCCCACACTACTTAAGTTTCAAAAACGAAACTCCAACGGACGTTCCCTGGGCGTCTCTTCTCTCTGGAGGGTGACAATCATGGCGATCTGGTTTCAGCATCTGCTGCTTGTTTCTGATGATCTGCTTGATGGAGGAAATTTTTACAAATCAGCATCATACTTTGGAAGAACTCCAGGATATCTGGTGCACCCAACAATATACACCAAAATACCATCAATATACCATTGGTGGGGGTGCCACTGTTCTGATCTCGTCCTCAGGACTTGACTGCGCTGTCTGTTTTTCCTCACCCTATGTTTCCTTATTTCTTCTTTTAGTGCAAAAAGAAATAACAAGTGTACCATTCTAAAATATTCTTGTACTGCAATACAAAATGCAACTTCTTAATGTTTCCTACTAAAATTGAAATTGAATACTTGGATACTTTATTACTCCATAATCTTGGGATATGGTGACCTTTTGTAGCAGTACACATTTTGTATATTTTTCTTGTCCTTTATCTGAGTTTACATTGGTGAAGTTTTCATTGTTATTTCTTTATGTTGATATTTAAGACATCTGTTTCAGTGAAATGTCTTCCCAGTGGGTTTTCCAAATTCCTCATAAAAAATTACTATACATTTTACGGTCGACGAAGACAGTTCATCTTAATGCGTTCCTAGAGAATAAAATATGAAACAGTTGTTTTACACATCAGCCTTATTCAAACTGTCGCTACATTTCCAAGACATGGCAAAACTTTCTTTGCTGTAGGTAATATTTTTATCGAGTATAAGATTTTCCCGCTGCGTTCGTTGGATGGGTTGGTTGCGGTATCTTTCCACGTGCGTCACCTGGAAAAGTCCCCAACTTTTTCCTTGTCAGGAAATTCATATGTAAGAAACCTAACTTTCTTGTCGGGCGTTACAACTCACTTCTGCAGTGGCGGAGTTTAGCAACGCTTTTTCAGCGGAACGACGACATCAATCTTTCTATTTTTTCGGTCCTCTTTTCTTTTTTTTTTTTTTTTTCGGGTTGGATAAAATTTAGCAACACTTTATCTCGAGGGATAAGAGGAAGCTTGCCGTAGGAAGCTACAGAAAATTGCTTCTTGCTAGCGCAGTAAATAATATATGAATGTATTCATAAAATATACAGAAGAATTCAAAATTGCCTCTAGCTACGTATATAATTTCTTCGTTCGTCTTATTCTCTGTAGCGGTGAAATTTAGAAGGGTATAACTCACCATAGTTTCACCAGCAGATATTCTGATTTAAATTTCCCGAAGTGCAAGAAGTTCGAAAGTACTGTCTCTAATTTGGTGCTCCTACTGGAATTTCGTATGCCGAATAATTGCGAATGACAAAGAAGGCTCATGGTGATTAATTTTTACGAAAAACTCATGCTTACGATTAGTGAAAACTTTTAAGGAAGTTTACGAGAGACCTCTTTTCGGTTGCCTTTTGTAGTCTTCAACAGACGAAAACATTAAACAGTGGAGGAAATTGTACTGAAAGCGATTATGCCATGTGCTATAAAGACAGTATGTATGTGACCTCAACCTTTGTGGTGTGTCCATTTGTTGAATTTTGGGTAAGACGAGTCTTTCAACGATGGAGGTCTCTTTAGACATGCTGCATCGTTCGAATTCTGATCCCAAATTAATGGAACGTATTATAATTTACTTGTAACGATACATGGGTGGATATGTATGTGAGTTTGGCATGCAAACAAACCATAAATATTCGGAATGGAGGAAAAACTGAACAGGAACATAACCAGTAACACCGAAGCAGTTCAAAAATTAATGTACTAGAACTGATTCTAATCGTCTTCTTTACATTCATGGTGACGTCGATTCGGAAAGACGGGTAGTCAAAAGTCTGGTCGAACTGAAACAATTACATGATGAGATTTGTTAGATATTGCCAGAATTGTGGAATAGCAATTCAAGAAGAAGAAGCATAGTTGTAACTGACCATCAAAAAACCATCGAATCCATAGAGTATATTCCAGTAACTGAAATTAAAATTGCTGCTCCACTAAGTTCCTTTTCATTGATAAAACAGTTCATGGAAGGAGTTGAAGGTTATTCATAAGTATGATCATAGAAGAATATGCCTACAGAGGTCAATTTGGGCGCAAGTCTCCGTCTCTATAAATCTCAAATCTTCGTTCAATTACATGGTTGGATGTTTGTGTATTCGACTTCGTTCAATGACGAACACAAAGGCAGAAGACGTTCGAGGGGTTGCTTGAACTCTCGGTGCGAATTAATCTTTGATGAGCCACAGCTCGAACTTGGATTCACCCTAATGCAACAACATTTGTCCGCTACAGCATCTACACTGAACTATAAACCAAGTTCTAGACATTTATAGGTACCAAATATTTTAACAATAGTAGTGTAGCTATGCCGCCACGGGAACACCGAAGTGTGTCCCCACGCCGGCATATTTATACTACTAACAGTCGTTTGAATTTATATTCGCAACTGATTGAAGTAAAGATGAGGATATAACTCATTTGTATAAAATTAAACCATAGATATATATCATGGGACTAAAAAGTATGATGTTGTGACTAAACGTGCTTTATGCTCCTGCTGATCCGATGAATCATGATGATTTATTCGATATTAAACATAAGCAGGACTATGGAGGTTTGAAAGCCATTCGACTCGACCTATCGGGGATCTGCTGCTTTCGCTTTCGACGTTCGAACGAAGCTTGTGGTTTATTCGGGTTTAATCGATTTTAACCGCTCATCTGCATAAAATGTGTTCGCGCTTCATTGATCCGCGTTTCTATGAACGACTTGTGAATCCCAGACTTTTAACGTTTACCGTTACCAATCCGATAGCGGTTTTACTACTTGTTCTACAAAAGCGTTACGATCACATCCAACGATCAAATAAACTTTAACAGATTTGGTGGTGCCAACGTCAAACACATTCGGATTTTTTTTTTCTTTTACCAAATTTTAATACACGCATAGATTTTTAGGTTCAACAACACCATTGGCACACAACATAACGAAATTGACAAATAAACTTGCAAATTGCAATCGTTATTATAAAAAGTATTTGTTTAACAGCAAACAAAAGGGAATGCCAATAATAGATGCCAGTCGATCAAAGTACGTATATACAATATGGAATCAAAAGCAATATTTAAACAATGGCAACAGTACGAGAGTAAATAATATCCGAACAGAATTTTATCATTTATTTTTATGAGGACATCATGTTGTATGTAAATAGCAGACAACAAAATTTTTTGTAACGAATAGGTACAACGATTCTAAAAAAAATATATAGAAGGATAACTCAAAAAGTGTGTATGTTAGATCCGACACGCGACTGGAGTTTACTTCTAATACGTTGTTTTGTTTTCAAACTTGAATTAATATTAACTAAATGAAATTATAATTAATTGAAATAAAAATCAAATAATAAACAGCTAATCTCTTGTGTTCACGCACTCGCTCTAGTCACCGGACAGATCTAAAGGTGCTAGCACGTTTCCCTCTCCCTATGCGTTCAATATAAGATGGGTGGGGGAAGCATATGGAAGTGGCAGCGTTAGTTCCGTTACGTTCACTCGATTTTAAGCTCTTGACGAATTTTTAACAGCACTTATTCCTCAATTAAGCAAATAATCCTGGCATACAACTCTTTCTTTCTGATTCCCCTTGTTAGTTCCAGACAATTATGTATAATCAAGGAAAATATCGTGGCATTTCATTTTGTTATTTAATTATTAAGGTAGCTACAAGTTATTCATTGTCGTTCACGGATGTTGCTTAATTGAAATTAGAGCGGAACGCCAGTGACGTTGTAGCCGTTCAGACGAATACCCTCGACGACTTCCCGTTCCACTTTCAATTCCCTCTTCTCCCATGACCCTCCGGAACAGTTCTAATTAAAGCTGGCAAATATCGCCATGTATCAGGCACCGCACAACGAAATACGAAAAATAGCTGCAACTTCCTCCCAACGTCGCTGTTGTTCGCCTCCCTCCCTCTTTCCAACCCCTCACTGTTCAGTTATCAACCCTCTTTCTCTAACTGTGAGTTGAGGCGCTGCTGCCGTTGAGACCGATTCAGGCGGCAGAAACTTTCATAATTTCCTTCATTATGCCGGGATGAATGAAAAGTTTCAGAAAGTTTTCGGCTGACGCTGGGTGAAAGGGAGCAACGTGTAACGTGCTCGGTGGCACGGAAAAGTATACTGAGATGTTGGCTCATAAAAACTTAAAGCGGCAAAGAAAGGGAGCAAAACAAAGGGACATTGAGGAGAAAGACTTCCCGAGTCAAGAGAAATAACACTTTAACTAAACGATTTGTAATAATATTCTTCCTGGAGCTGCACAACTTTTTATTTTATTAAACAGTTAGTTTGTGTAATTGAGAGAAAAGTGTTTGTTCATTCCATTTTGTGCAATTATTATTTATAACAATAATCACTTCAATAATAATAATAATAAATATTTATTTAAACATACACTTGCCATATATGAGGATATCCCCCTGAATATATTTTTTTTGTTTTTGCCCCAACATTAGCGGATTTTTGTTGAATTTTCCTGTAGTGGTGGTTGGAGTTGGAAAAGTTGAACATGTTTATTTCCTCAGAGGGTATCATAAACATAAGCATGCACTGGGTACATGGTGCGTAATCACCTACGCGAGCGACAGGGCAGAACGAACGAGAAACAAATTAATCTGTCGAGGCACATGAAACTGCACATTTGCCTGAAGGTGGATTTAAATGTCACTGATGTTCCGCATGCATGCCTTTATCTAGGTACCTTAATTGACAATGAACATACCAGAATTCACGTCGAAACAAACTATTGCTCACTTAGTCTATTATTGCGTTTAATGACTGATTAACTGGCTTCTCTAATTTATTGTTCGGTAAGTTAAAACAACCTGAACTGATCCTTGGTATACAAGGATGCATTGATAAATATCTGGACTATAAGAAATCTCAGTATATTCAAAATAATCTCCTTTAAGTGTTACTCGGTCTGCAAACCACCCCTCAACATCGGTGGCACATACGACTTCATTATTTGTCGAAAACCGTTCCCCCTTTAAAATTCTATTTGAGTTTTGGGAATAGATGGTGGTCTGACGGTACTATATTGGAACAATAGAGCGAGTACAGGGTGGCCAACCAGTACAAAATTAAGGGGAGGATATGAAGATTCCATGAGCGCGGAATTTGCAGTTAGCCCCGTTAACCCAGTGAGTGGGTAGTAATTTCTCCTGCGATGGTAAGAATCCAAGGCTTCCATCACTCTTCGGCATAGTACCGCTCCAACTGCTGCACCCCTTCTGTCATCTGTTAGGACGTGTATTACTTTCCCATTCCTCGAGAGGCCCGTCATCCTCGAAGGTTGAATAAACTTTATTTTTCTGTTTACTGTTGTTGTTCTTCCATACTAGGGCATCTTCAGAAGCAACATTGGTAATCAATACTTTTGTAGGAAATATGGCAACGTTCATTTTTTTTTATGTTTCGTGTTTGAAGACGAACAAAATTTTCACTATAATGCATATCATATCTCAAGAAAGTCGGTATTACGACGTTTTGTATTCGTTCCATAAGAGGCTTCCGTTAGTATCGAGGACGGACTAACCCGACGGATTTTTGCAGCTGAGTTGGAACTCCAGATGTGAGAGATTTAAAAAATGCATTAAGTTTTTTTTGCAGGGAAATGGTTGGGGCTAAGAGGGGCTTGCACAGGTAACTTCCGTTTACTGGTTTCCGGCTTTTCTCGCTTTTAAATGAACGCTTATTGATTTGTACGTACATGCATCACTAGAAGTTTATATGCCTCAATGGAAACACATTTTTGGTTAGAATGCGTTTCTACTTAGTAGCTGAGTAACTGGATTTAATAGTCGTGCTCTAATTTTGGATTACCTCTTTCTGTGAGAGCACCTTTGGGGTAGTACCTTCAACACATGATAGGGGGGTTGTCACCTTAAGGACCGAAGAGGCTGGGTCCTTTCCCAAAACTAAGACTTCATACAAAATTTGTCTGGGGTGGAGGAGTTAGTAAGGGCCCAGATATTGAGGGGGGCCTAAGATTTTGCGCTACCCCACTGTGCTGGGCATTGGAACCCTTTACATTTCATCTAAGATCTGGATCAAACTAAAAAACGAATTTTTGTGTTTAACATTAATTGAGGGCAGCCAAATACGATTTATTTAAATTTATGGTTTTACAATTTTATGTAGAGTAAACTGAAGTAAATATGAATTACGACCTAGATAAGTTTAATAATTTGATCCACCCCATTGCCTGCTATGGATGCATATTATCCCTGAACAGCTACGAGCTACAACACCAGCAGAAACAGCTGAATCTGCGGCAAATCTCTCGCATAGCCCGTCAATTAGATTATTTATTGCGTCGGCGTAATCCTGTACTTTTAACCGTGGCACACGTTGCAATTAATCAAGATCGGCAGGTGTTTTATGGAGAAAAACGAGATTTGGACGGACGCATGGAGCCCAACATAAATTTGTTCCTTTTTTCTTCGATAAAAACGAATCACGCTGCTGTTTGTTTAATATTACCAGCAAGTAAATTGTTACTACAAATGCGATAAATCGTTTAATATTTTTCTTTCCAGCAAGTTATAGGTAAAGATTTGTATGACAAATATTCCAAGATGGACTGTAGAAGTTTGGGTTCTCTGGTCCTTAATCTAAAAAAGTCCTCCTGAAGATGTCGTCCACGGGTTCCAACGAAACATTGAGGATAAGAAGGGACGGAAAAGCAACAGTCAAACCCCACGAAAACCAATAACTGCACGTTTTAAGCTTTGCTGACTATTTGCTTTCTACGTCTGCGCCTAATGTGCATCGAGACACCGCCACATGAGGAAAGATCATCGATCTGGTGCATCGACTTGTCAGTCAGTGTCAGTCAAAGTGCCAAAGCAGTCAGTCGTGTCAGCAAGTCAACTAGTGCGATTGACAGAACAAACTTAAGACGGTTTTAGTCCTTTTTCTCGTGTTCAATATGTTTCATGAACATCCCTTTAATCCAGTGTTTGTAACGATGAATGTTAAGTTGAATAAATATTTCATTTGCTTTGTCCTTGACTCCAAACAAGGCGCCCATGATATAGCCCAGTAACGCTATCACAACAGGATCCACAACAGTGATATTTGTGTAGGTTAACACAGCTCAATAATGTGCAATCCAGAAATGTTAAAGATAACAGGAATCCATTACACTCAACCACTCAACTAAAGCGATGGCATCTTCTGGTGTAAATAACTCCGAAGGTACAGCAGTTTCACATTTGGATTTTCGAAAAAGGACTGCCTGAGGGGTAATCGAAAGGTTCAATATTCGACTATGAGTTATGGACAAATGTAACATTTCACGAATCGGATAGTGGAATGCTGGAACTATGAAGCAGATAGAAATGTTAGAACTTTGGGGCAGACAGGAATATTACAATTTTAGGGCAGGTAGGAATGCCAGACGAATTAAAAACTGAGATGAATATGCTCAAAATTAAGTGCTGGTATTTGTGAAGTTCATATGCCCAAACCTGGAGAGTCCTGGAGCGGCGATTGATTTAACGATGACATGTACAGGATTTGTGGAATTCGGGGACGAGCTTCGTAATGTCGAGGAAATTATGACAGACGGGTCAAATATTTTATTTGATCATCACCCCTACAAGTTGAGGATGCCACGTGACTTAGGCGGGTACCACTTAGGTTTCATTCTGGCTAAACAAAGATTTGAAACCCAAGTGAGGAACTAACCGGCTGCAGATGTGAATAATGACCATAACCTATCAAGTAAATGTAGATTTACTTTTAAAATACAACAGAACATATAAGAAGTAACTGATATAAGAACTTCTTATCAGGACAAGAGTTTGGTAAATGGGATTGAATTATTCCTCTATCTATTAGCCTGCATCTCGGAAATTCCCTCTCTTGTTTTATATTCTAATATATGTAAAACTGCGAGTCATATGTATGGTAACGATTTCCGTCTTAGCTTTTTTCCTACATAATAAAGGCTTTTCGACCTTCCTCCACTTTGTTTCTCTTCACGCTACATTTTGAATTCTCTTCATCAAAAGTAAAAGGGGCCGATCAAAAAAAAAGACGGTCGATTTTTGCCTTTATGGAGTGTAAACGGATGCGGATTTGGATGTTATCAAGCCCTCCGCGTCATTTCATTCCACAACATGTCACCCCCTTCGCCCCACGAAAGCTGCTCCGCCGGATCAATACCCAAGAGACTCTTTCGACTAGCACGTGCTCTCTTTCGACTCCCACAGCTTCGGGGCTTCTGTCGGTGCTTTGACTCTCTGAGAAACCAATCTTCATAATGTGGCGCGGTGAATTAACATACGGGACACGTTTTCGATGAGATTTACTTCGTCGCCTAGGTCAACTGTAGAGGAAAAGAGGTCGATATTAACGCCATTCTCCAGCCAAATTACTAAAACAGTCATTAGCAGTAAAGGTGCTGCATTGTTGACTACTAATTATTCTGCTCTAATAAAAGTCCAAACGAACCACCACAATGTTGACTAATGGGGTCAAGCATCTTTCATGTTATTTTTTTCTATTCAGTAACGATAATTAACGACCAGATATAATCCTAACATCAACGGGATGCACTTTTTCTGTTCCAAGTCACACTCGTTCTGACCCGGAGCGGGTTTTTGGCAGAGAGAGAGGAGCTCAGAGTCTTCCTATCCCCATTAAGTGGAAACTGTTTGGAGTTCAAATCCAAAAACGAGATTGTTCAAGTTTTTGGAAAACAATTTTTTTTTATCCCCCTTAACTTACCCTATTAAATTGGGATACCTCCCTATACGTTTCAGGGCTTCTTGTCTTTAATTTTATCCTCATGTGTCACGTCTGGTTCTATTATTTTCTAAAATGGTGTATGTGCCAAAATGTTATTTGATACCAACTAGTGCTGCCATTATTCATATCGTTGAGGTAGTATAACATTAAATTATAAACACGCAGGTTATTCTCGTTTTCTCAAATAGTCTGTGATCAAACACAGATTTCAAGGGAATGTTCGGGCAATCTATTTGCGTTTGAAAGTTTGACAAAAGTACCTACCCACTATTGGAACAAACACAAGTTGCGGTGGTGAACAACAAAAGAAAAACATCAGCAGGAACAACAACAACAACAATCATCAAAGTGTGATCAGGAGAAACAGTGCTAGTGCAAGCTGATCCTCAATCCAGAGTATTTCAGGGAAATTGGAGAAGTTGACCGAGTTTTGTGGTAATTAGCGGAGAAGAGGGAGGCTATGGGTTGCGATAAAGTCCCTCAAGATGGGAAACCAACGAGCAGAGCACCACAGAAAGCTGTAGCATTCTCTATTTTCGGCGTGCGGTCCGATAAAGCCAGGGCTCTGCCGCGGCAAGGGGAAAGGGGTGAAGTAATACACAAGCATATATTAGAGCATGGCAATTTCCGCATTTAAACTATCACCGGAACGAGTGCCTATGCATCCCTTTAGTGGAAATCTACAAAACGAAAATGGAAATGTGTTGCACAAAATGTAAAATTACTTGGCAGCAGTTTGGATCATTCTGAATCATTTTCGAAAAATCTAGAACGTTCCGGATCATTATCGAAAAGCTCATACGTTCTGCATCATTTTCGCACAACATAGATCATTTTGTAGCGTCCTCGAACATTCCAAATTAATATGAAGTATTTGAAATTATTCTCGAGAAATTTGGGATTTCCAGACCACACTCCAATTTTTTTTCCAAAATTTAGAACAGTGTAGATCATGTCAAATATTCCACATCATCCTTAGTTGGTCTAGAAGATTCTGTATCACTCTCGAACATTCCAAATATTAGTCTAGAGTTTTTAAAATCATTCTGATGAAATCTGGGACTTCCAGAACATACTCCAAAATATTTTGCAAAATTTAGAACAGTGTGGATCATATGCCACATCATTCTTGTATGATCTAGAACATTCCAAATCATTCCAGAACCTTCTCAAACACATATATCTCGAACATTGTAGACCATTGTCAAACATTTTTGAAAATTCACACCCCCTTCAAGACATTTTCAACGCATACAATGTGTTAGACAAAGATAGATGTAACTCATTCCACTTCACGCCTAGCTCTGCTTTGTGTTAGTTCATTTTTAAATGTGATTAAAAGATACCTACAGTTTTTCGCCTCAAGTTAGTTTTTATTTCTTGCTTAAAAAACCTTTTTAAGTTTGCTTGCACCCTAATAGTGAAAGCATTAATTTTTATAAAAGAGCAAGCACGTGAGAATATAATAAAGGTGCCTAGCATTTCTCGTCCTCTTTGTCACAAAGCGGGTCACGATAAAGGAGCAAAGGCGACAACGAAAAGTATATTACGCCCGCATCAGATTCTGGATGTGAAACGACCCCATTTGGCTAAATGAAAATTTTTTTTAAACGCTTAAAGAATAAATTGAGGATGAATAGCAGGACGTGAAAAAAATCCAAACGCTGCGGTCATTCTTCTGGACTTTCTGCTCGATGGGAAAATGTCGTGCTCCATTTCAAATAAACGAGAAAATAAACCCGCGAATTTATCTACGTAATGAAAGCCTTGGAGGAAACTCATATAACTCTAGGGGATGATAGTATTTTTTGCTTTTTATTTGTAATGTAATCAAATGAACAACTTCCAGCTGTCATTATTTCCTTTTTCAATTAAATCCTTATTTTTACATTAATTTATAATATAATTCTTTTTTTCTTTTTCAGATGGTTCTGTTGCTTCAATGGGTAAGTTGAAATAAATAATATCTAATAATATTTAGTTGCTGTTCATAGTTCGGTTTAATTATTCAGGACCTTAAAAGCATTTCAACAAATAGGATTCGATCTATTGGTCCTTTTGCTTTATTATTCACATTCGCGGAAATAAGCAACGCTCGGCTTGGCATTAAAAAAACATTAGAAAAGGGCCTCCATAACAGACGCCTTTCAGTGGTCAGTTAAAGATTACCCCAAATAGTATTCATATGATAATGGATTTCCATCGTTTTCGCATAGAGAAAAGGAAATTGTTGCAAGCCATGACCTAGTAACGTAATTGACGAAATGTTCAAGGGGCCCAAATATAGACACCCCTTTATTATTCAAATAATTGAAATTTGGAAATTAGCGTACCATATTAATAAATAAATTTCAAATTAATTGTATCGTTTCGAAGTTTGCAACTTTATAGGTTGGATATTTGTAAAGCTTTTAATAAATTATAAGCTTCGCAAAAGAATTATGAAAGCCCCACCAAGAACTTATGCTAATTAAGAATTTGTTTGCTACTTTTAAGAAAACTTTGACTTCTTAAAGCTATTTCAGGTAGGTAGTTACTTAACCGAGGTTACGAAAACTTTCGTCTAAGATTTTTCAAAAGTTCGAATTAAAGCACTTTTAAGTAGTTCGACCGAACAAACCGGGGTTGTTTTTTTAAGAAAAGTTTTTGTTTAGCTTTTCCGACCTTTTTTAACAGGAAAGTTTTTTCTAATCGTTGCTCAATACATACGCGAATGGATTCAAAATTTATAGAGCGAAATGAAAGGATAAGAAAATACTTTCCTTTGAATTTGAAAATTGTTCTGATGACGGTTCTGTACGACCACAAAGTCTTTAATGGAGCTTTTCCACAAGCTTTCGGTTAGGCAATCAATTCGTTTATTACGTGCAACATTTTGATAATAGATAACTGCAATTTCGCCTTTTTTTTGTATTTATACTAATGATTTGAGGGTGTTTGTGTCGAAGCTCTTATTAATTGGATAAAAATGTAATTTTTAATCCAATCAATATTTAAATTATTCTATTTTATTCAGCACTTAATGAAATTGGAAATGCAAATTTTGTCGCTTTTCCAATTAATGATAACGATTAAATATTACTCGTTTGATACCCATTTCACATACTAATGCCGGATTGTTTTGAATTTTTAATTTCGCCCTCATTCAAATTCGACCAACCAAAATCCAAAATCGTTAATTCGGCGGCTGTATAATTTAATGGATGCATTAACTGATCTTTTTACTAAACACATGCAACCGAAGAATAGACCGCGTAATGGCTTCGTTAGTGACATAAAAAGGTGTGAGTGAAATCAACCAAAATAAGGCGGAAATTCTCGAAAATAAATTGTACCTATGGATTAAGTCAACATCTTTCCGTTAAGACGACGATTCCTTTTATACAATTATTATTATTGGAAAAAAATCAAAAAGATTTCGGTGGAAACATTTAACTGAACTCGTTAGGGGAAAGTAAATAAAGGTACGAGAGGAATTCCGAGGCGAGGCAATGCAGAACGAGACCAATCGAGGCGAAGCACAAATCTGTAGTTTGTAGATTCATCGAGGTACCGAATGAGGCGGATTTCCACGTTAAACTTTACAAGGTCTCAGTAACACATCCACATCTATGAATGCGCCTCGCTCGCTCGCATTTATCTGCATTTGTTTGACCTTGCCTCGCTTCGGTCTACTTCGTTCGGGTTCTCGTGTAGATGGGCAGTCATTTTAGGCGCTGTAAGCGAGGCGTGTGTTCAATTATGAACGCGCTACCGAGGCGCCTTGAACTACCTACTGGTGAACGGCCAAACTCCATTCGTCAGGAGTCGGTACTTCAAAAAGGATTCGATACGTGTACATATATAAGTGCGCCCCGCTTGCTCGCTCGCTCGCATTAATATGCAATCGTTTAACCTTGCCTCGCTTCGGTCTACTTCGTTAGGGTTTTCGTGTAGTTGGGCAGTCATTTTTAAGCGCTGTAAGCGAGGCGCGTGTTCAAATATGAACGCGGTACCGAGGCGCGTTGAACTACCTACTGGCGAACGGCCAAACGCTATTCGTCAGGAGTCGGTACTTCAAGAAGGATTCGATAAGTGGACATATATGAGTGCGCCTCGCTGGCTCGCTCGCTCGCATTTATATGCATTAGTTTGACCTTGCCTCGCTTCGGTCTACTTCGTTCGGGTTCGCGTATAGATGGACAGTCATTTTTAGGCGCTGTGACCGAGGCGCGTGTACAAATATGGAGGCGCTACCGAGGCGCATTGAATTAACTGCTGGCGAACGATATTCGTGTGAAGATTCGATAAATAGAAATCCGCCTCGTTTGGAGCATCAACGAATCTATATAGTGCATGTACTCGGATTTTGTTTAACATTTCGTCGCCTCGTTCGCATAGTTCGCCAATTTCAGAAGCAAACGCATAGCAATTAAAATAAAAGCTGCGTCCGGACGATATATTTTTGTAACAGATTCATAGCTTCGCTTCCGAATACCACTAACAAATCCGATATTTCAGCCAATTTTATGTGGGATTTTATTCGGAAAATTTATACCGTTTTCCTCTCGATATAAACACAGCTAACGGTGTAAAGTGTCATGAAAATTTATGTTGCAACTCAATCTCTAAATTATTACAATTTTGCCAGCCATATTTCAAATTCTTAATCGAAAAACAAATCCTATAGTGTATGGAACAAATTTTAACGTTTCAGATTGCATAAATATAATCATCCATGAATAATGATGCACCTAATGAAATTAATAAGTACTATATCTGGTAAAAGCTGAAGACAGATGGGGTAGTTGTAATATAGCATGAAAACATGCGGCCTACAAAACTATCCATCGTCTATCTGCTTCCCGAAGTTCGCAGATTCCATTAATCAAACCACGGAGTGAGTTTAGGTTTTCATTGGTTTTACACGTCTACGAAAAACGGCTATAAATCAATATGTGACTAATAAAACTCTCCGCGAACACTAGTAGGTATCTTCTTTCCAGTAATTCTCATTTTTCTCGGAAATGCCGACGAAGAAGGCGTCACATGTGGCCGATTCAGAGGTCTGCATTGCTGGTGGTGATGAAGATATACGAGACTTGACCAACGATAGTCGAATGTAATTTCCTTTCCTGTGGGCGTATTGACAGAGAAACAAATTAAATTTAGTGCCTACAGCTTAGCCAGCAGTGAATAGGATGTACGGAAGGTCCCTTACCATAAAGGTGATTCAGCTGGTCTGTACTGCTGCCAGTCCAACGAAAGTCTCAAGGGAAATGAAATGCTAGAAGCCAAATGTTGATTGGATGCGTGATTGAAATAAAATGATACAGCTTGATATACCTAGTACAAAATCACTCAAATGTAATTGTGTTTGTAACACCCCATCAACATGGTTGGGTGGAAGTAGCGTTGGTGCAGTTACAGAATTTTCAACCTTGAAATACTTTCAGTAGTAGCACAGCTACAGGGGTGTCAGGCCACCCCGTCAGGCGATGACATAATCCATCCATTTCCTTTTGGCCAAGCCCCTATTCATTTTTTGTGATCAGTAATCTACTCTTGCACTCAAGTAAATACTGAAATACAATGAATCCAAAAGCGAGTTACTCCTTTGCTATGCCTGTAGACAGTTTGTTATTTATCAGCTCCGGAATGTTCTTTTAATTCGACCGATGGATGGGTTTCTATCAGACCTTCCTTGCACACACCACTTCACAATATATTTTGAAATCCTCTTGCGAAAATCAGTTCAGTATCCAGCCGTTATGGAGCATAGCCAACCAGTGAACTGAGAACAATGGAAGTGAATAATTGCACCATCAAGAACAAGTGGCAGGTAATGTGGGTACCACCTAACGCCAACGCAGAGTGCCAGCTATCATCGATGTCGACGTAAAGACCGCTACGACAGCGCCGATGGGGAAGATGGCGATGGAAGTATGGGGAGGGGTGCTGCTCACGGGGCTAAAGTTAAACGATGCCGAGCAGGAGCCATTCACGGCCCACAAAGCTCTTTATATTCCAGGTCAAAGGTTTCATGTAAGTCGCTTAACGCTAAGGAGAGTCTGCATCGTGCCTCGCTTGATTCTTGTGATCCATTTTACACCTTTAATGACGAAGGTTTGCAAATTCTCCATATTCCTGGTGCTTACTGCTCAATAAAGGAGAATTTGCATTGGTATATCTCCATTAAAATGTTCCCATTGTCGTGGAGGTAATTACGTCTTTGTCTTTTAACATCTATCCAACGATTACTGAAATGAAAATCTGCTTTTATAACATCTAAGCTGACGAATCTTTGGTTACAATAATGACCCAGTTTATCTCCCACCTCTCCGATGGTTCTGATTAGGAAGAGATTTTCTATCAAAGCTCGTGGCTTGTTGAAGCCAACTTTTTCCAGGGAATTAGCTAACCAACTTTGGATAGCACATGCTGAATAATAATATTACGAATGGATGTAATCCAAAACCCAGATTTAATAAAGTCTATGAGCAGCTTACGTTGACAGTACACGACTAATACATTAATGTCACTACAATATTCTTTCTTTAATGAAGAGGGTGAATGCTTTCGATGTCACTCATGTATTCATATTTTATGAAAGCTTTCAATTTAATACCCACAGTTATAAAGTAAGAGGATTAACGAAAGGTCCGGGTGTCGGACGCATTTTCGAAAAACATACAAACTTATTTGCTATTCTTGTGATTTCCAAAATTAGGTTTGAAACTAATGCACGTAAATGGAATTCTGAATATAGTTCCGGCGTGTACAAAGCGAATTCTACGAACGTCTATGGCCTCGAAAAGATCAAAGCGACGTCTCTCTCTCATCTGTACACATCCGCCGAACAAATAATTCTAAAAGAGAAGCACAGCCGAACAAGAAGGCCAGATTTACATAACTCTGAGCAGAAATTCTGCATAACGGCTCGGCATAGTTGGTTAAAGGTTCGCGTTTGAAAGAAATGCTTATGGAAGCTCAAGCAAAACCTCTCCAGCTTTTTCACAACTGTTCAAGTTGTTCTAAAAGAAAACGGCACATTCGTTTGCTCCTATTCAAGAAACATACGAACTAAAGTTAAAGTGAAACTGAATCTAAAGTATTCAAAAGCAGGGTAGCACCTATAAAATCTATCAGTAAAATTATTAAAGCTCAACTTTGTACAATAATGCCACCAAAAGTGTTTATAGTTATTGTGATGGACCGCAATCGGGTACAGTGAAAATTTTTGTTGCAAATAAATAAGAAAGTGTAGAGCGAGTGCTGTAAATTCCCATTGTACCGTTCCAGTATTCGGTTAATGCAAGGCAATGTTACAAAACTTTTCACACTTTCGCAAAGGCATTAAAGCTTTATTGATAAAATTCGCACCATATGGCCAACGCCATTCGCTACAGCTGCGCTCGGTTTTCCTCTGGAAGGAATTGTTTGACAGGTTACGATTTTTCGTTCCATATTTATAAACTCATAGCTATAAATAAAGCCCGAAATACCATTTCGCTGTCTTATTCAAACTAAAGTTTTAAATAAGCTTCACTTCGTTGATCCACTTGTGGAACTTTTAAGAGTAATGGAATAAAAACTGGTTCGAGCATTCCCCATTATTCTTGAAAAAATTCTGAAACATTTTAGACTATTCTCAAAAAATCTGAAAATATTTTAGACCCTTCTAGTAAATTCCCGACAATTCTCGAACTTTTTAAAACAATCCAGCAATTTCTATAACTTCCTTGATAATCTGAACACATCACTATTACCTTCTGGCATCATTTTAAATGTTTCATTTCATGACATGCATCATATGACTTCACCATTACTTGGATATTCAGTCTAGTATAAACATCCCCTTCTAATCGTTGAAATAATCGTTGTTTAAATGATAAACAATCCATTCATTGCTACATAAGTTCTCATACGAAGAGTATTTAGACTGCAGCCGTTTTATTGGGATAAATTTCTGCAATTGGAAACCCTTAGGGGCCTCAATACACCCTGATGTTTTAATGGTCCAGTGATATTGGAAGATATACAACGTAAAAATTTTAATAATCAGTTAAAGGTGTTTCTGGTTGTTAGACAACTCTTCGAATAATGTAAATTAATGCAGTTGTCAGTCCCGACTCGTTTAAAAGTAAATGTCCGTCTTACTAACAAAAGCCCATAAATTTTTGTAGGTAAGCAATTTTTTATCTGATCGTTGTTTATATTCATTCGTTTGCATTTCTTTGTGTCACTTATTGTGGTTGGTCACGAAAGCCAGTTTACCTATAAATTAACTACGAAACTAGCCCAATTTGTTAAGGAGAACGTTCCACCCACCTAACGTATTGCTGTACTCAGACAGTTACTCATGAACAAATGTGTCCAATCGTAGTAGCGGTCACTGAATTAATAATACATTCGTTATCTAAGCAAAAAGTCATAACGTTTAACTAGTTTTGCAATAATTGCATTTTTACTAGCAAAAATGAAACATTACTCGCAAACTGAACCATTACCCGCAAAAATGAAACATTACTCGCAAAAAATAAATCATTACTCGCAAACATGAAACATAACTCGCAAAAATGAATAACTACTCGTAAAACTGAAACATTACTAACAAAAAAATGAATAGTTACAAAACTGAAATATTACCCGCAGAAATGAAACATTACTCGCAAAAAAATGAATAATTACTATCAAAACTTATACATTACTCGCAGGAAATGAACAATTACTCGCAAGACTGAAACGTTACTCGCAAAAATGAAAAATTACTCGCAAAAATGAAAAATTGCTCGCAGGAATGAAAATCTACTCGCAAAAATGAAACATTACTCGTTAAAATACAAAAGTTCAAAACTCGAAATTTTCTAAAACGTCTCAGTTGTGGTGTGCTGCACTTAAATGTTTTAAAGAATATTTCAAAATTGAACTCCTGAAGGGGTTTAATGTTAATGAAACGTTACCTGAAAATCTTATGCCATCAACCCCATCTTGTAGGGCTTCTGGTACCATTATTGCTAATGTACATTTGCTATAATTCACTGTGCAGGCATTTGCTGTTATTCCTATGAATTTATGTTAAACCAGAATGTTCTTATTATCATGTTGTTGAGCAGCTATTTCCATTTGGTTCTGAACAACCCCATACAGCGATCCAATTGTCGACTCAAATGAAAACGTGTCAAGTGCCGTCTACCCGTCCTTTATTATTTTAATATTGAAATTAATTACTTCCCTGACAAAGCCTAATGTAGTCAACAGTTATTTGAAGTAAACACGCGACATTTTTTATAACGTAGACCTGGTTTTGATGTTACTGAAGTTTCGTTAACGAGAAAACGCTGTTTATTCGTATTCTGTATTTATAAATTGTTTTGCAAAAAATTTACTCCTTCAAAAAAAAAACGGGAACGACGATTAGTAACTGTTTCTGACAGCGGAAAAATGGATGATTCGATAGCTACTGCACAGTTTAGAGTTTAACTTATTTTATTTTCTTTAATAAACCGAGAGATGGTTTGTAGTATTTTCTCTCCGATTTTGTGCCTCGTAATTTATTGCTTAGGAGAATTAATTTAAATTTGAAATATTTTCAGAGCTCATGTTACCGTTGGCCAAATTATACCCATATTGTACTCCATTACATTGCAAGAAATTTCTCCAAAGCTTTCTGATGGTAGTGTACGTCCAAAAGCATCATGAATTGCTAACAAATCAAATAAAACTTTTAAATTAATTTCAAAGTTAAACTTCCTAAGTTCATAGGATGTTTAACTTTCTCAAAATTTTTAATAAAGTTATCCAAACATAGTCTGTGTTGTAATACATCTCGAGGAAGCTCATGGTGGATAGCTAACGATTTCTATGAATTACTCTATTTATAACAAAAAACAAGGAGTGTTTGCATAGTTTAGTTTAAAACAATAAATTGGAAACGTAAAGAAGTTATTTATTTATTTATATTTTTCACTTCTTGTTACCTTGAAATTGAAGAAGATACGAAACTTTAAAGCAACATTATCACATTTCTAAAGCTAGATACGCCAACGGAATCTCTGAGGTGCTTTGAAAGCCATAAGGAATCATTTTCGCTTGGCAGCGCCCTTTGTGTACGGATGCACAATTTCTAAATTTACGTAACTCTACGGGGTAGCAGCAAGAAGTAATAATTTAATTTAACTTTTCCAAAGTTGTAGCTTCTGTTTTACTTTTACTCGACCACGGAAAAGAAAACGTATGTAGGTTGTGTACATTACATACGTATGTCCCATAGTAACTTCTGTTCTATAGAACCAACTGACCTCTGCAAAAGATGGATGTATGTAGAAATCTTTCTGATAGGTAATGAACAGTAGAAAAATACCTTTTAAAATCGACATGGGACTCACTCGTCACTTAATGTAGAAATAATATTATCTTTCCATGCATGCACATTGCATAGCTTGCCCTCCTCTTCATCAATCTACTTGTGGTGGTTATCCACTATTTAGATTCGCCGAGGCACCAAACGAGGCGGATTTACGTCTCGCTTAGAGCACAAAGGTTGCGTTCTTCCTGCACAAGAATACGAACGAGATCAGCCAAGGCGATGCAATTTCGAACGACTGCGTGTAATATGTTGCGAGCGAGGCGCATGTGCAAATGAAAGCGTGTTACCCAAGCGCAGCAATTTGCCCAAAGGTGAACATCTAGACTCGTTTACTGCCTCGGCGAATTTAAGCGTCATTTGTCCAGCACTGTATCGCCTCGGTTTGCCTCAACCTAACCTTAATAAGATTCTGTAGATTATGAAGTAAACGTAGATTTAACAAAAATAAGTTATTAAATGTATATCTTTATTAGGATGGAATTGTTAGATGCTTTTATTGCTTAAACATTTTCTGGTAAATGGATTTCTACCTTTTGAGACTTTTCATTTTATTGAATGCGCTTTTCTGCCAGGAAAATAGGATTTGCTCTTTTGCAAAATCGTCTCAAAGCGCAGTCTATGTAACGCAAATTAAAAATGTTGAGTTCATTAGAACAATAGAGTTTTAGGTTGTGTTTCCGTGGCACAGCTGCTTCAAATTTAAACGAAAGAGCAAAGCTCAGAGATGTTGATGTAGCAGCTTATGCAAAATTCAATTTTAGCGTCGTAATCAAACAACCTGGGTAAAAATTGTTCAACTTATTGTAGTCGTTGCGAGATTTTGTATTCCGGTATTACAATACTCAGTAGAATTATTCACAATTGCACAACTGCGATGAAGGCGCAAATAAGTAAAAATGCATACCATTAAAACGTTAGTCATAAACATACAGCTCGTTTGCATGTAAATTGGTGGAGAAAATCCGGAAATTCAACCTCCTGTGTTTATTTCTACATGATTTACGATTTCACCTCCAATACTTCATTTGTATTTTCACTTGCTCATCCGTTTTACACCACAAAAGTTTATTAGTTCTCGATTATTTTATAGTTAAGCATTTAATTGGGAAAATGTGTAACATTTTTGGTAGAACAGAGCATTTACTACAAATTTTCAAATCATTTAAAAAATATTTTACAAATATGTTCCTCATACGAGATACCTACACGAATAATTTTTATCGCCACAGAAGATATAGCGGTAAAATGTGTGACACATAGACATAAGTATAAAAAATATGGGCCATATAATTTTCTCTTTCTTCTTCATCTGTTTCTTGGAACGCCATGCCCTTTTTAAGGGCCTTTGTATTGACTCGCGCATGTTCATTATTTATGCGTAGAATGTGAATACGTTTCACAATTTAATGTGGGTTTGGGAGCACAAAACGTATCTGAATATCCCTTCGAATGAGGGGTGATTATTATTAGGCAAATTAATATACCTTGCGTGCACAAAAAAAAATCTTCAGGAGAATAAAGCAGGCAACACGTTATCACAGAACAGAATGGATCGGAAAGGAATGGAGCGGAATGGAATGGAGTGAAAATTCTGAACCCCTGCACGTCGGTAGTTTTCGTACTCAATACTATGATTAGTCGAGGAAGTTACAGGACCACTGAAATTTTTTTTCACTTGGCAATTCCAGCGTTTCCGTTTCGTTCCGACCCTTTCTATGATGCACTTCTTGTACGGCCTGCTTTAAGCAACCCCATCTTACTATTCACTGCAATGGAATTCTACATTCATGTGCGAACATTCGTTCCGTTCCTTTCCGATCTATTCCATTCCAGCTTAAGCTGAAAACACAAGCAAGCGCAGGGCAGCTAAGGAACAAAGGATTGCAAAGGGTGCGTGTGGAAATTGTAAAACGTGCATGCCAAAAGATTAGAGAGATGTTTGAGTACGTACGTGGAGGATGAAATTTCGGATGACTACATGCCAATTGGGATTGTATCCATTACCAAAAACGAGAGGTGTGGATAGATGCGAGAATTTTAGAGCAATCAGTGTTATCTTCCATGCAGCAAAACTATTTACCAGAATCATATACAACAGAATGGAAAAATGGCCAAAAAGTGTGAGGAGACTCACTCGAGTTTAGATGCAATATGAGAAGATATGGAAAGCTACAATACTTTAGGGGAAGATAGGGATGGTAGAAATACTAAAAAATGCAGAGATGAGATATAGGAACAGAAAAATTTATGTTTTATTGAGAGCACCAACGTAGAGAAGGATATTGAGGAAGTTAGGTTAAGGTCGATTGGGTTTCTTCAAAATATAATGAGAAGTTTTTTCCTGAAAGGTGCAATAACCTGTTTGCAATTCCACCCGTTCTCAAAATTTATTAAAAACTGTTTCTCAGTTCCAAAATTTATTTTTGCACTAAACACCATAAACCCGGAGAATGTGAAATTATGCAACATTCCCGGACCAGTACTCGATTAATTATAACTTAATCGTTTTCACTTCGGCAATCCCTCCTTGGCATTAATCTAGACACCACATCGCCACTGTCGTACAAGCCAAGACCGCTTAAATCAAGTTGGCGGCGAAGATTTCATTAGAGACAAATAATTATTATAACAGGGGAGGCAGAATATTGGAGATGGAGCATTTACTCAACGTGCATTAAACCTTGCCTCGAAGGATAATGAACAATAATATAATCGGTACCTTACACACGTCGAGAATGCGAATTATTAATTAAATTTTATCAACATTTCATTAATCAAGATTCATTAGAAATTATACAATAAGGCAAACAGAAGAGCGGCTAAGTATGTAGAGTCCCAGTTCGATGGAGCCAGCGCGCCTACAGAAGCCTCGTTTTAAAAGTGAATCTAGAATAAGTCCTCGCCACCCTCTCGAGAGTATAATCTGTATCTGCACGGGAACACCATCGAGATAATCCGTGGCGAGGCAATGCCAGACGAACACGTGTAATATGTTACGAACGAGGCGCAGTGGACACAAATGTGGACGTGCTAACCGAGGAGCGAAAAATTACTTAGAGACGAACTGCCGAACGCATTCCATGTCAATACACCAACAAAAGTTCGAATCGCATCGTTAAGCGCCTCGACGAATAAGCCTAGAGCACGTACGGCGTTAGATCGGCACTGATTCACCTCGGTTTGCCTCACTTGCGTTCTCGTGCAAACTTACAGTTACCTGTAGTATAAGCAAGACATAAAAAAAAAGTAGACTTGTTCACTGAGGCGCGACAAACTACCTGAAGGCGAACGACTGTACGCTATCTATCTAGAGTCGATTCGCCTCGTTTAGTGCCTCGGCACACCTACATTGAGCACGTATACTGCACTCATTTTAGTGTATAATGATAGTTACCTTAAATGCTGTGAGCAAAGCACATATACAAATAATGTGGACGTCTTAAGCGAGGCGCGAGTAACTGTCGAGAGGCGAACTACCGGCCTCCATCGATCTAGAGTCGGTACACAAACAAAAATTCGATTCGCCTCGTTTAGCGCCTCGACAAATCTACCTGGTGCACGAATGTGGCGTTTGGTCAGCATTGACTCGCCTCGCTTGTGTTCTCATCCAAACTAATAGTTACCGGAAGTAGTACGAGCAAGGTATATAGAAAAAATGTAGACGTGTTCAGTGAGGCGCGACAACCTACCTGAAGGCGAGCGACTGTACGGTATCCAACTAGAATCAACACGTCAACAAAAGTTCGATTCGCCTCGTTTCGTACCTAGGCGCATCTACATATTGCTGCGCCTCGATCTGCCTTGCTCACATTCTCGTGCAGATTGATACTTTCGTTAAATGCTGTGATCGAGGCACATATACAAATGTAGACGTGTTAAGCGAGGCGCGAATAACTGTCTGAAGCAGAATGGCCGAATAATATAGATGTAGAATCGATACGATAACAAAAATGCAAAAATTCGATTCACCTCGTTTATCACCTGGACACCTTTACATAGAGCACGTATACGCATAGCTGCGCCTCGATTTTCTTCACTCGCGTTCTCGTGCAGATTGACAGTTACCTCGTTTAGTGCGTTCTATTGCTGATGGATGACCACCTGTAGATTACTACTACTTGAATATTTATTTCACCTATTAAATAATGGGCAAATTTTCAGTTTCGGTTTCGTTAAAGAAATCCCAAAGGAGCAATTTAGAACCAGTATTGTAAATTTGGCCCTTATTTTACAATTAAATGCCATAGAGACTGAAGACTATTGTTATTCTGTTTCGATTGTGCCTTCCTACTTCCGAATAATTTCAAATTCCAACAAAGGGTTCTGACGGATGTTCTGATGACGACAATTAATCGCCGGAGAACTAACAACAAGAACTATGAAGATTATTGAGGTACTTACAAGTTATAGTGGACGTCAGCCATGTTGGGTCGGTGGAGCAGAGCCTTCCGAAAGGCCCATTCGGCCTCGGCGGTTCTCCCTTGACCACTTAAGACGCTCCCTAGATTGCCGTACGCTGGAACAATAATAAGGGAAATTAGTAATTAGAAGGCCCTCGTTAACTGGAATCGGTGCTAACTAGATTAGCCAAGGACCAGGGACGACAAATATCGAGGTTCGTTTGTGTGATTACTGCCTAAGGGTTGCTTTAAGGAGACAAATGGAGGACAAACGAAATTCTAAGGTTACACTGCGAAAATTATAAACGCTACATGGAGGTGTTTGGGGATGAATTGAACAATGGTCAAATATTTCTGTTGGTAATTTGTTGTGGTCGGTCTTTTGACGTTGGCTCTTTTGGTGTTAATAATCTGGCCATAACAGGATCAGCACCTGACCGCTACAGAACCGCACCTGTCGAGTTTCTAGCTATACGGTGTGAATTCGTTGTGGTCATGTAAAGTTTCTCAACCCAAATATTTGTAAAGCATTAATACACCCTTTACATGGGTTAATTTAAACAAAGGTACAATAAATAGTCTAATTTGTTAATAAAATTCCTTTTATATATGTATCTATTTACGTTTTCGTGATGTGATCAGATTATGAACCATTTTACGAAAAAATATTTGCACGCTCGTTGGCAGTAGAGCATTTAAGCCTCAGAAGTTCTGCCGGAGCCGTAGTGTCGGGATACCATCAACTTCAATACATTTAAAATTGAATGTCAATATTAGGGTGGAAATGGAAATACGTCGAACATTCGTCTTTGGGGACAGAGGCAGAGTTATTAAATTCCACTATCCTGGTCTTTCACATTTTCCCAATATCGAAGAACATGTGGTTTTATGAACAGCTCGGAATACATAGGCAGGCACATTTAATTGACTTTGGGAAGACAGATGAAATTTTTAGATAGAATTTTATTTTCGAATATCCACTTTTAATTAACTTTAAATGAAAACCAACACTTTTAATGAATTCTGGAAAGACCACTTGACAATTGACATTTGAAGTTATTTTTTGTCACAAAACTCATTTAATATTAAGTCCCCTGATGTTTTATTAAAGATTTCCAAGTAGTAGTACAATTTATCAAACATCAAAATATTAAAAGAAACTTTTTCGATATTTCGTGTTTTCTAAAGTACTTAAAATTTTATTTCACAGTCGATGCCAAGGATTTTTAAGATATTCTTGAACTGATAAAATATCCTGATAAAGCACAGGGCTACTTAAAAACATATTAGAGACAGCAACAGGGGCGAAGAGACATAGAGGATTAGATTAGATTACTGTTAGATGCTCAGAATAAAAGCTGATAGAGATTCTTATCCCACCAAATCCTGATTATAGTCAATATCCACACGTATGTCATTAAAATCCTTAATTTGGATTTGATATAAATCACTGTTGTCTTCGAAGTTAGTTTACAGACCAAGTGGTTGCTTTAATGGAGAATCGTCCGTTTGCTAGAAGTTGTGGAAAATAATTTTCCGGAAGAGCAAAAAGAAAAATTCGTTAAATGTTATAATTGCGTATTAGGACACTGTCTGTGGTATTCAGTGCTGTTCCACTTAATCAAATTACTCAAGGCCAGGCTTTGCATTTCAACCTCGCGTGAGCGGGTAATCCATTTACTACTCGAGAAACGTCAAAATCTGTTTGCTTTCGCAATAACGCCAGTCAAGACGGCACGAAACGCTTAATTCTACACCCCCTCCGATCGTTTTTGCTATCAACAACGACTGAAGCGAACAGAAACGATGCGAGTCCTTTTTCCACGAGTCAGTCAGTCGCTTCTATTCTGCTGCGATCATTTGTCGATAGCGAATTTCTTTCGTTTAACAGTAAAAACAGGAATGACTTTAAAATGAGATAAGCAGAAGACAGTAATTGATTACTATGTTGAAATCTCAACAACAAAGTAAAGTAAAGAAATGTAACGATTCTTCAAAAATCTAAAACATTCTAGAACACTCCAAACGATGCGGTACTTCCGAGATCGTTCGCGAAGACTTACAATCATTTTCTAAAAATTTGCTACCTTTTTGGAACAGTCTGAATCATTCACGAAACCTTAAAATCATTTTTAAAAAATCTGGAACGTTCTAGACCATTCTCATAAAATTATCGAAAAATCTAGAACTTTCTGAAACATTCTGGACCATTCAAAAAACTTTTCAAATCGTTTTCCAAGAAAATGGAGGGTCCCCTGTACGTTAGTTTCGCGAATTTTAAATCAGCCTTGAAAGACCTCGAATATTCTGGAACAATTAAAATCGTTACCTAAAAATCTCGATCATTCTAGATAAACCTAGACCTGTCCAGATCGTTTTTGCTCGTTCTTGAACTTTACTAATCATTATGGAAACATTTGTACCGTTCTAAATTCTCAATAAACACTTCAAACTATCCTTTAGTAATCTAGTACACTCTAGATCATTCTCGAACATTTCCAATCATTTTCAAAAAACCTATAACCATCTAGAACATTTTGGATCACTCTCGAGGTCTTCAAATTATTTTCCAAAAGTCTAGAACGTTCTGGGTCATTCTCGTACACTCTAAATCATTCCCAAAGAGTCTGGAACTGTCCAGAACATTTTGGATCATTCGTGAACGTTTCAATCAATGCAATTCAATTATTCAAACTCAATTCCGGCTTTTATATGTTAAAAATGATTAAGAATCGTAAACAATAATACTTTTGAGACCACAAGATTGATGTCTGAAACCACGTTAACAACAGAATTGTAGAGGAAGTGTCTGAAAAAGTTCATTCTGCAAAAATCGCTTTGTTACTTCAAGATGGATGCTTTATATAAAATTGATTTAAAATTAAGATAGATGTTTTTAATTTTGACTTGCTCCGGATTATACGTGTTTGTTTGACTTAATGCGGCTTATAATAGGAACGAAAGAAACGGTTGATTACAAATGTGCTGACTAGGCGAGCAATCATTCAATGTCGGCCTCGGTGAATTAGTCTCTGCTTGCACAGTTTTGCTTCTGGCTGGCACGAGTAAACCCAATTGACAAAAATTGCGTGCGTTCATCAGTGGAAGCGATAAAATCGTTTGCTTGTATACGTTTAATGGACGTCAAACTTGGCGATTGCAATTCCTGATAATGACTACGACTCGATTGCAAATTATTTAAGTTGTAACTCACACAAAATTCCCAAAAAAATACGCTAGAAGAGTTTAACTCCAACATTTTTGACAAAGGGGTGTCTACCACTTGAATTATTAAGAGTGTGATACCTTATACGTAGGGAAAAATGATTTTCCCTTGAAAATTGAACACATAGCAAGGTCTCTATTTTTGTACATTTACATTTTGGTACGTGGCAGTGAAGAATGGGTTTGGTAAGAGTGGGTTCAGAGGTCTCTTCCACTGTTTGAAATACTTTAAGGTTCTGTATTCTTTCTGGCAATCTGTTTCTAGAACATTTGCTTCAATTGATGATGTGCACTTGCTATAAAATCAACCCTTGATCAATTCTAGTCGTACTTTCACACTTAGCTGGGGTGACTGGGTCTGTCATTGAAAAATAATGGCCAATATGCGGTGTCAATTTAGGGGAAAATTACCGACTTACGGAAATTTTCTGAAGTATTCTTGACATGATACGTGAAGTGTTTGTTGCTAAGGGTTCTTCGAGTATTGAAAAAGCCTCACAAGCACCCTCGTATACAGATTCAACAGCTGAGTGGTCGTTCTTGCCAAGTACTCGCTGCATTTCAATTTTTTAGTGTGAAGGAAATTGCTTTTGAACGTTTAAAAGTGCATTTAAACACACCTTTCTATTTTTATTGAAAATAACACAACATAAATGTGAACCAAATCCTAATAGCCCTTTCTGGGTTTATTACTGGGTGAAGACCTCACCTGTGTGTGGCACTTTTTCATTTTAAGTACATCCAAATTTGCCAATTTTTTGTTCGTTTCTGTGACATTTTTTTAACTATTCATAGACTAGAAAATTCGGTTCCTGACAATGAGCTCTGCTTTTCGGTGCCAAGCAAAATAAAGCGAGGGTTGTAATTTAAGAGCTTTTCCCTGTTTTGAATTGTTTCTGCATTTACTTTCAACCCCATTCTCATTGTTATTTTACACAGTGTCCAGTCCGACTCGTAAATATTTTAATAAGCTATTGAGGGCTCCATGCAATGTTTATTTTAAGCGTAAAGCAGATACACATCTATCCAATTCAATGGAGTGAAGCGTACACATAAAATTAAAAAGTTTATCTCGTACTAATCGCAAATCCAATTTATTATTATTAACATATACACAGCTGAAAACACTTTTAAGGATCATAATCTGAAGTAAGTTAAAAATTTAAAAAAGATTTTGTGTTAATGGTTTTCAATAGCAGGGAAAGCCATTTCTCCCTTTTTTTGATACAACGAACAATAACAAGTTTGAAGTGTGAAACCTGTTCCACACCCCCCTTACTCCCTGACTGTCTGTGTTATTATTATATTGATCTTGACTGCTAATGGGGTAACTTCGCCTCGTTGGTACTGTTTTGGAATTGCCTATAACGCGCTGATGAGAACTAATAAGCTCAAAATCGCGCCTAACCTAACGTAACGTAACCTACCTTTTGGTGGGTTGATGCTAACAGCCGATCTGTACAACTTTTCCTCCGTCCTCCAGTCTTCGTTTCGTAGGATAGTCCTAGCACTGAATGCTAACAAAAGGGTGACAAGTCCAACTACTGTAAGATACCTGTACCTTCGCACTTCCCACAATTTGGCACTTCCCAACCCAACGAGTAAACAAATCCCCGCACTTGGTAAATAAAGTACACGTTCCGCCACCACAAACCCCACATAGAATAACAAATTGGTCGCGGGAAGAAACGGAATCACAGTAAACGCGAGCGATAACAAAATGGCCCTTCCTACCCCTAACGAGGTGTCCTTTCCCACCCTGTCATTCTTAGACATCTTTTTAACTTTTACTTTGTTGCATATGCAAACAGAATATGCACTGATGTTGTTGTTATTGTTGTTTGTGCGACACATCAGTGTATGAGTGTTGGTTAAGTTGTAATGGCAAACGTGACATCGACAAACCCATCTTAGTGATTCGTTACTTATTACTAGTGACTTTTCTGATGTCTTTTGGTTGATTTTCGTTGATTTATCTTTAGGCGTCTTTATTTTCTCTAATGCGTTCCAGCATTTGAAGATGATCAGTCCAAGAACTGAGTAGAAAGCTATGGTAACTGCGTTCCGTGGATCAGAGATACTTGTAATTCTGGGTATTGCGTCCATTCCCCAATCAAAGCTCAGTGCGTATGGATACAGTAAAAGTCCTGTGTTGAAAACTGGAAGATAGAGGAATGTGAGGAATCTAGACCAGATTGATTGGGCTTTTGCTACCGGATTGTCTGCGGTAGAAAAGTAAGGAGTCCTGTGAATGTGGAGTCGAAAAAACAGCATCAATGCAGTTGACATGATCAGTATTGAAGCACTTCTCCATTGTTTCTGAAAACAAAAACAGAATTTTATCTAAATTGTATTTATTTTTAAGATCCAAATTATTGATGCTCATACTTCAGTTGAAACCAATATCAAAAAAGAATGTACAAAGATGAATTTTACTTATCATCCATTGAAAGGAAATGGGATTTTTAAGAAGCGGTGCATTTTATGTAGCGGATTTAAAGAGGCAAATATAGGTACAAGGTTTCCCGATCCATTTTATGGACGCAATAAAATAATCAGTAAGAAAGGGAGAACCTTTCTATAAAATTATTTTTATGCATATAGAACTATAAATCAGAAAATCCAATCCAAGAAAATCTTCGGGAAACGGCGGTCATATACTTCACCTTGAATAAATTGCATAAGAAGCTCCTAGGCAATTTGGGAACCACATCGAGCGAGGCAATTTTATGAAACAAGGAAATAGGCGTATTTCCGGGAACAAGCAATCAGGAACAATAACGTATTCGGCTTCTCAAAAGAAACGGACAGAGACCCAAAAGAAATTTGGCAAAAAGCGAATCGAATGGAATTCCTTCAGCTAAAGTCGTTCAACCTAATAACCAACCGCAGTTACGAAGAGTCACGACGAATATTGCTTATAGAATATCGCATTTTGACTCGTTTTCGAACTTGCTACATTTTGTATTTTTATTACTCAATTTTGTCCTCCAACACAATGATCAACGAAGATCTCTATGTAAGAGTACCTTCATCTTTTTGAGACGGTTTGAAAGATTTAGGGGGATCTAATAAGACATTATTGAATTCCCATCTTCTATAAAGTCACGGTTCTCTTCATCATGACTGTAGCAAATAAGTTACTTTATTCCTTTTTACATCTTTTGTTTCCATTCCTTTTTTTTATCCAAAATAATGGGTTAACCTACGATGATGGATTTTCAAATGGTAACTCACTTGGGTTTGTATGACCTCCACTATTCCAGGGTTCGACTGAAGTATGGAACCGAGCCCAAAATATGTCCAAGCAAATGGCTAAAAGTAGAAACGATTGCTTTCAAAGTATTTCAAGAACTTCCATTTTTTCATCTTCTTTTATTTGAATGGAACATCCTATACATTTTTACTTGGTTATATACTTTATCTCAACCCTGTATGCATGACTACACCTTAGGACCTTTCCGTATACGTACTTAGACAACTTTTCATAAACTGGTTCACAGCCTGTGGCGAAAGTTCTTGAGTTGTCGAGAAGCCTCTAGTGATTGCTAGACAACGGAGAATAACCGAAATTACACGAGTGTGATTTTCAGTAGTAAATTGGATTGTAATAGTAAATGTGTTACAGTTTATTGATACTGATGTATAGTTTGATTAATTTGGGTTATTAATATATAAATCGTTGGAAAAACTCGTAAAAGTATTTGGAAGAGGTGGAAACATTTGGACGGTATAGAAACTGTCTACAACCACGTTGGTATGTAATCGAGATTCCACTTTCAGGGCAATACAAACAACTTTGGCGAATTATGGTAATGTCATCAAAACTAGGTCAGTAATAACGACAGTCTCAAATTCGACGAAATACTGCCTTTAATATCGTTAGAGGATGCCATCCGATTCTTCCTACATTTGAAATAAACAGAGCACGACAGAGGCTTAAACTGGAGCTAATAGGCTAATGGTCTGTAAACATATAGCGCAGTAATCGTAAGGAAGAACGGCACAAAAGAGTCGTCGCTCGTCTCTGATGGAACACACAAAAACGGTAAATGGTTATGAAAGATTATGACGGATCGCTCGCTAGGAGATTATCAGTGGACTCGCATGTTAGTTTACTCGTTTTCAGTAAAGTGACAAATAGGGCACACATACATACGGCCAAGTCTCAGTTAGGTCACTAAAAGAAAAAGTTAATTGCTTTATTTTCTAAACTACAATTGTCTTCAGTATTTCAAACACCTTCTTCTACAAATAGCACTTTCACCACGTTTCAAAAGCTTTTCATTTTTCCATTCCCGCTGCACCTATCGTCCACGTCTCCGATTTTATGAAGCCATGATCCAAACGCATATCTAAAGAATCGTTCACGAGACTCCTTTGAGTTTAACAATTTCTGACCAGGTCAGAATCTTCAACATCAAATCAAAATCTTCCAAAAAGTTAACGGTGAAGGAAGAAATCACCATTCTTCTGTTCCTGGTCGTAAGAGTGAAAAAGGAGGCGGATACATCTGCTCCTCAGTCAAGACTATACCACACTATATACTTTCAAACAGTGTGGATCTTCATGATGTCTATAGTTTTGGAAGCTAACAGTCGTTTTCGATAGAGTCAAGATTCAAAGCAGTAGGGTAAGATAGCCGCTTCTGAAGCAAGGACGAGGGAGGAAGGTCGCTACCATAATTACGCGTCGGGGTAACTACCCGACGAATACCGACCTTCCTCCCCCGTCCTTGTTTTAGAACCGGCTACCTTACCCTACTCAAAGCAAAACTTAAAGTTTGAATTTCCTCCTTCCATTTTCTACCGAAGAAAATGGCGCACAGGTCCAGGCACATCAAAGGTGTCGACACCAATTGTCCATAGTATGACAATAGCTTTATCAGTCGTCTAACCATTCCAACGACTTTGTTATATTAATCCTTTAATTTCCTGGTCGTTTGGAAGCTTATCCTGAATATATGAGGAATTTTTATTCATGGATTCATACATAAGAGTGACGACAGTGAGGGACAGCTTAATGGGTTTTAGCAGATGGAACGGAAATCACATTTTGTACGTGTATAAGGCCGACAGTAATCGTACAAGAGCATTTTTCACAGTTTTCTGATATCGTGATGCCTTCAGCGGAAATTAAAGAGTATTAGTTATGCAGTTACTCGAAGTTTTACATGATAATGTCGTTTTATAACCTTTAGATGTCTTTTTGAAATGTGGCAACCTATTATTCGACGAAATGTGAGGTTTTTAGAAGGAATAATGATAAAAAGCTTTGGTCTGTTAAAACGGACCTTAAATTCCTGGTGTCAAATCAAATCGAAACAAATCGAAATAATACATCCATTAAAAAATCTTCCCAAAGACCTCATCCAAGCCCCTCGTTGTTGAGCTTCTGATATTTGTCAAAGAGTCCTTCCTATCTCAGAATGTGTCACATCATCCCCCATTCCCCTTTCTTTACTTCTAACATCTTCTGTCCAGAATATTTTGATCATTCATTTATAGCACCAGATTTCCAACACCTCCGTCATCCATGTTTTGCTCTAATTTAAACACTTGGCATTTGACTCTAAGATGACCATTCACAAGAAGTATATATTAATATTAATCTGGATTTTTAAAAGTACGAGAGTAATGGGTATATAATTTTTTTAAATAATTAAGAATTATTAAGAGCATCGTTAGGTTTTTAAAGTTAAAAAATTTAAAGACCCAAGTAAAATTATGCAATTATTCGTCTCACGAATTATAAGCTATTCATCCGTCTAATTTTAATTCCGTTTCTTATGAGACGTAAAAGAGCCAATACAGAAAGTTTGCTTCCGGAATACTTTCTAAGTGGGTCAGCCGTATTTTTTGGAAAGATAATCGCAGGGCTTATTTGCCGACAGAAGACGGACAATTGATTCTGCGGCAAAAAGTGTCGAAATGTCTGGGAAAAAATAAACTCTCCAACTTTTAAGTCTTCCGATGGGATCGGGGTTGAAGGTACGCAGTTATTTCTTTCGAACTTAAAACGAACTGACAGTGTGTTTCTGCGGTATCGAACTTAATAAAAACTTGAATTCGGGAACGGAAATATATCGCTTTCGAGAGGTTTGTTCGATTTTCTTGCTTTTGTAGAAAGGAAGGCACTTAAAACGGGATATTTTATTCAGAATGTTCGAATCTACCTCATAAATTTTTATAACGTTTCATGAAAACGCAACGGCTTTTCTTTTTCGAAATTGAAAATTTACGCAAACTGCCAAGCTCAACTGATGATTTATTTTTCTAAAAGAGCATCCAAGGAAAGATGGACAAAAAGCATAAAAAATGCACAGAGGATTTCCAAAGGAACAGATGTGTTTCGGACAATAGAAAACTTAGATGCTTTTGCATAACATAAGGTTACTTTTGGTAGATGGCACTTTTAATTTATTATCAAAATAACTGGCATTAGGTCACAAAAAATTATAAACTCCTTTACAAACCATAAAATTTCTTACGGTTCGGTTTTGTTACCGAAAAGTCTTAAAATATGCTCACGTTTATAATTTTTAGGGTTAAAGGTCATCTAATATACAAGATCGTGGCTTGTCGCCCATACTATTCGACAGCTCTTGAATTATAGAATCTTTCATCCGAAAAAAAATTTTATGAGGTGCTTTCATTCTCCGTTATTTCAAGAAAACTGTGGAGACATCAACAGGGAATCAAGCGACTAACCCGAATCGTCCGTATACTTCGAAAGATATACAAGCCAATCTAGAGGCTTGAAACTTTGCACAGATGTTCAATATACAACGTAAGCGCGTATTAAGGGATCCATCTTGTTTAAGTAATTCCTTTAGGGGAAGAATGGGGTTAAGTTAGGTTAGGTTGTGCTCATTCTATGAACATTCTAGAACCTCAAAGTTTTTCCGAGCGGTTCTGTATATGATACGTATTTATAATTCATTATTTAAAAATTCAACCCTTAGGGGTGAAATGGGTTTTCTAATTTTAGTTTATAATTTATATTTTTATGTTCATGATATTCTCCTGATGGAATTCAGTGTTGCATCATGAACTTCAACGACGTTTGGCATTTGATGTAGACTCTTTTGTCATAGAGCAAAGCGGAAGCTTCTTTGAAATGTCAAACGCAGAGAAGCAAGCAACCATTTTCTCGTTCTGTTCCGGTTAATCCAAACTAACTCAGGTAGTCTCTTGAAAGTTTCTCGAAAACTGTAAATTTCTTGTTTGAACTGGGCAGCTAATTAGCCATTTGCAGGTCCTTTGCGTTCCTTTCTGACAGCACTTCTCTTCTCCCAAGAGTTGCTTGTTCTCAGCTCCCGAATTACTACAATTACGATTCGTCCAACAAGTTTAATTAAGGAAGTGAGAACTTAAGCACAGCTAAATCGTAAAATTCATTAAAGAAGTGACACGATGCGCCTTTGGCCCAACTTGGGCTAAATATATTTTCGGAAACTTTTCCAATTTTAGTTACGTAGACGGGCAGACAGGCAGGCGACTAGATCGGCCATGCTTGCACGTGACATATTAACACGTGACTTGCCATAGCGTAACGAATAATGCTAGACCAAGTATTTCCAACTTTACAACGTTAATAAAGGAATTAGACCTTAAATTACGACAGAGGGAAGTACCTACCCCATTAAAGTTAAACCACACCCCATTGGTTGAGTTTGTAACACAGTATAAAAGTTGAGTTTATCGTTATTTCTGCTGCTTCCATTTATTTTCACTAGAAGTGGGAAATGTTATATGGTGTAATACAGTTGAAGCCAACTCAATTTTTAATAATCTAAAAGCGTTTTCAGTGACAAGCCAAATTTATTTCAATTTTCCACTGCGAAACAGCTTCTTTCTATTTCTGACTATTATTACCGACGTCCTCTATCTAGAAACCGTTGCTCGAAAGTTTGCTTTATCCACTAATAAACGTTTCAAGTTTCACGATTCTCCATCATAAAATTAATTCTCAGTTATTTGTTATTTTCTACTATCCCGACAGACAAACATTTGTTCGAGAAGGATCTTATTGCCACGAGGAAAACAATTTAATAAAGATCGTTTGCTTTTCGCTCACTTCGAGCACGTTTCATCGCCTACACCTGACTGCAAAGACTTTGTATACTTTCCAACTTTGACTTTTGCAAAATGCGCGCAATTATGGTCATGTTCATTACAAAAAATCTTGCTGGTTTGAAAATAAAATGAAGAAAAGAATTTGCGTTGTAAATTGCTTGAAGAATGTAAAGTGTAGCGCCTCTTTCGAAATGTTACTGTGTCTTTTGATGAATCTAATGTGAGTCATTAAACCTGTTTTGATTATGAATCTAGACTTGACTGTCTTATGGTGAATCTACTACGATTAACTCAAATTGCTGACTGTGTCTTTTGGTGAATCTTCTATATGTTACTCAAAATGTTGACTGTGTTTTGGAGAATCTAATGTTGACTATATCTGTTGATGAATCATTTTGTACACACATCAATCAAAGTTTGCAGGAATGTTCCAAATACTTTGAAAGTTATTTGGAATGTTTGAGGACAGTCTAGATTCTTCCAGATATTTTTATAAAAGGATTAAAAATTATTTACAATGTCCTAGATTACCCAAAAGCTGATGTGGAATGTTGGAGCCTGGTGTAAAATGATTCACATTTTTCGAGAATTACTTGAAATGTTAGAGGATGGTCTGGAATGTTCCAGATTTTTTCAGATATGTTTTAAATGCTGGCAGATAATATCGAATGCTTAAAAATGATCCAGAAAGCTTCAGATTGTTCAAAAATGGTCCAGAATGTTTCGGATTATTCCAAAAAGGTCCAGAATATTCCGTATTGTTCTAAACAATCCAGGATGTTTCGGATTGCTCAAAATTGATGTGGAATATTCCACATTGGTAACAAAACATCTGGCAATTTCTAAACCTTTCTAAAATTATCTGAAATATTCCATATTTTTCGGTTCGCAGTTAAATTTTAATTTACGAAAAAATATAAATCATCTACACTAATGAACGATACACCTGTTTACAACGGCATAATTTACAATTAGACTGTTTAGTCGTGTAATTAAATTCAGCCAACAATGTCGACGACGAATAGTCTTCCCTACGGTTGCTAAAACACTAATTAAAGAACTGCTCGTCACCTTTAATTAAAAATTTGAATTTTCTCGACAATAAAGCCAGGAGCTTTTTATTCTTTTCAAACAAGGTTGTTCGAGATTCAGTTTCCTGGTGTTATTATAATTATTTTTTTGAGTATCTATAGAAGTATCCACCCACGGGTTATACAGAATCATATTACTATTGTATATGTGAGGGCTTTCACGGTCGATACTTTAGAACTAGTTCCAAGATGTAATTTTAATTTACATACATGTTTCAATTCTACTAGAAATTAAAATTCGAAGTTGCGCGGCATTTTCGAGTGGTTTTTCAATGTGTGGTTTTGAGAAGTTCGTCTCTCAACATTTGAAAATCAGTGGAAAAGGACGAGCTGGAAATCGGTGCGGATATGGTCGAGAAACCATAAAGAAATTTACGAGAGTCATTCTGTTTATGCTACTGCACCAATAAGGAACTACGAGGGCTTCAGGTTGCAAGTTTGTTGCAAATGAAGTTACTTAAGAGAGTTCAAGTATGCGACCTTATGTTGGCGAAACGGTCGATATGGCCAACGAAGCCACCCAGACTTCCCTCTCGAGAAGGAATTCAAATAGAATTTTAAATTAAATGCTCCTCGCCAAAAAAAACACTGAAATTTGTCACGAAAAATGTCAAACGTCTACTGAAATACCATTTAATTGCCTTCGAAACAAGAAAAATACTGCAGAAACTCCAGATATCAACCCACTGGGTATTAAAAAATAATAATCATGGGCACCACTTAGTATTATCGTAAATTAATGTTATTATACTTAGTTGTGTTGTAAACATTGTCCCATGTTTAAAACTTTTTTAAAGTATTTTTCAACATTATTACTAATTAAATAAATTTTAATGACACTAAGTGGTTTCATGGATGTTTTAGTGATTCAGTGACTCTAATTTATCAGAAATCTTTAAAAAAAAGTCACTGATTATGCAGTTACCACTTAAATCGGTCGTTAATTCTGGCGGAATACTTTCCATTAAACCCACACAATAAACGCTGCGCCAGCGAATCGTAAATCTGTTCTTGGTCGAACTATTTATTGACAATTCCTGTGAACGTCCTTTTTTCGACGATCGCCGACAGCAATTCGCCTCAACTCGCCTTCGATACTGTGGGTGTGGGTCCGGTTCGAGCCACGGGGCCCTTCTCTCTTTCTTGCCTCCAAGGAAGATGTATCTAACAGACGAAATAAACCAAGGAAAAGCAATTTGAACGGGGTCTGGAACTGAGTTCCAAATTGATCTCTACAAGCTGCTGCCCGTAGTCGTGCGGAAAACGGCGGCGAATGGAAAAATGACCTCCTGCGGGCAAAAGCTCAGCAGAAGGGAAACTCGAGGGTACGTAAGAGGATACATCGCTACGTCAGTCCGAATTTCATTCATTACCACTTCACGTAATTAATTCATTCTTAATACGAAAACTAATTAGTTAATTTAAATATTATATTTATTGTTCAAAAAAGTTGATAGTCTAGTTGACAAGTTCAAAAACATGTTCATTTTACAAAAGAAATTAAAATTTATAAACAAATTAAGATGAGAAAGTAGAGGCGTTTAATTTTTCGTAAATAACACAAAAAGTGTAAGTGATAACGCAAACTGGAAAAAAACACCTTAAAGTAGAAGAAATTTCTAATAAAAAAAGTCCTTACCCCCGAAACATTATCACCGGTATTAATAATTTTAAATTAACGTTGAAAATAGGGCTTCCAACGGCCGCTAGAAATGTGAGCACTTTTAATACATTAATTTTTTTATAGTATTAATCACCAATTTAAAAATTTAAAAAAATTATGGTGTATTCTTAACACTCCAAAAAAATAAGGTCGCGTTGGAAAATATTGTTAAAGTTAATTTTTCAACGAATGAGGCTATTGTTAATTAAGAACATTTTAACAGAACTTCGTCTACATTGACGACAACAATAAGTGTGGCAATAATTAGCCCAAAAATTTTTCACTTCGTGGAGCTCTTTCTTTGAAGTGTTGTGAAGGACCACATTTTTTTAAAAAATTTTAAATTGATAATTAATACCATAAAAAATTAATTTATGTAAAATGCAAGCAGCGCTCGTTTCAACGTCAAATTAAAGTTATTACTAGGTGCTGAAGAAAATGATTCGTTCATAAGGACTCTTTATTGGAAATTTCATCCTCTTTAAGGATGTTTTTTCCAATTTGCGTTATCACATATAGTTTTCGAGTTATTTACGAAAAACTAATGCCTTATATTCTCACCTTAATTTGTTTATAACTTTTTTTTGCTTGTATAATATTTTAATAAATACTTTCTAAATATTATTCCGAATATAATGTGTCATGACATGTATTTTTAGGAGCTTAGGCAATAATTAACATTTTTTTTTTTTATGAACTAGTCTATGAAAAGCTTGTGTTACTAGATTACTTTCTACAAAAAATTTTCCAGCAGCTAAACGGAATCCTTTTAAAACTTCAGTTTAAATAAAAATTATGAGGAGGATGAGGACGAATGAAAGGGTTTGTGGCATAAAAAAAAATACTAATCTTATTTTATTTCGTCAATTATTTAAACTCGGAATTGCAAAAGACTAAAACGATATTTAAAATACGCTAAAGCTCAGCAACAAAAGCTAGATATTTCAAAACGTGGATGCTGGATGGGTCATAGCAGCTTTTAATTAAACGCTAATTTCACATTGCAGTGTTTCTTTTTCGCCAGTCGGTCTATATAAATCACAGAAAAAGCTCTTTCAGTAGCAGAGCCATTCTTCCATGCTTATTAAACCACTTTCTGCGATTTCTCATTTATGTGCAAATTGCGATTCTCTAGAAGCTTATGCAGAAACGGAAAACATAGACGTTCTAGATTTGAGAAGACTTAATAACATATTGTTACGGCCAGACGCCGAGGATTTTACTTACAACCGGAAAATAGAGATGTCACCATTCTAATTAGCGCACATTACAAATTTCTATACGCAAAAGAAGTGACAAAGTTAATTAAAAAATGTCACTGTATGTACGTACGTCTGAAATAAAATAATATCAAGTCGAGTCCTTTCATTTCGTAGAAATGTTGGCTCATGTTTCAGAAGACCATTCTGCTTGTATATTAATTAATTCCACCAGCTACGAATAATTAAACGAAGAAAAGGAAACGAGGAAAACTCTATTGTAATCTTTAATAAAATAAAAAATGAATTCAAAAGAGCTTCTACAAAAAAGCTTTTGTATTGAGACGCATTTTCTCCAGGAAATATAAATTGATGCTTTAATTCCTTTAGGTTCATCATTATTAGAATCTACAATTATTCTTACATTTTTTCGTTCTTTGTCAAAAAAAAAAAAACGAGAGGAGTTTTATTATAAATTATCTGCAAAGCTCGACGTTGCAATGCCTTGATGGAATGAAGTCCATTCTAAATCATTTTCTAATAGTGTAGATCATTCTGGGTCATTTTGAACAAATATGAAACGTTCTGCATCATTTTCGACAAAACTGCAACAATTGTGGACCATTTTTGAAAAATTTAGAACATTCTTAATGATTTGCAATATATCATGAACATCGTTGGTCATTTACGAAAAATTTAAAACATTCTGGATGATTTCCGAAAATCTAGAACATCATGGATTATTCTCAAAAGGTCTACCACTTCCTGGACCATTTACGAAAAAGTTTATACCATATGGAATCATCTACGAAAAGTTTTGAACACCCTTGACCATTGACACCATTGTTTTTGTGGTGATTTAAATTAATGAGTAATTATTAAAGTTACACATATGTATTTACATACCTTAGAGAAACTACGAGTCCTTAGAAAATCATAGAGAAGACATATACCAGTGACTGTAACGCCAGTTTCTTTACTCAGCATGGAAGCCAACGCGAGAACAATAGTTAAACTTAAGCATATCCATTTCTTCAAATGTTCTCTCCATGAAAACTCATTCACACCATCCGAGGAAGCGAATTCCTTCAAAGTAAATTTTGTGGAAATCAAATCCCTTGGCACTTCAAGTTCAGTAAATCTCCTTGGCCAATTACAATTAGTCACCTTTTTCTGTAAGTCAACTACAAACTTATGGTACTTTGAGGCTTTGTCGTCTTCCTGTACATTTCTATAGCAGACATTATTTACCGCAGATAATTTTCTGTAATGGTTATGGTCTCTGTATTTACAATGGGCAACGTAACACAGGAACGACATGAAGTAAAAATTGCAAGCAGTCAAATCAGCTCTTCCAACGATCCCAGCCACTGCCTCAGTATGAACAGGATGAGCAGCAAAAATCAATCCGGTAACAGTAGATCCAACGTACGAATAGTTTTTTGGCAATATTGAACGAGCCACCCTGACCAACAGGGTGGTAGCCAAACAGTGAAGAAGAACATTGACCAAGTGATAGCCCCATGGTTGAAAACCACATAGCACGTGGTTTATGCGGAATGTTAACACACAGAGAGGCCTATACGAGCCATGAGATCCACTGTCACTCAAAGGCGTTCCCCAAAAGTCGTTTTCTAGGAGTTGGTTCCATGGGGATGTTGGAAGAAGATCTGGATTTGTTAAAATTGCACGCCTGAAACAAATAGAAAAGTTGGAATTAATTCAATGGTTGACTTTAATGCCATCAAAAAAATTGAAAAACGAAATGACTTCTACGGGCAGAACGCTTATAAATATATCACAATATATTTAAAAATATTTTATTCAAATAGTTTTATATAATAATGAAATAAAAGAAACGAAGATGACCTATGTTCGAAGTTTCTCGTATCGATCCTGCAATGAAATTCAGTTCGTAAATGTGGAAAATCTCCTCTAATTCGCCTGTTGGAAATTGGCGATTCGGAAACTGTTCCAGAAGATATTTGCTCTGAGCTGGTTATTGAAACACCAATATGAGGAAAGTTATCGGCTTCGACTTTTATGACATGTTTGTGATTTAGAAACTTCTTTCGTAAACGATTTCAACTTTATTATTTTACTTTCAGGTTCGCTCTAAATTTTCTCAGCTCTTTTTACTCCATTACTTCACGTAATTTTTATATTTCCTTCTCGTATCGTTGCCCACACTTCACAAGTATCTGGAGGTTATTTTACTAACCAAGTGGGACGATATGCAGCTGCGTAACCAGTTCTGGTGAGTAGTATACCTAGGACGGTTCTAGACGACTGATGGCGCAAGCTGTTGTGCTCGCGCAGAAGGAGAAAGGTGGCTTAGAACCGTCCTAGGTATACTACTCTCGCGGAATCTCGGAAACAGTCGTACAATTTACGTGCCATTGCTTTTTGAATAAGATTTACAATTTGTATATTTCTGAGTTTAAAGTTGGGGTAAGAACGAGACTCTTCTTCTTCATGTGTAATCGAAATTCAATTCCTTGAGAAAATATTTTCCGAAGGCAAACCTTTATATCATCGACTTAATCCCTCTTACCTTATTTCGTTGGTGAATCTAGTTTGCGTTACAAGAATATTTAAATTCGATATTTCTGTGTGCTTACACCATTACGGACGCAAATTGGACGAAAAATGAAAACAAACAAAACGAAGCTTACATAAGAAATCCAACGTCTTGTTTGCTCTTCTTGTTTGTTGGAACTGCTCTGCTCGTCCTGTAAGCCGATATAAATTTTTCAAGTGGAAACGAATGTGGAACCTTTATATTTACTTTAGTGGCTTTAAAATCGAAAGACGCAGACTGTGGAATGGAAAAGTGTAAGAATCCAAACCTTCTCAGATATACTTCCATTTCGAAAAGGTGTATGTAATTTTTAACTTTGCTGTTGATTCAATAAACAGGTTCGGATCCTGTTACCTTTTGGAAAGCTACTTCAACAGAGAACATGAAATTTATGTGTCTATAGAAACTTTCTAGCAAGATTAATCTTTTTATTGAAAACTTAAAATGTAGGAAGGTTCTTCTGGATACTTGGAGGGGTCTCCTCATGAATTACAAATTAATGTTTAAATCCTATATTCGCAGCTAAAAGGATAGAACGTCTTAGAACAAGAGCCTAAACAACAACTACATCACCGTATTCCTTTCATTAGTCCTGACCCTGCCTCTAACATTTCATTAAGCAACTCAGTCCAGCAAAAACTTTAGACACTTTAGAATTGGCCAATAGAATAGTAGAAAGTGAAAGAAAAGTGTAAGAATCCGAACTTTCTCAGATACCTACGTACATACTATTATTTCGAAAAGGTGTATATAATTTTTAACTTTGCTGTTGATTCAATAAACAGGTTCGGATCCTGTTACCTTTTGGAAAGCTACTTCAACAGAGAACATGAAATTTATGTGTCTATAGAAACTTTCTAGCAAGATTAATCTTTTTATTGAAAACTTAAAATGTAGGAAGGTTCTTCTGGATACTTGGAGGGGTCTCCTCATGAATTACAAATTAATGTTTAAATCCTATATTCGCAGCTAAAAGGATAGAACGTCTTAGAACAAGAGTCTAAACAACAACTACATCACCGTATTCCCTTTATTAGTCCTGACACTGCCTCTAACATTTCATTAACTAGCTCAGTCCAGGAAAAACATTAGTCACTTTAGAATTGTCCAATAGAATAGTAGAACGTGTCAAACAATCTTCTTGCAGTTTTTTAACTTAAAAATGAATATTTTATGAATATTATTGTCATTAAGGACGATGATTTACATGTAAAACGTTAAGTAATAATTTCGCTCTGTGCTCATTTAATAACTATTTCGTTTTATAACTCTTGACAGGATTTTATGGCAGCGGCTGTAAGAAAGCTCTCAAACGTAATAAGAGCAAAGGCATGAAGTCGTCTTTAACGACCAAGTTTCCAATCCAATCTCTGGGAAGGAAACGAGCTGCACAAGCGGCGTAATCATTTCTATATCTTCGACCGGATGCACAATGTCGTAAGTTTATCGCTCTTATACTTTAAAAATTCTTCATTTCGGTGTTTGGAAAGTCAACATTTGAACTATTCGCGCCAGATAGTAAGTAATGCAATTGTTTTACGACGTCGATGGTCTGAAAGCGTCTGTGCGATAAAAACCGAATCTTCTGCACGTTTACACCACACCACACCACACGTATGCACCTCACCACCACACACAATAAAATTACCACTACACTTTGAACTGATGCGGACACGTGGTTCGCCCAATTCGTTGTGGACATTATCAGCGCGAGTCTCACAACAGAAGTGGTCTAAACACCTGTCTGCATCAGCTACAAATGTAGTAGTTAATAAAAAGTCACAGCGGTTTCGACTTTGGCATCAAGAACGTGCAGAGTCAACTCAACAACTATGTGTAACGACTTTTCTAGTTTAACTTATTTATTTAAAGGAAATTTATTCACAACTATTTATTTAATACTTAAACACTAATAGAATACCTAAACACTAATAACAATTCAAAAACTTATTTATATGACAAGATAAATGCGTATTTATATCACTCGGTATGTCGTAGTTCGGTATTTATATTACTCATTCGGAAGCTAACTGTAAGCTACTAAACTGACCACGTCAACAAGTATTTATAGAGACACCGAAAGTTCCAGAAGAATCGAGAATGACGTACTAGACTTTACGCGAGTTCCAATTGTGTTCGTTTAATTTATGGCCTTGTTTATTCCCATCATAGCGCCTGCCGACGGCGGTATTCTTTGAACTCCGCTTATCTGCTCTCGGATCTCGTCGCCGCTCTCGCATACATACACGCTCGTTACATATGGAAGCTACAATAACAAAATGTGAAACAGCAAATATATATTTTCAAATCAGTTATACATAAATATAGTAGCTCTAACGATCAACTGCAATTCTACAAAAAGTCGACCACATCAGCCGTCCTATTTCGTTATTGTACCTAACGATGTCGTATGACAAAAAGTTAGATAGCATTCGTAGTGAACTCACCTTTTAACGAGTATTCATAATGCATCGCTTTTACGAGCATCGCTAATTGGGAGAACTCTGCACAACTTTTTAGCAACTAAAAAATTTACCAGTAAAATATTTTCAATACAATGCACCCTATTTTCTAACGAAATACATTGCGCTTGTTATCGATTCAACAGGAGGGTTGGTAACAGAATAGAGAACATAATATTTTTGTAGGTAGATACTCCACAAATACATGAGTGTTATAACCATGGCAACCTGTTATCTTTGTTCCAGTAGCACGTAGGTGCCGCATATTCACAAAAATTTAATATTAGTCTTATCTGCGACAGGGTAGGCGTCTAACTCACAAAGGAATAAGCGACTCAAGGAAGAAGAACTTGAAATTTGAATTCCCTTGAAAGCAAATCATGTTCAGTGATGAAATAAGACGAACCGGTGAAGAAGATTATCTCGGGGAGTGCAAAAGAAGAAAATGGGAGTCTTATCTCCGAGGGATACATTTAATAAATTCCTGGGGGACTGATTTAATGATGGCGAGCAGTCTTCCCTTTGCATAGTAATCGCTTATATTGGGGCGAAATTTAACTTGTTACAATCAGCACAATTTCTAGCAAATAAACGACCAAGGGGAAAATAGTTTACGACCAAAAGGAAAAAAGGAATTTAATATCGAATGGTAAATTCCTCCGGGGTGTTACCGCACTTATTGCGGTACTCGTGTATCCAATTCCACTTTCATGTAATCTTCTTCTCCACACTGCAGACTTCAAAGTCAAAGCTTTCAAAGAAAATGTTTTAATTTTCACAGTTTTGTTCACACCTTCTTCTATTTATATTTATGAGTCAAAATCCGAAAAAAATTGTTTTTTTTTTCAAACTTTGTACGATTCATGAGCATACGTGTGCTACATAAGCAGGTGTTCCACTAGTTTTGGCCATCTATTAGATTTCCTCCTTAGCACATTCGAAATCCTTAACTCAAATTGAAGACCAAATTAGAATTTCCCTTCGTACCGTGATAATAATTTGATTACTCACAATTCGACTTTAACAATCAAATTTTCGTATTAATTATAAATTTTGACAGACCTCGTGGTTCCACTAATTATTTACGAAGTTGACGTTTTCTACTCTGCATCTGTTTCTTCGGTTAATCAAATTATGTTTTTCCTTTAACGATGCCATAAAGAAAAACAATAATAACAAAGGAAAAAATTAATTTTAAATTAAATTTAAAATGGTCGTTTAGTATTCCCACAATTTTCACTACAAGTGTATGTCCTCAAAAAAGACAATGAACCCTAGAAAAAGGTCTTTGACAATTAAATACTGGATGACTCCGACCCTTAGGAATTCTGAATTTAATTATTGGTTGAAGACATCTCTAAGAGAAGACAAGCTAATTATATTTGAGTTTCTGACAAACGTTGCTTCAACCAATTTTCGTCCAAGCACATGAAAATGGTCAATAACAATTAAATGCTGGACGACTCTGAGCCTTGGGAATCCTGGACTGAAATCTTGGTCAAAGACCTCCCCTCGAGAAGACCTCCCAAATATATTTGAGTTCTTGACAAACATTGCTTCAACTATTTTTCTTCCAAACACATGAAAATGCTTTATAACAGTGAAATCCTAGATGATTCTGAGCTTTGGGGATCCTGGACTCAAGTTTCGGTCAAAGATCTACACTCGAGAAGATAACCCAAATATATTTGAGTTCTTGACAAACGCTACTTCAATGAATTTTTGCCCAAACATACGAATAGTCTAAAATTTTTTTTTGTAAGATGTTCAGCCAATTTAGAACGTCTACTTGCTGAGATGATTGAAAATTTGGAACTTGCTTCAATTAAGACATTTAATTAATAAATTGTGTATCAATAGCAAATACTAGGAAATTCAGAGAATCCAATAAATCTCCTTGACGATCGTGAATCAGTGGTCAAGTGTACGAAAACCCGGATTCGATTCCCGGTCTAGACACAATAAATCATCGAAATAGTAATCCACTGGAGTATATTTGCTTAGTACGTTCCTTAATGGTTCGGATACATTTTTGGATATTTATTCGCACGGGAAGAAAACATGTTTTGACTAAAACACCTTCTGAGACAAGACGAGCTAGAGCTTTCAAGGAATGTAAAGATCAGTTCTTGATAAGGACAATTAGAAATGTCTGACAAGTCTTCAAACTGATGAGATTTTGTGATGTGATGATGAAGTAGAATGTTCCAATTGAACTTTATGTGTTCTTCTGGAAAATCTTATAAGTTTAGTTCGTACAAATGTTTTATTTACACAATCTCCAGTGAAATATCTACAGGATACAATAAGAAAGTCGTAAAAAAAAGTATTTTTCTTTTCACATGCGTCAAAATGAATATGAGAAAAAGTTTCCTTATTCGCACGATAGGAGGTCGACGTAATCTTTATTCAGCAGCGACAATGTATCAGGAACGATATTCGTCCAAAATCGGCTTAAATGTCTCAACGGCAGTCGTTTTTATCAAGTTCACTATGAACAGAATATCCTTCCACGACCACGTTCGTTTTTTTACAACGCCATAAAATTTATGTCCAAACTTTAAATGGTCCCTGAATGGATATAAAGTGTATATTGAATAAAGTTGTTTATGAGCGAACATTATGGAGTGAGTTTTACACTTGTATTTACGGCTTAGGAAAATTCATGCCGGAAATGCCCTTATTACGAGGCATCACACGTAGCTGCGCGTCGGCCGAGAACAAAGCGAATAAAACTACAATGCCTACAACATAACGAACGCTCTTGGGGACTAATGTGACGCCTTCACACGAAGCACGAACGCTTTCATTTCGTCAGCAGTGACGGTAACGTAAGGCGATGCGAGGACTTTTCCTTTTATTATCCGTACTATTTCTTTTAATAAAAACGCTGAAAAGACTGTCAAAGACCTGCCACGATATTGCTTTCCTTGCGATCTAGGCCAACTGAAATTGAAACCGAATCCAACCACCAAAATGACACCAACGTAGAGAGGAATAGCAAATTCGAAAAACAAAATCCAGTCCAGTCTTCGCGATCTATCATAACACCATCATCTACCTACCTCCACCATCACCACCTCATCTCTGGAGCTCCACCTCCAACATCCGTCTCATTTCCAGGATCCACATATTTAGCTTGTAGTTGCCCATGACCCATAAGGATTCCTACTAGGGGTTTTGCTTCTTTTTCTATTGAGACCATAGAGTTGGAGGCGAAGACTTTAGCTTGCTCACATCCCAGGTGGTAGCTCATTGTTTATTTTCAGCCCATTTAGAAATCCAATTCTTTCACATATGACTGCAAGGGGTTTTCTTCCATTGGGTTGAGTTTTTTGAATAAACATTTAAATTGATTAAATTTAAAAATGAAAACGTCAATTTCGTTGACATGTCGATTACAAAAGGTCGTCCAAAATCTGATTGAATTTGCTATCAACGGATTTACTGAACGTTCGGTTTGAAGGAATTGATTCAAACGGCTCTGGTGGGATTAAAGCAAACTGCAGGTCGAATTAACTTCAATAAACTGACGAGAAATGTTTATTTGCGATTACACAGCCGCTTTTTTTAATTGGCATATCCCTCTCCCAGGGCTGTCGGTTGTTGTTGGCGAACGTATCCTCACGCACCACTCGTTCATTTCAATTCACGAACGAACAAAGCAGTTAGCAATTTGCATACGAATTTTGGCGAGAGAACGTTTAAAAGCTAGGTGAAAAGTGGCTGGTTATACCAACCCTCGCCTGGACTCACGATGCGTCGACTCGCCTCATCCTCGCCCTCGGCTTGATGTTATAACATACCGAGTAGCTTTTCCACCGGGTCTCGTAAAAAAGGAAATGGAATTCGAAATTGATGCGCGTGATACTGCCGGCAATAAACAGCGAGAGCGGGTACTGAGGACGAGCTAATTTCGACGCTTTCTACCATTGAAATGCACGACTGTCCCACCCTCTCGCCACTTTGTAACTCGTCTAATACCGGCTAAACACCGCTTCCGGTTTTTCCCCAAACATATCACGAAGTCAACACACGATTGCATTATACATCCAACGTTACTTCGTTTCGAGTTAATTTCTGTCTACACGACTAATTCCATAGATACTTAAAAAAAAAATGAGCAAATACGTAGTGGAAATCTAGAAACCCTAAACTGAACCAAATAAAAAGTCATAAAAACAATGTTCGCACAAAAATACTGACGCTGGTTTTTGATTTCTATTACCTTAAAAAAAGATTTTCGTTATCACGGGGTGGTTTAGGTGACATTTAAGGCAATCTACATTGGAGTTCTATTATGTATGTTCTGATTTACTCAACATAAGTCGTCAATGTTTGTTCATAACCTTTTATTGACGTAAATTAATACTAAGATAGACGTCGAAGATAAACAGCACGTGTTATTAAAGCTCCCCGATGACATTGAGTTTGCTCCCACTCGGAATGAAGGACTTTTAGTAGAGCGAATCGACGCCAACATTAACCATTCCATTCATAATGCTATGCGTGTCCTTGTATCCCGAATTCCGAATGCGTGAGAAGGAGAGATAGCGTAATTTAGAGCCTTAATGAACCGGAGCTATGTAATTATCGACTGGTAGTGAAGATAAGCTGTCAGAAGGAGTCGTTTGTTTAAGCTATCGCTCACCACGACAACGTTTAATTAATTTTTTGTTATTTAAAACATCGGATTAGCAGTTGCTTAATTGTTACTTCAAAATAATTGATTGTTTTTGCGGTATCAATTTTGTTGCCAGAACAAGTGCAATTAATTAATCCGATTTTAATTACTTCAACCGCCACTTACCACACGATTTTCTATATCGTTATGAACTCAGTTCTATGACAAAATAATTTTCTAATGGAGATATAAAAGATTAGTGTTTTATTGATAAACAATATAAGATTTATATAATATTATGCCCCAACAGTGGAATTAACCGCACAGAAACAGCCTCCTCGTTCAGTATGCAGCCTTAAACTTCCGCCTCACAGTTCAGCAGCGTTCATTACCGCATGGCGCACCATAATGATACTACATGCATATGCATATGTGAAGCTACTGATCGACGAATATTCCACCCGCACGTCACCGCCTTACTTTAATTGAGCCCATTATTGAAATATTTTCATTTTCGGTAAATAAAGGAAACGAAAGCTCTGTATACGAAAATGGTATAATGAAGGTTATTAGACATATATTAAATAAGTATCTTCTGAAATAAGTAAACAACGTACAAGTCGAGATCCTGACAGTTTAAAGCCCGTTTAGTTTCAATTGTTAAACAAAACTGTCAGCACTCCGTTCAGTACAATGTGGGTATATTTTCCCAACTTCCGTTAAATAATTATAGATAATAACAACAGCTTTATCCTACAGTAACCCTTCTCCCCTTTCTGTAAATATTTGATTTAAATTCGCATTTTCCCTACTCTGTTTCAAATCCAATTCAAAGGATTTTCGCTTCAGTTAGTCAGTTATTTATCAGTTTGAACAGACTTTTGTGGTGACATCAGAATGAGTTCATCGAACACGTGTTGCGCCTATTTTACGTGTGTCACTATAACATGAGCGGCACAACAGTGAGCGCTCGCCTAAACTGATTATCTTTTTTTACGAGGACGTGAATGAGGCAAGCCAAATAGGTGTAAAGTGCTACGAGCGAGCGAGGCGTATGTGGACGTGTAAGCGAGGCGCGGAAAACTGTTCAGAGGCAAATGACCGAACGCTGTTCGACTAGATTCGGTTCGCAACTGTTTGTGGAACTGCGCCTCGCTTGGTACCTGGGTGCAGGTGTTTGCATTTGGATGGAATTAATACAAAGCTGTATTAGGTACATAGGAGCAAGCGAGGCGTATGTGGACGCGTAAGAGAGGCGCGGCAAACTGCCCAGAGGCAAATGACCGAACGCTGTTCGACTAGATTCGGTTCGCAGTCGTTTGTGGAACTGCGCCTCGCTTGGTGCCTCGTTGCAGGTGTTTTGATTTGGAAGGAATTGATACAAAGGCGTAGTAGGTACCTAGTAGGGAGCGAGACATATGTGGACGTGTAAGCGAGGCGCGGCAAACTGTTCAGAGGCAAATGACCGAACGCTGTTCGACTAGATTCGGTTCGCAGTCGTTTGTGGAACTGCGCCTCGCTTGGTGCCTCGTTGCAGGTGTTTTGATTTGGAAGGAATTGATACAAAGGCGTAGTAGGTACCTAGTAGGGAGCGAGACATATGTGGACGTGTAAGAGAGGCGCGGCAAACTGCCCAGAGGCAAATGACCGAACGCTGTTCGACTAGATTCGGTTCGCAGTCGTTTGTGGAACTGCGCCTCGCTTGGTGCCTCGTTGCAGGTGTTTTGATTTGGAAGGAATTGATACAAAGGCGTAGTAGGTACCTAGTAGGGAGCGAGACATATGTGGACGTGTAAGCGAGGCGCGGCAAACTGTTCAGAGGCAAATGACCGAACGCTGTTCGACTAGATTCGGTTCGCAACTGTTTGTGGAACTGCGCCTCGCTTGGTACCTGGGTGCAGGTGTTTGCATTTGGATGGAATTAATACAAAGCTGTATTAGGTACATAGGAGCAAGCGAGGTGTATGTGGACGCGTAAGTGAGGCGCGGAAAACTGCCCAGAGGCAAATGACCGAACGCTGTTCGACTAGATAAGGTTCGCAATCATGTGTTAAACAGCGCCTCGCTTGGCGCCTCGTTGCAGGTATGGAATTGATACAAAAGCGTAGTAGTTGCATTTTAGAAGATTCACGCAAAATAGAACTTCGGTTAAAAGCTTGTTCAACTTTTAATAGTTGTATGCTCAGGTGCAGATTTTAAATTGATGTGCCTCGTAACCTCTGACGCTGTGGAACAGTGTGGAGCCAATAAAATTTTAAAAGTTTGTTGCAGTTTGTTGCGCATCGGTGTTTTATCTTTTAATCAATCTGTCGCTTGATGTATAGTCAACCATAACGGCAGAAGTCGTCCGCATAAATGAAATAATACGGTTCGTTGGTTCCGGCACGGACGGCAACTCGATGCGCCTGTTTCCCTGCTGAACACAAATCGATAACCACCTTTGCATTTAAACTCCTCCACAAATCTTTGCTATTATACACTGACCCGCTCGTGGACCCATTCAGAAGCATCGACCATTAAATTTACCCACTACCTAATAAAAAAGCTTATAATTAAAAATTTAGGGCGCTTTATTATTCTCTAAATTGTGGTCATTTTAGCTTTTCACCAAATTTATGAAAACTATTTTACAAGTAAGATAAACTTACCAAAAAATGTAAAAATGCCGCTTCTCATTACATTACACCACAGTTCTATAGTTTTTGAAACCGGGTCGTCTAACATTCTTTAATTAACTAATACACATCTTCTTCCTCTACTTCTCACTACTTCTGTTTCTGTCTCTAATATGTTTTAAAGCAGCCCTTCATATCTCAGAAGGAGTCCCATCAACCCACCCCTCCTCAACCTAAAACCTCCTCATTTCTTCTTCTTTACATCCAACCACCACGTACTCCAAACATGTACCTACCCTTAGTGAACTTTTTCGAGTCTTCAAATAAATCACTCGGATTTTTATTTTTGACGTAACAGAAAAGGTCGAGAATAGAATTTTTTTCATTCAAAGTTAGTTTTTTTGGTCAGTATCTACTATTACAGACGTACGCCTCCTTTTTCTATTTCTACTCTTGCTTCGATCCTGTACATACACATATTTCTTTATTATTTTTCATCCCCTAATACTGTCTTATGAATAGTAATTATACTTTAGAAATGTACCTACTGTTACCTAATAATTCGTCTAAAATAATGAGCTACGCGTTGGGAAACAATATTTTTAATATATAGGTAATTCAATATACCCGCACTGTAAAATACTTTCAACTCAGGTACACTTTTAATTAATATTTGAAACATAATGGAAGGACATTAAAAATCCATTAAGCTAATGGAAATTTTACTCTCACCATCGTTTTGACATTATTCGGTTTAACTTAAAAAAGAAGCCTATACAACATCCAGACGAAAAATAATATTGAACCTTCACAGATTTCAGGTTAATTGCCCCACTGAATCGATCCAAATCTTCCATCCAAAAAGCAATAGATGTAGTACAACTGATGGAATAAGGTAAGCAAAAAATTTTTTTTTAAAATTATCAACGCACCGTCATGAATCTATGATATTTGTGAGAGCTTATTAAAAACTATCTATGATTATTAATGTTTAGGCTTGTTCGTATCAAAACTAACAAAAATACAAAGGTTGCTTCAGGAATTTTACTAATCCAAACTCAATAATTGCGCCAGTCTTCGTAGGCCATCGGAAATAGGGACATTCCCAAAAGTGGGTACTCTTGAAAAAACGGGCTGCGACTGAAGGAATTAATTTTTAAAGTCCTATTATGTCTTGGGACGAAGTTCAAAACTTTTCATTCCCTAAAACGCCCTTTTTGACATGATATTTCAAAATGGTCACATTTTGCTGTATATAATAATTAGAGCAGAAATTGAAAGCCTTCGGGGTGAGTACGTACTAATTTGCCGCTAGGTATATTTTGCGACGAAACGTAATTCGGTGTATAGCAGAATGTCAAATCCAAGCGATACTCATCGTACGTTCTGGTTCTGGTTCTGGTTCTGGTTCTGATCTCGTCGTATTTGTCGGTGGATAGGTAAGCAGAGGGATGTGGCGAGGCGAAGCAGAAAGCCTCAGGCGCTTAGGGACTTGACTTGGTTATTAGATAATCCGTTGTTGAAAAGGCGATGAATTTAGTTTAAGGAGACAGACATCAAGAACACTCGTTCGTAGTCAATTTAATCGAAAATATACGCCGGAAACATACAAAAGGGCGAAATTAACAAAGCGAGGGTATCGCGACTAACTCTTAATTAATATTTCCCACATCCCTTACATTAATATATATTATATATGTAAATATATGTACTCTAAAATGAAGCTCTGTTTAATACAAATTTCCAAGAGGTCAAATATTGACTTTATCAAAATACATCCAATCTATGGACATGGTTAGGGAGGCAGGGGTGATCAGTAATCACCCCACAATACTCAATACCCACCATACAAAATAGTCAGTAACCATTCTCAAAAACTCCAAGTACTTATCAAAACATCTGGAAGATTCTGGAACTCACTCGATAAATCTAGAACAGTCTGCATCATTTTCGAAAAATTTGAAACATTCTAAATCGTTCTCTGACTCTCCAAATTCATCTCGAGTTTTTAAAATCATTTTGAAAAAGTCTGGGTCACTCCAAACCATTCTCAAACGTCTCTAGATATTGTGGAAAAATGGAGAACATTTTAGATCACTCGCCAATGTTCCAGATCATTCTCGAAAGTTCTAAAGCATTCTATGTTAAATAATTCTAAATGCCTGGTATATTTATTCTAAACCATTATCTAACACTACAAATCCTTATCAATATATTTGAAAGATTGCAGAACCTATTCGAATGATCTACAACATTCTACATCATTTTCGAAAAATCCGAAACATTCCGGATCGTTCTCCGACACTACAGACTATTCTCGAGTATTTATAATTATTCTGAAATAGTCTGGACCAGTCCAGACCATCCCCAAACATTTAAAGTCACTGTGGAGAAGTAGAGATAGCTTTAGATCACTCGCCAATGTTCTAAATCATTATAAATTATTATCAAAATATGTAAAACATTCTAAACAATTTTCAAACACTCCAAATACTTGTCATGATATCCGGAAAATTCTGGAACGGTCTGGTTCACGCTGATGTTGTCATAAAATGAGTCAACCTTTTCTGGTACGAGTCTAATCTTCACAAAAAAATTGTCAGTTTGAATTTTAACAATGTTTTCATTAATTTAAGCAATAATAGGTTGTCCAAGTCGAAGTAGAAACTGCAACCAGTTTTTGTTCGAGAAACGTAATACGTTGGAAGTGAAAAGAAGTAATGGAACTGTTTTTTTTTTGTAAACATAACAGTACATTCTACAGTGTGTCCATTTATCCAAGACTTCAGCTTTCCTTATTTGCTGCATGGAACAGCAAAAACCATCTCTTTAATGACTAAAACAATCCACGACTTCATTTCTAATAGTCCAAAAGTCACATCTCGAAATAAAGAAAACCGTTACGTACTCGGTTACAAAACTTTTCAACGTAATGTTACTCGTACGTATATCAATCTTTTTGTGACAACTCTTGTGCATTCCATTAAGACTGTTAATGTAATGATGCGAGAAATGAAAAGTGAAAAAGCTTTAGTGGCTTTCAGTTGCATGCCATAAAATCAATGCCCTAGTTTTAGCTTTCTCAGATTATTTTTATAATTTGATTAGGATGGACATCGAAGGCCTCTTTAAACGTTTCAATTTTTAAATACACGTTTAGATGTTCCGAATAAACTGAATCCATTCAAACTTTAATTTGATTTGTATAAAATACAAAAACCGGATTGAGACCGAATCAATGCCGCTAGCTAATAGCGAGATTATTTACCAACTACAGACATCCAAAAAGCGCCATCTGTAGAAATACACTACTGCTTACAGTCGTCTGTGTTCAAAATGTATTGGAGGAAGATAAATCTATAAATAATATTAAATGGGGTAACCAACCGTACGCAACTTCCCTTCAATAAACTTGTTCACCAACACTCTATGAACTTACAGAATATATTACTTTCGTCAGACCCCTTCAATCCCTTTCTTGGAGATAAAAGCCACTCAAAAGGAAAAGGTTTTGGGTTTAATCTATTCCAAAAGTTGCGTAGATAGGTATATAGTGGAGCGATAGCTGGAAGAGGATTTCTACTTTCAAATGGAACATACTTTATGCACCTAGAGAGATGTGTGGTGGAAGAAACCTGTTCTCCTCAGCGGTTGAAGTGTGTGGGTAAGGGACTGGGTGTGTAGCGTTCAACTAATGCAGACGTGCTGTCCAAGGCTTTGCTGAGTGTCACGGTTTTTTGTACTCTGTGGATAAATATTAACAAAGGGGTAGATTGGAAACTCATATCTACTTATTGCAACCCCCAGTGAGAAATGATATTGAAAAGAGTGTCGTGATTGTAATGACATGGTTGGATCGTTCACGTGAGTGAGTTCCTGTGCACTACAAACCCATTGTGCTTATTAATTTCAATTTCTATTCTTTGAGTAATTACTTATGTAATTACATACCAATTATAAATGTTTATCTATATGTACAATATCAGCATACATGAATACAAACACTTAACGCTTAGATATATACGTTGAGAATAGTTGTTCGAAATTGGGATTAGGAATTCCTGGTTGTAGATCTTTGCGGATGCGTGCTTTGATGTTTAAGTGCAATATAACATATCTGCATCGCAGTGGAGACCATAGACGACGAGCCTTATTACCTAACGACCTGAGCATAGCATTTGCGAAGCAATTTCTGTGCCATTATTAGTAATGGAAATGACACGGGGGCTGAATTAAAACGGTATTCAATTATTCAGAGTGGTCGTCCCGTAATAGCGCCATAAATTCCGGCTCAGTGCTTACCTATCATCGTAAACAAAGCTCCCAACCCTTCGCCTGGCCGTCCGTTCCTACTGCGATATTCCCAGAATAGACAGAGAATAGGGAAAATGAGATAGAAATTGACTTGATAATGCGCCGTTCGAAGAGGGCAGCACTTTTGTAACCGAAACCATTTTAATAGATTTGCATGTACCGAAACGACGCAACGCTCCACCACCCTCTCATATCATCTTCTGAGACATGTTACACAAAAGAATTCTAAATTCAAATAGTTAATTGTAACTTTTTTGAAGTGCTCCATGGAAAATATAATGTACCCGTACGTTTTTTCTATTAACCCCTGCAGCTCAGAAACAGAGAGTTGGGGTATGAAGGATTATCACACCATGTAACCTCCACGGGGATGGATAATGGAACAATGCTCGAAAATATTAAAGAATCGTCCAGAAGCTTCAAACAAACCATTTAAGTTTCTCAAATGTTTCAGAAAGTAGCAGAACCTTCCAAGATATTCAAGAAATTTCTGGCATGTTCCCCAAAGTCATGTAGTCTTCCTGAACTTCTCATAATGTTACAGTATATTACAGAATGTTTCTAAATCTTCAATAATGCTCTACAACGTTCTTGGATACTGAAGAATGATCTGAAATGTTTAGAAATGTCTCAGGATATCCCAGAGTGTTATTGAATCTTCCAAACGTTTCGAGAAGTTTCTAGAAAATTCCAGAAAGTTTGAAAAAAACTCCACATTGTTATAGACTGCTTTTCTGGTGAATTCTTCATAAATACTTTACACTATGTATACATATATAATGTACTTACACTATAGATTCAGTGCATGTGTATGTACAAGTGACAAATTAGTTCTCCGGTGCAACAACCACCCTTGCCTACATATGTTTAGACATTATTTAAACGTAGCAACAGATACATAATTCTGTCAGCAGCTCTAAGCTGCTAGCTATGTTATCTAGTTTATGCTGTTTGTGATCTTCCTGAAGGGAACGCGTGGTAAACAAACTGGAACAGTGAATAATGTGAGCAAATATATAAATAGTGTATATCCCAGTCGTGTGACGATTGGAAATCAGATTTTCCATGTTTCGCTCAATGCTTATGGTACAACATGGTAAAAGCACTACGTCGTGCATAAAAACCAAATTGCATGACGTAGTTGTGGAACATTAATTTTCTTTCATGCATGCAGAAAACAGATAAAGTGAAATACGAGTAGTACGATAGTAAAAACTTTTCCAGTGATAAAAGTGGACACTTCAATCCGTGTGTGATTACTTTTCTGTGACAAGTTTGCATATTTGTATACTTATGGAAAGAAATAAAAAGCTTTTACTGAATTTTCAGAATAATGAGCAAAATAAAGTATTTATATTACGTATGTACTGTATTTTGTGAGACCCACGTTAATTTTTCGTTCATCGCCAAACAGATAATTCTATGGAATTGGACCTTTCTGGGCCATACTCGATATTCCTTCGGAAACCAGAAGAAATTCTGGTTCTCAAATTATCTCAGCAAACTGATTTAAACCCAAGGTAGTATCCTGTGGTGGTACAATACACTAGAAGATTCAAAATCCACAACCTCCTCAAAAGAGCACATAAACCTTACAGCTTCTTGATGTGGCATTCATAAAAATTATGAGAAGCATTTATAAATCGGCTCCAAGGAAAACCAAATCCTCTATCAGGGCATAATAGAACAGAAAAATAAATACGATCCTCGCTTAAAAATGCAGAAGCTATTCTTGGAACTATAAAGCTCCAGAATGGCTCAGATGCTCCAATTCTGGGAATGGCCGCTATACGAAATCCTCCAAAATCCGGACACCTGATCAGTAGAAGAGAATACTGACAGCTAGTCAATAGAATATATACGTATAATCCTGACTCCTGATCAATAGAATTTTCAAGCCCTATAAAGTCAGGAGGACAATTGAAATCATAATCAGTCTCTTGTAAGCCCTCTACCTATGACACATTCCAGCTTAACCCCAGTTCATGTTCTTAAATCATGACAAACCAAAGAATGGCTTTCATCCCTAATGATGTAGCTCAACTTCCGTCGAGGATTTTAGCGCCATCAGTTTTAAACCCTTCCATATTAAGACTGTGGAAAAACCGACCCACAGATTCATAAAGGACATGGTCTTATTGGACAGAGACCTAAAAAAGGACCACCACGCTTATAGGACTGGTGTGCAGTTGCACTGGTGTGGCCGCAGAAAAAGGGGAGTAATTGAGCCTGTCCCAAACAGGCTCATATCCTCCATCTTGAACATTACTTCTGATGATTCGTTTTGGGGAAACTCATAAGATGCTTAAAGGATTAAAAAAAGCTTTTTTCTACTAAAAACGAACTTGACCTTAAAATAACCTTGAGTGTCATTCATTAGTCCATGTCAAAGTCATATTGAAAGTTTCTTCGAAATAGCTGCTTGCCTAGCAACCTGTAGGTGCAGTAAGGGTAAGGGTTTGAAATTCCTGATTTAAATAATGTATTAGTTGGAAATATGACAAAGGAGAATGATTGAACAGGTGCGCTGGTAGGGACAATGTTTATGATTGATAATTAAATTGTTCTTGTCGAATCATTGAGACGTAACGTGGTTGGGGTTGAGTCATCACCATAGAAAGTGCAATTTACAAGTATTTGGGAACGGGGACGCCGCAAAAAAGTATTAAATGGAATATTGAAACAGAAAATGGACAGAATTATACAATACACTTTTTAATTTATCATTTAATGACCTACAAATGAATTGCTACTGATATCAAAAACTCCAGAGCTTTAGTTTCCTGCAGGTACCTCGTCATATCTCATAAATGATCTATAAAAATCTCTAATATTTTCTTCTTACGAAAAAAAAAATGGACTGAGATTAAATTTCCAATTAGGTTCACTTGGTGAAGCAAGCTTTTTGGGGGATTCAGAGGATTCTTCGATAATTGATTCGTTCAAAATTGATAAAGCTTACCGATCATCGTAAACGAAGTCTCCGTCGAGGGAATTGTAGTAGAGGATGAAGGCGAGCAAACAGCAACCGAAACTCACATAGTCCATGCTTGGAAGTTTTAATAGCGACACATTGGCCGGAAACTGTCGAAGAAGTGTTACAGGCAATTCGCACGCCGAGCGACTTGTTGCGTGTCCAACACCACGCAAATCCAAACGTTCACGAAAACGTTGTCTACTCTCTCCACCTACCCTTCTTGTCATAGCACTTTTCGGCACCATCTAATTCTATTCGATAAGGGATAAAGTTCTTCATATTTTGAAATCGAAACTATAATCACTTACAATTTTTCTGTGCTTTATTTCGTATAGCTTCCATAGTGGAGCTTTTACATTCTTTCAAATTTTGCTTCCACTTTCAATTCTCTGGTGAAGAGATTATCAAGGAACGAAAATGTAAGACCCTTTAAGAGATTCTTTTCAACATTCTGCTGACGCATTCTTAATTACTAATCTGGTACATACCAAATTATTTCACAGCTTCAATTACGTTAATAAGGAAATGAGCTCATCAAACTTTTAGGGTCGTTAATGCTACTGAGATAGTTTGTAGGAGTAGATTTACTTTTTATTTGCAGACATAATTTTTATTTGGCAAAGTTAAAAAAAAAATGCTTTTGTCGTTGTCTTTGGATGTTACTGTAATAATGTTTTTCGCGTTTTTTTTTTTTTAATCCGAAAATGAGACTGTTGCAGCTTCACATTTCCCCGACGCACGTATCGAATCAAATACTTCAGGGCTAAATTAACCGTGCCCGTTCAATGTTCAATCAACCGAACGATATACGAGTAATAGACGTAAGTTATCCGATGTGTTGTTGGTGGCGTCAAGTGGCGTCGGCGTCGTGGCGTTCACTAAACGTGGTCACCAGCGTCACGCACCGTTTTATAGACGATTGCAAGCTGCTCCAGCATTGCGCGGAGACTGAGGATCGAATCCTGCGTCCTCCCTCGGGCACTTACGCCTGCACCGGCGCGCGCACAGGTGGTGACCAACGATGGCGACGGGCACCGCGACGCGTCACTGGAGTCAATGAAAGACGCATCGGCTTTTGCCTTTATCAATTCGCCAAACATCAACGTGCTCATCATCTGATTTGTTCGACCTTATTCGTTCGATCTGTCATCAATTTTTGAATATATGGTCCATCGTCCCATATCTGTTGAACCACTTTTCTATTATGGTTCACTTTCAGTTATCGGGAAAATTGGAAAATCCAGAAAAACTGAAAGTGCTTTTTACTATGACTGCAGGTCATAATTCGTAGGGTGCTTAGAAACTACTCTATTCCTAAACTCATTATGCTGGACATACTATCATCATGGTCGATTGTATAGAATGACTGAGACCCAAATATATTTCCTGACATTTAACCACATGGGCATTTTCATTTTGATGGGTTGTTACATCAGAACGACATGAAATGTCTCGGAAGAAGCGATGAATGGAAATTCTCGAGAACGTTCCTAAAATTGAGTACGGAAAATTGGCAATTAGTAGAGGCGTAGAGCTCGGATCGTCATCTATGGGATTAATAATCCCACGGCGTCCCGACATCACACTGCTACAAAAGGGGGAAAGATGAGATGACCGCCAATCCATAAACATGAACATTTCCTCTTTCGTAGCCCGCTGAGATGATTAATATGTTTCAGTCATTTTAATTTGGGTCATTTTCGTATCCGTGAAAATTTATCACTACCATGTATTATATTGTATAGAATCCTTCAGGACAACCCTAACCATAAGGCTAATCGGATTACAACCTGAAAATAAAATTGTAGCGGTTAAATAAAGAAAATGTAAGTTTCCATCTTCAACTTAAGGGTCTCCCGCAATGGTGGATGTGCCACGCCCTCTCTAACGAATTCGTATATTGCTGTGCCTGCTGTATAAATAGAATCGATTCAAATTAATACTGAAGAAAATATGAGGAGGTAATTGCAAGTACCCTAAACTACAATATGTTTTGTACCCTTTTAGTTTAATTTATCTAACATTTTTTTAATTTTATACATCAACGAATTTCAACAAAAACTGTTTCAGTCATTTTTTAATGAGTTTCTCTGTTTTTCTCTCGATTCATCTACATATTCTTCATACATTCATAAAATAATTTATTTGTATGGGAAGTTTAATATTACGCCTAGGGGTGTATTCTCGACCACATACTCTCTAATCCTACATGACGAGCAGCTTAACTCACATCCGGGTTTGGGTTCTCCATTTGCCTTTATTAATGAAGGTTCGCATTTGCATTTAGGAATTAAGTTAATTTGAAAAAATAGGCACAGCTCTATGCAGAATTAAGGTTTCAGCAGGATAAAGTTCTGAAAGAGTTATACGAGAACAAAAAAAGCAAAACGTATTTAATCATTTAGTTAACAACATCAGGGATTTAGAAATGGTATCATAAAAAATGGTACGTTTAACTTAATTTACTATAATTAGACTGACGTATAAAATAAATAATTAGATTTTTTGGCCATCTAAAATTCAGATGGTTCTTTTTGACATCATTAACCAACTTGGTATATTTTTTCTGAAAACGTTGCCATTATAATTTGTACCGTCTAATTGATAAAGTAGGTACTTTAATGAGATAAAATGTTCGTCGACTTTTCCTCCTACTCTTCTACTTCACATGTCTTGAATGTTGCATGAGAGCTTCAGTTTGAATACAAAAAAGTGACTACGTAGATGTTATTAAAATCTGTATGAAAGAAAGTCATAATGGTAACATGGTAATTCATGCTGTGGTAGATATACTCGTAGGTACCCATTAAAGGAACGTTCCCACTTGAGTGTGCTCTTAATAATAACAATTATGAAGCACGTCTTACTTATGTACTTAACTTGGAAATGTTTTGAACTTTACAGGTTATCCACATGGGTTACTTTGAGGAACTAACTTTCAATGATGTTTAATTAAAACGAAGAGATTTTATATTTGCAGTAATTATTTGAATCATGATCTAAATGAATGTACTAATCTTGATAATCTTGACGTTATGCGTTACATTTCTAAAACCTCCTCTGTATTTTTCCATCCTGAGTAGACGAAGATCTTTGATGTGGATTCCCCTCAATTTTAAAGAATAATATGAGTGAAACCTCTTCTTCCATTTGCTTTTAAAGTATCGTTACCATCAGTAGACCATGATCCAAAATTGACTCTTCCTCTTGTTTTACTCATGCTTAGTCTAGTAATTCCATTCTTGAGAGGTCTATTGCTGATTGATCAATCACGAGAACATCATTATCAGCATCATGACATGGCTTAAGATCCATTTTTAGAAATATGTCGTATAAATGACACGAATGAAGACCCTTCTTCCATTTGCTTTTAAAGTATCGTTACCATCAATAGACCATGATCCAAAATTTGTTCTTCTCCTTATTTTCGTTCAATGAAACCCTTTCTTCCATTTGCTTTCTACAATACAGTAACCATCAAAATTGGCCCTGCTTCTGCTTCTATTCATGTTTAGGTTGGTGACTAATTTTATTCTGGACAGACTCAATGATAAGTCACCCACTAGTCACTACTAGATATACCATGTGATTGAACAGGAAATATTCCCATAATAATTGTCACGGAATAAACCCATATCTCGTAGCACCCTCTTCACATCCTTATTAAAGCTTCTTTCATTAGGTATGCATTCTGAAGGCTCACTGGAGGGTATTCTATTGAACTCTCTTAAAAATATTCCCCCTATGTTATGTAGTTGTTTGCTTTATCGACCCTCGCGATACTGTGCAATGATACACATTGCCAGAGTGATTTATATCAGAGGTGGATAAACTCCAAAGAACCATTTCGACAGAATGTTGACCACTAATGTTTGCTACAATATTGTTCATCATTAGAAAATGATATGTAGTGTTTAGGAGAATATTATTCCATAAATTGATTTAAAATTCATTTGCACAAAAGTTATTTTTTTATGTAGGTACTTTTGCTACAGCAAACTATAAGCCCATTTGCATACAAATTGTTCGTCCATTCCTGTGTGATTTATCGGAAGGAACTGTTTAAAATGGACTGCGGAGGTAATAAGCTGGAGCTGATAGACAAAACAACCCTCCGCCACACAGTACGTAAGTACGCTCCTGACCAGGTGTTTAAGTGGCAAACAACCCCAGCGTTTAACATACACCATGCGCTACCCGATCCTTATCGAACACATTTTCAGCTTATTCGCCGTTGAATTAACTCGACGTGAAAAACATTGGCAAACACATTCGATAAGGAAGGGAGGTAATTAACGGGATGAGATTTCATTACGGTGACTTTGTTTCGTTCGAATGAGCGAAGGCACGCAATTTGGCTTCGTTTTGTTGTTGGTTCGCAAATAGGGACATCCAGAGAGGAAGGATTGAATGGAAATTGGGCAGACGTAAGATCATTATCATGACTATTCATTTAAAATAAGCTTTGTTATTACAAAAATAACAATTTGATTTCATTTGACAACGATGGCTTCAACAATACGTGTTTTATTGCCACTGAGAGGAGGAGCAACCGACGTAGTGTGCATGCGCTACCTCATGGTGAAGTAGGCAACAGCTACGAGCAGCTACCAAGAAATATCCATCACAAAATCATTAAAGTCGAAATATGTTACAATGGGTCCATAATGCCTCTATCTCTCTCGAATTTAATGGAATTAATTTTTGGAGGATTTACGCAAGAAGAGATAAGCTGGTTGGCAGACTATTTCTGGTGTAGAGCCACTATTGTAGCGATAATGAATCATTACAGCTTGCTAGATTTTGGATTAGTGCATTCTATTCCCTGTGTCAATTGTTTCGGTTCCCACAGCTATTATGTGCGTATCTGCTGGTCCAAAATAAAGCCGTTGTTGGAGCTAATTAGTAGCTGGACGCTGACGTCACCTAATTGGTTGAACAGGGTCCCAGCTCTCGATCCTCATTTAACAAAAAGTAGTATTCTATTGAGGGATGGAAGCAGCGTAATTGTCTGGAGTTTCTTTTTACACTCCAACTGATTTAAATGACGACAGGAGCATAATTATGAGAGCAAATATTGAGCACAGTTAGCTAGATGACGAATAGGTACCTATCTAATACTTAGAACAAACTCAGAATCAAACAAATCCCAAATTAAAGTAACTTATTCTACTAGGAATTGCCAACATGGAAAGTCAAGCGCACTAATGACTTCACCTAGAAGTAAGTTTTTATGTGGTGATAGTATACCTTGAGGGTTTTAACATAATATGTGGATTAGGAGGACGCAGCATCCAGTCAAATCACTTTTAGAGTTTGCTCTGTATTAAGCACCTACTGAAAATTGAGCCGAATCCACAAGAAGTCATTTAGAGAATGCCGAACCAATCAGGCGCGCCTCTATTGGCGAATCTCTGCTGTTCCCACGGCGCACAATCCACACGCCGATCCTAGCAAGTATTCACGTGAGTCGAGCGAGCGCCTCTCCGGGCCTCTCTCCTTTGCCATGGTTCACATTAACCGGCAATCGATGAAACCCGAAGGCTGCGCCTATCGTAGCCGAGTTTGTCTCTCCCACGACGCGTGGCTTGACACACCACGCGTCAGACTCGCCATAAGAATCGCACTTTAACGTTACATTAGAGTCCTAATTTCGTAGAAACAAAGAAAAGCCAAGGAGTCAATTCCAAACAAAAGCACTAATAGAAACAGTTGGCAACATTTCGTTTCTTTGCAGAAAAGTATTGTACGATTTTGATCGGAAAACCTTGGTTTTAATTTATGTTAACTATAGGTTTCAGTTAAGGAGTTACGTTCGTTATATACTTCACATCGTCTAATTTCTCTTAATACCTATCTAAGTTATTACCTGGGAGCATGCATAAGCTCTCGTTATGCAATTACAAGATTTGCGTGTTTATTCAACAAGAGAAAAGTGGCTATCTGGAATTTCTATCTAATTGTTTGAGCCTTTCCCACAACATAATTAGCCGAACGTGCTCGAAACTAAAATTGCAAACGGTCATAGCACTAGAAACTCGAAACAGCTTACCTTAGTAGTAAGCACGTATGTAAATAAAGCTTATTAAATCATTATTGAAACAATTTTGTGTTTTTGTTCGAAGTATCTGTACACGTTTTCATATTAGACTTCACTAGTGACCTCTAATGATGACATTACAAAGAATTCAGTAGAAAACTGTTTAACTAAACAACCCTATGAGCACCAAAATCGTAAAAATTTTATTTTAAATACTTCCATGAACAAATATAATGTAGTTTAGAAATATTATACACCTGACTGATAAATAATAAACACAATAGAAAAAAAATGTTGATTTACACTTCATTTGATTTTAATATTTTGTTAGAGTGAATCAACATTGTTTTAAGCCATTGTTAACGTCCAATGTCCCGTAAAAACCATATGGAATATTGTTAATGCGTGTACCAAAACTGAAATTTTTAATATTTGCAATAAATCACATAGACAATACCAATTCAACTTGTTTGTTCAGTTGGGAATGATTTCATTAATTGTTCTGGAGCATAAAATGCAGCAGCTTTGTAATGTTCGGTTGAACATGTTCACACGTGTTGGCTTTTTCCATATGATTATCCGATCATATCACTAAATACTACCAAAATTACGTATATAATATGTAAATTTATGTACCCTTACATAGAGATTACATTTGGTTTCCAAAATACAGTTTGGGCACTGAAAATCGTGCCCACTGTGACCTCTACATTCTTTTAATTGAACCCCTGAAACAATGAGCTCGTCGCTGTCGATAAATAGGCGCTGATTGGTTGATGTTTACGTTAGTCGTCTGATAAGAGACCCGCTTTACTTTACGTCCGTTTGTGGAACGGGTCAATTGTTTTTGCAACTTATTGTAGACATCTACGTTGCCTTTAGAATTTAAAATCCGATTTCGTTATTTAGTTTGATTAAATCGTCCTTTTCACTATTTGCATCCGAGAGTTTCTGAAAGCGTGGATTTTATAAAATTTGTTTTGTTGTTCCTCCTATATGGGGTTCGGTTGTGATTAAGTGGTTTAAGGTAAGCGACCAGATCTGAACTTTTCTTATCAAACTAAATAGACCTCTACTTTAATTGCACATTAAAGTGAAAACATTACAACGAAATCGAACCAGATGGGAACTATTTCAGGCGAACCGGAAAACAAACTTTACGATTTATCGGTCCCACAAAATACTAACACAGATCGTACTTTTGTAAATTATTTCCTTAATCGAATGGCTAACCGATTTATTTATGTACATTCACTTGATTTAGTCGATGACAAATAACATGCATTAACAAATTACTTGTCAACTCACTCAACCGATGGGTCACTGAAAATAAAATGTCGTTGAGTTTGAGCAGACTCATTAATATACAAAAAGTACTTGAATTTAAATAAAGTAATAGATAAATTGCGGATTCATTAAAACAGTGAGCCTTCTTTATAAGATTAAAACTAGTCCAAAGTGAGTTAAAGACTCCACTTTGCATTGATGTAGGTAATTGCATTTTAAAAGTGACGACCTCGTTTAGAAATTTTATATTATTTTATCATTTATGCCGTTGAAAATTCGATTTATACACCTTTAAAAAAAGGCGAAACTCAAAGCCAATTAACTTTCCTCTAAGAGTAATTATACACCGGCCAGAATATCCGAGGAAGCGGTTAACTCTCTCCTTTATTACCACAGAACAAAATTGCCCGAATTATGGAAAAAGTTTTAACGTGTAAGTAATAGAAAGAGTTAAACACTTGATTACTATTCATACACAGGATTAGAGGTTAAAAATTGCATAGTGGTAAAAAACTTACTAAATACATAATTCGTAAATCATAAAGTCTGCACCAAATGTGGCAGGATTCACCAAATGTGGCAATAGTCACTGGAAGTAACTGACTAGGTTCAGTAATTGTGGCAGAACTTACTAAAATATAAGTGGCAACTAAATGCGGGGGTATTGTCAGCACCAAATGTGGCGATGTTCAACCAATATGGTGATATTTGTTAATTTTTTTTTTACTAGATCCTGCGGTATTTTGAGACTAAAGCGGATGTGATGAGCTTCACGAAGCGTGGTTCAAAGAATGTACCGGTACTTACTAAAATATTAGACTCCATAAAATGCGTCAGCTTCAATAAATATGGTGAGTACCACCCAATGTGGCAAGCTCCACCAAGTGTGGCAAGGTTCAGCAAATGTATCGATAATAATTGTACTTGAATGTTAGTCTTCACAAATATTTTGCTGTTTCTTTAGTTTACATGATATGTGGAGAGCCCCATCAAATGTTGAGAGCCCCACCAAATGTGGCTATAATTCCTTGAATATAAGACACTGATTTTTGACGGTACCATCAATTTACACCAAATGTGGCGAGCTCCGCTATATGTGGTAAGGTTCAGCAAATGTGGCAATAATTACTAGAAAGTTAGTCTTCACTGATATTTGACGGTATTTTCAATTGACACCAAATGTGGCGAGCTCCACCAAATGTGGCAATAATTACTTGAATATTATTCTTGACTAATGTCGCGAATTCCACGAGATGTGGCGTTATTCATTACTATGTAGTTTGTATATCATTACCAAAAGTGAGTCTGTAATTATTTCGCCCTGAAGAATGTGAATACGCATCTACATTCGCTTAATAACTTGTAATAATGAAGTTGATTCAGTCATGTATACATTTTTACGAACATATGTAGGTATGTGATTTTTCAATGTTGTTATATTCGCATGGTAGGAAGACGCCTCCAGCGTGACTTTGAATAAGTGCAAACGAAAAACATTCAAACAAAGGCCTATGCAAAGCATAATTCTTTCAATCGTGTTTCGCATATTACAAAACAATCTTTCACGGAATTGTTCTGGGTTTCATATGTAGCAAGCGTATGCGATTCGTCGTTCAGACAGATGGATTTTATTTTCCTCTATCGGTGACCTCCCAACCCTTTAGATTAAACAGCCGCAGAGAAAATAAACTGGGGCAGCTGAATTGTGAGCCAGTAAAAATATTGGAAAAAGTATTGCGTACGTTCTACCCTAATATTATTGTGTACGAGTCGGCTAAAAAAAGTCATGTATTTCAAAACCAGTAAAAAATAGTGCTCTTTATTGAAATCACAGAAAACTTTTCAAAGCCACTGTGAAATGAACCACAGAATACATTTAAACTACTACACTTCACCAGCATCAAATTTTCAACAACATTATACTTGAAATTGGAACCAATGAATGAAACGTGGAAAATGGCTCTACAAAATATTGAATTGAAATGACCAGACAGTAATGCATGCACACTTATGATTATATGGTAACATGCTTGCTTTGACCTGCTTTGTTGCATCGTGACCCCTCCCTACCTACCCTAGGTGCCTTGGCTTTTTCTGTACTGCCCAGAGACCTACTTTAGACTACCCCAACCTGCTTCGACGTCTAATCGACGTCAGGATGTATCAGGACAGCTTAAGGCACATCTGGTTAGACAAAGAAAAGTCAATACATGTCAGAACGGGTCAAGACAGATGAATACTTATCATGAAAAATGCATACTAATGATTATATGGTAAATACTGACTTGATCTGGCCTAGTTTGCTGCGACCGGACCTGTCCCTACCTGTCCTGATATGCCTTGACTTTTTCTGTTGTGACCAGACCTGCTTTGGCCTTCCCCAACCTGCTTCGACGTCTAATCGACGTCAGGATGTATCAGGGATGCTTGAGGCACATCTGGTTAGACAAAGAAAAGTCAAGACAAGTTAGAACAGGTCAAGACAGATGAATACTTATCATGACAAATGCATACTAATGATTATATAGTCAATACTAACTTGATCTGGCCTAGTTTGTTGCGACCGGACCTGTCCCTACCTGTCCTGGTATGCCTTGACTTTTTCTGTTGTGACCAGACCTGCTTTGGCCTTCCCCAACCTGCTTCGACGTCTAATTGACGTCAGGATGTATCAGGGATGCTTGAGGCACATCTGGTTAGACAAAGAAAAGTCAAGACAAGTCAGAAAAGGCCAAGACAGAAGAATACTTATCATGACAAATGCATACTAATGATTATATAGTCAATACTAACTTGATCTGGCCTAGTTTGTTGCGACCGGACCTGTCCCTACCTGTCCTGGTATGCCTTGACTTTTACTGTTGTGACCAGACCTGCTTTGGCCTTCCCCAACCTGCTTCGACGTCTAATCGACGTCAGGATGTTTCAGGGATGCTTGAGGCACATCTGGTTAGACAAAGAAAAGTCAAGACAAGTGAGAACAGGTCAAGACAGATGAATACTTATCATGACAAATGCGTACTAATGATTATATGGTAAGTACTGACTTGAACTGGCCTAGTTTGTTGCGACCGGACCTGTCCCTACCTGTCCTGGTATGCCTTGACTTTTACTGTTGTGACCAGACCTGCTTTGGCCTTCCCCAACCTGCTTCGACGTCTAATCGACGTCAGGATGTATCAGGGATGCTTGAGGCACATCTGGTTAGACAAAGAAAAGTCAAGACAAGTTAGAACAGGTCAAGACAGATGAATACTTATCATGACAAATGCATACTAATGATTATATAGTCAATACTAACTTGATCTGGCCTAGTTTGTTGCGACCGGACCTGTCCCTACCTGTCCTGGTATGCCTTGACTTTTTCTGTTGTGACCAGACCTGCTTTGGCCTTCCCCAACCTGCTTCGACGTCTAATCGACGTCAGGATGTATCAGGGATGCTTGAGGCACATCTGGTTAGACAAAGAAAAGTCAAGACAAGTGAGAACAGGTCAAGACAGATGAGTACTTATCATGACAAATGCATACTAATGATTAAATGGTAAGTACTGACTTGAACTGGCCTAGTTTGTTGCGACCGGACCTGTCCCTACCTGTCCTGATATGCCTTGACTTTTTCTGTTGTGACCAGACCTGCTTTGGCCTTCCCCAACCTGCTTCGACGTCTGATCGATATCAAGATAGGTCGGGGTGGATCAGGGCAGCTAAGGGAACGTCTGGTTAGTAGAAGGAAAGTCAAGACACGTCAGAACAGGTCAGGAAGGATGAGTATATGACACTTTACGTGACGAATGTGTTTTATTTATTTGGCCTATCTAATTTAGTTTGGGGTGTAACATTATCACCATGACATACTGTAAATCAAGAGAAAAAATGAAATAATTCCTTGCACAGTTAGGTCTTTATTCTCAGGGCAGGTTCAGGTCCAGAATATGAATCGTTAAAATCTATTTGTAGAAATGTGTCAGAAAATTCAATTTTAAATGTGCCAGCAGGGAGTTTTTTTCTTATGTACTCCGCTAACGAAATTACAAACTCGGCAGAAAAAGTGGAGCTTTCTACTTGGATATTAAGGTTACTTGTTTGTAATTATTTTGCTTACAAAATCAATTTAGGTGGTCGTTATGGCGTGAAATTGCGTGTGCTTTGTTAAACGGCTTTACTTTTAAAATCAACTAAGGACCGCAAGCAAGTACTTTGTTTCCTTCCCGTTCCTCTCTGTCGAAGAAAATACGCACAGAAACGCTTTTGATGTTTAAAATTATTCTTTAAACGCTTTCACGGTTCTTTTTTGGTTACATTCAAGGTTTCTTAAGAATTGTGACTCCCCCAATATTTTTATATGTACACACCGATTGACTTCGTGCCTGTGGCGCGCTGATGAGAACTGGTAAGGTCGAAATCGCGCTCTACGTCTGGTGGTTTCTAAAGGAAGCTTTAAATAAGCTTTTGTGTGTGGGTCACCCTTAAATCTGAATTGTTATTGTATAGAGGGTAGACAAGAATATAACGTTATGACAATTACTACCACAAAGTTAAAGAAAATACAATACACCTGTGGGGTATTTGAAACTTGTAAAGCCGATTGTGAATTATACGCATCTGGAGTTTATTATTAGATGGAGTGGCACGGGAAACCGGAACTGGCAAATGTCACCCCAGTGGCACTGCATGGACCATGACCCAGCACCGTCAACTGAAATGCGAACAGAAAATATTGGCCCCAGAGGCAATTTTTAGAGTGCACCCCCGATCCAAGAGACGCTGGTGATTCATTGTACTTCCCCTTGTTCGTGCTGCGACGTATATTTTTATTTAGTTTATACAAAGCAGGCTGTGACGTGGGGATTTCGTGGCGTAAATTATACTCGACCTACGTGAACAGACTTTTAATAGTCATTTGCTTCTCGCATTTGGTATCATTTCTATTTCTAGCATCATTTTTTCTGGCCGGAGTTTGTAAAAAAATTGTAGTGTTCGTGGGTTTATTAAAATTTATTTAGAAGATTAAAGTACAGGAACACAATTTATACATACTTATTTAATAATAACTACTTAAAAACACTATTAATTAATACAGAACTTAGCTTACTATTTATTTACAACACTCACCTATATGCGCACCTCTATTTATTTGTCTTTTCACTTCTAACACTGTTTATTTATTTCGAATGTTACCACTGTCACGGTCAGTTTATTACTAACTCACTCGGTGAAGTCAAGAAAAAGTCTGGAATATTCGAAAGATTGTTTACATTTTCGGTGAACCGCTTAATTACCTTCTTGGAAAGCAGGTACGCGACACACGCCTACAAACACACGCATACACTGTCGAAAACCGCTCGCAGCTAGTTGAGTCGCCGGCCCGCATCACCTGCAAGTGTACTCGATTACACACAAGCATGCTCATATTCGCTACAATATTTTGGAAAACTTTTGCCTACAACCTTTTCATTTCATTACCACGACAAAGCTTACCACCACCACTCTATATTTATGTATCAACAGGTGTACCTAACCTATACAAACCTTGACATACGTACAATACTCCAATTTTAATATAATATTAACGTAATTTGACAATTAAATTTGCTAGTCATTTGTGTACTTAATGAAATCTCAAGCCGTTTACGTTTATTGTATGAAGGCTACTTCCAGAAAAACTTTATTCTCTGAAAGTAGGACATAAAAGAAACATTTGAAATCCCTGTTGGAGGTTTAATGAATCCGGAGGTCTGGGAACTTAACTCGTAACATTTTTATTGTAGTCGTTGCTACAGTAAAAAGGAAAAAAAGAAACCTAATCAGTGGGTATGCCTCTTATTGTCGTATCACCTTTTAAATAAAACAATAAACTTTACGTCCATAATCAAAAATGAATAAAGCCGATAGGTATGTACGTATATTTTTTATGAATGTCCATCGCACTATACGTTTAAATTGCACAGTACAAGAATTGTGACCTAATGAAAGCCAGACACGGAACAAAATGTATCACAATGACGGGTTAAGCGAATTAAAGTGGTAATAATCGTACGTTACATCTTAAAATGTGAACCTCATTAACATTAATAAACCTAGCCATTGTCATGACAACGAATGATCACTAAACCCACATTGATACCTCTGCCATGTAGTTTCATTGACAGCAGAAAGAAATTAATTGGACAAAAGCATGTCAAACATTTTTATAATTGCACTAATAAAGCATGTTAACACCAATTGGTGTTAATTAGACCGTTGACTTTGTTTCATATGTAGGATTAAGTTGGTAAGACAGCAAAGAAGTTCCCTAAAGTGGTAATTTAAATTGTCCTTTAATATTCCAAAAAAATGCTTTTTTAGTAACTTGGTAGGGCTGTCCTTAATTATTATCCCAAAAATTAGTGCAATAGGTCCAAAAATTTTCGTCCAATACATGGTGAAGTCAACACAACTCAGTAGCACTTCATGGTTCCTACAGTGAATGAAGAACATGTCTCAAATTTGTGTTTCCAGTGAAATTTAGTGTCCAAAATCGTTCCAAAAGTTAGAAACGGCTTACGGTATTCTGTCAAAACCAAGTCTATATTTGGTGCAGAGTTTTTAAGAACGGTTGTGAAATCGTGGAAGAAACACTTCGTTCTGGACGATCTTCAACCACTAATAAAAATTTGGGAATTGTGATGGAATCGTCTTGTAGAATCATCATATCAAAACCTCAGTATCTCTCGCGTATCCGTTCGCCTAGTTTTGGTGAAAATTTTGGGGATGAGGCGCGTCCCAGCTCAATACGTCCCGATGGAACTGAATCAGGTCCCTTGGACAGGTCTCATTGGACATTCTGGATCATGTGAAATCTAGTCCAATAAGTTTGACAGGCATACAGGTCAAAACTTTTTAGAAATGGATACGAAAAAACGAGCCAAAATCAAAGAACAATGCTCGAAACTGAAGGTGATGCTTACTGTGTGGTGTGAGATTCATTCCAGAGGGACAGATTTTCAATGAGGAGTACTATCTGTCTATTTTGGAATCTTTGCGTGGAAAATCAGTAACGACCAGAATTATGGAAGAACAATTCCTGGATTTTGTATGACGATGTAGTGGTCCATCATACAGAGTGACAATTCCAGCCACAAAAGTCAGGAACGCAAGAAATGCCATTCAGGAACCAGACCTAGCCCTCTGGATGAAACGATACGTTTGGTTTTATTCTGTTCCCAAAACGGAACTCCCTTTCTTTGGAACTTTCCAGTCGATGAAGGATGAAGAAAATCGCGGAAGGAGCTAAAGACTCTACCAGAAATTGGAGTAGCTTGAAAAACGAATATTGAGGATTTTTTGTAACAGAACACAGTGCCATTTAATTGAGGATTGTTATGCATGGCGTGTACAACATTATGCAAAACAAAATGGCAGCAATCAACCGGAACAAGAGCAATACAATGCATGTCGCGTCGCTCGATAGCAGCTCCAGCTAATAACGGTTTGGCAACTGAAAGATTCTGAGTCATTTCCTAAGCGAACATTTCAGTAGAAGGAGGAGAAGAGAAGGAAACTTCTGGAATGTGAGTTAACTTATTCGGCCTGTGAGCGAAGGCACAACTCAACTATGTATTCTACGGAAATATGCATGCTGCTCTCCTGATAATAATCCAAAGTGCAGATATTTCGTAAATTGCCAGTTATCCTTTTTGCTTCAACTTGAACGTTAATTCGCTAAATGAATTTAGACGCAACAGATAAAGTATGCGTAAAGAATGTGCCCCTAAAACTTTTGGTGGACAAACAGATGTACTAATGGCGATTTGATTGAAGACATTCTTTTGGAGATTTATAACAAATAAATTGGGACTTGAGCATCACTTTAAGGAAACAAAAAATAGAAGGTGCCTTAGGATAGCTGAGATTGTGGATTCCTGTGATGCCATTTACATCAGACAGAGTGGTCGAGCTTCAGGTGTTGGGATTAAGGAACACGATCATTAGGAGTTCAGGTGTCTTTGGACATTGTACCAATGTTAATCATACAGCAGGCCTAAGAAACGTTGGACCTTCACCATACCAAGCATTCCCGAATAGACTATTCTTGAGAATGGTGGTATAGTCAAAACGATTGTTGTCTCATGCTTTAATTTGGTATATTTTTCCATCTCAGAGAAAATATTTTCCAGAAAGCATTTATGAACACCCAAAGCAGTGTTTATAGTGTTTTAAATATATAGTAAAAAAAAAAATTCCGTTGTCGAACTATCAACGCCTGGCAAGATGGAGCTTTTACGGTTGTTATTTTGCGCTTAAGGGTAGCCGATTCCACTTTAGTAGCACAAATAATGTCCGCAAACTTTGTAGTAGCCAAATCCACTTCCAATTGTTTACCGAACGTGCAAAAGTAGCAACTGTAGCTAAACTCTAAATGGAGTTTTTTCAGCAATGTTCTTTTAACGTTTTTCTTTTTTATAAAAGAGAATTTTACAGTACGTGCGAAAAACACAAAACGTTTAAACGGAAAATGTATTCACTTTGAACCCTAGGCATACACCAGTTCTCCACCACTTTCCGCATTCCAGTTTTGCACACTATTTTAATTCGGGATTGTTTGACTCTTTCCCTCTCCTTTTAATTTCAGCAGTGGCGGTTATTACTATTTAAATGTACTTCCGTGCAATGCAAGATAGCGAACGCGTATTATTCCTGCTTACCCCTCCACAGTTAGAAAATGTAGTGGGCGAATCGTGTACATATAATGTGCGCAGGTTAAGAACGCACGAGATGAATATTTACTTCATACTAGGGATATTCTTATGGTTATTATTTTTGTGTATGGTACACCCATAATCTTAGGAACACCCACCCACCACTGATTTTCAGTAAACAGTAACCCTGGATCCGCCCCTGTTTTGAAATATTTATTTCAAATTAAAATAAGTACTTGGAATGTTATATTCCTGTCATATTTTTTTGTACTCGAACAAAAATTTTTTTTGCTCCTTTCTATGGTCATTAAAAATTAATAACACCAACCAACGTTCTTGTAATGGCCATCATTTATGCATGAGTTCAATATTTACATGCCTGAACGCGTATCTACATTGCGGACAGTAAACATTTTCCCTTTTAATCAGATGTACGGTAATGCCTTTATTTGTTTATTTGCTTTTTCAATGGACACATGTCACGAAGAGTATTTAATAAAAAATTGATGCACTTTATCGCCTTAAGATCTCAATACTAACTGTTAACGACGATTTCGTCTTTAATAAATAAAAAAATAAAATGAATAATAGGACACATTAAAGGGACGTAGAAAAACGTTTGAGTTTTCGCCACTATTATTTTAAAAAAAGCACTTGGTTCATTTTAACAGAATTTTATGCATTGCGTGACCATCGTCAAAAAAGCACAATAAATCCAAGTAGTATCTTCAGTTTAGAGATTGCCCATTATTTTTGAATCCCCTGCTCATTAGTGATGGTATATATATTAAGAGAGGATAAGAGGTAAATAATTTGATCATTCATAACAATACGCTCTTCCTGGTTGCTTTTATATTATTTCAAGGCTTTCAAGTGGTGTTGGATTCTAGGAATTTCCCAAAATATTTTAGATGTTGGATTCGATGGAGTCCTCTATTTTAAAGCAGGCATGAAAAACTATGTTTCAAAATTTTCTTTTGGGGTGAGAAATTAAAAATTTAACCAATTCTTCGTCAACTGTTTTTATTTAACCTAAGTGGTAGTTCTTCATGAATTCCTTATCAACATGAGCATTGCCTTATGGATGTTTAGAATCCTCTGTAATATAGATTCTTTTTGGCTTGAAGTGTAATTTGTCTTTGTTCGCTTCATCAGTGTCAGACCAAACATCTTGGCAAGAAGCTCAAACCCCAGTATCAACAATTTGGCAAAAAACGTCCAAAGACCATATTCCGGATTTTTCGTTTCCAATAAAATTAAATGTGCAAAATCGTTCCAATGTTTGAAAGGGCTTTCAGTATTCAGTTTTGTCCAAAACAAGTCCACGTTTGATACAGGGTTCTTAAGGGCGGTTAAGAAATCGTGGAAGAAACACTTTGTTCTGGACGATCTTCAACCTATGGAACTGTGTTAGAAGATCATCATATCAAGATTATAAAGGTAGAACGTGACCTCAGCATCTCCCGCGTATCCGTCCACCTAATATTGGTGGAAATTTCAGGGATGAGACGCGTTCAGCTGATTTAGACAGGTCTCATTAAAATGGAAAAGAAAAAAACGAGCCAAATCCAAAGAACGACTCCAAAGTTGCTCAAAACTGAAGATGACGCTCACTGTTTGGTGCGTGAGCAATTATAAATCTGTTCCAGAGAGACAGATGATCAATGAGATGTGCTTTCTGGCTATACTGGAATGTTTGATTGTGAAATCAAAAACGACCAGAGTTATGGAAGAATAATTCCTGGATTTTGTGTGATGGCGTAGTACTCCATCATTTAGACTGACAATTCCAACCAAATTTAAAATCAAAAACGCAAGAAATACCATCCAGGAACCATCGTTTTCGCTATTTTGATCTCTTCCTGTTACCAAAACTAAATTTCCTATCCCTGGAATTTGCTTTCAGTCAATCAAGGATGAGAAACAAATCATGGAAGAAACTGAAGTGTCAGAAGTACCAGAAACTGCCCGTAGAAAGTGTTTCGCATCAATTGAGCAGTAGTTTAAATAACGAATATTTAGGACTTGATGTCACAGAACACAGTGCCTTTATACGTTTTTTATTTGGGTCTTAATATTAAAATTGGGGGTTTTCAGAAAGTATTGAGTCAGTCAGATGAGGATTATTAAGTTCGAAATCGCGATTTGCATAGGATGGTTTCGACAGATTAATGCCCCAGGTACGTTTTGTTCCCTAAATGGGGTCATTTTGCGTACAAGTTTCGTTTCTACCAATGGGGCCGAATAAAGTCTCTCGACATCTATATCATTCAAAGCTAATAATATAGCGAAATGATAAGAGAAATGCGCATGCTATTAAAAGCTCGTTAGCAGGGTGGGTTTTGTCATCGTGCGACCTAATTTCATTCTCAGAGCACATGTATCGTAACACAAAACGTTCGGAAATGGAAAGGGAGAAATTTCGGAGAAAATTTAAAAGGTACATAGAAACTCGGCTACAAACTCGTTTTTGTAGCGTTTGTGTCGCGTCGAACCGCAATACGATCTCATAAAGGCGAAGGGATGAGTTTGTTCGTGCACACATTTTGATACAAAATCCGTTTTCGTTGGAGAGCTTCACAACAATTTCAAATAGATTATAAAATTTGATGTCTCTCCCCGTGTTTCGTTGGTTACTTCCTACGAAATAGCAACTATTAAACTTTATTGACCGATAAACTTTGCACTCTTGTTAACTAAATCAAACTTTTAACTCCCACAACACCCTCAGCACTTTGACTTTATTTTCTTGGCTGCGCTTACTATTTTCTAACACCTCATGTACATACAAACGTATTTATATTATATTTGACCTCGTACTCCAATTTGTGACATTTCTGTCATTTACTGTCACCCACCTTTCATAAAAGATCCACTAATTTTCCTACTTCTTCAACGCTGCTTTAGTGTGCGCTGTGAACCGGTTTCCCACAACGCTTGACTCGCCAAGCCTGACACATTGACGATTCGATTTAGCCTTCATCATTCAGCGAGCCGCAAGCAATCCAAAAGCCGAGTCAACGTGAATCACGACGGCGCAGCACATGATGCGCCAGACCGTTAGCATCGTATTGAAAGCCAGAGCTCTAACGTGCAACGTCATATAAGGGGGTCCTCGTAAGAAACTGTTTTAATCTTATAGCTGAGGTATTTATCGTGCAAAAATTTTTTTGATAACGGATTCTTATAGAGGAAGGTCAAAATTTGTAGGTTTGGCAAATAATTGTTAATATTTTTCATTTAACGTTAGGTTTTGAAGAACGTGTTGTTTGACCTTTCGACGCTTTCGTAGCCAAAATTAGAAATGATAATAATCCTTGTATGTACCTAACAATTTTACAGAGATAAAATTTGAAGATAAGCATGAATATGAATATAATAGGTGGTTACAAAAAGGGGATGTTAAAATTAAAACTGATTTTTATTTCAACCGACTAAATGTTGTTTCCTCGGCGGCTGTTGTTGTGTTGCTGTTTCATTTTAACAGTTGCACAGAAATTTCAAATTTGTTTTTAATAGAGAACACTTAAATCCTTTACGATCGCAGTTAAAACACAATCTACACAATGTTAGCGTTTCACATAGACCAACAATTTAATTTAGGGACGATAAAAATTTTATTTCTACCAGTCTGATTGTTCCAAATTGCTTTTAATTACCACTGGTGGCCATCTGGAAGCTGCCACCGAAATAATCTATTATTTCACTTTATGTCTTCGTTTATGTCCTGTTTACCTTATACTCAAAAAATCAAAAGTCAACCCTATTAACCTTCCCAGCTACTTTTATTAGCCCCAACAATATCGACTACCAATTCTAGCTGGGTTTAAGGCGGTTTTGTTTCATATTTTATTTCAACCCTTCACCATATTTAGTACCACATTTCTTTCTAAAATTTATTTGATAGAAGCTATCTGTTAATGCCATTATTTGATGAAAATAAATGTAAATAAGGTTGACCTCTAACATATCCATAGCACAGGAGAAATGTCTTTAAGAAGCTGTTACATTTACTATGACCTTAGAATACACATTCCAGCTGAATCTGAGAAAAATGCCAACTCAACTTTAGGGGTCGTAAAACTTGAGCTCAAGAAGTACCCCAACGCATACTTGCATAACTGCACCGTAATCGTCATTTCTCAGTGGCGGAACACTTGGGGCTTTCAGTAAGGTCATTATGCTACCTTTAATGGACGTCACTGTGTGATGCCACGTAAAGCGCTTTATATTTTTGGTCACGTTCGTATCTTCTCCACCCTTAATTTTTTTTTTCAATACTAATGAGACGTGGTGTATCTTTTATATAACAATAATGTAGCGTTTCCTGTAATATGGAGTGCTTCAGCTTCTTTTTCTTCAGAAGTTTATAACGAGGAAACAAATTCTCTTTTGAAGTCGATCGGAGCAGCTATATGGAAGAATGAATGGGTGTCAGGAGAGATCTGAACGGAAGGAAGCGAAGCCGCAAAGTGAAGGTCGAACTTGGCTTGTTAAAGTAGCGTTCGAGTGGGTATCTGGTGTCCAATTAGCGATAGTTAGTGAGACGATGTCTGATATAAACTTTGATTGGTTTCGGATTTCCCAGAATTGTTAGTGTAGGTAGTATTTATTAGGCGCAGCCTTTGAAGATGCATTCTGCAGCTTCAATGACTAACCGGAAGTACTCAAAGTATTTAATCTCAAATTCTAATTTGAAATATATACCATCATAGTGTTTGTTGGGTTTTCTTGAGATTTTTTTTACGCAATAGGTGGTGGTAGAATGGAGGCGTGGAATTTTACTCTATCCAGTAAAAGATGTTTCTGGATTCTGAATCCTTCACTCAAAGATTGAAAGTTAATCCATAAAAAGAAATTTTAATTTCGTGTTTGAAACTAACTGTACGTGGAATCGAGTAGGTACAAAGGCTGCACTTAATTTGCAAAAAGCATCATGATCTTCCAGTAAGTTGAGCTTAAATTTCGATGGAGAGGAATCAGAAGATTGTCGCATTATCAGTTGCATCCGAGGAATGTGGAGCGACCTTCTGTGTGCCTGTTATACATCCATCGTGTATGGCCATCAAGTCTGGCTTTCAGAATGCTACGCTTCGTCGCTTCAAGATATTCAGGACAATTTGGAAGTTACGGGAATTTGACAACGGCAAAGCGGGGATGGATGTAATAGCGTCTGCCTCTAACCGTCTGAGCTGAGCCCACCCTTTAACTTTACAAAGGCGAATTTATGGCGAAGTTTATTGGACAAGCGTTTAATGGCAGACCTTTCAGTCAGAGCCTTCAAAATTGAAAGAAGCACTGAAAGAACCTGTATACTGGCGGAGAGTGAAATAAATTGCTTTCAATTTATTTTTCCAGATATTTAGTTTTTCTCGTTAAAATATTTAATCCGGCTGAATTTGATCCACTCAACTATTTTAGATTGAACCAATCCTTTAGATTTAAGACTGGAACAATGGTTCGTATTTCAATTCAAAAAATGTGTGGATATTTATAATTTCAATTAATCAATTGCTTTGTTCATCCAAAATAAGTACTCGAAATATAGTGCAGCTGCCCCAAATTAAGCTTTCTGGAGGTCAGTAAAGCTGAATTATCCACAAACTTGAAAATGTGCGAGTGAATGAGGTCCCAAAAGCAAAGCAGTTAAATAGAATTTATGATCTAGTAAGACTTTTAATAACGTGCAATTTGATACCTATATTACGAGAATTTATGGCTGCGCCTTCACGTGAAATTACATGCACCTCTGCAGCAACCAAAGAAAATTCATGCAAATATGTACTAAAGACCTTTACACGGCTGAGAAAATATGGCTCTGGATTTATATTGTTTATTATTCATTCTAGCCAAATAGGAACAGGATTTCGCTGTCTTTTCGCGCAGATATATAGCTCATGAAACTGAAATTTTCGTGCTGTAAGGAGTCAGGATTTAAGTCCGGACCATCATTTATTACTGGGCGTAAATTAAAAATGTAATGGTGAAGAGAAATGCTAAAGATTTATCGCTACCGTTGCTGCGATTTGTACTTAGCAAAACTATTATAACATTTAAAAAAAAAAAAAAAAAAACATAACATTTAAAGTCCAGGACATAGACCTAATGTTAAAGACAAACACAACAAGCATATGAGCAGAAGCACATCTCTGGAAGTACGATCGATTAGCGTCCCTCTGTCTTTATCTACTCACTTCTAATTGGCGCGTGACACAACCGGAGCTGCTACCGTTCCAATCGGAATCAGGCGCACAGAGACAGGAAGAGGTCAACTGATTTTCTTTCGCTCTCTTCCAGAGGTGGATTTCTGGTTCTCTCTATCTTTACTAGTGTTTCCGTGGTTTGAAGACTAAATATAATTGAATAGGAACATAATGTAAACATTTGTTAAGTGCTACGTGTGGTCCTTTGTAAAGAAGGGCTTATAGTGACCATTCACATGTCGTTTCATGTTTTTATTTTTGTATATAACGAGGCAAGTACATTTCAGAGCGCGTTACCATTTTAACATTACAGTATATAAGTATATATACATATATTTGATTCAACTGAAAAACGTTAACACTCACGTTGACAGCTTTATTTCCCGATTCCATTATACAATTCCATCCAACGCTTACGAATGCTTTCATCCCGTGACATTCTATTTATTTTATGGAATAATCTATATGCCGATGACAAAAACTCAGGCAGCAGCATCGCAGCAGGCCGTGGCGCGTTGCATTGACAGCTATTTCTACCGAAAGGGTTTATTGAGGCAAAAGCGAGTGGCTGTTGCATGACAGTATGAAAATATTTCACGAGAATTGAATCATTTATTCACCTGCATAGGCGGAAGTGATCAAATCTCGGAAACGAAAACGAATTTCAATTGAACGCCACTGTTGCAGTGCAATGTTTTAAAACGAACAGTGTCTCAGGCAGAAAAAAAAATGCAAAAATATTTACCCGAATTGAATTACAAAAAAAACATATTCTGAAGGGGTGCTCGTTGTTATTTAATTTGGTGAATATGAAGCTTTTTGAAAGAGAACTAAATATCTTTGAAGTGAAAACCTCTTTAGGCACGATATGCGATTTTTAGTAAGAGATGAATATGCGGATTCGCGTTACCACCCAACCAGCCGTCGTCAACAGACCGATACCGCTCCAGCGCCAGTACACATACAGCATGAAATATGTTAATAACATAGTATGTATAATTAAATAAACGATTTATTAATATTTTATATCAGCTCAGAATAGTTTTCTGCTTTAATTGGTTCCTTAAATCATTTCTTTATAAAAGACTTTTGCAAATATACCAGGAATTGCGATAAAGAACCGTAAATAACATGATGACAACGTAAAGAGAGAAAGTATCTCGATTTTGTTCTTTGTGATTGCAAAGATTTATTATACTCAGAGTGGACCATTATAAAAAAAGGAACTTTTTTCCAAAAAATAATGAGGTATCGACATAACGACCCGTATTAGGAAGTATCCTTGGCATACGCCAATCAATGAGGCCCTTCGGGATCACAATATGGTTGTTTTATTCTGATACGAACAGTGTTTTGTAGAAATGCACTCGCGATTCTTTAAGGATTGGGCAATTATTTGCATGTGAAACCAAATAATATCCAATGACCAATTTGATAATTTTTTTAAAAAGGTCGCGTTTCTAACTGCGTTTGCACATTCCAAATCGTTTTTCATAATCCGTAACTTACTCCACAAAACGAACTAACTCACCAAAAATTAATCACCAAATGCTTTCTAAAATGGTCTAAAAAAATTAATTACTTTTAAAAAATCTTAAACATTCTGGATCATTTTCAAAAAGTTTGGAACATTATGTATCATTTTCAAAAAATCTCGAATGTTTTGAATTAGTTTCAAAAAGTCTGGAACATTCTCGATCATTTTCAAAATGTTTCCAACATTGTGTACCATTTCCGGAAAGTTTCGAACATTGTGTATCATTTTCAAGAAATCTGGACTGTTCTGAATCACTTTAGAAAAATCTGGAGCATTCTGGATTATCTTCAAAACGTTTGGAACATAGCTGATCATTTTCAAAAAATCTCGAATATTCTGAATCACTTTCCAAATGTGTGGAACATTCTAGGTCGTTTTCAAGGTGTTAAAAAAATATCTAGAAAACAAGAGAAGCTTTGATATTTACGTATAAACCTTGTTTAGGGCGTCCAATGAGCACCACTCCCGTTACAGTAGCAAACAGCCTCCAAAGATAACCGGAACGGAAGTTCAAGAGCAGCCTGCGGAAGCAGAAGCGGAAGCTACAGTTTCGCAAAATACCTACTAAAAAAAGACAGCCCCGCTGGACTAAATGTGAAAGTTATTTAGCAAAATAAAAACTTTTATTAACTGCTCTTAAGAAAAGTGGCTGAATTTTGTGACGAGTCTAAACTTGAAACCTTTGGAAATTATCAACAGTAAAATCCTACGAATCCTAGTAACCTAACTGTTTTCAAATCAGAGGAAATTGTCAGTGTGATAGAACTCATGCCATCAAAACCAATGCGATAGGAATCGATACTTCGTAAATTGTGAAAAAAAAACTTGAGTGCAATCGGATCTCGCCTTATACGTAAGGAGTCGAAAGGAACAGCTGGAATAATTGCGTTATTTTTCAGCAAAGGTTCCAATAGAGCCGCTGGAGAAAAGAATGGGAGTCGTCAGTCTGTTCGAATTGAAACTGCGTTGGATGAATTCTTAAGATGCATATTCAAGTTTTCGAATGGAAGCAGGAAATAATGGAAATCTGCCGGAAAGGCTTTATGCCTCCAACATGATGCCCTTCATAAGTCGTAAATCCATTCGGAGTAATCGTCAGACTACGTATACAAAGGAGAAACGCATAACTACCGTCGTTTCTTTCTTTTCTTCGATTTTAGTGGCCCTTAAAGACAATTCAATAAAACTATTGATAATAGATGGTCCTATTTGAAATTTCTAAACCCAAGGATTTAGCCTCTGCCCTAATATGTCAGTTAATCGGGAAAAAGAAAAAATCTGGATCTCACTAGATCATTTCCCAAAAACCTAGAATGTTCTGAATCATTTTCTAAAGATCTGGAACATTCTGGATCATTTTCAAAAAGGTTGAAACATTCTGGATTACTTTCAAAATATCTGGAATGTTCTAATTCACTTTCAAAAGATCTGGAATATTTGGAACATTGTGAATGATTTTCAAAAAACCTCGAATTTTCAGACCCACTTTCAATAGATCTGGAACATTGTGGATCACTTTTGAAAACTCTGAAGCAGACAAACGGATGTATGTTTAAGTAGATGATCGATTCCAATTAGCCAAAGATTACAAGAACTGCGAAGTTTAGGATTTCTTCCAATATGCAATCTCCTTTTAAATCTGGCCATTCTAAAGATGCAACCCCATCACGGAGTCATGCTGAACCAACAGCATTTCATAAATTTCTTATAACAAGTCAACTGAGTGTAGTTCCCTATTATCACATCAGCAGCAGGAGTCTCCTGCTTACTTATCGTATACGGGACTAAATTGAGAGGAAACCGAGGAAGATTACATCCTTTTCGAGAGTGGAAAGTCTTCAGATCCATTCGATTACTATCTCTCTTTTTCCGAACAAATAACCATATTACCACACGAGCGGAACTCCTACACGCCAATTTATCAGATAACAACGGTCTACGTCGTACTTCCATCTGCAGAAGCAGTCTGTTGAATTTGACAAACACGATTTCAATGAAGTTACAGTTTTATTTCGTTATCGTTCGAACGATACGTGGATTCGTTGAGTTGACAAATCAGTTCGTCATTAGAAAATGGTATAAGTTCTCAGATAACTTAAGAGGGATGAAAACTCTTTCTGAAAAGTTTGGTACTAGCACATTTATAATGAAAAAGGCAATTAAAAATAAATTACAATTGCTCGTGACTTTTTAAATGTCATGGGGTAAAAAGAACTGTAAAGTTTTCTGCATAACGACCCTTCTGCTCGAGCGTTCGTAATGCGAGGTCTAGGCACCAGGTAATTGTGACTTTCTTGAAGAGTCTCTTACATATTGTACATGAGTGAGCCGTTTCAACAGTCGCCAGACCTCAAAGTGCGTTACTGTCGTGAAAATACGTGTACGTAAATTCTCACCACCGAGAGGAAGTGGAGGCGTGAAGGTCCTTGGATGATGGTTGGAGCATGAATTTGCACTTTGCAATCCTCAAGTATCCATGCTCTGGCTGTACGGTTGTCGCCTTCAACAGTCAGCATTTAACATGAAAAGTAAATTGGTTTTCAAGCCACCACCAACGGACGTACCGCATAGATGGCATACTCTCTGCCCAGCTATCGTGATGTAATCGCTGGTAGGTACACATGAAAGCTCTTGAAAGGGTTGTTATTGGATGCTTATATAGCAAGCAGAAATTAATGAGGAACCTGCAAACAGTTAACCTTGGCTTGATAGTGCTTGGAAGTAGTTTCCAAATGAAACACCAAAGTCCAATTAACTCCATTTGTGAACTTACATAAACAGCTATCGCTGTGGTTAGCATCAAAATTATTTTATAGAAATGAGGTAGTTAAAGTATATCCATGAATTCTTTGAGCAACTCCCCAGGGAGGCGCTGGCAAACTCCATCTGTCAGTTCCATAAAAAATTTATTTTGTTTTACCTTCTATGTTAAACGAAATCCTTTCTGTTCAGAAAAGTATCACATCCAGGAACGATATTTCTCAAGCCATTTCCAATTTAACTGTTCGCCTTCGCTTTTCAAACAATAAGTAACCACCTTCAAAGGCAGAGTTAGAGTGCTAAGTTATTGTTTGATGTCCTCGTTATTTTAAGACAAAGGGAGTAAAATATGGTAACGACTAATGTACCTACCGATGCGATGATAGAATAGAAAATTATCCACGTTGTTTTATAAATCCACATAAAAGTGACGTTTCCTGCTTAATTTATAGGGCTAATGAAACTCACAACATTAGACGGAAGGGCAGGGTACCATTCTATACCCTACTGCATTGAAAATCTAACCTAACCTACAATGGGGGTAAATAATAGGTGCCATCAGGTTTACGACCAAGAGGAACTGTAACATCGTTGAGATTTCATCTGATGTTGCCACTCACCCCATGAAAACTCTCCTATACTGAACCCTAATTGTTTAGGAGCCTTTACCAAAAAGTGTGTATCTAAATTATCACCTTAAATGTTTCGAACGTCCATCCAAAGGTTTTATGAAGCTCCTTATGCTTGAGTGCTTCAAATTCCGAAAGGAAACCTGAGTCCAAATTCTATGTTTGACTTTGGCATGTCAGGATTGTACGACATTGATAACAAACTTTAAATCCCACTTTATCTCTATGGAGGTAGATCTCTTGAAAACAGAAACACCTCCGATTTTGCAAAAACTTTAAATCTTCAAATATCTTCAAAGTTTTGGCCTTCCCATCCACATTAACGGTTTTACTTTCAAAACTAATGTATAAGACTGTGATTGAAAGAGCCTCACCCCTAAGTGGGCATTATCAAGGTGAGAGTAATACGTGTCCACATGTTTATGGGTGAGTCTCTTTTCAATCAGGAACGTGAGAGCAGTAGTAGCAATTTGTGCGAAACTGTGCAGTGGTTTGTTGGAATTATCCTGAAATTCAGACCACGGTTGCTCTGGCGACAAAAGAGTTATTTTCTGGATGTGTATTTATCTTAGCCAGACTAAGGTATGAAAAGTACATATGTATAGGTGCACATAAACTTATATATATGTGTGTGTGTGTGCAGTTTCTTCGTCGTCGTTACGGTACTGCATTGTAAACAACTAGTCGCCCGTGAGACCGATAATGGAAAGAGGAGAGAATGAAAATGGGTGCGATAAACGCAGACGGCAAGTTGGTGTGTTGGTGGCGCTGTCGCTGTCTACATTCTCAGAGTTGGTGCATAGAAAGGGTCCCAGGAGTTGGCAAATAAAAGGGAAGGAGAGGAAGCGCAAGCCACGCCAACGAATCACAGATTATGGTAATACACCGTGAAATTGTTAATTTTAGCGCTCGCTGTGTGATGAAATGGGCCTCAGACGCGCGCATTTAATGAGAATTTCCTCGATTCCTCATGCACACTAAACTAATTGTAATTATTATCGCTTTTCTTATTACCAACACCAAATACTATTCATTTATTTTCACGTTATTTTATGGAATCAGAACAATTAGTGGTCTATTAAAAAATCTCAAGGGCCATAGGGCCCTTATTATCTCCCATGCTTGGGACCCTAACATAACTGCCCCCGCCATGCATAGTCTGCGAAGATGTTCTTTACGATTTTATACAATTTCATTTCCTTCTTCTGCCCCTAAATAGTCCATGTTTCAGAAGGTATCCTACCACCGTTTTTCATGGGTTCCTTTATTCTGTCACCCCTTCTAATTTTATCTTCCATCAAATTTCCTTTCTGCTAATGCCAGGACCTGCCGCTGCACTTCTAGTCATTAGAAGAGGGTTAGTATTTATCATCCCAGAATAACCAATTCCGCTTTAGTACTGAACAATGGAATTCAGTCACTCATATGAGTAAAATGTATTGTAATTTAATTCGAAATGAAGACTGAGAGGATTCGGTATCGCTTTCGCAGCTATGTCTTCTGCATCAATTGAGTTTCTGTCTGGGAGCATTAACAAGGAGCTAACATTACCTTATCTATTGTCTAAGGTAGTAAATTGCTTTTATAACCAACACAATGCTTCCATTGTTTTCTCGTGCATGCACTCGAACGTCATTATGATATGGTGATTTCCCGTTTCTTGTTTTGCTCTTTGGTTATATTTAGCTACATACAGACAAATATCAGAACCAAATTTCTCGTATTTCCGTTATCTAATGAGCTAAAAGTGGAAATTGATGCAAACCCAATTACTTTCCGATATAGAAACTCTCCAACTTCGTTTGCTCAATGCAGCAAAAAGTCTCATAGACCTATACGCACGTCTGTGTGCGCCCGCGCCAGTCTAGTGCTGGAGTATCGGCTGGTAACGCGAATCCCCTACTAAAAATCTCATAACACGCCTAAAGAAGTTTTCACTTCAAAACCTTAAAGAGAAATAAATGTAAGAGATTTAGAGGACAAAAAGCTGGGAGTGTAACATATAGGAATTGTCCTACGTGAAGGATAACAAGGCTAAAGAGGGTATCAGAGATTGCTGGATAAACGACCACACGTCAAGAAACAGGATACAATAGATGCAGCTTCATTTTTATAAAACCTGACAGATAATCTGCAGAATACTGAACCAAACATATTTTTCCTATTTTTCATTTTAGTATAACCAGAAAGCGACCCTGTGAATTTTCTGATGGATTTATTTTCAGTGAATTCAAGTGTTCTTGTAAAGTTTCCATATTCTTCATAGCTATAGATCAGTGTTCCTTAACCTGGGGATTTAATGTAGAAATATGGAGGGTTATATTCGGTGGGCGTTACTGTAAAAACGATGCAATAGACCATTTTTGTGAAGCGCGTTAATAAAAATCATCATCATAAACGAAAAGAACAACGCAGTCGGTCATTTTATGCATCTCTGTGAGATGTGATGATACAGCGGACAGTGTGATCGAACTGTGAACGCTTGGGTGATGGAACATGATTTAAACTGAACGAGAAATTTTAGCGTTGAGTGAATTATATTTCTGATGATGAATACAATTCTTTAACTGGAATTAACAAAACTTTTCCGAGTTTCTAATGAATTCGTACCTAAATAAATGCGGCTTCATTCAGGACCGATCGTTTGTTTACATCGAAAACAAATTTAGAAACGTTTACGTAACATACACGGATGCATACATTACTAAATTGCTGTAGCTCATTTGTTTTCCACTTGAATTCGCAATCCGTGAACTATTAATCGGCCGCTGGCTCTATTATCTGATAACTGAAACTCGTCAAATAGATTCGAATCAACATTAAAATTGGCTGGGAGGAGACTAGTTTTGCCCAATCTGAAATGGAAATCTCACGAATCCGGAGCGCTCGAACCGCCCGCGCCTTCTCTAAAAATACGATCTCCCCTTATCGGACGTTGTTAACAAGTTTTCTGGTTTGTAATCGGCAAAGTTGGTATCTGGAAAAAGACGGACACAAGCGGGGAAATCTTCTGACGACGACGATGTGGCGCGTCTACGGCTGTCGCGACTTTGTTTTATTGAGAAACGATTGCGAAAACATCTTCCAGTTAAATCCTTCGAAAACAACGGCACACTTTTCTTTCTCCAACAAGCTACAATTACAAAAGACATCACCAAAACTACTTACTCCAAATAAAATCCGAATAAACAAATTGGAGTTCTTTCTGTCATGTGCACCAAAACCAAAAATAATTCGTTTGATAAATGCATAAATAATGAATTAACTACAAACAGTGACGGACTAGGATTTTTGGGATCCTGGCCTATAATACTCAATAGGGCCCTACGCCTCTGCCTGTTGAAAAGCCCTTGTAGCTTAGTAGAGCTGACACTTGGAAAGCTCTGTCAAAACTTAGGCCCAGTCAGTTTGTAGTCTCAAAATGAACGGGGGCCATTTGCTGGGCCAGAGCTGCAACCCATGAAGCCAAAGGTATTGGCTAACCACAACAATCTCATCAGGTTGGCCATTTCACAGAATCTGTTGATAGATACAGTGCTCCTTCCAATCATTTTGTCCAACACAATAGAGAACAATTATCAAAACTTACAAGAAAATGACATCCAGAAAGTTAGGCATGCAGCCTAGAATAATGGTAAAGGGTCCCAGTGAAACCCCAGAGTAAGAGGAACATTTATTCTCATCCACAAAATCCCATAAGAACTGAGATCATGGGAGGGTAAACTGCCAACACCCAGAGTCTGGAGAACTCCAACGAGCAATCAGACTACGGAACTAAAATAGATCACTGGTTGCTCAACATGCATTGGATGAAGAGGATGCAGTTAGATTTGAAGACACCACTATCTTGGTCAAAACTACAGGTTAAGTCAGGAACGTATCATCTCTAAGCTTGACGACCCCGCTTCCAATATAAAAAGGATTTCCAGATCTCAAACCCCCCCAGTGACGTTAAGTACACCCCTGAAGACCCTGCATGGCAGGAGTATTCAGGCAACTTAGCGGCCCAACTAGCTGGACCTCTACCCAAGTGACAAAAGAATATAAATGAAATTTATCCCCAATAGGTGAAACAATAGGGATCCAGACTAAATACTAGAGAGATGAAATTCCAAGGACTACGGCTGAACAGCCCAGATTTTATTTCCTTTTTTGTTAAGTGCAGCTTCACTATGAATTGGACGTAATTACACAAGTATGTTCAGAAAGAGATGGAGAGCTTTGGATAAATAAACGAGCTTTTGGTTCGTAACAATCGCAAAGCGCAAATATTTTATGACTCAGTTCTGCCGCTAACGCGTCCGTTGTATCGTTCGTTATTTTTCTTTTGATTTTTAGTTGGAAACTCCTGCATTTGTTCAATTTACTGTTGAGATATCGTTCGACAGCGGCAGTAACTTCGTGGCTGAGAAATATCTAGAAACAGCGGTAGTGGAAATATGATAGCCGCTTGAAATATGAGGGCAAAGCTTCACCAACTATCCATTTCATACGTCGGATATTTCAGAGCGAGTGCGATGCACGCTTCGCTATCAGCAGCCGTCGAAATTTATGAGTGGAACAAACAAAATCTTCTAATATATTAGTTCCTAATTGTACTTTTGTGCTACCAAGGTATGATGAGCAACAAAGTGGAATTTCTGACTTATTTTGCCATAAATCCAACATTTATGACTCAAAAGCGAATGCTACAGTACGGATTTCATTTTACAGTTGAAGTTATAAACATCGTTCTCAATCGGTTCTCATACACAGCAGACAAAATCTAAATTTGGTATTGTAGCGAACGCGAGCGTGCTTGTGTGCAACCAGGTACGCTTGTATGCGTTGACGGCCGGCCCGACTAGCCAAGGCCGGTGTGGCCAGTGTACGTTGTATTTGTGTACGTGTGTCCCGTACCTGCTTTCCAAGAAAGCAATTAGCCGTTCGCCGAAAATGTTAACAATCTTTCTTTTTCCTGACTGTCCCGCGTCTCCTCGGTACAGTTCAGATACTACCAATGCACCCCTTGTGAGTCAACATTATTTCTTCCATCTTTAGTATAGTCTTAGTTCCACGTTCCTCATTAGTATTTTTTCGTTAAAATAATTATAATCTGATTTTATTGTTAAATGTAAACAATTGTTTAAACTTTGACCTGAAAAATGCTTATTACACAATCTTGTTATACTTGGAATGTGAAAATGCTGCTTTCAGTAAAATGCAATTAGTTTTCACTGCAGCTAAGGTTTTAATATTGAGCAACATTCTTTCGTCTTCTCTTGTATAAAATAGACTGCGAATATAACATTGCCCAGGTATGTCCTGCATGTTTGTACAAGAGTTTTTCAAAAAAGAAAAAGGAACAGTTTCCATATTGTTTCGTGAAAAACTCACTCGAGAACGAGGAGCAGTGAAATAATGGAATATCTTAATTATTTTTGCCGCATGTCTATAGTAGTAGCACTACCGCCCATTAATTTGCACAAAATGAAAACCTGTTCCGTTCTAGTTAATTAACATTTCAAAAACAATACGAAACAGTCGCATTCTAATTTTCTCTGTTGATCGCTGTAAAGATTAAAGTTTCGACATTAAAGCGGCAGTATTCTAATTAGGAGCCTCAATTCTCTTGTTTTCGGAACCTTCATCATCGGCTTCACTTTTTTCTGTCCTGGTCACAAAGGGTTTTTCTCCCTTTTGTAAACCGTACTTAAAATGATGTAAAATCAAAGGAAGGACCGACCATGTAATCTGCAATGCTTCATTTTAAATTTAATGGAAATTTTGTCTCATTCCTTTTAAAGTTTATGTCATGTTCCTTTGGGATGCTGCTCTTGTCACTTTCTATTCAATAACCAGTCATCAAATTATACATTCCTCCGGCAGACTGGTGAACACTGAGAAATCAAAGCTGATCCTAGGTAGTCCATACACCTCGACCCTTGTGCGGATCTAATGGAAGATACTACCCTCTCTACTTCACACAAAGTATTGTATAGGGTATTCAGATATTTGAAACTACCCTACAGTCAGACTATTAATTTAGACCTCAAGGAGTGTAAGGAGGAGCTTGTTGATTGTTGAACTCTTCAAATGGATGACATTCATTCAACGGATTCCTTGAGATATCCCCATATTGTACCTACCACCTTCCTCTATGTCTTCCACAAAAATATATGGGTAAATCTTCAATTAACAATTGACCAGACTTTCGGAAAAAAAGTGCTGCTCTGAATAATGGAGATCTCTGCTTCACTGATGAGTCCAGAAGCTTGTACATAAGAGAAACAGGAGTGAATTTAACCTTAGGCCATAGCGAAACTATAGATTTTCATTTTATTTTCTGAATTTTTTGGTTAAATTTAATTTTGAGGGTTAATTTCGTAGAAAATTCCTTGCCTTTGGGATAAAAGGTAATGAAAATTTCTTGGGTTACAATTTCCCATCGGACAAGCAATGTAACAAGCCGCAGTAAAGAGTAAAATACAAATGCCGAAGGTATATAGCGTCCTTGTCTGGAAAAAGTTTTATTGGCGATTTTAGTACCGTCGCGTCGCGTCGCGTCGCGTAGCGTCGTCGCAAAGCAAAATGTTCTTGTGTCGCTCGTTCAGGTTTAACACTACATACGTGGCCGACGTTAATTAAAGGAATATAAAGCCGCTACCCCAGGGACTAAAACTGAGATGGAGGTAATAGAAAAGACGGAAAAATATAGACGCTGCTGTTTACCCTCCACCCCACCTTTAGTTGGAAGTCCAACGATAAAAGTTCTTTGAGTGCTACGAACGTAAGCGTTTTATTAACAAATTTGGGTTTAAGTGCCCTCACTGCATTGTGAGGAAACTGAGCAGTTTATTGCTATTGTTATTTTCCTGGAAGTAAAGCTCTAAACCGAGGAATCCCTAAAAAATTGCGGACCAACAATTAACGTGGTAGCGTTTTAATAGGCCATCAACCTGAATTTACTGCAACGTTATTCGTGGTACCTACCGAGGTAAGTACGTAATTTACAGAATTTTTTTCAATTTTAATTTCAACAGACATTATGTATGTTAGACGCTTTTGTATTTAGAGGTTTTAAACGGAATGAGAGCGCTATATTTTTCAGCGTCTGGTTAATTCCAAAGAATTTTATTTAATGTTATACCCATGGCTGATGTTATCGTCTTTTTACGTACACCCAAAAATAATTAGATGATTGTGGATCATCGAAACTCCTTTTTACAATCGTTTCAGCAAATTTGATGTTGATGATACGTTTGAAAGAAAACTCCAAACTGAGTTTAGAATTAGTCCGGCGTTGATGGAAAACGCAAAAGAAAATGTTTGGAACAATAGAATTCCATGTCCTGAGGTAAATAAGATGTAAATATTGAACGAAGTCTTAGATCGGAAACCAAATACAGTTTGGCTTCAAAAAATGTCTTCACGAATCCAAAAACCTCATTTTTAAAATATGTTGGGCCATCTTCACCTATCCAGAGCCTTTTCTGAGCTTTGAAAGGAATTGAATAATTGGATTCCACATTATTTTCGAGTCTGTCGTGGTCCATCAAGACTTGTTATTCTAAACACCTCAGCGATAATGGCAAAAAAACACGACGAAATGTTTGGACAAACAAAATTCCATGGATTATGGTAGAAAAGCCAAAAAATGGGTTTGGAATCAATCCATCTGTGCCGACTATGAAAGCCCAAAAGATCAATATCTGAGATGTAAAGTTATTGTCAGTAGAAATTTAAAATTGAAAATCTTAAGCAAAGTGTTGAATCGAAAAGTAATTAGCAAACTGAAAAGTTTCCAAGTCTATTGAATCAACTAAGTAACTTTGTAAGTAATTATTAAAAACAATGAAGTATTTTCAATGTGCTTGTAAATAGAATAACACGCGCCATTGCTGCCTTTAACGTTTATCATTTAATATAATCTCAAGTCTTTGACTAAGTTTCAAATTCCTACGCAAGCTTCGTGTTCTAAACTTTTCCTGGTATGCAATAAATTAACGATGATATCGTTAAAAGTTTTGCTGCCCGAAGCAGTTTCAATAGACGTGGAGTGACATCTTTGACATCGAATCAAGTAAACTTTATGCTTCTTAGTATTGGTAATTAACACATCGATCATTATAATCAACGATAAATTAATTTACCCAACAGTTAGAAAGTTTTTGTTGAATTATTTAAATATTAGATAAATTTTTTTACGAAACTTACCATTAGTGTCAAAATTGTACAAAAATCAAATCATTAAGGATCAGGATAATGAGTAGAAGGCAATATACTTCCTGATACAAATCATAGTCATTATATGGTGATATTATGTCGAAAAAAAGATTGTATTCTGAAAGTTTTCAGTAAAGTATTACAAAGTGGACAGTGATCATCAGTCATTAAGCATAGATTAAGATGATCAGATTAGATAAATCCATAAATACAATTGGTATTACGTTCCTGAAATATTAATTAAATCGAAAAGGTCATCACATGATATTGTTTCGTGTTACAAGTTACAAGACATTTATGGTAGCATTATTAAAAAAAAATACACAAGACAAATGATGAAACTGATGAAGCCGGATTTCGTGCCCTCTAATAACTCATCATCAAATCTTTAACCCGGCGAGGCTGTGGTGGCAAAATGTAACATTGAGTATGTGGTGGGGTTTGACATACCCACTTATTAAATTGGCCATAAATATCATAATATCGATAAATTGAGTTCTAATCTTATGTTTTGTGATATTAATATAAACAATAAACAGCTTTTAATGAAAAAACTTTAATATTTTAATAAATTTTTTATTATTATTTAGGAAAATAAAAGAAACTGAGTTTTTTTTTAAACAAAAATAGGCATTATCTTCATAAACCTCTAAAATAAACAACAACAAAATTTTACTTTAAACAACAACTACTAAATTAAGGAAAAAACATCAGTCTTTGAATTAGAAATAAAAAACTATCATAATACTTTGGAACAGCTTAGGAACTAGGGTCATCATCACAGGAAAATATTGCATGCTCTATACATATGGCCTTCCCACATGTTGAGCAAGAGTGCTTGGAAAACCTCCTCTATCATGGACTCAAGACGCCTTTGATCTCTTTCGAAACTAATTTTCGTTCGAAAACTAAAACAAAAAACAAATAATAAGCTAATAAACCAAAAAAACAACTTTCAATTTTACCGAAATAACCACACACCAACTATGTGGCGGGGTATTACGTACCCGACAGGAGTATGCGCACGTATATCTCAAGCGCCAGTTTGCGCAACACTGCGATCACGCCACTATTTCCTCCCGCAGCTCCTTAGCTCCAGCTATGCGGGGAGACAAACCGTTACAGCAAAAATTTAAAACAAAACGATCGTTGGAGTATTGCGTGGGGTATGTCACACCCCACCACAGCCTCGCCGGGTTAATGACAATTAAGGTGACTTCACAATAGAAGAAGAAATATTATTATAAAGTTTGTACTGACGTAGAGAAGACGATGTTAATTACTACAAAATCACCAAAGTCAGGCAACTCTTGGGTACACAAGTGCTTTTTGCTGAAACTGTGATTTCTTAGCTTGATTTATTGATTACGTCGACAAGAAACTTTAGGAACTATTCAACACAGTAGATGAGATGGTAAAAAATTAATTAATCCCAAGAGAATTATCTGTCTACATCCCCATCCATAACACGCTAGCAATCAGAAAATCCAAAGATTTATCTCTTCGGAAAGTTTCTTTAATTATATTCGTGTAACACTGGAACTTCGTACAATAACAGTTTTTTTAGGAATCGGGCAGACCGACAGTGATAAAAATAAACATAGTAGCGGATCCATGGGGATGAAATGGAAAAAATAAGCTCCCACACTCTTTCAAACCAATCCCAAGGGCATTGCTCTTCAAAAAATTCTCTTAGTTATCACCTTAAGGTTCATTTATACGTATCCGTTTCGTGTCAGTGTCGGGTCCGGTTTCATTTGATGTCATGTTTATAAATAACTGAGTTGTGAGAGTGTCCAGGTAAAAAATTTAGTCACTGAGTCTATAACAACTTCTGCAGAAGTTATTGCTCATAACACGGAACGGATACAGCACGGATGTGTATAAACCGAACTTTATTTGTGTAAGAATCAAGGTATAACTGTGAAGAGTCAGTATAAAGGAAAGTAGTATCTGCTTCTGAATTCCTTTAATTTTATTAAATTGGAGACTTCATTACCAAGAAGGAGCAATGAATTCATCGTTAAAAATAATGCTACGTTGAGTTTCATAAATCTCCTTTATATAGAGAGAAAATTCGTCTCAGACAAATAACACTTGTCGATTCGAGAAATTTTAAATTGGTTTCGGTTTCGTTATCAGTATCCATTTTCCTTTCAAAGCATTTCGGCTTCCATTCCACGCGCACAGTAATAACGATTCGATATCGGATTAATAATACAACAGCGGCCCATTTACATTCCTTTGAGGGCAGCGAAATAAGAAGGTGCAGACGTAGAAGGCTAGCTCTCGAAGATGACGTTCACGTGAATTATTCAAAGTCGGTGCCGACTAAGCGTGTCCTGATCACTTGCAAATAATTCCTCTCGTTTATGTAGATCGTCGTTAAAGCAACGGATCCAACATTCACAGAGAGAAATCTAATAATCTGGATGGGTTTCGTCACAGAAAACGAATACTACCCCAAAAAAATAAACATCAACCCTTGTTTGGATTTAGGATTTGCCTTCTAAAATTTTTTTTACTTCGATTGCTCTTTTATCCTGTCAATGTCACTGTTGGTGTTGCTAATGATGGTGGTAGGTGGTGTTATGCACGAAACACTTTGCTAAGTAGAAGGAATCCGTTATGAGGACGTGGCATAATGGAATACATCATCCTCCCGTTCTGTGGGACTGAATATTCAGGCAGAATACGAAAGTGGGGAAGGTAAATTGTTTATTGAAGATGATGCCACATCGACGGAACGAATGAATAAATATGAACCACATCGGGGAGGAAATCTGACAATAATGCGAAAGTATTATAGTAAATTAAAGATAAAATATTACGTTTCTGTTAAATATTCAACATCAATTTTATTTTTGTCAACGTGGTTAAAATTGAACGAAATTAGTGTTATACCAACGGGGTCTGTCTATCCACATCTTGCCACCATTGCCCTTTACGATGTCTTTCTTCGTTATAAAGAACGATGGCTTTTTTCATCGGAAGAAGTTATACCACGCCCCTTTCGTCGCCAATACCAGAAGGTCTTCGGTAGACGACCCGCTGGATTTTCGTAAGACGTATGAGGGGAAAATCCAAACAGGCTCCACCCACCTTTTACGACAATCCAGAGGGTCTTCTGTCGAAGACTTTCTGGTATTGCCAACGAAAAAGGCTTGGTATAACTTCTTCAACTGAAGAAAAACCTTAAAAGACATCGTAAAAGGCAAGAGTGATAAGGTGTGGATGAACAAGTCATCAAGTGGTCATGATGCCCCGTATTTATACCATTAAAATTACATGCTGTAATTTAATTTTCAAAAAAGCGTACTTAAGTTTATCTATACATTAATTACTAGTAACTGTAGTTCAGGTTTAATTAATTAATAAAAAAATTTCCCCATTTTTCCTTACAAAGCAACTGATTTCCACAAACTTAGGTCCACTTAATTTTGCTTTAGAGTAAAGTTTTTCTTTCAACTATTCAATCTGCTTAAATCAAGAAGCGAGAACGATTTAGAAAATAACTCTTTTACTGATTAAAAGGATTCGTTCGGTTTCCGGTGGATTTTAAAGTTCAATCTTCATTTATAGTTCCCTAAGATTCACTTCGAAAATAAAATTTTTACTTACTTTAACTATGGATGCACTTACTTAAATGAAATAACTGACTTCCAGTTTAAATCTCTAACCTTTCAATAAAAGATGAATTTACACAAACGTTGGTGATGACATTGTTTGAATATTACAGAAGCAAAGTCGAATTAAAAAGAACAATGACTGGCTCTGCATGAAAATTGGAAGGGAAAAAGAAACTTAAAAAGCATAGGTACATAAGTTTGTTTATACAGGGGACGGGGTCGTCAAAATACGTGATTTTAGAAAAGGCTGGTATCCACTGTTGGCTTAAAGAGATCTAAAACTTAGTGACGATGGAACGTTCAGCATTGTCTCGCCTTGGTTCAGTTGGCTAACATGCCCGTGGAGGTGACCTAGCCACCTGACGCATCTGCACGAGGATGTTGACGAGGCGAACCAGAAAAACAGTATTCAGCTGTTCACTGCGCCTCGGTCACAGGTTCACCTTGATACATACGCCTCGCTAGCAGCACTTATGTACATACCTTTGGCATCGCCTCTCCTTGGATTCGATTTTTGGATGGATGATGATGATGGATTCGATCATAGATTTGTAGCCACCCCTAGTCGAACCAGCAATGCCTGTGTGAGTTCAAGGCGCATTACAGTGATGGATATTTGACGAGGCTAACTGCTATTTGAAAGGCTTCCTTAATTTTAATTTAACTTTTCTGTTTTGGTCCTGTAGGATCTTCCACGAAAAGCCCTTACATATTTGTCGACCCTTGACATCTTAAGTCTGAGGACCATAGATGCTTTGTGCAATATCAGAGAGAATTACGCTCATACACTTGAAGAATCCATACAAAAAGTTAGTCACTTTGTTGATGTTACTGTGCGTAGGTAGAGCTTTTTTGCAATAAATTTACTCCTTATTTCTCTTTCACATTTGAAGAGTGTTTTTTTTTCCTGTAGCATCTATTCTTGGGATATATTTTTCCCCTCATGTCGATATTTTCCAATATTTCTTAAATAGGTTTTGAAGAATATTGATTTAATTCACAATTTTTCCAATAACGTAAAATGAGAAAGTGAAATTTACCTGGACGGATATTACGAAATAAAACGCTCATAGAATTGGCCTCTTCGATCTCGTGAAGAAAGAAGAGCTTTTCAACTTCTTACCGCTCGCCACAAACATAATCCATAAAGATTATAATGTGGATCGGTCCCTACGGGCTGGTTTCATTGAATAGATATCCGATACGTCAAGAATATAATGTAGCGTATACTTAAAGAAAACGTACACTTTTGAAAGCTTTAAAGGAGGTATCGGGTGTCGTGACCTCTTAGCGCGCAAAATACATTAGCGTATGAATTTTGCCTTTGTGAATAGCGGGAGTTGTTAGAGTCGGTATCAAGTTTAAAGTAAAGTTTTCTGTAGTACTTACTTGACTTACAAAGGCACAAAAACCTGTATTTCATCGTTTCATGTTTTCCTCCGGAGATTTTAGCTTTCAACTTGTGCCTTAATTTCAGCTCGCGATGATGAAGTCTTTCTCGGCCACGATTGGTGTGTACAAGATAACTACATAATACAAAAGACTGCACAAAACTATTGTATAGTTTACAACAGAATGACTAAACCGTCGTTTTACTTTCAAAAAGCTCAAAACAATTAAAGCAGAAATTATGGGCATGCTAAAAATTCTAATGAAACTAACGCTAAACGGATGAACTCATGGCCGGAGACGAACAAAGCAACTGTAGCCTTCAAACTACCAATTCGGATCTACTTATGGTCAAAGACGAATAAAGCAGCTGTAGCCTTCCCACTGCCCACGGGAATCAACTTGGGCCCCCAGACTAGCAAAGTAGCTACAGTCCTGCCACTACCAATGCGGATTAGCTCATGACCAGAGACGAACAAAGCAGCTGTAGCCCTTCCACTGCCAATGCCAACGCTACTCTAACTCTCCCACTACCAATTCAATCTACAGCTTCATTAGTTACCGGTAGCGAGTTGATCTGCGACAGTAGTGGGAGGTATTCAGCTGCTCTGTTAGCCCCTGGCCTCGAGTTGATCCGCACTGGTAGTGGGAGAGTTACAGCTGCTTTGGCGGTCTCTGGCCACGAATTGATTTCCGTTGATAGTGGAGGGGCTACAGCTGCTTTGTTCGTCTGGGGGCACTAGCTGATTCCCATTTGGTTGGTGGTGGAAGGGTCACAGCTGCTTTGTTCGTCAAAGTTGATCTGAGTTGGTAGTGGTAAGGATACAACTGCTTTGTTTATCTCTGATTGATGATGAGGGAAGTGGTGAAGGGCGGCTAGTGCTGTTTAGTTCATCTACAACCGAGAATTGATCAGTTTCGTGCTGGACTTTTTGAAAGATAGATACTTAAAACATAATAAAACGTGATAATGTTTAATCGTATTTGTCTTATTGTTTTAAAATATGCTTTACCTAATGGCAGTGGCGACTGAGGAACAATAAAGAATTTAATTAGGCGATTGTTTATGGAAGAATTATAGCATAACAGCTCTGACGCAGTCATTAAATTAAATGTGTTGGATATTCTGCTTCTATCTCTTTACAAAATCTCATGTTCGTACTCTACAAACTCGAGCGAACTCATCAGTATTGGAAAATAGAACATTAAAACGCCTAGAGCTAAACCGGTCTCTACAAAATTACATCTCCATTATCTGTATCGTAGTATATGCTAATACTAATCTCATTTATTCTTTGTGAGACACATACATATTATGTAAACGGATTCCGATATTGCTTCGTTCACATCCGCCCCTTACTTTATCGAAATTCAAATCTACATATCACCTAACTTTGTCGCACATCCCATCTTTTACAGAATAAAGGAGGAATGAGAGACGATTTTTATCTACTGAAATACCAACACCAGTGGCATAAGATGTTTCAACTTCTCTGTAACTCGATACTACTGCCAGGCGCTCTGCTCATATGGAATGTAAAAGTGAATAGAAGTAAAAAAATACATAAAATCCGGAAATATAACACTTTATAAAATAAAAGATTGTTTGATAAGGACACGGACTTCTATCGACTTCCTCAATGAACTAACAGTATAATTTACTATTAAATATTCATTAGATGTTAATCTCTTTATTATACGAACATGTTCCATCAACGGTAATTTATTTATTTAATGTTATAGGTACTTTACCGTTTTATAATGCATTAGTTATACGTATATATATGTGGCGAACTATTTGTGAAATTTGTAGTTAGCTTCTTTTTACCTCGCTCATCGTTAAATTTAATGGACATTACATAGTGATGTTAATAGGTAAAAGCATTAGCATGAAGTTATCTAACATCAGCCATTTATTGTTAGGCAGTACGGTGAGTCCTATATTTAAAATTAAATTACGTTAATGGTTCGCAATTTCCCAGGACGAAATTTATCTCCCTTGAAGCCGCCATAATGTAATAGGAAAACAATTTTAACTGATTAATGAAAATCCCGATAAGCAGCACTATACTAAGAGCGGCAAGTGCGAGTAATTATTCCAAGTGCTGCTGTTCCATAACTGATGGATTTCCACATTAAGCTCTGTGTTAGAATTTAAGTCCCTTCTCATAATACAACCACATATGTAGATATACGTTCATACATCACGCAGCAAATCTATCAACTCGGTTAGATCAGGATGAATGAAACAAGTATACATGGTACTCAAAACGAAAGGAGTCACTACTGATCTATGAAATAGCACTTTGTGCGACCAGTGAGAGGTGAGGAAGATTTTATAAGTGTCGAGTCGCACGAGAATGGCGAGCGCGGTAACACGTGCGTGGGATTTTTTTCTACTCCCACCAGTCGCACACAATACTACCCCGAGTATAAGAACTGAGGTAGTATGAACGTGGAATCAGTTACACGTGCGGTAATAAGTGGGTGGAACATTTTTCTTCTTCCACTACACACTCATAAAACTACCACGAGCATAGAACGTAGTAATGAGTACCGAACTGTACCGGATTAAGCCGGAAATACATGATCACTTCTTAATCCATGCCCATGTTTACTATTTTTAATTTTTGCCCAAGTAACTTTAGACCTGTAGTGTCGTGCATTAAGGAGTCAGACGTGGGTCTGTTTGAAAACTGTAGAAGTTGCATTCATGGCTCATTAACTTAAGCACTGGAAGGTCCTTCTAGCTAGTGCAGAAGCCATCATCGAGTAATGGCAAGAAGACGCTTATAAATCACCTTAAAAAGTTCAGAATTCTCAGACAGACCGGATGAAAAGCAGTTGTCCGAAGACGGGAGGCGCTCGCAGCAAATTGATGCGTTTACAAAAAAAGTCGGTTGCTTTCTGCTGTTTTAAACAATGAGGGCACTTCCGCTCTCTCTCTCTCTTATATTGTCTGACGATTGTCTCGACAGACGATATAAAAGTTCGCAAATACCGAAAGCTTGTTATAAAAGCACCCGTCAAAATAAGAAGATAATTCAGTTAAATAAGTCGAAATGGCCAACCACGGTACCGGAACTGAAAAATATACTGCGTGATAACATATTTTTTGTTACGTCTCCGTAATCTCAATAGCCACATAGGCATTTGGTACTCCAATTTTTATGATTCAAGAACCCTCCAAACGTCACAACATCAGAACGCTGTTTAAACCAACGAGTCAGCTACGTAAACTTCTCAGATTAGCTAAAGACCCTAGAGAGCCCTTGACATGCGCCAGTGTTTACAGAACACCCTGTTCTTGCGGAGAAATATACATTGGAACCACAAAACGCAGCATTAGGACGAGAACAGCTGAACACTGAAAACTCCCAAAGCCTGAGAAATCTGCTTTAGCTGAAGATAATTTAAACAACGATAACTACCTTGTACATAGTGAACACCCTACAAATTTCAGCAGAAAAGAAGACGGACTGCGTCTGAGTAAAGTATGACATCCAACTCTAGGACGAACGACGTAGAAGACGTCGAATCCACTGCCGCATCTGCGGCACGCCCACCGCTGCCCAGAATAGATATAAGCGCGCAGCCAGCTCTCCATTCAGTCACTGTCGAGACTTCGAGGTGTAATCTTTGCTCTCGTCAACACTGATTCACTGCAGTTGGAAGTATAGTCCCTTTCGACCACGACCTATAACCCTGAACTTTCAAGAACTTCGACATAGCCTCTTCACTGTTTCTTTTACGTTTACGACATCAATTCAATATGAACATCACCTTATAATACCACTAATTAATGCTCGCGACTGTCGCTTACTTTACATTGAGTCAGCTATAGAAACTTCTCTCTTACACATAAGGATGTTAACTGGGGTTGCTATATGTTCGTAATACTGATACAGAGTCGACAATTTCTCCTATCTCGTTTTGCAGAGACGATGTAGTTTAGACACGGTGTAATAGGTCATCAAATCATCATTACAGTCATAAATTCCGTGCACTTCATTCATCTTACTGCACCACGTTTTCATCGTTTGTCCACCATTAGCAAGGAAATTGCTCATAACGTTGGAGTTTCGATCGCGAAAGGGAATTTTAGTTGTAGTTCAGCACCACGAAGCTTGGATATTCTTTTCAGTAGAACTTCATGGTTAAAGAATGAGGTGTCACAAATCGAATCATTCCAGAAAAAAGAATGTAAAGAACGTGATAGGTACAAAAGAATTCTTCATATTCTGGAGTAGCCTCGCGGAGATCATAGTTTGAGTAATTTTTAGACACCACAGCGTCTATCCTGCAATAACAACCAGTTTGTTTGTCGGGTCTTCCGATAACAATCACTTGAACTGGATGACCCTTTCGTGTACAGGGTTCATATTTTATTAAAATATTAATAACCAATTTTGGACGTCCTTGTGTTGAAATTCCAAATTATAACAGTAATTGCTGTGTTTACTTGTGGGGATCAAGATTGAGTTAATCATCATAAAAAATTAAGTAGCTGGCTCGAATTTCCCTATTAATATGTTGGTGGATGCGATTGAGTTGAATTCCCTCGGCGGCATATACTGCTGGCCGAGCTCGGTTTGGATGGTGGTGGACGTGAATTAGTGGCATGTCATGGAGGTCAAATGACATCCAGCTTGTATCCCGAGTGATGTGATGCGATTGCGATGCTATTGCAGTAGTAAATAACCGTTCCCGGATGACCCTCACATCAAAATCCCCTGATGCTATGTCTACAAGATAAAAAGGTTCATTTTATATATTCTTCGAGATGATATATTTTTAATTCCCGTATTTGTAAAAAGTAGAGAAATTTTTGATGCCTTCATTCTTGTATATATATATATATTGTGGCAAATCACAACCCCTTTCTCTTGCCTCCTTCTAAAGTTTCATATTTTTTCCAGAAAACCCCTTCCTCCATATTAAGCTCATTCATCGCTCCCTGACTTTCTCTATTGGAGATTTCTAATGTGTAAGGAATTATCGTGTGTAGCAGTTTAGACTTTATCATCAGCATCAAGTTTAGAGCCCCCTTTTCATCCCTTTGGTCTTACATTTTAAAAAAACCCTTTTTTGGTATTCCTCTATGAAGAATTTCGAGTCTCTTAACCGAGGTTTTGTGTAAAAATTTAAATTTCGTTGAAGAGAAACAATTTCCATTGGGCAAGCTTTGCATACTGCGACAACGGAATTAATGTCCATTTCCTCGCTCCACCTCCTTGTTCAACAAGAGATTGAACTCCCTAGTGGCGCCTCCTGTATCGGCAGCGGTGGTATATTTTAGCCTTGCTTTATGGGGTGACTTCAAATAACGCCGCTATATTGAATACTTGCGAAATCTATTTCGGCTTGTCCGACTTCCACGAGCTGGTGTTTATTTGAAACGTCTAAATTCACAAATTTATGGGCCAAGTTGGTGTTCCGAAATAAAGGACGTCAAGCCCTGCTGATATAAGGCCACCGTCTAAGCCACCTCCCAAATTTAGACGACGACACAACATGTAAATACATACATAACCGATAAGTTGACTTCCGGAATTCTGAATCACAGGAAACAGACTTATGACACTTTTGGCAATATAATACTCCACTGATTTAGGGACGAACGTGTCGTGCCTTCACTAAACTTTTACCATGTATCACGCTAATTTATATTCCTGTTTTGCATACAACTCCTTAAAACTCAGAGAATTGCGAACAACATAACCTAAAATTGTATGTGAAGAAATTTTCTCCTAAAACTTCCCTCCCTACCTACCTCCTCTATTTCAATTCAAATTTTTTTGCAACTGCATTCTATGGGCATGCCTTCAATAAAACGTGAGTTATTTTATGAGTACCTACAGATACATCATGCAATAAAATTTTGTTCGAGGAACTACAACGTCCTGTATAGCTCCCTTGTTTTGCATATTATTAGGGGGATGATGTTGCGAATGTTATTTAAACGCTTGCGACGAAATGACGCTATTCAAAGTCGCGACTAGGGCGTCTGTGATTTATTCAGCAACACCGTAGAGACGATGTTATTCTCCTCTATATTTGGGATTTTGCGCTTCTAACTTGAGGACGATCTCCTGCATGAAGTTTTGCACCTTTGTTTTTATTATTTCTCGGTAGCTTTGCTTTGAAAGACTGGCAGATAGCTGAGCTTAAACATGGCGAAACTGCACCATCATTTAACTATTAAACGCCGTGAGTGGGTCTTAGAAACTCAATGCGAGCTTATTTTATGCACGTAAAATGCTTACTTTTCGTATAATCAGGATTAAATACGTATAAGTCCATACTTCATAATGAAGAATAAAAACAGATGGTTCTGAAACAGGAATTGATGCTAGTCTAAGCTGAGTTCTTTACTTATTCACTGACTATGAATATAAGTTTTAAGGTGTATACGAAATTCTATACAAAAGTTCTTGGACTGGGTTTCTCCAGAAGAGTTGCAAAGGTGGAACGTCCTCATTTGCAATGAGCTTGGTTGTCTTTCTAACCAATTGCTATATTAAATTATGTATGGATTACTAGCTGTTGCTTTTTTTTTTTTTTTTGTTTTTAGTTTATCCTCGAGGAGGGGAAATCTTCAAAAGACACCTCCCCGGGGGGAGGTAGTGTCGGATTCGCCGAGGCGCCTACCGACTAAAACCCCTCCTCGAGAGGGGATTTTCAACCGTGAGGTTTTAACATCCCCAGATAGATGTGGAGAGGTTGGGATTGGGAGTTGGTTTCGGGAGTGGGCAGAGTTGGGAGTGGGGGGAGGGAGCGTGCGAGCGAAGACGGTGGCCCACCTCAGATGGGTAGGGTGGGCACTCGCGCTAAAGAGCGAAACTCGGGATGAGCGAAGAAGGGCAGCTCAAGGTAGAAGGTGACAAGGCCTTCTGAAACGGTCGTTTGGTTTGGGGGCGTAGTTGGATAGTGTCGAGATGGTGGGGTTTGGGTGGCCTGACACTGAGGCCCGGAGGTTTGCCGCGAATGTTATTGCGGCGTCGGGGAGAGAAGGTAAACCGGTTTCTTTCAGAATTTGGATATTTCTGACGAACCAGGGATAGTTTAATGCGGAACGGAGGATCCGCATGTAGGTGCCTTGAAGAAGTTTTAGGCGGTTGGGGAGGGCGCTGCCCCAGACGGGAATGGCGTAGGAGCAAATGCTTCTGATGATTGCGTTAAACGCTCGGATTTTCGTTTGATGGGAGATGGAGTTATTACGGAAGAAAGGCATGAGCGCGATGTATGCGCCCACAGCCTTGTTTCGGGTGGATATGATGTGGTGCCTCCAGTTCAGGGTTCTATCGAAGGTGACGCCTAGGTAGGTGACGGAGTTTTTCCATTTGACGGGGCGGTTGTTGACCATTATGGAAGGGGGTTTCCGGGTTCTGTGGGAGAAGAAAATTGCTTCCGATTTGGTGTCGTTGATGGACAGTTTCCATGTCCGATACCAGTTAAGGAGCTGGGGCAGAAAATTGTTAATTCTCGCAGTACTATGGAGAATGGCTTGACTGGAGTCTATTAGGGCGATGTCGTCTGCATATAGAGCAGTCAGAATTGAAGGGTGGGAGGGCATGTCTGCGCAAAACAGATTGAAGAGGATGGGAGATAATTTGGAACCTTGCGGGACACCGGCCTTGAAGGGTTTGCTATCTGACAGAGCAGTGCCGACGCGGACGCGAAGGCTTCTGTCGGTTAGGAAGGATCTGATAACCCCGATCGGAAAGGGGGGTTGAGGTCGATGAGATCAGGCCTTCGTGCCAGACTCGGTCGAAAGCCTGTTGGACGTCAAGAAGCAGCATGGAGGTGTGACGACGCTTGTTGAGGTTATCAGATATATATTCGCTTACGCGAAGAAGTTGGTGACCAGTGCCGTGTTTTCTGCGGAAATGCGGAAACCGTATTGAACGTCGGGGAGAAGGTTGTTTTGCTCCACGTGGTCTAAGAGCCGGTCTAGGAGAATAGATTCGACCACTTTGCTCATCGAACTGAGCAGGCTGATGGGTCTGTAGCTCAGGGTAGAGCTGAGGGGCTTCCCCTTTTTGGGGAGACAGATGACGGTGGCTTCTTTCCAGACCAGGGGGAAGTGGTGGAGCCGCATGATAGCGTTTGTGATGTTGCACAGTGCTGTTATGTGCTTTGGTGGCAGGACTTTCAGGACTCCGTTGGGGATTCCGTCAGCGCCAGGGGCTTTTCTATTTTTCATAGAACGGATGGTAAGGGAGAATTCACGGGGGGTGGTGTGTTTGTAGTCTGGTTCGGAGGGGTTGAAGTTTTGTGCGTCGGACTTGGTGCGCACGTGAAAGTTGACTAGATCCGCGGGGGTGGGTAGCGGGGAGCACTGGAGACAGAGAGAGTCTGCGAAGTTTGCAGCCTTTTCCTCGTCCGTCGAGTATGTGGAGCCGTTCTGTTTTAGTGGCGGGAGATGGCGAGCTCTGTTTCGGAGAGAGCGGATGACTTTCCAAGTGCTTTGGGGGTGTGTTTCAGCCTGCGCGATGTAATCGTCGAAGCCGGCGCTGCGGAATTCGCTAAGCCGAGTTTTAAGTTCTCGCTGAAGGGCGTTTAGTTCGGCGCGGTGCGCTGGGTTGCGGTGTTTTTGCCACTGATGATGGGTCTTGTTTTTCCTCTTAAGGAGGCCAAGAATGTCCGAGGGGAGATTTTTGGCGGGAGTTGGGGAGGGGCGAGAGATCGTGGAGAACTCGACTGCCCTGGTGATCTCGTTTGATAGGAGAACCACGGCTTCGTCGAGTTCCGCTGTTGTGCGAATTTGAGTGCACTTGAATGAAGATGTTTCGAGGATATAGCGGAGATGTAGCCAGTCCAGCGAGGTTGCTGTCTTTGGGGGGTTGTAGATTGGGCTGCTGATTTCTAGTTGGACGGGAAGATGGTCCGAGCTGAGTACGTTAAGGACGGTGGGATCAGTAGAAAGATTGACGTTTCTTGTGACGAAAATGTCGAGGATATCGGGAATGTGGTTCTGGATTTCAGAGAAGTACGTGGGGTCTGGGGGGGCTTCGATTGTGAGGTCGAAGTCAAGAGATTTGGCAAGAAGAGAGATGCCTTTCCTATTGTTGTATCGGCAGCCCCAAGCGGTGTGTTTGGCATTGAAGTCGCCTGCGATGATGGTCGAGACGTTTGGGGGGAGGAGAAGGGGGAGATCTGAAAGATTATTACCGTTCGGGGGCGAGTAGAACGAGATGATCCTAACGGGGCCGGTGGTTGTTGAGATTTCAATGCCAACCGCTTCGAATGAATCAGTGGCCAAAGAGACGGGCCTGTGTTTGATTGTGTTCTTGACTAGGATGGCTACGCCACCTCCTTTGGAGTTTTCACGATCTTTTCTGAAAGATGTGAAGTTTGGGACAAAAAGTTTGTGGTTGAGTGAAAGATGTGTTTCGGTGATGCAAGCAACACCGATTGACTTTTCTTCGAGGAAGTTCTCGAATTCCGTCAATTTACCTCTAATGCCATTGGCATTCCAGGTAACTAATCGAAGATTGTTGGGGTGGGCGGTGTCAGACATTGTTGGAGGTTTCAAGGACGGCGACTAGGCTGGCAACCATTGTTTGAACAATGGCCTGTATTTTGTCGTGAAGGGACGGGGTTGTTCTTGGGGCTGAAGTGGCACTTAGGGTTGTGGTGTTTTTTTGGGTGGGGGTGGGGGTGGGGGGCTGACCTTACTGCCTTTGCGTACGACTTGGTGAGTGGGGGCGCCAGCACTGGGGTGGCTGAGGGGTTGTCGATTGCTACCTTTGGGGCAGCCGGAGTGATGGGTTTGGAGTTGGGGGTGGTCCTCTTTGGAACCTTGGGGCAGCCGCGGTAGGTGGCGCGGTGACTGCCTTTGCAGTTTGCGCAGGAGGGGGTGGCGTCCTTTTTGTCTTTCGACTTGCATTCTGCAGTTACGTGGTTACGACCGCAGAAAGAGCAGACCCAGGCGGCGTGGCAGTAATTCGCTGTATGGAAGAACTTCATACAGCGGCGGCATTGGGGGACGTCTTTAGATGCCCTTTTTGGCAAGTTCGAAGATTGACTTGGAGTTTCGAGCGGTGCGGTCTAGCCGGACGGAGATAAGTGGCCAGATTTTACCACCGTTGGACATACGGTGGACGCCACGGATTGTGTAACCTTTGTTGGTTAATTCAGACTCGACGTCTTCGGTCGGGACGGATTCGCAGACTCCGCGGATGACGACATGGAGGTCCCTGTCTTGGCGGAGCTGGTTGGTGGAGAATTCGACCTTGGATTGGTCGAGGAAGGCGGAGAGGCGACGAAAATCGTCAACGGACTTGGGATAGACTCTGATTGAGTCGGAGGTATTGATAGTTCGGCGGTCAGTAATGCCATTGCTGTCCATGGCCGGCGGATTTTTGGCGGATGACGATGGGGGGCGGAACTTGAGTGCTCTGGGACGGTAGGTCGGAGTCGGATTCCGATTCGGAAGACGAGGAGGCGGAAGACAGGAAAGGAGCGACTTTCCTGCGCTTCTTGCAAGGTTTGGGGAAGCCGTCGGCGGCGGCGGGGGGTGGCACAATGCTGGAACGTACCTTAGTTGGCGGGTGGGGGGTGGCCGAAGTACTGGGAGGTGAGTCTTCTGCCATCGGGACTGGGGGTGCGTCTTTGGTAAGACGACTCACGTAATCTGTCAAGGCCTCGAGTTTGGCCTGGAGGTCTCTGATGGCGGCCGTTGCGGCCTCAAAGGAGAGGCCCTCCAAGAGCGCGGGGCTCTCGGAGGCAGACATCGTGAAGATTGCTCTCGCGAGTGTTGGGTATGCTTGACTAAGCGTTGTTTAATTGGAACTGAGGATTGTAAGTAATAGGGGGGTGGTGGGGGTGGGGAGCGATGAAGTACAAGGGGACGTTGCGTACTCGGTCCCCAAGACTGTTGGTTAGCGGTTATTAATAGTTAAAAGATCGACTTACCTAGATTCGGCTGGGCAAAGGTGATGACCTTGGAGAACTTGGGTCAACTAAACCTCCTGGTTTAGTGCTGCAGGCTGGTTTGCCCGAGGTTTACGCGCTGAAAAGCACGTAAATCGGTGCAAGAAAACGGCTAATCTGTTTGGTGCTTCGAACGGCTGTGAGTGGCTTTGTTGCGTGCTTGTCAGCGGTAGAAGTCTCTCGAGAGAGTGTGGACTAGCTGTTGCCCTCGTGGAATTGTCTTAAACCACAAACCCCCTCTTATACCCTTAGGAGTTCAATTTTGAAAATCTAATGGGTGGTGTAGCAGGAGGGGTTTACTATCATCAGTCACCACCTCCACATCTTACCTCTAACATGGACGCAGTCATGGAGGAAGGCAGGGGTGGGCAGTGCCTACTCTACAAAATACGCTGCTCACTTTAGGAAAATAAGCAGTAAAAGAAAAAGATTACGAAAGTTAAATCCTTTCGCTAGCTGATTAACTGATCGGTTCCCACGCTGGGAAAACACTTTTTAGTGCCAAAATCTTTTTTTCTAAATCGTCTGTCAAGCCTCTCCCTCTTTCTAAAGTTAGTTTTAAGATATGTTCAGTGAATGAGCGCTAATCTTTCAGAAAATAGTTTGGGGAGTTGCATTATTGAATGTGACTGTCGCGTATTCGAAAGAAGCGACCGAATTATGATTGAGAAATTTAGAGGAGGATGGAACGAATATAGATGTATGTGTGTATATTCCTCTACATACAGTTTATCAGGTCTGATACTACAATCGACGTAAATTCAGCGAAGAAAATATTCAAATGAACGCCATTCAAATGAAAGCTGCACGATGAAGAAGCCGGTCAAATGTTAACTGAAGGATCGACCGAAATCCCGGATCAACGCGAAATCTAGGATTAGGACGTTTCCTTCTTAACACGAACTCGAAAGGATTGCCGACTGGAATTGTTAGGATTTCTTTAGTCTTTTTCCAATTTCGTTGCGCTGTGGCTCTGAAGAAATAACGTCAGCTATAGCTGCTGCTATGGCTATAAGAAGAGAACCCCATGACTATTTGTCATTCGTAATACGAAGGCTCGGCCTCTGAAAACTTTTAAAGGCGAATTTCTTTTTATCTACGATGGCTCGCATTATGCGGAGTCGACCGTCTGAATAGATTAAGAAGAGAGACGAAAGGCGAAACAATGAGGAATTCGGTATTTTGCCCGAGTGCCCTATCACGAAGGATTACTGACGTCAATTTTTTTTGTTCTTCTTCGAGGAGAACGATTGAAAGCGACGGAACCGTCTACTGATTAAATTTTAAGAAGAATGTTTTAATTAGCGGAATTCAACGAAAATTTAAAGCTACGAAGGAGCCAGCACTTTCTATTCATTCATCTCTCGATCGAACGATTTGGGAATTCGATAAGAAATAATTTGAATGTTAACGACTACCTACACTTGAGAGCAATTTATCTTTATTGTGCGCATTGGGTTTATTGTATTCATAAAAAATACTTTTTTACTCAAATTCATTACTATGCCATAGAGCGTTCAAAAACTTCACGATATAAGCCTATTAATAGCAATATAAGAACTGGATGATCCAATTTTCCAGAATCCGAAGAAAAGGTTTCACTCAAATTGATTACTATACCATAGAACGTCCAAAAAGTCCATGAAATGAGCAGATGAATTGCTATATAAGAACTGGATTATCCAATTTGCTTTGGAAATGGAAATCAAAAATGATATGGAGAGGTGGGGTAGCAGGACACCCTCTGAGACAAAAAGGGCTATTCAGAGACATACTGGAGACAGAAATAGGGATAAGTAGAAGTCAGTAGAAGACCTAGGCGTAGCCTAGATTATCAGTTGTCTGTAAACAGCTAAAGATGTTTTTGAGAATTTAAAAATTAACTGAGGAGGAGGAGATGTGGGGATTTGTGTCTAAGCAGTTTTAGGAATGACGATTCTGAGATAAAGATGGCCATTACTAAATATAATATTTGACGTAACTGACCACATTTGGAAGCGTATAGATCCAAGTCTCTTACCAAGTCTCAACAGACAAGGATTGTTTATGCCAGATGGATGCACATCAGTTTGAAACTGAAAAGTTTATTAAGCTAAAAATGCAATGTAATTTACTTATTATGCAGATATACATATGTGGGTTAAAATGGAATACAAATATGTCTGATACGTAGATATACACACACGAACGTACTTGTCGGTCGTATTTTTCAGTAAACATGTGGAAGTCTTGCCACCACAATCGCATTCGAGCACGGCCATTTACGTCATGAATAAAACATCCTTTGTCCATGGCACATTCCCAAAAATAATAAAAATGTCGAGCATATGTTGCGCAATACGAACGTATATTTGTGCATTTTGGCTTCCAACTATCTCTAAAGCAAAACTAATGAGAAATTTACAACCAAGTGGAGGCGAGCACGATAGGAAGCCATGGTTTATGACTAAATAATGGTAATGCAAGGAAGTTGATGACGCTAAAGATACCACCACAAGATATTTTACAATATACTACGGAAACAATCAGATTACAGTTGCCAACAATTCCTTAAGTCAATAAAACGACCTGAGGCTATTTCTTAAACTGTTAATGATAAAATTCTGAGTGGGTTGAAGAAAATACGAAAGAATTACTTTCAGGAACGTTAGTATCTATCTTTTGGATGAAACAGAAAATAAAAGAGATATTTGTGAGATTCTTAATTTAAAGAATTACAGACGTCGTCTCAGGATGTCCTTGTTAGAAAAATTCTCAATTAAAGCTGGAGGAATAAATTTCTTCGCTTTTTCAATCTCTGACAACTCCTGAATTATTCAGCAGTTTATTCCCGGGTATCTATTAAGAGCAAATATCGAAATCAGATTACATCTCTTCGATTTAATGCAAAGACCATCTTTGCCCACATCGAATGAAACAGAATTTGTTCAGTACACAAAACAGAATAAACAAGACATCTACACCCTAAGATAACACGTCACTGTCAGCGAGCCATTTTTGGATTTTTGGGGGCGTGTATGTTGTATAGTATGAATAACAGAATGAAAGGGAGCTTAATTAATGATAAGACAGGAGGTATTGAGGTATCTGAGGCAGGAGTGTGCGAGACAGCTGGGAGGAAAGAAGCGATATAGACAAGCGAGATGGAAGGGAGCTAAATAGGCTGGACAAGTGAGTGTGAGATGTCTAAGGCAGGAGTTTACGAGATATCTAGAGCGGGAGGAAGCGAGACTGACAGGGCGGGACCTGAAAGGAGGCAGATAGGGCGGGAGGGAGTTGGATAGACGTGGCAAGATAGCCAGTCGAGGAGAGATGAGGAAGCCAGAGGGGTAGAAAGCAAGTCAGGTGGGGTGGGATGAAAGAAGACAGCTAGCATGGGAGTGTGCGAGACATGCAGAGCGGGAGGGAGCGACACTAATAGGACGGGAGGTGAAAGGATGCAGACAAGACGGGAGAGAGTCAGATAGACAGGACTAGACAGTCAGTCGAAAAGAGACGAGAAAACTAGAGCGAAAGGAAGCATTACAGGTGGGGCGGGGTGAAAGGAGACATCTAGCATCAGAGTGTGCGAGACATCCAGAGGGGGAAGGAGCGAGGCATGAAACAAAACAGACAGGGTGGGAGAGAGTTAGCAAGTCAGCCACGGTGAGAGGAGGCGAGACGAGCAATTCGAAAAGAAGCGAAACAGGTTGGGAGGGATGGAAGAAGACAGCTAGGACAAAAGGTAGTGAGACATCTACTACGAGATGGTGGGAGAAAGCCAGAGCGGAATAGAGTGAGGCGCGTAGTGTTGGAGGAAGTTAGGAGGGCAGGACTCGAGGAAGGGAGAAGAAGTGAAATGCATCTCAGTTTTGATGCACGTGGCAGTTAACGTGTAATAACATTGATGTATTACTAAATTAAAGGCATATCAGGGTAAATAACTGACAATTTTAATGTTAAACATATAGCACACAAAGTGAAATGCAATTAAAATTTTCCATTGAGTAGTCACCAGCATTTGCACAATGTGCGTCATTGGAAATATTATACTTTATACGTTCGTTGTTATCTCATCGCGGGTAGAGAACCGATAGGTAGAGAAGCGAGTGGGAGCATCAACATAACAATCATTATTTCCCGTATTGGCAACCCCCGTTCGTGTGTGTATGTAGACATATGCGTGTGTGGTTGTATACGTAAGGGTGGATGCATTGGCGATTGAATCCAATTATTATTTCTCGCATGACGGAGCTAATTGGTACACGCTCAGAATCCCTAACGGGAAGTTTTGAATAACAAATAATGGCAAATTTGGGAAGAACTCGACTCCGGTCTGCGTATAGCCGTGCAACATGAATTCGATGATTTCACAGACACTACAACAATCCTGTGCCACCACTAGGACGTGCTCTCGAGCAGAGGACGCTAATTGGAAGGCGCGCGACTTTATGCCTAAATGCTTCTGGTTACATGATGCAGGGGTTGCTAGAGCTTTTTTATTTGAAGCGGTTGGTAGCATGCTGCCAGGCTCTGGCACTTGTTAGTTATTCTGTACGTAGATTTAAATTACGGAAATATGAAGCACCTCCATCCTTCGGTTGAAGAGCGTCCTAAAGCGGTTTCTAATTGATGCACCAATTTTTAATTGCTTTTTTTGGACTAGATTTAAAAATTTTAAACGTTCAGCGTAAGAGCAGCAGTTTGAGATATTAATCATGATATTTTAAGAGTACGTATATGCACATATTAAAATTTTTAATCCAAATAGTACGGAGACGATTTGGTCATTGGAATCGCATTGTAGATCAGGTCGAACTAACCCACCTTATACCGCAAATGAAAGATGCTTTTTATAAGATTCACACAACGACGGTGGAGGTTGGTAAGCCTGGTGATAACGCCGATCATATTTCAGGTTCATTCTGGAAGTTCGCCAAAGCACTGAACTATCAGTTTCGTAATGTTGCAGCCATTAATAGCGTAGGGGGTTGACCTACACCCCCGACAATAAAGTCGAGACGATAGATTCATGGGAGTAGCGACAATTACATCGGCCAGGTAGAACGACATTGACTTCTTAGGGAACACATTACTTTTATAAATCAATGAAATCCTGCTGTTTCATGAAGACCACAATCTTTCCCTAGTTTAACGGCAATTACGAAAAAAATAAAGTCAAATAATTAGTTGAAGAGGGAAGAAGAAGGTTTCTACTTCTGCTACCCACAACGAATTTTCTTTCTTTATGTAATCAGTGTGGGAGCATGTTACTATGTGACGTTGTGTTTGCAATTTCATGGTTTACTCCCTTTTGCTCTCCACTCTGCTTGTTTTGATGAGCTTCTGTATTATTTCAGCCTATTTCTGCCATCATTACTATTAATTGCATGTTATAGTTACCCCATATGGCGCCGCTAAAAAAGCACTTTAAATGCTAATAAGTTTCAATTTAGATTGCAAATTAACATCAATCTGCTGCTCATTAATAAACTATTGTTTCTGACGAACGAAACTAGAACTATCTTGTCTATCAAGGGGCAAAAATATAACATAACGTTATACTTATTATAGAGTTATATTTTTTTGAAGTATTTAATATTTGGAAATGCATTTGTTGACACGACAAAAGCTTCCTTCTCATCAAATACATTACTATCATTAATTTATGTTTATGATAAAATTCATGGAATTCATCATTCCGCCACTTCAACGTTACAATGCTTCATTTCACGTTGTTTTATCAAATTACTAGTTCATTACAATGACAAATTATAACCAGAATTGTCCCTAATTTGTGAACATGAAACAAAGTTAATGATGCCTAACAACTTCTAAAAAGCTGTTACATTTCTGGTCATGAGATTACTGCAAAAGTCTTTTTGGCCCAGATTTACCATAATGTTTTTATGGAAGTCCAAATATTTTACCATTTCGTTCAATAATTGAATTGCCAAAATCTTCAAAGCCACCAAAACGTTACGATACATTTGAGCCAACAATTATTTGGGGAGTTCTTATGATCAATCAAGGTCAGTAAGTAAATAAACGGTCTGAATTGGGGATGACACCTGATCAATAGATACTTTGTCCAAAATAGAAGGTATCAATGACGATTTTACTGTTATTTTGAAAGATCAAGAAAATGGGTAACTCCTCTTACATTTCATGTAGCGTCTTCTTGGAATTCAAAGAGAACGAATTCCTCATCTAGATCAACTTGAAAGTTCTATCAAACGCTGCTAGATTAATTTTATAAGAATTTGCACTAATAATGTTCATAGAGTACACTTTGATGTACATAATACAGTATTACTTGCACAAAGCAGTTTGATGGGATGCTCAGTCCAGAGCAGCATCGGGAAAATATCTTGAATTATGTTGAATTTTATCATAACAAAAATAATCTCCATAAACATTTTGATTTAGAGTGACACTTTTGTTGATAACAATAGCGTAAAGGCTCTTTATCCAAAAGAAATTTTAATATTACTCGTATGCGGTGATATAAATTCTCCCAAAGAATTGAGAATCTTTAGATCACTTCTTTATTAGCTTCCATAAAGATGCAGTGTGATAGATGACCTTAAAGGTTGCCAACGGAATGTAAACGTACTGTTTTTGACAGCTAATTTATTATTGCGATATGGGGAGGAAAAATATACTATCACTTACAAAAAGGCCTCATAATTTCTAATTTAATATTCACCTAAGCAATTATAACATTTAAAATCAATAATAACGATTCTACTAATAAGAAAAATTAAGAAAGAAAGCAATTTGTTTATTAGTGACAATATCGTTGCTGAAAGGCAGAAGTGTTGGTCCAGGATTGACTTTTCGAGGATTCACAGAAGGTGGAGAAACGATTCTGGATCATAACCATCAATTCTGGATAATAAATGTGCCCAAAACGTGAAAATCTTTTCCTTTAAATATGGATTTATGATGTTCATTTAATCTACGTTTCAAAGCTCTATCAGTTTAACCAATGTACATGGCCTCATAATCTTTAGAATTTGTTTAATGGATTCCGTTTCTCTGCAGCTGAACATTTGCTTTCTCAACTCAAAAGAAATTGGTGTTTTAAAACATTAATTAATTGTAAGTACTCAAAATGTAGAAAAATCTTATTAATCTCCCAGAAAATAAAGTAGAAGTAGGTGGTTGTTGCTCTCCTACCCGTATTTATTAATGCGAGACGAAAGAGAAGGAAGAGTAAATATGATAATGGATTTGAAATTGTGAAACTCGCTCCACTAACGTATAATTTTTAATAAATGCTAAATTGAGTTTCTTCGGCTCTAGTAATCAATTACTAAAATCCGGCTTTGCAATATAACTGAGAAGTGGTCGGAAATGAGAATAAACGACTTGAGAGGAGTTTTCTAATTAGAGAAATCGACAATTAGGTTTCAATTCAGCTAATTGTAACTTAAATTGAAATGAATGGGTAATCAAAAAGCGACTTAATAACAAATTTATTTATATAAGCCAAAGCATCTAATACAACATTTCATCATCTCCAGCCTCTGAACACTTCGTCTTCCAATTCAGACTCATTCTCATCTAGTTCATCATCAGGGTTTTCTTGAAAGGCTTCAATATAAATCTGGTTGCGTATAAGTTCTTCACTGAGCTTTCAATTACTGCCATCCAACTTCTTCTTACAGGTGACGTAACTGGTGGATCTGCAACAATATGCAGCATTGACGGGTGTCTCTAATCAGAGGTTACTCAAACCATGATCTATCGAAATCTTTTTGACTCTTCCACCGCCCCTTCTCTGACAAATTCCACGCCCCTTCTTTATTAACTACCGTATTTTACCAAGACGCTTTCTTTCGCCCCAGGCTCACATTTTTCTCCACAAGGTTCTTTTCAGAGATCGTACAATGCCTTTCTTCCATTTGCTCACTAATTATCCCGTTGATCCTCTTACTCAAACCATGATCAGTCAACGTCTTCCTTCTGGCTCTTCAATTGCCCCTTTTCTGACAAATTCCACGCCCCTACTTTATGAACCACCGAAGCGTTCACTCATTACCCATTTGCTTCTTCAGAGTATTTCACCAAGACGCTTTCTTTCGCCCCAGGCTCGAATTTTTCTCCACAAGGTTCTTTTCAGAGATCGTACAATGCCTTTCTTCCATTTGCTCACTAATTATCCAGTTGATCCTCTTACTCAAACCATGATCAGTCAATGTCTTCCTTCTGGCTCTTCAATTGCCCCTTTTCTGACAAATTCCACGCCCCTACTTTATGAACCACCGAAGCGTTCACTCATTACCCATTTGCTTCTTCAGAGTATTTCACCAAGACGCTTTCTTTCGCCCCAGGCTCACATTTTTCTCCACAAGGTTCTTTTCAGAGATCGTACAATGCCTTTCTTCCATTTGCTCACTAATTATCCAGTTGATCCTCTTACTCAAACCATGATAAGTCAATGTCTTCCTTCTGGCTCTTCAATTGCCCCTTTTCTGACAAATTTCGTGCTCTTACTTTATGAACCACCGAAGCGTTCACTCATTACCCATTTGCTTCTTCAGAGTATTTCACCAAGACGCTTTCTTTCGCCCCAGGCTCACATTTTTCTCCACAAGGTTCTTTTCAGAGATCGTACAATGCCTTTCTTCCATTTGCTCACTAATTATCCAGTTGATCCTCTTACTCAAACCATTATAAGTCAATGTCTTCCTTCTGGCTCTTCAATTGCCCCTTTTCTGACAAATTTCGTGCTCTTACTTTATGAACCACCGAAGCGTTCACTCATTACCCATTTGCTTCTTCAGAGTATTTCACCAAGACGCTTTCTTTCGCCCCAGGCTCGAATTTTTCTCCACAAGGTTCTTTTCAGAGATCGTACAATGCCTTTCTTCCATTTGCTCACTAATTATCCAGTTGATCCTCTTACTCAAACCATGATAAGTCAATGTCTTTCTTCTGGCTCTTCAATTGACCCTTTTCTGACAAATTCCACGCCCCTACTTTATGAACCACCGAACCGTTCACTCATTACCCATTTGCTTCTTCAGAGTATCTCACCAAGACGCTTTCTTTCGCCCCAGGCTCACATTTTTCTCCACAAAGTTCTTTTCAGAGATCGTACAATGCCTTTCTTCCATTTGCTCACTAATTATCCAGTTTATCCTCTTACTCAAACCATGATCAGTCAAAGTCTTTCTTCTGGCTCTTCAATTGACCCTTTTCTGACAAATTCCACGCCCCTACTTTATGAACCACCGAACCGTTCACTCATTACCCATTTGCTTCTTCAGAGTATTTCACCAAGACGCTTTCTTTCGCCCCAGGCTCACATTTGTCTCCACAAGGTTCTTTTCAGAGATCGTACAATGCCTTTCTTCCATTTGCTCACTAATTATCCAGTTGATCCTCTTACTCAAACCATGATCAGTCAATGTCTTCCTTCTGGCTCTTCAATTGACCCTTTTCTGACAAATTCCGTGCCCCTACTTTGATAACTACTTCCAACTCATTACCCTTTTGCTCCTTCAGGAGATTCTACCAAGACGCTTTCTTTCGCCTCCGGCTCACATTTTCCCCCACAATGCTCTTTCTAGAGATTGTACAATGCCTTTGTTCCATTTTCTCACAAAGTATTCCACCAAGGCGCATTCTCTCTCCACGTTCACATTTTCCTCCTACAAGACTGAACCACATTCTTCAGGGGTATCTACTTTTGACAGGTTGGTAGGTATTTAGCCTTTGGAATGTGCCCTATTTCGGGCAGTCCAAGTCATTTACCTACGCAGGTCTTAGTCACTGTTACAAAATGGGGTGGGTAACTTTATTTCAAGGTATCAGTGACAGGTAAATGTTAAGTGTAGGAACTGATATCGTGTTGGTCTTTGTTTGCGTACATACATATATTAAGTACCCATCCTAGTTTGATGTCCCTAATAATTGCTCGTTTATGATAATGTAGTAAGAGAAAGACAGAAAATCATGCACAAATGTCTCTTGTTTGAGACAACTTGGTGTGTCTGACAGAATTGCCACATGTTTCCGCAGTAAAATTAATTGCTTAAACAGCGGCCTGTTTACACACGCATATGTGTATATACATGTAGGTATGTTCTGTCACAATTAATTATAATTATTATTACAGTTTAATAGCCCTCCAGTCATTATGTGTAATAACTGGTTCCACCATAGTGGAAATTAAACAAGCAGTCGTTCCCCTAAAGTAATTGGATGTCATACTGGTCTTTATTTCTTTCCTTGATTTGATATTGATTTAAAGTCACAGCATATCGATGCATTTTTTGTACATCATTGTTTAATAATGTTATTAATTCCTCTTTCTTCTTCATTTCTACAGGTTCATCGATGAATTACTGCACATTGAACGTGAGCATCACTTCGATCATGATCATGATACTCCTGTGATTCGCTGCAACAGCAAGTTTTTCGTTTCATTTCATCCTCCAGGATGTGGAACATCTCCATCGATTAATTAAGGTAAAAATAAATCCATTAACAAACATGTTTTTTTATTAATAGAATTTTTTTTATATTGTGTATCTTACTTCGTTAACGGTGTCATTAGTGCGATTATCATATCAATTTCTACGTATTCGTCGATGGATAGCTACACGTTGAAGTTTGTTTCGATCTTACTGGAACAACAAATTAAAGAATTTCAACAAATTAATGGTTTGATATTTTACCGTACTAATCTTCGTCCTACAATTTCTAAAATTTCTTAATCCACTTAATTAATTAAGGTAAGAATAGAAAACTTAATAATTTTAGTTAAATTAAATTCTGATTTTTTTATTACTGTATATTTCATATTTTATTGCTATCATCTGTTTTCTTTATGTTTGTTGTAGATCTGCATTGAAGAAGATCAGGAAGACCTGAGTATTTGCAGTTTGGAATTATTTTTAATTTGCAACCTTATAGAGGAAGGACATGTTATTTACAGTAGTAAGAAAACAGTGATGAAAAATAGGAGGTAAATATTTTATTATATTTTATTTTTTATAAAAATTTTCTTTATCTTCAGTCAAAAACGAAACGTTACGTAATTGATTTTCTATTAAATTATTTTTATTTGTTTACTTACTTTACGTATTAATTTTGCTTTTTATAGTAATGTAATTTTACCATAATAATTGTGTGTTTGATGGTTCGCTAAATTCCTATTTCTATGATTGTCTAATTTATTTACTTTCTGACTCGCTTGTAGTTTATATTTAGTATTTTACATTTTATTTAATAATGTGGTTAATTCGCCTTTTTGTCCATTTCCCTTTCATCGTCCTAGTGATTGATTGGAACGATTTAAAGTTTACTTCTACTTCTACAAGAATAGCAGCGCAAGAAATGTCTTTTCTTTTTTTCTCGTCTTCATCTAAGCCTTAGAACATCCTACAGTTAATTAAGGTAAGAAAATAAACCAAAACGTATAAATACACATATAATCAAATGAAGTTTATATTTAATTTTCTTTTAAAATAGAAATTGGTAGGATTATGGAGTCAAAACCAAAGCAATTTAATAAAATTTGCAAAATTGATTTTATATACTAAAGGACAATGAGAGACGACAATTTTTTTTGTATAGAAGATGTTCAAAGACCACCACGTCGTTCCATACAATGATGTGGTTGTGATTTTGAGCATTTTCTACTAACACATTGGCATCCCTTATTTGTCTAAATTAATAAGTAAATTAAGTTTGCAATTTTTATTAAATTGCTATAATTCTGACTCAATAGTTTTCTTTTTTTAAGTTTCATTCTAAGAGACATTTCACATAATATTTTTGTTTAAAAATTTCTCACAGAATATAAACTCAAAAGAAGAATTTTTTTTTGAATAATCGAAAAACACAATTCTTAATTGTTTTTTTTCTGTTTTCAGATCTACGCTGGAGATGACTAAGAAGACACCCGTATTTGGAATTTTTCTTCTTCACTTTAGTAGTTTCACTTTTTGTTTTGCTTAGAATCTGTGTTCACTTTGAAATAATTTTTATTTTAAGTGGAGTATTTGTATATTGGTTTCAGTAGAATATTTATTTTCTTTTTTATAGTAAGACATTCGTTCTTTTTTTATTGAGTAGAGTATATGTTTTTTTATTTTGCGCAGTCTTCTGCCCTTTTCAACGTTTCGTTATCCTGTTTGTTTCTTCTCAGTCAGGAGGAAAGAGGGAGGGCCACCCCGAACGACTTCACCTGGCCACACCTTTTTAGTTGTACTTTATCTACTTTCCTTAAGTCTTATTTAGCCTATTAGCTTTTAGGTAACTACTTTTTTACTTTTAATTTTTGTCCTAAATTTAGTCATATTGTCTTTTCTCTTACAATTTTGTTTTAATTTTGTTAACTGTTGTAGTAATATTGATGTTAATTTAAGATTAAAATAAGAATTAACTTTAGGAAATACTTTTATAAATAAATTCTGAATTTAGTCTTTAGATATTGTAATTGTAACTATCAATTAGGGCTAAAAATGGAGATTTAGGGAACAAATGGGATGTATAATGTGTTATATTAATTACTGTTACAATAGGTAGATAATTTATTGTAAATAATTAAGTTTAATTTTATAATTGTACTAAATAATATGTATTTACTGTTTATCGAAAATTTTATATTAATGTAATAAATATAATTAAGTAAATAAGAAATAAATGTAACTGTTTTCTCATGTATTATTAATAAATGTATGTATTAATATCAAAAATCGTTTAATTTTCCTATAAATTAAAATCCCTATAATAACTAAAACAATTTAAGAAGTTTAAAATTCAAATACATACTGTAACTTATAGAAAAGCAGGAAATTTAAATTTAATTAATTGTCAAATTATTTGTCGATCAGACCTCGTATATATGCGAAAAATTTAAAAATTTCGAATCCATGTATCAGGAGAGCATAAGTTGTTTGGGAAATATGTCAAATTATTTGTTGATCAGACCTCGTATAAATCCCACTTATGCTCTCCTAATACAAATTTCGGAATTTTCGAACTTTCGAAAAATACGAGGTCTGATCAACAAATAATCGGACATATTTCCCAAACAACTTATGCTCTCCTGATACATGGATTCGAAATTTTTAAATTTTTCGCATATATACGAGGTCTGATCGACAAATAATTTGACAATTTATTAAATAGCTTCAAAAAATTAAATAAGGATAAAATAAAAGAATTAATAAACTTTAATTTATTTATTGGCACTATTTTTAAGAAACTACATTTTATTTCACAATTTCATATAAATATAAATAAAACTAGATGTTACTAAGAAATTTACAATAAATAATAGATTTATAAATACAATGCTTAATAAACACAATGCAAAGGGACATTTAGAAACTATTACATTAATATTAATAAATATCTCTATCTCTAGTCTTCTCCAGCGTCGATCTGAAACAAATACAAAGGGAACGAACATTAGTAATACAATACCCTGTGTATTATTTTATTTTTGTTAGAACATCAATTATTAAACAAATAAGCTTGTAATGAATTGTCTCTTAGAATGAAAATTGATGGGATTATCGAATCAAAACAACAGCAATTTAATAAAATTTATAAATTTGATTTACTCATTAATTTATACTAAAGAAAAATAAGGGATGACTGTCTTTATAGAAGATGTTCAAAAACACCATAGAACATATAGAAAAACGTAGTGGTCTTATTGAACATCTATACAAAGATTGTCGTCTCTTATTTTCCTTTAGGATAAATTAATTAGTAAATAAAGTTTTTAAATTTTATAAAATTGCTATAGTTTTGACTCTATCATCCCATTATTTTTACTTTAAGAGAAAATTAAATAAAAGTATTTTCGTTTATGATTATTTAAAAATAATATCGGTTTATTTTCTCACCTTAAGTAACTGTAAGGTGTTCCAAACGGACTGAAGGAAGAACTGTCCCCATTGCAAATCTTCTGTTGGTATTCCTTGAGTTGCTGGTCTTGTAGGGTAAAAGTAAACTTACAAATTTTCGAATGCGTTGATGGGTAAATTCTAGAAATGACCATAAAAAACTAATTATAATTATGCTAATAAATAAGGAAATAACGGTTCAGCACGTTTTTATTATGACCCGTCAGCTGTTTCGCCCTTGTTTTTGGGCTTCTTCAGGAGTTCAATATGTAACTGACCAATAAGTTAGATTTAAATAGTTTAGTTTAAATAAAAATTATTTTTAAAAGTCTAAAACGTTAAAATTAAGTTAAACTGTTTAAAATTACATAAATTTGAATAAAGTAAAGTTTAAAACTAAACTTGTTACATTTAATATCAGAATTAGACGACTGTTGGTAGTTATAAACTTTACTTTATTCAAAATTTATGCAATTTTAAACAAACATTTTAACATTTCAACGTTTTTAACTTAACTTAAACTTAAATTAAAAATATAAAGCAATTAATGCAATGTTTCGTACCTAAATCAATCCTACCATGTCCTGAGATCAAGTAGATGCAATCGAATTAGATAAAAGACGATTCCATTGTGAAGCCCTGGGATTGACATAACTTTCAAAGTGCACTGTTCAGTTATTCATCCATTAAACAGGAAAAAAATGTAAAAGGAAAACGAATTAACGACACTAATGAATGAATAAAACAAAAAATACAATTTCTTTTCAATTTTTAAAAATATAATGAAGTAAATACAATATTTTTTACCTAAATTAATCCTGCGATGTCCTGAGATCAAGAGGATGAAGATACGGAACGACTCCATTGTGACGACTTGCTGAAGAGCCCTGTTTTCGCAAATACTTACTTAAAACGGTTTTGAATCACCCACTAACATTATTTAGCCATTTATTTACCAAAAACAAATACAGAAAAAAAAAATATACATTTTCTAAAATACCTATAATTAGTATATATAAATGTTAGGAAATATAGTAAATTATTTTCAAAAGTCGAGTTGTCTCATAAAAATATAATAAATACGACTATTTTTAAGAATCATATCCGCTAAGTTTTGTGTTCAGTCTGATATCTAAGCCACCGTTTGAAGAGGTAATAACGTCTCTTGGTAAATGTTAATAATAAATTGTAAAATCTTACTTCTATTTTTCAAAGCATGAATTCAATGGATATATGTAGTTTGCTTAGAATAAATTATGTGCGAATATCAGACAAAATACTACATTTATTTGTACAAAAACATGCCATCTTTAATGACTGTCGACGGGTGCAACTGGGAAGCTCATTTCCATTTGAACTCCTCCTTGTAACTGCCTGGAATTTCTACGGTACGACGTAGGATCCAGACTTGGTTTCCTACGGCTGAGGTGTCTTTCTACCCACCTAAGCAAAGTGAGTACTGAATCTGTTGACGGTAACCTCCTCTCTGCCGATGTTTTCGTTATTGAGGAAGACGCAACCCTAAATGTTGCTGCCATACCTTTAAGAGCCTGGAAATAAAACAAAAATACTTAAGTTTCCAAAAAAAAAAGACCAAAATAGAAAAAAGTACCTGCATGGCATCTTCGTCTGTAACGTCATCCCCACAATAGATGATTCGAATTCGTTCACTCCAATCTACCCCAAAAGCCGTCCTTAAAATGTAGATTGAAGCTCGTCCCTTATTCCATTGAACAGGAGGACGAGCTTCAATAGCACAATGAGCTTTGACAGCCCTAAAACCGGCCTCTTCAATGAGTTCCTTCGCTTTAGATGCCAAATCACCTCTGATATTCACTGGTACTTCGCGAAAGTGGAACGTTAGAAGAGCACCTTTGTTCTCAACCCAAGCGCCATCCCTACACACATGTTCTTGAAGATTTTTCAGAAGATCTTCGACTTTTCCTTTAAATTCTGTGGGCATGGGGTGAACAAATTTGCTTCCATCCGGATGTAGAACTTCTAAACCATGACTGCCAGCGTACGTGATTCCCTCAATTCCCACCTACAAGGAAAAAGAACATTTCGAATTAATCCTGAAGAATTTTTTACAATTTCGAAAATTTACCATTTCTTTCACATTGTGTACATTTCTTCCTGAAACAATGGATATATAACAATCAGGAAGATTTGAGAGCCTCTGAAGGACATTTTTAGTCTCTTGTGGAATTATTGCAAGATCAGGATGGGGAGCTATTGGAGCGAGTGTACCATCGTAATCCAAAAGCAACGCAAGTTTATGAGTATTTCCAATATATCTAAAACATTCCTTGTTAATACACATAACTACCTACACCATTTGAAACGTTTTTTGAAAGTTTAGAATTGAAAACGTACTTAGAGAGATATTCATCAAAGTCGTCAAGTGTAACTTCAGGCATTGTAATTGCTCCAACGTCATCATGATCCTCTTGAGTTGATAATGAGCCCATGGCAGACAGAAAAGATTTCGTCCAGTAATTTACATCGTTTAGTTTCTCTCGTCTTCTCAGGTAGTTCATTCTTAAAATCCTTTCATCTTCTGGCATAGTAAGAGCCCTATGAATTACTTCTGCTGCACTATCTATTTCATACGGATTACAAATGAGAGCTTCGTGCATTGTTTCACCTGCTCCAGCGAATGGTGATACAATGAGGACACCCGGTGGTGTATTTATTTGGCAAGCAACGAATTCTTTTGCGACTAGATTCATTCCATCCCTAAGGGGAGTTACTAAACCTACGAATGCTTCCCTATAGAAGGCGGCCAATTCGTCTTGACTAACACATCCATATATGTAACGAATAGGTGACCAATTTGGGGTCGTGAACCTTCCATTTATTCTACCTACTAATTGATCAATTTCTTCCTTTAATTCCTGATATTCTTTTACATCAGTTCTCGAAGGCACCGCTATCTGTAGTAAAGATACTTTCTCTTTGTGTTCTGGGTGCTTTTCTAAAAGTGACTCAAACGACTTCAACCTGTTCACCAAGCCTTTAGTATAGTCCAATCTATCTACACCTAGGATAATTTTTTGACTTGTTGATGACAGAATTTTCGGTGCTGTTTGAGCCAATTCCACAAATCTATCAAATGGAATACCAATTGGCAAAGGTCTCACTCTAACAGTTCTGCCTCCGTGTTCAACTAGTAAATTTTTACGGTCAACACGACATCCCAAACTACGTTGACAACAATCAACAAAGTTGAGACAATAATCTGTGATGTGGAACCCTACCATATCACATCCCAACATACCCTGCAGAATTTCGTCTGCCCATGGAAATAGCCTAAATATGTCCCATGAAGGGAACGGAATGTGAAGGAAAAAGCCTAATTTGCAGAGAATATCTTCTTCTTCAGCTGCCTTCAGGAATATTAACAATCAGATTAACTGATTTATGAATTGAAATTCCCACTTACTTGTCTTATCCAATTTGCAGCAAGCATAAGATGGTAATCGTGAATCCAAATTAGTGGAGCTCCATTCTCTGCCTCTCCGGATTTTATCAACCTCTTAAGAGCTTCAACAGTACAATCTGCAAACTCCTTGTTCACTTCCGTGTATGCTTTATATTTGTCTCCTCGAAACTCAACTCTATCAGGCATCGAGTGGAAGAGCGGCCAAAAAGTAGCGTTGCAACAGCCATTGTAATAATCATCGAACTTAACTGGCTCAACTTGAACAGTTACCACCTACAACCAATAATTTTGAAGATAAAAATTGACGATCTGTCAAAAAATTAAGAGGGTTTCATGGTTGATATTAATGGGGATGAATTTTTTGTTCAGACTTGATGTCTTAGAACGCTTCTTCCTTCGCAACCCTCTGGTTGGAGTTTTCTAACGTTTCACTTGCAGCTGTAGCAGGAATTCTCAAGGCTCATTGCTGGGTTAGATGTGAAAATTAAGTCAGCAATAAACCATGAGAATTTCTATAAGAAAGAATGTTCCAAGCAACTTAACCTAACCTAACCCAAGAATTAAAAAGAGAAGATAGTTCTAGAACATCAGTTGATTAAAGCCCAAAAAAGGGAGGTAATGTATTAGGAAGGGACGGTTTCCAACGTTTTCTGGATCAACAAGCTACGTGCTAGACAATATTTCTCAATAAACAACATTTTTGTTACAACATTCCTTCCTAAATATTGATAGTAAATAATATTTATGAGTTGTTCTTTTAAAAAAAGTGATAAGTAGAAATTCATGTTGCAGTGAAGTCAACTGGGGTTACGTTGACATACAGTAACACTGTAAATATTGTTTTAAAAACTTCATCGATAATATATTCACTACAGATACGGCATGGTACAAGATTATTTTGAATAAAAGGAATTTTAGTCGATCCTATTCAAGAGTTGACCTATTTTATTCAATAAAAATAAGTTTTAGACTAAAAATTATAGTCAATGACTCTATGATTTTCTTTATTCAGCTTTGGTGGTGATAATTAAGATGAAAATGATCACTTCACAACTCAGAATCAGCTCAAAAATTCAAGAGTAAGCAACCAACCTTTTCGGACTTGAGACCAGCTGTTGGTGTTTTATCGTCCGGATTCGATTCTGGTATGGGTTCGTTTGGATCTTCCAGATGAATTCCTGGCCATCCAACCCACAAACCATTTGTGTTGAGTACAACGGGTGCAACTGCAGTAACTAACCCACCAGCACTATAAAAAAGAATCGTACGAAGATCTAAATGGATGATCTGATCTCCTGTTGGTCGTACCGTAGATACAGGTGAATGTTTGTATGACATGAATTTTTGCGATTTAATGAATGAAGTGGTTAAAAAATTATGAGGTGTATGATTAGTGCCTAGTTATAATAAGTTGAAGAGGAAACCAGACGAGATCCTGAAAATATTGATGAGTATCTGGTTTGGAATTGGTTGACCACCTGCACCTGTCCTGTTCTCCCGATTTAACACCATCAGACTACTATTTGTTCCCAAAACTCAAAGAGCATTCGATGGGCAAAACATTTTTGACAAATAATGAAGTCGTATGAGCTCTTGAGGTTGAGGAGTGGCTTGCAGACCAGGACAGATTTTTTTCCAAGGGTTTAGAAAGAATGACCTTATGAACGTTGTCCTAAATGTGTCAGGAGATTATGTTAAACAAATGAAATTATGTTTTAAAATATTGTGGCGTTTTATTTGGTAAGTCGGACACCTCCTCGTAATCCGGAAGACCCTTCCCGAAGGATTCATGGCAGAATAGCAACTTATAAATTCATAAGTAACATTATTTGCGTGCGCAAACATTAATCTGCGTCATGACACTGCGGTCAGTAGTCTTACAAATGACTGTATTACATAAGTGCGAGCCACGCGACTGATTGCTGATAAGTGTGAGTTTCAAACGAGACGTCTGACGCTTTTTTAATACGTTTCTATTTACAACAGCGTTCATGCCAGTGAACGATACGAATACAGAATAATGCAAAATGTTCTGACCGTGACTTTCTAATGAAAGGAATTACCTACTTCATAATAATGACTATAAAGTTTAATGTCTACAATTTGAAGAGGTTCACAAACGCACAATCATCAATTTATATACATATTTATTAAATTTAAATGGCTGACTCGTCAGACGTTATCTTGTCCATATTTTAATTATTAATTAAATGTGAAATGTGTAAAGAAAGTATCAAACACAAAATGACAAAAAAAAAATTTCTGACTGACTGGTCGTTGCATCTGTTAAGGATTCTGACTGTGGATGTCCTCAATTTGATGAGGAGTTCATTCAGAAGAATTGCAATCTCGAAATTAGTGGTTAATTGACTTTTTTTTGTATCAAATTTCATACTTAATGAATAAAACCACCCTTCGAATCGTGAAATGGGATCTCAATTTTCTCGAATTTTCAAATTTCCCAGACAACTTTTGTAATTTTAGTTTCCTCGAAACGCCCTATCCAATATCCATTACGAATATTTAATAGATTTTGACTGATAATTTTTTATGGATAAAATAAATATTTGGCAAAAATGTTTAAAATTCCATATTATGGTTATGACCTATAATGTTTAAATAAATCCAATATATCTGATAAATTTTTTACTGCACATTGAGGAAATTTGGACAGTTACCTATTTTTATGACGGTTTATGATTTGTATGTCATTTATTGAATTAGTTAATAATTATAGATACAACTTACCTGGCTTTCCTCTCCAATTTTCCGGCTTTGTTCCTTTTGAGTACAAACGGAAGTCGATTGGAAACGACGATCATGCTCCCCGTGGAGGCCACCACATCTACATGTAGTTTAGGAATCATTATTACGATAGAATTTTAACGACAATACAATGTGTTGATGAATGTAAGGAAAATTATGTAGGTCGGTTTATTAAAATCAACTATGTGCTAGTTATCGTTAAATGGATTAGATAATTGGATGAAACACTGAACATTAGCAAAACAAAACTAAAGAAACTCTCGCAACCGAAGACGTTTTTAATCAAAAAAAGGAACAAAGATCGTAACTGGACGGCGAGTACTGGTCAGGGTTATCTGTTCTTCTGGCCTCTAAATATTAAAAGTGTTGTTTTCGATTTATTTCTATTTGGACACAAACGTAATGCGTCAAATAGTCGGTTCGGATGATAACAAACTGCTTGGATATCATATTTTTTCCCAATTACATGTCGTCAAACAAACAGCACCACCTTACATAACAAAACTGTCTCTCACGATAAACGTGACTGTTTCAAGCTGTCTAATTTTCTTCCTTATTACAAGAAAAAAATTTGGTGAACTAGTTTTGAAAATGTGAGAATGTTATACCTACCACACATCTCATTTCGTTAGGTTGGTATTACATTACATTAGAAATAAAAATTAACTGACGGTACTAAAAATGGTGTAATAGTCGAAATATTCAAAATAATATGTGCAATCCTGCTGGTCAAGTTCATTCTAAAACATTCTATCTGAGGATAGCCCTAGTAATGTTCGAAAACATTTCATCTCCCTATTTTCTTTAATAAACTATGGGTCGAGAGGAATAAGGGAGGCAAGGAAGGAAGGAGATTTTCCAGAGCATTGTACAACTTTATTCAAAACTCTAAAAAAAAACACCATGACATATTTATTGAAAAATTCGTAGTCAGTCACTTTTAACCCTCATATCCCTCACACCCAGCTATCAACATGCAGCTACTACAACAATCCTTCTAGTATAGTTCATTCTGAAATATACTATCTGAGGATAGCCCTAGCAATGTTCGAAAACATTTCATCTGCCTACCTTATTCAATAAACAATGGGTCGAAAGGGATGAAAGAGGTGAAGGAGGATGGGGGATAAGGACTGATACTCTTTGAGCTTTCTTTTTTCAAGAACATGTAAAACTTTCTATGACTATGACATCTTTATTGAAAAATTCGTAGTTAATCAGTTTCAATCTTCATATGCCTGATACTCTTACAATTATCAACATGCGACTACCACAACAGTCCTAGAGGCGCCTAGAGGCCATTACCCTCCACAATTACCATAACCTAACTTTGAAATCGATGAGTGAAGGTTACAATTCAGAAATATGAAAAACATAAATTTACCATTAAAATTTTTATGAATATGTTAAATTATTCTTTTTGATGATCAACATTTAATTCTTCGTTTATAGGTCTGATTTTCCGAATGTGGAATCAATCACAACAATCGATTAGACGGTATCGATTCACTTGATCAATCAAAATTTACAGATGCATGTATGTACATAAGTAACAGTACTACCAATAAGTTGTTAATTGTTTATAAATAATTATTATATTATCGTTTTTGTTATTAACTAATAGTGGAATTTAGGAGCCAAATTTTGTTAAAAACATACATAATATTGGTGAATAAACTTATATCACTATATACACAATTTAATCTTAATTAGTAACAATGACTTTTTTGTTGTTTAAACATTGATTTGTGTTTCTGGTATTTGATATCGTAATCTGAACTATGTAATAGAACCGACTTAATGAAACTAATAGTCATTATAACAGAGGTAAGTATGCAATCAATTAATGGTATTAATTATCTTTAATTACTTACGAGATGTGTTAAACATTTATCATTGTTTGATAATTTCAACAAATACTGAAGAATTTGGAATTTCCATTAATCAACTGTGCTATTGTTTTAAACTTAGTCATGCGTTTATAAAAAATCAAATTCGTACGTATTACCTGATTTAAAACGAGCCAGTGTGCAACTAGTGTGAAACTAAAAGTTTAATTAAATCAATTGTCTAAAAGCCTGTCTATTTTTATAATACTTTTTGGCACTGGCTCATTCCAATCACAGAATTTACTCCTCATATGTGCATGCAACATCAGACTGACAGGTGCATGAACAATGATACACATGGCAGTGATTTAGAAGTGATTAAAGTTCCACAGGTGTGTTTAATGATACAGGAATTTCTCAATGATATTCGGTTCTAATCTTAAAATTGGTTCCATGTAACCATCTCTCCTGGTTATAAAGGAAAGGTGGCCGCATGCGGTACCATTAAGGTGGCCATATTGTTTGACATGCTTTAAACGAAGAAAAACCCATGGAAGTTGTCAGAAAGTAACGAATATGAAGAAGAGCCAACACAGAAGACGAGTCGAAGAAAATTAATGAGTTACTTATTGATACTGGAATGGAAAAATGATTTTACTAAGTATTGGCTCAGTTTAGTCCTTTGTTCCATGTGGATGCATGAGATCTGCATTTGGGAGTATGAGCTCAGAAAGTGATGAGACTAAGATAAGGGGAAGGCAAACTACCATTACTGACCATCATTTCCCAATCAATAGGACCATCTTTCCCATATAAATCGAAAAAGATGGTCACGCAACTTCACAAGAGTTACACCAAGTCTACTCAAATGTTATATTTGTCAAATTTTTTTAAGTTCATTACTCAGGAATTCCCAAATCTAAATTTAAAAAAGAATAACTATTTTTGCTCAGAAGTGTTTTTGTGAGGAGCTGTTTCACAATGTTATAAAAATTAAGTGTGTCAAAAGTCCAATGCAGCTTCATGTTTACGTCATGAGATACAAGAGGTCAAAGATCCAAAATAATTAGGTTTTTGTCAATAATTCCACTTCCATTATTACGAAAAATCATTACAAATAACCGCTTGGACAGGTAAATGCAAAGCGTGTATATTACCATAGCTAGTGCATAAACGCCATCTGGGGTGCTTTGGTATGAAATGAAGATTCAATGGTATCCAGAAAAACCCTTTTGGACTTCAAAAAGTAGAAAAATACTTTAAGCTCTACATTATTTATATATAAGAACTAAATCCTTGTTACCAAATTGTAATCAAGATGAAGGTGAACTTTTTGCATTGTTTAAATGAATTCAATACCAGTGTGGTTATTGCCCTATAACAATAAATAAAAAGGACCTTGCATTTTTTATAGGAAATAACTCCATGGTATTTTATCTCTATCACGAATCTTTAATATATTAAGTAATACATAAATGTTTTATAGTAAACGTACTACAAATATTTTTTTGTAAGAAATATTTACGTATTAATTTTAATTAAGGTCACAGACGAACAATTATTATTAGTATGGATAGTGTGTACCCCTGAACTTATTTTCTTTGATTAGAATTAAATGTTGATATACATACAAATATAGCTCACTTGAAAAACTCAAGTGATAAAACCAACAATAAAAATATTTACTGGTTTTATGATAATTTTTTTGCTAAAAGTTTGATTAAAAGAACGCTTTTAGTCGATAACCAACTAAATGAAGTGAATTTTAAGAGAATTTTTTTTTGCAAATTAAAAAGTAAATTATACGATTAATGAGAGGATTTTTGAGGGCGCGTCATACAAAAAAATATTTATTTCCCAGAATATCGTGCGTTCTTAAGGTGCGCACATAATATGCATACGATTCGCCCACTACCTTTCCAAAGTTTGGAGGGAGTATACAGTAATAATACGCGTTCGCTCTTTTGCATTGCACGAAGGCACGTGGCAAAGAAGACGTAGAATACCTAGCGCCCAAAAGTGCACCTCTACTGCTTTATTATAGTCATAAAATCACGACCAGGACACGACGTTGCTAGTAAATAAACTTTATCAACATGATAGATGATAAATTAATATTCTTTGTCATTTTTAACGATTCTGTTGATAGATAATTTAACTCACAAAATAATACAAATTTAAAATTCATTAGTGTTCACTTTGGATTTGAGTTTATTCTCGAAAATAAAATCTTTTGTAGATGAAAAAAAAAAATAAATTAATACAAGTAAGTAACAAAAGAAAAAGATTTTATTTCTATCTGATATTATGGTAAACATAAATAAATACCTGTGGAACAACGATGTTTACACATACAAAACTGTGTGGTATAATAGTGAAAGTTACCAGACACTTATTTAACAAATTTTTATTTTTACTGGCAATTTTAGTCCTTTTACTCAATTATTTATGATTTTTTATCTGTAGAATTATCAACTCTTATCATGTCTACATTTAAACAAACAATTGCAATTTTAGTAATGGAAAATTTTTACTTAAAAGTTTTAAATCTACGGCAGTGTCTGTTTGGTAGAGTAGACTTTTAGTGCTCCATTAGTCTATGTCTAAGAGATCTGGCTCTTTGGCCCGTGTAAATGATCTTTTTATTTTTTACAATTTCTTTAAAACATAATTAGATCAACATTTGAGTTGCAATTGATTAATAGAATTAATTAATAAATTAATTAATATGAGCTATCTTCAATGCCATAGATATTAGATAAATCTTACGTTATATTATTTATCCTTGGTAATATTTACAAACATTAAAGTACACAGATGCATTTACACTTCACACTTTTCATTTTTTGTGATTACATTATCGGAAAATAAGCGAATTATTTGTACGTACCGGCTGATTTATGATTGAGCTTTTCACCTCTAGCCGTTTTCTTGTCAGCGTTGGTACCACTGTCGTTCTTACGTATTCTATTGTGATTGTAAAACTCAGGTACAAAAATTTCCATCACAGATAGCATATCTTTGGAAAACAGGGGACTTTTCGATGGAAGAATTGCAACGTTAGACGTCATTTCAAAAAAAAGATTTACGAATTAACCGATCTATTCGTTAACACTTTACTAACGCGCCAAGGGCACAAATTTTTGCGGACAACAGATGAAAGGCTGGACAAAAACATCTTTCTTGTGGTCGGTAAAAATACTATTTGAGACGTAGATAACGACAGACGTCATTGGGCAGCGTTCATTTGGTACGCACGAATGGACAGCCGATTTCCACGTGGACACAAGAAAAATAACGTGTAAAAAGGGTCACGGCATTGCTACATAACAAAAACTTTGTTATCTGCATTAATCCCCAATCATCAAGTCAATAAGTAATTAATTGGGGACCTATGACAAAATAATCACCAATGCGCTGTGCCATTATGGTAAGTTCTAGTAATGTAAAAAAAACGACAAGAGGTGTCTGCCGATCTACCTGGCAAAACAGGAAGAAAACACTTAATCTTCGTGGCGATTTGTGTGGAATTTTTGTCGAAAAGCTCCCAAGAAATAATAATTGAAAACCGACCATAGATGACAGACTTTCAATATTTCGTCTATCTCCATAAAATGTTTTCAGCTTGGCAAACATTCCTTACGTTTATTTTTTATCGTTAGTTAATAGCTTATGACTGTATTGACTTTGTCTCCCTGCTTCCTGAATCCTCTTCTGATGGACATTCATCGCATCCCTCCACATGATCATCTTTCAAAAATGTGGGAATGGACAACTTCCTCATGTTGCAGACTTCCATTTAAAAATAATGTCACTTAAGGATCAGTCCTAGCTGGAGCAAAATTTGGCAAAGGAACTCAAATGAGCTTGACTTTGAAGTGTGTATTATTGCTCCTCCAACTGGTAATGACCTAATGGATACCCTTTCGAAACCAAATCAAATTACCGTATTGTCACCACCTGTTTATCTTTCTAATTTTTGGAAATAACTATCGTGGTCATAAAAAATTTCCATGTTGACAGAGATGTTTTAGGTCTTAGTGGATAATTTGTGACAGTTTTGACTTTGCCCCTTTGCTTCATCTCTTCATGTGGGTGATCTTTGAGAAATGTAAGAGGAAGGCAATTTTCTTGTGATACAAATTTTCTCAACAATTGCTTTCTTCCATTCATAACTGAAAATTGGTCCTCTTGCTGAAGCAATATTTGGCAAAGATACCCCATTGAATTTGAAACTGACATTCGATGTGTACACAGAAACAATATTTACTCCCCCATCTGGCACCTAATTAATACCCTTACTAAACCATACCGAACTAGGTATTTCCTTAAGACCACTTTTTTAATTACTCAATTTTTGGATGTGGCTATTGTAGATTATAGCAATTTTGATGAGAACCATCTTTAGCCGTTGGAATTCCAAGTTCAAATTCCTAAGTATCTTCTCATATATGGCAAAGATTTTCATAAATATCAAGAAAGTCCCAGACATTCCATCTAAGAATATCTACTAACGTTAAGTAAAGGAAAGGAGAAGTCACTCCACGAAATCTATTCCTCAAAAGTTTCTATGATGGCATTAACCTATCTAAAATTTCATTATCAAAAAGTTTGCTTGTTTTCCTCTGGAAAAACCAATCCTCGAAGTGTTTCTGAATTATTTTCTCATGCCAAGCAAAATCCTATGGTTAGGGGATTTACTCCACAATAAGTTGTTGAAGCACAAACAATGAGAGAAGCTCTCTCCCCGTCTCCATATTAACATTCAATTACCTCATCTAACAGAAGACTCTAAGGATTGACTTTAAGATTCGCTCACCATCATGTAGCAGAGTCAGTAGATTCATGAACAAAAACATAGTCAATGAATCGAGAAAGTTCGCTTGAAATTTGGAAGCTTTTTTAATAAAAGCCGATTATTTACACACTTTTTTAAAATAGGATTCTATTACTGGCATTCTTCATGTTGGCAATGGGTTATTCTCGTTCAAGGCCGTGTCATGATGTAGGTCTTAAAACAACTTTGGCATGAACAGCAACTTTTTGAAAATATTTTCTATTCATCAAAGTTAATTAGGTACGTCAAAAAAAAAGTTGTTGATGTCCTTTATTTACGTGCTTATGTGAGATATAAATTCCTTCTTTTTTTGGTCTCCAAAGAACGTTGAATGAGAGAGAGACCGATTGGATAATATTGATATAACAAAAGTTTATTTACCCTTGAGAAGTTTCATTGATTTTTCAAGGAAAATACTTAGGATTATTATTGTAGTTTCTAATAACGATTTAAAAATACGATCTGCCAAAACATGAAATAATAAAACTAATATTAAGTTCAAAGTATGAATATATTTTAAATATTGTAAATATAGCAGATCAATATGAGCAGACTATTGTGCAACATTACAAAAAATTGTACTTTTATAATAAATATGTGTTCAAGATGTACTGAGGCATCAGTTATGTATTATTAAACTCCTACGCCTCTGTTTGTTGATGATATGTCGTTTGAGGAACCGGCGACATAGAAAATTACTACCGGATGTGAGTCTTGAAGGCACAAAACAGAAAACTTACTTCTGAAGTCACTTTCGGACGGAACTCGTGGATATCTTCTTCCTAATCCCATGTTTATTTGAAGAGTACTGCAGCTTCTTGTAATACAAACAAGTAAAATTCTGCACAACACAACTACTTATACCAAGCCCGTTACAACATCACTAACGAGCAACGTGATCGAACATTCGAGAGGTGAGACTACGCATGTCGACCATCAGTTAGAAAGGAACAGAACGATTTTGAAGGCGGGCCACACATTACCTGCGGCAGGCGCAGTGAAAATCTGAGTGTGTACAACTTCCAGTTGTGCTGAGGCTCAATACTCCAGAGGCGCCACAGCAATTCAGTCGATGACGGCAAACAAATTAGAAAAAAGTAGCTAAACAAATTCCAGACAGACTGAGTTACCATAACGTAATATGAAGAACACTAAAAAACTTTGATGATGCTGCACAAAGTAACCGCCGAAACGATCAAAGTTATGAACTGCAGTAGTAAAGGTGATGGGCTTTCCTGGCAGCCATAGAAAGCTACGATTCCACCGGAACAAAGTATTTCCAAGACTTAGAAGAAGGAAGCGGAAGCGAAAGACATATTACTACCCTGGGAGGCTTCTCTTGTTGCGCACAGAAATTGTGCTTTCCTACCAGCAACTTTGGTGGTGCTGTCCAAAGTACCCCTCGAAACGATCAAACTTCTGAACTGCAGTAGAATGGGTGATAAGCTCTCCTGCCGCCCATAGGAAGCTAAGATTCCACAGGAACAAAGTAATGCCAACAGTTAGAAGAAGGAAGCGGAGGCGAAAAACATATTACTACCGTGGGGAGCTTCTCTTGTGGAGTTCAGAAATTGTGCTTTCCTAACAGCAACTTTGGAGATGCTGTCCAAAGTAACCCTCGAAACGATCAAACTTCTGAACCGCATTAGGAAGGATGATAGGCTCTCCTGCCGCCCATAGGAAGCTACGATTCCACAGGAACAAAGTAGGACCAACAGTTAGAAGAAGGAAGTAGAAGCGAAAAACGTATTATTACCCTGAGAAGCTTATCTTGTGGAGCACAGAAATTGTGCTTTCCTAACACCAACTTTGGTCGTGCTGTCCAAAGTAACCCCCGAAACGATGAAACATCTGAACTGCAGTAGAATGGGTGATGAGCTCTCCTGTCGCCCATAGGAAGCTACGATTCCACAGGAACAAAGTAGGACCAACAGTTAGAAGAAGGAAGCGGAAGCGAAAGACATATTACTACCCTGGGGAGCTTCTCTTGTTGAGCACAGAAATTGTGCTTTCCTAACAGCAACTTTTGTGGTGCTGTCCAAAGTAACCCCGAAACAATCAAACCTCTGAACTGCAGTTGAATGGGTGATGAGCTCTCCTGCCAGCCATAGGAAGCTACGATTCCACAGGAACAAAGTAGATATAACAGTTAGAAAAAGGAAGCGGAGGCGAAAAACATATTACTACCCTGGGGAGCTTCTCTTGTGGAGTTCAGAAATTGTGCTTTCCTAAGAGCAAGTTCAGAGATGCTGTCCAAAGTAACCCTTGAAACGATCAAACTTCTGAACCGCATTAGGAAGGGTGATGAGCTCTCCTGTCGCCCATAGGAAGCTACGATTCCACAGGAACAAAGTAGGACCAACAGTTAGAAGAAGGAAGCGGAGGCGAAAAACATATTACTACCCTGGGAAGCTTCTCTTGTGGAGTTCAGAAATTGTGCTTTCCTAACAGCAACTTTGGAGATGCTGTCCAAAGTAACCCTCGAAACGATCAAACTTCTGAACCGCATTAGGAAGGGTGATAGGCTCTCCTGCCGGCTATAGGAAGCTACGATTCCACAGGAACAAAGTAGGACCAACAGTTAGAAGAAGGAAGCGGAAGCGAAAGACATATTACTACCCTGGGGAGCTTCTCTTGTTGAGCACAGAAATTGTGCTTTCCTAACAGCAACTTTTGTGGTGCTGTCCAAAGTAACCCCGAAACAATCAAACTTCTGAACTGCAGCAGAAAGGGTGATGAGCTGTCTTACCGGCCATGAGAAGCAACAATTCCACTGGAACTAACAGTTAGGCCCAACTAAATGGGCGTGAGCTCCGATTTCTAGAACACCACTTCATAGAAGCGGAGGATATATAACTACCCTAGCAAGCTTCTCTTCCTGAGTACGGAAATTGTGATTTTCTAACAGCAACTTTGGTGTTTTTACCCAAAGCATCTCTTGAGAAGCACAAAGGATGGGCAAGTTATCAAGGGGATGCCAAGAGACTACTCATGTACCAATCTATCTTCTTCTGCGAAATTATTCGATACTATTACTTATGTGCTTCTTTTACTTAGTCTATTTACTGTTCAACAATTATACTATTAATTATAATTCACATTGTTTCAATTTCATGTAGAATTAAAATTGGAATGATTGAACATTTACATACATTACTTCTTACAAGTTTAAATAAAAACGGGAATTAAAAAATTGCTGCTGTTAATAAAGATAAGTATTCATAATGTAATCATCCTTTTTGTACTGACTCTGGATCTAATAAAAAAAAAAAAAATAATTTACTTACCTTCTTACAAAATGGTTACCTATACATTTTAAAGGATTATAAAAGGATGTAATTTTTTTTGACATCCTTTTTGGCACCAATAATTATAAACTAAATTAAAATTTATTGCTTTCAAAAACAATCGTTACATTCAATTAAATATAAACATTTTCTGTACGAATAAAACAGACAACTACAAATATTACAGAATTAAAATTCTAATCTTTCAATTATTAATTTATGGCACATTAAATCGTGGAATGTTTTACAAATAATTCTATAAATGAATCAAGTACTTATATATTTACAATAAAAAATATCGATATAATAAAATTTGAAAACACATGACTTTTAATCAACCACAGGTATCGACGTACATATGTTATGTTAAATTTTATCATTCATGATAACCCTTTATAAGGTGTCAATGGTAAAATCTCTTTAATTTATAACAGCTTAATGATCAGTGAGACTTTGTTATTAGGTATCGTCAACTTCTGATGTGTAACATCTCTTGATTTCTAGGGATTATTCTATGAAGGCAACGGAAATGGGAAGCCAGGGTAATAGGGAGAACAGGAAATAGGATATATTTAAAGTTTGAGAAAAGAGGGAGAGATAAAACAGATCCGATGTTGCATATCGTTTTCGACCACATTAAGACTTTTTTTAAATATATATAATCAACAACAAATTTATAATATTTTTTGTTAGTTTTAATAATTCTCATTACAGAAAAAAAAGTATGAGTACTTACTTGAAAATTTTCAAATTTCGAAAGAAAAATAAAAATGTTATCGAAGTTTTTTTTATGGACATCAATCACCACATGGTTCTTTAAAAAGAAAAACCAACTTTTTGGGCTGAATTTTTCGTTGTTCTTGTTTTATCCAATGTCATACACAATAATTTATTTTTATTAATTTTTACTTACTTCGAAAGCTCTGGTGGTTTACACACGTCCTTCATGACGTCATGCTTTTGAATATACGATACTATAATCTCAAAATTTTAAGGAAATAAAAATGATGACGAATTTCTCACATAAGGTATCTTCTTATCCTTTCAATTTTGCAAAAAGTTGAAGAGCTTTCCTTACTAAGCTTTTTCTTTTTGAGAATGTAACAATCAACGTACTATGTCTAGCTGGTACAATGTTAAAGCTCTTTATAAATGGAAGACTAAAGATAATTAATAATCTTTACATGATTTCGATTCGAGAACATTTCAATTCAGCAAATTAAATTTTACGGATTAAGTAATAAAACACATCATTTTTATGATTATGGCCGTCATAAAAATTACAAACTAATGCAAACGGAGCTATAATTCTTAAAAGGCTTTATTTCTCCGAAATGTCGCCTTAAGGAATAGGATTTTATAGCAGTTTTTATTTTTACGAAATACGTCGCTTTTACAATTATTAGTACATGTACAATAATGGATTTTTATAAGCTTAAATTGACGATTTTATTACATATATATATGTATGTATTATATATACACGCGCCTCAGTCGCTTATTGGTAATCCGAAATTTGTTTTTACTACTTAAACTTATTATTGATCTATAAACCAACCAAATGATAGAACAAATGTCAATAGAAGCAATTGCGAACAAAGAACAGTCGCTGCTGACTTTCCATTCCTCTTCATAGTCCTGAAATTGCTTATGTTGGAAAATACGCTCAATCCGGCCCTGTTTATTGTCGCTACCCTCACTTCGTATTCGGTGTCGTGAGTAAGGTTATAAATGGGATACCTTCCATCTAAAAAAAATTATAATAAGCGACCTCAAACTTAAATTCTACCTTTAAAGAACCCAACACATCTAATAACATATTGAACAGTCAAAGAAGAACGAGCCGGCGCCGGGTCGACACGTATAGACCCCTTACACCGCCATCCCACTGCGCCAGCGCAAGTGGCTCGGCTCACTACATTGACTCACCGAGCTGATGGGCTCGTCATGCCACGCGTCATGGAAAAGCCATTCTCTTCCAAGCATTACTGGTAATAAAAATTAAATCCTGTATGTCAATATTTTATTAAAATATCAATATGGAAGTGAAAATTAATTGGAACTGACTTGGATTATGAAAACCAAGAAAATATTTCGAAATCATGCAATCTCTACGAGACAGTCGAGTCGTCAAAACATCAGGAAGTCGTTTCTTCCCATGTTTAATTCGTGAAGTAGTTGCAAACAACTTTTGTATTATGCATTCCTTCGAAAAGTTTTGAAAGCGATACGGAACTTATTACTATGTAGCGTTCGGAACTTTCTATCAACAGAAACTAACTGAGTTCTGATGTTATGAAGTTATTGTATTCGAAGGAAATATCCATCGAAGGGATATTGAAGTACAAAATGACTTTAACAAAAACAAACTAAAAGAAATCTCATAAAAATTTTTTAGACGTAAAACCGAAGCTTTCACATCACGTTTTGAGGTAATTCTACCACAAGTCGTCGCCACTGATGGCCACTAGTGGCTGCCACAAGTCATTGATGAAATTATTCATGCGTTCAAGTTGTAAGTGTTGCGGGAACTTTCTGTTTGTGGCAACACTTAAACACAGTCATCAATTGCTGTATATACCAGTTGCAAGTCTCAGTCAATGAACGACAAGTGAGTGCGACCAGTGGTTACGTCTCGCCACTTGTGGCAACATCTAGTAGCTCGGTTAGTTCCTGAGTACTTGATGAGTAGGTTAAGGTTATCAATGAACGTGGTCCAGGATTGGCTCTATTTGTTAGGTGAATCCTCAGCCACAGACCCAACCTTGCAATAGAGACTGAGGCTCAGGCTGAAAGCACTCGCCATGACTCGACCAAATAAAGCAGACAGCGAAATTTTAGAGAGGAGTTTACATCTAAAGACGCAAAGAAAGAGGAGGTCAATCCTGGACCACATCATCAATCGCTCACGCAAGTAATTCGCGGCAGTCGCCGGGACAAAATGTAGTTACTATAAACGTAAAAGTTGAAAACTTAATGATGAGGCTTACCTGACGTAAATGGTTCGTAGTCTACAAAATCCCATGGCACTTCTTCTACCTCTTCTTCTTCATCTTCACCTTCATTATTATCTTCATTATCGGCTTCTTTTTCGAGAACTGGCCGATACTCTATTCGATAACCCACTGGGATCATATTGGGAGGGATATCGTTTCTGTCGGTAATATTTGGACCTTTAATTCCCAAAACTAAGACACCACCATTCTCGGCGATGCCCTCTATACCCTCTGGAGGAGGAGGCTGAATTCCTTCTTTAAGTATGAAGTGTTTCGTAAGCACACCGAGGCTATTGCGTGATTTGCAAGTATAATTTCCAAATGCTGCTTCATTTTCTATATTTACCTAAATTAAGGGATACTTACGTTGATAAATTACTTCACAGTTTTACTCGAATTTAAAGTAAAAAGTACATGCACAACGTTTTACCAATTTATTTTATAAGAATCCTCCAACAACATGTTTTGGCTCTAATGCCAATTTCAGTTTTTAGTTACCAAAAAAAAAAATAAATAAATAAAGAGCGCTGCATAATGTAAATAATTTTCAGGTGGATGTTTAGGATCTAAAAACAAAGTAACGGTGGCGGTTTATTATGTCTATTATTAAAGCCCAACCACGTTTCGTATAAAATCTACATATATTTTGTTCAATGAATAATTCATGGACTGTATTACGGCGACACTATCGTGTAACGCAGAAACAGCGAGAAGGATGTTTCATAATGAGTTTGGCAGGTGCTGGATCTACAGCACTTCTGCTGATCGCAATCAATTCGCTGTAAATTTTGTTTGGAAAGCTGATTCTTTGATAACAAGAAACACTTTGGAGAAATGAGGAAACAAAATCGATAAAGTGATCAATTATTGACGAAAGTTAACTTGATGAAATAACTAAGGAGATCTTGTGCCAAAAACATCCACACAAGTCTTTGAAAGTTTGATCTCAAAGAGAATACTAAAAACATCTTATCAATGTTAAAATGACTGACACATTGGTCATATCTAAAGACGTTAATGGCAACATTTCTTATTACTATTACGGTTTTAGGTAACCGTGGTGGACCCGCTCGGTGTCGCAATTTCTAGCAACTGTTCGAGAAACTTCTAGTGTGACATCGAGCAACTATAAAAGGAGGGCGACCAATGAATCTAAGACAGTTAGTTAGTGACAGTCTTATGAGAGAGATTACGAGTGCGCGTATCAAAGAGAAAAGAGCTAGTCAGTGGTTTAAGGAGATATTTGAATTATAATAGTAATTGGGTTGTTGTTTAAGTAAATAAATTATTGGAAAAATTCGTAACATTGCAAAACTCCAAAGAAGGAGAACTACTTCCCTTAGTTATTGACCTCATAGAAATAAAAAAAGGGAGAAAAAATTGTATCAGTAACACAAATAAGAACACACTGAAGAGTAATACATGTATAAGTAAAGTCCAGAGTTAATCAATAGCTGTTATCGTTCCTTTGTTGGGCGATTCCTTTGTTGAACAAAGTTGTTGGAATGATCGACATCAGAATCGGGAAGTACCGCTCGAGCTGTCAAGTACAATGAGATATTACTGTGAAATGCTTTGTGGTAAGTGTTTGATATCGGGGTTAGTTCCTCGATAAACACTCCCACGTACACTTTTTGATCTTGAAGACAATTCTTTGAGTCGTTTGTACTTCCCTACGTATCTACCACCATGCAGCATTTTACATATTGAAACAAAAAAAAAAACTACTTCATCTCTACAGCGTTTTGCATTCTAAATACTTTTTGTTTGTTTTAAGCTAGAAATATTGAAATTTAGCTAAAGACAATAAAAGTTCTTGTTTCGAAAAAGAAAAAAAGAAAACTGTGGACGTCATACCAACGTCGAATATATTATGTGCTTTCGGTTCTGGTGCGCGACTGCATAATAAAAATGACAAAACGACCTGCAGCCATGTTGAAAATTCGCAGCCTCGGAGATTTTCATCCATAAATTAAGGGGTTGGCATATTCAATTTTATGTATTTCGGCTAAAGCAAAACGTTTGGTCGAACGACAATGATAACGAAGTGAAAACACCAGGAACAGAATCAAATTACACACCTCCTTCTGTGATTCAATACCCTTCCTCAGTTTCGTATCAATAGCTCAAAAATATATTTTTGAAATAGAGAATTTATGATGATAAGCACCCTCTACTTTGAAGAATAGAATACAAAAGGAGAATTATTAGCGAACGTAATGTCTGTATTGAATTACAAAAGGGCCCATCCGGTTTGAATTGATTATTATGATTAATTTATCGTAATTAGCTTGAGGACGAGTTCATCATATATGCAAATTAAGATAGTGCGTTGCAGAGATAGCTAAAATAGTAACCGTTTCTAGTCACCCTCCTATCTGATATGCACACATTCAGAGCTGCCTCACACGAATCCATCGACGACGCCGACGACGACGACGACTAGTAGCAGCCACCAGTCGCTGACGAGGTTTTTCCTGCATTTTATATTATTTTCACTTAAACTGAGAGTTCGAGTGGTCGTTAATGAGTCCCAAGCTATGTGAATAGTCAGTGCTCGCGACTTGTGGCGACATACTAGAATACTACAACTCTAAACCACAGTCGCTTGCTACTAAGTGTACTTCAGTCCTGGCAAGCAGATAAAAAATTGATACTACCTAATACTTGTTGCGTGAGGTCGTATCTAGCCACTTATAACTGTGACTGCTTCTAATCATTTGGAACTGTGACTTCGTCTAGTCACTTGTAACAGTGGCCGCGTCTGAATCACTTATAAATGTGGATCGGTCTAGCTACTTGTGATTAAGAAGATGCGCCTTGTCACTTGTAACTGTGGCTGCGTGACTGGGTCTAGTTACATGTAACTGTGATTTGATCTAGCCACTTGTGATTGAGAGGTAGCTACTGTAGGTAGTTACTGCGACTAGTGGCTGCGTCTAGTTACTTGTGACACAGTGTGTTTAAAAAATTGTAGATGTACGAACTTAAAAACCCTAAAAGGCGTAGGTACGTGAAATCAAACGTAATTTTTGTGTTGCACAAGGTGCCTAAAATTGTTTATCTGGCAAAATCTGGCTTGTGCCTGAAATTTTTATAACAAAGAGTAGATGTTACTCGACCAAATTCCTATATTAGTCGTACCGTGCAACATTGTTAGATTGGACGTATGTTTTTGGGGAGGAAGAAAGAAGGGGAGTTGATTTATGGCATCATCAACGATGTATGCGTGTAGTGTTTAATGTTCTGTTCAGTAAAAAGGCATTCGCGAAAAACACGAATGTGGGAACGAAATGGATAATTTGAAATTGCTACGCTACGCATCTCTTTGAATAATGGTCCAGTAACAAACGGTATTTTAGAAGCTTTTGTGAAGTGCAGCTCATTTATTACTTCCTCTACGTTCGAAGTATTATGTCGAATAGGGAACGGACCAGGTATCACACGTACGTTTCCATGATCCATGACGGATTTCGTTAACATGAAAGGACGAAGTGTAAATTAATATCAAAAATGATAATCCTTGACCCAAAGCAGACAACAATAAGCCCTTATAGCTGCAACTGGAACAGCACTTTTGTTTATACTTGGGAATCTACTATCGTCTAAATTTCACCTAGTGAACTTTTTTTGCCATCGTTGTCTCCCATGGAAGACACATATCTTACCGTTAATGTAGACATATTTAACGTGGATGGATCCTTATTTGGACGTTCCCTGTTTTTATGCCATTCGAATGTGGGTTGGGGAACGCCATCAACATCGCAAATGAGATCGACAGAACCGCCTATGAAACCATAAACTATTTCTCTATGCATCCAATTCTCAGGATTACGAGGAGATGGCTTGTCTGTCGACAATTAACGAAAACTTTTTATAAAAAAATGCACCAATAACTATTTTAAGCCACATGTGGTTCAACGAACCTGCCGGCTCGCCAAATCAACGACGCGCGCATCTGAGAACAATATACACGCTGAGCCTGAGAAAAGCATCACGAATCTACTTGAGCCGGGTGGTTACGTGGCGCAGCACTCGACAGACTCGCCGAACCACACGTAGTAGATAGGGAGGGAATTATCTTTCATTTTTAACAGGCTTGTAATATTTAGGGTAAATATTTAAAAACATTCAACTGATAAGATATTTTCTCTATGTAAATTGGGTTATTTACGAGTTGGAATTAATTCAAGTAATTTGCAATTTAATGAATAAAATTAACCCTTCTTGAAACTTTCTAAAGAGATTTCTATAACTCAACAAGAATCCAAATTTTTTTTATATTCTTGTGATTTGTGTCAAGCTTTTGAAGTATCTGTCCCATCCCAATACCTAGACGTTCCCCCAACCAGGAAAATCACTGAATTTGTGAACAAATTCAAAAATGTGCATTCAAAATTGCATTTTATAATACTATAGTTATGTGCACGTTATGTTTCGGTTGTCAATAACTTTGCCAATTGAGATTTGTAATTACGAAAGCTATTGACTTTATAAATGGGCCTATATTTCGAACTTTATAAAACAATAGGACCATAAATTATTTCATCGTGGAAACGGAAGCCACGTATATAACGTTGCAGATATGTATGTCCACGATTAATGACGCCATCAGATAAATGTAAAACGGTAAACATCTATATCACCAATCTATGATAATGAATGACGGTGTTTTGGGACAATTAAAAGTGGTAAATTTTGATGATATTTCATGCACTCACGTTACAGCACAATAACACAAACGGCTACTTTTTGGTAGATATTTCAACTACAGATAATAGGGGAAAAGGAAACTCTGATTAATGATGATGATGCCTTTTTGGTTCTGCGATTGTAAAAGGAATTAAATCTTCATACTTACATTGAACTAATAAAGCTATTTTAACAATGGCTACGTCTCCCGTGCTGGGAAGAGTCGCCTGACATGTATAATTCCCAGTATCTTCCCTTGTGGCATTATTTATAACGAATCCATCACCCAACTTTTGGTGTTTGGCAGCTGTAACAAACACAGGGAATACGAGATACTACCCTACTCATTAACAATGTATTTATGTATCACATAACATTTTATTACCAACCAACCAACTGATTCATAACCGAAGGAAATAATAATTCCTTCTTCTGAATAGGTTCATACAAAATTTCAAGAAATTTATCGTCCATAAGATAGAGGCCAAATTTTTCAAAATAAATCTTTTATATAGTATATGTCCAAATAACCACCATCCTTAACTAACCGAGATAAATATTGAGTTTATAAAAAAATTGTAAAACATTTTGAGTATTTTTTGATTGATAATGTAATCCTGTAAACGCCATCTGTTTCCTTGTTTATTCGCCACTTGTCCTTTTGGCACACTGTTTCACATTGTACTACTGGCTGATGACAACAAACATTCTCCAGACAGTACGTAATTCAATCTTCAATTAACTCCCCTTGTTTAGTAAACTACACTCAAATTCAATGATAGTCACAAAATTAATTAACCTTAATGTAAATATTTCTCTTAATACTTTTGCATGTAAGAGGAGAATTACTGAAGTCGTAGTGAAATGATATCCTAGATGTGAGAGAATGATTTGGAACGTTCGAGAATAGTTTTAAACATTTGAGGTTGGTTTTAAACGTTTTAAATTCTTTGAGAATGACTTGGAATGTTCAGGGATGACTTGGAAAGTGTCAAATTTTTCGAGAATGGTTTCAAAAAACGTCCAGAAGGTTTCACAATTTTCCAGATCGTTCGAGAATGATTTAGAATGTTCGAGAATAACATGGATCATTCCGGGTTGATCTTAAACGTTTTGGATTCGTATAGGATGACTTGAAAGGTTAGACAAGGTCTTGAAAAGTGCCATATGTTTCGAGAATGGTTTCAAGAAATGTCCAGAAGGTTTCACAATTTTCCAGATCGTTCGAGAATGATTTAGAATGTTCGAGAATAACATGGATCATTCTGGGTTGATCTTAAACGTTTTGGATTCGTTGAGAATGACTTGAAAGGTTAGACAATGTCTTGAAAAGTGCCATATGTTTCGAGAATGGTTTCAAGAAATATCCAGAAGGTTTCAAAATTTTCCAAATTGTTCGACAATGACTTGAAACATTCAATGTTTGACAATGACTTGGATAGTTCCAGATTTTTCGAGAAGACCTTTAATGTTCAGGGTATTTCGAGAATGGCTTCAAGAAGTATCTAGATGGTTTTAAAAATTTTCAGATTTTCCCAAAATGACTTGGAACATTCGGGTTTGATCTTAAAAGTTTTGAATTATTTGAAAATGACTTGAGACGTTCGACTATAACTAGGAAAATGCCAGATTTTTTGAGAATGCTTTCGAGAAATTTCCAGAAAGTTTCAAAATTTTCCATATTGTTCGAAAATGACTGGGAACATTCAGGATTGATCTTAAAAGTTCTATATTTTTCGAGAATGAGTTGAAATGTTTGACAACGACTTGGATAGTTCCAAATTTGTTGCAAAGATCTTTAATGTTCTGATTACTTCTTGAATGGTTTCAAGAAGGTTTAGAAATTATCCAGATTTTTCTAGAATAACTTGGACAGATTTTCCAATAATAAGTGGAATAGATCAGCTTTTTCGACAATGGTTTCGGGAATGATCCAAACTGTTCCAATAGGCTACAGAATCTTCTATAACATGCTCTAAAATATTTGACAATCCATAGATACCATATTGAATATGTGGCAAGCATACCAGAGAATTTTAAAAAAGTACAAAATGGCAAAGGGCAGTTCGATAAATTGTAAAGTTATTAAAGGCAACAACTGGAGACAGACGTGACTGCAATACTTTCCTTTCAGTTGCACGTGTCCCAAATCTTAATCAAAACGAGGAGGACAGCGCGTAATTTAATTTTTTTGCTTGATGACAGAAGCAGGAGAATCCGCCATTTCCATTCTTAATTTCCGCCGTTGACCGACTACATCGTTACAGAATGCAATCATCCAAACCCTCGTCTACTTTTCTTCGTAGCTCTTTATGATTAATGCATGCCGTTTATTATGATTAAAATGGTCTGCCAGATTCACTTTCTCTCCATGAGAGATAAAAAGTATCTCGAAGCGAAAAGCATAATTTCAATAGCTCTTCCATTTGCTTAATATGATACTATCATTTTCGAACTATAAATCAAAGCATGATAGAATAAACAACGTTCGTTTCTACATTTATCAACCAACAACAAACTAGGATTCAATCAGATTCTCTTATTAATTTTTTATATTTGAATGAAGTCATCTAGTTAATTAATTGAGCAGTTTTACTGCATCTGTACATAAAATAACGAAACTCTATTAAAAGATGAAATTACTTATTCCAGTACATGAAGCTAAATTTTTGGCACAATTCCAAACTTGTGCAAGGAGGCACCGGGTTATGAGCACTTTTGGTCTGTAATTGTGTTTCATAATTACACCCGGTCAATATCGTCTAAAACGTTGAGGTAATCCGTTACCATCGTGAGACAAGGCCTGCGCGCTGATTACGTAACCACCTATGCTATGTGTGAGCCTACTATGCACAGCGCGCAGGCCTTGCCTCACGGTGATAACGGCTAATCTTACTGGAACGTTACCGTATAGTCCAAATTTTTGATCCAAAAATTCTACGTCTTAATTAACAAAAGAAACGTCTGGGGTAAAGGTTTTAAAATATTGTAACGAGCGTGTATGTATGCGAGAGCGGCGACGAGATCCAGGAGCAGATAAGCGGAGTTCAAAGAATACCGGCGTCGGTCGGCGCTTTGATGACAATAAATAAGGCCATAAATCAAACGAACACGAGTAAAGTCTAATAGATCATTCTCGATTCTTCTGGAACTTTCGGTGTCTGTATAAATACTTGTTGACGTGGTTAGTGAGAACAGTTTACAGTTAGCTTCCGAACGAGTAATATAAATACCTAACTACGTATACAGAGTGATATAAATAAGCATTTTCCTTGTCATATAAATAAGTTGTTGAATTGTTATTAGTGTTTAAGTGTTTAATAAATAGTTGTAAATAAATATCCGTTAAATAAATAAGTTAAACTAGAAAAGTCGTTACAATATTACCCTTACACATTTCCGTTGGCACAAGATTTTTTTGGAGGAGAATATTCAAAAATACATACGGTCATATGGACTCCAATTCATTATAGGCGTTTCGTCTGCTTTGGCTTCGCACCTGATGAAAACCCGTTGATATTCTTTGGCAGTCACTTTGGTCGGTGTATCGACAAAAGTAACTGGGTCTGAAACAATGCGAAAAGTGTTGCAAATAACTTAAACAACACCATTCTTACTTTTCCTTTCTACAATAATTCCATAGAGGTACAATTTTTTTTTGTTTACCCTCGCTATGCTCCATAACCACCTTCTAGCACCCATTCGGGGTTGTGTCGATTGATAGCCTTTGGTACCCTCTTAATAATAAGGGTGTAATATCCTAAATCGTTCAAGAATGATCTGAAACGTCTCGGACTGGCCGAAATTATTCGAGAAGGATTTAGAATATGTGACATTGATCAAAAATGTACCAGACTCTTCGAAAGTGGTTTGGAATGTTCTATAATGATCCAAAATGTTACAATGTTCCAGATTTTTAGAGCATGATCTAGAAAATTTCAGATCTTTCAAGATTCAGAACATTCCAAATCCTTAGAGAGTGATTTAGAATATTCAAGCATGATCCAAATTGTTCCAAAAGTTTACAGAATGTCCTATACAGTTTGAGTGTATGCTGCGCGTAGTGGTAGTGATTCTGAGGAGAACCAGTTGGAGGTGTGGATGCTTATTTCGGCATCCGTGGTGATGAGAAAATTTTGAATCGTATTTAAAACCAACTATTTATGAGAAAAACTTCTGTTACGCTTGTTTGTGCCACGGTTAAACTTTCTGTTAACATTTCGTGGTTGCTTACTCTATTTGTAGGATGTTAACAAAAGTTTCCGAAACAGTTAAACATGTGAGGATTGTTTTCGTTCTGCATTACAAACTTGTGTCGTATAAGTTCATGTTAATGTACTTCCGTACAATTCAAATCGCAAACTTCAATAAATTGTTTTGCATCTCGCCAATGTTGGTGCCGAACACTTGGCAAAGTCTCCTCGGCCAAACCACGTTAGGCCAACTGAATATCCATCGTCTAATTAACTGGAGAATCGAACCACGAACGACGTAAAATTTAACTCAGTTATTACTTAGTTTGTATTCATGGGACGCAAAGTTACCAGTTCGGTATTAATGTTTATACACTTCTAGTAAACAATGCTGTACACAAGATTCAAGCGAGCCGCAGTTTATTAGATAAATAGATACTAGTTAATGGCTTTTCTTACCATTAAGTAGTGTTAAATAATTAAATTAATTGTTTCAAAAAAAAAATCCAGAAGTTCACATATAAGATTGGCACTTATACAAAACTTTTAACCCTGTTTCAGCCCCTCAAAGGTTGAGTTCTTAACAAATATTTCCTTAATACAAGCCTACGTTGTCTAAGGAGCGCATTTGTAAAATTTCAAACCTTTAAATGCTCGGGTTTACCTTCTTTCCCTTTTGCACACCCAAAAACGATCCGGTTTCGTCGCCTGACTCACTGTTGATGTCTCCTCAGTTTTCTTAAAATAACAGCAAATCTAAACACGCCATAAAAATTGTTTTCGAATAAAAGTTATTCTCTGGTCCTAGGACTATCTAACAATATGAGGAGCAAATCGTTATTATGATTTTTCGATGACCTTTGATCCCAAAAACCACCAAATCAAATTAATTTTAAAACTTTTCAGTAATTACCAACATCATATCACTAAAAAGTTTTTTAATAACTAAGGCAATTAAGTGCTAATTGTCAGGTTACATTTTACCCAATTTTTTATATCTTAATAATAGCTATGCTATTCTCTTAAATAGTTATTTCGACGGCAACTAAAGCTAATTACCCGCTCTGACGAATATGAATACGAAAATTGCAGTAGATACTCTATTCACTTATAACGAATGTTTTTCATCTAGACGTATAGTCTACATTAGTGAAATTAGTTGTAGTTATAAGAAAGTGCACGTCTTTGCATAAACGTTGACTGATGTTGACTGCGTCACTTCATTCCCTTCCAGCCACTTCGCTACCTTCTTATTCCTAATCAGTCAACTTCTACTCCTATTAATGCACGTCTTGGATGAAGTCCAATCTATACAGTTAATTATGGTGTTTTCCCAGGCTGAAATACACTACAGCCCATGCTTTTGTGATTAATTATTATCAAGCAAGCGAGGGGAAACTAGAATGGGAGTAAAGAACCGTGTTCTCAAGATAAAAAAAAGGTAAAACAAAAACTAGTCTTTTGTGCAACATTAATTTATGAAGTTAGTATGGTAATCGAAGGCGCTAAAATGATTAGAAATTTGAATTTTTTTTCATCAGATTAAAACTTAAGTTTATGATTACTTACTGTCGAGAATCAGACGAAATGTCTTGGTATCCTTATTCGCCCTACATGTGTAGTTTCCACCATCCCCTTTAGAAAGAGGAATGAATATCAGCGAAGTCCCCAACGACTGGGTAACTTGCACACTTGGTTTAGTTGCGGCGTTATAAACACCTTTGGGACCTGACCATGTAATTTCTCTTCCATCAGTATCATTACATATAACTACTAAGTTTTGGCCAGGTGATTTCCTTATTGACGTATGGGAAATCTGAAGATCTGCTAGTACTTCTGCAACAACAAAATTAACACATTTCGAATGTTTCGAATAACGCTAAATTAATTAGTTGTTATAATAAAATTGTGCTTGATTTTGTTCAGTTTTTTTATAAACCAGCCATGCAAAATTAAGGCTCAAGACTCTAATTTTTCAAGTATTACGATGAACGTTCTTTTAACGATGGGTATGTAGATATTATTGATTAATCCAGTACTTCAGTCCAACGTCCAAAGTCCTAATTCCAATTAGGAACTTCAGCAGAAACCAAGCTCTAACAGGATCATGAATTTTCTTAAATTGAAATTTGATCACCAACATTCCCAACTGACCAAAACAAACGATGATGCTATTTGATCAAACACCACAAAGAGATAAGCTTTAATAGTCTGCTAAAATGGATATCACTGGCTAATCCACTATTTCAACCCTTATCAATAAGAGTGCTCTCCATTGATGACAGGCAACTCAAAGATACAGCACTTTCAAGTTCCTCTCAGAAACATCCACAAGATCGAAATACCAACAGAAAATCGATCCAGGATCATGAAGATGTTGAGCCAATTCGTAAGTTTAGCAGAAGGTTGTTCAATTAAAATTTGGTCAGCATCAAAACTAAGTGGTCAACACCAGAAGGGGAACAACAACTTCAGTAGAGAAAAGTCCAGGAAGTCAAAAGATCAGCAAGCAACAGGGTGACTCGTTAGCAAAAATGGTGGCAACATAAGCCGACTAATTTTAATCAATATGACATAAAAGGGTGGTTTTGTAACCCTTTGTGTTAAGTCACGGTAATCATATTACATTTATATTGATTATAAAGAAAGTGACTGACTCCTTGAGTAGTTTAAAGTAAATTTTGTCAGACAGGAAACCAAAAACAACAAACAGTATCAAAGTAGGTAAATAACTTGGGAATGCCATCATCATTTGCATTAAATTGTAAATTAGATCCCAACTACCTTCAAGTTCGAATTACTAAAAGGGTTCGGGAGTTTATGATGGCACTTGTACCACTTGCACATGCATGCACACTACTGCCACCAGGGAACTTTACATTGCACTTCTATAAATTAACAACTGCTCACCAAACCATAACTTTGCTACTCTAAGTTCAAATGTTTAACGTCATCTTATAGGAGACCGGTTTCACAAAATTGTAACATGAATTTCATGTAAATTCATGTTATCAATATCACTTTATATCCAAACTAAGTCGTTTATATACTGAAATTACAAACCTGACTGTTAAATACCTCAAAGGGATATCTAATGTTGAACACGATTATTTTTTGTGGAAAACCAGGAATCAGAAGAAAAGTACTACCCTGAATTATAAATCAAATTGAGTGCTTCTGGGCTTACTTATAAACTGAACCAATTTCTTTTTAATTTCCAAATCTTTTTGGTGATGAACCAAATATAGTTTTTCTACCCTCAACAAAATGCCTGTAAATAAATAAAGCCATTTGTTTTCATTTAATAGTAGCATTTATAGTCCAAAGGTTTAAACTTATATTTCCAGACGGTAAAGTAATATTCTTCTTGTATTCTTGTTTAAATTTATAGTGCAATAAGTTTCTTGGATACATAAAGTACAAAGTCTACTGGTTTGGTGTAGAATTTACTTTCAGCGTATCTCGTATATCTGTTAGGACTATTTTCTATCTAAACAAAACGAAATAAGCGAAAATTTACTTTGAAAATATCTCGTACCAGCTTTAGCTTTCTCTATCCAAACAATTCACTTGCTAAAAAAGAATATAGATATAACAAAGGTACAGGGGTTTATCTTTATCCTTAAATAATCCTACCAGTCTTTTCCAGGTATACATTCAAAAATAAATTTGAAAATTAAAAAGTCATCACTAAATGCAAGCAGAGATAAATTGAAAATTATTTGATACAGGCAGCTGCCACCAAAAAAAAAATGATTTCCAGGACAGTAAATTACCTTGCAGATTAGCCAAGATTATACAGGAGCCCACAAAGAATCATGAGCTTTCCTCTGTTGATCCTGTATGGCGAAGGTATTTCAGAAACTATCAGATGTATTGCAAACAAATCTCAGATCAGAAACACCTTCAAAACTAATACAACTTTAATATGAACTCTTTCAAGAGAAAACCTGTGTGAGGGTGACAAGAGAATGGATTGTATCCATCTAATTTCATGCTAATGTGGTTCTCCATACCTTGGAAAAAACTACGAGCTTTGGTTGTAAGGTTCATATAATGCAATATCCAACAGACCATCAGATCACCAAAGAAGAAAAGGGACACTCCTTCAGTCCCAGAGGTTTACTACATACCCTGTTCATAAGAAGAAGACCAACATAGGAACTACCAAGAGGTCGATAGGAACAAGACACACGGAAAAGACTGCGGTAGCCAAACACGCACTGAGAATGGATGGTCAGAGACACCATCGAGATCAAGAAACATCTGTAGAACCTCAACAGGAACGAGAAGACCCTTAGACTCAACCAGGTTTGGAATCCGATCCTCAAGGGCACCCGAACGATACCGACCAACATACCACGGTTGACTGAAGCGGAATATGCCCCGCCTCCTACCCACCGGTACAAATACAACTTGCGCAGGAAAAGTCACCAGTATACATCCATCATCTATGATGGACGGACCGCTGACGACGTTCCCCATTCGTGCTAGTGAAACGTTAGGAAGTAACTCCAACCAACGATGAGTTTTGAAAGAGTATGTGTAATGATCAGGTGAAACATTGTGAAGATTACAAAAATAATGAAGAACTGTGAAACATGATATGCAAAAGACACCACAAAACCCAAAAGGAATAAGAGATGAACAGATCACAACTAAATTAAAGAAATATATATACTCCAAACACCATTTCTCTTAATAAATCAACGAAATTGTTGCTTCTCACATACGTCTATGACACACTTTCATTTCTATTTATTTTTTTTGTCTACTGTCTGATCTGCATTATTTTAGATACTTTTAATCTATAGAAGTTCGTTAAGTGTTCCAAAAACATTAGAAAAGTTTTACTATTTTTAGGAGGCGATGAACGACACAAAGTTCGATTAAAAAACACATTTAGAAAATACTAGTCCGAGTTAGAACAGGTGAGTGTTACTCAAGCGAGAAATGTCAATAGCGAAACGACTCCTTTGAAGTAAAAGCTGCTGTCCAAGTATTAGTTAAGTCTTTGAACCAATTTATCGATCCAGTAGAGACTTAAAGACAGAAAATGCCTTGTAGCATTTCCAGAAAGCCCGAAACAATGCAGACGGACTAATTTTCAGGGAACAGATTTCAAAACAAGATATTGCTAAATTATTAAAAAGAAAACAATAACTTTAAGGACGTTTATAGATAAAAATCCAGTAATCTTTATTCTGTAGAGAAAAAGGCATAGAAGTAGATATATGAAACGGAAGTAATCCTGAATGAAACCCTTTTGCTTCATTTCCTTAAGGGTAGGAACCGAAGAACAAAAATATACGAGCATTATGAGAAAAGTAGATGTGGGACTATCACACTCAGAAAAATAACACTAATCCTTTATCTCCTAAGCTCGCCATGCCATTCGAAGAAGGATTTCATTTGACAATTGTTATCAAGCTGAAAATAGAGCACCTTAACAGTAAACATAATCCTTTCAGGAAACCGCAATATTCGTAAAATCATTCAGTAGATAAAGAGCAATTAAGGGCGCATTTGGAGCTCTGCACTTTTTTAGACTTTGTTGACAAAGTTCCAGTCCAACACTGAGAATTTGATCCAAGAAAAACAACAAAAATTGGTAAAAGTGATAGTTAAGAATAGAAATAACAAGATTTTACCAACAAATTTCTATTACAAAACTGTGCCATTTTCTACCAAAATATTCGGGGGAGAAAATAGGTAACATCTCACGAAAAGTACAAGAAAGTAATTAACAGCTCTCGAGCAAACGCTTTATGTGATGAAAACTGTCTTGTAAGTGTTCAGGTTCATTATCATACTTAGCAAATGGAAACGTCAGGAAATATCTCCAGAAGATATTTTGCGAGAAGTTTTATATCTGTAATAGCTTCCACGCCGAAATAATTAAATTCTACCGTAAAGGCGACGAAAATACTTCAAAAAAAAAAAAAAGTTTCGACGAGGAAAGGTTCAATTAAAATTTTATCGTGCATCGACGAAAATTCCTAATCAAATATCAAATGCGCTCCTGCTGATTTCTAAAAATTGGAAACGACATTAATCGAAGTAAATGATTCAGAAAATTGTTTTTCAGGTTACTCTTATCTTCTCTCTTTCTCTCTCTCTCTCTCTCTCTTTCTTTCTCTCTGTTCCTTAATCATTTTAGTCTAATTCCCAAAAAATGTCAAATTCAATTTTTGCTGGTAAAATCCTTGAGTGTTTCATTTTATATTGTGTAGATATCACTCTAAATGTTATAAAACGTCTTCGTACATTTTTGGTACACTTAAAGTTTTTGTTAAATAATAGAACTCATTTTAGAAAACCTTCGGAATTTTTCAGACATTCCCAAATATCCCAAAAAAACCTCTCTAAACCTCTAGAACATTCTTCTTCAGAATATTTATGAATAATCTAACTGAGTGTCGAAAGCTTTCAAAAATTGTAAGACATTCTTAAATATCCTAATTCCAAATTTCTGGAACATTTTACGTCTTTTTGGAAAGTTCCAGATCACACTGAAATATTTCAGAACATTTCCCATTTTAAAATACCCCCCAGAATATTTTCAAACATTCTAATCCAATCTCGAAGGCTCTCCTAAGATCTAAGGCAGTCTCAAGTGTCTCAAAACCGTTTTATGACTTCTGGAATATTTCACATCTTTTTAGAAAGTTTCAGATAACTCTGGAATTTTGCAGAATATTTCTTAATTTCACAGAACCCTTTGGAATATTTTCAAACATTCTAGCCCAATCTCGAAAGCTCTAGCAATCTCTAAGACATTCTCCAATATCCCAAGAAACCTTTATAAGCCTCTGGGTCATTCTAAAGCTTTTCTGAAAGCTCCAGATTACTCTGGAATATTGGAAATATTCTAAAACAATCCGGAACATTCTTGAACAGTCTATAAAATTTAAGAACATTCTACAACATCTTAGAAAATTACTGAAACTTCTAGAACTTTCTAGAAAAATATAATACGTGTTGATACTCGCCAAGAGCTATGTAACATTATATCTGCCAATATAACACGAATGTTTCACATACATTTTGCAGAACTTATCCATTCAGCTATGATTTAAATTTGTATGCTGATTTTTTGATGTCGAAAGTCAAAAATGCCAGAAATACCTATAATTTATTCAACAAATTCGTGTTACTATTATGCACGATCGAATGAATTGTTCGTAAAGTAGCTGACACGTGTAAGATACTAAACGAACGAATTCAGCATATTTTACAAGAAAAGCTCCATATGAAAAATCTTTCAACATTGAAATGGATATTCCGTGTGTTCAAATTCAATCAGACACGTGAATGAATTACGCCATCAATTGATTCAGGATGCATTACATTTTCCAGATTTAACTTTTGTTAGCACCGTAAGCATTTCTTTGAATAAAAAAAAGCAAAATTATTTTTCTACTAGGAAAAAGATGATTCATGGTTATTTACCATTCTGATCTTTGATGTGTTCAAATATGAAAAAAAATAAATATTTTGTTGTTATCATAAAATTTCTTACACAACTTAATAAAAGTATCTATTTATTTATTTACTACAGAAGGAAATGAGAATTGGTGTTATATTTTTATCCAATTTGAACGTAAAACTCAATACCAAACTTCTTCGAGCTGCCCTTCTTATAAGGATTCATTTATTACGTCCCTGAATGAAGGTGGTTCAAACAATGTACCCTGTCCCTTAAGAGAAAATTTAATAGAAGGGAACTTTATGGACTTTAAATTAGTTAGTTGACTAACATTTCCAATCAAACTCAAAACTTAAGTGAGCTATATAACGAAATAAATTACTTCTGGAACGTCGAAACTAATCCTTCTTAGTTTCGTTTTTCATTTTATTAGTTGAGTCAAATATTGAACAAGATACAAATGTATAGAGAACTAGAAATATGTAGCTGGGATTTAAGCAAAAATTGAATAGTTGTTTGATCTCATTTGGTGGAGGTTCTTATGATGTCTCAGACACTGTGGATGATATCACTAATTTTGGCGGAGGAAACTTATTAGTTATATCAGTTTATATCAAAATTATTCAATAACTAAATGATTTTTATTGTATGTATCTTATCAGATAACAGGTTCTCTAGCTACTCGTAGCTCTATTTGGTTTAAAATCTCCAACTCTAATTTGATTTGTGGGGAAAGTACCTACATTAAAGTTTACTGCTGCTATACCAAGTGAAAATTACCCCTATAAATAACGTTAAGACCTGTCCTTCTACCTCCCCCAAACCATTACGATACTGATGAAAAATAAGGAAGTGAGTGGATAAACCACTACTGTTAAGGACTTTATTACTTCATATAATTTAATTATTTATCAATATTTCGGTTCAACAAGAAAAATTGCATTTACGAAATTTTTCCTCAAGTATGGAAATAAATTAATAAAAGCAAAGCAATTATTTTTTTCAGGGTAAAATGATGCTAAATAGTTAAAATTTAAAAATAGCAGTGCGTATATTTGCTGGCATTATGAAGTTTTAGGAAGTTCTTCAATAAAATGTCATGGAATCAAACACAGGAGCGAAATACTACAACAAGGACGATGAACAATAGTCGGTTCATAATGTTAAAAGCGTATGCGATTTCTGTCCCAATGAACAAGTACAAACGACAATAGAAAATTGACATTTCGAAAAATGCATATTTAGGATAATTAAAAAGTGCTGTTAACAGAATCGTAAATTTGGCTTCTTCGTAAAAATGTTCAAAAATTTAACATAAAGTGAAAAAATAAATTGAACTCCAATTTTTATTAAAAGTATTTTTTTTATTATATGCTTTCGCTAAAAAAAATTTGCAGCACTGTTTGTAAAAACTCCCTTTTCCAATTCAGTAATGTTTATAAATCTAATACATTCAGAAGAAGGGATGAAAGATTGATTTCACACAAGGATAACGAAACTTTCCGGTAAATTGATCAGCCGGACGCATTTTACGTCTTTCATTCAATCGAAGTTCCTGAAAAGTTTTCCTTTCAACGAAAACTCAACCTAGTTTTTATTTTTGGCATTTTCTTGCCTGTGTAAATCCTTCGGAGCGATTTCGTGTTAATGATTGATGGCCTGGTGTAGCCCTCAGAGCGACGCGGGGTATTTCTTATTTGTTATCGTCTTAAGCTTTTTTATCAATTCGATCTTGTTTCTATTGTGCCAAAGTCGGCTCGGAAATAGCTTTGTATTTATCATTTTCTTAAGCCCAAAGCGTTCCAGTAGATTTCGACGAGTTACCTACTTTCTAATTTCCGCCCCTTATTCTTTTTTGGACGCTGGCTAATGATAAAGAAGCTACTTCACCCTCAAAGAGTTCATCAACAGAATTTTCTGTTAAAGTATATATTTACAAGAAATTCTATTTGTACCAATGATATCTGACGTTCTGTAATTATCATATAATCTTCAGTAGTTTTTGATTAAAAAATTGAGTTGTTAACCAACTACTAATGAAAACAAATGTTGTTGTTGCGACACAATATTGGCTAATAACCTATTAATCAATATACGACACTAGTATAAGCACCGTCAATCACTGCGCCACAGGTGGAAGCGGCCAGTGGCCGCAACTCGTCATTGTGTCATCGGTAGCAACGACCAGCGACAGCCACTGGTTATTAAGCCACCCTGTTAGTACTGACTCACGCCAGTGGCAACCACCAGCTCACCGAGATACGGACACTAGTCGAAAATACTACTTGTACTGGCCAAAAAGGAAGAGGCCGAAAAGATTATAAGCGACATGCGGAAGGACGGAGTAATAGAACCATCGACCAGCCCATGGACGTCGCCGGTAGTTTTGGTCAAGAAGAAGGACGCATCTACACGCTTCTGTGTTGACTACCGCCAGCTAAATAATGTCACCAAGAAAGGCAGCTACCCCTTGCCACGCATCGATGATACCTTGGACACGCTTGCGGGGTCGGCAATATTCTAAACGCTAGACCTTAAAAGTGGATACTGGCAAGTAGACCTGGATCCTGAGGCTAAAGAGAAGACGGCATTTTCGATCGGAACCGGGCTGTGGAAGTTCAACGTGATGCCTTTCGGGTTGTGTAATGCGCCAGCCACATTTGAACGACTCATGGAGACGGCCTTGAACGGCTTGATTGGGAAAACTTGCCTGGTATACCTTGACGACATAATCATGATCGAAAAAGACTTCGACGATCACCTGAAAAACTTGGAAGAGGTACTTCGAAGGCTGCGTGATGTCAAACTTAAATTAAGCCCCAAGAAATGCCAGCTATTTCAAGAGACAGTGAATTACCTGGGGCACGTAGTCACGAAGACCGGTGTTTCAGTCGATCCGCAGAAGATCATAGCCGTACAAGAATGGCCAGTACCTACTTGCGCACATCAGGTCAGAAGCTTCCTTGGCCTGTGTACTTACATCGACGCTTTGTTCCTGGATTTCCCAATATTGCCAAGCCATTGACTCGACTAACCGAAAGTAGCAGACCATTCTGCTGGGAACCGGACTGCCAAACAGCATTCGAAAAGTTAAAAAAAGCTCTCGTTTCCACAACCGTGTTGAGTTATTGGATACCAGAGGGGAAAATTTTTCTGGACACCGATGCTAGCAATGTTGGGTTAGGCGCAGTACTCTCACAAATACAACACGGAGAGGAAAAAGTCATCGGCTATTTCAGCAAGACCCTATCCAAGCCCGAACGAAACTACTGTGTAACCCGACGAGAACTACTGGCAGTAGTAAAGATCGTGGAGCACTTTTATAAGTACTTGTATGGAAGGAAGTTCCTGCTCCGAACAGATCATGCTGCTTTACGGCGGTTACTGAGTTTCAAGAATCCAGAGGGTCAAGTCGCGCGTTGGATAGAAAAGCTCCAAGAATACGACTTCGACATAGAACTTCGAGCTGGAAATAGCCATAAGAACGCCGATGCTTTATCTAGAAGACCATGTTCCGAAAACTGCAAGCACAGCAAGCGCCTGGAGGAACATGAGGAAGTCCGGAGGATAACCGTCACGGATGAACAATGGCATCCTGATAACATCAAGACGGAACAGGATTCTGATCCGGTCCTGAGCTTGTTCCGAAGATGGAAGAATGAAGGCAGACGACCGACCTGGCAAGAGATCGCCGCTAAATTTAGGTAGGTGAAATCATTGTGGACCCAATGGGACTCCTGAAGCGAATAGTGGAAAACCAGAATTGTACTGAGAGCAAACGTTAATTGCTTGTACCGAAGAGCCTGGTAAAGGAAGTCTTGAAGTGCCTCCATGACGATGCTTCGGGGAACATTTTGGTGTTAACAAGACCCTTGGAAGAGTCCGTGAGCGGTTTTACTGGGTCAATTGCAAAAAGGACGTTGAATACTGGTGCAAGAAGTGCACAACTTGTGCAGCCAGCAAAGGACCACAAAGACGACGACGTGCTCCTATGCGCCAGTACAATGTCGGCAGTCCATTCGAACGGATTGCCATGGACATCTCAGGACCGTTTCCAGAGACCGATGGTGGCAATAAGTACATCCTGGTGCCAATGGACTACTTCACGAAATGAGTTGAAGCGTACGCACTCCCAAATCAGACAGCCACCACAGTAGCGGAGGAGCTCGTAAACCACCTGATCAGCCGGTTCGGCAGCCCATGGAGCTTCATTCTGATCAAGGTCGGAATTTTGAGTCGGCCGTGTTCCAGGAAATCTGCAAGACATTAGGCATTCACAAAACCCGGACAACACCTCTGCATCCTCAATCAGACGGCATGGTAGAGCGAATGAACAGGACCATTAACAAGTACTTGTCCAAAGTGGTCTCCAAACACCAAAGATACTGGGATCGCCATCTGCCACTGTTTCTTATGGCATATCGATCATCGATTCACGAAACTACTGGACAAACACCAGCAAAAGTACTGTTTGGTCGGGAGCTACTGTTGCCATGTGACCTGAAATTTAGCTGCAAACCTTGTGAGTACGTTGTCGGAGAAGGCTACGTTAGTGATCTCCGCAGAAGACTTGACGATATCCATGAGGAAATACGTTCCCGGATGCAGATAGCTAGCGACCGCTTGAAGGACACCTACGATATACGGGCCACTGAGGAAGGTTTCCAGGAGGGAGACATGGTGTGGTTATACAATCCACAGCCCCGTAAAGATCTTTCGCTGAAGCTACAGCAGCACTGGGAAGGCCCATATACAATCGTCAAGAGAACAAATAACGTTATTTACCGGATTCGACACAAGCCAAATGGAAAACCGAAGGTCGTCCATTTTAACCGTTTGGCCCCATATGTCGGTGACAATCACGAAGTACGTATCAGGCTTATGCAAGTTCGTTCTACGTATCCCCAGTATGACGAGTTTATGGCCACGCCGAGCTTGTATGCTAACTCCAGATTCGGTATCACCTCCGAGAGATTCGAAGATTTGTTTACTGCTTCGGACTCGCTGGTTCATTGTGTGGCCAAAGACTTGAGGATGGATCGAGGTATTGCCACCGTATTCAGGAAGAAGTTTGGCCGCTTGCCAGAGCTACGGGCCCAACTTGGAGATGAAAAGAAAGTGCTAAGTCTTGTGGACGGGAACCGATCCATTTACTACCTGGTCACTAAGAAGGCGTCGTCTGAAAACCCCACCTACCGTTCGTTATGGAATTCGTTGGTGGAACTAAGAGACCAACTGCTATCCACGGGTACCACAAGATTACCCATACCAAGGATAGGATGTGGGTTGGATGGACTGAACTGGAGAGTGGTGCGGAGCATGTTGGAGGTCCTATTCCGGTGGAGCGGCGTCGAAATAACGGTATACACTAACAATCCCCAACGAGATCCCGCACAGCCAAGGACGGTGGATTGCTACTTCCATATGACGACTGGGTGCCTTAGGGGACAGAATTGCAAGTACCGGCATGATCCTTTGAAGGAACGGCAGAATGTGATCCGGGACGGATCACCCTTAAGGAGGGAGCAGTGTTACGAGCGTGTATGTGTACGAGAGCGGCGACAGATCCGGAAGCAGATAAGCGGAGTTCAAAGAATACCGGCGTCGGTCGGCGCTTTGATGACAATAAATAAGGCCATAAATAAAACGAACACAATAGGAGCTCGAGTAAATTCTAGTGGGTCATTCTCGATTTTTTCTGGATTATTCCTTGTCTGTATAAATACTTGTTGACGTGGTTAGTGAGAACAGTTTACAGTTAGCTTCCGAACGAGTAATATAAATACCGAACTACGATATACCGAGTGATATAAATACGCATTTTTCTTGTCATATAAATAACTTCTTGGATTGTTGTTAGTGTTTAAGTATTCTATTAGTGTTTAAGTGTTAAATAAATAGTTGTAAATAAATATCCGTTAAATAAATAAGTTAAACTAGAAAAGTCGTTGCACTATATTCTATCCAAGTACGTACTTCTTGAAGAAACTTTACGAAGGAGGTAATACATTTAACCCCAGAGGTAGGTCTCTATCCCGTTTGCTATTCGCGCCATGTCTCCTTTCATCCGTTTAAGCTTTCGATTGATTCTTGTTCTAGCATCGAAGGGTGCATGTTATACAACCGCAACAACTTCAAATTTTATCAATGACATGACGTCGAACATGAGCTTTACACGGAAAGCATTTTAGAATACTTTGTAACTAACGGTATTCTTTAATCTCATGAATTAAAAAATGAGTACGGCTCTGTACGGGTGTGAAACATTCCTACAAAGGCGAATGTTACCTTCAGTCAAAATAGAAGCACTCTGCAGGGTAGTCATCTTTACTGGGTAAATTTGAAGAACTTTACAAAATTCAGGAAGCTTCTCGAAGGCTCCACAACTGTAAAACTTATTTATTCATAAAAGACCAAGAGCTTGAGGAAAAAGGTGCTTCTTTACGATTTTATTACATCTGTAGTGGGGTGATTCCGTAATGGGAATGTTCAAGGGTGCAAAGTGCAGCTTTTTAGGAGGTTATGATGTGGTTTCTAGAAGATGCTAGAAAACGTCTGGAAATTTCTAGAGAATTCTACTTGATCATCTATGGGGTTTCTAAAAAGTTTCAGAAGTCGGTTTCCAGAAGTGATAATGATAATGGACTGTCATGATGAAGTTTCAATTCCAAAAACCATCGATAAACTTCATTAATGTTTGACTAATTTAGTTATTATTCGGAAGAAACGTATTTTACTTTAAAAAAATCAAGAAGTATCTCGAAAGTTCCACAACCATAAAAACAATTTATTAATGGAAGACCAAGAGCTTGGGGAATAAAGTGGGTCTTTACGATTTTATTACATCTAAAGGGGGGGTGTAATGGGAACATCCAAGGGTGAGTTCGTTATGCAATTTCTCGATGCATGAGCAACGGAAATATGCTCGAGGTTGTTTTGTTGCATGCTGTCCGGTGCTTTTTAATTTGTTATAACGAGCTAAGGGAAAAATCTAATATTATTTTTCAGGAAATTCTCTGATATAATACACGAACGATGCTGCAACAGGCCATTAGTTTTTTTAGCATTAAAGCAACGAAAAACGAGACTAGAACGGAGATTTCATACAACCATGTAAAATCATGTCATGACTAATTAAAACAAAAGCGTTTCTATATGGAAAAGAGCTAGAATAAACGTCCACTCACACTTAACGTGGTGGTTCACGTAGGATTAATTTTGGGTGAAAGTTCTACCATTATATGGTAAAATGAAAAAGTTCATCTACTTTTAAGAAAAGCTATTCCCCTATCTCATATGATATGTGGAAAAGATTCCAATGAGGAGCTGGACATAAATTAAAAAATAATAAGTACAATAGTGTCATACTTCATCTTATACCGTTGAGAGTATTTCGTTTGGAAGTGAAGTGCCCGAAGAAATAATATATTGAGGCTCCACACCGTGTTAAAGTTTACGACAGAAATAGGGAACGCAGCCGACGTGCATAATTCGAAGCGTTTCGTGCATCTTGAATAAGCCAACTTTAGGAATAAATTTCCGGAGAATGGGTCCGGTCAAATGCGATGGAATGTAAAAATCTCGGCTTTAAGTTGCATCGCAGTGCAGACGGCATTGCGTTGCGTTGTGGGAATAGGTCGGTCGAGTCAGGTCGGTTTAATTAAAGCGAATGGCGAAATTTAATTTCTGGCGAAAATACGGCACGCCCAGTTTAACTACATCAAAATTGAATTTACGCAGTTTGTTACAACTCCAGTAGCAGTCTTCGAAACTTCAGTTTCGAACCGAAGTTCGTGGGTCATTTCGAAAACAATTAAGCACTTTCCTGTTTGTCAGAGAGGAAATATGTATAATAGATGCACCAAATATTTAATTTCACTTGCAAAACAGTTGAAAACTTTTGTTTTATTTCTATGAGACCCAGTGGCGGTCAAGTAAAGACAGCAGGGGTGGGCCAGTCGAAGAAATAGACCTCTTAAAAGCTATGCCAAGAACGTGTGAGGACCCATACAGAATTATCTGGGTGGATCACAAAATCTGATAGTACAAAGTTTAGCTTTTTTGGAAGTTATCTGATACTGCAGAACTTCTGGAAGTTTCTTGAAAAATTCTACTTGATTTCTTTCCAGAAGATCCATGAGGCTTCTAAAAAGTCCCAGAAGTTTTTCAGTCACATCTGAGTCTGTCTGTCAGAGTCTAAAAGTTTCTGTGAAGCATGCGTTTAACAATGCCTGCAGTTCAGTTCAAGAATTAATATTGGATATCATTACCAAAAATTATTAAACGACTCATGCAGAATTGTCTGAGTAGACCATGATAGTAAAGGCTGCAGAGTTCAATTTTTTTGGACGTTATGTGAGATTTCCAGAGGTGCTGTAGATTTCTAGAGAATTCTACTTGATTTGTTTCCAGAAGGTCTATGACTTTTGTTTTAAACAGGTCTCAGAAGTTTTACAATCATATCAGAGTCTAACAGTTTCTAGAATTATCTATGGTAATGATAATTGACTCTCATGATTAACATTCAATCCCAAAAACCATCAATAAATTTCATTAATGTTTGACAAATCCAATTATTATTATTCGGAAGAAACTTTAAATTACTTTCGCTAACATATTTTGAGATGTTCGTGAAAATACAGTGAAGGGATGAACTAACTAACGTTCAATAGTTAATGTCAATTTGTAAAATTACGTTACATTATTAAACTTTGGACGGAATGAAGTGGAGACTACTGAAATTGGATCACGTGGAAATGACAACTTCCAAATTATTTAATGGATTTTCCATTGCCTTGCAAATGGTTGCTCAAATGTCTGAAAGTGTTGTATATTTAATGATAGAAGGCCTTAATAGGGTTTAGTGCATGAACTATGAACTACTCGTGATGATAGATACTTAAAGTTTCACTCCAAGCTATTTTTAAGTTCTTTTTGTTTTGTAAATACAAATTCCGATCAGAGACATAGCCAAGTCAGGGCAAGATTCAACTAACAAGACTGACTAGAGACAAGAGAAACAACTACTCTACACTACACTAGACTAGTGTAATTCAATTCAATGCCGGTAGAGGTATTAGCCCTCGGAGTAGTTGTTTCTCTTGTCTCTAGTCAGTCTTGTTATTAAAGTGAACTTTGCAGTTTGTGTTTTGCCAGCGCCTACCTGATGAGACCCAATAGATCGAGACCGGTTGTAGGATATGGCTTATGGTTCGTTGTGTCTATTGTATAGAACGCGTTCCAAATGTGGGATTTGTAATCCTTAAATATTTAGACGTTACAGGAATTTACCTGTCTTTTTAAATCAAGATTCAAATGTCCTAAAATATGAAGGTCTGCGTTTGTGTTCCTGACAGCCGCTCCTGCGACCAACCCCTATCTACAACGCCGTTTCCGAGTACTTACTACAAACTAATTTAGTTGAATGAGTCTGAAGAGTAAGGGAAGAATCAGACTAATGATGAAATACAGATTGGCATTTAAGTAACCCGCTAACAAATGCTACCATTGTTTCGCTAATTACACTGGCACTTACCCCAGGCAGTATCAAATCGCACCGACTCTACTCACAAGTTGATAAACGTTAGAGGTTGAAGTTGAAGCAGCTGTTTGAAACACACTTTGTGCAGTTGTTACTACGTTTAATAAACTCTTGGTCTTATTGTTTCGTTCTGAAAATTGCCGTTATCCAGACCTGAGCACCGCAGTTTTGAAGTAATTTATTTACTAAGTAAACGTACGAGAATTGTATTGCATTGCCGCAAATAAAAGCAAACTGAGAGAAAACAAGGCATAAGATATTATTCAGCGTCATCTGACTTAATAATGAAGTTTGTATGAAAATATTTTTCGCGGAATTGACGTAGCTACAAGAAAAATAAGGAATAAAACTGAAATAATACATGTACATGAGGAAATAGAAACCACTGCGTTTACATTTACACACCCACACCCCTACCATAACCTTTTCCGACATTTGTATCGTTAGAGTGCAGATTTGTGGAGTAATGTACAGGGGTCCTCGTGGGATTTTATGGTCCAAAAATTTTTTTGATCGCGGATTCTTGTAGAAGGTCAAAGGAGAATTTGTATTGAAATTTTAAAGCTGGCGAATAATTATTGCTACTTTGTATTTAGCGTTAAGTTTTGCAAAATTTTCGTCTCCATGGGGTGCATGAATGCCAGACAGTATAAAGAAAAATTATTTCATGCTTCAACAAAATTATGAAGTATTTTCAGATATTGGTAAAATAATAACCGCATTTTACATTATAAAATTCGTCTCTTGAAATGTCGTTATCTCTACTCGCTGAAGGAACTAAAAAAAAAACAAAAAGTCACTCCACTGAAACTTCGTTTGCTCCATAAGAAGAAAGTTGATTGAAATTTTTAGATTAAGAACTTCAAAGGACATATTTGTGCGCTGCATCTTCTTACCTCGAACAGGTAAGAGAAGTTTTGCTTGCAACCAAGATATCCTAACCGTAATTGCCCTCTCAGAATTCCGCAGCGGAATAGGGCAGACCATCTGTCTCTGCTTTTCTTTTCTTAAACGACACATACTTTTTTAGGAAACTATTTACTTTAATCTTTCTTTGAAAAACATTTTGTGTGTTCCCAAAAGAAACAGAAAAGCAAACCATAGATAGTACACTTCAAGGGAAACCAGCAAATTACCTACTATTTATCAAAACGCCAACAATAATAAGAAGAAAAAGTTTTTTTCAAAATTGCTGAAAAGGGTTCGATGTGATCCACCTCTAAAAATTGGACAAACGAAAAGGAATTATACAAGTGGCTTTTAGAACACCAAAAGGGTTGTGACATAGAGAGACATACTTTCAATGTTGTATCACTTAATTGCTGTCTATGTCCCAGTTAATTAGTTTTGCTATACGGCGATGAGTACCTTATCGATTGCTGTAACATGTACCAATAAGGACGTCAGTTGCATTATCACAAGTTGACGAATAAACTATGCAATCCCTAATTCTATTCGACAGAGACCAATCAACCAGTAGTTTGATTATCACTGTTTTAATTAGGTAAGTAAGGGTTCATTAATCAGTCATATTGATGGTTATCTTTGATTACCACAACATTTCTTCCATCCATGCCAAATCATTTTGTTGCAAAAGCCAAAATTGTGGTCAGAAGACTCACAGTAATTCACCATGCCACACATTTTAAGGGCTCTTCAAGAACACTTCAGCAAAAACTCACCCAATTATTCCCTAAGCTTTTCACTACTTCTAGATGTTTAATAAACTCAAAACTAGATCATTTAAAATTATATTAAAATTAAATACTTTAAAGTAAATATATGATTTGCATAAAAACTAATGAAGGCGCCATCTATTGACAATCCGCCTAACCAACATGCATGATGGTTGTTGATTGAAGTTTCCTACGTTCTAGTTCTAATCTAACATGCAAATCAACGTATTATTTTACTTGGTGGTTGATCGAGTCAACGAATTTCCAACGATATATCGAAAAAAGCACACATTAATGTTGATACAGTGTCTAATCAGAAGATTTACTACAATTACTTACGAGAGCAGATAGAACATAGGATGATTAGCAGAAAGGGCCACATCCGTTCCGTTATCTTACTCGTCATCGCTGAAAAAGAAGAGGAGGCGATTAGTTAGTCCATTAGCATGTTTTATTAGTATGAGCTTTCGCATTAGCGCGGTAGCTTCAAAAATTTGCGATCCATAAATTCGCGCTTTTGCGACACTAATGTGAAACTCGGTCAGGATGATAATATGGAACATGGCACGGTGGCATACAGGCCAAGACACCTTTTTGCAAAAGGACCTAATGGAATTTAAAGCGCTTCTACTATACATAATGCGTATATATTATGTCAACCGCAACAAAAAACTCTTTTTCAAATTCCTTCTCTCGAATAACCCGAAAAGCTGAATATAATAAAAGTGACTAGTTTTCATACAGTACCTACATTTATAAAAGAATTTCATATTTTTTTTATATGCCTAGTGTTTATAGTTGAACGAGCTTTATTACTCGATGATCAGAATATCAGGATAGGTCAAATCAGGTCAGAGCAAGTGGCAATTCAATACAGGTTTGGCCAAGGAAGATCAAGGCAACTTAAAACTGATCATATCAGAGTAAGACAAACAAAACTATTGTCATGTGATGATAGTCATCGATTTCATCAACAATTTTCACTTTATTACGAAGAACAACTCCTCATCCTCAACATGTCAACTGTCCCATGGTCTTACTTGTTGGTTTTTGTTGAACTAATTACCTAATCAACTTGCCCAAAAAAAAAAAACTTCAGAGTTTCAAAATGAAAAAGTATCATCTAAACATTTGTTGATTTTGCTTTAATTATGTCTGTCCTGCTTTTAGTTTTCTCTCTGACTTACATAAAGTGGACATATTTCTTTCAATTTCAAAATGTGTACTTGTGTTGACAACCTCAATTAAAGAATTTCTCGGTTTGAAAACCTGCAGCACGAATGTCTTAATCAGAAACTTTATACGTCGACTTCGACTACACTATCAACAGTTTTTTCGTTCTTTAATTTGTCAAACTAATATTTGAAGAAGACTTATGAAACGTTGAGTCAACAATAGATGAGTAATTACACGTAGAAACAGCAATGTGAAAAATTCGGTCACCAGGGGCTCAATTGGAAAGGAAATGGTTTCTTCATTGGCTGCATCATCACAAGCTGCTGATTTCTGATCCAATTTTATATTTAACACATCAGAGGGTGATGTAAAACCTGTTATTATTTCTAAAGCAGAAAGAGACAACTCTGAATTTCGTAAAGTCATCGCAGAAACAATAAAACACTTTTATGAGAATTATTGGATGCCATTTTTGTGTCACGAATGCATTAAAGGGGGCGCGTTCAATGAGGTGTAACACCAAATGGCTGCACTAAGTCTCCAGTTGTCAGAAATGGGCATTACATTGCGATACTCTCAGAACAAATCATCTTGACTCAAGAAGACACAAAATCAATCAATACAAACTCAGAATTGTGAGATTTTGCCACCAAGCCATGGAATCAATATGGAGTTGAAGTCATGGTAAGGTTTTTACCTTTTGGCAATTCGTTCCACATGTTGGACCTTCTATTTCTTAAGATTGGCAAGTGAAGAAGACATACAGTCAATCAAAATAAATTCAGAATTGTGAGACTTCTAAGCCATTGAATCAAATGGAGTTCAATTGGAAGAGAACAAATGATAGTAAGGTTGCCACAATTAGCCAATTAGTTCCACATGATGGACCTTCCATTTCTTAAGATTGGCATGTGAAGAAGACAAACAGTCAATCAATACAGTAATAACTGAAAGATGTAGTGTTGATGAGGATATGGTAGGTAAGCACTATGAAGTTCAACAAGATTCCTTTTTAATTAATGATACTACTTGTTGAATTACACTGCCCGTGGCACGCTGATGAGAACTAAAAAGTTCGAAATAGCGATCCGTGTCTGGTGGTTTTAACACAGTACTGATCAAGATCTTATGTAATGGCGCTTTATAGAAATTGAGTGATAAACTTGGTATTCGTTTTCAAGAAACTGAACTACAGCTTTTTAATATTATCTTCACTGTTTTAGGCTAGCAAATAATGAAACACATTCCAATTTTCGCTTCTGAGACTGGCAACTTTTCAGTAAATTAGGATCCAAATGACAAATTGCTCGATTACAGGGCAAATCGAGGATACTGAGGCAACTTATTGCCTTCATTACTCTGCCTTACAGCAACTGCTAATAATGATAAATGTCTTCACAGTGCACTTCGATTGCTACTATTAAACCTTTAGACAAAGGGCGTCTTTCAACCACAAATACACTTCCTTGATTTCACCCGAAGTTAATTGCAACATTGAGACCTACCAGCTAACGACAAATTGCTAACACGCCGATATAATACAATAAAATTAATTGCTGGATCCTTAACTGATATTCAGCACAAATATATGATTTCTCGTTAATTTAATTAAGTACCTATTTAGTTTCAAACGAGTTAACTTAATCGAGAGAGTTAAAATTGTCTACGTCACAAAACCATGATCAGAATGTTCTAAAATACTTTGGATTGGTCGAGAAGTTTCTTGAACATTCTAGAACTTTATAATGCTCCGTCGCAGAACCATGTCATGAACTAATTATCATTTTACCAATTCTGTCATTTAGACATTTAAAAGATTTACATAAAGCTGCATTTTTTTCTGTTCTCAAAATGACAATTTTGACGAAGCTTAATTTATACCACAAATTCTTGTTTAATGAATTTTGTTTCAATTTTTTTTTGCCTGGAACTTTACGGATTAGCCTCGTTCCTGTTTGCCACAGCAGTGTATGCAAATTTCCATTGCAAAATTAAGCGTAAATATTCATGAACCTTTACCACTCTTCAAAAAAAAACAAACAAACCGCATAAAGGAAAACACAGCACCACCGACCTTCTATAAAACAACTCTACTAGACACTGAGATATTAAAAATTAAACTTACACATTGCACAGTGCCATTAGAATCATCTCTCTGCATCTTTTACTGTGTCAAAAATACGCGCCACCCAATTGTGAGTGCTCCTGGATGTCGCGTGTCGCGACTGAAGAAATTTTTTTTTTCAAAATATTTTTCAAACCGCGACTGTTCCTCAAATAAAAGCGCCACAGAGGCGATCGTGACCTCGTTCGATAGCCCAAAGTCTTGGAAAGTTTTTTTGTGAAAACCGCACCTCAATTGGGCCACCCGGTTCGCCCCGAGCGCCAAACAAAGACGACCGGTTCTCGAGCACGGATCGTCCGATTTAAGTGCCGTTTTCACTTAAAACTGTCCCGGACTTTTGGGCGTCATACAAGTCCAAGATCGAGCAGCTGCGACCATTTTTGACGGAGCCATGAGCGAAAATTTTTCATCTACAAAAAAGCCCTAATATTTTATGTCATACTGCGTTAAATGTGAGTTAACGTCTTGTCGCAGCTGTTATAACAACCCACTTCTAAGGACAGTAAATTGCATACAGATTCACACTTACGACGTATGAGAAGTATGTACAAAGGAGGTGGTTGCAGACTTGAAAGTTTCGCGTTGTACTAAACTTATTTACATGTGACAGCTTAAAAGCTAGAGCTTCTTTTAGTCTTCGATGATAATCGGTTAGCACATCATTTACTTTAAACATTAATTTACTGTCACTGTTGCAAAAAAAAAACCAAGCGACATTAGCTTTACGTCATAAGAATTATTAATTCCAAGGAATAAACGTCGTTAGAGTCCTGTTGAAGAGTAAATATTTACCACAATTAATTAAGAAAGAATGATACGTTTACTTTAACCTTTGTGAAATAAGAAAAGTCCATCAGGGTCAAATTGGCTGCAGAAGCTCAGTGAGTGCGGCAAAACAAGGGTGGAATACTCATTGGTCGCACGGGCTTCGCTGAAGTGGGGCGGAAACCCCTGTACTGCGCCTACGTCCTAATAGACACTCTCTGATATAAAAATCACGTTAGCTCACGCCAAAACAAAGAAAAGATATTTAACTCATCAACCGCGATTAATTCGCACATCAAAGGGATTTTATTCAAATTTATAGTTCCAGAATGAAGTAAAAGATTTCTTTAATGCATAGTCAAAAACCTTTTAAAAAAAATAGTTCCAACAATTCCGTAAAGGATTTTTAACTGCGAACGTTTCAGTCAAGTTGTCGTTCATGCCTCACTTTGTTAGATGCGTTTCTTTCAGAATCAAAGGGACCGAGTTCAATCTCCGGACCGAACAAAAGTTGAAAAAGAAAAGCAGAGGCAGAAATACGTATTTTTTAGATAGGGATGGTGTTTTGAAACGTATTTCCTGTCTCCAAACTCGTGTCAAGCACAACTACATTGGATACTGAAGAAGTACAAGAGATCAACATATGGAATCTTCTATGAGCTTTCAACCACTCACTTGTATTAAAATGATATTGGAACAACCAAAACTCCTATTCTTCCATTATTCCAGAACTTTCTCTAATATTTTAAGTCATTCACAAAAAGTATAGAACATCTAGGGTCATTCTCCAATATTGCAGATCATTTATTCTCGAATGATCTAGAGCGTTCCAGATCATTGTAGACCTTCGTCAAAATATCTGGAACTTTCTAGGTCATTCTCAATCTTTCTAGATTATCTACCATGGTTATGACGAAGAATGAGGACTTTTATAATATGTACTAAATTGTGTTATTGTTATTGGTCACACTTCACACGTTTTGTTAAAAAAATGTCAACTATATATATGTGACCAGGCATTTTATAATTTCCTTACTAAAATTTTGCTGGCGATCAAAATTGAACGCATTCATTCGTTCACAACTTGCCATCAGCGACAGAGGATAAACGTAATTATAGAGGTGAATTGAACTGAAACTTTTTATGTTGAACGTTTTGCTACGAACGTTGCAACTAACGAACCTCCATTCGCATTTTCTATTTCATTTTGTAGACACAACAGTCGGTGACAAAAAATTTTAGGCAGACAAAATTAGCGACTTCATTATAAACTAAAATTGAATATTCTGTTAATGGGCAAATAACTTTCAAAGCGAATTATAACTACTGCGAGCCAAAAGAAATCCATTTTGCGACAAAAAAGTTCAGTTAAATAAAATTGTTAGAATTTCATGAGTTAGGGTCTTAGTATACTGAATATCGATATTTCTACATTATATAGGAATGGATAGGCCATTATTATTACTTATTCCAGAGTTATGCATTTTCATTTCCACAATTGCCAAAAGTTGCACTTTCGGTTTATATTTATAGCCTTTGATTTCATTGTTACATTCACCAAATGAAACTTGCTTTTATGTATGTGTATCTGCAACCGGGACCTGCAGGCCCAGCTTAACGTGCTCTACGAAGCGCGACTGCTGCTTCAAGATAATCCTCCATACTGATCACTTTATCCAAATTCTGACCGCGCCGGTTCTAGTTTAATTCCTCTAACGAGTAAGTTGTTGTTTGCAGAGCAAATATACAAAAACAGAACAAAAGTTTGGGGCTTAACATCCCGTAAGCTTCAATTTTCTCTGTAAACACTTGTTAATTTGTAAAATGGGAGTTGGGTTGATAAATAATAGCGTCGCTCCAGTCGCCAAGAGGGCTCTTCCCGGTAGTGGATATTATGGGAAGAGGTAGAATGAAGATCAAACCTAACCTTAAAGTAGTTTTAAGGTTCTTATCATTGCAGGAAAATTGAAGTACTTGTTGAAGAAAAACCAATTCCTAAGACGTTCGTCGTAGTTCCAAAGGCTAACAAAGATGGTCCCTTATCAAGGACTTAGGTTCAAGAATGTTCGGAAGACCATTGATCGTATGGAATGATCTGGACGACCTTCAACAAGCGGTATAGACAACGATATCTTGAGTTGAGTTTAATGGATGAAACCTCATCATGATGTGCAAAACAGCAATCCAGGAGGTTTCTTACTTTGGCTAAATTTTCGACCAAATCACTTGTTGAAGCGCGTCCAGATCACTCCATGCTTAAAACTGATTCCCACTGGACAATCTAAAAACCTGGGTCCTTAACAAGTTGTTGTCTTTGAAGGAGCTCCTTAACTAAAGTAAGCGTCTGGGAAATGGTTAATGTGTTAAAACGACAAGGACTCAAAAGAACGCCTTTAGGTCACTGAACCTCCAACGACTGGTTCGGACGAAAATGTGTTCAGTATAAGATTACTGGCCGAAGATCTCAAAAGGTCCGACACAAAAATCCAAACTTCCTGCTGATGAACGTCCAGAACGCTTAATTCCATCAATTGCCTTCCGTCTACTCTAGAACTGGATTCTTGGCGGGGTATCGTCTTTGTAAAACCTCCTCAACTAAAGAAAGCGTCTAGGAAGCGTTTTTTGCCAAGGTTTTGCTCCAGTTAATGCTCCAGATTTGACAGTTTCTCTCGTGGCAAGATCTGAAAAACTGCTTTAACATCACGCGCAATCCTCACTGGATTTGAACGCCGGAGGAGCCCCTTAAAGAGTTAATGAGTTCAAAATGTATTTAGTGTAAGAATTATGGTCGAAGACCTCAACATGTATGAAACCCTAGTCCAGGAGGTTTATTACTTTGGACACATTTTCGAAAAACCGTGGATAGCCAGATCGCTCCATTCCTTCAGTGGCCTTCCGCTTCCTTTTGAAATTGTTGCCTGGGAAATGGTTTTAGTGGCACCCAAATATTTGGGGGGAGAGGGTGGAACAGAACACGATTGTTTTATACATATGAAGTAAAAGGTTCAATTAATTTAAAAAGGTGCAGCTACCATGAGGAATAGTGAAATATGTCTGCAAACAAATTCGTAATAGTTGTTTAGAGCAGCACAAACGTAAAGTACAATATAATCGCATTGTTGTATTCACATGAGAAAGAACTTCAAACATTACTCGCTAAATTCGCTGCAGTGGATTGTTAATCTAACTTTTATATGGTTGCACAAACATTGTCCGAGAAACGACGGGCGCCGCGCGCCGGCTACGACCTTACGGGCAAACGCGGTATTCATTTAGTAATGAACTCTATTACGGCCAAACTGGCCCGTTGTTTTTACTCACTTCCCTGGAGACGAATACCTATTTGCTGATAACATCTGAAAATGGAAATATATTTAGACCAAATCTATCACTTCTTAGTCACTATTCCTGAACAAAGATAAGGAATTAAGGATTTGCAACCACTTCCATCTCACCTTTTAAAAGTTTTCTTAACAATAGCAATTTCTCACCAACAGGCTTAAGACTTTACCGTTCATTAGGAGTTATTAAAGAATAACAATCTGTAGAATTAACGTTTGTACTTTACGTAATAAAACAATCCTTTCGCGGAACGAGTATCAGAAGGTCAAGGGAAATAAGTTACAGTTGAATTGGAAAACACTAGACCGACGTCGACATCCTTACCCACTCGGTTAAATTAACTTTAGACTTAGTATTGAATGGCTTCGGTATTCCTCTTAAGGCTTCATGAATATTTATCGAATGTTTCAGCCAATCCTCCAAATGCACCTCGAAGAAGGCATAAACGTACACTCGGTTGTTTATTGTTTAAACGTGTTAAATTATCTTCCTAAATGGAAGGGCTACATCCTCATACATATCAATTTACAATTTACTTTTGCTTAAAAGATATGCATGACTTAATGAAGCCAACTGAAAACGCTTAGGAATAATCAATAGAAAAAATCCTCCATTTTCTGTTATTAGCTAATTTTCGCATTCTTTAAAAACCAAGAAACATACAACATTCCCAAAAGTTCAATCCGTCTGCCTCTCTTTAACTTTCTTCTCCCCCTCTAATAACTAACCCTTTATGTCATAGAGGGTTTCGTACTAAATATCAAATGCTAAAGGTACAATACGTACCTTAAGTGTGACATGAACCCGACCTTACTGATATTGAGATCAGTCTGAAATCTCTTTGTAAGAGATTAAAAATTCGCATAAAAGAGTCTCAGAGACGGATTAACCTGTCCTGAGACACTTGTATTTATTATAGAACATTTGAGACTATTTCACATGTTTCTGGATCAATTTTCTACACATAATCGACCTCCCCAAATAATGACCTTGAAAACCCTCCGAATAATTACCTCCAAACTGTCACAGAACAGGCGTACTGACCCTACTAACTGTATTAGGTCCAATAGGTTTCTAACGTTCTAAAATCGAAAGACTTGTTGAACATTACGACAGCACCACTTGTTGGCTGTAGTAATTTATTTAAATATTTCCTTTTGTTACTCAAAGCTACAATTAAACTTGCAGGGTTATCTTCATAATTATAATTGCATCTAATTAAAGCAGCTTATAATTTGGTATTCCTATTGAGTTCACAGTTATGAGATAGGTACCCATAGCTACATATAGACTTATACAACATAGCAAACGCTCTTTGACTAAATTAGCTAAAGCAGAGGAACAAGACGCTGCGGTTTGTTACTAATTTTAATAATTGTATGGCACTCGAGGAATAAACCACTCTTGTCTCTAATTAGGTTTTCTTTGAAGAACAGTAGGAGTTTACCGTTCTCGTATGCGCAAATATATTTCCGTAAATTATACGGCTCTCTGTTGTTGACAATTTATGTGAACGATAAACGCGTCGTCTAATTTCCCAACAAATTTTCCGGACATTATTCAAAACTCGATCGTTTCGTCCTTGTTCACGTCACTGTAGTTTCCGCTCCTTGAATTCTGCCTTTAATGCTGTTGTTGTTGGCAATGGGATCGTGTCAGCAAAAGACTTTCGAATTTTCTCGGTCTTTCACGTACTTTTCACGCGCTTGCTTTGTCTTCTTATTAAAACCATTACTCCTGGCGCTGCTATTCGAATTAGCGCTCTTTCGGGTGTTTGTCCACGAGAATGGTATGGAATAATTACTTTTCTTTGTTTAAACTGATTACTTTATTGCTCAAATACTCCAACGAAACATTCAATTAAAACTAAAGTCAAACGAATGCAACCGTCGACGGATTGAAACTCTTCCTTGTATTGTAATGGAAAATATTTTTGTTCTTTTTCTTAACAGAAAAGTTTATTCGATAATAACATATATCAAGGGACGTCGTGTATCTTCGTCATCCTCAAGGTTTGATGGCTAAATTCTTGTGTTCATGCACTCGCTCTAGTCACCGGACGAACCTACACGCGTTTCCTTCTCCCTACGCGTTCAGATAAGATGGGTGGGGAAAGCGTATGGAAGTGGCAGCGTTGGTTCCGTTACTCTTTTTTCCGTTACTATTTCCGTGCCTTATATTGATTATTCTACTCCAGCATTTCTTAAAAAGGAAGGAACGAAAAAGGATTTGAAATGGGAGAAATAGTAAGTAAGTGTAATAATCCCAAAGTGGTTTTCCCATTAGTAGATTTGAGCAGGTGGATTCATGAGCCAAAAAGAATTTAACTTGTTTAAATGATGTACGAGCTGTAATTAGATGTAAAGAGCAGAAACATGCCTCTACACGAGATTGCAATTTCTCCGCTATAGCGAATTAAATTCACTTAAAAAGCATTGCGCTCTTCTAAGCCCTCCTTTATTCTTGTCAGAAGGCCCGTTCCACTACAGTAACCGCCACTTCCTGATTATTAATAAATTTGAGGTTTTGAGACTCGCCTTTGCCGCCGCTGCAGATACCTATTTCTGTGGCGGCCTCGAATAATTAATCTACGTATTTCTATGCAGCCTTTGCTCCAATGAACGTAATCTCCTTTCCTAAATCATATTTAAGTAATTAATGGATTCCCATCTCACGATCAGCCTCTTCGCAACTAGATCGTTCACGCGAATACAATCACTTAATTAATTGCGATATTTTTTGATCGAAATAAAACTCCTGGGACCATCTAATCATATAAACTAAAACATCTCATAATGGGAAACAATTTTTCATGATTACCCTATTTAACAGCCCAACTAAATCTTCCACTGGGATCTCAACGTCAGGATACCACCAGAGACATTCATCAATCATATTTTTCAGAGAGTTGAATGGAACCATACTGTTGACATTCCTGACTTACTGATTTTTTCACCAGAATAGAACCCCTGAAGATGACTACCACTCGTGTCATCGAAACATCGATGTAGTTTAGTTCTTCAGTGATATACGTACTTATCTCTCGCTTTTCGAAGAGAATTGAAGTTTGAACACAATTTCAATTGACGCAATAACAAAGAAGATTACCTTTGTGGTTAGCGCCTGGTCGACATCCATCCGCTTTTCCAAAAGGAATAAAACGAAATCGAATAGAAGCTTTAATACGTTGTGGAATGTGCGGCAGCAGAATGTTTCATTGAATTCAGGACCCATAATCTCTGTAACTCGACGAATGAAAAATGAATAGGAAACAATTCATCTCTCTGGAGTAATAAATAGATTCTAGTGAGTAGTCAATGTAAAAATAACGTTGTACGGGTGGTGGAATTGCAACGAGTTCGTTCTTCTTCTTCTTCATGAAAAATTGCAGAGGATATATGAGAAATAAGGAGCAACGTGGAGGAACGACTTCTCATTCAATAAATAGAAAATAACTTCAGACAATAAATTACAACCGAGAAAAGAAATCACTTTATTCTAACAGTGTCCACAAAATGTCTGGTCTGTTTCAGTCCCTTAGTGATCAAGATGTAAAAAATTGAAGATGGATTTACGAAAAATCTAAATTGAACAATATGCCACACCGTAGAATGTCCAAAAAGGGTATCCACATATGTTGTCGATGGTGATTTGGAACTGGTTAATCCTCATCGCGGTTCCACAGGCAGAACACTGACTATTCGAAGCCTCCTGTACCGGTAGGTAGACGAATACATTACCATAGGAAGCATAGGAGCGCCATTTGTGGTAATCAATCCAAATTTTAGGCACAATAATGTTCTTGGTCTCTTAAAAGAGTGAAATATTCTCGAACAAGACCCACTTCAATGGTTTCGTAGTTGCTGTTACAAATATTGGAGTTTCTGTGGAAGCTATCAGTTTCCAATGGAAACTATTTCCTTTTAACGTTCATTTGACAAGGAATTTGTAATCTACTTCACTTCAACCGCAACTCATTCATTTAAATTTATCACATTTCACCTAAAGGCGTTGTGAATTCCTCAAGAACCAATTCTGCCCTATATGTTAGACAATTCAAATGACACTCACCCTAAATCAAAAGATATCTCGAGACTAAATTTGTCAAACTGACTAATAAAATATTGCTTCCGAATAAGTTCACAGCCATGGGAAGTTACATTTCTTTGTTACTCATCTGGCAACTAATTAAAAATTAAATTTCAATTTTCTAAATTTTCTTATCTGGTTGCAGACTCGCATTTAAATTCGTGGTAGTTCCTCATCCAAACCATGCATTGGTAATTTGTTAGTAAAGTTCTCGTCGATATTCCCGTCCGGAAAATAATTGGCAATGGTGGACAGCTTTTCAAAATAACTTATCGGGGAACGCCGGCAACATACATAACGCAGAGGTGGCAAAGCAATATCAGACAACTGCAGGCAACGGTACCGGGAAAATGACGAATGGGGAAAGTGCAGTGTCACATGCATTATCAAATTAGGAATAAAATATGCGGAAGCAGGAACAATGAACGAACAAAATGTAATAGACAGTGCAGACCTGAACGTGTCCGAAAGAGAAATTTATTGGCGCGATTTACGAGACTGCATCCTGATTTAAATAGAGCACAGTTGGATCAGCAATTCAGCTTAAATTCTGATTTTTAATTGTCGGATAAAAAATAATAATAATGCCAACAAAAATTTACGTGTGGTACAAATCGATTTACTATAAAAAATGCGTTAAACATTAAATAAAAAATATTCGTCAGTATTAAGCATCTTACTAATTAGACTTAGACAGTTTCCTACTTTGGCCTAGGCGTATGACGTCACACATAAGCACTCTGGCCTAGATGGTAACGCTTGTGTTCAGTTGAAGCGACAAAGAGTCACCGATGGAAGCTAGTCAGGTCGTTACCATCGTTAAAGAAGGCCCGAGTGTTGATTTGCGGCGTAATACATGGGGGTCCTCGCAGGGAACTCTTTTAATCTAATAGCCAAGAGATTTTGTAGTCTGAAAATATTTTTGATCGGAGGTTCTTATGCAGGAAGATCAGAGGGGCATTTGTTGAAATTTTTAAGCTGACGACTGCTTACTGCTGGTTCGTTACAACCAAAAGTCGGGAGCGATTACTGCAGCAGCAGTTATGAAGATGATGAAATCATGGAAGGATAAAGTATAATAAGTAGCCACATCTAACGTACAAATGATTGTAGACTTATTTATTAAAAAAAAAAAACTTAAAACGATTTTTCTTGTTATGGTGAGCGAAAGCAGTACTCCTGAACCACCCTCACTACAGTTAGAAAGATGAAGTTCACTTAAGGGCATTGACTCATACATAAATTGAACATGTTTAAACCTATTAGAGGTAAAAGACTTCCCTCCTCCTCCTCAGTGTCACAGAACCGGCCAATCTATACTACTAATTGTTGCCACTTTTTATTTGGCATTAAGTTTTTCAGAACCTGTATTCCAATTTTTTAACGCTTATGTAGCCCAAACCGCAATGGATACGAAAAAAGTATACAGATCTTTTTGTAAATAATTGAATTTTCTACAAAAAAATCCGGGATAACACTTATTAACAGAAAGGTCTGTACACTTTTTTCATATCTGCCTCGGTTTTGGCTACGTAAGCGTCGAAAGGTCATACAACGTTCTGCAAAACTTAAAGTAAAATAACAGCAATTATTTTCTAATGCCAAAAATTTCCACAAGTGCTCTTCTGATCTTCCTCTACAAGAATCCGCGATCAAAAAATTTTTTGCACAATTAAAACAGTTCCCTTATGTGACGTTGGGCGTTAGCGCTCTGGTCTCCACTAACGATGGTAACGCAATGTTGCGAGCCAGGTCGGATTCATAGATAGACGTACAATAGAAACAACCACAGATACTTCTTGATCTTAAAGAAATCAAGATTTTCACCAAAATTTTGCTTTTATTGCGGGAGTAGTTTCTACTTATAATTAACTTATTTCCCAAGAACATGTACATAGTTATCATCCCTGTCAATACAACGTACATACATAATTCGCTCCCCTTTTTCATTAAACCTAATGGAAAAACTTAAATACTGAACTTCAAATCGAGTTCGTTAAATTAAGAAAGGAGCCGCTACATCTTGTTACCCTGCGAGACGCTATTCAGGACGTGAAGAAAATATATTTTTGATATCGAGACCGAACTTTAATAAGAATGTCAACGAACGAAAGGAATTATTCCAGAAAAGTCGAGAATATTAAATGGGCGGCGAGGAGGTCTCAATGTAGCAGGTAATCCTGATTTTGTAGTCTGTTCAGGTGAACTTACGCCTGCAGAAATATCATATACTGACGTCTGTAAGGGTTGCATATTTATGTAAGCATGCCACAATACATCGCAGCAGATGTGGTGAGACTTGACAAACATATTCTTCTCTTAGCTTCGTGCGAGAATTCACGTCAATTCGATCTGATATGACGTGACTGACACTGTAGCTACAATAAAAATATTTGTTTTTTAAAAATATAACTCCATCCCCTTAATGTGTCCAAGTTTGTATAATGAATGAGAAACGAAATCAACCCTTATATATTTTTTTAAATTGCTAAATAATCTGTAATTAAAGAAAATTAGTACGTTCTCTGCCATTAATTTTGGGTTTGAGTTGTTTTATCCTTAGACTCCGTGCAGCGCCTGCGAAATTCTAGAAACTCAATTAAACTTTTCCTGTTCTTTAGGTTTACATTATATCGTACTTCCCCAGCGATTATGAAAATATGCGCTAAAACTACATATAAGAGCCGGCCCGTTCTAAACTTATCCCAGCAGAACATTAAATGGGTTTTAAACCGCTCCCGCGGAGTTAGGTTTCTAGTAAAAATTAAAACTTTTTTAAAGTACTAAGCATTCAGTGGTAAAGTTGAAAGGAATCGTGGAAGATACTGAGGTAATTAATGAAAATCCATCTTTATGAGTGCAAATACATTTATCGCTGAAATGCACTTTTTTTACAAAAATCCATTTGAACTCCAAAATATTGCGATAAAAAAATAAATAAAAAAAACGATAACTATTCATTCCAGTTGACCCAGTCTCGATATATGTTGAGATCGGAAATTGCTTTAGAGCTTTTTCAAAAAGTTGTAGTAATTTTTTCAATGTGTATGTGTACCAACGCGATAACAACGTCGTTAATCCTTTTATTGTTGTGTTTAGTTTAATCCTGCAAGTAGGGAGTGAGTGTGTGCTTACATTTACACACCCACACCCTCTACCATAACCTAACCTAACCTGGCCTTCAATAATCTAAAATAAACAAACTGTACATACTACCAATATTAAAATAAATCAATCCTACAAATTTTTGAAATTCTGACAAATTCTACAACATGCTGCATCCATAGCACATTTAATGAGATGTAAAGACCTGTTTTGAACTAATTTGACATTAGCTCCTTAGTAAGGAGCCCTTATTAGCATAATTCTGAATGCACTCAATGGATTTACATCAGTAAAACCCTTCTTGACATTCCTACATACACTCAGAAGCAAGAATCCAGCTTTTGCCCTTGACTTAAAAGCACTCCTGAGGTAGTAAGTGCATGTTGCAGCTTACACTTTCTTTTTTTTTTGAAAAATATTTAAATAATTAGAAACAACACATTATGTTCTTGAAATGCTCGAATAAACGGATTTCCGTTATTGAAATAGAATATTAAAAAATTCCTTTATTGTTCGAAAGGGGCATAATACCGGCCAAAGTAGCCTATAAACTACGAGAACAATAGGGGCATTTCAATTGAGAACATTCAACAATACAAGGAAACCTTACCTTCCTTCACAAAGTCCAAAGATAGAAAAATGGTTTGACGACTCCAGGGAACAATACGTGGAATTGTTCTGTTTGAATTATACGCTTGAACCTGTCAGCTGAACCGAAGAATTAATTAATCTTTCGAGAAATAGAAACGACTCACTTGTTGGCAACTTTCTTTCTACTCCACTTTGTACCTAAGCTTTCGCAGACAATTTGGACATTTGTTTAAATCATTTTTAACAGTTAAAGATTTAGAATTTCAGAAGATGACTCAAAAAACGTAGTGTTACGGATTTAGGTAATCTTTGAAACAGGTGTGCAAAGTGGTGGACAGTCTCTGTGTCGAAATCTCTAGCAACTGTCCAGACTCTTCGAGAAACTTCTAGAGGTTACTACGCGACATTGAATGACTATAAAAGCTGGGCGACCAATGAATCTATGTTAGTTAGTTAGTGTCTGTCTTACGAGAGAGACTGCGAGTACGCGAACTATAGAAAGGAGCGAATTAGTAATGTAGAAGAGTATTTGTTAAGTTTGAGGCATAAATATTTAAAAAATAATAATAATAAACTTTCTGAAAATCTATTTTTAAACTCTATCAACTATTTTTTCTCAATAGTTTCCCAAGCTGACCAATTTTTTTTTCATAAAATAATATTTTCTAAAAAGAACGTCTTATTTAACATTTAAAAAATTATTATTCAGAAAAATAGAGAAATCATTAAAAATAAAAGTCGTTCCAGATACCACAGAATGTGGGCTGAACTAACGATAAAACAATGCATGAAGCAAAATATTACGTTGCCACATAAAAAGAATGCAATAATATAATTTCTTAAAATGCTATTAAAAATCTTACAACCGACGTTGTTATGAGCCACTAAACGATAAGAGCTTGATGGAAAACTTAAGATGAAATAAATTTTTCACCCGTATTTTTAATCTGTATACTTCTATGAGAAAATTAGTCTCAAATAGTAGAGAAATGGTAGTAATAAAATTAATGTTTTTATCATTATAATTATCGCTGTTATTACCCTTTTGATAATTTCTTAATAAAAGCTTTCTTGTTAAATTTTTAAGTTATTTTTGATTATTCTAATAGGGTAAAATATCTTGATTTCAAAATGAGAAAAATTTTGTATAAAAAAAAAAATTATTACAGTCACCGTTTTCCGCCAATATTGCCCCAGTATAACAACAGGTGAATATTAATAAACGACTGGTGTCTTGCAGCTGTTCGTCAACTGGGCTCACCGATGGCACTCGAAAAAATGTTTCATCTTCTTTTTTTGTAAATAGTTACGCAGCGAGATTTATCTCTGTTATAACAGATCCCAGATGTCGACATGAAACCGAGTTGAAACAACAAATTTTATGTATTGTAATAAGACTTTAGTGTCAGGCCCGTACCCAGGATTTTTTGCAAGAAGGGGCTGCTCAATGGTCAAATAGCAAATTGTGTATTTTACAAACTTTTGACTAAAAATATTTGTTGCTCAGTCAATCATTAAAATGTCGTAGGGACTGCCGGTAGAAATGAAAACTTAAAAAAAAAACTCAAAACTATAAAATAACAATGGTTTGTTGGAATTATTTAAATTACCTAATTGTAATTTCAAAAATAAAAATTTAATTATTTGTAAATTAAAAAATTTAGGTCTAGTGCTGGAGCGGTATCGGTCTATTGATAGCTGGCTAGTGTAGCAGCCACATTTATATTAAATTATTATAATAAACAACTCACTAATTGTTGACAACGTCCAGTTTAAGGAAAAAACTTTGTTAAGAAAACGAGAGGAAGTATGAGACGTTAAATATTTCACCTCAGCTTTTACTTAAAGCTCTACGAAGGCAAATGACTCTTATTAGTACACCCAGGAGTCTAATATAATGAATATACATAAATCTCGGCTTTCGAATAACCAAATCTCTAAACGGCTTCTCTTCGAATTAATTAAGGTCCAATAGTGAATCTATTTTCTTCTCGAGTAATTACTTTCATATAAATATTTATAGCATTTTCTTAAAAATTTTGAGACAAAAGAACTAATAGTCATATAATAGAACTCCTTCTAAGACATGAAGCGCTAGTTAGAGGCAAATCAGTGGAAGAAACACAGGAGTGAAAAGAGGATTAACCTAACCTAACTTAATTTAGATCAAATTGTTAATCACAAGCAGAACATACAATTATTTTGATTTGGTCAGTGACGTTTAGGAATTTTTACTAAATAAATTTAACAAATTTAACATCACATCTGGCAGTTTAATCGTAAGGCAAATTACTTTCAAAAGCGACTGACGAAAAATTACCGGCTGCATGGGGAACAGCAATTAACTTTCCTAGCTTTAATGAAAGACCTATACACCGTCTTCTACATTTTTAAAGACCCTTTTACGTTAAATGCCATATTATTGAATTTACCTTTACGTTAGACTAAAACCTAATTAGGTATGTTCTTTAGAAGACTGTCATCTTCAGTAAGGAATAAAATACGCAGATGCGCGTTTGGAGCAAGGCAATCTTCTTTTTGCAATAAGGAAGGACAATTATTCACAATAGCCTACCCCCTTTCGATTCTGAAGATTCATGCTTCTCTTTCTGCTTCTTATAGCCCATAACAAGCCCTCAAAATTTTTCAAACGTTCTTTAGTAATACAAAAAACTATTTTCTACACCAAATGAGAGGTTATTATCGATATTCATATTCAGATACCGTTATTTCACCAGTTGCTCCTTTTCTTTCTACGCCCGAGCTTCTTCTATTTTCTGTTTCCCATTTCCGTTTCAAATAGAAAACTGTGTTATTACACATCAAAAAATGTTGCTTCTCCAATAGTGTCAGTGAAACACCAATCACCGAGCTTATTGAGTACCTACACATTGTTTGGAGAACCAGAAATAAGTTAACTAGAAAAGCTTAAGCGGCTTGTAAACAAGATGGTGAGCGGGTTACGTTACGCACATACATCACAAAACATAGTTTATAATTTACTCACGTCGTCCCCAACTTATAGTTGAAAAAGGATTAGCATAACTGGAAAGTTTAGCAAGTTCCCACTTTAAACCACGTGTCAAAGGAAATGTAAATTTATATGTGTTCATTCGTGTAGTTGACAGAAATTTAGTTGTTATGACTTTATGTGGCAAAGGCAACTTGCCTTTGAATACTTGTGGTGCTATAGGTTTCACTGCCACCCGCATAATTGTCCAACTAAACAGCAAATAACGCTTCGCTGACCTTATTAAGGATACTTGTACTGTAAGCAGATAGTGTTCCCATTCACACGAACTGCAAACTGTTAGCCATTCTGAGCATTAAACGAATTTCAACTTAAAACAGTCGCATGATTCTTATGTACCTATCATGGATGCCCATTTCTCCTCATAGACTACCAACATCGTATGATTTAAGTGATCATGAGAAAGGTAATGACTCAAAGCAAAAAATAAGAATCGGAGGCGATGACTAGTGTCTGCCACCAGTGCCTCAAGTAACCTACTAGAAGCGGTCACCAGTCGCACACACTAGTAGCTAGATGTAGTCTCAAATGACCAGACGCACCCTCAAGCGGCTAAACCCAGCCACATTTTACAACTACAACGGACAGACACAGCCACCAGTGACAACTGCATGTAAATATAGGCACCCACAATTGCCTAATTGAAGTTTAAGGGAGCTGGCCGCAGCCTTAGACGTAGCCACCAGCTACAGATAAAAGTGGACAGACGCAGCCACAAGTGACTAAACGATGCCTCAGGTAGGTATACGCAGTCGCAAGTGACTAGACACAACCACTAGTGACCTCTAGAAGTAGATATACGCAGCCACATTTGACTAAATAGAGTCCTTAGATGATGGCCGCAGACTTAAGTGAGTAGACGCAGCTGCGATTGACTAAACGCTGCCTCAATAGGCCAGCCACAGCCTCAAGTAGCTCGACAAAGCCACCAGTGACAGATACGATTGGCTGTAGATCAGCCACATTTGACTAAATAGAGTCCCAAGGAGGTGGCCGCAGCCTTAGGTGGGTAGACGCAGCTGCATGTGACTAAACCCTGCCTCAATAGGCCAGCCACTGCTTCAAGTCCATAGACAAAGCCTCCAGTGGCAGATACGATTGGATATACGCAGCAACATTTGACTAAATGGAGTCTGAAGAGGCTGGTTGCAGCACCAAGCGGCTAGGCGTAGCCACCAGTCACAAATACAAGTGGCTAGAAGCTGCCACAAGTCGTATCAACCTTTTTTTGTTCATTTTCCGATAATGAACTATGTAATGACAGATGATAAGTAGCGTACACAGCCAGATATGAGTGTGCATCGCCACAAGTGTCCAGCGTTGGACCGGCTCACATTTGTGGCTTGAACATGGACACTCATACTCTCAGATTTCGTTGAAACCATACAGAAACGACTTGTGGCTGCCACTAGTTATCGTGACTGGTGGTCTACTACGGTCGAAGCTTTAGCTATTCCTGAATTAACTCTTTAAAGAATTCATGAAGAACAGAACTTACTGAGTGTGTTTCCGAAACTCCTTACTTAATGGTTACAATAAAGAGATGCAAAATTAATTGTTTTTAATAAAATAATGATATTACTTATTGTTAATATTTTAACTTTTAACCGTCAATATCAAAAATGACACCAGGAATTATACGTTTTTATTATTTGGCATGTTCCAGGATTTTATTGCAACATCTGCTGCTTCGACCGTTATTTTTTTATTGAATACTCAAACTGCCTAATATTTTTGGAAGTACTCTGCGAATCAATCTAAACAAGTACAGTCTATAAATTCACATGACATTTGGTATTTGATATTTCATTTTACCACGAGCAAAGCCACGTCTTTATGGAAAGTTGATGAGCAATTACAAATTTCTTGTACATACTATAAATTTTATTGGTAATTCAGTTAAGGATTCTGAGATCTCTCTGTCTCGTTTATACGACCATCATCAAAGAAATCCGTGAAGATGTTAACTATGAGCTCGTTAATGGTACGTTGAGGATTGTTTAATATGGAAGACGACGATGACGCTCTTCCTATATTGACACAACCTTCTGGTGACCTACATATGTGTGGAAAGGTGAAAGACAATTTTTTGGAACTTAAGCTATTTTCTAATGAGGATCCGCACCCTAGAGCCTCTAGTTACAAAGCTGCTCCTTGTGTTTACCAATAAAGTTTGACACTGTGGTCTTTTCATTTTCAACCAAGTTCAACTTTTGAGGCTGTCCGCGTTATCCGAAGTAGAAACGTAAATATTTGCCACTTGACGTTGAAGCAAATTCATTAACTGTGTTCACAACCAGCAACATAAGATGGCTCGTGGAAACCAGCAGGAGCTTGCTGAGCTTTTATGTTAACCGTCAAAGGGAATGCTAAAGAAGAGGTAGAGGGACATCATTAAGAGATACTCTTAATTCATTCGGAATTCAAAATTTAATTGCTCCTTTGTGAATTAAAGTGGCGAAATGACTTACGTTACTCAAAAAGAAGAAAATAAAATTATCCTGAATATAAATTAATGTGTAGATGTGAAAGGGGTGAATGTGACAACTGCAAAACAAATGGATCATCATTAAACTAATTACCTCAACAATATTTTAGATAATTTAGATTTAAATGACCACAGGGTTGTGAAAATATGTTCATCTGGAATGGCTTCATCTGTAGTACATTTTGAAAAAGTTTGAACGTTGCAGAGACCCTGGATATATGTATATGTATGTTTACATGTCGCAAATAAAAGCCACGTAGATCCTTCCTGCATCCTTTTTGCGTCATTTTAAATTGAAAGCGATATCAACCTCAAAGCGGAATTACAGAGAATCGATCAATCTTTCGCTGAAAAAGGATTTACACCAGGGTAAGCAGCAAATCCCTGGAAATCATTACAGAAGTGTAAAGGAGCATCTAAGTCAGGAGCATCTATGGTTTCAATTTTTTTTAAAATATTTGAGGAAAGAGCTCATTAATGGCAATCATATGATTGTGCAGAGTTTAAGGTGTAAAAAATTATTGAGCTTTGCTTACATTCTCCAATATTCTAACATTTTGAAGACTCAACCGGAATCGGAAATTGATTATTAGGTTGCAGCAGTAAAAGCTCATCACATATTTCGTCAAAACAAGCACAAAAGATAATAAAAACGGGAAAACTGATGAGCATGGAGCTATTCCCCATGGATATAGGGCAATTAAATAACTATTAAAAATTTAATCAACAGCAACTGTATTAAACGATAAAATGCTTAATCAATAGAAAAATTTATCATGATACGAACCAAAATGAAAGGATTCTGGTTAGAATTCAGAACAGAAATCCAAGTGTCAGTGGCAGCAAACTTTAATTGAAGGAATGTGTCAAGAAGTTGATCATAAAATGCACCAGTTTTTAATGAAAGGATTTCGACGAATTGAAAAATTCATGTGCATTTCCAAGAAGCTGAGCACTTTAAAGTTTTATCTAGAAAATCTCATTTTGTAGAGAACGATTGCAAAGCAAATAATTCGTTCTAGTAACTTTGCAAGAAGGTCTGAATGCATTGACATGTCACATAGCTCGGGAACCAGCGTCTTAATAGGTGTCATTTTAAGGTTCACTTCGGGGATTACCCAACTTGGAATTGTACAGGGTCATTCGTATTGCTTGCCCGCATAAGGCACTTCGTCAATCCCAGGAACAAACCGATAGTGTAGACTCGATTTACTCTCTTTCAAGAAAAGTTTCTTGGAAGGTAAAACGTAAAATTAAGTGTCTGGGTGGTGAAATGTTAGAAACGTAACCCTTATCAGTAGTTGAGCTTTTATTATACCTGGAGCTGGTTTAGTAAGGGAGACAAAAGGGGTATTAATAAAACAAATTTCAGCGACTGGACGTACAATATGTGAAGCCCTAGAATTGAAAAATGTCCATCGAAACCTCTGAAAAAAAATCTTGTTTCATTAGTAATAAAAATTTGTTAACACTTTGAGACGTACATTGTTCTAACGACCACAAGTAGCAGGCACAAGTCGTTAACGATATTTATATATTTCAATGCAAATTAAGAGTTCTGATGATTCTGGTCGAGCCACAAGCTATAAAAGTAATCAGCTCTTGCTACTTGTGGCGATACATAGTCGTTAGCCGCCTGCGAACACTAGACTACAGTAGTCAGCCATTGCGTACATCAATCTTGACAGATTGATAGAAAAGTGGACGCAACCAGTGGCCGCATCAAGCCACTAGTTACTGAGACACTAGTCGTCATAGCCCAGTGTCATGCAGAAGTACTTTTAAACTTATTTTTACTTTACTTGTGGCTATAATTAAAAATGAGAGACCACTTGTGGCTAAAAAGAGTTTAGTAACTCCTGTAGATAAGCATAGTCAAATTTTTGTCATATTTTCAATTAGGAAGAGTGGACATTTTTCTAATTCTCGTAAGGTCTGGGCGTCCGGGAGCGACAACTAGTGGCGGCCACAAGTCGTTCACGACTAGTGGCTGTGTCAAGCCACTAGTGGATGTTGCTTGTGGCCGACACAAATCGTCGTGGCCTAATGTGCAGCAAAACTAAAGTTACACTTCTTTTTACTTTAAATTACAAGTTTTCCTATGGCTATTTTTAAGAATGGGAGGTCATCTGTGGCTAATTAAAGTTTAGCAACTCGTGCAGTTAGGAACAGTTTAAATTTATATGCAAACTTCAAAATTTTGTCACATTTTAAACAAGAAAGACACCACAAAACCTGTGTCTACTGATTTGCCCATCACACTTATACGTACACGTTGAAATTGACATTGTTCTAATTCTCGCAAGGCCTGGGCCACAGGTAGCGACAACTAGTGGAAGCCACAAGTCGTTACGAGACTCATGCGTTTTATAAGCTGTAAGAGTAGTCAGCTCTTGCTACTTGTGGCGCCACACAGTAGTCTGTCGTCTGCGACGACTAGACCGCAGGCGTCAGCCACTTCGTACAAATTGACGGAAGAGTGGACGCGACTAGTGGCCGTGACTAGTGGCCACTTCAAGCCACTCTAGTGGCCACTTCAAGCCACTAGTAAATGTGGCTAGTAGCAGACACTAGTGGTGTGCAGCTGAACTAAAGTAAAACTTATTTTTACTTTAATTTACAACTTTTTTCAAAAATGAGAGGTCATCTGTGACTAAGAAATGTTTAATGGTTTAAATTTGGATGTAATCCGAAAAATTTTGTCATATTTCTAGTAAGGAAGGTATCACAAAACAGGTGTTTATTTATTGATTTATGACCGTACTTATGTGTAAAAAATAACAACACTGTTTGCTTTTTAAATATATTGAATAGCCTTTTTCGTATCTCTGTTTCAAATGATCATAAGTACAACGACCGTCTGAGTATGAATAATGCAATTTGTCCAAGTGCATATACGTTTCGTTGATTAATATGATTTGGTGTCAGTTTGTCGGGAAGAAAACGCTTATTTAATCTACTTAAAGAGATCCTCGTGCAATTAAAACTGCTTTATAGGAATTGCAATTTTCATTCGTGGTACGTTCAATATTTGAAAATTCGTTTTGATTCAAAAAAAAAACATCGAATGATTTATCTGTAATCAGTTATAGCTGATCTTTTCAATGTAATAATGTAGAATCTACATCTTTTCCTGCAATTTTCCGTCAAGTTTTCTAACAAATTTCTCGATTTATTTACCAAGAAAACACTCGTTTGCTATTGACAGTTTGTCGTGCTGAAAATGATTTGATTTTGATGACCTGTTTTATATGAATGAATTGATGCAAAAATGAACAAATAGTGCACAGCATCCGCTAGTATTTTCTCTATAAAAATTTAGCCTTGAATATTTCCCTGGGTTATAAATATTTTACAAAGAACATATTGTAACATTATGAAACAAAGTTGTATATCACTGTCTTGTGTAAACAAATACCATCTGTTAGAAATCTGAACTTTTTAATCCATGATGGATGGATGTTATTGAACTAGAGCGCATCCTAACCATTAGTTAGATATTGTAGCATGGTTTCGTACAAAAAACCCCATGGGTAAAAGAATAATTTATATATATATAACCGAAACAGCCTATTTTTTTAATGTAATTGAAAACCGGAAATGATTTGCATAATGTACATCTATAAATCAGAGTTTAATCAACAGTTTTTGTTGCCACGTTGACTTGGTTCAGTTTGTATCTAGGGATTTATTTAAATTTAAATTTATGATCGTATCATGAGAATGGGTTCAATGTAAAAGAAAATACATCCAACTGAGTAGAAAACTCCCTAAGCGTGGAAATTGAAAAATGTGAAAAACGTGAAAGCCATAAACTCTATCGGACTTGTGCTACTTTCAAATATCGAAAAGAAATGAAATTTTGCGGTTCAACGTGACAACGTTCACGTCTCACTTTGAAATACTTTTCCTGTCGACTCATTTTTGCTAAAATGTACCCAACTCTGCTTTTTTTTATACAGAAATCGATAATAAAACACATATTTATTACTTTATAAGTTGGTAAATACTTCTCTAATCGGTATAAGTCCAGAAGAATTCCCAAAAGACCAAATCGATTCGAGCCTAGACTGATACAATGGTGTAGAAGATTGCAAAATTATCTTCTGTGCAAGGAAATATGTTACGATTTTGAAAAAAAACACGCCCAAGTATTTCGAAAGTATTTTCCTCAACTGACAACAAAATTCTCTTTGATTCTTCAATACCAAATCCTTCGAAGTAACCCCCAAGTATGCCGCTACTAAACCACCCATTAGGGAGATGGCAAAAGAAGGTCTAATTGGGTTTCCAAAAGATCTAACTATACCACGAGCCTTCATCAGATAAAAGAGAATTTGGTCTTCCAAAAAGAGGACTTCTACCAACCAACCAGGATGAGAAGTAATCTGGTCATTTTCCTTTCTATTTCAAATTGGAAGAATCCAAAATAACTGCTCATGTCACTCAAGAAATTACATACTGAGAAGCATTTTTTGAGGGGGTGGAAAAATTTAGGCCAATAAAAGGGTAGTTCCAGTAGATTACCCTTACGTTACAGGATGACAAAAAACTACCCAACATTGAATACAATAATGTTTTCTCCTTGTGGCAGAAAAGAAAACGTTAGAAACTGGGTGTAATAGGTGAATTGATGATGATATTATAGATGGAAAAAAGGGGGTAGATCAATAGGGCACTTTCTGAGCTTTGAAATACTAATAAGAGACCTATCCATTAATGTTTCCATTATCTTTTATTATTGTCCAAAGATTTGTTGTTTTATTGAGGAACTGTAACAGACAAAAACTACATTGTTCATCAGACTGAATGAAGTTAAAAAGCAATTCGAGAAGTTTGTAACTTTGAAATTGGATACTCGAAGAAACATCAACTATTATTAGTATTTTTTTATTTGAGAGGAATTAATTTTGATAGAATGTTGAATTTGAAAAGGTTTGCTATTAAAACTTTTTGTTTTATTCTTCTTATATTTTAATATTTATTCAGAAAAATTCAATAAGTAGAATCTTTTTAATAGAGGGTAAGACAACAGCTGTCGATTTTAAATTAGACTCAATTATAAAGAAATTAATTCTCATATCAGATTTCATTTAACGAATATACCAACCCTATTTGATGTAACAGTAATTGTAGGGTAGGTGTCACGATATTTTCATAAATTAGGGCACGAAACAGCTGTCATATGCTTCCTAAACCCTTTAGAGTATTTCACTTGCGAGTGTCTTAGATTAGAGGTGTTTCAGATGAATGACTGTTTAATTCCCCCTAAATTAATAGTTTGCACAAAGGTGGCACTTAATCAACAACAATATTGTACTTGTGGGAATTATATTGAATATTGACGTTACATTATTGTCATGTAATTCAAGAATGATAAATTATCTTCAGCGTTATTGACGTGTAAACATCGTCAACACAAAATAACACCCACAAGGGTTAATATTTGTCTCTGGTAGTATTTATAAAATTGACTTATTATCTTGTTAATGAGGGCATAGAACAAAGAGTCGAAGAGACTTCATCAACGTCTGTCATTTGTAAGCTTAGGTTAGGTTCTTCTAGTGAAAGTTAGGTTAGGTTCATGTTGTGGTTAGGTATTGCTTTATTTTCAAATCATATACTTTTTGTTTAAAAAAAAAAAACTCTGCAATGAAAATTTCAAGAAGATGCCCCAAAAAAGAGAATGAAATTAGTAACAAACTTTAAAAAACTTTTTTGAAATTATTATGAATACTTTAAACCAAATTAACGTTTTTTTGTTTATTTTTTTCTGTATCTTTGTTTGTGGGTAAAAATAGCCCACGTAAACAGATATTGCGGATACAGGAAATACTTTATCTACACGCAATTATAGCAAATTCTGTATTAAATTAAACAAACAAGCTTACCGCTAAAGTAGAGAACTATTTAACTTTCTTTAGGACAATGATTTGTTTAATGCCGCAGTGGATCATACAGTCTGCGGCACGTTTTTAAACGTCACTTCAAAAATCTCCAGCTCGCGAAACACTGCACATTCCACTTTTCCCGCCAGCGCAACGTTTATCGCTCTATGGTAGAACTTGTGCAAAGTCGAGCGATCGTTTTAACCAAGAGCGCGCAGAAGGGCAGCAAAGGGAAGCCGCTTCACAGCAGCAGCGCACAGACACATATGAAACTAGCTGGCGCCATGTGATAGCAAAGAAAGGCGCCGATGTACTGCGCCGTTTCCTGTTGCTGCTGCTGCTTCTGCTTCTGCTTCTGCTAGCTGAACACCGTGGGATGGAACAGCACTATGCTGAATGCTGATAGAAAAAAGAACGAAGAACCCGAAAAATCGATAATAGAAAAACATTTTTCTAGCCAAAAACTAAACACGTGGGATGATGACCTATTTTTACATAGAAAATTGTTTGTGGACTTTGCCGGAAACTGAAATAAACTTCATAAACTTTTCCTTTAAGCGATCAATTTCAATGAAAACAGATCTAGAATCAAATTATCGGATCCTATTAATCCTCCCTGAGTTTCCCAAAGATTTAAAGAGTCGAATCAGAAATATTAACCGAAATGAAGCAGAGAAAGGTCTTCAAGGAGGACAAATCCTTAAAGGGGGCAGCAGCTCATTGAGTATTTAGGGTGGAGCAAACTATGGGGGTCCAGAAGTAAAATAGTCCTCTGAGTTTTGAGGTTAAAGGCTTGCATTCTGTAGGCTTCCACCAAGGCAAGCCTAGGGCTCTCCTTTTAGATTAATCCGGCCCTGGAAAATTGCACTGTTAGGATGAGGCGCAAATTTTAATACGTGAAATGAACATTCAAATATGAGACATAAGTTTGTTAGGGGGGTCAGTGGTGGGCGCTGACCAAGTTTAGGGGTAGGAATCATGATGGGAATCCAGGAAAGCGTAATAATTGCAAGAAATTTTAAAGCAGTTGTTGGTAAATACTGATACGTACCTCAACTTTGCAAAATGAAGAATTTATATTCTTACAAATAAAATCTATTTCAAGAAACAGGAAAGTGTTAAAAAGTTGATTGAAATATAACTCCTGAAGGTTTTAAACTAGAAAAAAAAAATAATCTTGGCGAATTTAATATAGTAGCTGATCGATCGAACTTCCCCCATTAATTGCATTATTAGCAAAGAATCCACAAAAGATTGGATGACATTACGTCCTGCGGTTTCAATCGATGGCACTGGCAGTCTGGCCGGCACCAGCGTCACGACGCGTCGTTGGCATCATTCTCTCCCGCACACTGACAACGACGTTACAATGTTCGAAAATATGAAAATAGGTTTTACGAGGGAACTTTTGTTTTACGCGAATCAGCGGGCTTATCGTTCTTTTTACAGATCTTTACCGTGACGTCACAGAATTTACAACCACCATTCTCGAAAAAAGAAGCAAGTGGTAATAAAATCACAAAAATGTTACACATTTCATGGTGTCTGTACTATCAACTAAAAAATGTCGCATCAAATTTCATCCCTTATATACCTACCCTTATTCGATAATAAATTTCTCACACATATTAGAAATTTCCTACATTTTATGTGGAATTCGATAAAATTCTAATGAGTCTGACAATGCTGTTAAGAACATCGGGTTGCGAGACGTCTCGACAGAAGGTTGCGTGACGAAATGGGCGAGATACCGAGAGATGGGAAAGACGAAGGGTTGCGAAACGAAGTGGTTGAGAGGTTGCGAGACAGAGAGGGCAAAAGAGCGGTACAGGAGAGGTTGCAAAACACAGGCGGAGACGTTGGGAGGATTCAAGAGGAAATTGGTCAGAGATCTCTAGACGTGGATTACTACAGTATACGAGACGAACATGACGATATATTGGGAGACAAAGAAGGCAAGAAATAGCGGTGTAGAAAGCATGAGAGGTCGCGAGACGAAACGGGTCGAGAGATCGCGAGGTGGATAAGGCGAGAGGTTGCGAGAATAGAGAAGGCAAGAGGTAGCGGTATAGATAAGGCGAGAGGTTGCGAGACGAAACGGGCGAGTGATCGCGAGACGGAGAAGGCGAGAGGTTGCGAGACAGAAAAGGCAAGAGGTAGCGGCATGGAAAGGGCGAGAGATCGCGAGACGCAGAAGGCGAGACGTTGCGAGACGAATAGGATGATAGACTGTTAGACGAAGAAAACAATTGATAACGGTTTAAAAAGGATGAGAGGTCGCGAGACGAAACTGGCCGAGAGATCGCGAGGTGGATAAGGCGAGAGGTTGCGAGACAGAGAAGGCAATAGGTAGCGGCATGGGAAGGGCGAGAGATCGCGAGACGAAACGGGCGAGTGATCGCGAGAATGAGAAGACGAGAGGTTGCGAGACGAATAGGATGATAGACTGTTAGACGAAGAAAACAATTGATAGCGGTGTAAAAAGGATGAGAGGTCGCGAGACGAAACGGGCGAGAGATCGCGAGACGGATAAGACGAGAGGTTGCAAGACAAAGAAGGCAAGAGGTAGCGGTATAATAAGGCAAGAGGTTGCGAGAGGAAACGGGCGAGTGATCGCAAAACGGACAAGGCGAGAGGTTGCAAGACAGAGAAAGCAAGAGGTAGCGGCATAGAAAGGGCGAGAGATCGCGAGAAGGAGAAGGCGAGAGGTTGCGAGACGAATAGGACGATAGACTGTTAGACGAAGAAAACAATTGATAGCGGTTTAAAAAGGATGAGAGGTCGCGAGAAGAAACTGGCCGAGAGATCGCGAGGTGGATAAGGCGAGAGGTTGCGAGACAGAGAAGGCAATAGGTAGCAGCATGGGAAGGGCGAGTGATCGCGAGACAAAACGGGCGAGTGATCGCAAAACGGACAAGGCGAGAGGTTGCAAGACAGAGAAAGCAAGAGGTAGCGGCATAGAAAGGGCGAGAGATCGCGAGAAGGAGAAGGCGAGAGGTTGCGAGACGAATAGGATGATAGACTGTTAGACGAAGAAAACAATTGATAGCGGTTTAAAAAGGATGAGAGGTCGCGAGACGAAACTAGCCGATAGATTGCGAGGTGGATAAGGCGAGAGGTTGCGAGACAAAGAAGGCAATAGGTAGCGGCATGGGAAGGGCGAGAGATCGCGAGACGAAACGGGCGAGTGGTCGCGAGACGAAACGGACGAGTGATCGCGAGACGGAGAAGGCGAGAGGTTGCGAGACGAATAGGATGATAGACTGAAAAGGCGAGAGGTTGCCATATAATTAATTCTCTTTGTTAAATCTGTTATGCAGAAAATAGGCCAAATATGAAAAAGTTGATGAAATTAGTAAAAACTATTTGCCCTTATTTGACCTAACCTCAGATGCGTCAGGTAAAATTATCGACAAGAAGGTCCTTAAGCGAAAAATATATGTGTTAGAATATTCTCTGCAGTGGACCGAGTATAATAAACATGTTGTCTAATTAGAGACCTGAGTATCATTAAACTAGGCAACTACTGCTACTGTGTACACCCAATCTAATATGCTTAACTAGTGGATAGTTAGTAAAATCCTGCAGTGTCAATTAATAATAGCTCTGGCTCCGATCTAACAAGCTTGGCACTGCCGCTTCCTGTTGGGATCATGGAGAATAGGACACGCTTATGTTTGCTAAATTTACACAAACCGGCCGTGAACAAGAAACAATCTGAATGCCAAAACAGCAGGTGGTTAGGAAATACTGAAACTTCACGAAACCATTGCTTTGCTACCCTAATTTAATTTAATTTAATTTAATTTGACCTTGCTTTGGCTTACAATACTTTATTATTTAACTCACTCTTTTGAGAAAAAAATCAAGAATTAAACAATGAAAAGAAACTACATTTTTACACATTAGTAACGCGACATCAATAAAAGATTTTGTTTATCCATCCCTCTCAAAGTTCACTACACGGATGGATAGCCCATACCATATTGATTTAAAGGTTACAAGAGCTTTGAGTGCATTATTCCGCACCATTCATTCCTACAAGATGGTTGAAAGAAGGAAATTTATAGCCTTCTTGAGTATCATGTATCGTTTTGGACATGGCCAAATTATATTTGTTGAAATTGTACTTATTAATGTAACAACTTCACTGTACATTGTCCTCAATATGAAAAAATATTAGAACACATCTATCTGTAACATAATATAGGACAAAAATGTACAGGGTGGGCCAATTTGAGCGCCATTAAAGGGAAAGTATGCAAATATAAATAGAATAAGAATTACAAATCCAGAAAAACTATTACAATTACTAAAATGATATGCAAAAATTTTACGTTTCTAACTCTAATTCAAAATATAAACTCAAACAGGCAGAAACATATATTTTATTTTAAATGTCCAAAAAATGGTTCAGGATGTGCATTTTATTATATTTAGTACTGTTTTAAGTCTTTTTACGACTTGTTTTACAGTTTACTGAAACGTAAAATTTCCAGTTGAATATTCCTTTTAACCAGGTTGTTCAGATTTGAACACATAAAAAAATAATCCCGAAAGTAGAGAAGGTAATAAACCAAATGCTCATTCAAATAAGGTTTTCCATGTTGTTTGTACTTTGGCTGTTTTGCGTGTCTATAGAAATATGCCAAAAGAGGATGCAGTCAGCATAAATGTTACCCTCAGACATATGTACAAGTAAAGAAAGCCAGTGAGAAAAAAGAGAAAGTGAGGAAACCTACCCTGATATACGTAAAGGAGGTAGTTTCAAAGGCATTAGTAGAAAGTGGGCGAGAGATCATGAGACGTATAACGTGAGAAGATGCGAGACGAACAGGGCAAGAGATGGGGGTATAGAAAAGAGGAGAAGTTGCGAGACGAAGAGGGCGAGAGTTTGCAAGACATAGGAGGCGAAAGACAGCGGTATTGAAAGAACGAGTATTTGCGAGACGAAGTGGGCGATAGGTTGCGAGACGAAATGGGTGAGAGATCGCAAGACGGATAAGACTAGAAGTTGCGAGACGATCGGGACGACGGATTGAAAGACAGATAAGGTTGCGAGGCGAAGTAAGCGAGAGATAACGAGACGGACCCGATGAGAGCATTCGAGACGGACCCGATGAGAGCATTCGAGACGACATAGGCGATAAATCGCGAGATAGCAGAACGTGAAAGGATGCGAGACGAACAGAACGATAGATTGGGGGACAAAGAAAGCAAGAGATAGCAATATAGGAAGAACGAGAGGTGGCGAGACGAGGTAGGCGAGAAAGTTTGCGAGATGAAGAGTACGAGAGTTTGCAAAACACAGTGGGCGAAATATCGCGAAATGAATAAGGCGAGAAGTTGCGAGACCGAGACGTTGGGAAGATTCGAGGCGAAGTTGGTAAGAGATCGCGAGACGGAGACTGCTATAAGGCAAGAGTTAGAAGTATAGATAAGGCGAGACGTTGCGAAACGAAACGGACGAGAGGTTATCCCTCCTACACATTCATTTAGAACATTACTGCCCAATGCCGAAAATTTTAACACTTGTACCATTCGAATGGCCTAATGTCGTACTTTTCATTTTATAAGTTGCAAACTGTTGCAAATTGACGTCAGTTCCTAATTTGTTTTTGATCAGTATACGACATAGAACTAACTATAAACACTACATTAAAACCCGTTCGTCAAACTGAACGAAGGCCAGGGCTATTAGGAGACTTAATTGTTTGAGTGATGGTCAAGTTGAAATTTGATTTATAGGCACTCCAGCCCCAATTGATTTTTCATTACTTTACTTTTCACGTGAACGAGTGATTGATTTATAGAGCGGAAGAGTGTATTAGTGCAGTTGAATGGCACTATTTTATCCGAAATTCAAAGTCAAAAACTGCGTTAATGGAATTATCTTGTAACATTTATGAAAACTTACAACATCTAGGTTGTTTTCGAATCTGTGTATCTAAAGTAGGATTTTGGCAATTCAACCAAAGCTATTTTAATTAATGTATCGTCTGTTTTTTTCCAATTAACAAATGGACAGACATGAATCCATTGTAAGGGTTCGGTTTTGTTGCTTGATTAGACGCTACTAGGATTTTTCTAGGGTGGCAGCCAGCCAGCCAGGTTTTCGGTTTAGTCACAAGCAAGTCTACCTTTCTAGAGTGGGCAATGAGTTTTGTAGGGTGGACAGTGCCACCCCTTTTGTACCATGGTAAGGATTCGGTTTCGTCACATGACTGAAAACCATTGACGTTGCTAGGATTCTTTTCTAGGGTGGGGAGCCAGGTTTTCAATTTCATCTTTTAATCACAAGCATGCGAATAATGTTCTACCCACATTTCCATGGTGGGAAATGGGTTTTTCAGACTGGACATTGCCACCCCTTTTGTACCATGGTATGGGTTCAGTCTTATTACTTGACTAAAGACCGGTGACGTTCCTTTCCAAGGATGAGTGGCCAGCCAGCCAGGTTTTCAATTTCTTTTTTTAATCACCATGGCGAGAATAGAATGCTGTCCACATTTCCTTGGTGGATAACAAGATTTGTAGAGCAGACAGTGCCACCCCTTATGTACCATTGAAAGAGTTCGGTTGACATTGCCAGAATCAAATCCTAGGGTGTGTTGCCAGCCGGCCAGATTTTCAGATTCCTTTATTAATCATAAATATGGAAACACTATACTATCTACTTTTCCAGTGTGCACGATGAGTTTTGTAGGATGAGCCCTGACACCCCTACCATCCCTAACTTCGTCCATGCTAGAGACCTCCTAAAAACGATCACCTAAGCTCTGTGCATTTCTCAAGCTCAGAAAATTTACTGTCATCACGAATTCGACGTCGATTCACAATATTTCTTTAAAGACTTCCTCCTTTTATCGCAGCAATTTGTACTTTTTTCTACGCTTCCCCCTGACCGGTAGACAATACATCTTTCAAAGAACAATGCCTCACGCATTTCTCAGCTCTAGGGTAACGTTTGCTTACGTATGTACATATATATTCTTACTATATACCTACAAATACATATGTACATAACACACGTTGCTTAATATGTAACCTTTAGCATGTAAGCCACGTTTTCAGAAGAGGCGTTACTATTTGAATGAACAACATCTTTTCTCCAAGACAAGATTGGATACATCAAAAGATCTTCTCACAACTTTCTCCACTACTAGATCTCCCTCTGTCTCCCTTTACTTCTGTTTCTGCCACCAATATATCTCATAAATTATCTTATCTGTTCCCTTTTTTGACTTACATGTCCTACTTGTGTCTACCATCCATCTTTGTAAGCATTTTTATAAAAAATTGTTTATTCAAAACATCTTGCGAAAAGTTTATCAAATATTCAATGAAACATCGCGGCGTATTCGCGGAAGAAGTTGAGTACAGTTTTATTGAGACCATTCACGTCACGTCACGTCAAAGCACCTACCGTTCCTTCTCCTCTCTGTACATTGCAAGATTCATACATGCACACAACTGAAATAGGACAGTAATAAGTTTTCTAGGACGGAACCGGTAATCTCAGATATCTTTTACAATCCGATCACGTAACAGGATTCGTACAATAAAACTTGAATGGCAACTAGTTTACTCCCGAAGAAGCTGCATGACGACACACTTTTGTAAAGTTATCCCAGCTGTCAGATGACAGTTGTTATACGAAACAGGAGGAAATTGCAAGCAAAATCTTTACGGAATTGTTTCCTTCGAGAAGGATAAAAAACACTTCTCTATTTCTAGAATTGTCCCATGGGTTCTCTTCTTCAATTGCAGTGGAAAATACCAAAGGAGTATGTTGTGCAGGTGTGTGGATCGATCACTTAGTCATGAAAAACAGGCTGGGGATTCCAGACCCCATGAGGGTGGAATTATCTGCACAAGCACATAGAAGGGGTGAACTGGGTGATGAGTAGTCATCTGACCATCTCTCTCACACAGTTATCTTCCCCTGACCCCATTTACCCATAGCTTCCGTTAGCTCTGCCGAACTGAGCCTCTTTCCGGATGTTGCGTCGACGAAAATTTGAAGTTAAGTTCTAATCCACTGTGAAATTTCAAGGTGCATTAATTTTAGAATGGTGCTAAAAGCTTTTGTCGCAGATTCTAGTGTAAGTACTTGTAGATGGTGTCAAAACAAACATCCCTATTTATTTATAATAAAATTGTATTAGACTCCAATTATCTTTCCAATTTAATTTGCAGGTACTGAAGTGAGAAGTAAAGTTTGCAAAACTTAAATTTCGTAAGCTGAGAAAGAGCCAAGTAATGTGACATTAATTAAATTTAATTAACTTCTGAACTTGCCCCTTGCCCGTCTCGAATTATTTCTGCCAACTGAACTGACCCAGCACGGCTCCTGTCAAAATGACAATAGTAAAATAGTTGCATAACTGTAATCTGCGAGAGATATACAGAGGCGGCACGTGTAACGCTTAAAATTTAATAATTCCGTTGGAAAGTTGTTGCTGTCCAACCGATAATGGGACAGTGGTATGATATCCTTTATATTAAATTCCACAATTTCACGTTGGCAGGAACGCCTGGAAAGTAACACATTCTGCACAGCTGCTGTTAACAGCAGTATTGAATTGTTTGCTGCTAAAGTTTTACGTAACTCCCAATACGACCAACTGTCCCTGATATATCTGGTTTTTTGAATAACAATCCCTTAAGCCCTTCAGTCTATCGATATTTGTTAGCCAAAGCTTCAATACTTCAAACACACAATAACCAATTAGCAATCCACAAATCTGTTCACTCATAATCCAATTAACATTTATAAAATGAGACAAAAATTTTGAAACTATGAACCAGGAATAAAGAACCATATAGGTTTATCCTGAATAATTAACCCCTATGATGAGGATCAGAACAAAATTCTGGATTTGTCCGAAGAAGTTTTCATCCACGAATAAATGTTCAAAATCAAAATTAGGGTTGCAAATGTTTAAAACAGTGGTTTTTAACCTTTTTATGATGAGGGAGGATTTAATAAAATGTAGTGCAAATAAATAAAGGGTTGTTTTATCTGTAGTCGGTACCTTTCTATAAATGAAATAGGCGTACAACAGTTCAAAACCAACAGTATTTCAATTTTTAAAATTAAAAATTAATAAACACTCCAATTATGAAGGAACGCGAGCCGTACAGACCCCTGCACGAGTTGATCTCACACTGACTTTGCGGACCACTTCAAAGATCACCGATTAAAAACCACTAGTTAAATGGATTAACAAGTTGTAAATGGAAAAGGACATTAAAAAGATTGATCCCTCCGATGGATATCAAGAAAATGTTCGGTTTGCTGCTAGAGAATCTTTTTGGTATAAAATCCATTTTCAAAAGTTGATGGTGCTTCTATGAATTCGTACAAAAGGCACCAATTCTGTTACGAAATAGATTTTTTATGCCATAAATTTCCTTACGGTTGCTAAAAATTATTGAGAATTGATATCGATCAGAGACAACTAACCTAAATAATGAAATACAGTCCTCTAGTGACGTGCCAGTCTGTCCGTCGCGTCGCGTCGCGACGCTGGCGTTGTAGTCTTGGCCAGACTTTTTAGCCCAGTTCATTGAAAATCCGCAGCATTTTTAGGTCATTGTGCAATTGGCTATGTAGGTGGATTAAAACTGTTTAGTCTCTCATCTATGATTAGGTGTGATTTTTTTTTAATTAAAGGATTTTAATTTCTTACACAATCGAATAATACTGACCCATATTTAGGTCTAAAACTAGGCATTTTCGTATTTTGTTTTCCTGACCCGATTGTGATTAATGCATCGTTCGATTGCCAGAGACGGCACGACACGATGGCTCCATCTTTGGCGCCAGATGGGGCCATCGCATTTGAACAACAAACACTCGACGTCTCCTCACCGCCTCCTTAGCGTCAGATACAAAATGGTAACTCGATTTTCGTCGATAGAGTAAGGTAGAGCGTGAATAGAGGAAAACACACACATGTAGAGGAGTGTAGGCAATCTAATGAGGCCAATTCGAGATTGCGGTTGTTTCGCAATAATGAAGCCGGAGTCCCCATACACCCCGAATGAAGACACGGAATTTAATTGCTTTTGGGAATAAGTTTCGATTATGAGATTTCAGAGGGATGGCATCACAAAGTTTGTACTGACTCAATTACCCTATTCGTTGTTTGAAATGAGACAAACCAATACTCCAAAATTTCTGTGGTCAAGGTGTCTTATTGTAACAAAAATACAAGGATTTCACAAAGGATTCTGCCCATTATCCCTATCTATGCCAAATTAACTTTGCTGATCCCCAAGAGCAATCTGGAGCCTAAACCCACCCCCAATACAACATCAATTATAAATTCAGTTACTGATTGTGTCTGTAAGGAAATTAAAATTGGATTTCTTGGTCAATTATCGTAATTTATTGGCCATGAAGGACACCAATTAGTCCTATCATCTATGATATCACCTGAAGCTTCAGGATGGAAAGGTGATCATAAAAAATACATGCAGGAAACCAATATGCAGTGGAAATTGCAGAATTCATGTACACCTGAGATGAGAATTCACTTATGCCATGAATATAGATTATAGTAATTAGAGATAAAGGATTATGTGCAACAAAGGAGCTTAGATATCTATATGTTCAGAGTCTCCAAGACAGGAAACAGTTCGCTATATCATTTCTTGTCTTGTTAATGTATTTAAAACTAATGAGGATGTGGAGGATAATAAAGCTATTATATAACAGTTGGCTGTAATTTAATAATTATCGCTTTTGACTTATTTTTGATTACTATAATTATCTCGATAATCAATAGTAAAACACAAGTCTAATTGAGAATTAGCAGAAGTAAGATAAAAAGCAAATAGCATCAAATTAACTGGAACTGTTATCTAAGGAATTTGAGGCACGAAGAACTGAACCACGATACGCGGGCAAGGCACACTTACCCAAAACCCGTAAACGAAAGTGTTGCCCACCAAGAGAGACAGTAACTGCATTCTACTATCTCACTTATTCGTCCTCGATCTGTTGTGCGCAAGCGTTGGGTCTTGTGGTGGGGAAATGGGCGAGGGTAGTGGGGAGAAATTGCGCTTTTGTGAGCATGCGCTAGTCTATGACATGCGCATAACATTTCAGGTCTAAATGACGGAGACAGACGTATATGTATTTCTGCACAGTTGGCTCGTCATTCTTGGTATAAACATTAAGTGAAGTCAGTAACCAAACTTTGTAATGTATCTACGACTCTTAACGAAACCTAATTTATTTATTTATTTCGTAAAACAGAATGTAAAAGGTATTTTTCTCACAACAAAGTGAACGATGCCTATAAACGGTAAAATAAAACAAACTTCAGAATAGGGCAATAACACATCGAAATACAGAGCCTGCAGATCAAGTAGAACGATAAAGTAAAAGGAAACTTCGAAATGGTCCATTGAAATCGTAAAAAGTACATTAATAGAATTCTCTTATTATTTGGTTTATAGAACCATTAAATAGCTTTCGAATTCCTTAAAAGTATAAAATTTATAACAGGTTAGACACATTTGAGGTCATTTCGGAAATTGTCTCAAAAAAACCATTAAAGGCCAAAATATTTGAATGATTTCTAAGAAAATTTTTGTGTAACCCCAACAACTGTTTCACCCTACAAGGGGTAGACTGAAAACTTTATTGGGGTTAAAATTAAATATACATAAGTTAATAAAGTGTTTTCTATTATATTCATCTTTGGATAGACGCTTACACCACACTACACTGCACATGTTACTAAATAATATATTAATATAAAATTAGGAGACCAAAAAAAAAAAGGAAGAAATAGAAAAATCCTACCTTAATCTACGATGATGAAGATCTAGGCGACAATCGAACGACTGAAATGAAACCGGATCGGAAAAAAACAGTAATCACTCGATAGTGTGACAATTTCCATCTTGTCACCACTCCCGTACTTTCGCGCGATACTGTACGCTCAACAAATAAAATCCCGAAAAAAAATCTGACTCGAGTAACCGAACGCGACCTGAAAGGAAATGATAATTAAGTTATTTAATCAGCCCTAACTGAATTTTAAAATTTAAGTGAAAAAGATTAAAAATTCTACAACAAATTTTGAAACCATTGAAAAAAAACATTTAATAATATTAATGGAATTAAATAATTAGAAAATATTTGAAACAGCTAAAAATTAATTAACAAAAGAAATTACCTACAATCTTCCTATTTAATTTAAGACATTAATTATTAGAAAATTTGATATTTAAAAAACCAAGAATAGATAAAATATGATCGAATATTTTTGAAATTAATTTAGTAAAAAAATTTGTTCCTGTGATAAACTTGAATTAATAAAAAATATTTCGGAAAAATTTTGATAGCTTATGGTATCAAAAAAAAAAAAAAACATCAACTGTTACTTAAACTGGTATTTTTCCCAAAAATTTTTTATTTAGAATGCCATGTTTTGGTTTTGAGACATAATAATTCTCAACAACTTTTCTATATAAAATTTTGCTGAATTTTCTGAACTTTCTGGCTGTTATACAATTTTTATATTGTAAGTCCTACCCTGTATTACCACTAAAAAAAAAAATTGGACAAGTCATACCTATGTAGGTCTACGATGATGAAGTTCTAGGCGACGATCGAACGACAGGAAATTGAAGAAAATCAGACCGAATAGCCGAACGCGACCTGAAAACGGAAACCTTTGTGCGATCCTGAAGGTAATTGAATTTTTTTTTTTTTTTTGAAGTTAGTAAAAAATAATTAAAAATTAAGTAGTTGTAATGGCTGAAATAAAAACATAATAAATAAGTACGTATTTAGATTTAGAAAATGTTATACCAAGAACTTTTATTTAACCCCAAGGTATATTTTCACCCTACAAGAGGTAGACTGAAATATACATCAAAGTTAATAGAAGACCCCTACTTAGATTAAATTTATACGACACCCCCCAAGTGCAGTAAAAATTTCATTCAACTTCAACATCTATTTCACCCTACAAGAGGTAGACTGAAACGTTTATTAAAGTTAAATTTATTTCTAAAACTACCCACTGATTAACTTTAGAAAATATATCTAATTTATTAGTAATTAAAAGAATTTGTCTAAAAGTTTCAATCATGATAAAAATTATTATTTTTGAATAGAATCGATATCAAAAATAACTTTCTATTAAAATGTCAACAATTTATAACGTATCTACGTAAAAAGTTAGGAATTTTGAAAGTAATCGCACAAAAGTTTTTAAAAACCGATTATCGGTTATAAACGCGTCGTGATGCCCTCAACACCTGGAAATAAATAACGTGGAGAGTTGATAATTAATTCTGATAATTAAATAAATAATTAAAGACGTTTAAAATTTCGATTTTTCAATTACTTAAAACCAAAAGAAGGAAAAAATTGAAATTTTAGAATTAAAAAATTAATATTATCAACCACTTACTCCTTGGACTTTTGCAACTTGGCGTAATCCAGAAGGAACATTCTAGGGTGTCCACCAGGTCAAATATTTTAATAAATTTATTGTGAAAGCGAACAATTTCAAAATCTCCCATTTTGTGCCTTCAGTACTAACTTGAACATCGTAACTAATAAAAAATGAAAAATTTCTTACCTCTTCTGAAGAACGAAGAAGAACCATAGAAGATCGCAGGTCCAGGTCCTAACTAAGTCCTTTTTGAGCCTAGTAAAGACAAAAATTCATATAAAAACAATAAATAAAGTCGCTAAACAATTTCTCACCTTTTTACAACTTGGACTTCACTGTAGACACACCAGGAGATAGGACTATGGAAGAGCTCATCAGGTTGCAAGTTGGAAGTCCTTCCTCTGGTCCCCTCCATGTTCTTTTACGACGGAATTGACGCCTGTAAAACAAAAAATTAAATTTTTCAATAGTTAATTGATAATTAATCAATTTCTCACCCTTTTTTACATGTGGACTCCTACGTAAACTCGTCTGCAGGATGAGCTATGGAAGAGTTCAAGTCCAGGTTGCAAAACATTCACCTAGTTTCCCTCTATGTCCGTTTACGATGATGACTTGTAAAGAAAAACACTAATATTAATTAGGTCAGAACAAATAAAATTTTTCATCTTGTATCCAGAGGAATCCTTCGGGAATTGTATCTGAATTGAAGTCGATTGTATGGGGTTGTATTAATATTTTTTTCTATGGGGTAAATTGTTAAAGGCTTTCACGTTTCGCTATCACCAGCAGCGAGCACCCTCCGAAGTCCTTCCATCTCGATGCTGGATGTAGCTCAGTCTCCAGCATCGTAGATGGAAGGACCTCTGAAGATGTTCGCCACTCGTGAAATGTTAGGAAGCAACTCCAACCGATGACAGCCTTTAGACTCGAATTAGGTGAATGAATTTATTGAAAACTCTGACAAATACTTCCACCATTAGGTCATTGCTTCAAAGAATAATATGTCCATCAGATCAGAGTTAATTAGGAATATCTATTTGTTGCAATCAAATCTAAATCTAATTGGAAATACGTAGATGATAAATACCTTCCATCTATTTTGAGCAAATTAGGAAATCTAAACGTTAAATCGATAGTATCTTCGCTTCGTAGGCCCTGGATCGCAAATGAGGCGCCTTATCTATGGAGGCGCCTAGAAGGAGAAATGACGAAATTATCTCGAAGAATTTTTAGAGAAGGGGCAAAGTCCTCGAAGCATTCGTTTATCCGATAAGGTTTCCAACAAACAAGTCGCTTAATGAGTTGTAAATATATAAAATAACATAAAAATGAGTTTTAGAATTTCGAAAATAAATAAAATGGAATGTTCTTCTAAATTTAGAAATATTTAGCAACATTTTGAAACAATTTCCAAGCTTTTGCAACTTTCTGAACCATTAAGGTCAATTCAGTAGCATTCCAGAACATCCTCAAGCATTCTACATCATTCCAGAACATAACTGAACATTGTAGAACTTGGTTCAGTATTCGAGAAATGTTTTAGAACATTATGCAACCCTATCAGAGTTTTTTGAGGATTCTGTAAAATTCTCAAACTTTCTAGAACATTCAGTAACATTCCTCATCATTTTGAAACACTCTGGAACTTTCTGTAACATTATTCAAAATCCAGAAAAGTTTTGAAATGTTCTTTCACCTTTAGAAATTGTTAATAACATTCTGATACATTAAGTAAAGTTCAATAACATTCCAAAATTTCCTGTGGGATTCTGCATCATTCTAGAACATTGCTGACCATTCTAGAATAGGGTTCAATATTTGAGAAACGCTTTAGAACATTCTAGAACACCCTAAAACTTTCTACAATATTCAGGAACATTCTAAAACGTTCTCAAATTCTGAACATAATGAAACGTTGATTAAACTGAAATTTTGGAATTTTTTGTAACAATGTTGAATATTCAGAAACATTCTAGAATACATTGACATATTTTATTTAATGCCTAATGGCATACAATCTGAAAGAATATTATAAAAATATTGGTAATTTGAAAATAAAATTCCGAATGATTTCATTATTTATAAATTTAGTATTAATTAAAATTCTGAAAGGGAATATTTTTTCAGACTACACTAGAATTTTCATGAACAACATAAATATGATTTAAATCTCAGTTTTAAGAATTTAAAAACGATTTTTTTAAATTACTCCAGTTCACTAAGGAAAAAAAAAACATTTTCGAACTTATTAAGTATTCGTTATTTAACAGAATCTGATACTACATATATGATTAGAATATGAATGAAATAACAGATAAAATACACTTTAATAATTATTTGTATTATTTAATATTAGTTGTTAATTAAATATTAGATGCGTTACATTAATTTAAAATTGGTGGTAGTTTTTAACGTATAGGCAATTTGAATACATGGAAGTATAGCAGGTGGAGATGCGCACAGAACAAATAAAGGAAAAATCAATGACTTCAGGAATCACTTTTTGTACGTTATATTGTGATTTTTTTAACAATCTTAAGTAATTTTTAATAAAAATACGTAAATAAAAAAATTAACAACATAATTAAATTCTTCCAAGAAATTTACTTTTTGTTTCTCTATGGTTTCTTGACAACTGACATTTGCCAGTATAGACAAGCCCGTCATTTGTCATGGATGTTTTTAACGAAATTATTTTTATGTAGGGTGTGAAAAAAACGAAAAAGTGCATTTGTGTTTACATGTAAAAGATCCCGGTTATTGTAATAAATGTGTAAAGGTAAGATTAGTATTGTAATTTGCTTCTGCATATTTTTTGTATCCCGTGATATGGAATCATCGTTATTACTAAAATTTCTAAATGACTACTTAAATTCATTCAATTCAATATTTAAATTTAATATGCAAATGTTAATGTCAACTGGTGTACACGTTTTTATGAATATTAACTTATTTTTTAATTAATGTATAAATTTTGACGTCGTCTTCATAGTATGGGTACGTACAGGCTGTCCCACATTCTGAATGTTTTGTACCTTGATTTTTTCGGCAATATTTAAATAAGTAGTAAAGTTTATGCTTATGCAATGGTTTAGTTGTTGTTTTTTTTTTTTCTAGACGGTTTTGTTTTTGCATTACGACCTAAACTTGTACATAGTTTTTTAAATGAGACACCGTGTATATTTTTATATATTCGGTTTAACATGTACAGTAATATCAAAAAAATGAGTCCACAAATAAAAATAATTTTCAATTTTTTTCCATATCTAAAAAAGCTAAAGGAGTATTAATTTTTTGTTTGTGGTGTCTTTTATTTCACTAAAAAAATAGGATAATGGCGCGAAAACCTCAAATCTGTATTTTTAAAAATAATGATACCCACCCTGCAAATATTTCGAGAATAGTCACAAATCGGCTATTAACAGAATATTGAGAAAAAGAAAAACTTTCTATGACAAGGTCCCCAAGTTTTCCCTGGGTATTTTCAATTTTAATGATCAGAATTAATCGGGTTGTTGAAAATTTTTTCAACGTTTCGTCTAGAATTTTGGGCTTCTTCAGTAGGCATTTTTTCAGAAGTCACCAAAACCCAAAATTGATTTGGAACACAATTTTGGGTAAAATTTTTTAAAACTTTTAAAAACGTATTTGAACATTAAACATGAAACTAAAACATATAAAAGGTCTTTACTTCTTACGAAATCTCTCTTAACTTTTCAAGACCAAAAAAATTATCAAAATGTTGCGTATCACATTAGATATTAATTCAAAGTCATAGTTGATTTCTCTGTCATTTCATTTAAACTATTGATAAACCGACAAAATTAAATTCGTATCGCTTAGGAGTTTCGTTTAATTTTAGACACACGCCAAAATGGAATACCCTCAAATGCGCGATTTTTCGGAATTCTGTGAACAGTTAAACGAAATGCGTCTTCGTTTTTACAAATGGGACAGTTGCGAAAGAACCGTAGCTCTTTACTATTTAATGGTCGGTCTTCCATTTGCGAATGCTCGATTTCTGCAGCACGCATTGGAACAATCAATTGCTGCAGTTAATACCCCTGAGGCACAGATGATGGAAAGGAATGCAAACGATCCCATTTTTATTTCTAATCTACTTTCTGAACGACCACAAATAGTATTATCCATATTATTGTCACATTTGCCTTTATTAAGCCCCAATAACAGGGAAGCAGCAGAGAGCTATCTTGTCACCATACAGAGGGTATTATCTGAATTTGTTGCCCAGCCTTACAAAATATACAACGAATGTGTAGAGATAATGTCTTATGTTTTCGTACATCCTGCATTTAATAAAGAAGAGAAGAAGTCTTTCAAACAGGTATTAAAACAGGTAAGGCTCGCATGGTCTTCTCAATTTCACTACAGAAAAAATGATCGGGTTATTTGTTTTAAAAAGGTCATGGATCGAGTTTATCCAAACAATTTTAATCAGCCATTAAACGAATCCAGTGACGAATCCGTTTCTCCTAATCCAGAACCAGTAAATTTCTTCACTTCCGTGGTGGACAATCGACGTCTAAATCGTCGTAGTAATAGTTTGACTCCAGTACAAACTAGTTCTCATGAGAATCTCTCTCAAGTTCCTGAAAATAACTGGTCTTCACAAGAGAATCTGTCTTTACCAGTCTCAAAGCCAAGAAGTTATTCCCTGTCGAATGATAAGACAACTTCCGTCTCTTTAAATCCACCAAACACCATGACTTCCAGTAGTTCTGAAACTCGATTACAAGATCTTCAAGCCAATTGTAGCAATTATCCACTCATGAAAGGTATAATATGCTGGTTGAAATCGTTAAGACTGCACAAGTACAGTTGGGTTTTTAACAACTTGACGTATCAACAAATGATGGATCTGACAGAGCACGACTTGGAAAATTTGGGAATCACTAAGGGAGCCAGGCACAAGCTCCTGATAAGTATTGGGAAGTTAAAAGAGCGAAGTCAGAGCTTAACTGAACTTGAAGCTGAAGTAATGAACGGTGGTGATTTGGTTGTTGCATTGAAAAAACTGAAGGGAATTTTACAAACGCCTTTACAAGCTTCGTATGGGGAAGATCTACCCACACAGTTCGTGAAAGTGATGGGCAAAGGTTGGTTGCAATCACTTGTCACGTTAAACTGTACCTAGTTTACTAATTTTTTTCCGACAGTTTGTACGCAGATATTAATGCTGCGCCAACCAACAGAGGAATGTCTACTTCTTTTCTCGTCCTTGTGTGAAAGGGCCGAAATGTCAGATGCGTTCACTGGGGAGCAAAAGAGGCGTCTCGTACTATGGCGAGGACAAGTAGCAAGGGGCACCCAAGTCGTTACTCAAACTCATCCCCAACAGAGCAGCCATTGCAGTCAACACAACAAGTAAGTTTTTGTTCTATATCCTTTAGTTTTATTCGATTCCATTACCTTCGGAAGTTTATGATGTCCTGGTGGATTCTAGCGAAGTTTATGATTTCTTTATGAATTTCAGTCAACAACTTAGACGTTTATCCTTTGATGGTTTATGATTTCCTGATAAATTCTAGTGAATATCTCAGATAAATTTCGTTTAAAAGGTTATGATTTCCTAATGAATTCCAGTTAACGACTTAGACGTTTATCCCTTAAAAGTTTATGTTTTCCTGGTAGATTCCAATAAAAATATCTCGGGAAATTTCCCTTTTATAATTCGGTCATCTAATCGACCTCTTGTAAATTATGATATCCTGGTAGATTATCAGTTATTTCCTTCAGATATCACGGTGTTCATTCACCATACCATCCTATAACTGGTTCAACATTCCTTCAAACGTATGGCAATCAAAAGAGTTCGTCTTATCCCAATGTACAAAACAACCCTAACATAGCGACTCATCGACATTCGCTTGGCAGCGTCACACTCCAGAACCAGTTGTACATTCTGAATAGTCAGTTCCCGATAACACATGCGCAAACTCCAACTCATACGGATAAGTGCAGTACCAAACCGTACCATCTGTTTAATAACAATAACAACAGTAGTACTGGTAAGGATGTGCACGTACATTTTAAAGACAACTCGGATTCTGAGGAGTTTGAAAGAACTTCGGCACCCACGGTGGTGGTTAAAAAGACCGATATTGAAAGTAGTCTTGAATCGCTGTGCCTACAAATGATGGAACATGCTCTCGGTCCGTAAGTAGAAAAAGGAAGTTTTTTTACGCAGCCCCAGGTGGCGAAGTGCACTTATCGTTAATAGTTCTTATTTTTTTTTTATTTACTGTACTATTTAATTTCTCATTGTTTTTATTTGTTGTTGTGTCGGTTTTATCCAATGTTGGCTAACGGCAAAATAGAACAAAAAATGCGCCTAAACGACTGAAATACTTTTTAGGTGTAATTTATTTGAACTACGAACGTTTAAGTTAAATATAATGATTGTGGGACGAGAAATAATTGGATAAAATTTCGAATGTTAATTTTACTGTGGATTCCGGCCGTAAAAGCCTACGTTACAATTGCAAATTATTGAGTGTATTTGGTCGTTAGCCTTTAGACGTTGACTAAACCAATCAATCGTCACTACGTCGTTTATTTCCGTTTCTATTCAAATCTATTCGTTTTCGTTTATAAACGTAGCTGCTACAGTAGTAGGAGCAGCAAGGGTCGTGGAACAAACCCAATTTTACAGAAACAGAAGGAGCTAATCTGTTGTAAACCGATAAAACGGAAATTATTGCTGAAGTCCCGTTATTCTACTACTTGTTACATTATTTTGACCTTATGCCGCCGCCCTAATGAATTAAAAAAAAAAACATGACAATTTGCTGATGCCTCTAAAAATGATTTGTCAAGGAAATACACAAAAAACACATCACAGAAGCAAATCCTGAAGTTTCTTTATTCATTGCCATGTCGACAAAAGGTCAAAGTGATGCAGAAAATAGCAAGGTAACAGGACTTCAGGAAGAAACTGCATTTTTCGAATTCTAGAGGAACCGGTACATCTTTTCTGTTGTAAAATATCTTTACCTGTAAAACTGGAGATTGAGTCTGAAAAAGGAAACTTAGGGATTTGCTGCTACCTTCAAAAACATAAGAGGTTGATGTTTAAGGTTCAGAAGAGATATATGTTTGATTAAGATAAATTTTAGCGTGTAATTAGTGTTTCAAAATTTCAGTGTTGCCCTTACTTAAGTTTTAACACTTAGAGAAAAACAAAAACAATGGATTGCTTGTTTTCTTCTTGTACAAAAGATATTTATCTGTTTCAGTGTTTTTTTTTATTTTTGATGTACGAATCTATTTTACACCTTTGCTATTTAAGTCAAAATTACTTATTGTAATTAATATTCGATCTATATTTTTAATTTGTGTTTAATTCATTTATTTTTGTCTTTGTTCTCGTTCATTGTAAATTATCAGTTAGGCTTTAATATAAACAAAAAATAACTAAAAGTAGGATGAATGGTTCATGTGGTTTTAGCGCAGCTTTTACAGTTTCCATTATTTTTTATATAAATTAATTACATTAATTACTTTCAGTTGACGAAAATATACTTTCATTGTTTCGTCGATCACTGTATTTATCGGTAAATTGAAATGTAAATGTGCTAATTATTTATTTTTCGCTTTTGAGGATAGTAAAGTCCATGTGCTTTCGACTTTTAACGATTCCTTCGTCATATATAAATGGTCATAGCATTTTAAAAAATCTTTGAATCTCTGGGTGTTTTACGCTTTTCGTTTTTACGGTTTCGGAACGACATGATTAGACAATCACATAGCAAATACAGCCCTTTATTTATGAGATTGCGGAGTCGTTAAGACTACGGCGCATGCTCATTACAATTGTGCGCATGTGCAGCTTAATTTCGTCTCGTTTCAGCGCGTCCGGAAAGTATAGAATTTACACTTAATACTGTTGAGGGTAAAACACCTTAGAAAATAGGTTAAGGGTATAGTAAAAGGCAATACATACATATTTTGTTATATGAGACTGTGCAGTTTATAGGTAGTAGAATTGCGAGCATTGAATGTTAGACATTTTTTACTGCAGGCAGAAAAAATATTAATATTACACGAATATGATATTATTATGTAATTTTGTTACTACGTTAAGTTTATATTTATTATTTTATTCTATTCGCTAATTAATAATGCTTCATCATTTAAGCAGCGCTCAGTAAGTAATTTTGAGTTGTTTTTTATTTTATCTTCTAATATCATTGTAAGACTGTTTTCTTTATTAAGTTGTACTCGACATTTAAACACCACTCAATTGGTTTCGACTTCTTAAGAAACCCAATCCTACTTTACAAACAATTTTGGCGTCAACGTCTGATTTTTTGCTATCCCAGTTGAATGTTTCACGTGTAATTATTATTTAATGTATAATTAGGCTTCCAAAAGCCAAAAAAAAAACTAATTGGATTGGCCTATGAGACGGTATTTGGGACATTTAAAGGCGTATTTGTGTGACGCTTTAATGATTGTGAATGTGAAATTCAAACTTTGAAAGTTTGACGACAATTTATTGTACCTAACGTTAATGATTGCATTTATATTTCAATTTTTAATCACAGGGACAACTGGTGTGCTTCCAAAACAATTTTATTTTCAAATAATGAAAAGGGTAACACTTTAAAGTTTTAATTTCGCAATAGTTGCCTAATTAACAAACAAAAAATAATAATGATAATATGCATTTTGTAATAACAATAAATCGATTGTAAATTAATTCATTACCTGTTGAGAAGTCTAGTCTTAAAAAAGCACTCACTCTCGATTTGTATTTTTTCTAGACCATTTGACAATTTTAATTTTTTGTTTTTGAATGAAACAGAAAATAGCAAATCGATTATAATTTTAGATGTTTCGTGAATAGTGACTCATGCATGTACGTGATGTAGTTGTGTGATAAAATACGCCGATTGGCGACACTGACACAAAAGACTGATTTCTAATTAAAGAATTTTCTTGTACTTACATTATTTTATTTATTTATCCCACTATTCCTTACTACAGAACAGTTTTATTTATATTATTAGGTAAGTATGTGCATTCTTATTTATTTTTTAAGTGAAGTTTATCGGGGAACGATCGGTGGTTAAGTGGCGAAGAGCGTTGACTATGAACCGAGAAGTCGCGAGTTCGAACCCCCGTCAGGACAGGAAGAAAAAAATGTAAAAAAAAAAGAACTTGTAAGGATAGAGATTAAGTAACACGAGGAAAAAATATTTCAAAGATGACGAAATAAAGATAAAATACGCGAAGGGTTGTTTGTGACGAAATTGATTCAAGTGATTGGGAACAAAGAGAGAATATAGGGGTTTAAGAAACCGTGTGGAACTGTGTAAATCTGTGAAAATATAGAAAAACTTATAAGTAACCAACTACAGCAACACAATTAAGGTAGGTACTGGACATAGTTTAAATAGTATTGGTGGTTTTTTTTTCTCATTGTCAACACTGGTATCATTTTATCAATAGATTCTTATGTGGTTGGTTCTACATTTGCTACTGCTATTTGCAATTATTATCAAACATCAAAAATATGAAAATTGCTTAGAGCTTTTATAAAATTGAGGGAAGGATAGTTGTTGAAAATTTGTATTTCCTAAAATTCTACTTGAATCTTGAATCTTTCCACTGTTAGTAATCGCTGGATTAGCAATGGTAAATGGTGTTCTATGGAAAATCCCTTGATTTAACTGCGATGGGTAAAATTGACTCAAAACTCCCTTATGTGGATGTTGTCCTGCAAACATTAATAGAAATGTAATTACTATATTTTCAAACGTGTTACCATACAATAATTTTGATATAAAGTTATCTACCTGTCCTAAAACGTACGTAAACATTTAAAATGTACTTGAAATCAAAGAGATATTTTTCTTATTCTTTGTGGGGACGTTTTTACCCTTGTTTATATACTTTTCTCACACGTGACTAAATAAATTAGTTCAAACCTTCATCCTGGTTTTCATAAACTGCATATCCTTGGGATTGCTTAATATGAGGCTGGAAAACGTATTTTGGTATTAAATTTACAGTCTTGGGTATCACCACAGGCTGTCGCATATCCAGAATATATTTACTGTCTGCACTTGCTGGTACCACTTCGTGGGGGTTGATTTTAATTTCTACATTTTGATAGGATGCAGCTTTTCCAGGATTATGTTCAATATGATAACATTCCACGATAGATAATAGAGAGACAAAAATCTGAAACGATGAAAGGTTTAGGAAAACTAAAAGTACCTAATTGACTAAAGAAAAATAAAATTGAAAGCCTTTATCGTACTAAAAAAAAATTTTAATGCTAACAATTTGAAAAACACTCAGAAGGTACTTACATTTACCGTGGACGTTTTCCAATTCATGATCATCTCACGACACAGTGAAATTTTCTTTTCAATCGATACAGATATAGTGCAATCGCTACCTCATAATGCATTTTTTTATGTTTTTCTTAGTGGGGTATGGTATAGAAATTTTATAATCAAAGTGCATCACGTAAATAGCTTCAGTGTGTGAATAAATAAAGGATCTGCTTCACTTTCTTTTGCACGCATCATTTATATCGGGAAGTCCATAAACCACCGCACCATTCGTTGCGGGCAATGGGCATTAATATGGATGAGAAAGTGACTCGAGAGTTAGAAAACTCACTTTGCAAGTCAAAATGGCTCATTAAGTTTATTTAGAGTAAGTAAATAAAGATTAATCATCAGAAGAACAAAGAAAGTCTCAGTCTAACACTGAGGGTGTCACCTTTGGTGTTGAAACGTCTTTAGGGCTTCTAAATGTTTGAGAATTTAAGAAGTTTTGGGAGAATGTCAATTCGAAGATTTGGGAAATAAACTTTCTCTGTTCAATGGTTTGTTTCAGAACTCTGAAACTAACAGTGGACAAGCGTATTTTATTTATAACAAAAATTTGCCATGATTTCTCTTTTCTTGAAATGAAATATCAACGACTACTTTCTATCACTAATATGATACTTTGCGATTTATGAACTTAATAAAATTGGCCATGAATTTAAAAAGGGATATCACAGTGCCACTTGTTGTACAGTTTATTTTACACTATTTATCGATAATTAAATCGAATACACTGTATTACATGTTAAATGAAAGTCAGTCGCAAAAAAATTTGATTTCCTTCTGCGGAAGTATTTTAGAAAGCTTAATAGTTTACAATCGACAAATTATTAGAGCCCATTTTATGCAGACCGAATGCAAAAATATACAGGGTGTCCACGTAAATAAAAACACCAAAATCATCGTATCCATTTAAGAAAGAAAGTCCATCAACTGTTACACTGACCATTATAAAGTGAGAGTACTTTCGGAATTATTAGGATTTTTTTTACACTTATGCTGCAGTTCTTACGTCTTATCGCAACCGATGCGATGAATATTTGCTCGTAATGAGCCTCAAGTTCAATTGAATGTTAAGAGTGAGAGGTCTCTCAGGATTTTATCGCTGAGATACCGCTAATCAAGAACAACTTCTACCGCACGGTCGTCGACAAAACAGGCGAGATCGTAATCGAAAGAAAAGAAAGGCGTTGCTCTTTATTTCAATCGTAATAAATAGGAAGTGACTAATCATAGTCAGGTGGTCCAATGTAACTAGACATATCACAATTAATCTGTTGCTAAGTACTAAAAAATTATGACCCATATTTTATTAAATCACTTCCACGTTGGAGAGTACCCCATTTTTTTTTGTTCTATGGGGAACCACCACCATGGCCCAAAGTGAGAATTTTAGGATTTTAATGAATTTAAAAATATCCAAATCTTGACATCATTATGTGACCACTGAGTTTTGAACTAGTGGCGTCACATCTCCAATTTTGTGGTTAAACAGCTACTAATTTTATTAATGTAACGGAAATGGGTAACAGGAAATGAACCCACGTGAAAAGACTGCTAATGTTACAATAAAACCACCTGCTCCACTCTAACATAATCGTGATTACTTAAGTACGTAAGAAAAAGGTGTTATACAATATTAGACTTTTTGAAAATTTTTATCGACACTTGTTGAATGTATTATTACTGCTATTTGTTGTATTATAAAACAGTCCTTTCTCTGTGTAACCACTTCTAAAAGAAATTGTAAGAGTAAATAAATTTAATCTATGAATTATGCTAACTTTCATCTACTTCATTCAATGTAATCATTTGTCATGAAATGAAAATAATTTATAATAAAAATCAGTAAATTAGTTACATGTGCCATATGCTACTTATGACTTTTCCATTTTTTATGCCTCTTTCTTGAAGAAGCGAATTATCCAAAGAAAATCCAAAAACCCACAGATGTGATTGAAAAAAAAACTTTCAATCTCACAGATGGTTATCTAATTAACACAATTTTTAACTGGTATTCTACCTGTTGTACCCAATTGACGAATTCAAACACTTACCATGATAATTATGATTATTGGGTCCTTCTGGTATGGAATTCTCTTTAATAATGTAAAAAATTTAAACAGTCAGAATTTTTTTTTAATTAATGGTTAATTAATTATGGGTGAAAACTTGTATTGGATGTTGATTATAAAATTATTAAGAGGAACAAAAAGAATTGCATTTATAAAAATGAATTTATTAGAAAAGTAAAAACAGTAACAAACTTAACAAAAATGGAAACAACAAGTTTGACTAAGTACGAACTCAGCAACAGTCTTAGGTCTGGTAGCCTCCGGTCGCACCACTTCAGCGCTCGTCATAACACAACCGTGGCCTGGGGTTCGTTACGTTGACAGAGCAGCAACCTTAATGGTGTTTGCCATGGTGGTAGATGACCTTGTACACGGGCACCTTAACGGGGACGGGCTTGGGGATGTGGATTGGCACGTGTTTCTCCACTTTGACTGGGACGGGTTTTTCAACGTCGAAGTGGACGATCTTTTCAACTGGGTATGGGACCGGTTTCTCAACAGGGACGGTGATGGTCTTGATGACTGGTACGGCAACGGGTTGTGGGACGTGCACGTGGACGGGGTAAGGCTGTGGTACTGGAATGGCAACTGGTTTGGGCACTGGCACGGGGATCGAGTGGGGCACTGGTACTCCTACGTGTTGGTATACTGGGATTGGCACTGGCTTCTCGATTTCAACAGTTTGGGACAACTGCACGTGTCCTTCGCCGTGATCATCTCCATAACCACCGGCAAATCCAGCGTGGGCTACAGCCCAAATATAGACCAAGGCTACGCAAATCTTCTATAAACAAAAAAAATAATTGTATTACTATTACTAATGGTAATTATGTAACATGATATTTTTTAAATTTTGATTTAAAATAAATAAATAAATAAATATCTAATACTTACAAGGGAGTTCATGGTCACAGACGTGATGTTTCCGTATAAAATAGAAAACTAGAGGCTGCACTGAAACAGTTTGTGTAACTGATGCAAAATGATTTCCTCCTGATCCTTTTATACTACGATCTACAAGTGCAAAATTGTACTTTCACTGGCATGACTTTGGGAGAATAGATAGATGTTGCCATCGTATGTATGTGCCGATTAGACCACCTCCCAGTGATAGTTCAAGATCGTCATGGTGTTTCGTTTCGTTTCAACCATTAGATTTTGACAAACGTTAACAGGAAGTTCATTAAACATAAAACAATAGTTGCGATAATGTAACAAGCACTTCGCATTAATTTTCATCATAAATGGTGTCTTCAGAAGAAAAACAGTAGTTTAAAAATTATTGCATTACAATGTTAAATTGTGGCACATTTTTTAATCGTTGATGCCTTAAAACATAAGACTTTTGAGATTGCTAATAAACGTATGTAGGACAAACAGATAGACCGCTAAACGCATGAACAAAAGAGCACTTAAGTACAAGAACAAAAAACCATGATTTAATTAGTGTTTTAAAGTCCTAAAGCTAAATCTATTGATTGCAGATCATAAAAAGTGTTGCAAGATTAAGAGAAATTCAATTTCTTGTATCTTGAGACTTTGAGGCAACCATAGATGCGTGTAGTTAGGCCTTTCTTACATGTTATATCTATGGTGTTAGATAACATTTTGCTGTCAACTATTCTACTTAAGTGCAGCAGAAGAAGACCTCTGCAACTGACTTTAAGTACTTTTAATCACTGATTACTCACTTCATCAGAGCTTTTGATACAAGTTTGAAATTTTGAAAGTCATTCAATATCTATGATACAATTTTGCAAGAAATTTTAAAAAATTGATGTTTAAATACTGTTTTTGTAACAGTCGCCAAAAAGTGTTGATATAAATATTGAAACTGTGGTATGGATTTAGGTTTCAAAACACTGGAAACAGTAAACTTAGATAGCTAGGGTAGCTAGCTGTTGTTGATGTGTAAGTTCTTAATTAATTTATGGGACTGATTCCTTGAGTGCAACGGAAATGGGACAAAGGAAGTGGGAAAAACGAGCGCCATTCAATCTATTCAAAATTTGTGGTCAATTCTTTTTAATAATTTTTCTGGGATCTTATTATCCACAATATAGTCGTATATTTCAACTTTACTTTTAACTAATGTCTTTTTATTCTTAATAAGATGATTTATGAGAGATATTACAAAAATGATTAATTAAAGTCTGGAGGTTTCACTTTTATGTAAATCAAATGATGATTCAAATTAATTTGCGTTTAGTAAACAATAAATTAATTAAGTACATGTAAAAAGTATTTACTAAATTTATCAAAATTGATTACGATTTAATTTAACACATGGGCCTTATACGAGAAAGTAACCAATGTAGATAGTGTTACCAACTGTAGTTTTATTTTATAAAAGATACTTCAGTGATTTATGTATGGCAGGTACCTTAACATTTGTAAAGGTGTCAGTGTTCCACGAATCAACTGTACCCAACTCACCCCTAAATACCACAACAAATTTATGTGTGTCTTCGTTGTGGTATGTAGGGGTGAGTCTCATTGAATAATTGACATATTTATTATTCTTTGTGGAACTTTAAGTCTACTTATTTAAATTAATCTAACTAATTTTTTTTCACGTGATATTTTCAAAAAACCAAATTAAGCATGCATCGAGGCTGCCAGACCTCAAATATTCAGATCAGTCGACTTTTACCCACAAACTTTCCTGTTTTAAGTTTGGTGAATTCGCTGAAGACTATCGCCAGCGTGAAGACTGTTATAAAAAGTAATACACCTTATTACAGTTCTGCCTTTCATTTGTGCACAAAAAATAACACGGTGAATGTCGAGTTCAACGTCTTGCGCTTTTATTGCTTTTATAAAAACGAAGAATGCCTCGAGCTGTTACACACGATGCTCTTGACCATTTTATACGCAATGGGCAACAAAGCAAAAAAAATTTTTTAACTATTTTTATAACAATAACCATAACCAATATGTATACAGAAAAACTAAACCCCTAACCTCTCTTTTTAACCCTTTTGGGGACGCTATTTTGGTCCTAACATAACATAGCTGTGCTTAAATCGATGGATCTTCCCTTTTGAGCTCATTAGGGGTTGAATTTTAAAACACCTTTTCTTGGTGCTCTCCCACGTGGAATGAAGAACCCCTGAGCAAAATTTTGAGTGTCCAGACCCAAATATTTTGACCATGCATTGGTATATCAGTCAGTCAGTCAGTCAGTGAATTTGTTTTTCCCACCGTTTGACCCGACAACATAAACCCATAATTATTTTTTTTATGACCTAGTCTTGGAATATGTGTTTATACTAAACCCCAAACCCCCATTTTTACCCCTTTAAGGGTCCTATTTTGGACCTAAGGTAACCTAACTATGCTCTAATCGATAGATTAAACTTTGAACCTCCTTTGTGATCTCACTAGGGATTGAATTTTAAAGTACATTTTCTTGGTGCTTGCCCACATGGAATGAAGAACCTCTGAGCAGAATTTTAAGTCTCTAAACCCAAGGATTTGGATCATGTATTGATATATTAGTCAGTCAATTAGTGACCTTCTTTGTCCCACGTTTTGACCAGACTACATAAACCCATAATTATCATTTTATAAACTGTATACTTTTTTTTTGGGGATTTTCATGTTAGGACATTGGTTTCCCTTGATATTTAGGAGGTCACATAAGTACCCCAAGGTAGAGGGTGGATTGTTATGTGGAAAAATGTACACAAAATCTTCTTAAGCCTGTCCAGACTTGGACAATAGTGCATAGCAAATTTTAATGGGAGGGACCACTTCCTACCGTAACCTCACGGTGATGTAAACTGCCTACCCTACAGCTTAACACAATTCGGTGGAGTAATAGAAAGAATTTCTTAAATGTTTCGTAGCTGACTCAAACATAGTATCATTTCTCATAAATCAGTAATTAATGATTTTGCCAATATTAATAAATTATTATTAATTAATTAAACGTTTTTAAATTTCAAGAAAAAATGATTCTCTAAAGATTTGCTTTGAAGAAAGTTGCAAAAGAGAACACCTTCTACTGACATGCTTTTATTTCTTGCAATTTCTTGGATTTAGATTGATTAATTCCAAACCATAACAAAACGTTAGAAATTTTTGGTTTGTAAACAACTATCGCATTTCCGAACGATATTAGGTACATGAATATTAGTAGCAATTTCCGACAACATCTAAACTTTCACTGGCAAATTTTCATTGCAGCTACAGTTTAAATCCTGTTTCTCCCACTTGAAAGATCAACAACTTTTTATTTTAAATATGTAAATATTTCCTACGTATGCATAATTTAAATCCACAATGTTGTTCTACAAACAAAAGTAATTACTGTCTGTTAATTCTCTTTATGTTAACAAATTAATGGGAATTAACGAGAATCAAGAAATGATACTTATTATTTGTCAACAAAAAAAAATGTTGACCATCGTTTACTGAGTTTTTTTAATACTCAACGTTTTGTGGTCGAACTTGACAGCATCTTCAGGGACTTCAGGAAAACTTTCTTTAGAAATCAGAGCTCCTCTATGTTCTCCTGAATCCTGAAGATTGGCGGATGTTTGCCAAGGATAATTTTTTATTGTTTTCCTTTTTATTTTATTTGCTTCAATTTTCTGTTTCTTCTTTCAATGAACTACAACTAGAGGAAAATCAATTGCAAGATAAATAAATGAAATTTGGTCAAAAATTTCCATTTATTTAACACCCTATATATTTACCATAAGAAGGTGTGTTTTGTTGTAATGATCATACAAGTGAAAGTGTTTTATTTAATGGAATTATTATGCCACATATGGAGTAAAAGGTACTTAGCTATCTATCCATATAAACCCAATAAAAATAAGATAATAACTTTTGTACTTTTTTATTAAATAAATTATTGTGTGATATACAAAATAAAAAAGAATATAAAAACAGTGTTCACTCTCTAGGTTTAGTGTTAGAAGTATGCAATTCACATTACGTATCATGTTCGTAAGTTGTCGATGTTACATCTCAATTTTTAACGTAGACAACCACAACCACACAATTTTTTTAAAGTTCAACCCTCGAAATGGGCTCTCAAAGTTTCATGTATCGTTCAGAGCATAATCCTAATGGTAGACTATGAAAAGTTGAAATTCTGCATAAAGTTCCCTAATATCTTTCAAAATAGCACCCTTATATAAGGGGGTGAAACGAGGGTTATACATTTATGTAAGTTGTATATTCTAGGACCATTTAAAAACCTTAAAAATTTTGGTGTATATACGTATACAGAACTGACATACAATGTTTTTGAAAATTTAGCCTTTAAGGGGTTGAAAAGGGGTTAGGTTCGGTATATCATCATTTTTTGATACCTTAAACTTTTTCATATGACAATGCAGGTGAATAATTTATTCAAAATGAAAATCTGTTTTAATATTTAGTTTAACCTTTTTTCACGGTTTGCAAAAGTATTTACCAAACATTTAATAAATTGCTGCAGTAAATTTCCTCAATTTATTTTTGGTACTTACATATTTTGTATGTGACTTTCAAAATCACACATAAAAAAAAAATAATTTGACTTTATTATTCCACACATAGTATGTATCTACATGGTGAAGGCTTACCATCTGGTAAATTATTTAGCTAAATAAGTGGGACCACAATTATTTATTGTGACAAACAAAAATAGATAGACAGACAGAAGCACTGAATGCATATGTTATTAGATATACATATGTATGTAGGTACATATGCTGATGTGTTGAAGAATTTGATAATTCTCTCGATTGTACTGTTATTTTTGACTATTATTTCTAACGGAAATGTGTCTAACTGTGGGATAAACTGTGTTTATGTACTGTTAGAAATCGACAACCAACAATCAACTTAATTGGAAATAAAATTGGTAAATCATTTTTGAAAATTACCTACTCATCAGGATTTCTAATGACGAAGACTCATATGCAAGGATCTATCATAATCTGCAAAAATATACAGGGTGTACCATTCAAATGAAGACTCGAGAGTCTAGAGGAGGTACAATAACGACCCCACAATGTATTTTGGAAGCATAACGTGCCTTAAAGACATTACCATATCTCCATACTCTTGTCCAACCCTGTATATAATGAATAAACAAGTTGAAAACAAACAATTTATTGTGGGAATAATAAATTAAAATAACAACTTATGCTCTAGAAGAATAAATATTCTTACACATAAAAAAACTATTCAAAGGTTTAAAAATCAACAACTTAAGAGGTTATATGTTTATACATATGTGCAATAATACTGTGACCACGTTAATTTTTTTTTTTTTGAATTATTTTTATTTTTCATGATAGAAATTTCACTCCATTTTCAGTCTAAGGAATTGACCGTCAGACAGTCATGGATTTCAGTGTCTCATTTTGTTGAGGGTTGAAAAATCTGTAAGTGTAGACTCCAAAGATAATTTGAAAATTAGGGCTGGATTGAGGTGCCAAGACATTAAAAATTAATTTTTAATTTTTCAGATGGGAAATATGTTTTGACATTTTATCTTGGTCTTGGTCACTGGATCCAGCCCTGATTTTCATTGTAGTCTACATCCATATATTTTTCAACCCTCTTAAAACATCTTAATATTACAATTAAATTCTGACAGAGTATCTCCTATTTCTTTCATTCGAAAGTAATGGCCACAACGATGAGCTTCCACCTTTGCGAGGATGATACTCATACCTTACACCCACTGGTTTTCTAACACTTGCCTCCCCAGTGTCATCATTTTGATCACCTTTGAAAGTAACAGGAGCTCTTGAAGCAGTGTTTCCCCTCTGATTATTACCAGTTGATTCAGAAACTCTATGTGTGGTATACTTTTGTTGGTAGCTTTCTTTTGAACTTTGTTCAGCAAATCCATCTCCTTTTGGTACTTGTTTTTTTGATCTAAGCTCACTTGGGCCTTCGTTTGGCTTAATGATGATGGGTATATTTTGAATAACTGGGGGATTATTTTGATAAGGTGGTACTGCTGTGTTGAATTGTGGGTTACTTAATCCTTGCTGCTGTGGAACATTGGAAAGTTGTGGTAAGTAACCACCACCCTGGAACAGTAACTGTTGGTGATCATTTTGGGGAGCCAGTTGAAAAATTGTACTGTCAAAGTGCATGGGGATGAGACTTGTGTCAATGGGAATGACATTAAAGTTAGGTGCAAAAGACGGATTTGCTGTAAGTGGTGCAGCAGAAGCCCCCAAAATATGTGGCGACTGATTCGTGTCAAAATTAAAATTATTCAAATTGAAAGGGTTCGGATTTTGTGTTTGAGTGAAAGTGTTGGTTGGGTGTGCCACCTGTTGACTTGAAGGGTCTTCTGCAGATCTGCTCTCTTCGGCTGAACTTTCTGTAACATTTTGCTTTGAAATCTGGAAATTTTGAACACCAACAGCGTTGCTGTAATCAAAACCTTGGCTGCGACCCAATGCCCGTGCGTGGTCGAACTTCTTCGACTGTTCCAAATGTTCAGACGGATCAAACTTGAAGGTTTCAGGTGGAAGCTCAGGACTGTGATAAATCTCCACATTTGGCCCCAGGTTTTTCCAGTTTATTTTCTGCTGTTGCTGATGGTGATGGTTTTGAGATGTTTGGGGAAATTGGACTTTATTCCTTTGATCTTTTTGTAGTACCAGTCTGTGATCTTGAGGAATTCCTTCTTCTGGTCCTCCATAGCCTTGATGTCCTTGACCTTTCGGATTATAAGAAGTAGATATGCCAGCTTGGGAGTAACTGTCTTTTTCAGGTTGCTCATTTGAATGCAATTGTGGCTGTGAATTCAAAAATTGAACCATTTCCTGATGTATATTCTGCTGCTCATCAGAATGAAGATTTACTGGGTTAGTGTCTAAATTTATTCTTAAAGGAAGCTTTCCTCCATTTCTTTCTTTTTTGAATGACGGTTCATCAGACTTGAAACCTGATACAGTTTGAGGTCGTCCTAGTCCTGCGTAGGATTGTCTTGTTTTTGAAGAAAGCAACGATATTTCAGGATCTTCTGTTTCTGCATGTGGTGATCGGTACTTGTGTTTAGGTTTGCTTTTGTGTCTAGGTCTTTTGGTGTCTGAGATTGTATTAACAACATATTCTTGTGATTCTGATGGCTTCTGAACCAGTCCAGTGTTTGTGCCTCTTATAATTTCTGGGTCTTCATCTTTTATGGGTTTGGATTTCTTTGGTCCTTTCGAAAAGCTCACGCTGTATCCTACGTTGAATAGCTGACTACCAGAAGTTTTTGGAATTGTTTTGGTACTATGCTGGCTACTTCCTTGGTAGTATTGGTCATAGAGTTTGACTGGTTTGGATCTGTGTGGTGATTTGTTCTCTTCTACTTTGTAGGGTCTGTGAGATCGTGTCACCAAAGATCTGGGTTTGGGGTAACTTGAGGGCTTAGGTTTGTAGTTTCCCAATTCTACTTGGACGTTACTCTCAGCTTGCTGGTCTGGAAAATATGGGTTGGTGTGAAGAACGTTCGTGGTATAAGTTATTTCTCGCCTAGTTAACGGTTCTTTTCCATTCTGTGATTTCGATAACAGTTGACCAGTAAAGCATGTGAAAAAGAGTGAGGAGATCTGAAAGTAAAATGAAAATTCTGAGTTACTGGTGGAGAATATTCATGCAGCAAGAACGTCGTAAAGTGTTCAAGTGGAAGGCACGTGCTTGGCTTATTAAAATATCTTCTCCCAATTTTTTTTTCATTTAGGTAATTAACCTAAAAGTTTACTTTACAATGTGTTTCTTTTATAAATGTGTCTTCTTAGATTTAAATATCTAATTTTTAAAAAATTATTGTATGTATATTAAGTGTGAAGTGGTTGAAGCTAAAAAAATTTTCTTTATAAGGCTGAAATTGTGACACATATTTATTCAAGTGTGTCCTTTAAAGCATGACCGGATGCTGGTACGTTTTTATTGCTCTTTTTCGTTTTGGGTTCATCTAAAACCATTTATTTCAAAAAATTATAAGGTAATTAATTTGTACAGTTACATGTGTTAAGTGCTATCATTATTTTACTTTTCCCCATTATGTTGGTCTAGTGAATTCGTTTAATGAGATGTTTTCGCCTTTTTTGCTGTATTTATACGAAAATTAATTTTCAGCGTAGCCTTTTGTATTTTATTGCTCAAGTGTGAAAAAAATAAGGTTTGAAAGCACGTTGATCACGTTAATTAAAAATAATAACTGAAAGCGAAATAGTTTCATCATTTTTGAATAATGATAATGTAAATTATCTCCACATTTTATGAAGACAGGAATTATTTTTGTTTTTCATTCCCAATTTAACTTCTTTTTTTTTTTTTAAATATTAGAAAACAACTTTTTTTTTTGTTGTCAATTCAAATTAGGTCAACATTGTATTTTTTTTGTTAAGTATTCGTTCATTTAGAATTACAAAAGTGCTATTGAAAAATCTAAATGAAATTCTTTTGTATAATTTCACTATAAGGTTTTCCTTTTGTTCATTGAAAATCACGCAATGGCTAAAATAGTAGAAACACTTGTCCTGTTTGTTACCCAATTCCATAATTACCCACTTTTGCAACCTAATTATTAGAAAATGTTTAGTAATATAATATTTTGTAATAATTTTTTTTACAATTTACTTCTTGTTAATTTCACTGGCATTATTCATATTCTTTGATAATTACTCCAAGAAAAATCTATTGAACTTGTATTTGTATGCAAGTATGTTAAGCTGGATGAGCGAGAAAACTGCTCAAAATGCGTTGTGGTCTCTGAGGAACATCCACATCGCGAAATTCATGCTGTGATTCTCATAAGAAGTTCCACAAAGACGCGTTGTGGCAACTATAAAAAGATCCATAACAGGAATTTCGCAATGTGGATTTTTCTCAATGACCTCAACGTGTTGTGGGCCGTTTTTTGCTCAAAAGGCGACTTCGTTCTTTGAATATATTCTACATACATTCATTCTTACTGGATATATCAATTAAATCGGAATTCAAAAAAAAAATAAAAAATAAGGATAAGGAAGGACTTGACAGTGTTACCCCTTACATAGGGGTGTAAAAAACCCCAAAAATATACAATATTGAGTGACATCTCATTTTAAAAGTTTCTCAGCTCTGCTGTTAAATTTTATATACAAATTTTGAAATGAGGTGTCATTGAAGTTGGTAAAGTTTTAGGGTATTTTATGCCCCTGTGTAAGGAGTAACTTTGTTGTATTAGGAATCAATCAGTACCCACGTTTCGCCTCATACTATAAGATTTCTTCAGGGTAATTTAAAATTAAAAATCTACTGCATTGGTCGTGTAATATGTTAGTAAATTTATCTAATGCATTAACCAAAATAAATTTAGAATTTGTTAAAATTTAAAAAATAATTTAAAAAAATGTTAAATATTTACATGATGAACAGAGACGTTCGCAGTTGAATTAAAATATTTTTTTTTTTTTTTGTTATTTTTAAAAAATTTTGAAGCTATTATTTTCAATAAAATTTAATAACTTACCAGCAAGTAATGCATGATCCTGATACCACGAACTTCCACACAACAGTAACAATAAAATTACTCTATTTATTTCACACTTTCACACCATGGGCATGGGTCGTCAAAGTAAACCTAACAATTAACGGTTTAGTCAATGCCGACTCAAAATTACCTACTTTGACCGTTAGAAAAGCAACAATAAAGTGGTATGTTATGTTAAATGAAACTGTATATAGCGGAATCCCCCAACATTGCAAGCAGAATCACTCAGAGGCGTACCAGCAGCAGTAGCAGCAACTGCTGCAGAATATATATATACGTATATACTGCTAACGTGTGATCTACATACTGTCTCTGCATAATACATGACGCAGTTTATATATTTTTTTTATTGTTTATTGAACATCGTAAAGAAAATAGTTTTCACTCGAATTAATTGAACAAATTTTTATGAATTACTAAAGTTTTTTTTATAAACGATGACAATTTTTAATAGGGAATAAAAAAATTATGAAGGATTATTTATAGTTAAAACGAACAATTTGAAAAATAAACCCAAGCCCTCAAATTACCACAAACCCAGATCTTTGGTGACACGATCACACAGACCCTACAAATTAAAAGAGAACAAACCACCACCCAGATCCAAACCAGTCAAACTCTATGACCAATACTACCAAGGAAGTAGCCAGCATAGTACCAAAACAATTCCAAAAACTTCTGGTAGTCAGCTATTTAATGTAGGATACAGCGTGAGCTTTTCGAAAGGACCAAAGAAATCCAAACCCATAAAAGATGAAGACCCAGAAATTACAAGAGGCACAAACACTGGACTGGTTCAGAAGCCATCAGAGTCACAAGAATATGCTTCGAATACAATTTCAGACACCAAAAGACCTAGACACAAAAGTAAACCTAAACACAAGTACCGATCACCACATGCAGAAACAGAAGATCCTGAAATATCGTTGCTTTCTTCAAAAACAAGACAATCCTACGCAGGACTAGGACGACCTCAAACTGTATCAGGTTTCAAGGCCGATGAACCGTCATTCAAAAAAGAAAGAAATGGAGGAAAGCTCCCTTTAAGAATAAATTTAGACACTAAGCCAATATATCTACATTCTGGTGACCAGCAGAATATGGTTCAAGGGATATAAAGGCAATGAAGGACTAGAAGAAGGGATTCCTCAAGAAAAGAAGTTTCAGTACTTAATTACTGATATAGTTATTGGCAATATTGGCTTTTATTGCTGGTCTTTTTTAGTGACGATAATGTTTTAAACATAAGTGAATGATAAAGTTCCTTTTTTGCATTCCTAACCTTCGACAACCTCTTCTCGGAATCTCGAATGGGAGCCTGGTAAAAATATGAGAAATGCAGTGAATAGTGAATACCATTCGAGTACCTACATAGTGCTAGCGTGGGTAATATATCGTTCTCAAACTTAAGCAGCTGACACACATACCTACAGATACCGGATGCATACCAAATCTTCTCGTGATTAGTTGTCATTAAAACTGTACTTTATTTTATCCACAGTCACTCCTTTAATTATGTAGTCATAGCACGATAGCATTATTATCACTCACATAATCATCAGTAGCTTATATCTATTAAAATGATCAATTGAATGTCCCAGAAATGTATCGACCTGAAGGTGGCTCATTTTAGCCGAAACATCACAAGCATATCTACCAATTATTAACATAGAAAAGAAAGATCGAACGCGTATTATTACTGGTTATGATGTGCTCAGATTAAGAGCGCACATGATGATTGTAGATATTCCAGTGATCAACGAATTTGGTCGAGCCCGGTCAAGTCGTCGCGTCGTCACCCCCAATCTCAGGATCACGTACCGCCTTTGACAATCACTACACAGCACAATTCGTAGAAATTATTTAATCGATTTCCTCTTAATCAAGAAGAAAGGAAGCTGTGAAAGCGAAAGTCACATCAATTATCCAATCTATAACATTATCAGTTACTTGTGCGTATGAAGTAGTAAAAGTGAAAAAAGACAAATGTGAGATGAAGCGGTTCTAACACGTTCATGTTTGTACGTGTATGTGTCTGTTACACTACGAACACACACACACACACACACATTAAAATGTATATAAGAATATAAGTTTAATTTATATCGCTTCCAATGAAAGTTTAAAATTGGCTCAAGTCATGAACCTGCGTTACAATACCTAATAATAACAACTGTATGCTTGTTTGTACGATATAATATTAATAATTTCACTTACGACTTTCACAAAGTTTGCTCGTTTTCTTTTCGCTTATTTAGTAAAAAAAGAAGAATGAGACATGTTGTTTACTTAGGTAGGTATTTTCATCCAGTTTGTTACGGTCAGGTGCAACCGGAATGTAGATGAAGAAAATTGTGGTCAAAAATCGTCATATCACTGTCAGGGAAGAAGCAACATCTCTTGCAACCCCGTCTAATCTTGGCAGACATTTTGGCACTAAGACCTGTCGTACCCCTTTTCAAAAACGAGTCTCTTTTGGACATGTTGGACCATGATGGTTCTGATCCCACATCCACGACTGGTAATGAGACATGGAAGTGTGATTTTGACATGCAAACAAGCCAGCAATTATAGGAATGGAAAGAAAACGAGTAAAAACCAAGAACCTAAATGAGGAATCTCAAAAATGATGATGATCCTCATTATTTTCTTCAATAATCGCCACTTAGTCCATCATGAATTTGCTCCTTTGACTGACCATTATGTCTAAAGGGTTTGCCACTGCCACCCTCATGGATCTGCTTTCATTTGATCAAGGATAGATAAAATTCGTGAAAGGAGAAGAAGGCTTCATGTTCCAAAAGTGTTTCCAAGATTGGAAATAACGTTGGTACATTCATGGATTTCACTATAGCTGGTCAATATTCTCTAAAGCATAAGGAAGAACCATCTAAAACCAAATATACTTAGAGAGATTCAAAAATGAAGATGATATTCATAGTAGGTTCGATGTTCGTGGCTTAATCCACCATGAATTCATTCCGGATGGAGAGATGATGATAAGAATACCATTGAATAACCACCACATCTAAACAGGTTTTGACCACATGTGTTTCTGGGTCTGAAAATAACATTAACACATTGCAATTTAACATGGATATGCAATTTAGAGATTAAAACAAGCTCTTAATCAGTAGAGTGGGAGAGTGCTCATCATCTTGTTTAATTATCCTGACGTGGTCAGCATGAGTTTGTTCCAGAAAGACAAATGGTCATTAAGGAGTACTATTGAAACGTTTGGGAAAAGAAATTTGTCAGAGTCAGCCAGAATTATGGAAGGATAATTGAAGGATTTTGTACGACAATAAGACTCCATAGGATTTATCCACAATTGTATGAGAATTCATTGTCAAAAATGCAACCAACATCATCGTATTCACTGGGTTTAGTTATTAGTAATTCTTTTTCACTCCTGAACTAAAACTAGTGCTGTATGGAACTCCTTTTCGGTTGATAAAGGGCATTCATCAAAACTCGTGGAAGGAGCAGAGAGCTGCCTATAAAAAGTGTTTCGAGGGTGGAAATAAAAACTGTTGGCATGTGTGTTCCACCAAATGGTAAGTACTTTGAAAGCCCCAAACTAATAATGTGTCAACCCCGTTTAAAATGTCGTTACCAGGTTTCCTTTTTGTGACCATTGAACCATATTAAAGGGCTGTGCTCAATCATGGTCCAAAATATTTTTAAGCAAATTGTTGTGACAAATCATGAGTATGCTGACCGTCCAAATTTTATGGAAATACAAAAAGTGATGAGATTGGTCTTAAGCAGCTCGATGGTCAAGGTCTGTATATCACGCCATGGTTGATCGACCACGCTCATGTTCTTCAACCTGAGCTACCAGGTAGGTACACACAGTTCCTTGAACTAGAACTTTCACGATAAATTCCGTACTTACTTTTTACTACATTTGTTGTACCTATTCATAGTGTTCGAAAGAAATGAGCCTATTTTAAAACATAATTAGTGTATAAGTATATGAGCACGTATTGGAGCAGGTGTCAAGTTATTAAAGGAAAAGAGAAACTACCATATCTATTTACATATATACATGTGCATTTCAATCAATAGTTCATTTATAATAAGTTTTTTTTTATTTGGTTAGTATAAGCGAGTATAAGTTGATCTAACTTGGACACTAATAAGAAGCAATGGTTCATAGAGGTCTCCAGCACTAAAGGAGGGCCATTGAAAATGTCCAAGTCAGTTTGTTTGGTTTAAACCTGCTGATTGTATCATTTTTATTGAATTTTGTTAAAAACTAAAAAAGAAATTGTACATATCTTAAAGAATCTGACTCCTGGGAAAGGGAGAGCCCTCAAGTGATAGGAGAAGGTAAAGAAAAGGAAGATGAGATACAATTAACGTTCCAGAACGTTACAAATTTTTTGAGATTGGTTTTGGAATGTTGAAGACTGCTCTAACACGTTCCAAAATGTTCCACGTTTTTCAAAAATGATTTAAATTGTTCGAGAATGATCTAAAACGTCTCAGAACATTCCGAATGTTTCAAGAATGATTTGCAATGTTTGAAAATGGTCTAGAATGTTCTAAGCTGTTTCGAGAACGATTTTACAATTGACCTAGAACGTTCCAGAATTTTTAAAATTTTTCCAAACTAGTATGGAAAGTTCAAAAATGCTTCAAAACGTTCTAAAATGCTCCAGATATTTCAAAAATTATTTGTAAATTACTTTAATGATCGAAAATATTGCGAGCTTTTAATAGAATCGTTTCAAAAGTGATCCAAAACGTTCCAGATTTCTTGGGAGTGGTTCAAGAATACTCTGATAGCTTCCAATATGTTCCAGACTTTCGAAAATGTTTTAAAATGTGATCTAATACATTTAAAAATATTCCGAATGTTTCAATACTGACTTGTAATGTTCCTAAATGGTCTAGAATGTTGTAAGCATTTTCGAAAATAATTTTAAAACCGATCTAGAGGTTTATAGAATCTTAAAATTTTTTTAAGGCTAGTTTAGGATGTTAAAGAGTGCTCTAAAAGGTTCCAAAATGTTCCACATGTATCAAAAATGGTTTGCAAAGTTCGAGAATTATCTATAATATTGCAAGCTTTCAGTAGAAGGATTTTAAAAGTGATCTTAAACGTTCCAGAATGTTCCAGACTTTTCGAGAATGTTTTAGAATGTTCGAACGTGACCTAAAACGTTTCATAGCATCCCGAATGTTTCAAGAATCGTTTGTAAGGTTCAAGAGTAGCCTAGAATGTCGGAAATATTTTCGAAAATTATTTCAAAATCGATCTAGGGCTTTACATAGTCTTCTAGATTTTCTGAGACTAGTTTAGAATCTTATAGAATGCTCTAAATTGTTTCAAAAATGATTTTTAAGTTCGGAAATGACCTATAATATTGCAAGCTTTCATAGAATGGTTTCGAAAATGATCTTAAATGTTCCAGAATATTCCAGATTTTTTGAGATCTACAGTATATGTAGAAATTAAAAATACGTGCAATTAATAATTTATTTATATAACGTTTTATTGCACAACACATCACAGCAGGACCTTTAACCTGCATTTATTATTATTTACATCTTACATCTATAAATATAGGACTAATTAATTATCAGATATAATAATAAAAGCCACTGTGAATAATTTTTAAGTTATAAGTTTTATTTTGGCAAGTACGAATTAATTAGGAAATATCAGTAACTTATTGTATACAGGGTGGATCATTTTAATTTATCTTTGAAAAAACTCGAAGACGAAGACCCAAATCAATTAGTCAATCAATTAGTGGTCTTAAATGTGTGCTTGGGGTTTATTTGAAATATTGTTCCATGGTCAAGATGATTGACTCATGTAGATAAAAGGTCATTTTAACATCAAAATGTAATTTTACCATAGGTGATGGTCAAAGATTGAAGTCATCAAAATTAGAGAGTTGACAGTTATTCTCAAAGATGGATTAAAATGTCTCACCCTGTATATTTCGTTTTCGTGTTTATCATAAAAATATTTAAAGTACTAACTAAAAAAATTAATTTGTTTAAACCGAATAGAATCGAAAAAATAATAAACCATTAATTAGTTGAAAGATGGAATCAAAAATCTTTCCTGATTCTTTTTTTTTTTCGTTGGAAATGTAGGACTTATTTCGAGATGGAGACGATTTCCCAGAGGCGGATCCAAGACTTAGGAAGAGGGATTCACAGGAATGTATTTCTTTGTAGGTAGGTATTCTGGCGGTATTTATTAGCTATAACAGCAGCAATTCCTGAAGGATAACCTTTAGTCTTGAAAAGAATCAGAAAAAACCTAAGAAACACAATGGGAGAAGATGGTCTTATTGGTCAAAATCCTTCAAAAAGCATCAAAAATTTTGAAATGAAATTTTGGTTTTTCAAATCCCAAATAAGCGGTTCAAACCTGAATTTCCTTCCAATCCCATGGATCCTCCACTGCGATTCCCCCAGTTATTAAATAAATTGTAAAATAGAAACCATCATCAGGTACAATTTTTTGTTACACTCGCGTATATATTTTAACCTCACAAAATCCACACGTTTCATTAAAAATCATCTTCATTATCCTTGTTTGCTTTTTGTGTATTTGGACTTTGACGATCCTGAAGAGTTACTGTAGTAGTTGGTACTTGCGCTCTCGTTTGAGCTGTTATCATCCTTATTTTGGTCAGTCGCTTCTGGTTTTGCATGGTAGTTGTAAGGAGTCTCTCTGCTGTCAGTTTCCACTGAAGAATGCTTACTTACTTCTGGATTGACGACTTGTGTGGAGTAGTCCTTTTGGTATTGCTCCAAAGCCTGTTCGTAATATTTGGGATCGTACGTGTACTCATCACTAGTTTGGGAGGTATAAGAACTGGGCTGATTTTCACTAGTCTTGGGGGAAGGTGTCTGATAAGATCCTGACGAGTACGACACCCCTTGTTGGTTGTTTGAAGGATAAGCTATTGGTTGAAATTCTTCGGAATTGCTAGCTGATTGAGGATAAATTTGGGCACTGTACGTGGGTTTCTGGTACTGGTTGGTGGGTTGATAAGTTTTGTATTGGTAAGTGCCTGAAGGTTGATAAGTTTTGGATCTGTAAGTAGCTGAAGGTTTATAGTTTTTGGATTGATAAGAAGTAGAAGGATTAGAGGGATCATACCCATTAGAATATGTGGAATGATAATTCCTCAATCTCGATGACTGATAATTTGCAGTTGCATAAGCTGGATCAGGATTAGCTTTGGACACAAAAGTTTTATACTCTTCTGTTTTGAAAGAATTTGGTTCGTATGTTTGGGGATTGTAATCAGTTGAATGTTGATATGTTTGTGGGTTATAAGAGTAGCTTTTGTACTCCTGAAGAGCTTCACCTGACGGTTGTTGAGCTGATTTTGTACCGTCGTTGTAATCGTTATAATCTACAAAAGCTGTTGGCGTTTTGGCACTAGCAGCTGGTGCTGATATGGCAGGATTTGAAAACGTTGCAGGTCTAGTATCAGATGATCCAACTAACAAAGGAGATTTGGTCACTGCAGCAGAGCTAGCCACAATGGCTGTTCCCGAGCTCTTTGGTGACTCAGGACTGCCCTTTGAATGAAATATGACCCTGGTGTGATCCCTGCTGGGATAATTTTCTTCAGTTGGTAGAGCAGCTGACGAATATTTATGGGAAGTTTGAGGAGGGAGGTAATACTGTTGGGCATTTGTGTTATGTTGTTGACCAGTTGTGCTGTATTGTTGCTGAGGTTGGTAGTATCTTCCACTATAATCTGGCTGAGAATACTGGTACTGCTGGTAGGCTGAATCCGGTTGGTACGAAAATTGGGGGTAAGTTTGACTATAATCCGGTTGAATATATTGGGGCATTGACATCATTTGAAGCTATAAAGTTCAAAAGATATTTTAGAAAACAATTCTAAGGGTTTACTGAGGAACCAAACCAAATAAAAATACAAGAAACTATTAGAAGTCTTGAAGTCTCTGAAGACTTCTAATAGTTTTCTAAACAAGTTTTCAATAACTTACTGCTGGATCAGCATAGAGCATGGGTTGTTGATATTGATGCTGAAGTTGTTGGAATTGATTGACATCATACTGCGGTGGTAAATACTGTTGTTGATATTGATATTGATCAGATTGCGGTCGTTCAGGTGGTAAATATGCAGCAGAAGAACTGGGCGCACTCTTGGCTCCGTGAAGATTCACAGAAGCTTGATTGACACCTTGTGGGTTCTGATAAATTTGTTTTAAATACTTCTGGACGATTTCCATGATATTCACATTGTTTAGACCAGCGTAGGGATCTGAGTCGGGCAGTTTTGGATATACAGCTTCGTTTGGAGTTGACAATTGGTTGGTGTATATTCTCAGGATAATTACAGGAACCACTGGTCCGTTAGCTCCTAGATTTTGGTATGTTAGGTGAGGAGAAAGGGTTCCCAATTGCCCCTGTGAGTTTACTGTGGTAAATAGGGTTGTTCCAGACGAAGGTTCGGAAGGTGCTGAAGGAGCGGCGTGACCTGACGATTTTGGTGGAATAACTGACACTTGGGTACCTGGAGAATACGATGTTTGAACACAGAAATAGTAAGCAATTGAGTAGGTTCAAACTTATTACCTAAATTGTACTCGATGGACTTTTGAATATTCAATGGTAAGCTGGAATCGACTCCCTGGGATGATGGTATGCCTTTGGTAATTTTCTGACTCCTCTTAGAATGCCTGTCAAATGAAGGAATATCGTATTGAGAATATTTGTAGTACATAAATTTGGGCGGCTGAGGAGCTCCTCCATAACCACCATAACCCAAGGACGATTCTATTGTTCTTTTTGTTTTTTCTTCCCGTTTCACTTCGGATGAATTCTCCTCGTCAGGATCAACAATTTCAATGGCGAGAATCGCTGGACCTGGTAATTTTTTCGCATCCTTTGGATTCTCCTTGACGCTGTTGCTGATTGTATTGACGGAAGAATCTTTGGCCGAAGATTCGGAAGACTTTTTAACTGCCAAGCTTTGCTGGATGGATATTAAGGAAACCAGGACCTAAAATGGAAATAAGAAATTACTTTTACAGGAAGAAAAATCTGATCGAGTCCTATAGTGTCTTTCTCATTATTGTTTCGGTTGTATCAAAGATGGTAACTAAAGTGAGTCTGCTCTACTTAAAAAACAACAATCATTAATAAAATTAGATGCCTATCACGGAAGAGACCGGTCTCCAAACGCAGTTTACTAATTATGCTGACGGGTACTATTGTTGTTGAATCCTTTCTAAATAAAGAACTCAGTCACGCATTCTTGGTTCTTTCCAACAATCGCTTCAGACTTCATGAGGTCTACTTCCTGAAGACGCTTAAATTGGACGTAATAAGTAATCAGCACAGTTTTTTCTTTACACTAGTTTGACAGTTTGATAATAATTAATAGAAAGCCAAGACGCTAACATCGTTCATAATTGGATGCCAAGACAAGATCAAGGAAAGCAAGTTTTGGGGGAGTGCAATGATTTGATCACGAAAAGGAGAAGGGAAAATGAGTGTCCTCTGGTGATATTGAGGAACAATGGTAAAATAAAAAGACAACTTGGGGCGGAACAGGTCAGGATTGTGGATGGTTTCAGGTCCAATCCATGATGAGGATTGCCCTCATGGTACCATTTGTTGAACATTAACCAGAAACCCAACCTGTCCATATCTGTCGTAATTGCTAAGATGCTTAAGATGAAAAATAATTATATTTTATGTCCACTCACGATAATTATCTAATAACGAACTTTTTGCAAGGAGACGAACGAACACCTTTGGTAAATGAAAAGGAACTTTAAGGAAGTCTAGAGAAATCAATGGATTTCTAATATAATATTTGCAGGTAAAACGAATCGATCAATATCTAAAGGTGTGCAAAAAAGTGGACCTTAAAAGAAATTGCAACTGACACAACATATTATGGAAATTTAGCGTGAATTAAAACACTACGGAAATTTAAAGCGTCGGTTAAATGTCACGATGAAAGTCGCCGTTAAAGATCGCACCAGTTGGTCATTGGTCGTTTTGAAATGACTTTTAAAAAAAATGAAATTAAATAACCATAGAAATTTTGATTGCTCTCGATACGTTAAAGAATCGCTATTCTTACTCAAATTCGAGAAAGCTGCACGATATACACAGACAGGTACATAAAATGTCTTGGGATTAGTGCTGGCACAAGTGAAAGTGCGTAAACAGAATGGCACTTCTTCGGCCTTCCAGCAATCTTCTTTTACTCACGACGACGTTACCGGAAGAAGCCTCGTTTGGCCTCTGGCATTCGTTTTGTTTTCAGGAACAAATTACGACATACGAATATTCCAACACGCTTGGCTGCATTAAACAAACAACTTCGAGATGTTTATTAACAATTTCTTTTTTATATGTTATAAGTACACCAAAAAGTTGAAGATATTATCGAAGCTTTCAGAGCTTTTTGACCAAAGTCCAAAAGAAGACTTTATTCAAATTTTCACGTCCATAGTAATAATACAGTTTATTACTGGCGTTTCGTCGTCAAGCGTGGATGACATCTTCAGGGGAACTTTCTTGGAATATGGACAGTAGAAAACCAAGGAAGCTCTTCTGAAGCTCAAGTCCACACTGACTTCATCTACGAAGTGGAAGTAACGGGGGAGAGGGTTTTTGAATTTTAGAAAATATCTTTATTCAAATCATTATTGAAATCGTATTTCACTAATTAAGAGTCTTTTGTTTTTATGAAAATTAGTTTCATTGTAAGAAATAAAGTCATGTATAAAATGAGGAAACGAAAAAATAGCTACCCGTGCAAATCGTACTTCAGAAAAAGAACCCGGAAACAGCAAGGAAAACCTAGATACGTTTCATTGACTAGATATTTACGTAAGTGTTTATAATGATCATGTACTTTTGTCAGACAAGCATCTGGCAAATGGATGCTGTTACACGAAATTTAAGATATTTCATAACGGCGTTTCTTGTTATTTGACAAAAATATAAAATTTCATAATGAATATGTAGCAAGACCTATAAATTATTAATTAGGAACTCTATTTTAACATTTTTCGATTATTTATATTCATTATAAAGTGTTACTCAAGTCGAGTGACCTAGTCCACATCAGATAAATGATAAATGACTTTATGTAGCTTATTGGGCCTCTTCAGCGCTTCACGGGCAGTCTCAAGAGAATTCCGGCCAAACTGAACTCCCTGGTTAACAGGCAGATTATTGAACTACCTCAGACGCCCGAGTGAACGCCATCTGTGCCGATTCGCTATAAATTCTAGGTTCACTCTTAGAAATAGGTTCAGATATCTTTCTTTAAAAACTTTTAACGATTCAGGGAGACATAAAGTGACATTATGCACAGAATGATCACTAATTTGTTTAGTCTAGTAACCTAGTCATAATTTGATAAATAAATGAAATCACTATTTCGAACTTATTGGCCGTCATCAACGCGCCACAAGCAGTTTGAACAGAACGCGGACCAAACTGATCTCTCTGGATAACAGGCAGATTATTGAACTACCTCAGACGGCCGAGTGAACGCCATCTGTGGCGATTTGCTATGAATTCTAGATTTACTCGTGGAAATAGGTTAAGATATGTTTCTGTAATTACTTTAATGATACAGGAAGACATAAAGTGACATTATGCACAGAATAAACACTAATTATGATAGTTTTCTTTGTGAATATGCTGGGGGTCATCCGTTTGTGACACATTGTATTGTTCAAAGCGACAAATGTGAGGACACTCATTACATTCGCATCTGATTACTCTAACAAAAAGAAAGTGGATAAACTTTTCACTCGTTGATAACTCGAATGGCATAATAACGATTACCTCGTGACTCTCGAGAACATAAACTGTTGCCATTCAACTAAAAAAACATTAATGTAAAGTACGTATCGTTTGAATAGGTAAACAAGTAGCTGGCATTCCGCAAATAACGTTACCATACAGATACCGTGACTTTGAACCCCTATTAAAGCTGTTGTATAATTGTCTCTTTATTTTCTTCAAGACTTTCTTCATTCCTAAACAGACGCTGCTTTCAGTGTCGACGTTGTTGCAAAATTCTTCGTGTGTTAGGATAAACAACGGTTAATTGTGAAATCCTGCCATAAAAATACCAAAGGCGAGACATTAAATTGCCCATTGAATGGAAAACTCCATTCAAAAAGACATGTGTTTGAAACAGAACGCTTTTAATCCAACTAAATTATGGTAATTCTGTGAAAGTGAAGTCGTTATAATAGAACCAAGAAAAGTACAAAAAAAAATCGAATAAAAGTGTTAATTTACTCATGACGTAGAGTTCAACAAGTATTAAATTTTTACAAGTGAGAAATTCTTTAATTTCTAAAATTTGACCTAATAAATATTCCTCTCGATAGTTGATGAAGGGATTGCATAATAATCAAAGGTAATTTCTTGGTTTTGTAATTGTTAATCTGCTAAATCACTATCAATGAGGAACTCAATGGAGAGTAGGTACCTGATAGGCAGGGTTGTTTAGTTAACACCATTAACTCATTATCTGTTTTTCTGATTAACTAATTAAATTTATTTAATGCTCCAATTCTTTATTTCTTACGACTGTGCATAATTCACGGTAGGTAATAGACTTAATTAGCATTTATAAATCAGTAGTTATCAGTAGTTCGTTCATCCTAATTAGAATAAGCAGAAAAATTAGAAGAAAAGGAAGGAGTTAAAAAATCTCGATAATTTTATTGTTTATCAGCAAAGAAGAATTTTGTTTGAAGTTGTTATTAAATCAGGGGTTTTTATTGAATATTAACCTAGGCAGGAAAAAGTAGCACAATTGAGGGAGTCATGAATAACATTTCTATATATTCTCAAATATTCTAGATCATCCTGGAATATTGTACAACAATTTAGAACATTTTAGATCATGATCGAACATTTTTGAAAAATCTGGAACATTTTAGAACATTCAGGATTGTATTGGAAACCATTCTTGAAAAAGGTGGACAGGTCTAAATCGTTCCAAAATATTCTAAATTATTCTCCAAAGCTCTGGAACATTCCCAATCATTTTTGAAAACTCTCGAACATTTTTAGAAGTTCTAGAGTATCTTTAAAACCTTTCTCGAGAAGGATGGAGCGGTCTACATCGTTCTCGATTATTCTAAACTATTTTCCAAAGCTTAAGAACATTCTAAGTCATCTTTGAAAAATCTGGAAGATTATGGAACGTTCAGGATTATATTTGAAACCATTCTCGAAAAAGGTGGACAAGTCTAGATCGTTCCAAAATATTCTAAATTGTTCTCCAAAGCTCTGGAACAGTCTCAATCATTTTTGAATACTCTGGAACATTTTTAGAAGTTCTAGAGTATCTTTAAAACCTTTCTCGAGAAGGATGGAGCGGTCTACATCGTTCTCGATTATTCTAAATCATTCTCCAATGCTCTGGAGCACTCCAAAATTTTTTAGATCATTCTCGAATAATCCAAGTTACTCTGGAAGAGTGTAGAATATTCGGGAGTGATTGCTGTAGAATATACATTGTATATTGTTTTAGTGCAATTTGTGAATGCTTAAAATTTTGATTATTCAATTTATGTTGTAAAAATTAACAAAGAAGCACATTATGAAATATTTCCTTGTTAAGACAACGCTATCAAACCTTTTGTATTCAATTATTTCCTTTGTCTCAATCCTCAGTCGCAATTTTTGAAAGATTGTTAGGTAATGTACAACAAAAAGTCGAATTATCCAAAATTCACACTTCACCGGATTTGTGGGTAACTAATACTCATTACCATTTAAAGATTATGTAGTCCAGAAAATTGGAATCTGTGACGGTTCACAACTTTTAACGAATCAAATCTATTTGTTGCGTCTGTCGTCTCAGATAATGCATAATTCATGTACATAAGAAACTTTGCAAAAAATAACTTTTATTATCTAAGTTTATTAAAAAAAATAAAATTAATTATAAAAGTGGCACTTTATATTTAAAATTTTATTTCATTACTAAAATGTAGTCACATTATGTAAAATAAATTCCTTCACATTTAACTTTGTCATAAAAAAAATCGTAAAATTAACTGAAATATATAAACAAATGATATTGTGCATAATTTTTAATTTCGTAACTAATTAAAACAAACCGAAGGATGAGTTCATTATCCCATATTCTGCTTGAGCAACTTCAGTAGTAATGTGTAATTTTAAGACCACTTTTCGTCGCCTTTTAATTATTTATTGTTAAAAGTTGCTTATGGTATAAAGATGGTCTTTAAAAAACACGCAATCGAAAATGTTTCTGGGTTAAGGTCGTCAAAGAACAGATCTCTAATTGTACTAATTGTACTGTAATTGTTCATGTGGTAACAAAAGAAGTTCTTGATAAAAACGATGAAAAAAGTTCATGCAATAAGAATGTGGGGTGGGCACCCTATGAGACCGCCAGATTCGATAATGTTATCGATAACTAATAACTAAAATAAATTTTGGCCCATAACTGACTAGACCAGATCTCAAATCTAAACCTAAGTCAGTCCTCTTCAAAAATATCAATACGTATGTCGATATTAGACAGAAACTGATATATATATATCAATAACTATCAATATAGTCGATATGTTAATATTTTTTTGTTATTAATAACCGATAATTGAAATAAATTATCGCCCAGAACTAACTGGAGCAGATCTAAAGTCTTAATCTGAATTAGTTCTGTTCAAATATATCAACACGTCGATACTTATTGATATTATTCGATATATCGACAATTATTGATATTTATCGACACATATTCGATACATCCACATCTTTCTCGTTATCGATAACTGATAACTAAAATTAGTTTTCACCCAGGACTATACAATAGTAAGGAAGGTCAGAAAAAAAACTTAAACTGGATTATTTGTAAACTGTTAAAGTTGTTCCATGTCTCAGTTTTCGAGAAAAAAATTTGAAGATGGATGAGGATACGAAACAGTGGAGTTGAATGTCCAATCATTCTTTGGACGACTTCAGAATCATGCAGATGTTATTTATCGATGTTAGATAATTGGTAAATGTATCGTTAGACGATAACGTTCATGGTCTAATTACCATTATATACCACATTAATCACGGATTTGTTGGTTGTGTCTCTATCACATATGCGTTCGGATTCTATAAACTTGACCCATGAGATTTTCTTGTTTTTTTTTTTCCATGGGATTTCATCATTCCCCTGTGGATTTGGGGCTTCTAGACTCTTCTTTTCTACCACCCCCACCGTCCACGTTTCGCACCCTTACATACACGTGCGTGACTTTTATAAACTTTCTTTAACCTCATCATAAAAGTCCTTGTAGATTTATTAAATATTTTTCTTTAGTAATGACCGTCACAGCACCAACATGTAGTTTTTATTTTATTTTTTTATTATTTTTTTTTTCTAGAAGGAAGGTTACCATACTTTGTATTGAGTTTCATTGGGTATTAACCCGCTTCGATAAAACTTTAACGTTGGTATCATTTTTCTTATTAAATTTCAAGGTGGAAAAGTCTCAAACCACAAAAAATAGCATAGGGTAACAAAATTTCCAATAATTTCAAGGATTATGTTTCAATAACTTACATAGTCATCAATATTTTGAAAAAATCCAATTTATTTATTTTTTTCAAAGAATTTTAAATTTTTAAACCAATACAAAACTTTAAAAAGTATTAATTTTCATTGATCCATCTATTGATCTAAATTTCTTAAATGTCTTGGATTAGATTTAGAATCGTCCAAGTATAAAATTTCACTTTTTTTTTGGCACTGATATCGCACGTTTGGTTTTTCTTTTTTATTTCATGTTTTTTTTTTTGGCACGATATGGTCACAAACTGTTTCTGTTGAGAAATGAGAGAACTTTCACTCTCGCAAAACACTCGCGAAGAACTAATTCCTATCTTTTAAGTGGGTACCTACCAGAAAGGTGATCTGCATCCTCGTGCACCACACTCTCGACATCTTTAAAGCACTAACTGGCAAATAACTGTTAACAGTTCTTTATATACTGCTGATCAAAAGCCTGTCTGGTGGTCAGTTCAAGCCCCAGATGATGCTCACTCCAACATTTATCACTGACAATATCTCACACCTTATCACTATTTTTTTGTTGTTATTTTTATTACATAGTTCGTTATGATGATTAATGATCCCTTAAACTGCCTTAAACTTTCAAATACCAGGTAATTGGATCTTAAATTGATAAATCAATAAAAAAAAATGAGAGAAAAATAGATCCTGGTTAGGATTTTTTTTACTGTGTATTGTTTTATGCATATTCGTCCTTAAATTGTTTTAAAAAATTGAGAGGAATAGAGACTAGTCTCATTCAACTAAATTAGACCATATAGGGATCATGGGGTGCTACAACAACCTAATTTAAAGGGATGGTATTTGAGTCTAGTTGATACCAAATCTCAAGGTTATCAAACGTGATTCATAAACAACTGCAAAGCATCAAGCATACCCAATTTGTCATAAGTGTGGGTTCACTAATGCCCAACAGAGGGTCCTTTTACATTTAAGGATTATTTAAACTTGTTGATCTGATATTTTTCTGGTCTTGATGGTCATCCCCAAGAACGATTCTTTCGTGGATTGAGCACATGCAAGGTCGTAGTTGTTTCCATAGTGAAAAAGAACTCAGTCACTGGCGAAACTCCAACTTAGAGACGTTTTTGCGATAAGGATTCTTTCTTCTTTGATGATTTTCTCTCTTTTCTTAACGATCATCCCAAAGAACTGTTACTGCATAGATTGAACACGTACAAGGTCGTCGTTATTTCCATTGTGAAGGTACTCAGTCAGTGGTCAAATTTTAGAAAGACAACTCCAACTTGAAGAGCTTTTGAGGAAAAAGGTTCTATTTTGCCTTGATGGTTTCCTTATGCTTTTCAGAAGGCCTAGTCAGAATCCTACGGGCATATAACCCACGAACGTCATTATTCCTTAAGTTTCGAGCATCATTTGGTGTAAATCAACCATTAGCAGGTTTATGAGCATTTCAACTCTTAATTAATGCTTCCTATGGCTCATTAAGCGCTCGTAAACTTTATGAATGTGTAAATGTGTTTTGTAATTTGCTTCTCACTTGTTTTGGGTTTTGAGTGCAACATTTTATTTGCTTCGTAAGCTTTCTTTGTGCGTGGATTTACTGTGAGGAAAGTGTAGAATCCTGCTATCAAATTCTTTAGAGGAATGAAGTATGAAATTCAAAGAATGGACATCCACTTCCAACTGGTCTTCAGGCTAAAGACTGTGATGATGGCTGTTCCTGATTTATATTAGAAAGTCTGCAATGTTTCTGCCGGAAATAATAAAATCCAATCTGATGATCCGAAAATTATGACGTAGTAAATCATCTTCAAAGTGTAATGGAAAAACATTCGTACTTCATGTACTAAAAACTGTATCCAAAAGTTACCAAATGATCGAAGTTCACCTCTATGGGTTTTAGAAATGGTTGGAGATATCCCACTTAAGATTTTGACCATAACAGACGTTCGTCATTACCAAAATAGTCTTTTCTTCTATCCCTACGTTCCAAAACCATTATGACACTATGACATTACTAAAAGTGAAGACTATGAGGGTTGATCCTGGGTTTCAGTCTGAATTTACTGAACTTGCACAAGCATGGAACTACCATTTTGGGCAAGACACCATAACCACCACCCCAATTGAAGCTGGATCTGCGCCTCAACTTGCACCAGATCTACAAATGTTTTGGTGGTTCAAAAAGGCAGTGCAAGTCTTAACTCTTCAGCAGTTTTGAGATAACCCTAAATGCTGCTTTCATTATTTTTAGTTTATCTGAAGATTTGAAGTAGATAAATTGAAGATTTTGTAGATTCAAATGAGGTTTCAATTTGAACCAACTACGAGAGAAAGAAAAACAGCCAAAAATTATTGGGGTAATTAATCCAACAATAATGTTATTTTTTAATTGTTTTGCTTTCTAATTAAATTTATTTGAGATGGTTTACAGAATGATTTAAAACACTAGTAATTTATTAATTATTGTTGTACAAATAAGTACATTCTACTTTCATGTTAGATACCTTTTTTTAGTTATGAAAGTACCAATTGGAGCACTTCCAATAAAAAAAAACTTTCTTGGACCTTTCATTACAGTTTGGTCGTTTGGCTTTCATCAAAATCAAAAGATGACATTTCCATTTCTTTAATATTAGTGAAGGGATTGTTGCTTTCAAACCAGATACACTTGACAGACAATAAAATAACTTTTTTTCATTTTACTATACTACATATTTGTTTTTTTATGGTTGTACTGTACATATAAGTCTCGATGGTATTATTTACTGAGCCCTTTTAAGTATCGTATCGAATTAATTAATTTTATTTTATGATAATTTCAACATATTAAAGCAGAATAAAAGTTATGGATTCTTCATTTGGTGTGATAAACAGTAAAAGATGTCCATAATAATATTATAAGCTCAATTATTTAAATAATGGAGCTTTCGCTCATCAATAATACAAAGAAAATGATTTATTGTTGTTTTTATATCCTACATGTCTCTATTTTATTTATTTCACGTTACGTTATCGTAGGATGCTCTAGAATTTCATTGAATTTGATTAAAAATATTCCGTATTGTTCAAAATCCCTCAGGAATGATTTGGAAAATTTTTCGGATCAATCTAGAATGTTCTAAAATATTAAAAAATGTCAGACAATGCTTCACAACATTCCTGGATGATCTAACATTTTCAAAGATGGTCTAGAGTGTTTAAATTTTTTTTAAAAAAGCTCTAGAATCTTCTAGCTTTTTTGAAAATGATTTTAAGAATGATCTAGCAAGTTATAGGATGTTCCATAATCTTCAAGATTGATTTAGAATGTTCAAGAAGGAACTAGAAAGTTTTAAAATCTCCCAGAATGACTTGGAATGATGGAAAATGATCTAGAAAGTTTCAGATTTTTCAAAAAGCCCTTGTATTTTCTGGATTTTTCGAGAATGGTTTCAGGAATGATCCAGAACGATCGAGAACGTTCCAGATTCTTTGAGAATGATTTTGTATATCCAAGAATTGATCTAGGAAGTTCCAATTCATTCGAGAATGTCTTGGAATGTTTGAGAATGATCTAGAACGATCCAGATTCTTTGAGGTTTGTTTGAAACGTTTGAAAATAGTCTAGAAAGTTTCAAAATGTCCCAAGTTTTTCGAGAATGATTTAGAACATTTGAGAATAATCTATAATGTTCCAAAAGGTTCTATCATATTCCACGATAATCTATAATGTTTGAGAGCTGCATCTCCTTAAACCTAAGGACCTTGAGGCTAGTGTTACATTTAAAAAGGTATTGCCTAACAAGTTAACACAATTATTAGATAGATCTATTTGTGAGACAAATTACTTTCAAAATTGTATAGAAATAATTTAAATTTTGTAATCAAAGAACACACAATTGTACCAAGCACACAGCTTCATTTCTACTATTTTCACCATAGTTCCTGCTTTTGTCACTATGTTTTCAGTTCCTACTATTTCACTGAATAAATAAACCCAATAGTTGGCAAACTATTTTCGCCGGAGTTCCTGGTTTTGTTGCGTATGATTGAATATTTAGGTAATTAATTTCGATTAATTCTTGTGACCTTTCAGAAGCTTTCTTTTCAATATTCACTTTCGAGTAGCACTAATCCAAAAAACTGTCATTAATAACAAATTTATATCTCAGAAAAAGCAGCTAATTGACTCTAAACTGCTCTAGATTTAATAAATAAAAACTAATTCGACTTATAGATTTGTCATTATTAACTTACTTATCTCTATAATTACCAAAAGAATGGAATTGAGTTGAGACATTTTAGTTTTCTATTAGAGACCACACTAAGACCAGTCTTAAATCCGGTTGAATAATCTATGACGGTGTAGAATGTAAATAAGTCAATGAGACTCACCCCTACAATTTTCACCCAGTGGACATGTGTTTTGCCCACTGTAAATGAGACGCGGTCGTAACGCCCACATTCCTAGTGGGTGAAACATACTGTAAATGAGACGCGGTCGTAACGCCCACATTCCTACTGGGTGAAACATACTGTAAATGAGACGCGGTCGTAACGCCCACATTCCTAGTGGGTGAAACATACTGTAAATGAGACGCGGTCGTAACGCCCACATTCCTAGTGGGTGAAACATACTGTAAATGAGACGCGGTCGTAACGCCCACATTCCTACTGGGTGAAACATACTGTAAATGAGACGCGGTCGTAACGCCCACATTCCTAGTGGGTGAAACATACTGTAAATGAGACGCGGTCGTAACGCCCACATTCCTAGTGGGTGAAACATACTGTAAATGAGACGCGGTCGTAACGCCCACATTCCTAGTGGGTGAAACATACTGTAAATGAGACGCGGTCGTAACGCCCACATTCCTAGTGGGTGAAACATACTTTAAATGAGACGCGGTCGTAACGCCCACATTCCTAGTGGGTGAAACATACTGTAAATGAGACGCGGTCGTAACGCCCACATTCCTAGTGGGTGAAACATACTGTAAATGAGACGCGGTCGTAACGCCCACATTCCTAGTGGGTGAAACATACTGTAAATGAGACGCGGTCGTAACGCCCACATTCCTACTGGGTGAAACATACTGTAAATGAGACGCGGTCGTAACGCCCACATTCCTAGTGGGTGAAACATGTGTTCATAGTTTGATTCTATTAAGGAGTGGACTATGCACTATGGACTATGCATTGATTAGTAAGTCAGTAAGTACTACAAAACGACTTTCATCCCCATTTGCTGAGTGTTTTTTGCAGCTCATTTACTTAAAAGGTAATTTAAGCTTTTCTAATGAGGATGTGAATTTACTGATGTGGAGTTTAGGATAGCAACAGCAAGAGGAATAAATTTTTTACCACTTAACCATTGTTCAATATGTTACGACCCTTGTACATTTCTGTTTATAAAAATCTTAACAAAAACCTGTTAATTCTTAAGTATTGAGAACGGTAACAGTTTATTTACACAATGTTATTACGTCCGTTATGGAAAGATCTACTCGAGATAGTTGCAAAGTTCAATTCTTTTGTGCTTGTTGTCGGTCTCAACAGTTTCGTGCTTGTAATCCTGCCATTCACTTTTGGATACTTGTCGTGTCACCTAATTAACACTTACTTAATTTATGCATTTGTCATTCTAATAGCGACGATGTAATCGCCTGCTGTCGCTTTGGAGAATTCCGGATGTAGATCAACATCTTATACAAATAGTCGTTCATTAATTTGACCGAATTAAGAAACGTTTTCGATGGAATCTTATTATTTACTTCAATATAAATCTCGAACTATCAGAATTATGACTTGAAATTAGATTACCATCGCAAATTGAATTAGACATTACACATTTTTAGCAACTGGGTGTAAGAAAATTAATAGACCATAAAAAAAATAGTATTTGTTCTTATATCTTACCAGATGGTCAAAAACAAAATATTTCAGAAATAGACCTACATCTGAATCTAAATACTGAAAGACCAATTTTTGTACATATTGAATGTACACTAAACTCACAAAAAAATGAATAGCCAAACGTGGCTTGGAATGTTGGACAATGATCTGGAAAGTTTCAGATTTTTCAAAAAGCTCTAGAACCTTCTGGCTTTTTCGAGAATTGCTTCAAAAATGATATAGAACGATACAGAATGTTCTAGATTCTTCTAGAAGGATTTGAAATGTTGAATAACGACATAGGAAGTTTCAAATTATTCGTAAATGTCTTGGAATGTTGAATAATGGTCTAGAAATTTTCAGATTTTTCAAAAATCTCTAGCATTTTCGGGCTTTTTTGAGAATGGTTTAAAGGATGATCAAGAACAATCCAGAGTGTTGCAGATTCTTTGAGAATTAATTGGAAGTTTCAGAAATGATTTAGAAACTTTCACAGTTTTCGAGAATGTCATGGAATGTTGGAAAATGAACTAAAAAGTTTCAGATTTTTCAAAAAGCTCTAGTATCCTCTGGCTTTTCTTTTGAAAATGGTTTAAAAAATTATCTATAACGATCCAGAGTGTTTAAGATTCTTCGAGAATGATTTGGACTGTTCAAGAATGATCTTGCAAGTTCCAAACTTTTCGAGAATGGCTTGGAATGTTTAGGAATGATCTAAGAAGTTTAGGATTTTCCTAAAAGCTCTAATATCACCTGGCTTTTTCGAGCATGACCTGGAACGATTGAGGGTGTTCCAGATTCTTCGAGAATGATTTGGAATACTCATGAATGATCTAGCAAGTTCCAAATTTTTCGAGAATGACTTGGAATATTTAAGAATGGTCTAAGAAGTTTCAGAATTTTCAGAAAGCTCTAGAATTTTCTGGCATTTTCGAGAATGATTTCAAAAATGATCTAGAACGATCCAGATTGTTCCAGATTCTTCGAGAATAATTTGATAAGTTCAAAAATAATCTAGGAAGTTCCAAATTTTTTGAGAATGACTTGGAATTTTCAGTAATGATCTGGGAAGTTTCAAATTTACCAAAAAGCTCTAGTATCATCTGGCATTTTCGAGAATGGCTTTAGAAATGATCTAGAACGATCTAAAATGGTTCATATTCTTCGAAAATAATTTGGAATATTCAAGAATGATCTAGGAAGTACCAATGTCTTCAAGAATGTCTTGAAATGTTCGAAGTTAGAAAGTTGCAGATTTTTCAAAAATTTCTACATGTTCTGCCTTTCTCGAGAATGATATTAAAAATGATATTGGACGATACAGAGCGTTCCTGATTCTTCGAGAATGACTTGGAATGTTGTACAATGATTTAGAATTTTTACTATTTTTCCAAAAGCTCTGGAGTCTTCTACTTTTTCTGAGAATGATTTCCAGAATAAAGAAAGTACAAATTGTAAAATAAAATTGGAGCATCAGCTTTTTTAAAGGATTGCAAAGGAACCGAAGAGACCCAATGGTCAACTTAATTTTTTTTTTTAACTGACAGTTTTTCGGTATTTCAAAATTATTACCACTGGAAATGTGCGACCATAAAATCTAATCGTTTTCTGAGTTTCCAAAAAAATGCAAAATTATTTATGCTTAATAGATATCGAAAACAACAACGTGTGTTGTATTGACCTATGGTACAAAAAAATGTAGTTACCAGCACATATTTTTGCATAGAGCACGGGCAGATGGGCAGATGGAAAGCAAGCATTCTAGAAATTTTCTCTAAAGCGAAAGCTTTATCGGTTTCAATTTTTACATCAAACATGTAAACTAAAGAATATTTTTGCTTAGTTTATATTCGATTCCGTACACGTTTTCTTTCATCTCAACTTTCCTGTTTTATCGTATCGCAGCCTTTACCATTTATTACTAACAATTGCAGCAAATTACATGCCATTTGAACATATTTACGTAGATATTTATACATAAATAAATTGTAATTCAATGATTCTTAAATCGGCAACATCAGTTCAATTTGTTAATGAGAATTATAATTAGTCACTACAATTTACCAAAGCAACAGGAAAAAAAATTTGTTAATGTGATCTGGTATAATTTTTTAGTTTTGTCTTTGCCATAAGGTTGGTATAGTTTATAGTCATTTTTATCTTACGATTAATCATTCAATATTTGTTTTCTGAAAGAATTTCAACGGTGGAATAAATGATTCAAAAGTTAATCTAACCTAACCTAAGTTTCTCTTCATCTACCAAAAACCCTGCGCATGACCACTGCGTCATCACTCGAAGGCATTCCTCAGTATGGGCAGGCTCACGAGATGTTCCATAGAAGGAATAAAGTAAAAGGCACAACTAAAAGCAACAAGAATACCTTCAAATGGTATCTATCATCTAAAAGGATTTAGAGTCCTTTAACCCTAATTTATTGGTATGTATCTATCATTTAATTACAACTCAACCAACCCCTGTTGTTGTTCAAAATACATTCAACTGTTATATATATTAGAGGGCCATTAGAATAATTTGGTATTCTATATTATTATAATAAATGTGGGCCATTATTTTTAATTGGATAATTTTAAGACTTCACTAATTGAAACCGTTTCAAAAGTGATTATCTGAAACTTATACATTTTTTCTCATGAATTTACTCTCTTATATGGATGAGAACAACGTTGTCTGTCATCCATTAAAGATTATTTTTTTACAAAAAAGGAAATTTAAAGCATGTATCAGATGGCAAGCGGCATTTAATCCAAGTAGACAATACATCAGACTTAATAATTCTTAAATCTGAAATACCCACTCTGTACAATTACTTGTATCACTCTTTCTCTCTCTCTAACTGTGAGTATAAATTTTTAATTGTACAAATGAGCTCATGAATTATTTATTACCTATTTACAACTATGCTGTTGTTAACAATTAACGTGGAATTAATTAGCAAACAATGATCATTTATCAAGAATAAGGACTCTATGACAAAAACGCAAATAAGATGTCCCATTTTTGGTTTCTAAACTAAACGTCGACACAAAATGAAAGCTACACGACGTGGTGCAAAAGACACACGTTTCCACTTAATGATCAGTTTTTTAAATTAGCGACACCACAAAAAAAAAAAACATGAAAATAAGTCACGACGAATAAGAACATCCGGTGTATGGACGAATTCCGGTTGAATTAACAAAATTATGTGATATCTGGCACTATAAATTGCTATGAGTGAAGTTCTCATTTATGATCTTGTTATTAGGAAAACATAATTGAGTTCTTGGTGTATAATCAAGACCAACTCATAGATATTGTACAGCTTCCTGCTTTCTTCTGGCGGTTTATTTAAAATAGAATAAAATTTTTCAAGTGAAAGCTTCTTTAGGCGCGTTATGAAATTTTCAGTAGTTACTAGGCGACCGTCAGCAGACCGATACCGTTCCAGCACTGCAATGTATAAGGGAGTTACCAATTAATGAATCTAAAGAAGCAGAGGGATTGGCAGATGAAGAGGAAAAGAAAACAAGCTGCAGAAAGATGTTTTTTGAACTGAATGCAAATTGAACTAAGGAACTGAAGACTGTTTGAAGGATCCAAAGTTCAAAAGAGTGAAAAGGAGAATGTTATATTAATGTTAAAATGTCTCTGCAGAAGAGCTTTTATCGACTGCAAGAAATAATTATTTTAATACAGTCAAAACCCATACAACTACTCAGTAATTAAAATTAAACTTATTCACCGACTCGTTTCTGTAAAACTAAGTCGTTGTATAATTAAAATTTTATATTTAAGTATTGACAGTATAATAACTTGTAATCGGTCGTTCCTCCTGACAGAATCTCAAACCACAAGAGATAACTTCCTAATTTTTTTCTGCAGGATTCTGTAATATTCCTTGAACTCGAAATTGCTCACGCATGGCCAATTTTATAAGAATTTCAACAAACTAAAACATCCCAAACATCTTTAAAAATTGTAAAATATAAAAACTACTTAACAAATCTTACGCAATCTGCGTTGTGGTGTACCGCAGGGGTAACAGCTAGGGCCACTACTTTTGAAAATGTACAGTTCACGTATTTTAATTGCTAACCCAACGTTACCAGCACAATGTAACCAGCTGAACAATCCAATTAACAAAAATTTATTATTCTGAAAATCATTAGCCAAACCACGATTACACCAGTAATTAAGCACTCGTTAAATCGTTTCATAAAAACTTCCTTATTTAAAACTAAATCAACATTAATTACTGACTTGGTTTAATTTGATTTAGGTCTGTCTGTCTGCAATTAGTAAGTCAAATTTAAACGGAAATGAACTGAATCGTAACACAAAACTTTGGTGGTACCATTGCCCCAACAATAATTGAAAGACCTTTTTGATAGTTGATGCAAAATCTCCTGCTGGGTGAAAAATATTTAATTTCAAGTACTAAACCAGTAACACCAAAAGCTAATGCTTCAACTATTGCAAAAGTAATTTACATTCAAGGATAACATAGTCCTTAATAAAGAAAAGGATGTTATTTATTCTCCTCCACCTGTAGGACTGCGCATGAGTACTGCGTCATCACTTGAAGGCATTCCTTAGTATGGGCAGGCTCATCAGATGTTCCACAGAAAGAATAAAGGAAAGGCATTGAAGGGATGTTATCTATCGTCAGGACCTTCCATAGAGGGAAGGAAGTACGTCACAAACAGGGTCAAAACCAGAAATGGACCTATGATTATCGCCATAGTAATAATGAATTAATGATAAAGAAACTAACAGGCTCCTATTTCAAAGCTGATCAAATGAGTAATAATCCTAGCAATGGACTAAACTTTTGATAGTGCACAGAATCCTTAGACCATATTATATACATACCATTAAAATAAGTACCATAAGAGATGCATAACCATAACAATAATTGAAGACAAAGCAGCAGGTTACCAATTCTTTTATGGTAGTTGCGATCTTTGAAAGTAGAGCATGATTTGAAAATTTTCGAACCGCAGAAAATTCTGTCAAACCCAGACACGTGTATCAATTCGCCATAAGCTTCTGCTTGTGGTTTTCAGTTATAAAGAAGTTTTGGATATAGTTTATCTCGATCCATCGATGAAAAAACTTTTCGCATAAATTCTGCGGTCAATTAATGGACAAAAAAGCAGATGTCGTCTTCCATATTATTTAACCGAAACATTTATGTTTAGAAAATAACCGTTAAAAGCATCACTTTCTATTTCCACTTGAGCTACGTTCCTTCAGAATTTATACTAATTATAAATTAAATAATCGTTTTGAATAATATGAATATAAATGTTCTAAAAAGCTTTAATTACTTTTTGATCGTAATTTTAAGGCTTCCGCTAATTGCGTTGCACAATAGTACCACAACACACGAAGAAAATATTAGCTCTTCGCACATGTATGAAAAACTTAATTTACTTTTAACTAATTATGATACAAATCGTTCTGAAGAAACGAGCAAATAGAGATCGCTATTTTCTTCAGTTCCAATCAGCTCGCCTTGGGCAGAGTCACCCTTTAGGCAGTCAAGCTACTTGAAACTACTACCTATGACACTCTGTCGAGAACTAATACGTTCGAAATCACGATCCACGTCTGATATTTAATGCTAGCTTCTGATGCAATTTACAAACCCTACCCACACCTCATAAAATTAATCAATCGGAAATATTCCTACGTAATTATTAAAATTCTTATTTACTTAAAATCTTGTTTTCACTGAAAGTAAAACATATAAATAATTTCTCAATACAAGTAGTTCATGAAATGTTATAATAGGCACATATAAGCATGCGAATGTGCAAGACAAACAACTACAAAAAGAATCAAAACATCTGGCAAATATAAGCATGTTTCCGCATGCATATTTATGAATAATGTGGGCACATCACCGCCTGTAGAACTTTTATAAATTCCTTTATAAATCACATTTTTCGCTAATTATAGTTTTAGAAAAAGTAAAAGTGCATTTATGACTGCCACTACAGTTAAAAAAATACATTAAAAAATTAGTAAGTACGCAGAATTAATTTGTATCATCGCTTCTTAAGTAAAGATAGTACTTTGAGTCTTTTTAGTAGCGAACTATATAAAACTAAAAACAAAAGAAGCGCTCCTTAAATTTTATTATCTTAATCGATTATTTAAAACTATCTTTACACCAAAATGCATGTTAAAATATACGCAAAATCTTGTGGTGGCATTAGTTTTTGAGTGTGATATGAATTAACGATTGTACGAATCATTTTAGTATGGACACTTATAAAACTAAAGACGAAAAAAACCGCTCCTTGAATTTAATTATGTTAATTAATTATTTAAAACGATCTTTACACCAAAATGCATGTTAAAATATACGCAAAATCTTGTGGTGCCATTAGTTTTTGAGTGTCATATGAATTAACGATTGTACGAATTATTTCAGTAAGGACACTTATAATACTGAAGACGAAAAAAACCGCTCCTTGAATTTAATTATGTTAATTACATATTTAAAACGATCTTTACACCAAAATGCATGTAAAAATATACGCAAAATCTTGTGGTACCATTAGTTTTTGAGTGCGATATGAATTAACGATTGTACGAATCATTTCAGTAAGGACACTTATAAAACTAAAGACGAAATAAAAACCGCTCCTTGAATTTGGTGATGTTAATTAATTATTTAAAACGATCTTTACACCAAAATGCATGTTAAAATATACGCAAAATCTTGTGGTGGCATTAGTTTTTGAGTGTGATATGAATTAACGATTGTACGAATCATTTCAGTAAGGACACTTATAAAACTAAAGACGAAAAAAACCGCTCCTTGAATTTGGTGATGTTAATTAATTATTTAAAACGATCTTTACACCAAAATGCATGTAAAAATATACGCAAAATTTTGTGGTGCCATTAGTTTTTGAGTGTCATATGAATTAACGATTGTACGAATCATTTCAGTAATGACACTTATAAAACTAAAGACGAAAAAACCGCTCCTTGAATTTGGTGATGTTAATTAATTATTTAAAACGATCTTTACACCAAAATGCATGTTAAAATATACGCAAAATCTTGTGGTGGCATTAGTTTTTGAGTGTGATATGAATTAACGATTGTACGAATCATTTCAGTAAGGACACTTATAAAACTAAAGACGAAAAAAACCGCTCCTTGAATTTGGTTATGTTAATTAATTATTTCAAACGATCTTTACACCAAAATGCATGTTAAAATATACGCAAAATTTTGTGGTGCCATTAGTTTTTGAGTGTGATATGAATTAACGATTGTACGAATCATTTCAGTAAGGACACTTATAAAACTAAAGACGAAAAAAACCGCTCCTTGAATTTGGTTATGTTAATTAATTATTTCAAACGATCTTTACACCAAAATGCATGTTAAAATATACGCAAAATTTTGTGGTGCCATTAGTTTTTGAGTGTGATATGAATTAACGATTGTACGAATCATTTCAGTAAGGACACTTATAAAACTAAAGACGAAAAAAACCGCTCCTTGAATTTTATTATCTTAATCGATTATTTAAAACGATCTTTACACCAAAATGCATGTTAAAATATACGCAAAATTTTGTGGTGCCATTAGTTTTTGAGTGTGATATGAATTAACGATTGTACGAATCATTTCAGTAAGGACACTTATAAAACTAAAGACGAAAAAAACCGCTCCTTGAATTTGGTTATGTTAATTAATTATTTCAAACGATCTTTACACCAAAATGCATGTTAAAATATACGCAAAATTTTGTGGTGCCATTAGTTTTTGAGTGTGATATGAATTAACGATTGTACGAATCATTTCAGTAAGGACACTTATAAAACTAAAGACGAAAAAAACCGCTCCTTGAATTTTATTATCTTAATCGATTATTTAAAACGATCTTTACACCAAAATGCATGTTAAAATATACGCAAAATTTTGTGGTGCCATTAGTTTTTGAGTGTGATATGAATTAACGATTGTACGAATCATTTCAGTAAGGACACTTATAAAACTAAAGACGAAAAAAACCGCTCCTTGAATTTGGTTATGTTAATTAATTATTTCAAACGATCTTTACACCAAAATGCATGTTAAAATATACGCAAAATTTTGTGGTGCCATTAGTTTTTGAGTGTGATATGAATTAACGATTGTACGAATCATTTCAGTAAGGACACTTATAAAACTAAAGACGAAAAAAACCGCTCCTTGAATTTGGTTATGTTAATTAATTATTTCAAACGATCTTTACACCAAAATGCATGTTAAAATATACGCAAAATTTTGTGGTGCCATTAGTTTTTGAGTGTGATATGAATTAACGATTGTACGAATCATTTCAGTAAGGACACTTATAAAACTAAAGACGAAAAAAACCGCTCCTTGAATTTTATTATCTTAATCGATTATTTAAAACGATCTTTACACCAAAATGCATGTTAAAATATACGCAAAATTTTGTGGTGCCATTAGTTTTTGAGTGTGATATGAATTAACGATTGTACGAATCATTTCAGTAAGGACACTTATAAAACTAAAGACGAAAAAAACCGCTCCTTGAATTTGGTTATGTTAATTAATTATTTCAAACGATCTTTACACCAAAATGCATGTTAAAATATACGCAAAATTTTGTGGTGCCATTAGTTTTTGAGTGTGATATGAATTAACGATTGTACGAATCATTTCAGTAAGGACACTTATAAAACTAAAGACGAAAAAAACCGCTCCTTGAATTTGGTTATGTTAATTAATTATTTCAAACGATCTTTACACCAAAATGCATGTTAAAATATACGCAAAATTTTGTGGTGCCATTAGTTTTTGAGTGTGATATGAATTAACGATTGTACGAATCATTTCAGTAAGGACACTTATAAAACTAAAGACGAAAAAAACCGCTCCTTGAATTTGGTGATGTTAATTAATTATTTAAAACGATCTTTACACCAAAATGCATGTAAAAATATACGCAAAATTTTGTGGTGCCATTAGTTTTTGAGTGTGATATGAATTAACGATTGTACGAATCATTTCAGTAAGGACACTTATAAAACTAAAGACGAAAAAAACCGCTCCTTGAATTTGGTTATGTTAATTAATTATTTCAAACGATCTTTACACCAAAATGCATGTTAAAATATACGCAAAATTTTGTGGTGCCATTAGTTTTTGAGTGTGATATGAATTAACGATTGTACGAATCATTTCAGTAAGGACACTTATAAAACTAAAGACGAAAAAAACCGCTCCTTGAATTTTATTATCTTAATCGATTATTTAAAACGATCTTTACACCAAAATGCATGTTAAAATATACGCAAAATTTTGTGGTGCCATTAGTTTTTGAGTGTGATATGAATTAACGATTGTACGAATCATTTCAGTAAGGACACTTATAAAACTAAAGACGAAAAAAACCGCTCCTTGAATTTGGTTATGTTAATTAATTATTTCAAACGATCTTTACACCAAAATGCATGTTAAAATATACGCAAAATTTTGTGGTGCCATTAGTTTTTGAGTGTGATATGAATTAACGATTGTACGAATCATTTCAGTAAGGACACTTATAAAACTAAAGACGAAAAAAACCGCTCCTTGAATTTTATTATCTTAATCGATTATTTAAAACGATCTTTACACCAAAATGCATGTTAAAATATACGCAAAATTTTGTGGTGCCATTAGTTTTTGAGTGTGATATGAATTAACGATTGTACGAATCATTTCAGTAAGGACACTTATAAAACTAAAGACGAAAAAACCGCTCCTTGAATTTGGTTATGTTAATTAATTATTTCAAACGATCTTTACACCAAAATGCATGTTAAAATATACGCAAAATTTTGTGGTGCCATTAGTTTTTGAGTGTGATATGAATTAACGATTGTACGAATCATTTCAGTAAGGACACTTATAAAACTAAAGACGAAAAAAACCGCTCCTTGAATTTGGTTATGTTAATTAATTATTTCAAACGATCTTTACACCAAAATGCATGTTAAAATATACGCAAAATTTTGTGGTGCCATTAGTTTTTGAGTGTCATATGAATTTACGATTGTACGAATCATTTCAGTAATGACACTTATAAAACTAAAGACGAAAAAACCGCTCCTTGAATTTGGTTATGTTAATTAATTATTTAAAACGATCTTTACACCAAAATGCATGTTAAAATATACGCAAAATCTTGTGGTGCCATTAGTTTTTGAGTGTCATATGAATTAACGATTGTACGAATTATTTCAGTAAGGACACTTATAATACTGAAGACGAAAAAAACCGCTCCTTGAATTTAATTATGTTAATTACATATTTAAAACGATCTTTACACCAAAATGCATGTAAAAATATACGCAAAATCTTGTGGTACCATTAGTTTTTGAGTGCGATATGAATTAACGATTGTACGAATCATTTCAGTAAGGACACTTATAAAACTAAAGACGAAATAAAAACCGCTCCTTGAATTTGGTGATGTTAATTAATTATTTAAAACGATCTTTACACCAAAATGCATGTTAAAATATACGCAAAATCTTGTGGTGGCATTAGTTTTTGAGTGTGATATGAATTAACGATTGTACGAATCATTTCAGTAAGGACACTTATAAAACTAAAGACGAAAAAAACCGCTCCTTGAATTTGGTGATGTTAATTAATTATTTAAAACGATCTTTACACCAAAATGCATGTAAAAATATACGCAAAATTTTGTGGTGCCATTAGTTTTTGAGTGTCATATGAATTAACGATTGTACGAATCATTTCAGTAATGACACTTATAAAACTAAAGACGAAAAAACCGCTCCTTGAATTTGGTGATGTTAATTAATTATTTAAAACGATCTTTACACCAAAATGCATGTTAAAATATACGCAAAATCTTGTGGTGGCATTAGTTTTTGAGTGTGATATGAATTAACGATTGTACGAATCATTTCAGTAATGACACTTATAAAACTAAAGACGAAAAAAACCGCTCCTTGAATTTGGTTATGTTAATTAATTATTTCAAACGATCTTTACACCAAAATGCATGTTAAAATATACGCAAAATTTTGTGGTGCCATTAGTTTTTGAGTGTGATATGAATTAACGATTGTACGAATCATTTCAGTAAGGACACTTATAAAACTAAAGACGAAAAAAACCGCTCCTTGAATTTGGTTATGTTAATTAATTATTTCAAACGATCTTTACACCAAAATGCATGTTAAAATATACGCAAAATTTTGTGGTGCCATTAGTTTTTGAGTGTGATATGAATTAACGATTGTACGAATCATTTCAGTAAGGACACTTATAAAACTAAAGACGAAAAAAACCGCTCCTTGAATTTTATTATCTTAATCGATTATTTAAAACGATCTTTACACCAAAATGCATGTTAAAATATACGCAAAATTTTGTGGTGCCATTAGTTTTTGAGTGTGATATGAATTAACGATTGTACGAATCATTTCAGTAAGGACACTTATAAAACTAAAGACGAAAAAAACCGCTCCTTGAATTTTATTATCTTAATCGATTATTTAAAACGATCTTTACACCAAAATGCATGTTAAAATATACGCAAAATTTTGTGGTGCCATTAGTTTTTGAGTGTGATATGAATTAACGATTGTACGAATCATTTCAGTAAGGACACTTATAAAACTAAAGACGAAAAAAACCGCTCCTTGAATTTGGTTATGTTAATTAATTATTTCAAACGATCTTTACACCAAAATGCATGTTAAAATATACGCAAAATTTTGTGGTGCCATTAGTTTTTGAGTGTGATATGAATTAACGATTGTACGAATCATTTCAGTAAGGACACTTATAAAACTAAAGACGAAAAAAACCGCTCCTTGAATTTTATTATCTTAATCGATTATTTAAAACGATCTTTACACCAAAATGCATGTTAAAATATACGCAAAATTTTGTGGTGCCATTAGTTTTTGAGTGTGATATGAATTAACGATTGTACGAATCATTTCAGTAAGGACACTTATAAAACTAAAGACGAAAAAAACCGCTCCTTGAATTTGGTTATGTTAATTAATTATTTCAAACGATCTTTACACCAAAATGCATGTTAAAATATACGCAAAATTTTGTGGTGCCATTAGTTTTTGAGTGTGATATGAATTAACGATTGTACGAATCATTTCAGTAAGGACACTTATAAAACTAAAGACGAAAAAAACCGCTCCTTGAATTTTATTATCTTAATCGATTATTTAAAACGATCTTTACACCAAAATGCATGTTAAAATATACGCAAAATTTTGTGGTGCCATTAGTTTTTGAGTGTGATATGAATTAACGATTGTACGAATCATTTCAGTAAGGACACTTATAAAACTAAAGACGAAAAAAACCGCTCCTTGAATTTGGTTATGTTAATTAATTATTTCAAACGATCTTTACACCAAAATGCATGTTAAAATATACGCAAAATTTTGTGGTGCCATTAGTTTTTGAGTGTGATATGAATTAACGATTGTACGAATCATTTCAGTAAGGACACTTATAAAACTAAAGACGAAAAAAACCGCTCCTTGAATTTGGTTATGTTAATTAATTATTTCAAACGATCTTTACACCAAAATGCATGTTAAAATATACGCAAAATTTTGTGGTGCCATTAGTTTTTGAGTGTCATATGAATTTACGATTGTACGAATCATTTCAGTAATGACACTTATAAAACTAAAGACGAAAAAACCGCTCCTTGAATTTGGTGATGTTAGTTAATTATTTAAAACGATCTTTACACCAAAATGCATGTAAAAATGTACGCAAAATTTTGTGGTGCCATTAGTTTTTGAGTGTCATATGAATTAACGATTGTACGAATCATTTTAGTAAGGAAACTAATAAAACTAAAGACGAAAAAAACCGCTCCTTGAATTTGATTATGTTTATTAATTATTTGAAACGTTTTATTTTCCGAAATATATGTAAAAATGTACGTAGAATCTTATAGTGTCATCAATTTTTGAATGCGATGCGAATTAAAGATAGTACAAGTCCTTTTAATAGAGAAACATGAAAAACGAAAAAAGCGCTCGTTGAGTTGTAATATGATAATCAATAATTTATAACGTTTTGTACATCAAAATACATATAAAAGTGTACGTAGAATCCTGTGGTGTTGTCGTTTTTTGAGTGTAGCACAAAATAAAGGTAATATTTGTTCTTGTAACTGTTGTTGTCTTATGTTGTAAACTGAACAAAATTGTATTTTCCTAGGCAACTCGTCACGCACATTTGTATAGCAAAGGACATCAGGGGCAAAAGTTGGTACAAATTCAAATATAACATAACCTCTAACTTTAATTTACTGTTTAACATCGCGGCTTGTAGGATACTTTTAAATTTATAATAAAATAGTTCTTATATCAATAAAATGTCGATAAATAGGGTAAGTTAATTAAATTATTACCAGGATAAAAGTACTACGAACTCGCTTTTTTTAGATTATAAATTTTTGTTGCAAACAAAAGAAATTATTTAATAGTTTCAATGTTTATGCCTCTACATCAACAACCGCTTCTCAGGAGCCCTCAAGAATAGAAAAATGTAAGTAAAATGAGATTTCTCATGCAATTAAATCAGAAAACCCCAAAAATTACAAATGTCTTTAATTTCATATAATATAAATAAGTTTTTCTTTGTTACAGCTCTAAATCATGTGCAACTACTTGGGAGGGTTGGTGCAGATCCCCAACGAAAAGGTAGCGACGACCACCCTGTTGTAGTGTTTTCTATGGCAACAAATTCTAATTATCGCTATGAAACCGGTGAATTTCTTCAAAGAACCGAGTGGCACAGAGTTGTTTGCTTCAAACCAGGCTTAAGAGAAACTATTTTGAATTATTTGAAAAAGGGGCAGAGAGTTTTTGTAACGGGAAGAGTAACCTACGGTGAAGTAAAAGGAGACGATGGAAAACCTCGAACTACAGCCGCCATCGCAGCAGATGATGTTATTTTCTTTCAGTCTTAAGTAGTAAGTGTAAATATTTTTTATATAAATTTTAATACCAATTATATAAGCATTATTCTACGAAGTATTTTTTTTTATTTTTTTTAACCCTACTTCATCAACAATTGATATTTATTTTCAATTTATAAAGACAAAACTTGACGAAAACATAATATTGATTTCGAAAAATTCAATAATATCCAACTAAATACAGTACGCAATTCTCATTTCTTCCTCTCTACCGCCATTTTGTACTTTATTGCCGCCATTTTGTAATATGCGGCAATATTTTTACGTCTAATTACCATTGAATGTTTTATAATTTCGGTTTTATAAACATCATCTTCAATTTGAAAGATCTATTGAATGATATTCGACTCAATACAGTACGTAATTTTTGTTTCTTCCTCTCTACCGCCATTTTGTACTTTATTGCCGCCATTTTGTAATATGCGGCAATATTTTTACGTCTTATTACCGTTGAATGTTTTATAATTTCGGTTTTATAAACATCATCTTCAATTTGAGAGATCTATTCAATGATATTCGACTCAATACAGTACGCAATTTTTGTTTCTTCCTCTCTACCGCCATTTTGTACTTTATTGCCGCCATTTTGTAATATGCGGCAATATTTTTATGTCTTATTACCGTTGAATATTTTATAATTTCGGTTTTATAAACATCATCTTCAATTTAAAAGATCTATTGAATGATATTCGACTCAATACAGTACGCAATTTTTGTTTCTTCCTCTCTACCGCCATTTTGTACTTTATTGCCGCCATTTTGTAATATGCGGCAATATTTTTATGTCTTATTACCGTTGAATATTTTATAATTTCGGTTTTATAAACATCATCTTCAATTTGAAAGATCTATTCAATGATATTCGACTCAATACAGTACGCAATTTTTGTTTCTTCCTCTCTACCGCCATTTTGTACTTTATTGCCGCCATTTTGTAATATGCGGCAATATTTTTACGTCTTATTACCGTTGAATATTTTATAATTTCGGTTTTATAAACATCATCTTCAATTTGAAAGATCTATTCAATGATATTCGACTCAATACAGTACGTAATTTTTGTTTCTTCCTCTCTACCGCCATTTTGTACTTTATTGCCGCCATTTTGTAATATGCGGCAATATTTTTACGTTTTATTACCGTTGAATATTTTATAATTTCGGTTTTAATAAACATCATCTTCAATTTGAAAGATCTATTCAATGATATTCGACTCAATACAGTACGTAATTTTTGTTTCTTTCTCTCTACCGCCATTTTGTACTTTATTGCCGCCATTTTGTAATATGCGGCAATATTTTTACGTCTTATTACCGTTGAATATTTTATAATTTCGGTTTTATAAACATCATCTTCAATTTGAAAGATCTATTCAATGATATTCGACTCAATACAGTACGTAATTTTTGTTTCTTCCTCTCTACCGCCATTTTGTACTTTATTGCCGCCATTTTGTAATATGCGGCAATATTTTTACGTCTTATTACCGTTGAATGTTTTATAATTTCGGTTTTAAAAACATCATCTTCAATTTGAAAGATCTATTCAATGATATTCGACTCAATACAGTACGCAATTTTTGTTTCTTCCTCTCTACCGCCATTTTGTACTTTATTGCCGCCATTTTGTAATATGCGGCAATATTTTTACGTCTTATTACCGTTGAATGTTTTATAATTTCGGTTTTATAAACATCATCTTCAACTTGAAAGATCTATTCAATGATATTCGACTCAATACAGTACGTAATTTTTGTTTCTTCCTCTCTACCGCCATTTTGTACTTTATTGCCGCCATTTTGTAATATGCGGCAATATTTTTACGTCTTATTGCCGGTGAATGTTTTATAATTTCGGTTTTAAAAACATCATCTTCAATTTGAAAGATCTATTCAATGATATTCGACTCAATACAGTACGTAATTTTTGTTTCTTCCTCTCTACCGCCATTTTGTACTTTATTGCCGCCATTTTGTAATATGCGGCAATATTTTTACGTCTTATTACCGTTGAATGTTTTATAATTTCGGTTTTATAAACATCATCTTCAACTTGAAAGATCTATTCAATGATATTCGACTCAATACAGTACGTAATTTTTGTTTCTTCCTCTCTACCGCCATTTTGTACTTTATTGCCGCCATTTTGTAATATGCGGCAATATTTTTACGTCTTATTGCCGGTGAATGTTTTATAATTTCGGTTTTAAAAACATCATCTTCAATTTGAAAGATCTATTCAATGATATTCGACTCAATACAGTACGTAATTTTTGTTTCTTCCTCTCTACCGCCATTTTGTACTTTATTGCCGCCATTTTGTAATATGCGGCAATATTTTTACGTCTTATTACCGTTGAATGTTTTATAATTTCGGTTTTATAAACATCATCTTCAACTTGAAAGATCTATTCAATGATATTCGACTCAATACAGTACGTAATTTTTGTTTCTTCCTCTCTACCGCCATTTTGTACTTTATTGCCGCCATTTTGTAATATGCGGCAATATTTTTACGTCTTATTGCCGTTGAATGTTTTATAATTTCGGTTTTAAAAACATCATCTTCAATTTGAAAGATCTATTCAATGATATTCGACTCAATACAGTACATAATTATTGTTTCTTCCTCTCTACCGCCATTTTGTACTTATTGCCGCCATTTTATAATTGGCAACAATATTTTTACGTCTTATTACCGTTGAATATTTTATAATTTCGGTTTTATAAACATCATCTTCAACTTGAAAGATCTATTCAATGATATTCGACTCAATACAGTACGCAATTTTTATTTTTTCATCCCTACCGCCATTTCGTATTTTACGACCGCCATTTATGTTTTAAAAAACACAAAACCAGGGGCTGTCTTCCTTTATATACCGGAATGTATCGATTTATTGGTAAACATCTTTTATTGGCACTAATTGATATTAAAAATTCAAATGTAAACAATAATTTTTATCGAAATATAATTATGACTATCCAAGACTATGACCTAATAAGGATAATGTAATTAACGTCATGTAATACCTTCTAATGTCAACCTTTTTCTCTTGCTTTTTAAAAATTTGAATTTATGGGTTTCCAAACATTCAAGTACACAATTAGAAAATTGAAATAAAAATAATAATTTGTTGAATATTTTATTAGTTTATATTTAAACGAACGAATGGAATCAATGAAAAATTGCAACATTTATTTTTATCAAAAGCATGTTATTGAGGAATGATTTTTAAGGAATTTCACGTACTTACTTATTTTTAAATACGTGGTGAGTTTAAAAATAGCAAAACAAAAACATACCAAAATATAAAGAATTATTTTCAAGATTATCAGTTTATCTTATTTCTTATCTTAATGTTACGTTATTTGTTTTGTAAAACAGAGAGTACGTACCTAATCTTTTAGTTTAACGTTAAAATGATGCATTTGATAAGTATTTTGAAGTGAATATTATTTATAAACGCCAAAAGTACGGATTAAACTCTTTAAATATATCGGGGAAGTGTTAAATTATTTCTCGCAAATAGAGAAGTATGTTGGATAGTCTAGCTTGCGCGAAATGGCGCGAAATGCGAAAGTTGACTCAAAACAGAAAAACTGAAGGTTCAGTTGACAGGAAATAAAACAACAAGTTCGAGTCAGCATTTCCGTTATATTTTAAACATAATTATTATTTTAACAATAAAATAATATCTGAATCAATACAGCTTTAACATAAAGCTGTAACAAAAAAGTAAATTAATCTAGATGGAACAATTATACCAATTTGACACAAAATTCGATTCGTTACAGTATGTAAGTAAAGCTGGTGGCAGAAAAGCTCTCTGCTAAAACCTTAATTCTAATATCTACTCCTCAGTATGAAAAATTACACCTTTTCTATTTTATTTACAAATATAATTCACACGCACAACGTTTCATTCAACGAAAGACACCGCAACCACAACCACGATCAATTAATTAACTGCGAAATTATAATCGAAAATACCAAGAAAAAATTGTCAAAACGTTTCTAGATTTCCATCGTTTTGGAAAGCAAATCAGTCTTTGTACTATTTATACATCGGATTGTGGTAACGAATTCTTTGATGAATGCCTTCAAAATTTGAAAAATATTGCACCCTTGTTGCTTTTACTAACCGAAAAATTAAGAAGTACACCCCAAACGCAATAAAGTCCAATTGGTGCGATCTTTTTCAAATATTTCAGTCGATATCACACACATCGCTTAATTTTTTATTTATAGTATTTATTAATATACATATTATTCTAAACAATATATTTTAAAAAGAGATCACAGAAACAGAGCTGGAAATTTCCTACCTCTTAGTTTTATAATATATATATATATTTTTATTTTTCGTAACTGTTTTACAAAATTTCAGGCACTATCACTTTGTAAAGTACACACATTTCAATTTAATTGTTTTTTTTGTGTTTGTTTTTTGATTTATTTATTATTATCCCTGACGGCTTAAGCTCGCTCCTTCCAAAAGTGCGGCCCATAACTTTACTATTGTTTTAATGTTTAATTCCAGTCCATCTCTTTTGTACATATACATCTTTCGTGATATAAAAATTACAAATTTGTTATTGTCACTTTCTATTAAATGCATCACATAAATAACTTTAAAGACAATACGAAACTGATGTGAGGAATAAAAAACACTCACGTATGACCCTGTTATATTTAAAAAATTTTACGTAAATAATTATGATTCATGAAATCCTAAATTTTTAAAAATTTAAAACTTCGCGGTTAGATTCCAGAATTTTTTGTAAATTATTTAACAATTCTAATCGCATTCGTAACAGTTCCTCTCCAAGTGATTTTATACAAATTTTACAGAAATCCATAAAACAGTAGTTTAGGAAAATTCAAATTTGGTAATTTGTAAGCCTACATTTATTCCACTGTTTTGTAAGCGGCCTTGAATAAAGCACTTTGGCCCTACTGCCACTAGCACTCAAAACCCCTTGGACTTTTGGTTTAAAAAATTATGGCGAGTAGTTCTGATAGCAGAAACTAAAAACAACATTCTCAATATCTTATAAAATGTTATTTATGCGTTTTCCAGTAATTCATAAAATATTTTACCAAATGGAACGAGGTACATGAAGTACAATTACATTTACGAAACCCAATCGAAAATAAAACATTCATTTTCATATTGCTGTCTCACGATTATGTGAAAATTTAAGTCAACAATGACGAATTTGAAATTAAACTCTAAGGGGCATAATACAGCCAAATGCTTTAACCTAACCTCAATTATTTGGCGTTCCCTTTACCAAAAATTGGAAAATCGAAGTTACGAAATAAGCAGTTAGTTAGATTTAATTTTCTGACTGACGCCTCTAGGGTGTTTCCCCATAAAAAGCGTCTCATTCTCATTCTATATTATGGATTGAGACCACGTCCTCGTTGGATCACATTTGTATGAAACTGCATACTGCCCTTAAGAAATTTTACCCTGTTTTAGTCTCTTGTACGATAAAAATTGAGCAGTGCAGTTTCGTACTGCCTTAAAGCACAAATCAAGCTGCCTCCAAGCAGGCAACTTCATAGGCAAATTCTCATAGAATTTGGCACGTCAGTTGCGATAACTCGTTGAATTCCGGAAAGTATACAATTAAAAAATAGTTTGCTCTTTGCACATTTCAAAATTGGCACTCTACAGTCGTAACCCTAAAATATACTTAACATATGTTACAAACGATTATCACTTGGCTTCCTCTTTTTTCACATAGTAAGGGTGGTCCCGTATTTGTGTCGCTGGATGATCCGGGGAACAGACCACGTTCACGTGCCTACTGTTACTGTTGTAACTTAGGTCCGTGGGCGTGTCCATGCTCAGGTCCGTTGGTTTCTCTTCGAATTCTTGTGACGTTCTCAGCTCGTTGTGATGGTCACTATCGACGGGTTCGTGTTTGACCGGCATCTGATTGAGCACCTGTGACGGAGCATTTGTCCTCGTCGGAGACATTTGTTGTCTGAGTAATGATATGTTCTTTATGTTCTTAAGTTCAGAAGGATTCCTCAGGAATCTGAAAGAAAAAGGCCATGTTAAGTACACACAAGCGAGATCTAACACGAAACTCTTAACAACTTACTGGTAACAATGCCTTTCTCCTTGGACTTTCCTCAAAATATTGACTCTGTAATAATATCGTAAGGCTCGAGACATTTTATCGTAATTCATGGATAAATGGTTCTTCTGGATGCCCCACAACTTCGCTAGACCGGCTGGGTCGACGATTTTAAAAACACCATTGACCATGTCCTTCCAAGCAATATAATTGGTGTACCTTTGAGCAGGATCGTTAAGCAACTGCTGAAGGAAGTCCCACAACAAACGACCATCTGTAATAAAATGAACATTAGAGCATCCCATCCACGAAATCTGAAGATGAACACTTACTGGTGTTTGGTTCTGACGATTCGCTGGGGAAAAATTCCCGTTTGACCATTTTAAACGCTCCAGGACTGGAAGCAGTTTCCTTAGGGCTTCTGGGTGGTGCACAATTGCCATTAGTGTGCGGCAAAGAAGGTGGCAGTGAGTAGGCGTTGGGAGTATTTGGTGGACTGCAGTTTTGACCACTCTTCCCGTCAACGTAACTGTCTTCATCGGAATCAGACTGATTACTTCCGCTTCCGTTACTTCCATTTCCGTTAGAGCTGAATGCAGATCGTCCACCAAATGACGACGAGGTATGAACGGTCTCAGCATGTTGCGGACTCCCAGCTTGACTGTCGACCGACGGAGCTGGGCTCAACGTAACCGAGTTGCTTTGAGCGATCAGGTGGACTGCAAGATTTGCAGCATGGGATGAATGGGAAAAATCTGATCCATTTTGTGCGAGAATGTTCCAGTTGGGAGTAGGAGGATGGGTTGCGTGAGGGGAAAACGGATAAGGCTGACGTGTGGTTGGAGTAACAGGACTCGATGGAAGACACCTTTGGATTAAGTTGGCTTCGCGAACTAGCAACTGAAGAACGTTATGTAAAACGTCACCAGAACCTGGAGCTCTTTCTGAGAGGTCAGTTCTTGTGAGCAAACACATTGCTTTACCTGCAAAAAAAAATCACATTTATTAACTCTGGAACGAAAATATGCCTTTTATTTTATTTACCATTAATTTGGAACATGTCCAAATCAATTGGCTGCAAATCGAATTCTCTTTCTGACCATTTCAAAAAAGTGATTACGTCTTCTCGAGACCATACTCTAGGATCGGTCGCCAAACTTGTTGGAAGTTGACTTTTGTAATCAAATAAGGGAGAAGGAGGTAATTGAGGAGACTGAACCGATGAAAATCCCAAGGGATATCTCCATAACAAATCTGGACTGAAAGGTAACGGTATTGGAAGACGTTCCATCGTAGTTCCTGTAGGGATAGGAGGTAATGGTCCTGGAGCCAATTTCATTTTTGATTCTGGAACAAAAAAAAATAGTATGTAGTGGAAGTAAGTAAAACAAAAAGGAATTTCAATTCGGGCATTTAAATGTTCAACGGGAACAGACGTTTTGAAAATTGGCAAGCCTTCTGAATATTTCGAGGTCAAACGGTGTGGCGACAGAAAAATAAAACGAAATTGTATGTAATTACATAACCCCACACAAAACCGCTATTTAAAAGTTAAATGTAAACAAAGAAGCATCCAGCAAATGCTTCTTTGTACTTTACAAGTCAAAATATTGAAGAAAACTCTGGAATGATGTCACCGAGTGTGCTTTAAGATCCAGATCTAATCTTAAATTAGCAAGTATGATGTATGATGTGAGCAGGTTTTTGGATCAGTTAGGTACCTAAATTTTTATAGTCACTGTTATTTTTCAACCAATATATCTACCTGTGTAATTGTTACGTGACAATAATTTTATTACTGCGGCTCATACGAAGGAATTTATTACTCACATGGAAAGACTCATTGAGGTACCTAGTGATTTATAAGGAGAAAAAATAATTTTGTTGCTAGACGTAAAAAGCACATACATATAACTAAATCTCTGTGGCAAGTGTTATTTCACAGATAAGAGATAAACTGCTTCGAGTGGTGTTTCTCGGAAAAGACGGATGTTATCGCCATTTCAAACTAAAGCAGGCCGTGCGATAACGCAAACAACACTGATCCGATCCGGAAGCTATCGAACTGTATCGAAACGAAAACGCATTGCTACCCACGTCACATGGCGTCGCCTCGTTTTGTGCCACAACAACGTATAATAACAACAATAAACTACCTACAAACTACCTGTACTAAAACTCTACCTCCATGTAACGAGGTAAGCCATTGCGGAAGTGTTTCGTAACCAAGGACAAGCGGATAATAAAGCCGGCTAATACGTCGCTGTTCTGGCTCGGTTTCGTTTCCGGGACGAAATGTAATTTAATACACAGTCACGCCAAGATTAGTCCAACATTTGTTTTATAAGTTCTACCACGTGCAACTATTTATTAGCAATAATAATTAACACTCACGCCACGCAGTATGAGCGCCTGATATCATTCCATGGGATATCAAAATTCGTGGGAACTACTGAAAGTGCAAGAGGAACCCAAACAATAGTTAAATTTGTCTGTGGAGGGGGTTCGCTTACTTTTCTTTACGATCATTATAATTGAGAATCACAAATTAACCAAACTTCCAAAGATCTCCTAAAGATGTCGACTCCACTAGATGACGAACAATCGAGAAAAAGCTCGAGAAGTTAAATATCCTCACAAAATAAGAACAGCAAAAACACACCGACTCAATTGTATTTTACTTACCCTCACTAACCATATTGGGTACAGACAGGAATACTTTCTGACCGCAAAGAATCAACGATGTCAAGCTACTAATTAATTAATTTCCAATTCTGTCTCACATATATTAATTTGGTGTTTGTCTAATTGTAAACAAACGATTACTTGGAAGATAAAGGGCCAAAAATGACGTAAAAGAAATCCTCTACAAACAACAATTGAACACTTCACTGGAATGATAATAAACAAACAAATGCACTTGGAATCAGTCGGAATTCTTCAAGGATTTGGCAATGAAAACGAGACTCGTTTTAGACAAGTACCTTTTAACAATTAGTGCATCAGATGAAAAATACAATGTAGTTACCTATGTACAATATTTTTTTATCAAACTTAAAAACAAAAAAAAAAATAGAACAGACGAGTGCATTTTAAATACCTTGATGTGAACAGATACCTAAGTATATCGGTGACTAATCAATTATGTATCGGTATGTTTTGAATGTCAATTTTGACTTTTTTTTTATTCTCTTATCGACCAGTGGTATATTTGGAAAACAACTTCTAGAGTTGTCTAAATAGTGTACGAATATGTTTGTGTTTTATTTATGCAATTTACTACGTGAAAGGCCACTCGTTCGAAATTATTTATTGTTTCTGGGAAGTCCAACTTCTGCGCGCGTGTTAACATATTTCAGCGAAAAAATCTCAAGGAAATTAACCAGCAGCCTTCCGACTCACAGTTATTTATTTTTATTGTTTGTGTTATTTACAAATATTAGCCATAATATTAAATGCAAATCAATCACATCTACAACATTCCACATTTGAGAGCAGAAGATAGAAAGGAGATCTTTTAAAATGAACTAAAGAAAACTCCAAAAGAAGAATACCCAAGGGGTCGTCATCAGTTAGATCCAAAGTCGTTGGTTATTTAGATAAAGACAATATGGTCAAGTTTTTCTGTCCATAAAGCTGGGCACCCACCAAAATTGCATGCCATACGACATAGTGGATGCAGGGATTTGGCGTGAAAGTTGCTTCTCATGAAGACTCGTTCAGCATCTACCTATGTGGCTTCTTCAAAATATCAAGATGCACCAAACACTCCCTACACGATTATTTATTTCTAATTGTATTCTTACAATTTCCTAAATCAATCACATCTACCATTTTCCTCATTTTAAAGAAGAATATAAGAGAGGAGATTCAAAAAAATCTTTAAAGATGAACAAAAGAAAATTGAAGAACAAAAAGACCCAAGATGTTATCCTCAAATCAGAAGCCAAACTCGTTAATTATTTAGATAAAGACAATAAGGTCAACTTTTTCTGTGCATAAGGCTAAGCATCCACCAAACTTGGATGCCATGCGACATACTAGATGCAAGGATCTTGCATGATGGTTGCTTCTCATAAAGACTCGTTCAATGCTTGGATTCTCCTCAGTTATTGAGACATGGCATCTCTCATTTTCGTAGAAGTGTCTTCTGACAATCTATTGACCACGTCAACGTGACATGCTACATGTGTGCCACTTGTCACATCATATGCCACGCTACTTTAGTTGATGAAGCTCATAGAGGATTTAATTCAAACGCCAATGTAATTTCTGGCTTGGAAATCAAATAGAATTCTTGAAATTTATAATCATATGTAATGTTTATTATCTTTTTTTAAATATTTTAAACAAACATGGCGTTTGTTTGTTTCTTTTTGATGATACTTAACCACTGATTGTGAGCACTACTCCAACTCTGGACCATCTGTCGTTGAGATTTAAATGTGTATGTACCTGAGAAGAGTTTTGTTTACACCAAAGTCTAGGAGTATAATTTATTTATTTCTTGTGCGTCATAACGTGGGTAAACAGACAATTTTTCTTATTTAGCATACACGTGTTTTCGCGTTAATAAATTAAACTAAACTTTTTTTTTAAACAAGTCTACGAAAGTATGACGCTACCTGATCCTCGGGACACGTTATTGCTTTGGTTGACAAATTTATTGATAGTAAACATGTGCCTACATACACGTCATTTTTGTTATTTCAACGGAAGTGGGCCTATTAGTAGTTTATGATTGATTTTATCGTCGGTAAACATTGATAACAATCTAATTAAACATCCCGCATTATCAAGACGACATTCAATAATATTTAAACAAACAACTTTTATAAATAAATATGTGCATGTACTTTAATATAAAGTTTGCCTTTAGAAATAAAACTTAAATTATGTTAATTGACGTCCCACATATTTCAAAAAAAAAAATAAAAATAAATAATTGTTGTATCCAGGAGCTCCTTAGTTGATACTTAATTATTTAACAAGCAGATAGGAATTATTCGATTAGATAGATACCTATCGTATTTATTTGTAATAATTATTTCGAACCCATAAATCAATATAAATCCGTTTACAAATAAAAAAAAATACATAATCACTCGTTTACGTGATGATTAACAATTTCCTTATCGTCTTTGCATTACATACATACATTCAGATACACAAACACACACCTCCCCCTCACCCCGAAACTGATAACCTCGTTATTGAAGCACGTGTTGAATGGTTGTTGTTAACAAACAAGTCAAGAAAAATTCCTTATCGTAATTCCGGTATAATTTATCGGAATGTGTCGTGGCACTTAAATCCGCAAATTCCAAAAAGATTTGCGTATCAGAATGTCACTTTTAGGCCAAAGCCGGTCCTGAAACGTAGGTGCTGTAACAAATTGCGATAACAATTGGGCAGTTAGATCGACGGATGAAAACTACGAAGCGAGCCCGTTATCAAACGGCTAACGTCCATTTGACATGGTCTGACTTCGGTGTACAGTATGTGCGATTAAAAATGTCAAGCCTGTGACTAAATTATGTTAATTGCATAAGCGGCATGTGATAATTTCGATCAAAAGGGTAATTATAGATAATAAAAAGACAAACATGACAAAAAATAATAATAATAGGCAGGTAAAAACACATAGGAAAGAGACCTTGGCTATTATCTTCATTTAATAGGCTGATATTCCCTCTTTATTTGCATACTCCATAAATGTGTGTTGCGTACAGAATAAAATTAAACAAACCTAAACAACAATTTCCATATCATTGAACATTACGTTTTCCGATTAGGCGCATAATTACATTTAATTTAACGACAATTAAAAAAAAAATGATTACGGCATAATTGAGCACTAACGTTTATTTAATTTGATAATTATCTATCTTAGAAGGTGACTTGAAACGGACAAAATGACATAAATCGATTTGATGATCACTCACAAAATCGAAAGCGATCTCTCGAACAAAACTTCCTAACACATTTCTCGGATTTATTAACTGACAAAGTTGCAGGCAGATATAATAAAAGACAATTAAAACCGCAAACGTTTACTTTTGCGGAAAGATTGAAACAATAAATAGTAAAAAACGGAAATTACAGCCCCTCGGAAATTATTGAATAACTTCACAATCATCGTAATGACGCAATCAATTCGAAATTTTTCTTAAGAACAGGAGAATTGACCTAGGTTAATAAAACAGGAAAGGCCTCACGAAATGAACTATCGAGCAAACCACAAGTTTTTTGAAATATTTATTGTTCATTAACTAATTCCAAATCGACGTATATATTTCCTAATAGCATATTAAAATTTTATCAAGATCAAAACTTAGAAGAAAATTAAGGCTCATGTACCTACCAACAATTCCCGCATTATTTCTCAAAAGAATTTCTTTTGTCCAGGCAATTATCTCCCTTAATATGTTTCCAAAATTAATGAATCAGGTATCATTTTATAAAACATGTTCTCCGCTATTGAAAAAACAAGGACAAAAAGTTTAAAATCATTGTTTTGTTATAAAAAAAAAACAATTTTAAAAACTTAAACCACGAGCGCCATCTATTGACAATCTATTTAAGTAACACACATGACAACTGTTGGGTTGGGGTAGTTTACATTTTGTAGTAGGCAACTGTACATTACGTTAAAAATCGGTGTGTAAACTCTAATAACAATATTTATTGCAATATGTTTATAAACTATAACTTGCTAACATTTTTTTAATTATTACAATAATGGTGATCATCTACCTATATCTTTTTCGTACTAATGAATTTCGTTATGGTAAATTATTTGCCCCAAGTTGAGAACAACACATGGTTGTAGGTAATAAGGAAAAAAAAAAAGGTAAAATAAGAAACTAAACCTTAACTTCATAATTATGTAAGAGTATATACTCGGATATAATTATTAAAAATTTAATTTGTACATTAAACCAAACAGTTACGGTTTTATTTTACTTGCTCATTTTCAAACCAACTTTGCTACCAATATAAAAACTGAATTGGAGCTAATTTGTTAAAGGAAGTTGTTATTTAGTCCCATAAACTCAATTTCTAAGCTTCTAGTTTCATAATGGCTAATACATAAAGTTTAAATATCATTTTGAAAATTTCCTTTGGCTTTATTTAATAATATCCAAAAAAAAAATACAACGTATTGAATGACGTGAATTTAATTCTTGTAATAGCAATCTGTAATAGCTATTTTACCGAAAACCAAAGATACTATTCAGTAGCGATTGCACGTTCAAGGTGCAATTTAAAGAGGGCGTGTGGAGAGAAACGTACCCCGTGCAAAAAACGTGCCCCCGTGGAAAGAAACCGATCAGCCGATCGGCGCGTATGACGACAGTAGAGATGTTGGCGTCTTACGTTGTAGACGTATCTGCGTAGATGGTTTGCAGGTGAGCTGTGTAATTGGAGTTACCATAATTTTATACTATTTTTATTTTATTTTAAAGAACCGATTAGTTCTGTTTATTTTATTGAAAGCTATATATTAGTTATGTTTTTAATTTTGGTTCGTAATAATCGACGATCCTCAGACGACTCCCTAGGTTCATTACAATACCCCTGCGTACTGTTATCACTTAATACGTTTAATCACCTAACTCCTCAGATAAATTCGACATTTATTCGATTTAAAAAAATTCGACTTCTGGGGAATATTTATAATTAAACGTGATTTAGGTAGCATTTCACCCAATTGAAGAAATTCTAAAATTAATAAAATCTAATCTTGCCAATAACCGACAACATTTAATTAACAATTAGTCTTATTGTTAATTAAAAGTTGTTGGTTTTTAATTGATAATTAGGCTAATTGTTAATTAAAAGTTATTGGTTATTGGCAAAATTATATTTTATTGATCTTACAAATTTTTATTTATACCAATAAGATTAAATTTATTTATTGAAAAATAAAAAAAAACCTACTTCTGGGGAATATTTATAATTAAACGTGATTTAGGTAGCATTTCACCCAATTGAAAAAATTCTAAAATTAATAAAATCTAATCTTGCCAATAACCGACAACATTTAATTAACAATTAGTCTAATTGTTAACTAAACGTTGTTGGTTTTTAATTAATAATTAGGCTAATTGTTAATTAAAAGTTATTGGTTATTGGCAAAATTATATTTTATTGATCTTACAAATTTTTATTTATACCAATAAGATTAAATTTATTTATTGAAAAATAAAAAAACCTACTTCTGGGGAATATTTATAATTAAACGTGATTTAGGTAGCATTTCACCCAATTGATGAATTTCTAAAATTAATAAAATCAAATCTTGCCAATAACCGACAACATTTAATTAACAATTAGTCTAATTGTTAACTAAAAGTTGTTGGTTTTTAATTAATAATTAGGCTAATTGTTAATTAAAAGTTATTGGTTATTGGCAAAATTAGATTTTATTGATTTTAAAATTTTTTATTTATACCAGTAAGATTAAATTCATTTATTGAAAAATAAAAAAATCTACTTCTCGGGAATATTTATAATTAGACTTTATTTAAGTAGCATTTCACCCAATTGAAAAATTTTTAAAATTAATAAAATCAAATCTTGCCAATAACCGACATTTAATTAACAATTAGTCTTATTGTTAAAAGTTGTTGGTTTTTAATTAATAATTAGGCTAATTGTTAATTAAAAGTGATTGGTTATTGGCAAAATTAGATTTTATTGATCTTACTAATTTTTATTTATACCAATAAGATTAAATTTATTTATTGAAAAATAAAAAAATCTACTTCTGGGGAATATTTATAATTAAACTCGATTTAAGTAGCATTTCACCCAATTGAAGAAATTATAAAATTAATAAAATCTGATCTTGCCAATAACCGACAACATTTAATTAACAATTAGTCTAATTGTTAATTAAAAGTTCTTGATTTTTAATTGATAATTAGGCTAATTGTTAATTAAAAGTTATTGGTTATTGGCAAAATTAGATTTCATTGATCTTAAAATTTTTATTTGTACCAATAAGATTAAATTTATTTATTGAAAAATAAAAAAAATCTACTTCTGGGGAATATTTATAATTAAACTCGATTTAAGTAGCATTTCACCCAATTGAAGAAATTATAAAATTAATAAAATCTGATCTTGCCAATAACCGACAACATTTAATTAACAATTAGTCTAATTGTTAATTAAAAGTTGTTGGTTTTTAATTGATAATTAGGCTAATTGTTAATTAAAAGTTATTGGTTATTGGCAAAATTAGATTTTATTGATGTTACAAATTTTTATTAATACCAAATAAGATTAAATTCATTTACTTATTGAAAAATTAAAAAATCCTACTTTTGGGGAAATATTTATATTTAACATGATTTGAGTAGCATTTCACTAAAAGTATTGTAATATGGCTTATTCTATAAAAGGAAAGTCGGTATGGTATTGCACTGACATGAAACGAACTACGGAAATGACACCACGTGTTTTCAAATGATTCACGTCGAAATGATGTGACTAATAGCAACTTTTGTCACTTCTACAAAATGCAGATAAAAGTATGACAAAGGATGAAATTGTAAGGCAACCATATAGCTGCATGTCCTACATAAAAATTTCCATATAGAATACAATGACTCACCTCTTCAAAGAATGAAGAAGCAAGTAGGTGCAACTGAATACGAAGAACAAAAATGATAAGCTTCGATATACTTATCAATTAATTAAGAAACAAGAACTTGATTAAAATGAAAATTGGTTAGGTAAAATTATGTAAATCAAACCAATTGCCAGTGTCGGACTAAGTATTTTGAGGCCCTAGGGTCAACATAATGTGGAGGCTTTCTAAGTAAAGTTCTCTTCATTCCCTGTAAGCACATTCTCTTCAGAACGAAAGTCAGTGGGCTGGATATGAGATGGAATTAGTGATCAAGGGATAGAATTATAAATAAATAATATTGTTTTTTGAGTTTTCGACAAGTATTCTTATTACCACATCCAACTTAATGGATATACGTAACCTATAAAATGAAGAAATGTTTGTATGCAACGTAATTTTACAATGTGCGGCAACGGAGCGCGCACGCGCCTTTAAAAACGATTTTGTGCGTTGACGTAACATCTAATAATTATCGGCCGGCAGCGATTTGTTCACATGGAGCAAACCAGAAAAGGAAGTGCACAATTCCGCTGGTTATAAAAGTCGTAATAAAGCTGCACATAAGAAAGCCGATGTGCAATCGTTACCTTCGATGTATCTTACCAGTTGTCGTCCACGTTGTTGTCGCTGCTATGACAAAGAAGTGAGCAGCGAAGTTTACCAGGAAGAAATATGTCAATGCCAAGCTTCAGCAATAAATTCCGGCTTGTCGCTCTCCGCTCTCGTACTTGCGTACGCTTCCGCGATCAAATTAATTCCGTGCACAGCTGAACGCTTCTAGTTGCGACCAACGTGACGTCAAATGGAATTCTTATTACTCATCACAATCGTCTTATTTCTACTGTTCAACGACATCAATAGCCTATTTTGTACAGTTATTGCAATTTTTTGTTAAATATACTGGAGGTATAGGATTTCTAATTACTGCACAAGTAGCCACGGGCCATATTTTTGCTAAATAAGTTTATTTTGAAATAGACCTTACTCATAATATTGATTATTCCTTGACGGGAACCCTAAAGGTATTCACAGAATTTGAAGAATCCTTAAGCTTACTGCATATGGATAGAAGATCCAAAGCAGTTTCCACTAAGGAACAGACCTTCCCAAAAGATTTGATACAAATCATACAATATGTTGTCAGAACAAGGTTTATGAGAATGTATTAATGAAGCAGGGGATGTTGAAGCAACTGCTCAAGGAATACTTACTTTGTAGACTGCCTTCCCTCAAGTTCAACCACTTGGATTCATTACTGTTTTTTAAGAATTATAAATGGTTATCACAGATTGAACTGTAATCATTTTTATGTTTCTAAAAAACTTAATTCTCATGTAACTGGGTTTTGATTGGTACCATATTGGATGCTTTCAAGAGAGAAAGTAGGTCAAAATAGGGAAGATATTAACAGATCGATTAAAAAATGTACATTACCCACACAGAGGTAGATAGATACGTATCGACCACAGTGGAACCAATTGGTAATTATAATGAAGCAGAAAAAACAATTCCACGAAATTTCCGGTCTCAAATCAGTATCCGGACGTGTAGATAGATAAATTAATAGGAGAAGAAAAGAAACACTTGCCAAGAGCCATACTTCTAACCGCGGCGTTTGACTTGATCGATAGGAGAAAGAAAAACTCAGGTGAGTGGCCGTCTCAAGGCCAATTATCGACACCTTAATGGATATTCCGCAGCCCCGGGCCAAAATCGTTCTTGAGCATAACCTCGTGGCCGCAGAGGCGATTATTTGTAAGATCTGTCTTTCTCTATCGGCTTTTCTGTTTACCAAGATCAATTGCAGAAGCGAATATACATTACAGAGACCGTGTAATTACAAATTTACAAAACTGATTGTGAGAAAAATACTTTGAACTTTACTCTCCGGTTAGTACAACCCACAGGGATGGAGTTAAGGCCCTAGCTAAGTTCCCTAAAGATGCCAACTACAACAGTAGGCGAAACGTCTCTAAAGCAGGAAATCCTAAGTAAACCATGAGAATCAAGTGGGGATTTGAGTTAGTTGAAGGTGTTTATTCGATCCTGCTCAACTTTTTTTGTGGGAGCGAAGTGTTCCTGTGTGAACATGTATCTCAAGATGTTTCACCCATCATTTGCAATTATCGTGACTGTCCAACATATTTATATCATATGTAACACTGAGCAGGTTGCACTACCTATATGCTTTTAATAATTGGGTGCTATTAATTTGAAAATCAAAAAAGCAATTGGAAAAAGGACCATTTAAAAGCCACAAAAATTTGTACTACTTTAATGACATAGCTGCCAAACGCCAACACAACAACTAATTAAAATTTTTTAAATTACTGAAGTAATGACACAAAGGAAGACGTTTTTGAAATGCCATTACACGATAATTATACACTTTCCACGGCTTATTAAATTTACCTAAAACAATTTGTAGACTAGGTATGTAATGGCCTTTCAATTTGCAAATGACATTGGAATTTATTACCGTGTAGGATACGTGTACGTATATTATTTAAATAAATAATAAATTAAGGCTGCATACCCGATTAGTCGCCCCGCTAAATTGTGGAAGATATTATCATTATGGCTTTTGTTTGTTATAACTTTCTATAAAAGTAGATACAATAACATAAGTGTGAAATATAGAAATATTTCTTTGAAAATAAATACCGAGTCTGTCTATTATCTACGTAATAATCGACAAACAATTCTTAGTAGCTAATATTGTCAATTAATACACAAATGTTTTTAAAACCATAGGATAGCCCTATTGTTTTCTTCGAGTTATTCAAACTTATGCTAATTGGGGTTTTTATGATAAAAGCAGACCAACAGAACTATTGGAACTTCCGGTGGTCTATATAAATTAGAAAATAATTCCAACGTCACTTCCGAAACTTAATGAAGAATAAAAAATTTTAGTAGAAAAAAAAAAACATATTTACAGTTTGAGACTTCATAATTTTTTTTCTAATCCTAAAAAACATGCAACTAACCACAATACATCTATTTGTATGTACGTTTGTAAAAAGATTGTAAATAAGAATTGTTGGTAATTTTAGCAGGCAAGTTAAATACACAATGATAAATATACAATCGCCAATGTATACCTACCATTACTTTCATAACTGATAAAATGTCGTTGTTTATTCCAAGAATTCTATTATGATCGTCTTATCAGTTCCAAGAACAATAATAACACATTTCACAGGATTAAGGTTATAAACTACAAACAAATAAAAATTTCTTGTAACAGAATACCTACGAAATATACAATACAAAGAATAATCAGTTTACAGAATTAGTTCCTGCTTTATACTCAATTTTTTAATTCAAAAATTTCGGGTCATTAAAAAATCAGAGCAAAAAGTAGTAGGGCGCTTTCTTTGAAAATTATTTACTGGATGGCTCTCCTCATACAACCTCTCCCATTTTTATGCTCTTGTCTCCATCCATGCTATTTAAACATCTACATATAAATTGTATTTAGATCAGTTCCGCGATCCATCATAAAAAGCAAAAATATTCTACTCACGGCGAACGTATAAACAGATTTACGACTTGCACACAGATCCGGTCTTTGTGAGTTAATTTTAGCGATATTAGTGAAGGATTCAAAAATAAACAAGCTTTAAATATTTCAAAATTTCTCGACGAATGTATACGTATTGTTAGTAAGAGGGACAGAACTAAACGTATAAGTGTGATTTAAATCAACAATTTAGTCAGTCAGGAATTTCGATTATTTTATATCACAATAAACCATACAGCCTACAATTTCTTTCATTTTCGCACTGATACTACAAGTAAGAATTTATTATAAAAAAAATGGTATGTGTGCGTAAGTAGGTACCATCTTCCGCTCATTGTCAGACTTATGTAAAGTTACGAGTGCTATTGAATATACATATAACCACTGGACACAATGAGTTTGAATTTAAGTGCAGAATAACGAACAGAAACGAGGCAACATTTGGAAAAAAGTAGTGAGTACAAAAGGAGATTGGATCTGGATAAAAAAAAATTGAAGATTGGTGTCCAACCAGTTATGGTCGCTTCTACATTCCAAAATGGAAATTAAAACGGTAGAATATTAGAATATTTCGCCATAGTTCGTACATTTTAGCGCTTTCCTTACAGACAGTTGAGGCTAAAAGCAACATGAAAACAATCGTCTACGTCCTAATCTAAATTTAACTACCGGCACACATACAGTCATACAAACACGCAGATACACATATTTGGGAACTCCGCTCGCTCTCCTTGAAGTCAATCTTTCCGTTTCGTTTTATAAATGGCAGGAAGTGGTTTTCCGGTGTTCGGTACGCTGCGGACTTCCTCAAAGGAAACGGTATCAAGCCAGGACATCTTTCTGCACAGCAACAAACTCCACCATAAAATAAAGCAACATACCCACCACTACACCACCATCGTTAAGTCTCTTTCCTGTGTGTCGTTATATGGGAAAGACGCGTAGGTTTTCAACTTGACAAAACAATAACCCGGAAATGGTAATTTCTGCTGTGCAACTGACAACGTTAATCGAGAGTGCTATGCATGCGTTCTACATTCGAAACTTGCACAAGTTACATTTTTTTCAATGACCATGTTAAAAAAATTAAATTCTAAAACTACTTTTTTTGGTCACAGCAGATACCTACATGATCAGATAAAGCAAGTGTGAGATGCAACTAAAAAGTCACTTGTATTTAAAAATAATTGAGTTTCGAAGCACGTAAAACTAAAATCAAAGAGTGATGTCATTGCTAAGACAAGTGTGAGAAAACGAAAGACGAACGTGTCTAAGCTTACGAAACAATGACCCGGAAGTAAGCGATCTGTTTTCATATTACACATGTATAAAATCTGATCCACAAAGCTTGCCAGTGCTTCACATATTTGGAAAATACGTATACATGAATATACTTAATGACGTAATTTCTTTAGTTTTATTAGCTCTTAATATCGTTGAAACAAAATGAAATATGTAAATTCATGCAACTACGCAAAAAACCGGTTTAAAGCGGTTAAGCGGAAGCGGTGCGCACCACTTAACGCATTTTACGGTGATTCTCAGACTTGCAATTACCAGTGTCCTTGTAATAACTTTAAAAGAATTTTTTAACACATTTCCTACAATTTCCAGATAACCAAGTAACGCGCTGTACGTTTACGTTTTATAATGTTAGGATATTTGCCTAGATGTAACAGCAAAACAAGAAAATTGTAGAAAAACAGGCAAGAGAGGAAAGCTGACACTAGAAATTAGTAAACCCATAACTCCCCAATGAACCACTATACTGAGGATAATATGGACACGTGTTTCGCTCATTTACTTTTTGATCGTTTTTAACGCAATATGAATTGTAGTACCTTTCAACTAGTAGATACCTCCTCATGGAGAAAAATGATGAATACAAATATTGTGGACTAATGAGGAATCAGAAAGGCCCCATGGAAGGAGACAGCGTAATGGTAGAACACCATTTGAGAGTTGAGTGAGAGAGAGAGGAGACTTGATAAGGATTTTTTAGTTTTTGAGGATTACGAAGAGTAGTCAAGGTAGGCAAAACTGGAGAAGCCTGTGCAATAAACCATGGAACTCACTGACTACCCTGCGATGAATAATTAAAATGGTAAAAGATGCAACACTCAGAACCCAGAATTCGTCTAAAATTTGAGAAACCTCATACGCGTTTCAACGCTCAAGGTGTCAACCATCTAGTAGAAGACAAATAATTCAACATATTTGAACATATGTGCAGTATGAAGTAACACGCAAGTAAAATGTCATAATGACTTACGAGTAATAATGACGTGTTGATTGGTCCTTACGTAAAGCGAGCACTGTGTGATTCACGATATATCCAACATGCAGAAATCCTTGCGTGTATTGCGATCGTAAAACCACTGTATCACATATTACAAGTCTCGCTTGTGTGAATCACAAAATAATAGTTAATTAAAACGTTAACCGCAAAAAAAGCACTAGATACGAACGAACGGAGTCGGTATCAAATGACAATTCGGTAACTGCGACAGTGAACAATAATAAACGGCAGTTTGTTGAAACTACTGAAATACTAAGCAGCTTCCAACAAGCAGTAACTGCGACCAATCAGCTCGACTGCCACCTTACCACTAACAACTTAACGCCGCTCTGACTGTAACGCAGCCCGAGTTCCGAATCGCGGTAGGCAGATGCAGGCAGCTATGCGGGAGTAGAGTAGTGGAGGTGCACGCGTTTCCGACGTTGCCACACCGACACCGGATCTACACTTGTACGACACGGCCTGGAGGGGAAGGGGAATGTGTGATCCCAGCTTCCTTCTGGGCTGAAGGTAAACTCCACTCACACTCTACATTACAAAAATCGCAGCTTAAACAACCCACGTGTAGGTAGTGCAAGGTTCAAATGCTACCAGTTTTCCTAAGAGAAGAGGAGTCCTGAGGTCTGCAATTTCTTTGTGCAGCTTAATCCAGCTCTGAATGGGGCAGGCAATGAGCTATGGTTAGGGGCTACTGGCTTTCAGATTATCTGCTCTTTATCAAGATCTGCCATTAAAAGACTACTAAGTCTGATCATGGACATACAATCACCCAAACCAGGTGGTGTAATGGTTGTTAGTTGAAGTAGCTAGCCTGAATTTGGTTCCAGGTGGAGGTACATCATGTAGATCGTGCTAAGTTTGGTGACAGACCTTGCTAGGTTTGGAAAGAACGCCGCAACTAAAACAAAAACGTCCAAAGCGCTTTTCCATAACCTTTAAGGATTGAAGAGAACGTTTTGATATTGGGGCTTGAGTTACTTAGTTCGTTCTACAATAGATTTTCTAGTTTTGCTGATTGGATTTGTGGTATAAAGGGCCGGGTCCCTCTGTAATTTAACTGTGGTGAAGTGGGTGAAATGAGGAGTGGAATTGACTGTTGGCTTCCATCTTCAAAATCTGTTTTACGTTAGGTCTGGTCGGGCGGGGAACCGAGAGGACAAGTGCACTCGTAGCAAGCTTAGGGGTGAGCAGGTGGTACAAGTTGGGAGAGGAGATGAACAATGCGGGTCGCACGAAAAACGAACTCATCGTTTGTTTGCGGAATGCATACATGCATACGTACACACGCAGAAACGCGCACACACACATATATTTTACTATGTGCACAAAAGTAAATGCTAGAGCGGCAGCAACACAAATCAGTCGAACGGCAGCGGTAGATGTAGAAGTGGGACATCAGGAAATATTCGTCTAACGTAATAGGTCGATTATTACAAAACTGTTTCGTAATGAGGAATAATCTGGTCGGTCTTATGAGTTGCTGTACTACACACGACCGACTGGTTATGCGCCTTTCTGTCATCATTTGGAAGAAGTAAATTGTCGCGAGGCGATTACCTTTTTTTCTGAATCAGTATGTCGATTTGTTCCTATATCGCGTTTTAAGTAAATGTTTGAACGAAAATACCATTTCTCAGGCGCAGATAAAACTCAATTAACGTTCTACTTTATTAATTACTTATGCCGCTAATGTGGAATAATAAACTGGTTACAGCTTTGCGTAAGAATAGGAAGCTTTTAGATAATATCGTAATACGTATATACCTGTTGTAAGTCGAACACTGTGAGGGCGAGCCAGATAATCGAGTAGCTATCAGAATTGTTATGACAAAGTCAAATTCTCTGCTTTGTAAAGATTTTATTCGATTAAAGTATTTTATTTTTTTATCAGTATATTTGTTTTCAACTTTTCTTTAGATTGCGAACATTAGATGAGCCAATAGAGATAATTCTAGGAAATTTAAAATTCAGTGTAACACAAATCATATTGATGTAGTACATATTTAGTGATTAAAGTAATTAATCTTCCACACGTTACAGATAGATACAGTTTGATCTCTGTAGAAAAGGCATAGATTTTTATCGATAATGCGATAATTTCTTTCTTGAAATCCATAGAAACTAGTGGATTAGTTAATAGAACGTCGAAGAATTTGATCTAATAAAGAAACGCAATCAGCCAGTTAAACAAGTTTACGTAACAAGAAAAGGGAGCCATTTTTGACATTTTGGATTTGAGAAAATATCCTATTTTTACAAGTATAAACTGATACGTCAAAGTACAACTCCAATCCTTGGGTCTAGAGCACAGAAGTTCCTTGTACAATGTGGGTGAGAATTAAGAAAGGATTTTTTGAAATTCAACTCCTAATGTGGTGAGGAAGAGGCTCAAATTTTGATATACTGACCAAGGTACAGCTGATTATGAGCCAGGAAGTTTAAAATGTTGCTCAAGGCTCCGTACATACACTGGTTTCATCCATTATAAAATTATGTCTCAAAGTACCATTCCTAATGGGTTGAAATGGGATTGAAAGTTCTATATAAAGGCGTACCTATTCTAAGACCATTCTTCTATTCTCCTTGCCACTAAGTGTCGCAGATACATCATTCATACCTTTGCTTCTTTTAGATCCAGCAATTTTATCGTCCATCTTCACGCTTTTGGTTGTAGAACAAAATCAGTGACGACACTTTAAATTTTGCAACATTTTGTTCGAAAAGTTCACTTTAGGCGAACACCTCACCACATAGCACCTTGATAGAGTCTGCGTTTTCTACAATCGGTTATTGAAATTGTTTTTGAGAATGTTTAATTCCATTAATCGTAAATAAATAAAAATAAAATTGTGCAAGTAAAAAAAATTAAATGCAAACGATCGTATGGTGCGATAAGAAGTGTTAGATAAATATGTACCAACATAGTGGGGGTAGCATCAAGGGCAATCATTGATTGTCCTCGTTCAAGATCTAATTGTAAGTTGTAAGGTAACATGAGATGGTCTAATTCTCCTGTCAAATGCTCTTATCAGTATTATTTATATTTAATGATTAACTGCTAAATATTTGAAGGTCTTAACTCTAAAAATACAAATGTATTTTCGTATGGTCCTACTAATAGATTTTGAATATTGGATAGGGTATACCTCGAAGTTGGTTCCATTTGAAATTGAAAGAAAATCAGGCAATAGGGGATGATTAAGATGATTCTAAGTGATGCCAAAGGCGTGCCCATGCATCTGGGGTTTAAATACCTCAGAGGTTCCACTTGTAAGGGTTGTAATTCATTGTTGGCTGTTACTGCACGAAGCCAGAACGCGTCTGTTTTCCTAAAATGAACAACTATGCATAGGCTCGTGCGGTGACGTCAAATATTTTGGTAGAGCCATCAGTTGTGCCAGTTGTTATGTCGCCATGCAATAATTAGAATACAAGCACTTGGTCAACTTGACTGTCTGTTCGTCTATTTGTTGTCGCGATCATCGACGTAGGAAGAACGAACATAAAACGCGAAAAATCATCGGTCACACGCGCACAAAGATCTATCTGATACTATATATTTTGACAAATGTCCTCATACCAGGTGTACAGAGCCGGACTTTTCAAGAAATTTCCCAAAAACTTGTACCAATTTTTTTTTATTTCAATGCAATTCCTGTGGCCCCTTTTGATGATGGTTTATAAAAATTTTGACTTTGTAGGGTATAAAATAAGAAAACATTTTAGATACAATTATTTGCGAAATAACTGATTGGATATCACATAATCCAAAATTTCAAGGCAATTTGTTATCTTAAAATTTTTCATTCTGTAATTGAAAAGTAACATTAAAAAAAACAAGGTTAATGTTAAATAAATATTGTTACAATTGCGCATTTAGTTATTTTTGAAAATTGCGTTTAAATATTTAGCAATTTTTCTAGAATCTAAATCATCGTCGAACATTCTTAAACATTTTTGAAACATCTGGAACACTTCAAGCCATTCTCAAGACATTCGGAACATTCTAGATCATTCTGAACATTCTTTAACAGTATTCTGAAGTTTCTCGAAGAAAAGTGATTTTATAATATAGGTACCTACCCTGATTAAACAGAATATGATAAATTAAAAATATTTCTCTATGACGCAACACTTAAATAGATATTTAAGTGACGTTTGTGTATTTTCCATTTTATTGTAAATTAGAGTGTCATTTTAAATAATGACAAAGTTAATGTCTGGCGTAGACTTATTTATTTATAGAAAGTATTACATTAGGAACATATATTTTTTGTGGAATAGAGATTGACGTACTCAAATATGAAGTCATAAAATAGAAAAAAAAAGAAAAAAATATCAAATTCGGCACGTGTAGTCAATAAAGTGTTAAATAATTTAAATAAATTCCCGTTGACACGCATAAAAGTTTGGAGAAGATTTATAACGACTACTTTTTGCCGAAAACGATTAATTTAAGCATTTCACATTTTTAATTATTAATGGATGAATTAAGGTAATTTTCATTAAAGACACTAAAAACATTTAGAAATAAATCTAAATAGAATTTTAAACATTTTGAGCTTTCAGAACGCATCTGCTGGAGAATTACAGACTGTTCTACAAGTATCTCGAAAGTTCCAAAACATTCTAGCACTTGGTTTACAGTTCATGAATCCATTCTTTGTAGGATAGTTTTAGAATGTTATATCATGTTCCCGATTGTTCGGGAATGTTTTAGAATACTAGAAATTTTTCAAGAATGACTTGGTATATTCGAAATTGATCAAGAATATTCCAGAAAATTCAAAAATTATTTGGAATGTTCGTAAAAGAAAAAAAAATAAATACGTAGATATATACAGAGTGACACACACGATATGCATCTATTGATATAAATTTAAATCGGTCGAAAAAATAATTGTTATAAATAACTTTTACGATCCAGTTACTTTGTCATTTTTAGTCACTAACCCGGTCCTGAAACAAAGCCTGCCGCGCCGCGTTGGTAGCCACTTACAACGTCTGATTTAAAATAGAAATTGGAGTGTTAAGGATCTCGGAATAAACTTGGCATCGGTTTAGGAATGGCAACTTCCTTCCTCTTGGCGTAAAAAGCCAACAAGTTTATTTAGTTTTAGGTGATTCACTCTGTTATTTATTGCTCTGATTTTAGTCGCTGGATCGCATGCACTTGCAGACAAACGTCTGATTTATTTAAACCACGATCGCATCATGTAAACTACGTACAAACAGAGTGAATTGTGAGCGATGAATAACAACCACGATTCGCAACAACAATAAAATACAAAGGAAAAAGGGTCAGAAACGAGCAACTAATACAAATTAGTTCTTTTTTTTTTTCTTTCTAAAAGACAAAGGGCCTATTTTTAAATGGTACAAACCTTTTTTAAGCATTAGATATTACTTATATACTTATATAGAACAGTTTTGAAAATTTCGGAAAGTTTACGAACATTATTTAAAATTTCTAAGCATAGTGGAAAGTTTAAGAACATTATTGAACGTTTTTGGATATTACGTAGAACATTTTAGATCTCTTTGGAATGTTAATTTTTAATTATTTTAGATCACTCTTGAACGTTCTAGATTATTCTGGAGTGTTATAGAGCACTCTCCAACATGTTTGAACTTTCTGAAACATCTTGAACGTATAATGAGAACATTATGGATTGTTTTAGCTTCCCTTTAATTTAGTAACTCTAAACAAAAAATCCCATTAATTTCTGAAATATTTTTTTAAATTTTCTGTTTACGTACATTTTTTGATCATTACTTTTGCTGTTATTGTGACATTTAAAATAGTTACCTATTTTAACGTGGGCTTTAAATTAAGGAAATAGGAACCACAGTTGCAAATCCAACGGATAAATTTCGAAGTCAGCGTCTTTTTAATATTTTGCTGAGAAACATGAATTTTCACGTTTGTGACTCTAATAGACAATTTAAATATTCACATTACTAAAAATAAAGATGTTATGTGCCATTATTACCATTAGTTCGTGTGTGATGTAGTAAATTCCTTGTTTATATTACATCTTGGTGGACGGAACAACAACAACTTTAGTACGTCCACTTTGTATAACGTTTCTACTAAAATCTTTTTGTTAATGTTATAATTCTTTCATTTTACTCATTTAAATAAATATTTGGTTCTTTATTGTTGACAGTACCCATCAAGAATTTTGCTACTACATAAATATAGATATTAATACATATTTATGTATGTACTTATAAACATCTAAGATGTTCTGTTTATTCAATCGGAATAAATATGATTAATTTCTAATGAAAAATATGAATTGAAAAAGAAGAATCAGATTTTGGTTAGTTTTGTACTATTTTAAGTGAATTTTGGTGTATTCAGTATGTAAACCATAGATATTATTCTACTTGTAGTACCTACAAACTTGTGGGTATATCAAATTATTCACCTACTGAGAAAACGTTAATGATAGTTGATAATATTCAAGGTTCGTCGTATAGGTACACTCGGAAACAGCGGTTTCTGCGGAATAACTCGGTATCATTTCTGTCGCGAACCTTCCACGAATTCAATTAAAATATGCAAGACGGAAAATACGTTAAGGTAACAACCAGCTCTCGGTTTGAATAAAAAATCAAAGCACGGAGTAGAAACAAGCTGACGCAGTTATATAATTGTCTGTGTTTGATAGCAGCGAACGAATAGATAAGAAAATGTTATACATATATTTGTATAATCAGGACATTTTGCGTGGCCTTAACAACAGTAATGTGGTTTAAGGTATTAGAGAATAAACACTGGCAGACCTAGTAAGGTCGTTTGCCACATGCAGTGTAGCCCTACTGCTGTGACGTAACATGGCGGCGTAAGTAGGCGATCGTACTGAAGCATTACCATCGTGAGACAAGGCCTGCGCGCTGATAACGTAACGACCTATGCTGTGCATGAGCCTACTATCATAGTAACGACTGAAGCCTTTTGTGGATTCCTGTGGATGTCGATGAAAAGAGCATTTGTATAATTTTTTTTTTAAACTTAAATAAATAGCTTTTACGAAACGTAGAGAAAAAATCGCCACTTGCAAATATGAAATTAAAAAAAAGTAAATATTAAAGGTGAAAGCTGTGAAAATTCCTTAAGCACAACAAGTTTATATAAGTGCTTATAAAACGTGAAAAGTCGACCACATCTCACGCAAGTGTATATTATACCTACGTACGTATTTCTTTTTGTTCCTGCGTTTTTGTTAAGTTACGTAAATTAATTAAATAACTCGACGTCGATCTTATAACCTATTTATATTAAAATGTTACCTCTTTTTTGCCAATTTCATATTAATCACAGTCACACGGCACAGCGTTCTTTCGTAGGAGAGAAGTCGCTCGCCCAGTTCTGCTAGTTACATTTTATTAGTTTCGGTTATTACGCCTCCATGTCACAAAGAATGAAAAATAAGTCTGTTGTTACATGATGTGGTTTTATTTGTCCTCCTTTTGACTATTATAAACACGCTAGGTACAGGTTGTACAACCGTCTGAGTTGAATGAAAATTTTCGTGCTTTTTTTTACTTAAACGAATTTAGCTCGTAATTCCGAGAAGTTGATGCGGTTTCTTGGGGAAAGACTACGTTGTTATATCACCTGCGTTTGCCAAATTTCACAGACTTTACTGGTCGAAATTGATTGGGCCGTTTCTTAGATAATTTTGCAATCTATTAATTATTTAGGTGAAATGAATCGCACTACTAACCGCATTTATTTCGAATGAAGAAACGTGGTAGATATATACCGACACGGTTTCGTCTTAGTTAATTACTTTATTATGTTAAGATGCATTTTTATCTTGATTAGGGTTTGTGCAATGTGAAATAAACAGGTACTTATTTCGCTTTTGTACTTTAACTTCTTCTTTTGCGGTTTATTACCTAAAGCTCGTCTCGATTGTCTACGCCAAGTTGCATACTGTCGCAAGGTGATTGCAGCGACGCTGTTTTCCTGCTGTTCATTTCTAATGTACGAGGTCTGTTGAGGATTGAAACGTCCGATTATGATAAATAAATAAACGTTGAAAATCTGTCACGGATTGCATGCTTCCAATGATGCACCTACGTGATTTCAGGTGAGAAAAGTAGGTCGTAAATGTTGCTTTCTCACGTACAAGTTGGATCAGCAGAGTCGCCGATTTCGGTCACGCGGTCGAATATCTGCTACGATAAAAAGGTGCAGGTAAAAATTTCAACAAATATGAATTGTTACGTCGACGTCGTGTTTATGTTGTTGACGACGACGACGGCGACGGTGTTGCGGACGAACCACGCCACGTTTGTCACGTTTCGTTATCGGCGTAAAACAGGATTGGGCAAGTCACTTTAAAAGAGGTGCGATTTGGAAAAGAGAAAGTCTCACAATACAATAATTTGATGATGATAACGGTGTGCAACAAAGCCGCGCGTTTTTTCGATGTGAACAAAATGTGCGATTAGAAATAATCGATTCCTCATCGGTGTTGGCAACTTTTGTTTTCGTTTTGCAATGTTGATGGTTTTACTGGATGTATTGCTTGAAATGATCGCTGCTTCTTGCTAGCTCATGCGGAAATCACGTACCTAATACCGAAGTACTACTTTTTTTACATTCGAGATAATAACAGAATACAACAGATTCTTGCGTATCTTGATCACCAACTATTGTAGAAGACCAATTTAGTTTAAGAAGCTCAAAACAAATTTTTGAAATGGTGCCAAATTACATTGGGTCTAATTGTCAGTATCTCTAACATACTGACGTACTGTTTATTATTTCGATATGGCTCCACAATTTTTGATGTTAAGCGTACGTCATTCAAGGATTATCAGCATCATGTCCTGAGACTGATCGACAGACTTTTCTAAAACACGACCTTACTAATGGACCAGCACGCGTACGGGACTGTCCTATCTACAAAGCCGGCCCTGTATCGCTCGGTTTCACTGTTTCCAAAACAGTTGGAGGCCAGAGAGTATGCTCATGGAAATAGAAGCCATGACCACGCACTGAGTAATCGGAGGAATCGACTTATACATAAGAGGAAACCCATCGTCTGGTGGATGGTCAACTCAGGATATCCCAAAGAAGACACTTGGTATTTAGTAGTCAATGAGCATACTCATGGACATCGAAGGAGCCTTGTCCATAAGCAGGGATTCGGGAAAAATCAACTCCTACAGTTCTCCAAGAGAAGGTCCATCGTCTGGGGGATTGTCAACTCAGGATCTCCTTAGGAAGGCACTTTGTATTTTGTGGTTGATGAGTATATTCATGGACATTTAAGGAGTCGTCCATGCTCACAAAAGCAGGGAAACGATTCTTACAGGTCACAAAGAGACAGTCGCCTAACTAGGAAATAGTCAACTCAGAATGCCCCCAGGAAGGCATTTGATATTTAGTCATTAATGAGCATACTCATGGACATCTGAAGAGCCTTGTCCATACGCAGAGAAGTCAGGGAAATCAACTCATAAAGGTCTATAAGGGGAAGTCCATCGTCTGGAGGATTGTCAATTCAGGATGTTACTTGGTATTTAGTGGTTCATGGGCATATTCATAGACACTGAAGGAGTCTCATCCATAGTCAAGGAAGTGAGGGTAACGATCTTTACATATCACTAAGACGAAGTCCCCAAAAGTTGGGAAATCGACTCATACAGATATTTAAGAGGAAGTGCACTGCCTGGAGAATGGTCAAAGAGTTTCTCAGGAAGGCGTCCTGCCTTCCCTCATTTGGTATTTAGCGGCCTACGAGCGAGATAATGTGCTTATTGTTCGTGGTCCATTCCTAAATGCTCTTGTGAACTCGGTCCAAAGGGCAATTGTCCTGGAAGGTCCACATATACCATGTAAAAAAAACTAATAACCTATTCATGACAAATAAGAAGGATCATTAGCGAGGACTAAGGTCTCAAACAAGATACTACAAGATGGGTGCTATTGAAATCCAGATTAACTGGATGGTTGACCATTCTCTTGGATTCTCATTTATTGTCTTGTGGTGTTTTATGAAACAAGCACTTAATTTCAGTTTCATTTGAAATGCGTAATGCAAACGTAATTAAAAGTCTAAAGTTTGTCAACGCTCCAATGAAGTTCGTGATCGAAAGAAATAAAGTTGGTCACCTTTTTAATATGCTAGAAGTAGTACGTATAAGCAAGTACCACACTATGGTACTATGGTACCGACTACGCAACTTTCTCATGCTTGTAGTTTGTGCGTTGTTATGTCACATCCTATTTCGAAGTAATTGTAAATCAGTTCGATACATTTCCGGCATCGAGCATTACAATAATTCGTGGGCCAAAGTCAATTTTCATCACTTTATAAGGTACCTCAACGAATCCCTAATTAACATATTACAATAACACGACACCGCTGACTAATCGTGAACATATAGAAATGCGTTTTCCATTTCCACGTGTCAGTCAGAGTAAAATGAGTGTAAGAAAAATTTATATTTGTGATAATTATGGTGCACGTGTGTAAGATGATTTCATGGAATACCTACTTAGGCTACGTGCGTTAGAAACATTTTAATCATTATCAAAATCTAAGACAGCCTCATTTATCTACGATATTTGAATGATTAGAACAAAATTTATGGTCTGTGTTGTAATTCCGTACTTAAAGGATTCAATAGAAATCTGATAGGACCATTTATTGAAGACATTTAAACGGCTAATCTATTAAAAATGAATTCTAAGGCAGGGCGACCACCAAATTTGTGTGGTGTATGACATCGCAGATGCATGCATTCGACGTGATCGTTGCATCACATAAACACTAATTCAGCACCTACTACTTGGCGAATGTTATCATAAATCCCTCACCATGTTGAAATCGCGATGGTTTGCCATTTTTGGTAGTAACTGATAAGGTGACTTCACCTCCATGAGTGGCATGGTACTTTCATGGGTGCCACTTACCATTAGCCGAATTATATCATTAATTTGATGGGCGCTTACCTTAATGGAGGACATGAGACTATGTGATTTGCACCAATACCTATTCGCCATGTAAAATTAGTCCATTAAATAGTTAAATCTAATCATTATTAGTAACTAAATGGTTTTCTTCTAGTATACATACTTAGCAACTATAAAGATACATGATACACGAGCATATCTGTCGATGGAACTTCCTCATCTTATTTTAAGTGTACGTATAAATAGCATATTTTTTCCGGGAACAAGGCTTCATATCTACCGTTACATCCGTTCTAACAACAACGTGTAGAGCTGTAAAGTATCATATTTTGTATTTTTGTAGTAAATGTTTTATCATTTTTTTTTTTAAACACTAAATTGAAGCTCATTAACTCGAATTTCTAAATTGCAACACGCAATTACGGAGGCATAGATGCATGTTTTTGTTATCGTACAACGAAAATAAAGCAACTAATGATTTTCATGTTGAACTTTGTTGTACGGAATCAATTAACATCCGAAATAAGACGGTTTGTACTTGCTTGGAACATAAATGAACACACAAGAGTATTTGTTTTAATGCCCATTGTGTTTCTAATCAATTGTATCAATTGGCGATTTTAAGGGACCGTCAATAAAACAAAAACAACATACTCTTTTAGAATAAGTAGCTTATTAGATGTGGTATGACTGTTTATAGTTTAATTATTTGTATCGTATACGTAATAGGATTTTTTTTGACTTGGCTTGTTCTTCTTTGTCTTTCAAATCATTTCCCATAAATGGCAGATGATGTCATGTTTACGTCCATTAGACCATGCAAATAAAAATTTAATGTTAATATTTATCATGCATTCGAAGCGCCGATAGTTGTCGGTCGGGCATCGAAATTAAATATTGTCGTTGGATTACTGATCGCGATAACCTTAGGACCCATAGGATATCCGGAACTGATAGCCTTTGTTATGTCGTAATATATATATGTATATGTACACAAACGATGTTTGTTTATACACACACATAACATGCTTTTATATTGACTATTTATCATCGTTTAAATTAGAATTGAATCTTAATATTTTATGACCTTTTTCAACAACACAATCAGAAACTGATATTCATTTGTATGTACATGATAGAATTGTGTTAATTACGTCTTAAGTCCACAATTCTGGCAATGAACTGATCTTGTATTTAATTAAATTTTAAGTAGGTACGTACCTATCTATTATTTAATCAGTAGCAGCAACAAGAAGACCATAACATTTTCGAAAGTCAAAGATTCGGTCTACATAAACTTGCCATTTTAATTTTCGTTCAACTTTTTGAATCATGTGAAAAATGCTTATTACACAGTGAGGCAGAAACGGCCAAGCGGGTGAAAAGAGCCGAGGAGTGGGGAGATTGGGAGATGAGGAGAAAGCATTAACTCTGTAACGTTAACCCTTCTACCATCACCCCCACTGCTCGGCTATTTTCGCACGCTTGGCCGGTTCTGTCTCACTTTGGAAGCATTTTTCACACGATCAGACTTTATCATGAAAATTAATGCATAAGTTTATAGAATAAATCCTCGACTTTTAAAATTTGAGATTGCGTAAAGTTTTCAGAATATAATCGGGAAACTAAGGAAAAAATGGTTTTATGTTCCTATGCATACCCGCAGAGGTAAACGTAGATCTACATACCTACCTGCTACTTATTAATATTGCAGGTTGTTTTGATAATTAATTATTTAAAGAGGAATTTTTTATGTTTCTCAGTAAATCTGCTAGTCGCAATTAATCATCTGAAAACCCAAACTGGTCTTTATATGTAACTTACCTGCCTACATCTCTATGCAATAATAAATTGGAGGGTTTTCCTCTGATTTATGAGTTCTACTTATTCTATTTAAAGTTGCGATACAATTTTAATAGTAAGTAATTTATTTTTTGGGAATTTCCATGATTTGATTCAAAATTAGCAAACTGGTTTGTAAAAATTGCGACACTTTTTTGGATATTTAAACACTTCTTAGGTCTTCTGACGTGTTGATTATTATTTTTAATTTCGTCAGTTGCATCATTATAATTATCATACCCACGTAGTAATTGTTAAGTGTTGCGGAAGTTTCGTCATAAAAATACTATTTTTGTGTATTGTTTATCGTTTTTCTATCAATTACGTTAAATACCTAGATCATCATGATAAAGTAAAATACTGCAAAGGATTTATTTATAGTCCTTATCACCGAGTGTTTTTATCGACGTGTTATTGTGGAAAATTAAGTAATTCTCCTGACAAAACGGACGCGTCCGGTTTCGGTAGGTTATCTTAACGTTTTAGCTTTTCAACCGATTAATTTGTCGAAAGATACGTTTAAAGTCCATCGTTTGCAAATCTACATCAGTGCAAATTTTTTCAAGTAGTTACATAATGATAAGATTAAACAAGTTTCAGTTAATTATTTATTTAATTTAGCGTGGAAAAAACAAGTAACTTTCTAAATTAAAACCAATTATTAATTAACTGTAAATTAAAAATTATTTAAAAGTATTGGGTAGTGCAAAATTTTTAAGAAAAAAATCCTGATAATCTTAAGTTAATTTCCATAAATGCATTGCTTATTTTCCACTTGCTGATTATTTCGTTATGTAAGATCTTTGATGCTATAAAATTGACAATCTGTTAAGTATTAGATACTATGTATAATATAGTATACGTGTACACTTCAATGATTATTATTGAATAAGATAAAAAAGAATAAAGGAGCGAACATTTTGATTTTATTGCTAGATATTTTTGGAATGTACTCCTTAAGAATCAATACAATAAGGCCCACGGTATGAAAAATATAAGGAATAAAATTGAGTGAATGTAACGGATGTAAGCGTAACGGAACTACCGCTGTCATTTCCATGTGCTTTCCCCACCCATCTTACACTAAACGTAAAGGGAAAGGGAAACTACTACACTAAAGATACGTGCAGCATGCGACATGCGAAGTGAAGTAAAAATCTTACAACATAAACAGATGCATTGTAATACTTATAAAAGTAGTAATTATGGTAGAAATCCTCTTACAATTAGTCCCTCTCTTGGGTGCCCAACATTAATGTTCTTTAATCGTGACATGTTTTCATTAAAAAAAAAAATTCACCTAAATACCGTTCTGCTAAACGAGAAAATAATATATTTTTAACGATTCGGAAGAGACCCAATAATAATTATTGTATAATAGGAACCAGTTTTACGATTAAAACGCCAGACAGTAATTATTTGTAATGTATAATGTATTGCAATTACTGTGGATGATGTTTTATTAAATTTGTGCGACTTGACGCCGATGACACTGGTGAAAAGCGCTTCAGGAACTTGCATTTCGAAGGCCGGATAAAATTTGTTTTGCATTCCAGACGACTTTAATGACGTCGAAACGATTTGATCGACCAAATCGAAAATTGGCAAAGTGACCCTGAAATATTTACTTATTGGAAAGTCCACAATACATAAATTAGGTACTGCACATTGCATCAACTGGATATGCAGTCTGTAACTTCATTAAATGCAAATTCTCTGATGGTCTCAAGTCACCAGCATTACAAAAAGTGGCAACTTTTAATAAATTTGTGTAAATCGACACCATGTAACAATACTAGTATGTCAGATACTTCTTCTTTTAGGCCTTAATACTCAAAATACCTCAGTTTTTCGAAATTAAAGGTTAGTTGCCACTCTGCAGTCTGCAACATGTTGCACGTTCAATGTTACTTCGTGTGTGACCTACAATGGAATCAATATAATTTTTCCAATACATTGGACCATGCTCTTTGTCTAAGAGAGCTGGGACTGGATGTGTCGAAAATATATTTTTTAGTATTTATATTATCTTTGGGACCTTATAAACCATTTTCGAAATTTACACTAGATTACATTCTGCAATATTTTTTACTGTTCTAGAACTTTCTAGACCATCCTAGAATAATGTAGAATAATCCTTAACATTCCAAAGAGCAATTAAGAACGTTGTGGAACTAATTGTAAAACTTTTTGGGAAAATCTTAAGAGGTATATAATCACTGACACACTGAACGTTTTTGAAAACATTTTCGATTCGATTATAGGAAATACAAGGTGTAAGGCAAAGACTCTAAACCATTTTCGAAATTTCCAAATCACTTTTGGAAATTAAAGAACATTCTGTAACATCTTTTAATATTCTAGAACTTTCGAGATCATCCTGAGATACTGTAGAATAATAATCCTTAACATTCCAAATTATTCTCTAACAATCTGGAACATTTAAGAACATTCTAAAATATTGTAGAAAAAATTTGGAAAATTCTCTAACAAATTCTCACGTTAATTAGTTATCAAAGAATAAATTGTAAATAGATTTAAATAGATGAGTGGCAGATAGGACGAAACACGTCTGGAATTTTGAGTTAGAGCGAGCAAGCATTATATACACGTAGACCATAATATGCACTTATCTTCACGTAGATCCTGAATTAAAATTTTCCTTTCCTGTATGCAAAGACGTCGGCGTCGAACGGCGTTGAATTCAAATCGGCATATTATTTTGAATAGCTTACTTAGCTTGGCTGCCTTACGGTTTTTGATCAAGTTAATAATGCTTACGATTAGCAATTGTTGTTGCATTTGAGAACAATTTAATGAAATGTAAATTCATAGGCATTTCTGTACTATAAAATAGGTAGGTATCTTTCATATTCTAACTGTTCAGAATATTCAGAAAGCATTCACGTCCGGTTTTGTAATGCAAATAAAACGTTTTCCGACAGACACATTGTACAACTATCCTTGAAGGGGTCGAGTGTCACTGCTTTTGTCGCGAAACGCTCACAATTATTGCTCATTTGACGTCTGACCTACGGCCTTTGTGCCCATTAACAAGCGCCTTCCTGAAAATACCTACCAGTTTACAGGATGTTTCAATTTTTTTTTTTTCGATTACAGTCAAATGGTTTTATTAAACATATAGAACCTACAGCTCACTGCAAATCCTCGTAGATGGCGTACGTTTAGCCGTACGTGTTACTTTAATAATCTAATATGCATCCAACTATTTCATCACTATTGGGCAATCGTGCTTTTACAAAAATAATGATGCTATTTTCAAATTAATTAAATTAAAGAAACATATACTTGTGTTTATTGTTTTTTAATAGAGGTAATTTAATTTTCGTTAATGAACTAATTAAAAAGCAGACTAATTTGTACATTAGTCCTTTTGGAATTGGTTTTTACCTAATCGCAAACAGAAATCTACCCAAAAATGTCAATTTCCCTTGCAGTTTATCATATTTTCAAAAATTCCACAGTAATTATTGCAGACATTAAAATAATTTGTTTATGAGACTTTCCTGGGATCATTTTACGAATAAATATGATTTTATATTAACAATTTTAAGTAGGGAACTAAAAATTAGTGTGCCAATTAAAACTTCCCACTTGGAGAACGTTAGAATTAAGAGAAAAACAAAAAAAAAATGGTACACGTTTTTATTTTCAAAAAGTCGTATATCATCGTGGGCAGAATTGAGAAAGCTTTAAAATAAGGTGTCACTCAACAAAGGGTGTAATTTAGAGGTTAGAAGTGCTTCACGCCCCTGCCAAAGGGGTTGTGTCCAAAAAACCAATACGATGTGTCTGTTTTTTTGCTTTCTTTCTTAAGTTTTGCTTACGAATATTAACTTTGGGAATTTGGCAAATTGTTTTTTTTTATATGGTAAAATCCACTGTCAAGTTCAAGAAAAATGTCGTCGTATGTACATATTTAGGTAACTACACATAATATATTATGTACAATAAATTGATAACCGCTTTTTGTACTGGCATGGTAACAGCAACCTTGAATTAGTGTGACATTTTCAAATGATAACGGGTCTACGTAAAACATCCAAACAAATTTAACAGCCTTCGGTTTAGCACGCTTCAAAATATGTATGTAAAACGTATTCTCACAGTCGGTTATAACGGCTAGTGACTTATAACGACCGAATTGATCAAGCCGGCTGTAGCGCCCTCTGTTACACCTACAGTCATACCAGATATAACGACGTGGGATGCTCTGTAGATGAATAGGATATATGTGAAAAGTTTTGGTTTATTTATTTTGCCAAATTCATTAAAAATAATTAATTAAAGAAAGGCTTTCAAAATTGGTTGATAATGACGTGGTACTTGATAAACAATAATAATAAATAATTACACTGGATTGTTGTGTACGGAAAAAGTAGGTTGTTGATATTTTTTGTTCATGTTATATTGCTTTGTTTATAACCTTACGCTATTTTTTTTGTAACTGGTCTCGACGGTTTTTATTGGATATTTTTAAACTGTTGGCACCGTATGGCTTTGTTTACGATTTTATTATTTTTTAATTTACAGGTACATGTTGGCCAAATGTATCTCTCCTCTTTTCTAGTTATTTTGGTTGATGTAACCGTTTCATTTTCTTTTCATTTAGAAGTAAATGTTTAAATTTGAAAAACAAAACAAACTTGATATCCATCAAAACTTGAAATTCTATCGTACTAAATAATGTTTTTAATTCTTTCTTTGTTTAAACTAATGCACACTTATCGTTAAATAATTTCGCTGTAATTAATTCGTCTGCAATAGGTAGGTATTAAGGAAGGTTTATTAAAATACCATTGTTCCATTTCTCAGTTCATTTCCTTTCATGGAAGCATACTTACCTTCCTAGTGAAAGGTAAATTCATTAACATTAGAAACGAATATAAGTTTAGTAGGTATAAATCGTATTTAGATCAAGTGGAATTATAACAGTTAACCGATAGTCGTACATAAAACAAATGTCCGTTTTGAAGGTACAGTATTTATTGCAGGAATACCATAAGTTGTTTATGCTGCTCCGTTAAAGCCATAATGACCCGGTGCGCCCGAATTGCATCCTACTCATAATAAAAAGATAATGTTTCTCCAACCCAATTGCATCCCACGATTTTTTTATTGCTACATTTATTAAAAAGCTTGTTGTGGCTCCTTTAGCTTAAGTTGTTTTATGACGGTATGTTGATATGCTCTTTTTTCCGGCCTATCTATCTCATATCCTCCCACCCAGTCTCTATTATTCTCTTCCGCCCTGTCTTTATCGATTCTTCCAGCCCTGTTTGTCTCACTCCCTTCCACCAAATCTGTTTTGCTCCTTCCATCTCCCTATGGAGCCTAGCAACTATTGTTTCCTTTTGTTCTGCCTGTTTCGCTCCCTCCAGCCCTGCATGTCTTGCATGCTACTGCCTGGCCTGTTTAGGTTCTTCTCTCTTTGTTTGTTTCGCTTCTACCAATCTGTCTGTCTCTTCCGTACTACCTGTCTCGCCCGGCCTGCCTCACTCCCTGTTGCCTAGCAAATCTGTCTGTTTCACTCCTTTCAGAATTACCTGTTTCGCTCCCTCCGCCCAATCTGTCTTTCTTCCTTTCGCTCTTTCTGTTCTCCTGCCTAATCTGTGTCATTCCTCCCACCATGCCTCTTTCGCTCCTCCCAGCCCTGCCTGTTTCATTCCCACTCGTCTGCTTGATTCACATATTTCTTTCTAATTTGTTTCGCTCTCTCTAGCACACCATCTTCTGCTCGTTCGCGTCGTTTATGTTTCGTTACCTCCAGGCCTTCTTGTCTCGCACCCTCCGCCCATTTCTATTCCTCTCCCTTTCGCTCTATCTGCTTTGTTCCTTCGAACCCAATCTGTGTCACTCCTTCCCGCCACGTCTGTTTTGTTCCTCCCAGTCCTGCCTGTCTCATTCCCACTTATCTTTCCAATTTATATCCCTCCCCGAGGCCCAGCATGTTTTCCTCGTTCTCGCTCTGTCTGTTTTGCTACCTCCAGCCCTGCCTGTCTTGCCACCCTTAAAAATCTTTCTAATGACGATAATGAATATGGCGTCACTAATATTGTACCTGAGTTTTCGAAATACGTTACATAAGTATCTATTGAAGAAGAAACGCAGGTACGCAATAGATTTCAAATTTGTGGTCTTAAAATAAACCAAAAGGATTTTTGTTTGCATCTTTGCACAGATTTTACAGTTATTACCGCTAGACAATCAATTTTACGATCAATAATGTTCTTCAGCACGTTCTGTCTGCGGTGAAGAGCAAGTGATTTGAAATCTGTGCTAACGAATAGAAATTAAAAGGTTATGAAAAGAGTCTTGCGCGTCTGAAGCAATTCACGTTATATAACTAATACTGCGAGATTGCTGCAAGCTACCAACTTGCGTATTAAGTTTTTTCTTTTTTTTTTTATTAACAGATAATTAACAATTATGGTTGCACCATTCCGGTTTGCTTGCTTATTTAACAGATTTTATTTAGAAAATCGGCTGCGATTCATGCTTACAATACACCCAATGATTATTCGGTCTCTGAATTCGCTGATGGAATGTCCGAGATACACAAAACCGTGAAATACTCTTGCATTGCACGAAATTGATCTATTTATGGTCTAATTGGAAGCGTTTTGTATATTTATAATAGGCGAATCCAACGAATTTGTAAAGCCTCAAAATTAACAAGTTGGTAAATAAATACTGACGTTCTGCTTCATAACAATGAGGGACTTCTTTTATGTCTCTATAGAAGAAAAAAATCTTCCAAACACACTCAACTGTCCATACAACTTTTAACTAGTGTTGGATTCTCCTGTATGTCTCGTTCCCTTCCGCCCAATAAGTCTCGTTCCTTCTGAGTACGTCTCCCTCCGCGGCCTATTTTCTCCCTCTTGCTGTGTCTGTTACACTCCCCCCCAGCTTCGTCAACCTCAATTCCTTCCTCCCTGCCTGTCTCGAATTCTGTCGCTGAACCTGGCTCACTCCCTCCCGTTCTGTCTGTTTTGGCTCCTCCTAGTATTACCTGTTTCACTCACTCCCGCCTTGCCTGTCTTGCTCATCCTTAGCACAGCATGTCTCACTTCCTGCAGCTCTACTAATTTTACTTCCCTTTCCCTGTCTGTTTCGATCCTTTCAGCTCTGGTTGCCTCACTTCTACCTGCCCTGTCTGTCTCACATACATCCTCCAGGCTATGCCTGTCGGGGTAGGGGTGTTTAGGGTGTTCATTGAGCCATATTCTGTGTATTAACTTGTAGGGAGTTGTGGGAATGCGTCATAATATTTAGGAAGATTTGGATTTAGTGCCAAAACTTTGGGTATCAGGGAATTTTATTTTTGGATCTGCGTGTAAGTCTTCGGTGATGGTGGAGAAGTGTTTTTTCAGATCTTCGGTTTCGGTTTTTCTAGGGGGATGGCTTCTAAAGAAAGGGTTTCCAACTGTTGATTATCTCGATTCTAGATCATGGGAATTTAGAAAATAAAAGTTAATTTGATAACCTTTGAAGTTTCGGTTAGTAGATATTTCGAATGAATGGAATTTACAGCAGCCCTCAGATGCCTACCTACCCTCCACATTAGATAAATAAAACAGGTAGTGGGTTCTATGGTACTTTGTTACCGGAATCTTTTTTTCGTCAATAGAACGAATGACTGCGGTCATCTTGAAAAGGATATTGTTCCTGAGGAGAAGTTGCAGGTATCACAAAGCGGATTTTGAATGACAAATGTAACAGTATCGATTGTCCGTTGTCCAACCATTAATATCCTCGTTCCGTTCTTTAACAAGCAATCGAACGAACCAACTTCTTGGAAAAAACGATTTGGTTTTATGTCAGAAGCGTCAAAAGGACATCGTAATAATTTACCCCTAACAAAGGAAACCTGTGAAGTCTCTTGTACCATTTATGAAACGTTTTATTTAAAGTTAATGCTTGGTATATACCAGTGGAGGTAAGGTTTCCACCATACACAAAGTAAAAATAATCATAAGAACAATAGTAGTATGTACCCATAGTATCAGATAAATATTCATCTTGTGCGTTTCTAAATTGCGCACGTCATATGTATACAATTCGCTCACTTCTTTTTCTAATTTTGGTAGGGTAATCAGCAGCAATACGCGTTCGCTTTTTCGTAACGCACGGAAGCACGTGTTAATTGCCGAAAGTACAATAAGTTGAATATGTAAAAGGAAAAAGTTTTAATGAACCAAAGTTCAAGTGTTTATCGCGCCATAAAATAAAATAATAATCTTTGGATATTGGAACTATTATACGTTTGAGTTATCAGTTTCGAAATACTTGTGCAAAGTACTTAAAATATACAGGGTGGTTCCTAAGTACTGTAACGAGCGTGTATGTGTGCGAGAGCGGCGACGAGATCCGGGAGCAGATAAGCGGAGTTCAAAGAATACCGGCGTCGGTCGGCGCTTTGATAACAATAAACGGCCATAAATAAAACGAACACGAGTAAATTCTAGTAGGTCATTCCCGATCTTTCTGGAATTATTCGACGTCTCTATAAATACTTGTTGACGTGGTCAGTGAGGGTAGTTTACAGTTAGCTTCCGAACGAGTAACATAAATACCGAACTACGATATACAAAGTGATATAAATACGCATTTTCTTTGTCATATAAATAAGTTGTTGAATTTTTATTAGTGTTTAGGTATTCTATTACTGTTTAAGTGTTAAATAAATAGTTGTATATAAATATCCTTTAAATAATAATAAGTTAAATTAGAAAAGTCGTTACAGTACGTTACGATCCTTAAGGAGGTGATTGAAAATAAAAGCTGATGTGAAAAGTAAAAAATTAACTTTACTACACGCCAATAATTTTCAGTTGACGTTATATTTGTTCGTCATCTTGTTATCTGCCCTTAGATAAAAAAAAATATCGCAGAATATTTTAGGCTCTGTACTATCATAAGTGGAGGTAATCAATTTTGATAAAAACTGCCACAAATGCAACCTTAATAAAAATTTTATGACAAAAGGCATTAGTTGTTCCCGTTATTGATGACTTGATATACCAGTGTAAGTACGATTTGACGACGATTTTATTGATAACAAGAAACATTGAAAAATTCTTTCCAAAAGACTATTTATCAGTTTAAACAAAATAATAGATATCAAGTACCGGTAAAAAAATTATCTTTGATCACATCTGGTACCCATTTTCAAGTAAACAATCAAAAAGTGGCGTTTGATCGTTTGGCTGATGGCAAGTTCAATTTATTTTAAAAATATTTGACGAACATAAACTCAAAAAGAAAAACATAGTACCATAAGCGACTATTTTTCGATTCGACTCATTTTTTTGTATCTAGGGCTTATCATGTGTTACTACCCTAAAGAGGTTTCTCCATTTTCTACCAGGGATCCTTACAAAAATTCTCGATTAAATAATTTTTATGATATTAAAACTAATGCCCCCCAAAGTCAGGGTGGTTTAGATTTTGACTTCATGATTGTGTAGACTCAGCTTCTGAAATGGTTTCCAAAGCTAATGAGTCTACAAAGGTTTCACTTTATGTCTGTCATGATGGACTCTCTTTGTGAGATTGTGGTACCACCCAGTAGAATTGACAGCAAAAAATAAAGTGTATCTAATCTTTAGGTGTAACTTATCTTTTGCCGCCAAATATACCTGAGGAGGAGGACACAAAACCCTTTTCTCACTTGTAATGGGTAACGGAAGTAACGCCTAATGGGGACGCTTCAGGCTTTATTGTTGTGGTTATGAGCGGAACTACGACATTCGTATATGGTAGTTGGGTACTCATTGAAAAAGGAAACAATTAATATCATAATAATAATTAACAATAATAGCTTGACTTTTTTATGTATGTGTGTAGGTACCTTATGCTAAAGTATGAGACGTTTATAACAATTAAGCAGGTACTTTTTGCCAGTCACGTTGGTCATAATTACAAACGATTCTGTTTCTTGTCGAGAGAAACGTTTTTATTAAAACTGAAACTGTTACGTTTTGTAAAGGAAAAACACAATTACGCGTAACAAAAAATTGAAATACATTACAAAGAAACTCGATGTTTACTTAAACAGATAATGGTATTAACAGTGTAATTTCAAAACAGCAGATAATAATTTTATTTTAACTTCCTCTTTAAAATAATGTTTGTTTTTAATTTAGTGAAAGATAACATAACAATAACAGCCATGTCATTTTTGTTTAAGTATCTTTTTTGGAAAATTACACTTTTTTACCTACTGTTGAATTAATGGCTTTTGCAGACAGACTCGTCTGCGGGTGAACTATTTTGAGTGACCTGCATACTGGGTCGCATTCTTGGCGTTTAGCATTGGACTGTTTCGTTTTATTTTTTGACGCCTGTTTTTGCCACAACTCCGTTGCACTTCCTTTTGCAATTGCGTCATGACGAGATAGATAAATTCGCCAAACAACCAAACTAATTTTTAAAACGAGTCATTAATCTTAACAATGTAACTTGCTAAGATAAATATATCAACATATTTTCGTTTCTGACAGCTGCTAATTCATCATTCCATTTTAATTCTAAAATTATCGGATGATTAAAAGTCAAAGCGATTTAGATTTCCAACTTCAACAGTTTGACTATGCAACTTCCTCGTAAGTAAGTAGCTCCCAGTTCAGTAGAACTAAGAAGCTTCGCTTCCAGTAACGTAACTGAGAACATATGCACCCTCCTCCCCTTGGAGACTTTTGAAAGTGCCTTCGTCTTGATTATTTTGGTGGTCTCCACTGATCTTAAAGACTTGATTCTAGTGCACCACCCTCAACGAGTGGGGTCTGTTTGCGCCACTTCAATTTAATTTACTAAATAGCCAATATATGTATGTTCAGATATGTATTTAGTAATTGGGTACACGGAGTTAAAATTGGTCTCAGACTTTTGACTAGACCGGACTGCCTATAAGTCAACATACACATGTGGTGAGTTGGAACAGATATGTATAGGATGCGTCTGTTGCTGCTGACCTGTTCCGCGATGCGTTCCGAAATATTCGAGTGAGGACAGTGAACCTAGCGGAATTCGAGCCCCTGCAGCAACATAGATTCGCCACGATTTAATTATACTTATATATTTGGCGGCGAATGGGCGAATGGGCCCCATATAAACCGACCGATTGGGCGCTCTGCTAGCTGACGAGAAGGCCCCGGGCCCGAAACAAACGCGTTTTGTCCGTCCGTCTGCATTCTCCAGGAAACAATCTCGTCGATCGCCAGTCGACAGCATTACTTGCAAGGCCTAATTGATCGTTTATTACCGTGTTATGACGTGACGAATAGACTAAATTAGCTCAGTAACTTGTTTACAAATCGTACTCGTACTGGAACATTTTCAACTCAAATTATAGGATTTAAACGATGTTTTACACACCGAACGATGCCATAATATGTCTCATTAGCCTATTTACACATTACTGGGTCATAGAAAAATAAATTATTTCCATAAGATCCTCCTGCGTCATATGTGACCACACTTCTGTGACCTGTGAAGTCTCTCAACCTCGGATATGTTAACTTGCCGGACACTAACGTCGAGCTACTAGTGGCTGAATGTGACCACCAGTGACTGAGACCACTGGCCGCGTCCAGTAGCTCGACTTAACCACTATCACAGTCATTACTGAGCGAACGCCGCCACTAGTCACAATAGTGGCGGGACGCGACCGCTGATTTCAATTACTAGTGGCTAGACGCAGCTACCAGTGGTGTCCTCTTTTTCGTCTACATACTGAGACTAGGTACTCGCAGCAAGTAACTGACTGCTGTGATCTGGTGTTTATAGGTAGTGGCCGATTAGGGGGTGTTGATTACTTACACTCACAGCTTGTGGCGTCGTAGTCACTAGTGGCTTGAGGCAGCCATCAGTTGCGTCGCCTTTTCCGTTCATTGACTTAAGGTTAGATCGAAATACTGTGATCTAGTGTTTACAGGTGGTAGGCGACTAGATATTGCCATTGTTAGGGGATGTTGACAACTTTTGCAACTTGTGGCTCTATCGCGACCACGTGAACTTTTAATTTACGTTGAAAACATAGTTTTATTCATAACAATCGATTTAATTTAGACTTTAAACTCAAAAACGTTTCGTTGCGCAGTACGCAGTGGAAAACTTCACTTTTTCGTCGACCAAATTTATCAAAAGTATACACGAATTCCAAGAAGACAAGTAGATCCTCCTTATTTTCTTCTGTAATTCACCTAGTTTGATAATCATCAATGAAGCGTTACATTTATCTACTTATTTAATAGTCATGTTACGCAATTAAACTGAAAATGATTTTCCAGTGATTCATTACTGGCACAATTTATACAAGAAGTTTTTCTTTTCTGAAAAGAGGAACTATGTAAGTAATTTTAGTATTCATGTTCTTTGCAATCCTTTAGGAAGCGGCAATAAATTTCCGTCTCACTTCGGCACAGTTCGATAGTACATACATTTTTGATGTTTCCTAGTAGGTAAATGCATTTCCCAGTCAAAAAATCTATTATTAGCAAATATTATCTTAAGAATCTAATTATTATTCTGACGTTGGCATTCGAAAACGAATCTTTATCCTCTCAATGACAAACAACTACACAAGTAAATAATTTTTTCGCAATCTGTGAACGTTTTGTTCTTATCCGCATAATTGAGTGTCTTAATAACGCAATGGTGCTGACTATTTAGGAGAAATGTTAAAATTACAAAAATGGATTTGGTTTGTGAGTTCCGCAAATTTATTGTTTCCTTGTTGTGTGCAAGCGACCTTCGGAAATAATTAATGAATGTGAATCATAGAAAGGAAAACTAACCGATCATTAACACCTCCTGAATACTAATAATCTGATTTGTTTTTTCTTTTTTGTACTTGTGTGTTCAAAGGCTCTTTGGAATATGTCTTTCAAACAACATGATTAGGTATCCTTAAAAATTGAACCCCTTTGCCACCCCTGACTTTTGGGCATCTTGGAATCCCCAGTATTTGAGGGTTGAGGCTTGTAGGGTTTATAAAGTGGGAAGAAAATGAGTGGTGGTCTGAATACACGAACCTGGAAAGGTACACACCATGGTTTTTTATACATGGTAAATATGCTTTAGAAAACGTCAGATGGTGGAGGGAGGGGGATTGGTGGTGGTTGTTTAGGAAATATGGTATACAAGTTACCTTTTGGTACCACTGGGCTATTGGTACAAGGGTTGGTCGATGATGAAATTTAATCTCCTGCCAATTATCGTAATGTCATACCACCCATCAATTAAGTTTTCAATGGATTTTTCAAAATTAAACCCCCGAAAGCGTGAAATGAAAACTGCCAGCTAGTCGAAAATAAAATTCCAAAGGCAATGACCAAAAAGCCTCGATAATAATATCGAAGCATCCAAAGGCATATATATGTATGAAGTGTTGTCTAAAATATTATAACCAAAACCAGCAATATTTGTGGGGTCATCTCGTTTCTTTCGACTTACGCATGCTCCGGCATGATGTCACGAGTAATTAGACGCCAACCTTGGGCCAGTTCGTGGTCGTGGAAGTGAATCGGGAACGCGTTGATTTAATTACTGATTTGTGTAAAAACTGTACCCGTTCTAACAATTAACTAACTAATCACTCGAAATCTTTTGATAAGTGCCGTGTGTGTTTCGTGTGTATAAACTGCTGAAAATGTTTCTATCATGCCCACGTTGCTTGGTCGATGAGGCAGATTCGATGAAGGCAAGACGGTAAGTCGTTTACGTAGATTCCATGATGGCCATCCATAAATCCACTCAATTTGAGATTTATTTTCTCGATCTCAGAAAGAGGCTTATCTCAAATATTCCATGAAGATTAGGTACACTTATTTTTTTCTAATCTATTGAAAAATATCTGTAATGAAGCAGAAGTATGTTTGAGTAGCATTAAGATCAGATATAAATATTTCGATATGGAGATAAAAAAACAGCTCATCAGAACTAAGTCACGTTCCACTGATTTTATATTGTTTATTTTTCGCTTAGGGTGGTAATATGACGTAAGACCATAAAGTATGATGTCATGACAAATGATAATATAAAAAAATAAATAAGTTTCTTATTAAGGAATTCCTTTCTGAGTTATGAGATAAGGTTGCGGAGAGCTCATTTTCCTTCTCAATCTTCACTATTGCAAAAAGTTAATGACACTTAAATATTCGAGGGGGTGGATCGTGCCACTCATTTGGCCGCGGGTTGGTATCAAACCATACTTTTGCTGCAGGGTGCAATCAATCCATACTTTTGGCCGCAGGGTGCAATCAGTCCATACTTTTGACTGTAGGATGGAATCGTGCCAAACTTTTGGTTGTTGTTGTTACCAAACACACTTTTGGCCGCAGGGTGGTGTCAAACCATACTTTTGGCCGCGGGGTGGTATCAAACCACACTTTTGACCGCAGAAAGGAATGTTGCCCTGCCCGGATTGTTGAGTGTATAAATTCTTTTAAATTAGTTTTTTTTTTCTGGCAATAGGTAATAATTCTTAAACACAAAGTCACATTATTTTTTTAGACATCGTAATATTGGCATTACGTCTTAATATTTGCTGCACACGAGTAGGTCGTAAATAAAATCATGCTTAAAGAAATGCCGGTGTTTGCCATTTAAATTGCCCTGCACACGAAACAATTGTTAACTGATAAAGTCTAATATGATTGATAAGGAATGTGGCGCCACTTCTATAAAACGACGTAATTTATGTACTCGTAGGAAAATCCGTTGGTGATTACTTATGTCACGTTTCGTATGTTCCGATGGACGCAATGTAAGTAAAAACGCGCCTTTTTTGTTCTCTGATTTGAAAGTATCCAACATTCGACATTCAAAACCCTTACGCCGTTTGTGGACAATTTTTTTAACTTCGCATTCGGACGAGTTTCTTTAAGCAAACAAAGAATACCATCATCAGTAATGTTTTGGAGTATGATCATTCCTTCCAGGGGGTGAAATAAAAGCCCAGAAATGCCTAACGCATACACCAGACAAAAGCCGATGTACATTAAGAATAGACGCAAGGGATAGAAAAGAAGATTTAATGGCACGTGAAATTGTATATGCAACAAGGTGCATGCATGATGTACGTTTGTCACAAGAATGGACCTCCCGCCTGTTCGTCCATCACCAGGCCATGCCATGCCAGGCTGCTGTTTATATATTTCTTTCAATGCACCATATTCTTTCATTTGTAAAAGGACACAACATTACTATACTGATGGGCCTGGGCCTGGGCCCCGTTACTTAGCTGATGAAACACGTTAGTAAAAGGAAAGATGAATATGAAATGTGTCTGTTCACATGTGGTTTTAATATCAATAATCAACGTGGTGCAGGCAACAGACGTAGTAGACGATGGCGATGCGGTGTCACGTTACCGCTTATTTAGGAATTTGAAATACGTCCCTAATGGACCAGACGAAGCTCACTGTCGTCACTGGACGAAGAAAGGACCTTTTCTGTCAGTTAAAACCATTTGAAATATTATACGTTACAATATCTTACTAGAACAATGTCGAGAGGTACGTGGAATTACTACACAACAATGGAATGTTCGAGAATGTTCCAAAGGGCTCTGGTTTCCGTTTCCGATTTCGAGAATATTCGGAAACGTTCTGGAACAGAAAATCGTCCATAGTCCACAATTGTTTGGAATGTTCTAAAACTATCAGAAACATTCTCCAACATCCACAAGACTAGTCTCTCCCATAAACCTAGGAATTTGGAAATGTGATTACATTCAAAAGTTAAAATGGTTTAGAAAACGTTGAGACTAAACTTAATCCAGAACATTCTGGTACTGGAATAATCTATGAAGATCTAAAACTAGCAAAGGCATTCTGGAACAAACTCAAACATCTTGAACATTCTCTAACATCTACGAAATCAGTCCCACAAACCAAGAGATCCTATATTACACTTTAGAAAATTGTCAGTAAAATTATATTTGGAAATTTGGTTACACTTGTAATACAGAATTGTTTATAAAACGTTAGGACACAACTGAATTAAGAATATTCTGAAACTGGACGAAGATCTAAAGCTTTCAGAAGCATTCTGCAATATGTTCCAACATTCTCCAACATCCACGAAATCTGTACCACCAAGCTCAGAAAAAATATTAGTGAAATTGAGTTTGGATATTTTGCTGTGGGGCATTCTAGAAAATTCTCGAACAAACACAACAAAAGTCCACAAACTGAGAATAAGATTTTTCACATCAAAAATATGTCAGTGAAATTGGATTTGGACATTTGGTCACAGTCAGAAGACAGAATGGTTTACAGAATGTTGGGACTAAACTAAATCCAGAACATACTGACATACTGGAAATCTCTTCGAAGATCAAAAACCTTCAAAGGCATTATAGAACATACTAAAACATTCCCGAGATCTAAGATGTTACACCTCAAAAAAATGTTGGAGAACTTGGAAATTTGGTTAAACTCAGAAAAAAACGTTAGGACTGAACGGAATCCATAAAATTTGTCTAATAAGCAAATATTTCTCAAACGTCTTGAGTAATTAAAAACCAACGGCGCTATTTCTCTAAAAATTCATTGGTCGTTAGTCGATGTGAACGTGTAGTTTTTTTTAGGAAATATTTGCACGAAGACATGTGTGTACTAAAAAGAAACAACCCACTCACGCCCGAACATAACAATACGAATACGTAAACATATCCGGGTTACACTCGTTTCGTATCTTGCGCCGTTTATTTGGATTTCAATTAAGTGAACTCTGCGCGAAGTTTACACAAAACGTGTATGCGCTGTGCGGTTCCACGAAGTGACTCTTCTTCAGTCGACAACGTTCCGAAATTTATGGAATGACGTCATCGATGATCCATTCCTTGGCATAAATGAAAACGTGGGATTCTAGTAAAAATGTTTTCTTGAAGCGTATCTTTTACCATCACTAGTGGTCTTCAAAAGTTCTAGAACTTTTCTCAGACATTCCACATTCCTCAAGATCCAGAAACGCTCTGGAATATTCTCAACCTTTTGGAGATTCTGCTCAAGGCTTTCTAGGATTTCATTTGGTAGACACTGGAATATCCTTTCTTCAGAATTGGATTCGTCACCCGATTGTTTCCCTCAGCCCGGTTTTACTTCTTTTTCTGCCTCTTAAATGTCTCCAACTGTTCCTTCGTATCTCCTTTTCCTTTTTGGCTTCGATAACGTCATTTGAACCCTTTATTCTTCTACTTTTTTCCACCATCTACGCCTAGTTGCACAGAGCAGGCTCTGAAATATCAATAATCTTTATGAAATCTCCAGCTTATCCACTGCTTCTTCTATTTTGAGTTGTCTGACTTCTCAAAAATGGAAAATTTTTACATAAATTTAATTAAAACATTTGGATTCTGTAGGTTTATATTTAAATGTCCATCTGGAGTTATGCAATTCTGTTACGATCCAGTCATAATATCAAAAACAGATTTGTCATCGAATTCTTTTGAAGTGTAAAATATGCGTTAATGCCTTTACCAAAATAAAATCCAGCAAAGAGTTATATAGGATGAAAATTGGAAAATTTGGACGCACGTCGCTCTATAAGTAACGTAAGATCAAAGATACCATTTCCAACATTTTAACAGAATAATTTCCAAGTCTGACGCCGACAGGCAAATGGAGCGAAATTAAGTTACAGCTTTCACTGATTTAGATTTGTTTCGAATTGCGTCAGACGGTTCTTTTTTCGAAGATAAAAAAAACGTGATCCGGATTCTTGAACCTTTGCAAGCCTAAAAGCTAAAATCAACATCGGCGTCCAAAATAAACATGATGCCCGTCGCATGTACGCTTGTATTGATACATACATACGTGCATATAAACAGAGACGTGCAAGTGTAGTCAGTAATAAGACACTTCCTGACACCAGCTGCGCCAGAGTTGTTTTTGTTCTTCGGGGGTTTCTTACCACACACGTGTGTCTTTTGGTTTTTTCATATAATTTCATAATTAACGCTCAAAACGAGACTTAACAGCCCTCTAAACGGAAAAGACATCTTTGGAACATATTACCTAAACGGCGAAAGACAGAAAACAGCACCCAGGTAAATCGCTGTCTTCTGGGGATAACAAAAACCACCACCATAACCCTTTCTGTACCAATCCATTACATGAGGCATCGAAACTATAAATTCCGCAGACACCATGACATCCAAGAAGTCATTTTTGGCTTCTTGGTTCAAATTTGAACTCAACTCTCCAAATTTTTTACCCCAAATGTATTTGATCGTGATACCTAATTTAGTACCACACCAAATTTTACTTCGTAACATTTTTTTAATCGGGTACCTTGATGTTTTTGTTACCCTTTCATCTGGATAACAGGTGCTGACATTATCTGGGCTTTGAAATTTTAATCCCCCTTTCAGATTGACTATGTGTGTTTGTTTGTTTGTAAGTTTTTGTCAAGACAGCACATGTGTGTAAAAGTAACAGTCATATATCAACGTCCCACGAATGTGACACGACCCTAATCCAAGACATAAACTTGGGGGTCTGCATTTGAGCGGATCGGAAATTTTTGTTCAGCTTTTTTTTTTGCATTAAGAAGGTAATGGTTCCAAATGAAATGTCACATTATTTATGAGATACCAATGGAGGAGGAATGTTTTGAGAATAAAATATTAATAGCAGGTTTTGTGTGAAATTAAAGGTTGGGGTGGATTGGCTGGTGCACTGTGAGAGTGGAGGGTAAGGTGTGGAAACGAGGAATTTAGAAATCTTAATTTTGGATGAAATAGATTCTCGTATGGAATTTATTGGAGACAAAAGTGAATTTGGTTAAATCCTGAAATTAATGCGAGTTAAAATACCATTTAATCATGACCATGAAGAACGAAGCCTACCAAAAACATTGTTAAAAATAGCTGAAGCATGAAAAACGTGAAGCAGCTGCTGACCAGTCTGCAGTCCGCAGGCCATCCTATGTACGTATAGGTACTTTGTTAAATATACGAATGTACATGCCGGAAGTGCATCACATACCGATGATATTCAATTTCCTACCAGTCTCATACACAATCACTTCCATTGGCTGCTTCATTGATAGTTGATAGGTTTCTTTTTTTTTTGGGTAGATGAGCAGCAGTTTCATGAGCCAATTTTCTATCATGAGTACAAGGTTCCATTCACTGTAGTGGGTTTAGGAATAGTTCCCAGTTGATTAGGATTATATATTTTTTCTTTTTAAACTATTCAGTTGATGGGGTCCTGTTTTTGTTCTGCACAACAAGTGTGAGTTGTTTTTAAATCGGTCCATTTTTCCGTGTCTCCCTAGCCAGTCGAAGGATATCCCCTGGAGAGAGATCGAGTTCACAGATGTGCAACCTGTTATAGGTAACGCTTGACTGCCACCCCATAGGGTCGTATCGTATCGTCTCGATAGTTGTCACAGTCCTGTGTGCTCGCCCTCCGTAACCCTTAATGTGTCGCCCCGTTGCGCCTCGGTTGTGCTTATTATGCAACGTAACGAGCTGTTTATTCTAAATCTGGGATTTAACGTGGGGTCCGCGTACTCCACGTGCGTATGCCCCCCTTTGTGTATATAGAATACCTCCCGCGCCCTCCACTTGTTGATGAGGGTGACGCAATCGAGTCCTGTTTTCTTTTTTTTATGATGCGGAATAAAATATTATTTGCTAAGTTATTGTACCGTTGCATAAATAATTGAAACCATTTAGAAATCTCGTAGAATCCTTTAAAATCTTGAGGAAATCTTCTCGAAAGCATCTGGAAACCTCATAGATACTTTAATGCCGGTTGTAACATATTATCTAATGTCCTTCATTCTTCTGATGAAGCCACCATTTGGCGAAGCGGTGGTGGTGGACTGTTAAAAATAAATTTTGGAACTTACTTTAGTTCCTTTTTTTTTCTTTTATCGCATTGTTGGAAATTGAGTGAAAATGAATAACTTGGTAGATATTTATTGACGTAATAGACTTGATCTGGTAAAAGTATTTAAAAAATGTTTTCAAATTGCACAACTTACAATAATTTGGATGTAATTTTAATAATTAGATGTTTGTGCAAGGGCCCTTCCAAGGAATTCGGGTAGTGCGAATAAGTTTTTACATATTTTGAATGGAATTACCAAAGACTGAATTTTTTTGTACTATCTCCATACGTAAAAAGTTCTTAGTGGATATTTCTGCAAAATATTGACATTTGTGACTTTCTTTAATTTACATTTTGAATGTTTCGTGCTGATAAGTACAAATTTTGTATGATTATATACAATGTTTGACGTAGGTACTAAAGACAAAATAGAAAACAACTTTTGGTATTGAGAAAGTGATTCTGGTTTGCTTTTGACATTTCACCATGATCAATCCTTGACATTTGAGTAATTATTATTAATAGAATTATCATCAGGATCCAGGAGTTTTTCTGATAATGCTCGTCAACGAAAAAGAATTTGGAATAGTCGAGAATGATCTTGAATGTTCCAGAATACTCAAAGACGTTAATGTTCTTCCACATTCTAGCAATTAAAAAATGACTTGGAAGGTTTAAAAACTTTTTAGAATGATTTGGAATTATCGAGAATGTTCTAGAATCTAGTGTTCCAAAGGTTTTGCAACATTCCAAGATGGCCTAGAGTCAAGCCCATACGAAGGATTTTTTGGAAGATGAAACGTATTTTTTGAAATCTATGGGTGTTAGAGATGAGGTAGATGTGGGGGTGGGGCTTTGGGATTGATAATGGGTTTGCTTTACTCACTCTCCCATGAAGCTGGTGCACTTTTTTAAAACGGATAGTTAGTTATCTAAAGTTTTTGATATACAAACCTACTTATTCAAAAGTTTATTTGATCAGACATTAAACTAGGTGTAGTTAATTAACCTTAACATTAGCATATTTCCTTTTAGTACGTTATGTACCCATATAAAACGCCATTAGAACGATCAGAAATCTGGTTAATCGTGTGAATGCATGAAACGAATATGCCTTCACGATGCCACTAGGTAGGTGCCCACTCTTGTCGAAGAATTTTACTGCTCTTAATCACAAGAGGTTGGCGCTCACGCTCTGGAAACAAAATATCATCGGAATGCGGTCCACTTCCGGTACTCAAGTACATACGTGAGATCGGCAACCACCACACACAAGCACAGACATAACGGACAGCTTCTTTGGTTATGTTGGAATGACGATCAGTTCGAACATCTGTTGGGGGAAGTTCTTGTGAACTTGCTAAATTTTTGACTAACACCTAGTGGCTCTCACTTTTATGTTTAAGTATACTGGGATGGGAAGATGTGATTAGATTAGGTCAACTAATTAAGACAAATTTAAAAAACAATTGCACAAGGAATTCCCTTAGATTAGAGTGGAGAGATGGAGTGGTAGGGCTTCCGATACATGAAGGGCTATTTAGATATTTATTAGAGACAGAAACAGGAATGAAGATTGAGAGAGGGAGACCTAGATTAGATTAGATTATTGTTCGCAAATAGTTGAAGATGTTAGAATACGGAGATTAGCTCAGGATAGTCCAAAATGGCGATACATGTGCAACCAGTCTCTGGACGGTACTATGATGATGATTTTTAAATACACTTGTACTAATTATTATTATGTACTTTATTTAATTATTAAAAAGAGTTTATCAACTTCAAGGATTTTAAAATAATTCTGTTAAAACGAGTCACACTTCTGGCAAAAATAAATTTATTTACGTTAAGGTTGTTTACGTAATTTGGTTGTTTCAGCATTTTTTTTATTAAACTTACATGAAAATTGAAATAATATCAGCAATCATAAACTACATTGCCAAGGTGCTTTTTCGTTTCACGTCAGCAGTTTAACTTATCCGTTAATTAAAAAACAAATCAAACTTTAAATGTACGTGTATACGCACGTGCATCAGCAATTTTGGCAAATTGTATTATAATTTTATTTTGATGCTTTTGTCAAGTGCATCCTCGAAATTATTGTTCATTTTCATATAATAAACAGATATGGGTTACTAAGTCATAAACAACTGGGTCAAGGTTTTCTTACCTTTTACTTACTAAATACAGAGGGTGTGGTTTTCGGGGATTGATAATGTTGGGTCAGGATATGAAGTGCACGTCCAACCAGTCTTCATATTGAAGATTCTATACTCAGAATAAGACGTGAGATGCTGTGGTTTTCGGGAATTGTTAGGGTTTGGTTAAGGATAGGAAGAAGTGAATGAGAACTTTCATTCTGTCTTCAAATTGAAGATTCCATAATAGTGATAAATCTCAATTGTAGTGCAGTTTCTTTTTTTTTTTAAGTGTAGCCTTTTAATAAGAGGTTAAGTTTGAGTGAACACTTCCATCTTAGTTTAGTAAATTACCTAATTAGTGTTTTCCTATAATGTGTGATTAAAAACCAATATAATTATACAAGTCCCTTTTCGTACCGATGGAACGTAATCAGTTTTCGTAACTTTAGAACAAAATAGGAAAATCTTTTTATTGAGTACATTCATTCGAAATATAAAAAGCTATCAATACGAGTTTTTTCTTGACACATTCCTCTATACAGACCACCTAATCTTACATATTTGTTGTTCAATTATTCGATACCTAAGATACACTTCACATACGGTCACTTACCATAACTTTTTTGAACTAGGTAGGTGTCTGTATTAGGACTTAAGTAATAGCAGCACGTCATTTTTTAAAAATTAAATAAACAAAAAAAGCATCGTCAATAATAGACTCAATTTATATTCTCGTGTAAAGTTTGAAAAAAGTGTCCAAAAGCTGAGTATCCAAAGTAGATAGTGAGACCGACCATAGGCACTTTTTTTATAGAACAATTTTGAACAATAGTCGAGTAACTTCTTACACACATATAATATGTTAAGAAATCGATTGTCGTGTGTGGCGGAGCTTGACAGATAATAATTTATTTTGACGTGTCGCCTTTTGAGAGCTTTCGCTTTAGAAGTTCGTTGCAATAACATAATATAGGTAAACGGTGCCCCCATGCATTACGGACCATTCAGCTACCTGACTGTCGTTTTCGTTACGTAACAACAATAAACTACCACGATGAAGACGAAGCGAATGGAAGAAAGAATCCGACAGACGCCGGTGCGGTATTGTAATACTTGTAGAGTAGGTAGAGGTAGTATAGTAATAGAGGTGCAAGATCACATATATATATACGGGTATTATAGTTGGCTGAGCTGGTTGCCTCTTCTTATAATATTTTAAATAGAAGACGGTGGCGGCGGGCGTCTTAAGAAACGAACGAAGCACAACAGGAACGAAAAGACGCAATGTGCAGTTTCTTCTATTGTGATGCGTGGGAACCGAGGAAACCTTCCGCCTTATGCTCGTGTGTTGATCTAACCGACCCAAGACGGAGACTTCCTCGTATGGAGAAGAAAACAGTACACACTGATCTATTTTTACACACGTGTGTTATACCATATGTACAGCTTGTCCCAATTTTCATGATTATGACGATATCAGTCGTGGTCTTGATCTGGATCATAATCAAAACACCATCCGATGGTGGACGAGAAGCGGAAGCAGAACTCCTTGGGCACTTTCTCTCCCGAAGTATCTGTGTTGTGGAGCACCCCACTCGTAATCTTGTGGGCTTCTTGCTGTTCTACCCTCCCTGCACCAAGTATTATACACCTCTAAAGGATTTGGCTGCATATCCCACTCCGCTCGAGAATCTGTAAAGCAAAATCCAAGTCCTCTCCTACGCTTCTGATGCCTGGAGCGCCCTACACCAATGGGTCAAGTTGTTGTCCCCTCTCCATTTGACGTGTTCTCTGGTCAGGTGTGTACTGAGTTTGTAGACATGAGCTAGAACAAGATCTAGAAATCCGTAACCTTTCTATCACTTAGTGATGTCGTTGGAGGCGGGTTCTCCCCCAGTCTTGGTCTTGATCTAGATCATAATCAAAATACTATCCAATAATCGGTGAGAAGCTGAAGCAAAGTCCTTGGGCACTTCCTGTCCTGAAGTGCCCGTGTTCTGGAGCACCCTCTCTTGAAATCCTTCGAAGTTCTTCCACTTCTATTCTCACTGCACCAAGTATACACCTCTAAAGGATTTGGCTGCATATCCCATTCCGCACCAGAATCTGTAAAGCAAAATCCAAGTCCGCTCCTACGCTTCTGATGCCTGAAACGCCCTACACCAATGGGCCAAGTTGTTGTCCCCTCTCCATTTGACGCGTTCTCTGGCTAGGTGTGTACTGAGTTTATAAACATGAGCTAGAACAAGATCTAGAAATCCGTAACCTTTCTATCACTTAGTGATGTCGTTGGAGGCGGGTTCTCCCCCAGTCTTGGTCTTGATCTACATCACAATCAAAATACTATCCAATAATCGGCGAGAAGCTGAAGCAAAGTCCTTGGGGACTTCCTGTCCTGAAGTGCCCGTGTTCTGGAGCACCCTCTCTTGAAATCCTTCGAAGTTCTTCCACTTCTATTCTCACTGCACCACGTATACACCTCTAAAGGATTTGGCTGCATATCCCATTCCGCACCAGAATCTGTAAAGCAAAATCCAAGTCCGCTCCTACGCTTCTGATGCCTGAAACGCCCTACACCAATGGGCCAAGTTGTTGTCCCCTCTCCATTTGACGCGTTCTCTGGCTAGGTGTGTACTGAGTTTGTAAACATGAGCTAGAACAAGATCTAGAAATCCGTAACCTTTCTATCACTTAGTGATGTCGTTGGAGGCGGGTTCTCCCCCAGTCTTGGTCTTGATCTAGATCATAATCAAAATACTATCCAATAATCGGCGAGAAGCTGAAGCAAAGTCCTTGGGCACTTCCTGTCCTGAAGTGTCTGTGTTCTGGAGCACCCTCTCTTGAAATCCTTCGAAGTTCTTCCACTTCTATTCTCACTGCACCACGTATACACCTCTAAAGGATTTGGCTGCATATCCCATTCCGCACCAGAATCTGTAAAGCAAAATTCAAGTCCGCTCCTACGCTTCTGATGCCTGAAACGCCCTACACCAATGGGCCAAGTTGTTGTCCCCTCTCCATTTGACGCGTTCTCTGGCTAGGTGTGTACTGAGTTTGTAAACATGAGCTAGAACAACATCTAGAAATCCATGACCTTTCTATCACTTAGTGATGTCGTTGGAGGTGGGTTCTCACCCAGTCTTGGTCTTGATCTACATCATAATCAAAATACTATCCAATAATCGGAGAAAAGCTGAAGCAAAGTCTTTGAGTACTCTCTTCCCTGAAGTACCCGTGCTCTGGAGCACCCCCACCTGCAATCAAGCATCCTTTGGGCTTGTTGAACTTCTACATTCCCTTCATTAGTAGACACTTCTAAAGGACTTGGATGCAAGTCCAATTTCGCATCAGTGAATCCATGAACCAAAATCTATGTCCACCCCAAGCTTCATGTGCATGAGTTAAGTTTTTGTCTCCTCCCCACATGACTCGTTCTCTGGACAGGTGTGTACTGAGTTTGAGATACGATCTAGAGATCCATAACCATCTCTAATCCATGCGATTGTCCACACTGGGATTGTGTCACGTTTGACGGACTAGCTATGTCGTTGGGGCGAGTTCTCGTCTCGACAACAGCCTTCTGTGCTAGCCTTACTTCACGGAGTGCCTTGGGGACTTTTTCGTCTATGTCAGTTAGCTGATTTCTGACCCCTTGGCCTTCAGATATCCAGAATTCCTAGAACATTACTACGCCCACAGAGGTAATAATCCTCCCCCCACCCAATATGATAAAGTCAAGAATCCATCACCCATTTTTAATCGAATCCAATCGTTTTGGAAGAGTTTGGGACGATGTGTACAAATAATACCATGGTGCACATGTATGTGGAAGCAGACAACCGTAAAAGCAGGAGGTAATAATTGTCTTTTATGGTTTTATGTATTTATACCATGTACCCATGGAATCTTTAGGAACCCGTTGGTTATCATATGCGCGAAGGATCTTAAAAAGGGAAATTATAATGACAAGGGGAAAGTGAACGGCCTTTTGATTGACGTGGATGTTTTGGTTTCAATTCTTTAGATATGAAATTGAACAATTCCAAATTCCTATTGGGAATCTAATCTACCTCGTTCAAAGAATTTCACATTAGGTATAGGAGGAATCCTTTGAGTTTTAGTATGATTCAACTTCAAAGCAAATTGACGAAAGGCTCTATTGATAAAATTTTAATGAGGCGAAGTTTCGACTAACCTAGAACTATTTGCATGAGATCAAGGCCGATATATGGAATTACCCACTTTCTCTTTCCATTGACGAACGTAAGGATTAAAGAAAGTATCACAGCTGGTTTGCTAAGAGATTATATTGATGTTTTCCGTATGTATCAATTATTTCTAATTGTTTGGGGCTTTGGTTGATAGATGATTTACTCGTCCAGACTGGCTGGACATGGACCTCCATCTTCTCCTGTCTTGAGATAATCAAACATCTAATCTTAGTGTTCTTCTGCCCCCTTTGATCCTATTTCAACCACCAGTGTATCTCTAGTTGGTTCATTATGTCACAGAAAGTGTCCTGACATCATCATTTGTTCTCCTACTTGTTCTTCTATGAATAGGTACGTTGCAATTTAATGATCAAATTCTATTTCGTGAGCCTAGAACCTACCATTCTGTTAGTATTGAAACTAACAATATGTATTAACATAATTTTTATTCAAGCATTTATTATATGGTTCACACATGGGTACATATGTTCGTATTTATTATCCGATAATAAAAAAGGAAGCTGAAGTAATGTCAGGAAGTAAGAGGCATACGCCTGGTGCTATTTCGCAATCTTTTACGCGCATTGCACACCTTAACATAAATTCTTGTTATATCACAAGTCAATATTGTTTCTATTACATAATTGTTCTTTAGACGCCTACCACATACATCTTGGTTACGACCTATTAAACGTTATTCGTGCTCATGGTAAAAGACACCGACCGACCGACCATTATACATAAACGTATCCATATTTATGAACTTTACACGCAATGAAATTGTTTTTCGCTTAACTCACAACTAAATCGATCGATCATATAACACGTTTCGCTGCCATTTATATTTAATAGAATTTAGTTCGAACTTTTCACTATCCCATGATGGAGCACTAAATGATAATTTCATTTTGACGAATTGGAATGTTTACACAAGGATTGATACCTATCGATATACTATTGATAATCGATAACTAAAATCAGCTATCGCCCAGGACTAATTAGAGCTGATCTGAAGCCCGAATCATTACTTGTCCTGACTCAAGACTCCTGATGGATAACAAAAATATATAGCAAGTGAGAGCTATCAGTGGTTCATGTATTATCGATATGCTCGGTGCATCAAAGTTATTTTTTGTTATCTGTAACTAATCGCTAAAATCAGCTTTTGGTTACGTGGGGTTACCAAACCCAAACGTAAATAGAAAAAATAGCCTTGTTCCTTACAAGTGGAAGGGTGGGATTTTGACTAAACGTCCAGGAAAAGTTTATTGTTTAGTTCTAGTTGGTTAAAGATAGGTTTTTGTTTGAATATTTCCCTAATTTTTTTGTTTTCGATTTGGGCATTGTATCCTGAGACATAAAAAAATTATATCTTTTATGGTCAAAGTTCTCACACTCATGTACTTTAATAACTGCATTTTAATACCATCAGTAGATAGCACGTTCGATTAAAATTCATGGAATGAATTTCCGATACCTGATCACAATTTTTTCACCATTCTATCGATAAAAGTTGTTTCCTTCTTTGGGTGTACAACACTGTTGCCTTGAATTTAAAACAAATCGTTTAATTATACGTTTATGCTAGAAGCTAACAAAATTCTTGACCGATACGTGATACATGGTAACCAGTAAACAAAGGAACAAGTACCTACAATTATGGATATGGTGATCATGAGTTGTTTCTTCTAAACGATACCAGTAGGAGCAAGTCGTTCACGCAAATGATGCGCTGCTGTCGATATATCTATATTTTTGCCCAGGACTAGTGTAAAGACAGCAGAACTAAATCAACTAAACTGAACCTGTTGGTTCTATGAACCAAAAAGCTGTGGCATTTCAGAATTTTATTTCTAAAATGGTGATCGTCGTCGTTTCATTACAAGTTATTTGTTCTGCATAATTTTCATTGTCAATGTTTCATGCACTTTACGACGACAATTTTTTAGAAAATTTAAAAGTGTAATCAGTTTTTTATATGTTGTGGACAATGAATAATGATCTTAAGGAAAAAAACATCGAATCGTGGATTACTGACACCATCCACATGATGGCTAATGTCAAGGTCGTACACATGTGCTGTAGTACCTAGTACTATACCTAACTAACTAATATTCAAAACCCACGCAATTTGCAATAATATTTTCGGTAGTTTGTAGACACATGACTAAAATAATTTTTACAATATGAGTCGTAAAAAATTTTTTTATAAGGATCATAAAATTTCAAAAAAAGGATGAGCATATCTGTCTGCCTTACTGTATTATTGGTCTAATTAAGAAAAAAATTAAAGTTTAGTCAAGTAAGAATTTGCAAGAGTAGTTAAATAGTTAGGGGAGTCTTCGTCTCCATGATGGAACGTTCATTGACGCCAATTTGCACATGATTCCATAATTGTTATGATAAGGGTGTCCTTTAATAGTTGACTCCAGAGCGTTCCTTATGTTAGTTAAGACGATTATCACCGCCACGTTCCTTAAAACGCTGACGATCACTTTTTCTCAAAGAGATTTACGTTTCCTTAATGGCCGGAAAGGAAAGGTGGGTTTCGATGTTATTTCGTGGTCACACCCTCGATTGTAATTTCAGTACTGATCAACCAAAATTTTGCTTTTCCAACACCCCCTTTTGTGTAGTATTCTAAAAAGGGCTGCTTCAAATTTTCTTGTTATGTCTTTTGGTTCGATAAGCACATTCCTTGATGGCCTTTCAGAATCAGGCTCCAGAAGCCCTTTGTATTTTGGGTTAAAGTGATTGGATTGTCTGTTTCATTTGCATAATGTACAGCAAAGTCCAAATTTTCCATTCCATATTGGAATAACATTTGGTAAAGGATTTTGACAAAACTTGCAAGGACAGAATTAATATTATGGCGTATGTATTGCTTCCACAGCTATGAAAAGGATATAAAAATCCCTCTCATAAAGTAAAACTTGTCGTTTTTGCATTTTATTTATTTATATAATGTACTGATCAACAATATGAATATACATCATTCATTCTTCCTGAGAGCTTGAAAATTTACCCATCTATATGTTTACTACGTACGTAAAATACTGCAAACAGGTATATGGTGTAGACAATAGTCTTTCCAAGAATTGTTCCACGTATATTTATATCGTATAGCAAATTTTGACTTTTGTTCGTGTGAAAGAACGACTGGTTAAAAGGAATTCGGATGTGACTATTGGCACGTATCATCGTGACTTGTAAACATATGAATGTGAAGTATGCATGTCGTAAAATGTCGAAGTCAACTTCTTAGAACATGATCATCCATAACACTTGTTTGTGTTGACAATTTCTTTCTTATAATAAAACAAAAACAAAAACATAATTCCAAATTAACCATTTTTTAATGGGGATAGAAGAATTTTTGTTACATTATGAGATTACTAGTAGAAAAAGGAGATCCCGTGATTGTGGAATGTTCTCCCTCCAGTAATAACTACATCCTCATCCTCAGAAGATGCCAAATTCCTGCTGGCTGCTGAATCCGTGCATCTGCCATGTCATATGTAACACCATTTCGGTGGGCGCTTTGCCTTAGGGTTGAAAGTATTTTTACAAGAATAGCACTGTTGTGAGTAGATTAGTAGTCACGGAAAGTTTTCGGTTGACAACAAATTGGAAATGCTTTGAACTTTAAAATAGTAGGTAACTACTTGTGACACGATGTTTCAAGCGTAGGTACCTCCATGTTCATGATATTGAAGTGTTCCGCGTCAAGTTCCTGGTTAGGCATTACACATAAGTTCGTTTTATAGTACAATACCCATAGATATGGTACTTTAAATGTTATAAGTTAGTATGTGTACGTAATGTACTTGTATAGATGGATATACATAGGTACGTAAGTAGTGGAATTCTAAAGTTTTGCTAATAGCAAGTCGTCGACGTTCAAAATACCGTTGCGTTTAGATCATCGGTAGTTTCAAACATCCATGTGTCTTGTAATAAGATCTGAGCGGCCGGTAATAACCGCGGCGTATTTATGACAGGGACATCGGCAACAGCAGCGCGCCGCGAGAAAGGCTGTTTGGCCATTTCCGGAAAAGAACATAGCAATAACTACATACACACAACTACGATACATATACATCTGTATCTACATGTGTTTTTTCAAGGTCAAGAGTTTCGCCGTTCCTTCTTCGGATCATTCGTTTTATTTGTACGAGAGAGTGGTGTACGTACGATCTCTATCTACGAGAAACGGGTGAAAAATCTCTTTCCTCATGGAGAAAAGCATGGTGATCACTGGGGCGCTAAATCTGGTTGATATGCTTGATGGAGGAACATTTCGAGCCAGAAGAAGCAGATCCTGTCTTACAAAAGGTTGTTGTGACGGTCACCCGTGGGAATACAACTATGGACTCGCTCATGAGCGATATGCTGGACTGATTCTGGGAAATGACCTTTCGTTACGACTAAAGCTCGTAAAGGAATGGGGCGTCCATTCCTAGAATTGGTCGATCTCAATAATTAGGGTTGTGATCATTCCCACCATGACCATTATGGAAATCCACGCTTGTTTTGAACTTCAATTCGTTGATTTGGTGAAACAAGTTTTCTTCGAATGAAATCTTCGTTTGCGCTGGTGTTGTCCTTTTTCGGGCGTAGAGGCCGTCGTCGGTTGGAATTGCTTCCTGATGTTTCGCTAGCACGAGTGGCGAGCTTCTTCTGAGGTACCTCCATCTTCGTTGTTGGTCGTAAACTGTGGGTTTCTCCTACGCAACTTGTATTTATGCTGGTGAGTAGGAGGCGGATCCCGTTCCGCTTCAGTATATTTCGAAATATCGATTGGCTTGGCTCGGGAGTTTCTAAGAATCGGGTTCCAGATCTGATTGAGTCTGAGGGTCTCCTCCTTTCTGTTGAAATTGTCCGGATGTTTGTGGATCTCTATGGCTTCTCTGATCAGTCTGTTTTGATAGCCATTGACTGATGCCAGCCGGGTACAGCTTTCAAAGTATATCCTATGTTCCCCGTTGTTCAGTGCGTGTTCGGCTACTGCCGATTTCTCAGTCTGTCCTAGACGGCAGTTTGCTTTATGTTCCTTAAGTCTCGTCCCTATAGATCTTTTAGTGGTTCTAATGTATACCTTGCCACAGGAACAAGGTATGCGGTAGACTCCTGCAGTTGAAGGTGCGTCCCTTTTGTCCTTCGCTGATCTGATGGTTTGTTGGATATTTTTGTCGGCTTGAAAATGTTTTTGATATCGTGCTTCTTCAGAATTCTGCCGATTCTGTCCGTGACTCTTGAAACATATGGGAGATAAGCTTGAGTGGTGGTGCGTTGTAATTCGGTTTTTGTGGATCTTGATGTTCTTAAGCCCATTGATCTCTGGACCTCCCTTTTGTTGTAACAATTTGCTTCAAAGGCCGTCCTCAGGTATTCCAGTTCCGCCTGCAGGTTCTCTGGCTCACAAATCCTTCGAGCTCGTTCCGTTAGGGTTCTTATTACTCCATATTTCTAACTCGTAGCGCGTAGGTATCTGTCCGTGTGTGTTGGTTTCCTGAACACTGCGTGGCCCAGTTTGTTGCCTCGTTTTTTCACTAGTACATCCAAGAATGGTAGCTGTTGATCCTTTTTAATCTCCATAGTGAACTGGATGCTGGGATGCTGACTGTTCAGGTGTTGTAAAAAATTGTTGAGTTCTTCCATGTCATGCTCCCAAATCACGAATGTATCGTCCACATAGCGAAACCACGTTGCTGGTTTGTACTTCGAGGTTTAGATTGCTGTATTCTCGAGGTGTTCCATGAGGAGGTTGGCCATACTCGGGCTAAGTGGACTTCCCATTGCCACTCCGTCCACTTGCTCATAGAAGTTCCCTTTCCACACGAAGTAGCTTCCGGTGAGGCAGATTTCAAAAAGCCTGCAGATATCGGCAGGGAAGATCCTGGTCAGTAGGTTCAGACATTCTCTCGGAGGTACTTGGGTGAAAAGGGAAACGACGTCGAAACTCACTAGGATATCGTTGGGTCCAATATTGATATCGTGAATCTTGCGCACAAAGTCGATGGAGTCCTTTATGTAGCTGGTACCTTTTCCCACGTGTGGCTGGAGCAGCGATACCAAGTATTTCGACAAGTGGTATGTCGGCTATCCGGGAGCACTAACTATAGGTCTTAACGGAATATCTGCTTTGTGGATTTTGGGTAGTCCGTAGATTCTCAGTGAAACAGCTTCCGTCCTCACAATGCGCCTTTTGGTGTCTTCTGGCAGTGACGATTACTTGATGAGTCGGTTGATGGTGCGTAGTTTACCTTGCGTCGGATCTTTCTTCAAGGGTTTGTAGCTTTGGGGAACCAAGAGTTTCTCCATCTTCTCGTTGTATTCCTCGGTTTTTATTAGGACATTCGCATTGCCTTTATCGGCTGGAAGTATGATGATATCCTCATCTGTGTTTAGGCTCTGCAATGCAAGCCTTTCATTCCTCGTTAGATTGCTTTTGAGAGGTTTTGCCTTCCTGTCGCGATCCGTATTTCCTCGGCGTCTTCATCCGGTAGATGTTTGATGGCTGCTTCAGTGCTGGAGATGATGTCTTCAATAGTAATGTGATGAGGCGTGATTGCGAAGTTTCCTCCTTTTGCCAGTACTGTCTTTTCATCCTCCGTGAGTACCCTGTCTGTAAGATTGACCACTAGTCGTCCATGTTCGATTTTTGCCATCGTTGAAGCTTGTTTCTTCTGGAACTTCTCGTACTTTTTGATCTGTTGTTCCCTGGTGCGGTGCAGTTCGTTTCTCATGTTGGAGTGTGAGATTGCATCCATTCTGTCCCAATCCTGCTGTTGGATCTTGTTGCTTAATGTTAAATGCATGTCAAGGAGTTCTTCATCCGTTTTTGCAAGCATGCGACGAGTGTGGTTAATTCGTTCTTGAAGAAAGGCGTTCTCGGTCCTGGCGTAGATCCTCTTTGCTTGCGTTGATTGGAAAGCTCGTTTCTGTTTTAGAAATGCAGGTATAATGTTGGTGTCCCGGCAGCGGCACAGAAACGCCAAAGTGGTTAGTAAGTGTGTCTTCTGCTTCCTTATCTTGTCCAGTCGTTGATACTGCTTACATGTCTCCTCCCCGTAGAGGCGTCTGACAAATTGATTAAGGCCTTCGCGGCCAGTTGATGAGCTGGTGTTGCCCATCTCCGGGCGTAGAGGCCGTCGTCGGTTGGAATTGCTTCCTGACGTTTCGCTAGCACGAGTGGCGAGTTTCTTCTGAGGTACTTCCATTTTGTCATCTTTGTTTGCATTTCCTACTTCAAACTTTAATTGAATAAATCTTCTGACTTTGACTGTTTATGCTTTACCCTTCTGAAGGAAGTCAACGAATAATAATAATACCCTTTGCGCCCCAAAAAACGGTCGCCACAACCTTGATTACAGATAAAATAGTGTTTGTCTTCTTTGGGGTTGGTTCTCATGGTCCATTCCATTAACTTAACTGTTGCTAACATTGAGGAGTGTAGTGGTGAACCCAAGCTTCATCTACAGTTTCGAATCTGTGCAAAAAAATCGTTAGATTTGTTTTATAGAATTCCAAATTGGGGATCTAAATAGTTTTCCAATGTAATGTTTGATCAAGCTTCAGTAAATACAGTCAGGGCCGTTTTTGACTTATTGGAGGCTTTAGGCACTTAAGTGTGATGGAGCTTAGGGTCCCCTATGACTATGACAGGATCCTTTGGAAGTTATCTGTTATAATCGTCCACAAAACAAATATCTTTATGGGTTACGGTTGGCGATCTGTGGGAGGAACTAGGGGACTCCTCATCGTGAGGCCCGGGGCATTTTCCCACCTACATAGCACAGAGCTCCTACATGCACAAATGATGTAAAATATTGAGTGCAGGATCAGTTGGTATGTCAAGTCTCAATTTATTGCCTTTACCACGATATTATGAAACTTCTTGATCATTTCGGTATCTGTGACGCCTTGCACGTGGCGCGTCATCAGTACTCGCGTGTGACCTTTCTTAAATTCAGAAATCCACTGTGGATTTGACTATTGATTATAGAACAACAGACTCTTTCAGTCCTGAATTAATTTCTTCTTTCTTAAAAGTAAAGATAATTAAAACTGAAAATGAAGATAATTTGTTTCTAAAAGTCAAAGTTGATTCCTTCTCCTTTGTCATTGTTTGTCAATTCTTAGAATAGTAAAAATAAATTCAGAAACGTCTACTATTCTACATACATATATCTGTATGTATGTCCATCCGTCTAACACAATAACTCTGAATGATTAACATAAATGATAACTAATTAATTCAACTGTTTCACAAAAAGCTGTATACTTTCGTTCTATTAAAGCGCACGTGCCTCGGACTGCTTAATTTATGCTATTAAATTAACATTACTAATAAACATGACGGATATCGATATAGTTAAAATGCGTTAAAAACTTAACGATCCGCGGCAATATAACAGCCACCGGACAAGGAATGCGGGGCAAGTAAACAATAAGAAGTAAACAAATGTAAAATTGTCATCATAACTAAAACTGTGTCACTTGAATAGACAAGAATGTATTTTTAAACCGGTAGAAGACTACGATAATCATAGTAAATGGTGGCAAATTATAAACAAACCTAATTATTGGAACAGATATTTTTTTAAATGATATGTGTCATCCAGTGGCGGTGCACTACCGATCATTTTATTACTGCTTACTCCTCCATAATTACGAGCAGTAATGGGCAAATCGTATACAAATGATGTGCGGCGTTTAAGAACGCACGAAATGATGGAAAATATTCCAGCGATCAACGAATTTATTTCCTGTTTCCGTTGTATTTACGAAAGCAGTCCTACAAACCGAGAGCTAAGATGTTACACACCAAAAACCAGCACGAACTGTTGTTGTTTAGGAAGTCAAGTAACTGACATGCAGACAGCCCCAATTCTTAAGGAGAGTATGTTATTGTATAATACACACGTTCACACGAAACAATAGATGATCTAAGTAGGTCTACCGTGACTTGGAGCGCTATCATCTTCCTGCCGACATAGGCAACAGAATTAAAATAAAAGGAAGGAACTTCCTCATTAATTCAACAAGAGCATGACTTCCTAGCTAGCATGCCGTTCTGCTTCTAGAATAATTATAATTCTATGAAATAAACCATCTCTTTAGCGGATTCAAGTCCTTTTGGAATGTTTCTTACTAATTACACTATTTATTAATCTGACATAGTTCGACTACTTGAAGGTCTTTTCTACTAACGGAAGTAGAAGAATACTTACAATCAGCTGAAGTATTCAAAATTTGTTCGTCCTGCGTTCCAGTTAAATTATGACGCCTCCTGAATGTAGTCCACCCCATGCCAACTTCATTTCAACCCCTCAATTGAATTCGAGCCTATAGTTGGCGGTCGACCTCATTTTCTCTTTTTTTTTTAATTAAACCAAAATGAATCATTACAAACAATAGTTAAAGCTGCTCTTACTATTGTATTACGGAAGTACTTAAGAACCATGCACACTCAGAATAAAGTTCTTTTACGTTCCTAACCTAAAAATAGCACAACGTAATTCTATTTCATTGCTGCTATTAATCTGATGTGTTTGTAGCAATTAGTTCAGTTCTTTTCGAATGCAGTTCACAAAAATAGATCAAATTTATAGTAGTCAACATTTGACTAGAGGGCCGAAAATTGTGGCTACCGGACTATGCGAGTCAAAATGGTGGAGTTGGCTCCAAGATTTTGGCGAAAAAAGTTCCAAAATGGGTTTGACTTCAGTACAGCTGAAGCGTTTCAATAATAAATTTGCTGAAAAGGATCAAAAATCCATAAAAGGATTAATAAATCATTCTCATTTATAAAATATGCATGTGGTTACCTAATAGCGGAAAATTTTTATCTTAATTGCAGTAATGTTTAATTATTATTAATATTGAAATGTTAATTTGTATCTGGTAGTACGTACCTACTTTCCAAGTGGTTATGAAAAACTGATCTATGCTAAAACAGTTAATTATGACGTGTATATGGAAATTCTCTCGTAATTAATTGACAGACACCATGTACGCGTATCTATCTCATCACTTCTTCGATGTGGCTCATTAAGCGTTTAAAACATTGGCAAACATTACACGCCTATAATTTAATTCATTTATTATTCAAAAGAAGTCATACGCGAAGCACTTAATTGAGTGAAATAAGCAAGGAAACTGCGGTTCATAATCGTCACATGGCCGGTAATATTCAGCCAGCTTCCCAGGACCTTTTTTCTTATGTAAAAGATAAGAAAGAAGATGCAAGAAGGCAAACGAACATGGATGGAAGGTCATAATATTTCCACGCTATCGGAGATGCTGTATGCAAAACGTGTGTATGTAGATAACTGTCCTCTGTGCCTGAGGCTAACAGTGACTTCCTGTTTGTTCCCCGTCAAAACCTCCGTGGTCCGATGATGCTGCCAGTACCAAGAAAGGCTTTGGTATGCCACGTTGCCAGTTCAACACAAATTGTTTCAATGAGTGTCTTTTACTTCATCGTATCAATTGTTATTTCGTACATTGCCGTCTGAGGCAATCCCTCAGCTTTCATCAAAAATGGGTCATTCTTTAGAAGCGTACTTGAGCAAAAAAAGAAGTAGAGTTTTAGTAGTATTTTGAGTTGTTTCTATTTGCTTGGCAACAGTGACAGTGGTGGCCCTGTAGCGATGTGTATTAAGCAAGTTTTTGTCGAAGACGAAGTGCAGTTGTAACGGAACGGACCAGGAAGTCGGCATGGCATCAAGCTCACAGTCAGCAGCATTCAGAAGCATCAGCACCAGAGAGTAACCGAACCGTTTGGTTCCAGTGCCCATCGGTTGACACATTCCATTTTAGATCAATTAATATTTTTTGTTTCGAAACCTCTGCTGTCTTGTTTGACTACACCAACTTACAAATACAGAATACCGCTCCAGCGTTCGTCGTCTAAGTGGCTGGTTGACGTACCGTTTTATGATGCATCGCCGAACCGTTAATTAAACTATCCCAAAAATGTGACGACTTACTCCAACAGGTGGATGACATACAGAAATTGAGACTGGTTCCAGATGCTGGAGCTTTTTGGAAATTTTTCTCCGATAATTTTGAAAATCAACCTCTTTCTAATTCCATAAACGAACGACGAAAATACTGCTGATAGAAAAGGGTAAAAATGACAATGAGAACAAGGGAAGATGTGAAAGTCAATCCGGAAACGAGGAGATAGGATGATAGGACACCTTCTGAGGCACGTAGGGCCAGTTAGAGGCACACTAAAGGCAGAAAAAGGGGTAGAGAGATAGGCGGACGGTGGGGGTTTGCAGGTGGATGACATACACAGACTGATACTCGTTCCAGTCATTTTAAAAATCGACGTAAATCTAATTCCATAGATGAGTGATGAAAATGCAGTGGATGGAGAAACGAAAAAATGACAGGGGCAAAGGTATATGTGAAAGTCAATCTGGAAATGAGGAGATAGGATGAGAGGACACCTTCTGAGGCATGTAGGGCTAGTTAGAGGCATACTAGAGAAAGAGATAGGGGTGGACAGATAGAGGAAGGGTAAGGATTTACTGAGGGTGGAGTAATTTTGAAAGATTGGATTGGAAGAAATGGAAGGGCCTCTACGACAAAACTACAGATGATGACTTTCTTTTCGTTGATTGAAGAACACTAGAATTTCACGTGAAAGGAATACCATGGAATTGTCAAAAAAAAAATATTTGGACTGTTGGTTAACAACCTGAGGTATAGAAACCCTGACGAATGCTTCTCTTTTCGCCCCATGGGCTTCTAGGTCCAACTTGGTCTTTCGACTGAATTTAAAAATGACCATGCTTGACCTATCTAGGTTTGGAACTCCGAAGCCACTGATTATTTTGTAAATTAATGAGGGTTAAGACAATTATCGACTTGGGTTCTATGCAGGTACCTTTTCCAACGGTATTGGTCATACTGGTATCGTTAACATTTTAACGTTCCATATTTATCTACAGCGGCAGTTGCTAAGTATCTCCAAGTTTCAAGTACATACAGCCATAGTTGCACACGAATGTATATACAGTTAAGTCTTAATAAGAGAACATCTTCATGCCAGCCGAGGAAATCGTTTAATTTCGTTTAATTGCCGTTCGTCTTCTAAACGAACCTGAACTAAAACTGTTACTCATACCGGGCATAAAATTGCTACTATTTGCGGACTTCCTCATTCCTCTCTTTCTTCGGTACTGTTAAATCGAGTCCCGCTGCGATTATTTCGTCATACCAAAGCCGTAATATTGCGAATTTATACCACAAAAGACCTTGAAGCTACATCGAAATAGTTCCAAATAACTAATACTTAATTTTTTTCTTTTAGAAACCGTTGTTCATTAGCTTCATTTATAAATATACAATTAATTGCATTCTTAAGATTATATGAGATAATTGAGGACGTACTTCTACTTTCAGTAGCATCCTTTGACAAGACAAAGACAGACACGGACTTCTTTTTTTTTCAATTGACCCCTAAGGGGCTCGAAAGTGGGGCGTCTGGAAATATACAACTATCTATGGGTACTTTGTAGACTTCACAAATGTTAATTAACGTAATTAGAAGTTGTTGCGCTTTTGCTTAAGTACAAAGGAACGTGGGAGGGAAAAACAATTAAAGACATTACACATGTTGTTTTGCTCACATCCGGATTCCAACTTCGTTGTCATAATGTGCATTGTCTTTCGTTTTCTTGGTCTACCTAGTTTACATCGTGCATTCAGCTTCACAGTAGAGGTTGTGTATTCGAATTTTATTTCCGTTTGTGAATCACCACGGTTCGGTAAACAACTTTTCACATTCAAGTTAGATGAATAAACACAAATTTCACATAAGTATGCAATTCACTTCAGAACTAATAGCGTTTTACTATATTGGAAAATTTAGGTATACACCAGGTCCAGCTTGTTCAGCCCCCAGATGCATGCGTAATTCCTTGGCATCCCTTATGTATGTCATCCTTCCACTTTACGCCTCAGGAGAAGCTTCCCAGAAGGAAGTTATCCTTTGGACGCCGCTTCCAGATATGGCCACCGATAAATGAGTTCCTTATTTCAATCAGTGTGGGGTATTGTCATAGAATATGAGCAACTCTTTTCCCTTTTTGTTCTCAGAAACGCTAGGAAGAGCTAACTGTCTGTCCTATGATATTACAGCTCTCTATGTTTGGTTAGAGTCATATCAGAGTTTTGCACTCCTTTCCTGAGATGACTGAAAAGTTGATCTTCTAAATCTCTGGAAGATGAAGGCTTTTGTTTGTCTGCATATTTGACAAAAATGTTGCAGATGCCAACCATGAGTTCTGACCCAAATGGGCGATTCCTGACACCATCTTTGACGGGGTCAAGCAAATAGAAAACATTTCGTTATCCTCTGAGATTTGAACTGCTGTAGCTTAAGATCCACAGCACTACGACTTGCATCTTTGATTCCAATCTGTTAGACACCAGGAGATAGTTCCTTATCGGTTTGAATCTGAATGTGTACAATTAAAGATAAACAAAAGTCTGAAGTCCAGTTCTATTTGGTATATACAGTGACCCTGTTAGTCTTGTCAAAGAGAAAAAGGGCCAAGGGGCGTCTCAAGAATTTCTTCTGTGATCATATGCTTGGGGTGCTAAGCGGACCCCCCTTGCCTTCCTCTATAGAGTCCTTTTATTTCCGAGTGTTGTCTTCTTGGTGTAAATTCATAAATCGCACTATTAATATTCCTGCCAGTGGTCACAGCTTATCAGGTTTTGCATTAAACTGAAATTATAACATGGCTACCTTTTTTGGAACCTGGTTCACGCCCACGTGCTGCTTTTCCGCCAAATTCAACGACCTCACAAAGGAGAGGTAAAGTAGGTACAATACGTAAGTTGCTGAGAATTAATGGCATACGCAAAACACAATCATAAAACAAGCTGCTGCCGGCGTTGTGTTGTTCGCCTGTCGCCTTTGCTGCTTGCTTTTTTTTGCAATGATATAAATTTATTGTAAAATGCTCACAACTCAGAAATTTCTTACCAGCAGCCATTTATGTACACACATACAAGATTCAGTCTGCTATTATATTATATACTGTAATGCAAAATTGTTTATTACATTTCAGAATAACACGTGTATATTGCATAGTGTGTTCTAAAATATTTATTTAAAAAATTTATAAAATAAAAGGTAAAAACACAAAAAACCAAACACATCATCACAACAGTACGTTTGCAACTGCAACTCTCACTGAAATGAACATATGGATTGCCCCCTCTTCCTCACAGACTCACACTTTCATGCAACGTTCAACCCTTAAACTTGAGCTTACTCTTTCATAGATGGTGTCAGGATGTACTACAATTATATATCATAGAGCTAACTATCCGTAGATGGGTTTGCATTAACAAAAACGAGAAGGGGATAAACACCAGTACTATCATAGATACTAACTCCTGACGACTCTTAGAGAAAGCTTTTAATGTACTCATAGGAATTGGATGATTAACTCAGAGTGGAAAACAATAAAAGCTTTTGGTTCGTTGAATTGCAAGTCTCTGGTCGTTTTTCTAACGTTTTGAATCGTAAACCAGAAATTATGTACTCATTATCGCTGGACATCAGGCCTCGTTATTTTTTACTGTTACTGATGGTAAGGGGCATCAAACTCCTCTCGTTTTATTCATCTTTCTCTGGTTGAATATTAATTAAGAAGACAAGTGACTGTTAAACGTTTGCATGCGTATGTAAGTAATGTACATTAGTTAATGTGGAAGACATGCGCTGATGCCACCTTGTGGGTTCTGCATTACGCCATTAAGAACAATCAGTCCAATAAACGTTATTTAAGAGATCAAGAGAGGTTACGGAGGAGAATAAGAGTGGCGTCACTTTTAATAAGACCGTCTGTAGTTTACTGAAAAGGTGGTGGTCGTTCGATTCAATTGGAGCAACTTTACAACTAGTGAAGTTTTGCATCGTCTGTCGTCAGTTTGTTACATTACATTAAGCAGCAGACATGGACCGATAATAATTGAACGTGACAGCAACGACCTTCTAGGAAGAGGAAACGATGGAATTAGAAAAAACTTCCTGTTTAATAGGCAGTTATGCAACGGCCATGAGACCCGCGCTAATGATCGTTGAATATCTTTCCAGGCTCGTTGTCGTTCTTCGAAAGGATGTTTGAGAAATCGTTATGGCACAACGAACGTATGCAGTCAATTACCTACCAAGCACATACAGGTATCTTCTAGGCGATGAGCAAGGCTGCGCAACGTATCCAATTCAATTGCATCACAGTATATTTAGAATCTGACTGACATTTTTGGAATGAAAGATTACACAGTACAATAAAACAAAAAAAAAAACTTAAAAAGTGAAAGAGTTTATCTGACATAATTTGGCCATCAAGATTGGGCTTGGATCCCACATTTAGAATGTAAAACATGACGAAGGTTTGGCCAGAGACGAGCCAAATGGTTTGATGATCACCACGAAATCATCAAATGATTACTTCTTTGGATCCCAATGTCATCGAAACAGTAGACCCAAGGGTATTTATGGAATGAAACATGCTGTGTGAACATTTGGTCAAACCCACAGGAGATGGGTCGTGTTTCTATTGAAGTCCACCACCTCCACAACTAATTAGATCAGTTTGGACAAAGCTTGGGTGCTCTCAGTAAAGAACCAAGAGCAGGATTCCATGAGGAGATCCACAGTAAAGTGAATATCTGGAAAGGTGAGATTGCCACAAAATGCCCAATTACTGTTTTGAGTCTTCAGCAAAACTGTGAAATATATACCTTCACAATACTAAAGGTAACATGTTCTGCAAATGGAAATTAATTATTCAATAGTCCCGGAAATACCACACGGCTGAACCATCTACCTAATGATTCATTTATATAAGTCTGGTAGTTTGAAATGTAATAATGACCAATTTTTTCCAAGGTCCATTTTATTTATTTTCTATTGCGGGTCTAATGCCCCTGACATTTCAATTGGAACTCGTTAAGACTAAGTATATGTATTGGGAAGTCCTGGTGTCGTAAGTTTCGCGCGCACGAAATCATCGTTGTTGAAATGTAACGGTTTTTACAAATTAAAACGTCACTTCATCCATTTCCTCAATTTAAAACGAAATGTTTGCCTTCCGAGAACAAGATTGTAATTAGCAATTCCATAAGTTCTGACAAAAAAAAACGTAAGAGCCTTGAAAATTGCCAGATCGTTTTTCCAGTTTCTATAATTGTTTTGAAATAGGTGCACATGTGTGACAACCACGCGTAATTATGTCAAGTATTAATTAATAATAATTTTATGGAATATTAAGTGGCAATAAAATGATTTCCTGATTTAGAATATGTTTCATGTTAATGCATTGAAGAATACCCAAAGATTACATTGGATTCTTCAGGAACTTTCTTTCAAACTATGCTAGTGGAGTTGTTTGACAAATCCATTTATCATTTCTTCCTAAAATAATCACTCATTATGGGTTCAAATGCTGGTCATTCATTTGGAAGTTATTGATCATGAGTTTAGTGAAGACCTGCCTTTTGCTCCATCAATTCCAGTGGAAGGGAACACTTTCGCTGGATTTTCAAATTTCTTCTCATACACCTAGGGTTCTCGTTGTGAAGGTCACGCTAATGATCCAAGGTTTTCTGTTCACTTTCATCAGCTTTGCCTTAGCCTGTTTCTAAGAAGCATCTAGGGACATGATGAGGCCATTCCAACAACATGAAATCCTACACAAGCAATTTATCTCGCAAAAGGAACTGACTGAAACCAGTTAATAAGTGTCCAAAGAAATGAAAATTAGAATGCACTCGTATCAGTAATCACATTTCATATAATAGCTAGTTAGCTGATGATAAATAGTAATCTTAATGACGTATTCATTTTGTCTTTCCGTCGATATCCTATGAGTGATAAATTGAAAGAAAATGGTAAGAGATACAACCGGAAAATATCACGTCAGTGTGACTACATAAATATGTACGTATAAGTTATGCAAATGTTAAGGTCAACTTGTATAATTGAAAATTGCGTACAATGATCTGTAATTATACACGTTTAGAAAAAAAAACTTCATGTGGGTTCGAAATTCGACTTGCTAAACACGAAGATATGTCAATGTCGATAATCTTTACGATGACCAGCTAGATTTAAAACACCAAATTATACTGATATAAAAAACATACTTTCGCAAATGTGTTGTTCAACATGTAACATGTGATACTTCCTTGAAAATGGTCTGTGGTACTTCATTGATTTTGGTGTAGGAACTACCTTTGGCGCTCCGGTGAGAGCAAACAAGTTCGAATTCCTAAAAGTTGGCTTTTATCCTCAAATCTAAACTCTGTGTCTTTTGGCCTTGATCAAACCATGATCCACGTCCAACTCCATTTGGATATTTCTGGCATCTCCTCCTATCTAACATTTCCGAATGATTTCTCTATATTTAATATGAATCTTTACAGTAGTAAACTAAAATGGTCCCCCATGGTGTCCAATTCCTTATAAACCAGATTTCATTTTATAATAGTTCTATTTGTTCTTCTCTTGACCAAAGGTAGTTTGTACATCAATAAAGCCAAGTATAAATGACAGAACTTTAACCCTGACCTGTGCGGCAAGTTTTTGACTCTGAATCTTCGTAATTGCAAAACAAGTTTGTTCCTACCCTGTAGACTACCGAGAGTGGCTGAGTATATCCGGTTTGCTTTTTGCTTGCGGCGTGGAGCTGATGAGATGATGCAGCAGTGTATTAATAACAATAATAATAATAACGTGAACGTTCGCGAGCTGTGGTCGTGGATGGTCGTCGTATACGGAGGAGGATGCTGACACTTACATGTTGATGGTGAGTTGTCGATGACCATGCCGTGGCTGCTGCGCCGGTTGATCGTCTCTTCTTTCCGTCTTTCTTCTCCTTGCAAGGTCAGCGACTGAACCCGCAGTTGCTGCCTCTTCTCTTTCTTGCCTATCGTTTCCTTCCTTCCTCCGGTAGACAAGACAGACGAACCACCGCATTCCGACATCCTTCTCAAACAACGATGGCGTTGTTGCCACGTTTATGTAACCCATCGAAAAAAAACCCATTCAATTTTTTGTTCTCCTCCATGGATAACTGAACAGGAGTTCCAAATCAAGGGTTATATTTGGAAATTTACTTGTCCAAATGACCAATGTCAAAAAATATTCACTGAGGGAAGTTGTGCTTATTCAAATTATTCCATTGTACAACAAATAAAACTCACAAGTCCAAAATTAGGTTGCGATGCTCTACATATTTGGCCACATGGAGATGCTTCATCATACTCTTCAGAGACTGTCGCTGAAGAAGATAACGTGTTATCTAAAAGCACTTCAGACGTTTTGGTGTTGAGGTTTACAGGGTCGTATGTGACCTTTGAGAAGCCTTGGGTACTAAATGTCAGAAACCAGGGCGCTCCATAATTGGCGGGGTCCTAGGCACTTGCCCAAAAAGCGCCCCTGGATGTTTAAGCTTCTTCTTCAATCTCATTTTGTGTGATATAGTTAAAATCGATTTTGGTTTGAAATGAATTTCACACATCAGTAAAGGATTTTATGACAAAGGAATCAGATGAAGCCTTGAACGGATTTTTATCGTTAATAAGTACCTACGTAGGTAGAGTGTATAGATAAAGAGGTCTGCCCATATTTCAGCTGTTGTACAAGCATTCCTAGTCATAATTACCACGGGGAACTGTAATTATTGATTCCGGTAGTGATATATAATGGATTGTATGAACGCGCGGGTATTTGTGCTCAAGGTGCCAACGTGCCTGCCCACAAACAAACACGGCAGTCATGAACATGAGCCTGAGAGACGCGTTCTTTCCTATTCGTCTTTCGCTTTAACATTGATTACTTCTGGATGATGTACAAAAAGGCAACCACAAGTACCTATCCGGAGTTACTGGCAGCGCTGTGTGGGTATAGGTATCTCCGTCTATATGTTAAAGCAAAAAGGCCACAGCTCACCGAAGGAGTATCGCATCATTACTGAAGCAACGGAAGAGTTTAACAAACCACAGGGCCGGCATTAACTCTATTTCATCATAATCTTTGAAAACTGCATTTCGTTCACCAAAGTATTGGCCCATTCCAAGAGCTGAAGGTAGAAGAGGAGAAGAAGGCAGTTATGATTCTTGAAGTTCAAGCATGTGGAAGTAAAATTTCTTCAGAAACGGAGGAAGTAGATTTTGACAGCCCTATGAGTCGGAAACAATGGAAGAAAATCTTTCGTGTATCTCAGCTGTGGAATGCTCACGTGTTCATGAAGTATCTCTTATGTAGGTCCAAATATTTGACGAGCTTTTGAAAAGACGTGGGATGTCGAGTCCGGCCCTGTAGCGTTAAATGTGCACGTTCTGGTCTCTCAAAAAAGTCAATTATATCTCTTATTCTCGAAGAAGAACGACCCGCCGACTAACCAACCGTAGATGGGTTGCAGAGTAGAAACGTATACAAGTAAGTACTACTACATCATCAGAACAACATCCGCTCGAGCTGCTTCATCCGTTGGCGTTGGTTCCTTCTTCTCTATCAGCATCGTTCCATTCGAAGAGCTAATGAACCTGTTGAACTCGCGCGATCAATCGGAACATCACTCGTTTTTATATCATCACGCACACGTTTAGCCACACAGTAAATTTTACCTACTGGATTTAACCTGCTTAGAGACGTTTTTCTCTTCTGTTCTTCTTTCTGGAATTTTTATATTTACGACACGTAAATTGTAACATGTTGGGTTTTAAAGCATTTATTTTATACAATGTATAAATTTAACAAAATAATGGTGGCCAAAATAAAATTCAGAACATAATATAACAACATGAGGTCGACACGACGTTTACAACTGTACTTCTAGTCAAATCAATACAGATTACCCTTTCAATTTTGCACAACGACCAACCCTTAAACTAAAACTACCACTACTGTCGGAGAGAGGGCCTTAGAATCCGCTCCAAATAAATTGACTTAAACTGCCGCTATCTCTTGCTCTATAGAACTTAGAAATAAGCAACTCACTTACTTTGTATTTAACTACCTAATGCTTTAGATGTTAATGTCGATTCATGTATCTAATAGTTCTAATTAGATTCTTACTAATGGATATTTGTCAGAAAATGCAAACAGGAGAACTAATTAGATCAGAACAATTTATTGGAGTTTTAAGCCGGCAACGTATTTAGCAGATGGTAAAATTGCTACCGGAAAAGACAACCAGTTCTTTCGATGACCACCGACTGCTACCTGTTAATAAACGACCGCTATCTGAAAGACACTAAAAGTAATAAGAATAGAGAGGTACAAGAGACCATGGAAAACGTAAGAAAGAACATTTTCTAAACCGTAATGGCGACGTTTCCCGTAACACTGAACGTCAGCTAAATGCGCTCAATACTTTATAGGTATCGTAGAATCTTATTATATCGTTTCCGATACTGGATTACGGTGTGCAGAAGCCATGATACCGCTACCCTTTTTTTTTATTTTCGAAAAAAACACATGGCCTTTTTTGGGTGAAATGACTATAAAGATGTCCTCAGTGACGTACAATATTACTAAAGATTTCTAAATGAAAGGACAGATTTATTTACAGTAAGTCTCATGAATGTTAGCCCTACAAAGTTGGCAGCTAAGCAAACAAGAAGTACGTAGAACAAATTAAAAGTGCAAAGTTCATCAAATATGTTTATCTATAATTGATAAAGGGTTATTAAATTCATTTACATTAGTACATTAAATGCCCAAGCAGAGGTCAATGGTACAATTCCGCCCTAAATGTTTGTGTGTCATTAAAATCTGGGGCTCTATTCAGTCCACCAATAAAAGAATAATATATAAATAAATTGGTTTTTAGTAGCAGACGTTTTGTCTTCTACGATGGAAGTCATTGCGGTTCAGTGTCAGGCAAGACTGCGTCTGTCCACTCGTGCTGCTGTGTTTATATCGTTTTCAGTTCCCACCCCGCGGCTGCGCAGGGGTGCATGGAAAAACGTATCTGCAACCACTTTACGTTCATGTAACACTGACTGACAGACTTTCTTAGCTTTTTTTTGAGCTTGTACTGATGCTTAGCTTTCGGTAGCTTTTTGATGCTCTTGTAGTCCGTATTTTTGTATTTTCGAAAGAATTTTTGACATTCCTTTTAAAGGTGACCATGCTATCCTAAGGAAAATGACTAAAGGGGGAACACCTCTTGTGTTCATCCAACCAAGTGTTGACTTTCCGTCTTGTAGCAGGTGGAGGGGATTCTGGAGGTATACCCTGCAGTTAGTCAGAGGGTCACGTACATCTTTGGAAGTCTGCAGGATTTCCTTGATCTCTTTGGTTAGCTTGAAGATTGTACAGACACGTTCCTGATTCGATGGGTGATTCCCCTAATAAAAATAATCCTTCTTTTTGTTGAGGATGATGATAATTTGTGGAGATATGTATGTATCTATAGATGAGTAACCCCCTGCCATCTTGCTGTCTTTCTCTCTCTCTCTCCAAAATGTTTGAGGTACATAAACGGTCCTTTTAGTATATTTATTCAGAATGGAGAAAGGCTATCCAATTTATGACCTAGTAAAAGTCCAGGGTGAAATATTTTGCAATTAAGATTTCAGATGGTGTTAGGTATTATTGACCATAGGGTGGGATCGTGTAGTTTTGATGTTTTTAATAAGTTTTCTAAATCTCTACCAATCAATCTCTTGAAAATATCTAATGATTCTGTCTGAGGATCAATTAATTGCAATTTCTAGGCTTGTTAAAAACTAATCTATTCTATGTATCTATATAATTATTCTCTGACTCAGCAGGTTCTAAATAATATTCATAAACTAGGTAATTCCTCCCTATTTTCAGATGCTGTGTTATGCCCAACCCCCAACGTCCTCCCGTTTACAAAAGTCGACCGATTTAACAAACGAAATGTTCGTCCTTTCTTAACAAAACGTTGGAGGTAGTTATTCTGTTTCGAAGCCAGTGATCTATGAATCCGGGGATGGCTTTTGCATCATATATCTCCGAACATTTCGACCCCCGTCGGTCATCACGTGGAAAGACGTGACGTTTATCTTCAATTTTTTTGAACCTGAGGGCGGTCCCGTCGTTCTGGACCCTTTTCGAACTGTACCTGATTTTTACCTGCATGGAGGGCAGAGGTAAGTTCCACTTTACTAATTTATCTTAATTTCGGATATAATCCTTTAGCATATATGCTTCTGGAAGGTTCTATAATGCTATTTTTATGCCATCTCAGCCAGTTTACTGAAATAAGGACTTATGATCCTTAAGGACTTAAAGCGTTGCATAAATAGTTGAAATTATTTTCCGTTGTCGGTGTAGTTTACCTATTTCTTAATTTAAATGGACATATATCGGAACCAGATAAAGAAAGGAATCCGCCGAAATTCCGTTTTGTATTCTACCCTCGTCATTTCTTTATTATGTAGTGCGGTGATGGAATTCCATCTATTCAGTTCGCTTGACAAACAAGGACTTCGTCTTTAAAAATCCATTGGACCGGATTTCTCAAGGAAACAGATTTTTTTTACCTTCACCAAGAGGGAATCGTATAATGTACACCAGGATGGTGATGCTGATCACTAAGAATTTTTCGTTGGTAAAGAATTTCCTTTTTCCTTACGTAAAATATGTTTCTGGATCCGTTGCTCTTAAATTTTCTACCCGTTTGAATCTTAACAAATGTCAATTTCTTAAGACGAACTTCAAAAGAAGTTAAAACGAAGTTCTTCAAGCGGCTGCAGCCGCTGTAGTGGATCATTATCTTTTTGTCAGTTTCGTCTGTTCACTTCCTTTAATCTATTCCACAAAACAGGAAGACCGCAGGCGTTTGAAAAGGATGTAATACAAATCTGTCTTCATCCAGGGATCTACTGATGACTTTCTAAACATTTCAACGGGATCCTACTTGTATTCTTGTTCTTCTTTGCCCCGATAAGAAAAATAAAGTGTGAAATGGGAATTATTTTGAGACTGCCGACGCGACGTGTCTCATGACGCTATTTTCGAATGTTCATTTCTTAAATTTAAACCTCCTGATTGAGCAATGAATCGTTCGAACAGTCGTCACCGAGACAAGTGCGGCCATACGATTTCTAAGAAAGAACTCCAATTTTATTTTGTAATCAACAAAGGCACAAACAAAATAAACTAATCGTGACACGTTTGACTATCTATCTGGTGTCTAAAAATACAAGAAATGTACGTATGTGTCGCAGAGTAGGTACACACAGTTTATGTAACGATTAAGTAAATATGAAGCCAATAATTCTAAATATCTCTTGGGTACGTAGCGTCTCGATTGTGTTATGTGCTTAAAGCGCCGCATTATTTTTGTTTGCTCGTAACGCCGCGATCTTTTCGTATGCACGGAGCGCCACTGCCTTTCTCTAGGCTTGTTTCGTGGCGATTTTTTGGTGTGCTCGTAGTGCACGAGTTGTTTGTTAACTTGGGGTGGGCTCGTAGCGCCGCAACCCTTTTCGCTAAGTTTTTCTATGCTCGTCGCGCTGCAATTTTTTTCAATTCAGCGCCGCGACCTTTTTATACGCACGCAGATCCTCGAACATGGTGTATGCTCGCCATTTTATTCCGTTCTCTGTGCGTCGCAATTTATTTATCCGTGTAACACCGTGATGTGGCTCTATGGTTATAGCGCCGCAAACTTTTATTCTCGTAGCGCCATCATCTTCTTGTATATTGCGATCTTGTTGTGTGCCCATAGCGCCACAACTTTTTAAGCTATTGCATAGCTTTTATCGCGGATTTTGAGCGCGGCGACCGAATCAAGAAATTCCATAACGAAAAAACCTAACACCCTTCACTTTGCAATAGCTTTACTGAGGCATCGAATAATTCCAGAAAGATCGGGAATGACTTTCTAGAATATACACGAGCTCCTGTTGTGTTCGTTTTATTTATCGCCTTATTTATTGTCATCAAAGCGCCGATCGACGCCGGTATTCTTTGAACTCCGCTTATCTGATCACAGATCTCGTCACTACTCTCGCACACATACACGCTCGTTACAATATATTATAATCTTTGTTGAATTTTGAAAACCCGTTTTCTCCGTAAATATAATAATGTCTTTTTTTATCATTGTAAAACAAAAAATAATTTTTTGGACCAAATTTTCCGCTCCCTAAAATCTACCGCCCTGGGCTTCAGCCAATTTAGCCTGCTAGTAAATCCAGCACTGCGTTCAGTTTTATTGCTGGTGTAAAGGGAAATCTTATTTATCGGCTTAACCTCATTCTAGAACCTCTTCACTTTTTTTGTGTTGGTGAGTAGTTACGTAGTGGGTACTTATTTGGTCAGATTGTATATCTACCAAGTAGTTCAATGTCGCAGTCGATCAACGTAAAAAGCACAAATCAGAAAGTGGATTCGAAACCGCTTACTTTCGATGTAACTCGAACGAAAAGAACCTGCTTCGTTCATACTTTATACTAGTTGTTCCTCATCAATTTCCAATTTTTTTTAAGATGATCATAAGAACTGAAAACTACAATTCACGGTTTGAATTTGGATATTAGACTTTTTGTGACCAATGCAAATATAACAGAGTTAAGTCACTTGCCCTAGATTTATCTTCTTTAGCACTTTTATTTTTTTCTCTAAACGATGCGATGCAATAACGTTATGTACGTGTTGCAGCTAGTCGTAGGTCGGTCCGTCTGTACCGTGACGAGATTTTTATTCACTTAGTTATATAATTGTCCCAATTCAGGCCGAAAAGGTCGTAGGTGTTGCTAAATGCCATCGTCTCCGATTCTCTTCGCGTTGCAATTCATGAAACCAATTACGTTATCTCTCTGTTGCTCGTTTATGGGTTCCAAACCGCGGTTTGCCTCGCAGGCATCATCATCTTCATCCTAGACGTAGTCGCGGTAGTTATATAATAATAAATGCTCTCGACTATTAAGAGGCCAAATGAACGAACGAACGAATGGTAAATTGGTTGGTAGGTATTTCATTGCTGATGATGAGAACGAAACGAAGATCGATGATGACGAAATGTTAAAGGAGGAAACGCGGTCAGCTCGTTCTTAACCAATCGTCGACGAAAATATCGGCGCTAGAATTATTTCCGCGGAGGCGCCGGTAAACTCCAACCGAAGAGTCAGCCAACCGGAAAATTATACTATCTGATGCGTTGGATAGATAAAAGGAATCATGAGTATCTACTATCCAATACTTAAATACGTATATTACAGAACTTTTGTAGATGTAAATGGATCTTGAAGCACACCTGGAACTCACTTTTGTTTTCTTCAACTGCTTAGGGATCCTCCTTTTAATCCCGTTAGTCATTAAAGTCAATTTTGTTCCCTTAGAACTGGTTCCCCTTGGAAATAATCTATTTCTTATGCTAGAATTCCTTTCGAATCTTGGGAGCCCGTGTGGAATGCGCTTTTTGATATGGTCCTCAACATCTTTGGCAATACTTCTTTTATCTTCCTTTTCATCAAAATCAATTTTTCCCCATCAATGGAATTCACCTTAGAAATAATGGACTCCTTATGCTAGAATTCCTTTTGAATCTTGGAAGCACAACTGGAATTCACATCTTGGTGTTTTCTCCAACAGCTTATAGATTGGAAATAATACATTTTTTGTGTAATCAGTTTTTTTTTCAATCTTCTGGAACTCACTTTTTATCCTTAGCAATTCTGTTTTTATCTCATTATTGGTAGGAAAACGTGGTCATTCCATGATCCCCAGAAATGGAAAGAATTCGTAAGGAGCGTTCCGGTTAATACGGTGGTTGAGGCAACATAAGGGTACCAAAAAATATATGAAAGGGTTGTCGTGGGCAGTTGCCACAATTCTGGACGTCTTCGTTAAGTGAATTTCATCATGCAGCATTTGGAAACACTTGGTATATTACATCATTAGAATGGAAGAAAACAGAAGAATCTTCACATTTGACCAATTCTGTCGAATATTTTTTGGTCGTGGTTCTCTAGGTAGTGCCCATTGGAATGATTAGACATTGAATTTGACGTCATATCCACATCCCAACATTTAGCCATCTACCATGATTTTTCTAAGAACTTCTGGATCACCCAGTAACCCTTGGACACATCTCGTTGCTACACATTTCATTTCCAAATATCTAAAAAGTTTTTGGCATGATCCAAACGATGTATGGACCTCGCCAACAAACGCTCTGAGCAATTCAGCGATCTCCCAGAATCACATTTATCACTTGCTTCACATTGTTGACTGTTCCTTGAGAATTGTTCCAGCTCGAAATTTCGTTATATATTTTTTTATGGTTTTGTGTTGTCGTGGAATTGACGTTTTTTACTTAATAGTAGATATGATTCTGTCACGTTCTAACAAAAAAAGCGACAGTGAGTTTCTGATAGTGTACAATAGTGATAGGTTAGGTTAGTGAGGAGATTGGGGATTGCGCCAAAACGAAAGTATCGGCGATGCGCTTGTTGGAGTGCGTGTTTTGTAAACCAACCCGAGATGAGTCTTCGCAATTAGCAGCAAATGTCGTGTCACACTTTTTAATCGGAAAAGGAGACCAGAAGGGAAGTTTCGACACCAGTAGAGTATATATAGTAGATACTTTCAAATCCACTGCAGATTCGATTACAACTTGTATCCAAATTGGTATAGCATAAATTACAACTCCATTAATTAATAATCCATTACGATTATCAGCTACTGTGTTTAATTCAAATTAATACCTATTAAGGACTGGCATACAAAATTTGTATGTTTGAATGCTGGCCACAACAATAAGGAAGTGTGTGTATGCAGTAACACGAGTCTGTCCTCCATATTAACAGCTAACTAATTTTCATTGCTGGTATTGTCCTCAATGTTGTATTTTTGTTTATATTAACACACACAATAATGATACTATTTTTAAATGCAAATGCTAAAGGTTCATTAATAATCCCATTAAGTTAAACGGTTAAGCGAAAGCCAAAACGTCAAGTGGCAGTAACTGGAGTCGAGTTTCTCATTAATTAATCTGAACTTAAAGCGTTATGACGAGAAGAGACTCGACAATTTAATATGATCGATTAGGAAGTTACATACGATAAATATTTACCATTAGTGCAGCAGCTGAACTTTAGAACACTGCGGTAATTGTTTTGTTATTCAATTATTTATTGGAAAAGAGAATATGCGGCTAGAATGCATTAAACTTACTGATAATAAACCTTTAAATCAAATTATTTGATGTAATTAATTGTTGTTAGGCAAAAAAACTCGTTATCTCAGGACCAAAACTTGCTGCAAAACTCTGTCTCTCGAGAACTTAAAATTTTGTTGAAAAGTTTGCGCTCAGTGGTGCTTTAGTTATGGACGTCTTATAGGAATAACATACAAAGGAATTTACCTGATCCTTTTTTCCTTGAGTGCGCCTACACATTTGCACAAGAACGTGAACGAGGCAAGACAATTGCCTATAGAATGAGGACTTGCTGTCGAGGCGAATGGCCGAAGGCTATCCGATTGGAGTCAATACATTAAGAAAAATTCGATTCGCAATTGTACGTGAAAATTTGCCTCGTAATGTTCCTTGTAGTGCGCCTCGCAATGTGCCTCGTAATGCGCCTCGTAATGTTCCTCGCAATGCGCCTCGCAATGTTCCTCGTAATGTTCCTCGTAATGTGCCTCGTGATGCGCCTCGTAATGTGCTTCGACAAACGTTTAACAAATCTTAGTAGCGGCATTACCTCGTTCGCGTTCTTGTGCTGATGTGTAGGCGCTTTAAGGTGACTATTTAACGCGAACAAGGCGAGGAAATGTTCACATTTGTACATAAGCCTCACTCACAACACTTACGCGCATTCTTTTATCATCGCCTCGTTTTTGTGTAGAAGTGGAAGCGTCTCTGAGGCGTTATGTAGATTTGTTTGGCGTTTGCCGAGGCACCAAACGAGGCGGTGCTCCACGTGCGATTGGCAATGGATTTTTCTTTGAACTAAATTCCATAGAGGTAGAATTGAGCTGTTTGCCAAACGCCGGCATTTAGGCTGCTTGTTGCGCCTTGATAACGTGGTCACATCTGTACATACGCCTCGCTCGCGGTACTCACGCGCTTTTCTTAAGCCTCGCATCGCCTCGTCGGCGCTCACCTGCAGTATTGTAGTCAAAAAGTAAGAATAAGGCTTAATAAAGAATCCAAACTCTTGGTGTTTTCTGTCTTGATTTTGCTTCGCCTAGTTTACAGATAACAGCTGTAATTTAATCATTCTTTTGCGTAACTAATAATCCATCCTATAATTTGGATCCGGTTGAATGAGCAAAAAACAAACTGAATAAATACATATACTTGTTAAAATTAGCAACTTTATTAATATATGTATAATTTACATAAGTACATAGAAGTAAGTGAATGATCAGTTATTTCGTTGGTATTTCTCATTTAAATTAAACGACATATTTTTGAATAAATTAGTCTAGCAAGGCTTTATTATTACAATTTAGTTAATGATATTCGGAAATTTGTGAAAAAATACAATCCGTTTCAATAACGAAAACTAGTACCTTGCGTTTTGTTGACCAACTTATATGTCCAAAACCAATTAATCTGATCATTCATTCAAAACAATTAAGAACTTTTTGCAGCTAAATGTAACAGTTATATGTTACGGTTTGTTAAAGAAACGAAATACGGAAGCTTACAGGTTATTATCGATTACCAACTCTGACTATTTTGCAACCGGAAATCGCTATTTATGGTTGATAGACCACTAACTTACCAACTTGCAGATATAACAATTTTATTTAACGTACATTCAAAAAAATAATTTATTCTGAATACTTCAGGCCGGAAGCTTTTGTTATTAATAATTGTCGGGGAAGGTTATATTGTGGACAGGACCGTAATACAAATATTTCAATAACTTTTTTTTCGTATTTGTTTCAGGATCTCATTAATATCCTGAATTATTTTACATAGGCGTTGACTTACTTTCTGTGCTTTCATAAATTAGTACTTATTGTAACGAAATGTTTTTGAATACTGTAACGATTGCAAGGGGGGTACCCCAACTTTCGTCAAAAATCAAGAAAAGAAAACAAATAAAATTTAACTTTTAAAAAATCTGTATTTATTTAATTAACTCGAAGAATTTGGCTGTGAATGTGAATTCTCTAGTGTTAGGACCTTTTAATTACGTTGTGTTAATAGAACACGTCACACATGGTGAACATAGCCCTTTATTTGTTTGGCGAGACACGTTACCTTGGTGAACATAGCCTCTAATTAAGGTGGTTCGAGACACGCCACTCTTAGTGGACGTCGCCTCTATATTATAACAGTTCAGAACAACAGAGTATGTCAACTTACTCGACTTCCCTCTCTCTGATCAAGAGTTCTTCAATTAAGAGTTTCGCCTTAATTTAGACAAATTGCAAATCTGCTATCTTTTTAAACACATTTGTTTAAAACCTGGAGATGTTCAACCAGTGTTAGTGGTTCAAAATCAAACCAAAACGGATACCTTCAACTGAAAGAATAGATACCGCCAAATTGATTAAATACGGTAGCTACACGTTCATCTGAATTAATCATAGGAGCGTAAACCGTAGGTAGATCCTTCTAAGCCCCTGCCGCTTCCCGCTTCAGGCCGGCTTAGTCAACATCTACGTTTACGTAATTTTGTAGGTAAATATACCAAAGTGAAAATGAACCCATTCTAAAACAGCTAATCAAAACTTGTCTCTTCATATATGTAACACCCCCAAGCCACGTGCATTTCAAAATGAAGTTATCTTAAGCAATAATAGTGAAGGGATGACCAAAGCGTCAATTGCGTAAGTGTTTCTAGTCGTCCGCCTGTCTAATAGTAGGTAGACATTTAAAACTGCCACACAATGGGCCACACGTAACAGCCAGTGGCCGCCACAAGTAGTTGTAGGGATTTTCCATGCTGTTTATATGATTTCGACTCAAACTAAGGGTTCAAGTGGCCGCGTTCGAGGCACAAATTGCTAGAATAGCCAGAGCGGTGGCGACTTGTTGCGACATAATATAATAAACTTTCGGCTTCATTCACTAGTTCACGTACACGGCTCCGACTAGCAACTTGTAACTATGACTGGTGGCCGGGATTAGCTACTTCTTACTACATTTAGCTATTTGAAACTGAGACTTGTGGCTAGGTTTAACCACTTTTAATTGCGACTTATTGCTACGTCAAGCTACTTGTAATTGAGACTGGTCGATGGTCTTAGCTGCTTGCAAATGCGACCTGTGGCTGCGTCTAGCCACTTGTAACTGAGACTGGTAGCTAGGTTTGTATGGCCGCTTGTAATTGCCACCCTGTGGCTGTGTATAGTCACTTGTAACTGAGACTGGTGGCTAGGTGTGTATGGCTACTTTTAATCGAGACTTAAGGCTGTGATTAGACACTTGTAACTGTGACTTGTGGCTGGGTTTAGCCACTTTTAATTGCGACTTATTGCTACGTCAAGCTACTTGTAACTGAGACTGGTCGGTGGTCTTAGCTGCTCGCAAATGCGACCTGTGGCTGTGTCTAGCCACTTGTAACTGAGACTGGTAGCTAGGTTTGTATGGCTTCTTGTAATCCATACTTGAGGCTGTGTTCAGACACTTGTAACTGAGACTGTCAGCTGAGCTTAGCCTCTTGTAGTTGCGACCTGTGGCTGCGTCTAACTACATGTAGCTGAGATTGGTAGCTAGGTTTGTGTGACCACCTGTAATTGCGACCTGTGGCTGCGTCTAGCCACTTGTAACTGGGTATAGCCGCTTTTAATTGCGACTTGTTACTGCGTCTATTCTCATGTAATTGAGATTGGTGGCTTGGATGAGCCGCTTGTAAATTCAACCTGTGGCTGTGTCTAGACACATGTAACTGAGACTGATGGCTAGTCTTAGCTTGTAATTGCAACTTGTGTCTGTGTCTAGATACTTCTTACTGAGACTGGTGGTTAAGTTTAGCCGCATGTAATTGCGACTTGTGGTTGTGTCTAGCCACTTGCAACTGATTGTGAGGTTGGAAACGTACAGGAAATACAATTCGTGTAATATGTCATAGTTCTGTTGTTTTACTCCCAAGTGTAAATTAAAATACGTACTGTGTTAACTTCCTTTACGTAAAATCCTGTCTTTTTTATAATGAATGCGTTCTTTAATACTGTTATTTATGTGTGTTACATAACAGAAACACTTGAAGAGATGTTCATAATTCGTAATATCCGTCATTAAAAAGTATCATCGTTAAATTGTTCGGATTGTATGTACGTTCATATATGACATGTAATAATGATGCTGCCGTACGTTTACTGCTAATGACGTGCAGTATGTAATTTTCTCGTAAGAACGCTGAATTCACATGCAACCGCTTGTTCTATTCCGTTCAATCGATTCCACTTTAGGAATAATTAGCTTGATCTTGTTTTGCAACCTACAAACGTAAAGTTGGAAGAAAGAAGGTTTGTTAATTTGTAGTAGATAGATAATAATTTATTAAAGGAATCGTTTCAAATTTTAAAACTTAATTATTGAACAAAAATCATTATCCTTTACTTAAAATTAATCTTTGAAACTTTTAAGCTAAACACATCAATTTATGGATACATCAAGTTGTTAGAAAGAGATAATCGTCCTGTAATTAGGTATTATTAAGACTCATAGGACACAGTAGTAGTTAATGCACACTGGTGTGATGAAGCAAGGCGCGCGCCTTCTGGCTTCTAGCCTAGCATCTTCTGCATTTCTCAAGTCTATTTGTAAAAACGCGCCTACTACACTTCTTGACTGCAGTTCTGTGGAGCTTATACTCGCCTGTATGTCGCCTCGTTGGCATTACGTGGCGCTGACATTTCGCCTATGCCCTTCGCTATTTCTGTGTGCATTGGGACTTTACATAATATTCTTTTTAATCTCAAAAGGGTTTTTCTTTTTTATGAAAAAAATTAATAGCAGGCGCATGTCCCTGGCACCTTACCCACCATCCGCTACTGGTTAGAATATTAATTTTAATTTATTCAAATTGTTTTCAACTTAATGTCATAATTATAAATAATTATTGTCATAATTATAACCAGTATTCACCGGCACAGCGCGCTACTAAGTAGATAATTTACGATAAAATTGTAGAATAAAATACCTTTAATTTAAGCAATTGCACAATTTTGACAGGTATAACATGTTTTCTACAAGTTTCTTTCTTTCTAGTTCTGTTACGTATATTTTTAATTATTCATGTCGATTTCCTGGCCATTCTGTTTGCATTAGCGTCAAGTTCAAGGAAATTGGAAAGTAACTAATTATTGTTTTGCGCGAAATATAATTCAAATTGCATTTTGCAATAATTAATTTTTGTGGTCTTAAATTTTATCTACACAAAAACAATTAAATTAAACAAAAATCTTAGACTTCGTTAACTAAAAATATATTTTATCGAAAGTCTCCCGAAATCAACATTACTCTTGAAGGATAACATCCGTCAATTGACACAATAAAAATCATTTTACCGTGAATTACTTTGATGGCATTTACAGATTTGCTTTACCTAACATGACATTAATTTCTGTGTTAATATTTTCGAAAGAATATGACTTATTTTTAATCGTCTCATTAGTAATTTGATACTTCCTCTAGTGTCCATTCACACCAGTACGCTAGATAGATAATTATCTAACCTGGAAAATCTTTTTGAATAAACATCTGAGTATACATATACACATATTACGCCAGTTACTTCCCTCAAAACCATTTATTCTCAACATATGGTCGTAGTCTCTTAAATTACACAATTTGAATGCAGAAAAAAAAGAAAGGCGATGCATAGGCGAGTGTAATCTCCACAGAAATGCCTGACAACAAATGTAACGTCATTGGAAGGATAATCGCACTAGGGTGGTTTATTGACGTTGATTTTATTCCAATGGCGAAAAAGACGAGGAACGCTTCTTCAAACAGGCTGAGAAACTAGGCACAAAAGGAAATATGTGTCATCTGATGACCGATTGGACTAGGCAGTTTAAAGATGTTGATTATATTCAAGCGCCAAAAATGACGAGGCACACCTCTCCAAATAGACTGAGGAACTGCGGAAGAAGCAGGGCTGAAGCCCAGAAAGCGCGCACTTGCACTTCGTCACCTCAGTCTGGATTGATCCATTCGAAATTATTGACGAGGCGTGAATGTGTCGAACATGTCTCACCTACGCCTCGGTGTCATTCAGAGGCGATGCATAGACGAGTACAAGTTCTACTCTAAAGAGAAGTCAGATACAAAATACAGTGTGGTCTGACTGCTGATTGCACAATGCAGTTTATTGATGTTGGTTATATTCGAACGCCAAAAACGACGAGGCGTGCCTCTTCAAAAAGACTGAGGAATTGTGGAATAAACGAGACCGTAGCCCTGAAAGCTCGCACCTGCACTTCGTCACGTCAATCTGGATTGATCCATTCGAAATTATTGACGAGGCGTGAAGGTGTTGAACATGTCGCCTCGCCTACGCCTCGCTGTCATTCAGAGGCGATGCATAGACGAGTGCAAGCTCTACTCTACAGATCAAGCAGGTAAAAAATACAGTGTGGTCTGACTGCTGATTGCACAATGCAGTTTAAAGATGTTGATTATATTCGAGCGCCAAAAATGACGAGGCACACCTCTCCAAATAGACTGAGGAACTGCGGAAGAAGCAGGGCTGAAGCCCAGAAAGAGCGCACCTGCACTTCGTCACCTCAGTCTGGATTGATCCATTCGAAATTATTGACGAGGCGTGAATGTGTCGAACATGTCTCACCTACGCCTCGGTGTCATTCAGAGGCGATGCATAGACGAGTACAAGTTCTACTCTAAAGAGAAGTCAGATACAAAATACAGTGTGGTCTGACTGCTGATTGCACAATGCAGTTTATTGATGTTGGTTATATTCGAACGCCAAAAACGACGAGGCGCGCCTCTTCAAAAAGACTGAGGAATTGTGGAATAAACGAGACCGTAGCCCTGAAAGCTCGCACCTGCACTTCGTCACGTCAATCTGGATTGATCCATTCGAAATTATTGACGAGGCGTGAAGGTGTTGAACATGTCGCCTCGCCTACGCCTCGCTGTCATTCAGAGGCGATGCATAGACGAGTGCAAGCTCTACTCTACAGATCAAGAAGGTAAAAAATACAGTGTGGTCTGACTTCTGATTGCACAATGCAGTTTAAAGATGTTGATTATATTCGAGCGCCAAAAATGACGAGGCACACCTCTCCAAATAGACTGAGGAACTGCGGAAGAAGCAGGGCTGAAGCCCAGAAAGAGCGCACCTGCACTTCGTCACCTCAGTCTGGATTGATCCATTCGAAATTATTGACGAGGCGTGAATGTGTCGAACATGTCGCTTCGCCTGCGCCTCGCTGTCAGAGTGTAAGTTCTGCTCTAAAGAGAAGTCAGATACAAAATACAGTGTGGTCTGACTGCTGATTGCACAGTGCAATTTATTTATGTTGATTATATTTGAACGCCAAAAATTACGAGGCGCACCTCTCTAAATAGGCTGAGGAACTGCAGAAAAAGTAAGGCTGAAGCCCGGAAATCTCGCACCTGCACTTCGTCACCTCGGTCTGAATTAATCCATTTGAATTTATTGATGAGACGTGATAGTGTTGTACATGTCGCCTCGCCTGCGCCACGTAAGCATCCTGAGGCGATGCATAGCGAGTTTAAACTCTACAGAGAAAGAAGATAAAAAATGCAATATTGTCTGTAAAATGATCGCACTAGACAGTTTATAGTGTTAATTATACTCGGATCGTGAAAGTTACGAGGCGCTCTTTTCCAAACAGGAGTAGGAACTGTGGAAGAAGCGAGGCGCACCTGCACTTCGCCACTTAGCCTGGGTCTGGATTGATCGATCGATTTGAAATTATTGACGAGGCGTGTAGGCGATGTACATGTCGGCTCGCATGTGCCGCGCAGCCATCCTGAGACGATATTTGGGGGAGTGTGAGCTTTCTAGGAATGGCAGTAAGAAAATTCTGACGAGGTGCGATTCTTCAACGAGGATTGGGAGGTGTGGAAGAAGCGAGGTACAGAAGACATGCTCCTGTACTTTGATTGTTACTTTTTAGCGACTAAGTGGTTCCTTAAATTGATGTGATTGTCTCAAAATTTTGGAAGATTAATTATTTGATTGTTACTTGTACATTCTTTTGTTGCAAGTGAACATACTGTAGCAAGTTCTTAGCTGAAACGCCGTTGAGTATAGATGTGTATAACCTCAACCAACCACGCATAAAGATAAAAAGTTTCGAATTCGCTGAATTATGACTTCCCTGTAGTAGGGCGGAACGGCAAATCAAAGAGAAGCTTTACTAAGTAGGTAATACAATCGAGACGGATGACGACGGTGCCGGAGACTAGGACGGTTACGAATATTATGTAATATTACGTAAATAATAAGAAAGGGAAAGTAGATCGTGGCCCGCATTCGCCTGATTTTGCTTTCCGCACCTAAAGTAGGTGCCTACGCTACGTCTCGCGGTGAGAAGTTCTTCCGGCCTGACCTGGTCTGTACCGCTTACCCATTCTCTCCGGCCAACACTTTAAAGCCTCAGTGAACTCATTTATTTAACTGAATTAATAACATTGTACTTAATTAATGTTACATCGCTAATTAATTAACTACTTTTTTATAAACTGATTCAATTTACATGAAAACTTCAAGTAGGAGAAATTATTTTAAAGCTGTCTTCGTATAGAACTTTTTTTTTTATTTGGAGTCACAAAACTTTTTCTAACCACAGACGTACTAATTTGTGGTCATATGTTAAAGTGTCAGGATTAATAGACCGTAGGATTTGGGACTTTATTGCGGTTAAAAGGTCACAGGGCGAGACAAACTTATTGGGCGGAAAATTTATAGTTTCCAGCAGCGTATTTCCCCTACCTTTGATACAATTGGGTGGCTTTAGGGCTTTGTTACCGCGTATAATATTCCGCTCAAGTGTTACCGCTTTGGCTGAACTTGTGCGGCCAATTCTACACGGTGGAATCTTTCTCCTATTATTATTTAGTATAAATACACTAAGATATATTTTAGTGTTTATTTATATTTTATCTGAAATTAGGTATTATTTCTTAAAATAATACTTCTTGTAGGTAGGAAACGTAATCGTTCAATGGAGCCCAATAAAATTTCCTTTTTTATTTTCCCTGTCTTGTTGCTCTACTTCCTTGCAATATATTTTCATTATCCATTCAGATAAAATCTTGCGATTGAATTAAATGTGATTTAATGTGCACAATTCTTACTTGACAGGAATTGCTTAAAAAAAAAATGAAACATTATTGGTACGTGCAACTATTGTGTAACAAACTAGTTTTGTCTATTGATATGATTACTAATGTACGATTTATTTTATTTCCGGAATGTCTCTGTGATTAAGTTTTCTGTGGTATTAAATAGTTTGTTTGAAGTTTTATTTGTCCTACCAAAAATTAAAATTTCTTATTTTGTAAAATAAACTTCTTTATAAAAAACGCTCGACGCGCCTTAAGGGGGTTTCACTTAAAATAGGAAATAAACATAGAAGAAAAAACTTATAGGGATAGGGGAATACCTGATGGCTACCAGCTACTGGTAACCGCGACTTAGTAGCTGCGTCCAGCCACTTGTGGCCCCGTTTTGCAACTAGTAACTGTGACTGGTAGCAGCGTCTTGCCTCTTGTAGCTACGAATAGTAACTACGTCTAACCACTTGCGAGTGAATCCAGCCACTCGTAATCGCGACTTATTTGCTGCGTCTAGCTACTTGTGGCCCCGTTTTGCCACTAGTAACTGAGACTGGTGGCAGCGTCTTGCCACTTGTGACCCTGTTTTGCAACTAGTAACTGTGACTGGTAGCAGCGTCTTGCCTCTTGTAGCTACGAGTAGTAACTTCGTCCAACCACTTGCGAGTGAATCCAGCTACTCGTAACCGCGACTTAGTAGCTGCGTCCAGCCACTCGTGGGCCCGTTTTACCACTAGTAACTGAGACTGGTAGCAGCGTCTTGCCACTTGTAGCTGTGACTAGTGACTACGTCTAACCACTTGCGAGTGAATCCAGCCACTCGTATTCGCGACTTAGTAGCTGCGTCTAGCCACTTGTGACCCCGTTTTGCAACTAGTAACTGTGACTGGTAGCAGCGTCTTGCCTCTTGTAGCTACGAGTAGTAACTTCGTCCAACCACTTGCGAGTGAATCCAGCTACTCGTAACCGCGACTTAGTAGCTGCGTCCAGCCACTCGTGGGCCCGTTTTACCACTAGTAACTGAGACTGGTAGCAGCGTCTTGCCACTTGTAGCTACGAATAGTAACTACATCCAACCACTTGCGAGTGAATCCAGCCACTCGTAATCGCGACTTATTTGCTGCGTCTAGCTACTTGTGGCCCCGTTTTGCCACTGGTAACTGAGACTGGTAGCAGCGTCTTGCCACTTGTGACCCTGTTTTGCAACTAGTAACTGTGACTGGTAGCAGCGTCTTGTCTCTTGTAGCTACGAATAGTAACTACGTCTAACCACTTGCGAGTGAATCCAGCCACTCGTATTCGCGACTTAGTAGCTGCGTCTAGCCACTTGTGACCCCGTTTTGCAACTAGTAACTGTGACTGGTAGCAGCGTCTTGCCTCTTGTAGCTACGAGTAGTAACTTCGTCCAACCACTTGCGAGTGAATCCAGCTACTCGTAACCGCGACTTAGTAGCTGCGTCCAGCCACTCGTGGGCCCGTTTTACCACTAGTAACTGAGACTGGTAGCAGCGTCTTGCCACTTGTAGCTGTGACTAGTGACTACGTCTAACCACTTGCGAGTGAATCCAGCCACTCGTATTCGCGACTTAGTAGCTGCGTCTAGCCACTTGTGACCCCGTTTTGCAACTAGTAACTGTGACTGTAGTAGCGTCTTGCCTCTTGTAGCTACGAATAGTAACAACGTCCAACCACTTGCGAGTGAATCCAGCTACTCGTAACCGCGACTTAGTAGCTGCGTCCAGCCACTTGTGGCCCCGTTTTGCAACTAGTAACTGTGACTGGTAGCAGCGTCTTGCCTCTTGTAGCTACGAATAGTAACTACATCCAACCACTTGCGAGTGAATCCAGCCACTCGTAATCGCGACTTATTTGCTGCGTCTAGCTACTTGTGGCCCCGTTTTGCCACTGGTAACTGAGACTGGTTGCAGCGTCTTGCCACTTGTGACCCTGTTTTGCAACTAGTAACTGTGACTGGTAGCAGCGTCTTGTCTCTTGTAGCTACGAATAGTAACTACGTCTAACCACTTGCGAGTGAATCCAGCCACTCGTATTCGCGACTTAGTAGCTGCGTCTAGCCACTTGTGACCCCGTTTTGCAACTAGTAACTGTGACTGGTAGCAGCGTCTTGCCTCTTGTAGCTACGAGTAGTAACTTCGTCCAACCACTTGCGAGTGAATCCAGCTACTCGTAACCGCGACTTAGTTGCTGCGTCCAGCCACTCGTGGGCCCGTTTTACCACTAGTAACTGAGACTGGTAGCAGCGTCTTGCCACTTGTAGCTGTGACTAGTGACTACGTCTAACCACTTGCGAGTGAATCCAGCCACTCGTATTCGCGACTTAGTAGCTGCGTCTAGCCACTTGTGACCCCGTTTTGCAACTAGTAACTGTGACTGTAGTAGCGTCTTGCCTCTTGTAGCTACGAATAGTAACTACGTCCAACCACTTGCGAGTGAATCCAGCTACTCGTAACCAGTAGCTGCGTCCAGCCACTTGTGACCCCGTTTTGCAGCTAGTAACTGTGACTGGTAGCAGCGTCTTGCCTCTTGTAGCTACGAATAGTAACTACGTCTAACCACTTGCGAGTGAATCCAGCCACTCGTAATCGCGACTTATTTGCTGCGTCTAGCTACTTGTGGCCCCGTTTTGCCACTAGTAACTGAGACTGGTGGCAGCGTCTTGCCACTTGTGACCCCGTTTTGCAACTAGTAACTGTGACTGGTAGCAGCGTCTTGCCTCTTGTAGCTACGAGTAGTAACTTCGTCCAACTACTTGCGAGTGAATCCAGCTACTCGTAACCGCGACTTAATAGCTGCGTCCAGCCACTCGTGGGCCCGTTTTGCCACTAGTAACTGAGACTGGTAGCAGCGTCTTGCCACTTGTAGCTGTGACTAGTGACTACGTCTAACCACTTGCGAGTGAATCCAGCCACTCGTATTCGCGACTTAGTAGCTGCGTCTAGCCACTTGTGACCCCGTTTTGCAACTAGTAACTGTGACTGTAGTAGCGTCTTGCCTCTTGTAGCTACGAATAGTAACTACGTCCAACCACTTGCGAGTGAATCCAGCCACTCGTAATCGCGACTTATTTGCTGCGTCTAGCTACTTGTGGCCCCGTTTTGCCACTGGTAACTGAGACTGGTAGCAGTGTCTTGCCACTTGTGACCCTGTTTTGCAACTAGTAACTGTGACTGGTAGCAGCGTCTTGCCTCTTGTAGCTACGAATAGTAACTACGTCTAACCACTTGCGAGTGAATCCAGCCACTCGTAACCGCGACTTAATAGCTGCGTCCAGCCACTCGTGGGCCCGTTTTGCCACTAGTAACTGAGACTGGTAGCAGCGTCTTGCCACTTGTAGCTGTGACTAGTGACTACGTCTAACCACTTGCGAGTGAATCCAGCCACTCGTATTCGCGACTTAGTAGCTGCGTCTAGCCACTTGTGACCCCGTTTTGCAACTAGTAACTGTGACTGTAGTAGCGTATTGCCTCTTGTAGCTACGAATAGTAACTACGTCCAACCACTTGCGAGTGAATCCAGCTACTCGTAACCGCGACTTAGTAGCTGCGTCCAGCCACTGGTGGCCCCGTTTTGCAACTAGTAACTGTGACTGGTAGCAGCGTCTTGCCTCTTGTAGCTACGAATAGTAACTACGTCCAACCACTTGCGAGTGAATCCAGCCACTCGTAATCGCGACTTATTTGCTGCGTCTAGCTACTTGTGGCCCCGTTTTGCCACTGGTAACTGAGACTGGTAGCAGCGTCTTGCCACTTGTGACCCTGTTTTGCAACTAGTAACTGTGACTGGTAGCAGCGTCTTGCCTCTTGTAGCTACGAGTAGTAACTTCGTCCAACCACTTGCGAGTGAATCAAGCTACTCGTAACCGCGACTTAGTAGCTGCGTCCAGCCACTCGTGGCCCCGTTTTGCCACTAGGAACTGAGACTGGTAGCAGCGTCTTGCCACTTGTAGCTGTGACTAGTGACTACGTCTAACCACTTGCGAGTGAATCCAGCCACTCGTATTCGCGACTTAGTAGCTGCGTCTAGCCACTTGTGACCCCGTTTTGCAACTAGTAACTGTGACTGTAGTTGCGTCTTGCCTCTTGTAGCTACGAATAGTAACTACGTCCAACCACTTGCGAGTGAATCCAGCTACTCGTAACCGCGACTTAGTAGCTGCGTCCAGCCACTTGTGGCCCCGTTTTGCAACTAGTAACTGTGACTGGTAGCAGCGTCTTGCCTCTTGTAGCTACGAGTAGTAACTTCGTCCAACCACTTACAAGTGAATCAAGCTACTCGTAACCGCGACTTAGTAGCTGCGTCCAGCCACTCGTGGCCCCGTTTTGCCACTAGTAACTGAGACTGGTAGCAGCGTCTTGCCACTTGTGACCCTGTTTTGCAACTAGTAACTGTGACTGGTAGCAGCGTCTTGTCTCTTGTAGCTACGAATAGTAACTACGTCTAACCACTTGCGAGTGAATCCAGCTACTCGTAACCGCGACTTAGTAGCTGCGTCCAGCCACTTGTGGCCCCGTTTTGCAACTAGTAACTGTGACTGGTAGCAGCGTCTTGCCTCTTGTAGCTACGAATAGTAACTACGTCCAACCACTTGCGAGTGAATCCAGCCACTCGTAATCGCGACTTATTTGCTGCGTCTAGCTACTTGTGGCCCCGTTTTGCCACTGGTAACTGAGACTGGTAGCAGCGTCTTGCCACTTGTGACTCTGTTTTGCAACTAGTAACTGTGACTGGTAGCAGCGTCTTGCCACTTGTAGCTGTGACTAGTGACTACGTCTAACCACTTGCGAGTGAATCCAGCCACTCGTATTCGCGACTTAGTAGCTGCGTCTAGCCACTTGTGACCCCGTTTTGCAACTAGTAACCGTGACTGGTAGCAGCGTCTTGCCTCTTGTAGCTACGAATAGTAACTACGTCCAACCACTTGCGAGTGAATCCAGCCACTCGTAATCGCGACTTATTTGCTGCGTCTAGCTACTTGTTTACCCGTTTTGCCACTAGTAACCGTGACGGGTAGCAGCGTCTTGCTACTTGTAGCTGTGACTAGTGACTACGTCTAATCACTTGCGAGAGAATCCAGCCACTCGTAACCGCGACTTAGTAGCTGCGTCCAGCCACTCGTGGCCCCGTTTTGCCACTAGTAACTGAGACTGGTAGCAGCGTCTTGCCACTTGTAGCTGTGACTAGTGACTACGTCTAACCACTTGCGAGTGAATCCAGTCACTCGTAATCGCGACTTAGTAGCTGCGTCTAGCCACTTGTGACCCCGTTTTGCAACTAGTAACTGTGACTGGTAGCAGCGTCTTGCCACTTGTAGCTACGAGTAGTAACTTCGTCCAACCACTTGCGAGTGAATCCAGCCACTCGTAATCGCGACTTATTTGCTGCGTCTAGCTACTTGTGGCGCCGTTTTGCCACTATTAACTGAGACTGGTGGCAGCGTCTTGCTACTTGTAGCTGTGACTAGTGACTACGTCTAATCACTTGCGAGTGAATCCAGCCACTCCTAACCGCCACTTAGTAGCTGCGTCTAGCCACTTGTGACCCCGTTTTGCAACTAGTAACTGTGACTGGTAGCAGCGTCTTGCCTCTTGTAGCTACGAGTAGTAACTTCGTCCAACCACTTGCGAGTGAATCCAGCCACTCGTAATCGCGACTTATTTGCTGCGTCTAGCTACTTGTGGCCCCGTTTTGCCACTAGTAACTGAGACTGGTGGCAGCGTCTTGCCACTTGTAGCTGTGACTAGTGACTACGTCTAATCACTTGCGAGTGAATCCAGCCACTCGTAACCGCTACTTAGTAGCTGCGTCCAGCCACTTGACTGATTTTAGTCACTTGCAATTACGACTTTCGGTAGTGTCTTGGCGCTTGTAACTATGATTAGTGACCGCGTCTGATCACTTGTGAGTCTGACTTGTGACTGAGTCTAACCACTTGTGTCCGCGATTTTGTAGCTGCGCCTAACCACTTGTGTCTGTAATTTGTGACTGAATTTAGCCACTTGCAACTGCGACTTTTGGCAATGTCTTGCCACTCGTAACTATGGCTGACTAACTATTTCTGACTTATACTGATTTCTGCGCCTGTTAGCTCGGTTTATACTCTGGAGGCAGACACTAGTCGTTGCCACTTATGTGGTAGCACGTATACTAATTTTTTTTTTGGTTTGTGAACTTACGACTATGGTGAATAAAGCTTTGACTAGCCACTGTACACTTACTAGATTGACTGAAGTAATATTTGCTAACGTTAATTAATTAAAATTTGATAATGGCATAAAAAATTTACCATTTTTATTGAATTTCGTTTACCTGCACGTAAAAAAAATAAAACAAATTGAAATAATTTTTATTTAATAGTGAATGCATTGTACTTAACATAAATGCTAATGGAATTCGATTATTTTGAAATAAATATTCCGCGTGCAATATTGCGGTAATGTTTCAAATCAAAATTCTTATTAAAACACTGGACGCGCAATTGAAGATCATTACAAAAGCAAAGGTGTCGAAGACGAACCCGTTAAATTACCGCATTGTTTTCGTTCGAGGAAGAGTTTCGTCGCAGATCCGGCTCAGAACGTCAATAACAATAAAATGTTCACGTTCTAGGAACTACTAGCTCTGACTTGCTGAGGAACGTGGGAATAACCCTTCATTTCATCAAATTATTAATATTCCAAATAAGCAGCGTGTTGTTGATAAATTGACTGTATTCACGTCGCGTGACCCCCCATCGTTATTTCTACTCCAACTTACTTGTGTCTACGTACAATCCATGTATGAGTGTCTATTATGTACCCGTATAAATCTATTTATATACTTACCGATATATGGTAAGTTCATATATATGCCATTGGCGGAACAACGAATATTCCATGCAAAAACAAAAAACCGAAAAAGTGAAGGAAGCAGAAAAAGATTCTTGGAAGGAAGAAGATGATCGAATACTGCAAGCAAAATCAAAGTATGGATGGAGGCAGAAGGCAATAAGACAAGCAGGATTAAATCTAAAAAAAAAAGCCAAAAGCCATAAATTTAGCTATGGCATACGGAAATATTGTGTCAGGATCAAACAAAAAACCAGCGTATACTTGCCCGTTGGATCCAATCTCAGGAGAGCCCTAAAAATAAAAGCTGCGTTCAACCTAGAATCGGAGACGAGTTCAGACAAGTGGAAGGAAGGAAGGAACAAGAGGATGATAGAAAATGCAGCATGTACAACGAAAAAGAAACGCTGCAGGATGTCTTTGAGGGCCAGGGAAATGCGGAAAAAGATGGGAACAGTAGGTAATGGACCAGGGTGTTCACACAAGATTGTTGGACATGATTTGGAAGTTCTAAATCTTCATTGAAACCAACTATTTCTACTTAAAAATTCCGCGCTACTGCATTCTAATTATCATGTATTTATACGAGTACATAAGTTTAACTCCAAGGAGTCTAGAATGCTAAATGATTTGCCATACAATTGCGACTTGCATGGACGTATGTATATGTATGTATGTAACAAACAAACGTGAATATAGGCAGAGGCAGGCAGGTACAACACACATAATATATATGTACGTTACGTGTGTCGAGTGATTGGAAAGAGAATTGCTTGTTTCATTTTTCAGAAATCGACTACATTTCGGAATGTCTTTTGTTCGAGGTTTTCGGCCTTTAAAGGCCTTTGCCAGGACATGATGCGGATATTGATTCTTCTTTTTTTGTGTGTGCAGCATTTGCCGCCACTTATTCATTGAATCGATGGGTGCGCTTCGTTTACAGGATATGCCAACGATCCTGACAGAAAAAAACAGAGACATGACAGGTAGGTCCACCAAAGCGCCCAAATCACGACGTTTCTATTAAATGAGGATATGGAGCTTCATTATCTGGAACTCCCCCACGGTCTTCTCTTTGCTGTACTGTCCATATGAGCACGGGGAAGCTAAAGAGCACTCGAGTATGTGGAGGCTGCACCAGTAGAAGGCTGGCTGTTGACAGGCAGGCTGAAGACACTGCCTGGACCACTACGCTGGGGTACCCAGCAGTTTGCGGACAAAGCCAGTACAGGCACTGCAGGCTGACTTAAGAGGGTGGCGAAGACGCCCACAGGAGCAGCTAACCTGTAGAAAGTGAAGCAAACTCATCAGTGGCAATAGCATGCGAACCTCGACAAGTGTTGGAACAGCTAGGGGCTTCCGGGTGTCGGTCCAGCCTATGTTCCCAAACTCAGTATACAGCTGAGTTCATCAGTGGAGGATGCTGTGTGAGAGTGACCTGACCCATAAGGAGGTTCGCAACTGTGAGACGTAGGAGCCTACGTTCCGACGTGACTATTTAGAGGGAGGTGTTTATGGTGACGACTGACTGGATGCACAGGTTTGGGCCTACCAGGAGGCTAAAAGTTGAGCACTGGAAGCGGTTGTCGCCCAGCCAGGATCTTCCAGTGGATCTATGGCGACTGGATTGTCTGTATCAGTACCTGGAGAATGGGGCTGCAGAAAGGTCCCTGTTCCAGTCCATACTCGAGAGGGCAGTCTGTTGACAACCCGAGTGCCGGGTTAGGGAGCTGGGTCTACGGTGTATTCTTTTTGTAGCCACAATAACGTGCTGTTTTATTTTCATGCGAACGTGCAGAACTTGCGGGACTGTTAAAAGCAGTTACTATTCAGTATGCGAAATTAAATAATCGCATATTGACATGTTGACAACGATATTTGCGAATGACATGCGTGCATGGGCATGTAAAGAGGTTGAAGAAGGTGCGGTAGGAAGTCGTACGTACGTACATACGTACCGTATGTGTAAGCAGACAAGCAAACACTTAAGTGCTGCACATAAGAGCACGCAGCCAGGCTATTATGTTGTATATCTCATGTCGAACATGCCGGCTATCAATCAGTCTTCAGGGAATATTTCCACGTTCGTAAGGACAGCCGAGCTGCAAGGACGCATACTAACTATATAAAACGCACCGTCTTGTTTGCCCCACGTACACATCCTTATTCGTTATTTGTTTAAAATTAATTACACAACGCTCTCGGCCAGTTACACCGGACCTGACGACCGATCGGGTTCAATTCGGCATCTATCATAACTTTTACAGTTATTTCTTTGTAAACATGCACGCGAAGTTTTTTTTAAAGCGACAGCAACGTATGGCGGAAAAGGATTTTAAATTTTCGTTGTAAACACGTGTCCGTTCGTGTTAATCAATCAGTCGGTGTGATAGGAAAGCACAATGTAATGTTGTTTTCGTGGGAAGGCACTTAACGGCACAGCCAGGAACGCATCCCGAAAAATATTTCTGTTTATTCCTAAACTGAGTAAAGATGTAAGAAATTTTGATGGTTGGATTTTTTTGGATCTGGTTGCGATGACTAGTGGCTACTACCTGCTACTAGATGCGGCCGCCAGTCACAATCACCAGTGGCTAGTTGTGACACAGTCTTCAGTCGCGTCCACTGTTTCTTCCATTTACTGAAGCTGGAGTACGTAGTAGTTAAGGACTGTAATCCGGTGCATACAGGCTGCTAGATATCGCCACAAGTCGTGGGCCTAAACTAACCTAATCATCCTTACAGCTTGTGACTCGAATACTGCCACTGGAACTGTCGGATTACATTGAAAATTTCGTTAACGACTTGTTAACGACTGTCACATAAAAATCTCATTTAAGACTTGTGGCTAACGCTTGAAATCCTTATTCGCGATCTGTGGATGACAAATGAAAATTTCGTTCACGACTTGTGGCTGACACGTGAAAATCTCGTTCACGACTTGTGGCTGCCACTGGTTGCGACTGGTGGCTCAGTGATCGAATAGCGCTTTGGTTATCCCTGCTCTTGTTGTACACATAATCAAAACATACATATTTCTAACATTTCTTGTTTTGCAATTTACGCGTTTCGAGTTTGTTCACTTGGGAAACCTGAGGAATAATTGAATTATATTAACACGTACGTACTGTTTCTGACAAGATTTCCTATTTTAGAGACACTAAAATATTAATTATGCAAAGGTTTCTTGATACGTAATGATGTGACTTTAACTTTAACAGTAACTTATCACTGCTTTACATGGACGGAGCTATCGGAATTCATGATCGAAGTTCTTGGGTTACATAACGGAAAATTATCTTCTTTTTTTTCCGCGGAAGGTCGTTATTTCCGCTCTTCTTTCGATATACCATTCTGGGATATCAAATATAATCATGCATGTTCTTGGTCGTGTCCATAACCATCATACGAAGAATTACTGATAATTAGCAACGTTAGCAGGAAGAACGAGCTTATACCGTAAGGAATATTATATTAAACAAATTATGTGGTAATATTGCGTTGTGATAATCAAACATATGTCGATATGTTGCACGTATGTGCGAAAATATGATTGTAGAGGCTTTAGTTTTGTAATCATTTAGTTCAGTTCTGTTCTCTAACTCTTCTTACATCCTGAGCTTTCTGATCTCCCAAATATTGAAAATTCGCAACTCTTTACATCTCTAATTTTGATATTAATTTTAACTCTACTTTTTCCTTCTATAGATAAACAATATTTTCTATGCTTTATTTTTATTTTGAACTTTAATAAATTATGTAGAATCCATCCAGTTGTATCAGGGAGTAAGAAAAATAGAAGAGGTATATATGAATCTCATTGCTTGCAATTCTTTGGACTGAATTTGTACGAAGAAATAATTAATGAGTGATTTACCCTATATGACTGGGACTTAAGAGTAATTCTAGTAAATATTTATCGAATTGTGCGGTTTTGTGAATTATACAAATAATTCGTATTAAAAATTATAGGCGCTGATTTCAAAGTTTTATGTTGCTATTTTAACAACTTTAATTTAATTAGTTTCCTTACTTGACAACAGCACTTATGTAATTTATCTGTGATAAATGATATTACATGATGTAGTACTTGTAATAATTGTTCATAATACCATTAATCAAAACAAGTATTTAATTAATCAAAGTACGTATAAGTAGGTAACTGAAAACTCAACAAGAAGCGCAGAAAATTTGATTAGATTACGTTTACGAAAAACCTTTGCTTAAAATTTTGCCATTAATTTTTTGTACGTATGGTATATTTGCAGTTTAAAAAATAACTTTTCGAACACACTGTAGATGTTTTAATGGGTACAATTTAAATATTTACTAAGTTTAATCTACAGGTCAAATACGAGGTAGGTAGGTACACTCCAACATGTTTCATAAATGATATCAAACTGTGTTTGCGAATGTTGTAAATGCTTAAAGTGCCACTTCCTGTTAGAGATGTGCGCTTATACGTAGTATGTGCGGGTTTACCGATAACATCTAACTCATGGACTACCTGCTTCAAACTGAATATTTATTTGATGCAAACTACGAGACAGATGGGTGACAGTTGGTTCCTGAATATTTTACCAAAAGTTGTGTACTACGAGTGTTGTGGACATTTTACAAAAGTTGGTTCATTCTTATATTGCCACAAAACCCTAAAATACTTTAGACTACATCCCCTAAGCAATTTTATCAATAACTTTTCGACAAATTGAAAGGTCTCTACTAGGCTGCTGAAGGATACATGTCCAAACTTCATTGATATTTCATGAGAGTCATTTTCACTTTTGGAAACAAAAAGAATCTGCTGGGGCAAATTCGGAACTGTAAGGGGACTGAGGAGTCCTCCTTGCCTTCCTTTTACCCAGGTAGACATTTGCCTTGATGCAAATGTGCTTGGATGTTGATCTTTTTTGATGACCATTGTCAACCCCTCAGGTACAAATTCGTGGTGAAACAATGGGCTGAACTTATACTCTGGATACACCATGAGAAGGCTCCAATTAACAAATCCAGAGTATAGGTACGTCATCTTCATCGTCTTATCTGATTCCAAGGGAGTGCTCCATTATAAATTTGAACTTAAGGGGCAGACAGTGAATGGTACTTATTTACAGTACATCCCTTATACGTCAACGCAATTTTACCAATAACTTTTCGACAAGTTGAAAGGTCCCTGCTAGGCAGATTCCGGTAGTTTCTGAAAGATACACGTCCAAACTCCATTCAGGTATCATGGTGGTAACTTTTGAGGGAGAATTTTACTTTTGGAAACAAAAAGAATCTGCTGAGTCAATTTGGAACTGTAAGAGGGTTGAGGAGTCCTCGTTACTTTAGGTACATCATCTTCTTCGTCTTCTCTGATGCCAAGGGGGTGCTCCATTATGAATTTGAACTCGAGGGGCAGACAGTGAATGGTCAACCACTTGGAAATCATATTACCAGTCAGTCCTAAGTTAACCCCAGCAAACTTATATATCCTCCTCCATCAAAGGACACCCCCATGGGATCCCAAATGTCATCAAGAAGCCTGCACGAGCAGGTCTCTTTTAGAATCTTCCAGAATCAGCGTTCGAATCGTTGAAAATCCTTTGGCAAAAGTGTGTTGACGCTTAAGGGATGCATTTTGATGAATTTTAAAGTTTTGTAGCAACATCTGAAATAGGTATTGAGGCATTTACACAAGCCCATGAGCCTTGGTTTTATTGAGATTCGTTTGGATCTTTTATCAAAGGAATCACCTTTCAGCCACTACCACGAATTCTAAAGAAAACTGAGGATAGCCTTAAACCCTTTCTACCCCCTGAACGTGGCGCTTTATTAGTTGTGTCCCTCATACAAATTCATAATCCTTAGCATTGTACCCTTTGATAAATGAGACACTGTGATAACACAATCATTAATTTATTTTTATTCGATAAATAGGCACATTATAAAGTTGATATTCTATATTTGGCGTTCGTGTGACTAGAACTGTAACTGGTCTCACTTGTCCTTATTCTTCTAGGGGATGTTACAAGGAACAAACCCTTCAAAATATGTGTTTTGACATATGCTGGTTTTGCTCGTCAAGTAATAGTCGGTTGTGTAGTCGTTCTGAAACGTAAGAAAACATGAGTTAATAAAATAGGGGAGGTTGCAATCCTAAAAATTAGGTTTTAGGTTCACTAATGTCCTTTCTCCACATTAATAAAAAAATTGCCAAAATGTGCCCATGAAAGTACCCATTTCAAATAAATTTCGCAATCTCACAGTAACCATGAACAGTAGATTATTTACGATCTTTGACCTTTCTTCAGCAAATTGAAAGAGGACACTGTTGGAATCAGCAACGTGAGATCTTAATGATTCTAACCTTCGAATTGAATATGATTTTACTCAGTACCTAACTACACTTCCTGGACGGATTTTATTTGCAATTTATAATTTTGACGGTTTAATTTGCATAAGGTATTCCAGAAATAAAGGATCGTTTTATGGTTCTATTGATTTATTACAACGTGCATTCAAAGATAAGGAGTAAAGATTATGGAATTTTAATTAGGCATCTTATTTAACGTGAAAAGTATGTTATGAGTAAGACTTGTTTGGGCAGATTTCTCTCGAAATTTTCGATTTCGAACTTTTTCGTCTTTTTCATCAGGGACCTCCCCTTTGACATTTTAGTTCAATAAACTACCCCAATTCATTATTACCGTCGTAATGGATCTCCTGTTGTTGTCATCGGCTTCTAAAATTCTTTGTAGTATTTGGATATATTCTATGGCGTAATGAAGGGTTTTCACCTTGCTGATACGTTTCCCCCTGAAATAAAAAATTGTGTTTTAAAAAAGCAGAAAAGCTCTGAACAAAAGGGTTTTATTTTGAGATTTTGATTGATTTTTAAAGTTTTCTAAGATGGTCTTTCAAATGTCAAAAAACAAAAAAATGAACTCGAAAATAGTTTAGAATGTGTAAGATTGTTGTACTTCCTTTGGGAATGATTTGGAATGTTAGGGAATGGTCTAGAATGTTTCCAGTTCTTCAAGAATCATCTGGAATCTTCCCAAACTTTTCCAGATGATCTAGAATGTTCCAGCTTTTTTCAGAAATGTTTCTAATGTTTAGAATTGATATAGAACGTTCCAGAGTGCATCAGGCTTTTTGAGAATAACTTGAAATGTCGTGGAATTTTCTAGAATGTTCTCCAGTCTTTTCAAGAAGCTCTAGAATGTATCACCTTTTTTAGGAGGGCTCTCTAATGTTTAGAATTGATCTAGAACGTGTCAGAAAGTTCCATCTATTTTGAGAATGACCTAGAATCTCAGGGAATGATCTAGAATGTTCCAGAATGTTTCAGATTATTTGAGAATGACTTGAAATGTCGTGGAATTTTCTAGAATGTTCTCCAGTCTTTTTAAGAAGCTCTAGAATGTATCAGCTTTTTTAGGAGGGCTCTCTAATGTTGATAATTGATTTAGAACGTGTCAGAAAGTTCCATCTATTTTGAAAATGACCTAGAATCTCAGGTAATGATCTAGAATGTTCCAGAATGCTTCAGATTATTTGAGAATGACTTGAAATGTCGTGGAATTTTCTAGAATGTTCTCCAGTCATTGTTCTCTCAATGTTCAAAAATGTTCCAAATCTTTCTCTATCCCTCTTTACTCCTGTTTCTGACCCTAATATGTCTCTAATAGCTCTTGATGTCAGATTCTAACACTTTTATATAGTATAGTAAAAGTTTTGTTAACCAATTTACAATTTTAGTTGTTTATTATTATTTAAACAACATAAACTAATCAAAACAATTTCATTAAAGAAAATTTGGACCACCTGCTTCACTTTAATATTCATTGTATTATGATTTACACACCTAGAATCAAACAATAAGGAACAGCAGTTGTTTAAATTGATTGATATTCTCATTCATTCGTTCACTCATTCATTCATTCGTTCACTATTCGAAAGATAAACAGTTTGTTTATAAAAACTATTGTCTTTGACGTTAATAACACATTGACGAATTATTTAAATTAGAATGAAAACAAATAGCAAAAATAAATAATAGTGCTAATTACGTTTGCAAATTACGTACTTGATGAAGACAAACAGTTAACATTTGTTGTTTTGAATTTAATTGTTAATAGGTAAACGAAATATATCCAAAAATGATTGACAGTTAGTTAAAATGTTGATTTATTGTAAGATAATATCTAAAAAATATTGATTACGTTAACAGAAAAGTTAATAATTTTGAAAATGATACACAGCAAATCGTTCTGGCTGTGTACGAACTCACTCATTCTTGCCCTTACTGTCTAGCTCCCCCTCCACCCTGATTAACTTTCTCTCCCTCCACCCTGACTACTTACTCCCACCCAGCGTGACTTGGTTTTCTCCCCCCGCTCTGATTGCATCGCTGCTTCCCGCCCAGACTGTTTCACTCCCTCCCTCTCTCATTACTTCGCTCTTTCCCACCCAGGGTGTCCAACTCGCCCCCCCCCCTTTAACTCAGGCTGTTTCGCTTTTTTGCAGCCCTGTCTGTTTCGTTCTCCTCTCGCCCTATCTATCATCGGATCAATCTATTATTCCCTATTTTCTTACCCTTAAGAGCAGATTTCTAGTCCTAATAAATAAAAATCCTGTTACGTACCTTTTATTCTCTATAGGAACTGCTTGTCTTAATTTAAGAAATGCCTTGTTGACAGCTTGAACTCTTCTTCTTTCCCTTGCATTCCGTTTGGCCACTACTTGAGGTGGTTTGTTCTTGTGAGGAATATGCTTGTAGACATTATTATTCTTCCCCTTTTCCCTATTATTTTCTCCGTAAAAATCTTCGTCAACACTTTTCACCCCATTTACCACTGATCCGTTCACATTCACACTCACATTCGGCATATTGTCATTGAATTTCCGCATTTGCATCATCGATCCTTCGTCGAAACTTCTCAATGGTCTCTTCATGTCTTCGTTATTGATAACACATAGAGAGGAGTAATCCTGTTGGTATCCTAGATATCCCCAAGGATCGTGGTGAGACTGGAAGTCCGATGTCCAGTCATTCTTCTGATGACCACACATCTTTTGATAAACGCAAGGGGTTGCTAATGAGATCGAGTTGTTTCCGAAAGCAGAAGTCATTTTAGAACATTTTTTTTAACCTTTTGACCGACACTCGCGAGTTGCCTTTTTGTAATGGTCTAAGGAAAGACTTTAAAAGTTTCCCCAGTGTAAAGACGATAATCGTTATTGTTGAAAAACAACCAAACGAAACAATGAACGTCATCATAGGCCGCTATCAGTTGCGTACGTTTCACCCGCATGCACCTGGAGAACGTCAAAGTGGGTGGAGCAAATGATCATCACTTTTTTAGCTAAAGATCAGCTGGACTTCCGAAAACGTACAAGGGTAGATTTAAAAGATTTTTATTTTTGAAGAACCTGAAATCCATTTAGAAACTAATTTGCTTCATTAGTTAAAAATAAATTTCAGAAACGATACAAGAATAGGGAAAGTCTAAAATGTCCCAGAGTTTTTGAGAATGGGTTATAATGTTCAGCATTAATCTAGGATGTTCCAGAATGCTCTAGATATTTCGAGAAGTTCTGGAATGTTTCAGCTTTTCCGGGAAGGATTTCTAATGTTGAGAATTGTTCTAGAACGTGCCAGAATGCTTCATATTGTTTGAGAATAACTTACAATGTGAGGTAGTGATCTAGGATGTTCCATTTTCTCAAGAATCATCTGGAACATTCCCCAGATTATTCAAAGAAGTCTGGAATGTTCCGGCTTTCTAAATAATGTTTTATATTATTAAGAATTGATGTAGAACATTCCAGAAAGCTCCTCTATACTTTTGAGAATGATTTAGGATGTAAGGTACTGATATAGAATGTTCCAAATTTATCAAGAATGATCTAGAATGTTCTTCAGTCTTCTCAAGAAGCTTCAACATGTATCAGCTTTTTTGGGAAGGTTTGATAATGTTGAGAATTGTTCTAGAACGTGCCAGAATGCTTCATATTTTTTGAGAATAACTTACAATGTGAGGTAGTGATCTAGGATGTTCCATTTTTCTCAAGAATCATCTGGAACATTCCCCAGATTATTCAAAGAAGTCTGGAATGTTCCGGCTTTCTAAATAATGTTTTATATTATTCAGAATTGATGTAGAACATTCCAGAAAGCTCCTCTATACTTTTGAGAATGATTTAGAATGTAAGGTACTGATATAGAATGTTCCAAATTTATCAAGAATGATCTATAATGTTCTACAGTCTTTTCAAGAAGCTCCAAAATATGTCAGATTTTTTGAGAAGGCTTTAATATTCAGAATTGATCTGAAACGTCCCATGAGGATCTAGATTTTTTGAGATTGAAAGTAAGACTTGGCTTTTTGAGCCTTACAATTATTTTTTATGATGGTCAGTTGTAAGGAGTGAGTTGGAAAGATCGAGAATTTTCTAGAAATTTCTAGAACTGGGTTCTCAAATATTTATTTATTTTGATTATTTACTGAGTTTAAAACATGTCTAATTTTGCAAATACGTTCGAAATTGCCCCTGTATATCATAAAATAATCGTTAGCCTGAAGTGAAGTCATGGTCAGCATAATTTTTGAATAGAAATATAATTCGATGTTCAGAAGGGGTTGCGGAACTAGATACAGATACCTTTTAAAAGCAGATGCTTTTTCTTACCAGGTATCATAATAAACGATTATTCAATCGTGTTATTAGCTAGATGATTTATTATGTACATTTGTATCTCCAACTCCATCCCAGTCGCGCGTGCCTTTCTACACCCGGTTGACCATGTATTTACCACACCTGGTAACCTCATAATTACTATAATAGGTGCTACAGAATTACATAGATAAAATCTTAACGACATGTGCACACTTTGATTTTATGACTTTCCACATACATTGGCGTCCTAAACACAAATAGAATTATCCCCCTCTTGAGGGTTGCAATTTGTACGTGAACAAAAAAAATCCATTTTCGGCACTCAGTCCTGCTCCTGCTTTGTAGGGTTTTGCAAAATTTCATCCAGAATTATTAAGTGGTTTAAAGGAAATTAGCAAATGAAATCGCGTTTTTGCCAAAAAGTGAAATTTTGTACGTTTATCTCCTCCGAAAATCGAATAAACTGGCATTTGCCGACAATTAAAACGTCTAAGTCAAGGATCAAACCAACTAATGCGCCTATTTTCGAGATCCAGAATTATATAGTTTAATCAGAATTTGTAATTAAAAGTCGTTAATTTTGACATTTCCAGATTTGTCTTACAAACAATTTCAGACGGTTGATGGGTTGCCTATATTCTATTACACGTCGCGAAAAGCAAGTGAGGTCTTAATAATAAACTGTCGCCCTGATTATAGTTTCTTAAATTTTATGGACCATTGTCTAAATTTGGACGGATTCAACTAGTATATTAAATAAAACACTTTGTCAAACTTCTACAACTTTTTTCGTGTCTTAACAATTGTTTCAAGAACTCCTGCATCTTTTTAAGACAACAGAAGTTTGAAAAAAGTGTTTTATTTGATGTATAATATGAACTTTCATCAAGTACGAGTATTATAATAAATAAGTTAATAATTTATAAATGCAAAAACGTTCGTACGAGGAATATTTGCAGGTTTTCTCGTCTACAATTTATACTTGTAAACATTCGTGTAAATGAATCTTAACTATAGAGGATGATGCTTTGTTACGAAACGCGTTTTAGGTTTTTAAACATTTGTTTTGAATTTAAAAGTTGAATTGTTCGTAAAGAGTATTAACTGACGCTTTATAATACTAAAACAAACAACGATTGAGTGGTAAAATATTTATTATAATTGTCTGTAATAATTATTTCTTCAAGTCTGCAAGTAGCCTAAATGAGTAAGTAATTAATAGTTTCTTTTTAATTATAAGAAAAACAAGAAACTTTAATTTTTCTTATTTGTACGTGAACCGCTGGCGACATCTATCGGGACGAGTATGAATTATACACACTTTGAGAAGAAATTTGAAAGATTTCCCCTGAGCAAATTTTGTAATTTCGCTATTCGCCAACAGATGGCCCCGCTGCTTTAAAAACATTTAAATCTACGGTTTTAATTAAAAGATGACGGTTAACTATGTTTGAACAATGTTTAGAGTGTATCCTAATAAAGTAGTTGAGTGTTTCGTTTTAAATAATTGCTGTAAGTTTGAGTTTATATATCAAAACTTGCCATTATTATTGTTATAAGTTGTAAACAAGTGGTGATAATAATGAGTGACAAAAAAGACGGAGGTATAAACAGTCCTAAAGTTTCATCAAAGTCAGATCTGTTCAGAAGACCTTTAAGCGGAAAAAAGCTTTTGAACATGAACGCAACGATGCTGGGGCCACATGGCAAACAACAAGATTATGGAAATACAACCCTGCATTCCTTTAATCCACAACCTGTGCGAACTGATTGGGAAATGGAATGTACATTGTCGTACAATTCGTATCTTCAAGCTCTCATGGTTAGTCAATTAACTAAAAAAGCCGTATCCAATTTTGAAGCTCTTATGGATGACCAGTTGACAATGAAAGGTGAACTTTTATTGAAACAAACAAAAGAGCAAAGGAAACTCCAAAACACAATAACAAATGGAGAACTTCTAAAAGAAGTTGTTGCACTTGTTAAGCATCTAAAAGAGGACTCCGAACAAATTTTAAAAGTAAACAGTGTAACAAATTTTGAGGAACATATTAAGAACTTGGCGGAAGTTTTTGATGATGTGTCAAATAGGTTATATTTGAAGAACGTAAGACTGTATGATGATGAAGATGAAATAGAATTTCTTCAATCGTTGAGAAGGTGCATTGAGGCAATAGTTCTTTTTAAAAAATGTGTTAATTATGTCGATGAGGACATTGAAAACCTTGTGGTTATATTGAAACAGTTAGAGAACGAGGGAAAAGATGCAGCTAAGAAGCAAAAACTCATTTCTGAGCAACTGATAAGACTCAGTGCGTTATCATTTAAAAGACTTACCAAAAAGTTTTCTGAAATTCGTTTACAATCTGGTTAAAACTTGCTAAATGCTTCATTATATTTGTAATTTATATTTTCATGAAATTAAAAAAAATACGTTTATTGTAAACCTGGTTTTCTTTAAAAAATTATGAGTGCATAAATTATATATTAATTATTATTTATTGTATTTAAATATTTTGTTTTCTGTTTGATTTGATTAGTATTTAAAACAAAAAACGTGTGTTTTTACGGTTAGCTGTTATAGAGACACTATCTTATACAATTTTTAGTTATCTATGGTTATGTAACATAACCAAACTTATAACAGCCTAACCTCTAAACATATGGAGTTATGTAGGTTAATTTAGCGTGTTTTAAATCGTGAATATAAGCAAATTTCGTGAAAATTGTACATTAAAACGATAGTATTCATTATTTAGGATGGTATGTATTAAATTTTCATTCAAACTTTTGTATTTATATGTTTTTTTTTTGACTGACGCAACCTGTCCTTATGTTTACCATTTTTTTAATTTTTTAGGCTGCTTTAGAGAGGAAAGGGACTTTTAAAGTGGAGTACTTGCAGAAAGTAGAACAGGAAGTCCAAGAACAATGGGAAAAAGCAAAAATATTTGAAGTAAATGCTCCTGAGAGACCAAGGCAAAAATCTGACGAAAAGTTTATCTGTACGTTTCCTTTCCCTTATATGAATGGAAGTCTACATTTAGGTCATGTCTTTTCAATGTCCAAGTGTGAGTTTGCAGTACGATATCAACGTCTTAAGGGAAAGCAGGCGCTTTTTCCATTTGGTTTTCATGGCACCGGAATGCCAATCAAAGCCTGTGCGGACAAATTGAAAAGGGAAATTGAAACGTACGGGTGCCCACCTCAGTTCCCAGAGTATGAAGAAGTTAATGTTGAGGAAAGTGAAGAATTTGTGATTAAAGACAAGGCCAAAGGAAAAAAGGTAAGTTAATATAAATTAAAATATATTTTATTCTCTTTAATCAGTTATATTTTCTTTAGAGTAAAGCAATAGCGAAAGCTGGTACTGCTAAGTACCAGTGGCAAATTATGCAAAGTTTGGGATTGAAGGATGAAGAAATAGCAAAGTTTGCAGATGAAAATTTTTGGCTCGATTATTTTCCTCCTCTCGCAGCTCAAGATCTAAAAGCCATAGGAGTACATGTAAGTATTAATAGGGGGAAAAAAGGGTATAAACCTAACTAATAATATTTACGTTTACAGGTGGATTGGCGACGTAGTTTTATCACAACCGACGCCAATCCGTTTTTCGATTCTTTCGTACGCTGGCAATACATCAGACTGAAAGAGAGAAACAAAGTGCAGTTTGGAAAACGTTACACCATTTTTTCACCAAAAGACGGCCAGCCTTGCATGGATCACGATCGATCTTCAGGGGAAGGAGTCGGCCCTCAAGAGTACACATTAATTAAAATGAAAGTATTGGAACCACTCCCGCCGAAACTTAGGTAATTTTTATATTAATTCCGCTAAAATAAATAAATAACGAATGGGAAATTTTAGTTCTTTTAAAGATAAAAAAATATTTTTGGTTGCTGCCACCTTACGCCCCGAGACAATGTACGGACAAACGAATTGTTGGGTTCGTCCTGACATGAAGTACATCGCGTTCGAAACGCGATCCGGGGATATATTTGTGTCAACAAGGCGATCGGCTAGAAACATGTCGTATCAAAACTTTACAAAAACAGATGGCGACGTCGAAGTATTGGTAGAATTGTTAGGTCAGGTAAATGAATCAGTTATTCGCTTTATCGTTAAACATGAGTCAAAAATATTTTATTAATGTATGTAGGATATCTTGGGTGTAGCTCTCAAAGCCCCAATGACGAAGTATCCAAAGATTTATACTCTACCTATGTTGACAATCAAAGAAGACAAAGGTACGGGTGTTGTGACCAGTGTTCCATCTGACTCGCCAGACGATTACGCTGCTTTGGTTGACTTGAAGAAAAAGCAGCCCTTCAGGGAAAAATACGGACTTACTGACGAAATGGTAAATATAATACGTATTGGTATTTTTGGGGTACTTATGTTTCAAATTATTTTTGAGTACAGGTTTTACCTTACGAACCGGTACCTATAATAGAAGTACCCGGGTTTGGGCATCTTTCAGCAGTCACTGCTTACGAAAAATTGAAGATTCAGAGCCAAAACGATAAAGATAAACTTGCTACTGCCAAGGAAATGGTCTATTTAAAGGGATTTTACGAGGGTGTAAGTTTCGTTTGTAAAGTTTTCGATACGTGTAACATTTTTATTTAATTTTTAGATCATGTTGGTGGGTGAATTTGCCGGAAAAAAGGTCCAAAGTATCAAAAAGTCCCTTCAAAAGCAGCTGTTAGATCAAAACGAAGCCGTAATTTACTACGAGCCGGAAAAAACGGTCATATCACGATCGGCAGACGAGTGCGTCGTAGCTCTTTGTGACCAATGGTTCCTCGACTACGGCGACGAATCGTGGAAGAAACAAGCCAACAAATGCCTAGAAAAAATGAACTTGTACCACGAAGAAGTTAAAAAGAACTTTCAAAGCTGCATCACATGGCTTCATGAGTACGCATGTTCGAGAAGATACGGTTTAGGAACTAGACTTCCCTGGGCTAAGGAATGGCTTATTGAATCCCTGTCAGACTCTACAATATACAACGCATATTACACCGTTTCTCACCTTCTCCAGGGCAACAGTATCAAAGGCGACAAACCTAATATCCTTGGAATAAAAGCTGAACAGCTCACTCCTGAAGTTTGGGACTACGTCTTCTTCAAAAACGTTCCTTATCCGGCAAAATGCGGCATCAAAAGAGAGTCTTTAGACTTAATGAAACGCGAATTCGAGTACTGGTATCCTGTAGATTTACGCGTCTCCGGGAAAGATTTGATCCAGAACCATTTGACTTATTACATTTTCAATCATTGCGCTATTTGGCCCGACGACGAAAGCAAATGGCCGAAAGGAATCAGGGCTAACGGCCACCTTATGCTGAATTCCTCCAAAATGTCCAAGTCGGAAGGAAACTTTTTGACGCTCAGCGAGGCGACGAAGAAATTCAGCGCGGACGGAATGCGACTTTGTTTAGCTGATGCAGGCGATTCGATAGAAGACGCCAATTTCGTAGAAAGTTCGGCGGATGCTGGCATTTTAAGGCTTTACACGTTTATCGAGTGGGTAAAAGAAATTTTGGAAACTAAAGAAACTTTAAGGTAAATATTTAATTAATTGCGAACACGACTGGATTGTATAAATGTTAAATTTATTTCAGAACTGGTCCTGCAAATACATTTAACGACAGGGTATTTCATAACGAAATGTTCCTGAAAATTGAAGAAACAGATGGGCATTATACTAAGCTTTTGTTTAAAGAAGCTCTGAGAACAGGTTTCTTTGAATTGCAAACGGCCAGGGACAAATACCGTGACCTAACTGTAGTTGAGGGCATGCATAAGGATCTTATTTTAAAGTTTATTGAGGTGCAGACGCTTCTGTTGTCACCTATTTGTCCTCATGTTTCAGAACATGTATGGAAATTAACGGGAAAAGTATGCACTACTCAATATTAAAGCACTTTATTCTCGTGTTATTTATTTAAACAATTTTTGCAGAAAGACAGTATTTTACGTGCAACATGGCCTACGGCTGGAAAAATAGATTATCCGCTTATTAAGTCTTCGGAATATCTGATGGAAGTCGCACATTCGTTCAGGGTTTACTTGAAGGCGCATCTTCAAGGGCCCAAGGCAACTAAGAACAACCCCAAACCTGCCGTCGTCGAAAAGCCTACTGTTGCAACGGTCTGGGTCGCTAAAACGTTTCCTCCGTGGCAACATTGTATTCTTCAGACCCTTCAACGTTTTTATGATGTAAGTATAAAATAATTGTCTTTATTTTGCGTTCTTTGTATCGTTTCTTTTTATTTAGAAACAAGGAACTTTGCCTGATAATAAAACCTTATCTACTGAATTTTCGAAAGTAGCAGAACTTCAAAAATACATGAAAAGGGTAATGCCATTCGTGCAAGCAACTCGAGAAAAATTGGTGCAGTTAGGACCAAAAGCTCTCGCTTTAACACTTGAATTCGATGAAATGGACGTACTAAAGAAGAATCAAGTTTATCTGGCGAATACTTTAGACGTGAGTACTATAAGTTGATTAAATTTCTATAATACTTAAATTGTTTGTTATTATACAGCTCGAAGAACTTGTAATAAGGTACACAGATGAAGAAGGTGCACCGGAAAGAACGAAAGAATGTTGTCCGGGACAACCGCATATCATTTTCGACACTAAACCTGGAGTCAAAGTGGAATTTTTCAACCCCGAACCCGGCAACGGTCTTTTTTCTTATTATGTGAAGATTCAAGAAGGCGACACTTACGAAAAGGTCGTTGGTCGACTCATCAAGGAAGTTAAATTATTTAAAGGTAAGACTTCGTTATTGTTTACACTCCAAAAATGTAAAATAATTGAAAATTCAAATTTACTAATCGTAGATGTAAAGTATTTAGTTCAAATAATTAATTTAATATATTTTAGGGAATAATAACGTTGAAATTTGGAAGTACAAAGATCCGGTGTATGGGCCAAATAAAATACCAATTGTGGAGCAACCCCTGGACGATAAAGTATTGGTCTCAAGAGACAGTTCGTTTACGGTTGATGTGCCTCTTCAAAAAGTTTTTGTGACGTCCAAATCGGTCAAATCGGAGCTTGGAAGGGCGGTATCTTATATAGCAAAATTATAATTATTTTTTATTCATTTTTCGGTGGTATTATGTTAATGATTCTTTAATTTATTTGTTATTTTTCTTTAAATTAATTGCGCGCGAAGTTATGACGATGATGTCAATTTATTTTATTAGTTTCTTAAAATTTAGAAACTTGGGGTTTATTATAAAGAAAATACATTTTTAAATATTAATTAGGCTCGCTATCTCCTGAATTCTACCCCTTGCGGCTAATTTAGGTAAGCAAATAGACGTCAATTATTTTTTATTTAAAGATATAGGACATATTTTATGTTTTGTCCTATTTATGTATTTAATATTGTTGTTAAATATTTATTTAATTAATTTCTACCGGTTACTCGGCTCTTGATAGCTTTCTAAATTAATTTTTGTCAAAATTATTTATTAATAATATTTACCTTCATTTTAACGTGTCAGTCAGTCAATTAATGTAATTAAAAGTCTTATTTGTTCATAAAAATGCACTTTAAACCGTTGGAGATTAATTAATTCAAATATTCGATTAACTTAATGTAATTGCAATTTATTGTGTTATTTTATGCGTTCTAACTGTATTTTTTAAATATACATTAAATTGTATTTTGTTTTGTAATTTCTGAAAGTATTTCTAATAAATTTATTTGAAAAACTGAGTTATTTTTATTTTAAATAACGAATTATTCAAATTTTAATACCACTAGCGCCATCTTCCGGATAAGGCGTGAACTACAGTTTCTAAAGGCGAAAGAAACCTGTAATCTAAAGCTGGGACCACACGTGTAGTGTGAACCCAAAAATCGACCTTATATAACTTATGCTCTCCTGGTACTAAGTTCGGAAATTTGAAACTTTTGAAAATTTTCGAAAAATACGAGGTCTGATCAACAAATTTTTTGACAAATTTCCCAAGCAACTTATGCTCTCCTGGTACAAATTTCGGAATTTTCGAATTTTTAATTTTTCAATATATACGAGGTCTGATCAACAAATAATCGGACATATTTCCCAGACAACTTATGCTCTCCTGGTACAAAATCCGAAATTTTTAAATTTTTCGAAAAATACGAGGTCTGATCAACAAATAATTTGACGATTAATTTTATAAGGCTTAAAATATGTTTTTTGGAAAATAAAACAGTTGGCACATTAAAAAGTATATTTAATAAGTGTATTTTACATAATTACATCAAATTCACATACAAATTAAATACAACAATAATTCAGTCACAAGATTAATTCTAACTAAATTACTAAATAACAATTACATACTTATAACAATAACTACAAGTATTATATATAAGTATAGGTAATTTTTATCAGAAGGATAATCTATTTACATGTCTTAAAGTAATCTATAACAAATTTATTAACAATTCCATCCAGATTCAGCGTTGTTTTATTCATTTCTGCAAATAAAATAACAATATTAAGGGGTTTGTATGCTTATCATTAATTTAAATTGAGTTTAATATTTCGACAATTATTGACTTATTATTGATTTAAATTGGTTTTTAAAAGGCTATAAAGACTTAAAATAAGAAAATTATGTCGATTATTGGAGTATTATTGAGTTAAGTTAGTTCATATTAGTTTATATGTACCGAAAATGAGAATAATTGATTAAACTTTAAACATTGTCACTTACCTCCATGCTGTTTTCAATGGACAAAATGGAAATGAATGGTGTCCAGGGGTTGTGTAATGTATCTGTTGAAATATTGCTTGTATTAACTTTAATTAAAAAAATTAGTTACGATTTATATACAGTTACCAAAATGGATTGATATGATTTCATTACAAACGAAAAGATGAGATTCAAATATTAACTAAGATAAATACTATATATCGCATATTTAAATTTTTTCTTTAATGGAGATATTTAAATAATGTTGTCACTTACCCTTCTGATTAGCCTAACTTTTAATGGAACTATAAAGTTATCAGTCAGAATCCTTCCTGTATTAACGAACGAGGCACTGCAACGGTTATTACCCCACGAGTTAGAGTCTACATAATTTTCCTGTGGAATAATTTTTCTTACATAAAACAAAGTTTCACTATAATTGGTTTGCTAAAAATGAATTCTCTCGGATAGCAACTTTTGGGTGCAGAATTTTAACAATTTCTTTTTATAAATTAAGCAATAAAACAAAAAAATTGATTACACAAAACAAACAATTTATTAATACAAATGTCTTACAATAAAAATTCGATTTGACATGTTCTACGGTAAGGAAATCAAGACTTTCATCTACGATGCAAAACAATAATTGTACATCCTTTTTCATAACGAGAAAGAAAAATATTGTAAAACTACGAGTTGTTAAACCGATTTTCATGCAAGGTCCTACATCTGTACGTGTATCTTTTTATTTCAAAATAGTCTCAAAATTGGAATGCAAAGGTATGAAATTAATCAATCACTAAAAATGAAACTTGGAAAAAGTACTCAATTATTGTAAGTTTTCTTTTCAAATTCAAATTAACATTACAATCACTTCAAAAACGAAAAATTTATTCTACACAAAAAAACTAGTTTTCAAAAAGCAGTCTTTTTAAATAAAGGAAATTAATTGACATGAGGGATATCATCAAACAAATTTGCACTTCATTGAAATTAAAGACGTTAAGAATTATTAGTTACCATTACTTAAGAGAGATAATACATTATGGTGTGTTTAGAGGGAAGAGAAAGATTTCCTGAGGGTGAAATTAGTCGCGCAGGCGCAGCGAAAGTGGTAAAAAATAAGAATATTTGAACGATTCATCTAAAATAAACTAAATTTTTGAGAAAAAATAATCTATAAGTAATACTGCTTAGTTTAAATGTCGAAATTGTCACAGCCATTTTGATATTTAAGTATTACAAGTTTTCAAACTTTATTTAAAAAAAAAATACTAATAACTAATAAGAAACCAAAATTAATTAACTAATTAATGTAAGGATCTTTTCATAAATTGCAAAAAATTGTATATTGTGCGGCCAGTGGGAGGAAAATATTCCAAGGGTGTGCAATCAGCTCCAATCACTGCGCTTACGCGACAACACGTCAGTGGAGTCTACTTCTTCGCGCAAATTCCGAAAGTTACAGTAATGGAAATTTCACCTCTCTAACCCAAATAGTTGACGTTAAAATTAAATCATTTTGAAAATGCACTTTCTCCTAAACTATTTTTAATAACATCCCTCTTGTTTTACTTCATAATTGTGACATTTTTCGTGTTTAATACGCCATATTGTCTTATTTTTAGAGGTTTTAGCCCTACATCATGTACTGACTAGTTCAAAACTGAATAATTAAACTAATGAAAAACAAAGTCAGACTTAATTTCGTAACAGATCTGTAACAGCACAAAAATTGCAAGGACTTACCTAAGATTAATTTATTAAATTATTAAATAACAGTCCCATTTTTGTGCTTACAAAAGAATCGTAAATTATACTCTTACAATACGTACGTGTTAATAATAATATCGAGAATGTTTAATAGTTGAAAATAATTTAAAAAGTTGAGAATTTACGCTAACAAGTCTTGTATATATTGCTATAAGAACAATAGATAATTGTTTTTAATGATAATTATAATATCACAATGTAAATCAATTACTCTTTTTACCGTTTCTAAATACGTTTACTTACCAAATAATTAAATTAAGAATAAGAAAAGACAAATGTTTGTTAAATTAAACTGAAAAAAGGCCGTTTCTCATACCTCTTATACGAAAAAGTGTATTTATTATCTTTCACCTTAACAAAAATAATTGATATTTTAGAAACTTACCATAAAACAATTATCTTCTACAGATCTCCAAGACACGTAAACAAAGAAGACAATATGGGTTAATTATGTATTTTCGACTCGCAGATAGGCCTCTTGACGTGTTTACGTAATCAAACGAGGACTGTGCAGTCCTACGGTCTGGTAATCCAAATCGGGATCGTGTGACGTGCCAGGAGCACCCCAATCGTACAGCCCCGGCGAGTTGGCTAGTCTATGAGTGAGTCTATGGGCTATAGAAAAACCGCCGCTTCCTTCCAACTGAGTGAGTACGATAATAACTTGCCGTTGAAGAGGCGGCACCGAATCGACAGTTTTTAAAGTACCTCGCGTAGAAACGACGTTGTAACTCTCTTGGCAGTCGCATTTCACGTGGATCCATTTGTTTTCGTGACGATTTTCGACCATCACGACGAGTCCTGCCCAGCCCTTGGTCAAATAATAAGCGGTCATACCTTCTCGACCCTCGTGTCTTTGCCCCCGGGCCAACGTCAGGGATATTATGGCGTCCGCCAAAATATGAGGAGCTGGAGTCTGTTGTTGAGCGCAAACCTTTTTTGAACTGTGTATTGCTAGGACATACCTGAAGAAAAAACAACTGTAGAAAGTATTTTTGACAAAATTAGAAAGACAACTTACCTCGGATAAGCTTGAGCGTCAATCAGTCCTGTATGCCAATGATTGAAAGCCAACGGTACCAAGATGTAGTCTCCAGGTTCGAGCATCTTGTTACAACTGACGAATCCTCGCACCTGTCTTTTGCTGTGCTCTACTAAACCGCCGATCTGATTTTGACTTCGAGCCTTGAACACGACGATACACAAATCCAACTGAGATCTGAGAGACTTCTCCGATTTTCTTTGGCCTTCCTACGTTCGCACAAAAGAAATTAAACGTTGTTTTCATAATTTTTTTTTTAAATATTACCTGAAAAAGTGTGAGATCGACCTCCGTAGGTTCGACTACAGTCAGCAAGATGCAGGAAAGATGTTGTTGGGATGCCAAAGGGGGCAAAATACCGTTAAGTCTGACTTCATTCCAGCAGCTTCTTGCCTTACAAATATCGATGCAGTCGAAATATTTCAAAACGTCCGGGAAAGAAATCCAAAACGTGCCGTCTTGCGGACCGTTGGGCATTAACTGATGACGTAAATGAGCAGTCCATAGGTCCGAATTATCAGACCAGTCGCCTGTCCAAACATAATGGCCCCAGGGGTTTCTTAACTGCAACAATCGATGTTCGTCGACGTCTCTAACGTCCAAAAGTGAGTAAGCATGTCGAGGTCTTAACCCTCTTCTCTGATACTCTGCTTCGTCCACTTTCATGTTGCCACCACCGCAAGAGGCACCCATTAAAAACATAGCTTGTCTTGACGATAACAATCTAAGTATTTTAATAAATAATTCGTAAAAAAATATATTATATAAGCGAATAAAAACGTACTGCGCCCAAATAAGGTCAGTATCCAGTTCGTCTTCAGCTGGGGTTGGCACAGACGACGGCTGAAGAGGGATACTTTCGCAAGGAGCTCCTGTTAACGTCGCTAAGCCTTCGATGGCCCTGCCGGAAACTAAAGCTTCATAACAGCCGTGTATTTTGGCCACTGCTTTTTCAATAAGAGGCACCCAAAGCTGTTTCCGTTTAGCCTGATGGAAGAACAATTAAAATAACGATAAAACTTTGTACTTTGTAAATAATTCACCTGAGAGTAATACAAATGACCTTTCCTGTCACAAGGAAATAGATCGTCGACTAAAACAGTAGTCCAATGGCCGTCCTTGCAGAGTCGCACCTGATAGACACCCTGCGGACATATCTGTCTAGTAACCAGCACTGCTCTCACTAAATCTTCTCTTTCGGCTAACACAGCAAGCGCACTTAGGAGCCAACAATTACCTAGAACTCCTATCAAACGAAATAACGGCGTAAAATTGTCACAGAGGCCTGTAAAATGTAGATACCTTGCGAAATATCCGATGGAAGAGGTCGTCTAAAGACGGCCCACGACAAGTTCTTATCGGCTTCATCGACCACCACGTCTTTCACCCTCTTCCATTTGACGACGTGCGAGTCCTTGTTCTCTGTAGGGTTGTAATATAAACTGCTGGCAGCCGGAGGAAACGTTTCATCTACATAAGAATGCTTCTTCAATTTACAATAACGCACTATGTAGTGCCAGTGTTTGTTCGCCAGTTCTTCTTGGCTGAGCCGAGTCGGGGGCGCCGGCGGGGTTGCTGATGGAGCTGTGTTGCGTGCTAAACAAAAATATAACATTTAGGAATAAAAAACGAAACATAGGGCAATGTCGAAAAGAAAAAGTAAATACTGAAGACTTAAAAAAAACAAAAATAACTTACAGACTACTATTTCCTCCCTAACATTTAAGCACATATCACACGTAGATATAGATTTGCTATTTTCGAAAGTACAGATTCCACACTGCCAGGTCGGTCTATCAGCAACAGGAGACCCTATATGTAATAGTAACAGTTTTATTGAGAATAACAAAACGCAACTCTCGTTTCTCAACTCAAATACGTATGTGAGGTCATTTTTTCTGCGCCCAAAAGCAACTACTGATGTACTTAACGACTTACCATCGTCCCTATCAGAGTGAAGATTGACGTAGCCAGTCCTGTACCGATTTGACGCTTTCCTTTCTCTCTTCACTTCTGCGTACAGGCCGTCGACCGAATTGTTGTGTGCTTTCGGGGAAGATCTTCGGGGTGAAGGGCTTCGTGATGAGACAACTGGAGGCGGTTCGAGTTTCGACGACCGAGGCGCTTTGCAGGCTTTACAGTTGGAAACGTACAGGGCGTTTTTAAGGGTGCATTGCGGACATGACCAGAATTCGCCCCTCCGTAAAGTCATGTCGTTTGTTGCGAGAACGGATTTCAGTTTCGATCCGCAACAAGCCTCGCATGTTAACGAATATCCCTTGTTTACCAAAGTACACTTTTTACAAGTCCATGTTTGTTCTTCAGATACTTCACCTATAATAAAAAAAAAAAAGAATTGATTGAATTAAACTGAAAAAAGTCAAATACCTGGTATATGTTGAAAATCTTCTTCAAGTCCTTGATCTAAAGTTGCAATAGGAACTGTTGCCGAAATGGTCGTAGCGGCCCAGTTTTGAGAACTACAATAATTGATAAAATTGTAAAAAAAGTCAAGTTTGATCTCTATCATAACAACTTACGAAGTAGAGTCGTTAAGGCTGCCGTGTTCGTCAGTGACGGTTATTTTGCAGTGTTCTGTTTTGGGGCTGCTACAGATTTCACATCGGTAACTTTGCAGTGAATTATAGGCGAACGAGCACTGCAAACAAGTCCATCGACGTTCTTTAAACGTTAAAGTTGATGAACCTTTTAATGCTCGAAGTCTAACAAAAAAAATCGACGTTTCAGCTCAATTTTATGCTAAAAAAACGGTACACTTACATTTCATCGGTGCTGTATTTCGACGGTTTGCTCCGTGACGCAATTATGCCTTGGTTTTCGTAGATATGCTGAACTTTCTTTCTGGATTCGGGTTCAGACATTCCTATGTAGGTGTAGACAGTCTTATCGGTCGTCGTTGCGTCTTTCGATGTAATGTCGCTTGTGCTTCGCGTTAAACTTCCCCATTGTTTCACGTCGCCTTTCTGCGCGTTGTGCGAGTTCTGGATGTCGCTCATAGACGAACTGCATTTCGAAAAGTTACCTTTATCTAAAACGTCACTGTCGAGGCTCAATCTGTTCAGATTCGGAACGTTCGCGTGCTTTCTTGTAAACTCAGAAAACGACCTGCGATATATCGGTTTTTGATTCGTAAGACTCGGACTTGGCGTTCCTAAATCTATGTTTTCGTTTTCTGCCCAATTATCAACCTTGGGAAAATACAAAAGAATTAAATATGGATTATTTTATACTCAAAACATTGACAATTATTTGAGGCTATTTCTTCAGGTTTTAGGTAATAGTAGCATTGAAATTTTATCTCAAATGATTAGAAAACTTGATACTTACTTTAATCAAGACGCTAGGACTAATATTACTATTCAGGTCTGGTTGAAAGGGCGACTCGCAAGCCTCACAGTACATGCTGTCGGGATTGTTAAGCAATGTGCATCTTTTGCAAGTCCAAGTGGTACATTGCGGAGTATTTTTTGGTCTCCAAGAGAACGTGCCTTCGGTTTTGTTCCTATTTACACCTGAAACTTTGTCAATTTTTTTGTTACTGTTGTCCATCTGTGGAGCCCACTCAGTTTTTTGTTGGTTGCCATCAAAACTAAAACTATGAATGTTTGAGAGTGAGACAAAGTTTGTCGTTTGATCCAGTTGACATTGGCAGGTATCGGCTTTGCTATTAGAATTTAAATAGTTTCGGATCACAGTATTCGAATGAGAGTTTTCAATGGGTGGTAAACTATTAAAAGCTGCACAATATTTACAAGGAGACTGGCTCACGTCCATTTTATTCTGGAATGAATCGCACACAATGCACTTTAGAGTAGTGGATGCACGAGAACTAAACACACACACTTCACATTTGTAGACAAAGGTTAGAGATGGTTCGCTTTTGGTTCGTCTTAGGCCAGTGAAATAATTAACGTAGTGACTCGTTTGAGGCAAATAATCATGTTGTTTTGATGGCACTCGGTACGTGGCTGAATTGCTAAAATTAGGCACATTATCGATCTTTTTAAACAAAAGAAATAACGTCAGCAACAACAGTACCTGTTAAGAAAATTGTTTTTCAATGTTATTTTGGTGGCATTACAATGTTTCGGTCTTCGTATGACGGTACAGTTTGCGCTGCCACCAAAATTCTCGCATATGGAATCTGTTATGTCATCTTCTTTGTTTATGTTGTTTTGCCGCTGCGTTCCGCAGCGAATGCACTTTATTTGCTCCGTGGGGTTTATAAGGCTGCATGTCCTGCAATGCCACTGCAGCACAGATGCAATAGCACCCATGATACGCACATGTTTACGAATTAAATTTTTGTAAATTGTTAAAACACCATCACTTTAAACAGCTGATTCACTAGATTTTGAAACATGTCGCCATTATCGACCACCTCACATACAAACTGTGTTTTGCGCCCTCTTACAGATTGAGTCGACATTAAAGGAAATGGCGCGAAATTTAACAAATTACGTTTTGTATTAGCTCTTTGCGAAACAAGTAAATGGTACATAAATTTGCTCTCTATGTTCATTGTAATAAAGAAACTAAGTTTATGAATCGTTTCTGAACAGTAAAAAACGTAATTTGTTGTATGTAAAAGAAAACCTACATAAAGTAAGCGCTACACACATTTACACCATAAGAACTTTGTTTGCACGAACAAACTGCTGTAAATAACTACATGTTTTTTAAATTCAAAGTAAATACTAATTATTTTTAATGTAATGTTAATGCTAACACGTAAAAATATTATAAAATATATTGCCAAAGTTTTCACAGTTTAGGCAACTCACTTTACTCTGTAATTAGCGCCTCTACCGGGGAGCGCCACTACTATTTTTAGTACTTCCTAGGAACGACAGATGACGCCAAATTAAGTTTTATATCTTAATTAACGTTTATTAATTCTTTCTTAAGATTATTACTGTTGCATTCATAACCACAAAAGAACTGATTTGTTTAGCAATCCTTCCCAAATACGTTTTATTTGAGGAAAAATTAAAAATAATACTACAGTTCTTTGATAGGCAACCAACAATACAAAGCATGTATTTTTTTAAAAGAAAAAGTTAATTTTTTATTGTTTTGTGATACTAATATTGTAGAAATGTATTTTTTTTGTAATAGCATCGATATGATTAGTCTTTAAAAAAAGTTGTAATACGAAATAAAAGACAGAAAATGAAAAAAAACAAATGCTTTTTCTGTTATCGATTGTAAAATACTTTACAAAAATTTCAAAATAATATAGAAACAATTCTCTTTCTTTTAACTTTTTTTAACTTATCTCAAAAAACCTTTAGTAGATCGCGAAATATGTTATATAAAAGCTCACACATCAACTAATTAAAATTTTTTGTTAATGACCAATAAGTACAGTTATTTAAAAAATCTTACCTTGTATTTTATTTTGAAAATTAAGAAGAAATATTATATAACATCCTTCTGTAGGTTTGTGATAAGACTTGTGGCACATGTAGAAAATGCGTCAGTGGCTACTAAATGCTTTCGACTTGTCCTACTAACATTCACTGAACATAAATATACTCGAATGTCTAACAATAAGTTTATTAATTCGTTTAATCGATATCCGATACCTATCTATTAATGGTAATATATTATACGTGCTCGTATTAATTCGCATTTTAATTATTTTCCTGAAGGCTTTTAATGTATAAAGTTTCATTGAATAATTAAAAATTATATAAGTAGCAACATCGATTTAATTTTACATATTTACATACACAGGTCAAAGTGAGAGAGCGATAAATGTACATATAAAAGAACATATTCCCAGCATCAAAAATATGTGCAAATTAAATAAGAAAAAAACACTCTCAGTATTGTTAACATTATTTATTGACTTAGTTTAATATTTAATAAACAATCGATAAGAATAATTCGATAGAACACTGAAACTTATTTTTTTATTCATGAAAATTGAAAGGATTTCAGGTACTAGTCCGTAAATTGACACATAATGGAAATGTTTATTGACACTGATAGCGCAGAAATTTTTCGTAATAAGTACTGATAAACAAGTTGATTATTTATTGGATTGTTACAGTAACAGTAATACCTGACACCCTTAATAAGAGATTAATTACTGAAGAGGGCCGCTTCTTTTTCCCCAGATGCCTTTCAGATTAGTCCAGGCCGGTTCCCGTTTTCCCCATGATCCTACACAAAACAACAACGTGAAAGAACATAATTAAATGTTCCTTCCTTTCTATGTTATTGTGCTCTCTTGCCTTCTTAAAAAATAAAATAATTCTGTGGGAAAGTGCAAAAACGTTTCGACATAGGGGACCACCTTTTCTTTTTCGTTTGAAACTTGTGCACATTTTGACCAAAAACAGTTATCCTTTGGGGGAGGGTGGAATCAATTTTTTTTCTAATATTTTCTGCTTCATGTGTTTCTTTTTTGAAAATTGAAAGTTTCGCGAATTGTCCTCTTCGTGAGATTTCAGTGGTTGGTGGGACTATTCAGGTTCTTGTAAGTAATCACTTTACACTATATTCATATTTAATTAGTTTGTAATAACGTAACTAATTAATTAATTTTTCTGTTCGCTGCAGTTATTTACATATCTCACTGTAAGGCTTCTTTTGTTCACAGTTCTTGTTGTTTAAACAAAAGACAAAGTGCGCTTTTGTTTTCGTCACATGTTCGCGTTTTGTCGAGAATTTCTTTAATAAATTAGAAACATTGTACATTTCAAGAACACGCCAGCTTTTATTGTATTTATAAATGCGACAAATGAGGCTGTTTCGTAATATCGTTTTCGAATTAATATATAAACTGAATTAAAGACGTAACAGGCAATGTGGTTTTGAACACAGAAAATATTATGTAAGTAGGTACTCGATGAGAGAAAACATAATTTGTAATTAAAAGTCGTCAATTTTGACAACTCCGGATTTTAAGGAAACAATTGCCCGGACGGAATGGGCGGTACGTTAGGCTAGATGGGTGGCCTATATTCTACTGTAACGTGTACGTAGATTTAGAAAGAATTGAGGTTATGGTACTAAATAATCGCCTTGATTACAGTTTCTTAAATGTCCAGATTTGCGGTTTCGAACTTTTGGATCACATCAGTTTTTTTTTTAAATATAAAAGGATTGTCTTATCTTATAAGTTGCACTTTTAAAAAAAATTCTATCAAGCCACTTATTCTACGACTTTTTTTTACAAAGTGTGTGGCGATTTGTTCCAAATTTATAAACAATGATTTCTAAATGTTTGACAATAGTTTAGAATGTTTCAAGAGTAAATCGTAATGTTCAGAAATTAACTAGAACTTTCCAGAATTTCCCAAGTATTTCTAGAAGGATTAAGAATACTTGGGAATCATCTAGAATGTTCCAGAATTTTCTAGGATTTTGAAGACTGGTTTGTAATTTTCAGAAATTATTTACAACATTCCGCAATCCTCCAGACTTTTCGAGAGTGAATGGTAATGTTCAGAAGTTAACTAGAACTTTCCAGAATGTTTTAGATTTTTCAGGAATGATTTGGAACGTTCGAGAATGTTCTAATAAATTGCTCAAGATTTTTTAAGAATTATTTTTAAATGCTTGGAAATAGTTTAAAATCTTTCAGAATATATGTGAATTATTAAGAGTGAATTGTAAAGTACAGAAGTTAACTAGAATCTTCAAGAATGTTCTTAGTATTTCTCGAACGATTTAAAATACTTAAGAATAATATAGGATGTTCCACAATTTTCTAGGGTTTTCGGAAAAGCTTTGTAATAATTAGACATTTTCTAGAACGTTCTAGAATGCTCCAGAGTTCTAACTTTCTAAGTATAATTTTGAGATTTCCAGATTTGTCGTAAAACAATTGAACGGTTGAGTCTTGATAGGTTGCCTATATTCTATTGTACGGACATGCATGGAGATTTAGAAAGAATTGAGTTTATAGTTCTAATTGCCGCCTTGATTTCAGTTTCCTGAATGTCCAGATTTGCGATTTTGAACTTTTGCCTCTCATCAGTTTTCTTTTTACAATATAAAAGTACTGTCTTATGAGTTGCACTTTAAAAAAAAAAAACCTATCAAGCCACTTATTCTACGACCCTTTTTTACAAAGTGATGTTAGGGTACGTGCACACTAGACGCGTTCCGATTCGATTCATATTGGATGCGCTTGGCCAACAACCGCCCTGATATCAAGTGAAATTACATGAATTGAAATTGCATTTCCAGAGACGGTACACAATGACTCTGTCCGGAAATATAATAGGAAAAGGTACGAATAATAATAAAAAGATTATTCTATTTTTATTCAGATGCTGTAAAATTGTTTTTAAATTAATTTAGAAACGTTTCTATGGCACTTAAACTTATATTTTTTGTACGTCTCAAATGAGTCACGTGGATCAAAGCGAATCACATCTGATGAGGACGTATCCTTAGACATTTTTCTTTAAAAACTCAAAAAGTACGTGTTTATGTAGCAAATGGCACATCATTAGCTACATGTAATTAGTGTGGATAGTAGACGTTACGAACCTTTAAAGTTTCCCCATTTCCTGCCAGACCGCTTTCCCCATCCAGACGAATGTAGATTGTTCCAGGCCCTTTTTTCGTCGTCGTTATCGTTTTCCATAATATAGCTGTATTCAGGAATTGGACCGTTATCAGAAATCCCGTCTACTATGTTGCTAAGATTGTAATCGTCGTCAGTTGGGGAACGTTTACCCCAACCACCCTAAAACAAACAGTTTCATAAGAAAAAAAAAATAAAATAAAAGGTCATCATATTTTTCGATAGTTGATGAACACCACAAGTAAATATTTTTTAATATAAAATTAAATTTTTCAGTTACACAATAGTTTCTTTCCAAAAGTTTGTTTGGAAGTTTACCCCCGAGGCTTCCAGGCTAAATTCAATCGCATGCAAATAATCAGAATAAGGGTTGCTCGGATACGACTATCAGGACTAGGTTTTATTTAAATCGTATAAATCTGAATTTAGATCAGGTAAAAAAACTAAGAAAGTGATTTTGTGACTAAATTTGAATCAAGTTAAACAACTCGAAGGAAAAAGAAAATAATTTAACTCTACTTTTAGCATTTGTGTATTAATTTCTAGTCTACGCTCGTATGGAATAAATTCAGAAATTATTTTACTTGTCTTAGCTAGTTCTCACATTATGTTGACTCAAGTGCATCTTTTGGTTACCAGATAAGATTAACAATCTACCACAGACGAGCAAATGAACGCCATCTGTAGTGGTTTGCTACAAATTTATAGACAATGGCCTCTAAATGCGTGGGAATAGATTAAAATATTTGAGAGCCTCCAAGAGAGAATTGTAATGTTCAGAAGCTCATCAGAACTCTCCAGAATGTTCCAGTTGTTTATAGAAAGACATAGAATACTCGAGAATGATCTAGAATGTTCCAGAAAATTTTAGAAATTATCTCTACAACATTCCATAATCCTCTAGAGTTTTCGAGAATGAATTGCAATGTGGAATAAGCAGAATTCCGAACGGACACCGAGGAAAAAAGATAATTGCGGATTTAGCAGAAAAGGGAAATAAAACATAAGTCACCCCCTAGTGTAGCTTCAATTCCGGTCCATTGAAGGTTGAATAATTCCATACCGATGTAAAATGACACGAAGAATCACGTGGAATAAGCAGAATTCCGAACGGACACCGAGGAAAAAAGATAATTGCGGATTTAGCAGAAAAGGGAAATAAAACATAAGTCACCCCCTAGTGTAGCTTCAATTCCGGTCCATTGAAGGTTGAATAATTCCATACCGATGTAAAATGACACGAAGAATCACGTGGAATAAGCAGAATTCCGAACGGACACCGAGGAAAAAAGATAATTGCGGATTTAGCAAAAAAGGGAAATAAAACATAAGTCACCCCCTAGTGTAGCTTCAATTCCGGTCCATTGAAGGTTGAATAATTCCATACCGATGTAAAATGACACGAAGAATCACGTGGAATAAGCAGAATTCCGAACGGACACCGAGGAAAAAAGATAATTGCGGATTTAGCAGAAAAGGGAAGTAAAACATAAGTCACCCCCTAGTGTAGCTTCAATTCCGGTCCATTGAAGGTTGAATAATTCCATACCGATGTAAAATGACACGAAGAATCACGTGGAATAAGCAGAATTCCGAACGGACACCGAGGAAAAAAGATAATTGCGGATTTAGCAAAAAAGGGAAATAAAACATAAGTCACCCCCTAGTGTAGCTTCAATTCCGGTCCATTGAAGGTTGAATAATTCCATGCCGATGTAAAATGACACGAAGAATCACGTGGAATAAGCAGAATTCCGAACGGACACCGAGGAAAAAAGATAATTGCGGATTTAGCAGAAAAGGGAAATAAAACATAAGTCACCCCCTAGTGTAGCTTCAATTCCGGTCCATTGAAGGTTGAATAATTCCATGCCGATGTAAAATGACACGAAGAATCACGTGGAATAAGCAGAATTCCGAACGGACACCGAGGAAAAAAGATAATTGCGGATTTAGCAGAAAAGGGAAGTAAAACATAAGTCACCCCCTAGTGTAGCTTCAATTCCGGTCCATTGAAGGTTGAATAATTCCATACCGATGTAAAATGACACGAAGAATCACGTGGAATAAGCAGAATTCCGAACGGACACCGAGGAAAAAAGATAATTGCGGATTTAGCAGAAAAGGGAAATAAAACATAAGTCACCCCCTAGTGTAGCTTCAATTTCGGTCCATTGAAGGTTGAATAATTCCATACCGATGTAAAATAACACGAAGAATCACGTGGAATAAGCAGAATTCCGAACGGACACCGAGGAAAAAAGATAATTGCGGATTTAGCAGAAAAGGGAAATAAAACATAAGTCACCCCCTAGTGTAGCTTCAATTCCGGTCCATTGAAGGTTGAATAATTCCATGCCGATGTAAAATGACACGAAGAATCACGTGGAATAAGCAGAATTCCGAACGGACACCGAGGAAAAAAGATAATTGCGGATTTAGCAGAAAAGGGAAATAAAACATAAGTCACCCCCTAGTGTAGCTTCAATTCCGGTCCATTGAAGGTTGAATAATTCCATACCGATGTAAAATGACACGAAGAATCACGTGGAATAAGCAGAATTCCGAACGGACACCGAGGAAAAAAGATAATTGCGGATTTAGCAGAAAAGGGAAATAAAACATAAGTCACCCCCTAGTGTAGCTTCAATTCCGGTCCATTGAAGGTTGAATAATTCCATACCGATGTAAAATGACACGAAGAATCACGTGGAATAAGCAGAATTCCGAACGGACACCGAGGAAAAAAGATAATTGCGGATTTAGCAGAAAAGGGAAATAAAACATAAGTCACCCCCTAGTGTAGCTTCAATTCCGGTCCATTGAAGGTTGAATAATTCCATACCGATGTAAAATGACACGAAGAATCACGTGGAATAAGCAGAATTCCGAACGGACACCGAGGAAAAAAGATAATTGCGGATTTAGCAGAAAAGGGAAATAAAACATAAGTCACCCCCTAGTGTAGCTTCAATTCCGGTCCATTGAAGGTTGAATAATTCCATACCGATGTAAAATGACACGAAGAATCACGTGGAATAAGCAGAATTCCGAACGGACACCGAGGAAAAAAGATAATTGCGGATTTAGCAGAAAAGGGAAATAAAACATAAGTCACCCCCTAGTGTAGCTTCAATTCCGGTCCATTGAAGGTTGAATAATTCCATACCGATGTAAAATGACACGAAGAATCACGTGGAATAAGCAGAATTCCGAACGGACACCGAGGAAAAAAGATAATTGCGGATTTAGCAAAAAAGGGAAATAAAACATAAGTCACCCCCTAGTGTAGCTTCAATTCCGGTCCATTGAAGGTTGAATAATTCCATACCGATGTAAAATGACACGAAGAATCACGTGGAATAAGCAGAATTCCGAACGGACACCGAGGAAAAAAGATAATTGCGGATTTAGCAGAAAAGGGAAGTAAAACATAAGTCACCCCCTAGTGTAGCTTGAATTCCGGTCCATTGAAGGTTGAATAATTCCATACCGATGTAAAATGACACGAAGAATCACGTGGAATAAGCAGAATTCCGAACGGACACCGAGGAAAAAAGATAATTGCGGATTTAGCAAAAAAGGGAAATAAAACATAAGTCACCCCCTAGTGTAGCTTCAATTCCGGTCCATTGAAGGTTGAATAATTCCATGCCGATGTAAAATGACACGAAGAATCACGTGGAATAAGCAGAATTCCGAACGGACACCGAGGAAAAAAGATAATTGCGGATTTAGCAGAAAAGGGAAATAAAACATAAGTCACCCCCTAGTGTAGCTTCAATTCCGGTCCATTGAAGGTTGAATAATTCCATGCCGATGTAAAATGACACGAAGAATCACGTGGAATAAGCAGAATTCCGAACGGACACCGAGGAAAAAAGATAATTGCGGATTTAGCAGAAAAGGGAAGTAAAACATAAGTCACCCCCTAGTGTAGCTTCAATTCCGGTCCATTGAAGGTTGAATAATTCCATACCGATGTAAAATGACACGAAGAATCACGTGGAATAAGCAGAATTCCGAACGGACACCGAGGAAAAAAGATAATTGCGGATTTAGCAGAAAAGGGAAATAAAACATAAGTCACCCCCTAGTGTAGCTTCAATTTCGGTCCATTGAAGGTTGAATAATTCCATACCGATGTAAAATAACACGAAGAATCACGTGGAATAAGCAGAATTCCGAACGGACACCGAGGAAAAAAGATAATTGCGGATTTAGCAGAAAAGGGAAATAAAACATAAGTCACCCCCTAGTGTAGCTTCAATTCCGGTCCATTGAAGGTTGAATAATTCCATGCCGATGTAAAATGACACGAAGAATCACGTGGAATAAGCAGAATTCCGAACGGACACCGAGGAAAAAAGATAATTGCGGATTTAGCAGAAAAGGGAAGTAAAACATAAGTCACCCCCTAGTGTAGCTTCAATTCCGGTCCATTGAAGGTTGAATAATTCCATACCGATGTAAAATGACACGAAGAATCACGTGGAATAAGCAGAATTCCGAACGGACACCGAGGAAAAAAGATAATTGCGGATTTAGCAGAAAAGGGAAATAAAACATAAGTCACCCCCTAGTGTAGCTTCAATTTCGCTCCATTGAAGGTTGAATAATTCCATACCGATGTAAAATAACACGAAGAATCACGTGGAATAAGCAGAATTCCGAACGGACACCGAGGAAAAAAGATAATTGCGGATTTAGCAGAAAAGGGAAATAAAACATAAGTCACCCCCTAGTGTAGCTTCAATTCCGGTCCATTGAAGGTTGAATAATTCCATACCGATGTAAAATAACACGAAGAATCACGTGGAATAAGCAGAATTCCGAACGGACACCGAGGAAAAAAGATAATTGCGGATTTAGCAGAAAAGGGAAATAAAACATAAGTCACCCCCTAGTGTAGCTTCAATTCCGGTCCATTGAAGGTTGAATAATTCCATACCGATGTAAAATGACACGAAGAATCACGTGGAATAAGCAGAATTCCGAACGGACACTGAGGATAAAAGATAATTGCGGATTTAGCAGAAAAGGGAAATAAAACATAAGTCACCCCCTAGTGTAGCTTCAATTCCGGTCCATTGAAGGTTGAATAATTCCATACCGATGTAAAATGACACGAAGAATCACGTGGAATAAGCAGAATTCCGAACGGACACCGAGGAAAAAAGATAATTGCGGATTTAGCAGAAAAGGGAAATAAAACATAAGTCACCCCCTAGTGTAGCTTCAATTCCGGTCCATTGAAGGTTGAATAATTCCATACCGATGTAAAATGACACGAAGAATCACGTGGAATAAGCAGAATTCCGAACGGACACCGAGGAAAAAAGATAATTGCGGATTTAGCAGAAAAGGGAAATAAAACATAAGTCACCCCCTAGTGTAGCTTCAATTCCGGTCCATTGAAGGTTGAATAATTCCATGCCGATGTAAAATGACACGAAGAATCACGTGGAATAAGCAGAATTCCGAACGGACACCGAGGAAAAAAGATAATTGCGGATTTAGCAGAAAAGGGAAATAAAACATAAGTCACCCCCTAGTGTAGCTTCAATTTCGGTCCATTGAAGGTTGAATAATTCCATGCCGATGTAAAATGACACGAAGAATCACGTGGAATAAGCAGAATTCCGAACGGACACCGAGGAAAAATGATAATTGCGGATTTAGCAGAAAAGGGAAGTAAAACATAAGTCACCCCCTAGTGTAGCTTCAATTCCGGTCCATTGAAGGTTGAATAATTCCATACCGATGTAAAATGACACGAAGACTCACGTGGAATAAGCAGAATTCCGAACGGACACCGAGGAAAAAAGATAATTGCGGATTTAGCAGAAAAGGGAAATAAAACATAAGTCACCCCCTAGTGTAGCTTCAATTCCGGTCCATTGAAGGTTGAATAATTCCATACCGATGTAAAATGACACGAAGAATCACGTGGAATAAGCAGAATTCCGAACGGACACCGAGGAAAAAAGATAATTGCGGATTTAGCAAAAAAGGGAAATAAAACATAAGTCACCCCCTAGTGTAGCTTCAATTCCGGTCCATTGAAGGTTGAATAATTCCATGCCGATGTAAAATGACACGAAGAATCACGTGGAATAAGCAGAATTCCGAACGGACACCGAGGAAAAAAGATAATTGCGGATTTAGCAGAAAAGGGAAATAAAACATAAGTCACCCCCTAGTGTAGCTTCAATTTCGGTCCATTGAAGGTTGAATAATTCCATACCGATGTAAAATGACACGAAGAATCACGTGGAATAAGCAGAATTCCGAACGGACACCGAGGAAAAAAGATAATTGCGGATTTAGCAGAAAAGGGAAATAAAACATAAGTCACCCCCTAGTGTAGCTTCAATTCCGGTCCATTGAAGGTTGAATAATTCCATACCGATGTAAAATGACACGAAGAATCACGTGGAATAAGCAGAATTCCGAACGGACACCGAGGAAAAAAGATAATTGCGGATTTAGCAGAAAAGGGAAATAAAACATAAGTCACCCCCTAGTGTAGCTTCAATTCCGGTCCATTGAAGGTTGAATAATTCCATACCGATGTAAAATGACACGAAGAATCACGTGGAATAAGCAGAATTCCGAACGGACACCGAGGAAAAAAGATAATTGCGGATTTAGCAGAAAAGGGAAATAAAACATAAGTCACCCCCTAGTGTAGCTTCAATTTCGGTCCATTGAAGGTTGAATAATTCCATACCGATGTAAAATGACACGAAGAATCACGTGGAATAAGCAGAATTCCGAACGGACACCGAGGAAAAAAGATAATTGCGGATTTAGCAGAAAAGGGAAATAAAACATAAGTCACCCCCTAGTGTAGCTTCAATTTCGGTCCATTGAAGGTTGAATAATTCCATACCGATGTAAAATGACACGAAGAATCACGTGGAATAAGCAGAATTCCGAACGGACACCGAGGAAAAAAGATAATTGCGGATTTAGCAGAAAAGGGAAATAAAACATAAGTCACCCCCTAGTGTAGCTTCAATTCCGGTCCATTGAAGGTTGAATAATTCCATACCGATGTAAAATGACACGAAGAATCACGTGGAATAAGCAGAATTCCGAACGGACACCGAGGAAAAAAGATAATTGCGGATTTAGCAGAAAAGGGAAATAAAACATAAGTCACCCCCTAGTGTAGCTTCAATTCCGGTCCATTGAAGGTTGAATAATTCCATACCGATGTAAAATGACACGAAGAATCACGTGGAATAAGCAGAATTCCGAACGGACACCGAGGAAAAAAGATAATTGCGGATTTAGCAGAAAAGGGAAATAAAACATAAGTCACCCCCTAGTGTAGCTTCAATTTCGGTCCATTGAAGGTTGAATAATTCCATACCGATGTAAAATGACACGAAGAATCACGTGGAATAAGCAGAATTCCGAACGGACACCGAGGAAAAAAGATAATTGCGGATTTAGCAGAAAAGGGAAATAAAACATAAGTCACCCCCTAGTGTAGCTTCAATTTCGGTCCATTGAAGGTTGAATAATTCCATACCGATGTAAAATGACACGAAGAATCACGTGGAATAAGCAGAATTCCGAACGGACACCGAGGAAAAAAGATAATTGCGGATTTAGCAGAAAAGGGAAATAAAACATAAGTCACCCCTAGTGTAGCTTCAATTTCGGTCCATTGAAGGTTGAATAATTCCATACCGATGTAAAATGACACGAAGAATCACGTGGAATAAGCAGAATTCCGAACGGACACCGAGGAAAAAAGATAATTGCGGATTTAGCAGAAAAGGGAAATAAAACATAAGTCACCCCTAGTGTAGCTTCAATTCCGGTCCATTGAAGGTTGAATAATTCCATACCGATGTAAAATGACACGAAGAATCACGTGGAATAAGCAGAATTCCGAACGGACACCGAGGAAAAAAGATAATTGCGGATTTAGCAGAAAAGGGAAATAAAACATAAGTCACCCCCTAGTGTAGCTTCAATTTCGGTCCATTGAAGGTTGAATAATTCCATACCGATGTAAAATGACACGAAGAATCACGTGGAATAAGCAGAATTCCGAACGGACACCGAGGAAAAAAGATAATTGCGGATTTAGCAGAAAAGGGAAATAAAACATAAGTCACCCCCTAGTGTAGCTTCAATTTCGGTCCATTGAAGGTTGAATAATTCCATACCGATGTAAAATGACACGAAGAATCACGTGGAATAAGCAGAATTCCGAACGGACACCGAGGAAAAAAGATAATTGCGGATTTAGCAGAAAAGGGAAATAAAACATAAGTCACCCCCTAGTGTAGCTTCAATTTCGGTCCATTGAAGGTTGAATAATTCCATACCGATGTAAAATGACACGAAGAATCACGTGGAATAAGCAGAATTCCGAACGGACACCGAGGAAAAAAGATAATTGCGGATTTAGCAGAAAAGGGAAATAAAACATAAGTCACCCCCTAGTGTAGCTTCAATTCCGGTCCATTGAAGGTGAATAATTCCATACCGATGTAAAATGACACGAAGAATCACGTGGAATAAGCAGAATTCCGAACGGACACCGAGGAAAAAAGATAATTGCGGATTTAGCAGAAAAGGGAAATAAAACATAAGTCACCCCCTAGTGTAGCTTCAATTTCGGTCCATTGAAGGTTGAATAATTCCATACCGATGTAAAATGACACGAAGAATCACGTGGAATAAGCAGAATTCCGAACGGACACCGAGGAAAAAAGATAATTGCGGATTTAGCAGAAAAGGGAAATAAAACATAAGTCACCCCTAGTGTAGCTTCAATTTCGGTCCATTGAAGGTTGAATAATCCATACCGATGTAAAATGACACGAAGAATCACGTGGAATAAGCAGAATTCCGAACGGACACCGAGGAAAAAAGATAATTGCGGATTTAGCAGAAAAGGGAAATAAAACATAAGTCACCCCCTAGTGTAGCTTCAATTCCGGTCCATTGAAGGTTGAATAATTCCATACCGATGTAAAATGACACGAAGAATCACGTGGAATAAGCAGAATTCCGAACGGACACCGAGGAAAAAGATAATTGCGGATTTAGCAGAAAAGGGAAATAAAACATAAGTCACCCCCTAGTGTAGCTTTAATTCCGGTCCATTGAAGGTTGAATAATTCCATACCGATGTAAAATGACACGAAGAATCACGTGGAATAAGCAGAATTCCGAACGGACACCGAGGAAAAAAGATAATTGCGGATTTAGCAGAAAAGGGAAATAAACATAAGTCACCCCCTAGTGTAGCTTCAATTTCGGTCCATTGAAGGTTGAATAATTCCATACCGATGTAAAATGACACGAAGAATCACGTGGAATAAGCAGAATTCCGAACGGACACCGAGGAAAAAGATAATTGCGGATTTAGCAGAAAAGGGAAATAAAACATAAGTCACCCCCTAGTGTAGCTTCAATTCCGGTCCATTGAAGGTTGAATAATTCCATACCGATGTAAAATGACACGAAGAATCACGTGGAATAAGCAGAATTCCGAACGGACACCGAGGAAAAAAGATAATTGCGGATTTAGCAGAAAAGGGAAATAAAACATAAGTCACCCCCTAGTGTAGCTTCAATTTCGGTCCATTGAAGGTTGAATAATTCCATACCGATGTAAAATGACACGAAGAATCACGTGGAATAAGCAGAATTCCGAACGGACACCGAGGAAAAAAGATAATTGCGGATTTAGCAGAAAAGGGAAATAAAACATAAGTCACCCCCTAGTGTAGCTTCAATTCCGGTCCATTGAAGGTGAATAATTCCATACCGATGTAAAATGACACGAAGAATCACGTGGAATAAGCAGAATTCCGAACGGACACCGAGGAAAAAAGATAATTGCGGATTTAGCAAAAAAGGGAAATAAAACATAAGTCACCCCCTAGTGTAGCTTCAATTCCGGTCCATTGAAGGTTGAATAATTCCATACCGATGTAAAATGACACGA